>OZ018403.1:5019491-6438404 GCA_963969585.1 Drosophila helvetica
TACCGTTAATTTACGCGTATGTAATTACGAGATTTAAACCCTGCCCCACACAATCATTTGACTTGACAGACAGTCTCAACGGTGGCTACAACACGCACACTTTATCGTAATACCCTCTAAAATCAAAAATTTACCCACAATTTATAAATCAATTTTATCGGCTACTGATTCTGATTTGGTCTGACATTTGTTTCGATTGCGATCCGACGTCCAATATTTGTGATAAGCTAAATACCATGTCGCCGTGTCTATGCTCTGGAAATATAGCTTGTTCTTGAAATTCAAAAAGAAAAAAAAAAACTGACTAATCAGCACAATGCAAAGTTCTCATTCCCTTTGTCCAGCCGCCACTGACACGGGCACTGCCACTGCCACTGCACCATAAATGATATGATTCATTACAAACAACCAGTATATACAGTACGCCAGTTCAGCAATTGTAAGTATCCCTTGAAGTATCTACAGTTTAGGTCGATTTTGTAAGCAAGAAGATAAGAAAAAAGGCACTTCATAAAAGAGAAGCAGCCTTGATGAGGCCCTATCCCACCCCGTACGATTCCGTGACTTTGAAAACCATCCTTAAACAAATCGTATTCGTTATTGATAAACTTTATTAAGTATTTCTTTATCAAAATGAGCAGACTTTTCTGTTGTGACTGTCTTTAACATTAGATTTTACCTGACATGGGAAACATTCATAGACTTTATACAATTTAAAAAGAGCAAAATCGTTCTTTTGACACACACATCAAAAACTTCATAAGCAACAAATTAAATATCAAAAATGAATAATGTAAAAATTTTTTGCACATGCGATTTCTTAAGGCGAAAAACATAAATATAGTTTGGCATAGTATTTTCTTTGAAAAAATATACTATTAAAAGATACAAAAAGTATGTAAAATGGGTTTTGTTTTTAAAATGATATATCAAATATATATGGAATATCATGAATGAATGGTTCGTTCAAGTGCTAGGCATAACAAATTGCAATAATAATTGCAATCTCTAGCAGTTCGTTGCACACAAAATGGGACACAATGTATGGGGGCACGTAATGGGTTTTGGGTTTCGGGTTAGTAGTGAATCGATTTTATAATCCAACATCTGTATTATATGTTGTTTCGGTTAGTAAGTAAATTTAAAGTAAAGTAAATACAACTTGATTTTGTTCTATCTTGAATTTCAAACGGAGGCATTTTGTTTCGTGGAATTTAGGAATTTTGTTCGACAACCTGCACATAGTTGGCCGGAAATAGGCCATAGCGGTTCTTGCACAGTCCACGCCACCACCCGTCATCGATCTTCTCGATGTGGGTGATCAGATCGTCGGGATCGAACGATATCTCATCGTCGTCGGCTGCCTGGTAGTCGAACAGCGCAAGGGCATGTATCCCAGTGTCCTCCAGGTAGTCGGCAAGATTATCTGAGTTGGCATAGATGGCCTCCTCCAGGGTTGTGGCAGCAGCACCAGCTGCTGGGGCAGGCTCAGGCGTGGCACCATTCGTTGCTGGTGGAAGAGGGGAAGCTGCCGGTGGCTGTGGCGAGGCAGCCTTAATCTCTGCCTGATTTTGATAAAGCGGTTCCGCCACAGGCTCTGGCTCTACCTCAGGTTCCGGTTCCGGTTGCGGTTCGGCCTGACGTTGCACTTGAGGCGTCGGCTCATGCGCTGGGGATGTGGGTTCACTTCTGGGGGGCGTGTCCACGGTCTCCACCTCAATCTGAGGCACAACATCCGGAGGCCGTGCAACGACCTTGGCCGGGGGTGCTGCCTCTTTGACGACAACAGGCGCGGGAGCGGGAGCAGGAACAGCTGCGGCTACGGGAGCTGGCGACTCTGGCTGGGGTTCGTCTGCCACTTCCACTTTAGGCGGCAGTGCTTTGGGAATGACAATGGGTTCCTTGCGTGCCGGAGGTGTCTCAGAGACGGGGGATTGCATTTGATTGAATGCACTGATGGCATTGCCAATGCCTCCAGCTCGGCCCGTCTGGATGGCCGCCCGACTGCCCTTCGGTGGCGGCGTTTCAGTAGAGGTCCGAGGAGTGTTCTCCGCAACCGTCTGCTTGGCTGCCTCCTCCCGATCCCGCTTGTCCTTGGCCTCGCGCAAACGTTTCTGCTCTTCGGATCGCTTACGCGACTCCTCCTCGGAGTTCTTGGCCAAATTCTCGAACTTTGCACGCAGATTCGACGGCTTGGCTCCCTCAATGACTGGCTTGACCTTATGATCTACCTGACTGGCATGCTTTTGTGGGGCCTCTTTGTGATCCCAGCCCACCGCGGATTTGTCCTTGCGATCCTCCTGGACACCAAACTTACCGCCAAAGCCCTTGGAGTAATCTAGAGCGAGGAATCGTGGCTATAGCGATGATGAGACATCAGAATGACAATTGCTTACCTTTCTGCGACTCGTGTTTCTCGACCTTCTCGATGTGATCCCAACCGACGGCCGATTTATCCACTCGATCCGATTGCACACCGAATTTGCCACCAAAGCCCGACGAGTAATCCTTTTGCGAGGCATGCTTCTCCACCTTCTCGATGTGATCCCAGCCCACCGCCGATTTGTCCACACGATTCGATTGCACACCAAATTTGCCACCGAATCCGTCGCTGTAATCCTTCTGCGAGGCATGCTTGGCCACTTTTTCCTGGTAGTCATGGCCCACCGCCGACTTGTCCATGCGATCTTTTTCCACTCCGAACTTTCCACCGTAGCCATAGCCAGCATTCTGATCCTTCAATAATTGCTTCTTCTTGTCCAAGTCCGAGCGCTCCGTCTCCTCGCGCAACTTGTCCATGCTATCATTGTTGTAACGCAGCGAGAGAGCACAGAAAGAACATTAATGAAAACAATGAACTCGTAATTCCAGCGAAATGAATGTGACTCACTCAATGGCGCCCGCTGTGCGGCCACTGCCATCGATCGTCTTCGATCCCCAGCGCTGCTCTTGTTCATTGACATCATTGATAAAATCCGGATCAGTCTCCCAGTCATCATCTTCGGCGGCTGGGGCACTCGTGGCCTGTATCTGATGTCCAGCACTTGCTTTCCACATACTACTGGCTTATCCTTATCTGCCACAAAAGATAAACACACACATTAGTCGGCGGGGCAGGTTTTCTTTTTTACTTCCAGATAATAAATGGGAGGGGCTGTGTGTCGCTGCATAACTGCATAGCGACCCGGCCATTTATGATTTACTTACGGGCTGCTGACTAACTACAAATGCAGAACGGATGCTTTAAAAGCTGCAGAATGTTGTCGAATGTTTGTCGGGAAATGTTTAAACAATTTTTTTAAACAATTGACGAAAAGGAATAGGTATTGAATGCAGTGTGACCGCGGCTTTGCCTTAACCCACTTAAGCCCCCTCGTTTAAACAGGTACACATCTAGAGCTAAGCCGCCGGAAAAACGATTTGTAATTGTTCCTTGTATACCCATCCTTTTTCTTTTCTTTCAACAAAAGTTACCAAGATATCTTTCACATAAACTGCTCTAAAATGCTTAAAATTGCATCATATTCATGGAGACTATTTTAATACCCACTGGTCGACGATGGGTTAATCGTCCTCTGTCCACATCAAAAATCATATTCCTCGGTTTTGATATTCCGTCTAATATTACTAGCTAGCTAGCACCCTCACCGCTGAAAACATACTTTTATTCGATAGATGAATCTATTTTCTTCAATATATGCTCCCTTGAAAAACTCCTTTTTATTGGATTGATTACAAAATAAGTTCTAAGCAAAAAAGGCCAAAGCTTAAAACGTAAGTGGGTATAAAACGTAAGTGAGCATGAAATTCAACGTAACGGAATGTCACGTCATTTGAACACTTTTTGCTTGTCGACCGTTGGTATGGACATTTGTATACCTTTTTTCCTTAATTTAATATAAAAATTCTGTTTTCAAGATGCTTTAAAACGTAATTAATAACGTCTTTTTCAGAGTTTGACATTTTTTTATCTATTAATGCATTTGATTTGTTTTCTGTAGGTATATATGTACATATGTACATATCTCGATACATATTTTTAGTATCAGTAAGAACACAAGCTTCAGAATTTCTTTGGCTTTAACAGTTTGTGCTTTAATTGTAGCTAGGTATGAAAAACATTTCCTTAATTCTATAACATCCTTTTTCCTACGGTATGCAAAATGTTGCTCATTCCTTGCCCATGTTGCGGGACAGTGTCACTCAATTCGAGATACATGTTGCTGGCCCATACAAATTAATGTTGGTAACGGTAAAACGTAAGAAAACGTAAGTGAGAATGGATTGCGCCTTAAGTAAAAAAGCCGTGTGTTTTTTGACTAAATACAAATTTTATGGAGAGAGACAATAATTATTATAGTCTAAAAACACAAAATAATACTAAAATACTAAATATAGTTACACCATCGTTTTGTAACGGATATACGTAATAAAAACGTAATTTTTGTTTTCAACCAATGAAAATTGTCAAATTCTTCTGAAACAATAATATAACTGCTAAAAAATTTATAGATTTGTATAGTTGAAAAAAAAAATCGAAAATACCGAAATTAATACCAAAAGAGTAAAGGGCAGGCGTTTAAAATTTGAGCCGTTATGATCTGACCTACTTAATATATACTGGAAGGATATTACTCATAATCTCATAGCATTTTCCCTTGTGGTGTCATAACTACTCTGTAAATATCATTGTTATATGAAGATTCACGTCATGGTTGTCACCTCAGCAGCTTCCATTGATCTGGTGATTCATGCGGATAGAATATTTGTCTAGAGCGTAGGAGAGCACAAGATCCAATCTAGACGAGATCTGCAAAGACAGCTTTATACATAGAGCTTTATAATGCTGCTAATTAACATGCATCTGTGTGTAGAATATAATTGAATCTACTCTCATCCGAGAACCAGTGCAAAATCTGATATTTTCAATTAATTTACAAACTGGCGATGCCCCATAAGACGCCAACTCACCAACACCCCTATGCTCCCTCTCATTCTCTCTCTCTCTCTTTTGGATCCCATACACCGGCTTTTACACTTCCAATGATTCCAATGGAAGCGGCCCCACTTTGAGAGAGAGAGAGAGCGCGAGAGCCCCACATATAAAAGTGTCGACCGCGAGCGTCAAATGATTCAGTATTTTCTTCTCTCGCTTACAGTTCGCTTCGAAAAACTTGTACGTTAAAAATATCACTTGGTAAATTTATTGTGGAATTTCTCTCCTAGATTACCCATTTTGTTTGTTCCCCCTGTGTCCACATTCGTATTGTCCAACCACCAACAAAATTCAAGTGCAAAAACAAACGAAAAGTGCAAAAGAAAGTGTATGATTTCGTATGCCAAGGGCATTACTAAACGAGTAATTCTGGGTGCGGTATCTCGAGAATTAGCTAGAGAACACTTGTACGTGGACGTGGCCAAAACCTTGGGACACACACAGAGAGAGAGAGATGTAGATGAAATCTCACTGCTATTTACTTTTCCATTGAAATTTGCGCCGCCTCATTCAACTACACTCAGATAAAAGGAGAGAAACAAAAAAATAACTTAATTTGCTAGCCAAAGATGACATCATCAAATGTGGTGGTGTGTCGGTCTCTCTCTCTCTCTTCTAATGCTTTGTGCTCTCCTCCTCTGCCAGCCGCAGACGCGTGTGACTTTTAGTTCATCTCGTTTCAATTTTACTCTATTTTACTTTTCGCTAAAGTATTTCCAATTGAGTTCTTTGATCCGATCTCTCTACTTAATTCAATCAACTTCAATTGCACACCCAGGAAGCTTCCATTCCGACTACAGTCCGACACATCTGTAAAAGCGCACTTCCAGTATATAGTATTACTCATATCGCATCGTATGTTGTCAAGTCACATTCCTTTGCTTGCAATTGGTATCGTAGTTTTTAGGTCGAGCAATTACAAAGGTGTGCCATCAAGGTTTACTACCGACTAAATTACTAAACATTGCCATAAAACACATTCGTGAATATATGAATCCGAGGTACAGTCCTACAAAAGTTGACTCTAAAGAAGTTGTTTGAAGTCGAAAAGCTTTTGTTTAGAAAATTATTCACACATTTTTGAACGAGTCACGAGCTAAACTATTTCCAGAGCTCTCTTTATAGGCTAGACCCAAGTTGTCTATTTTTTTCTCTCTCAGGTCTCAAAAGTCTAGTTTCGAGTCACGTCTGAAGCTTCACATTGACGTCACAGATATCACCAGACTATGATTCATATTTAATGATCATTTGGAGGCTATTTATAGACGAACGTCATGAATGAATCCCCAACGAAGGGCATTCAAGTGGTCGTCTGTTGATTTTCCAGTTCTTCCATCACATCCAAAAATTTGTTTGCCAGAAAGAATAATAATTTATGTGTCTAAACACACGAAAAACAGATGTATGTAGAATCCAGAACAACCGGTTCCAGCGCAACAATATCTTATGGTTGGGGCCAAGAAAATTGTTGTTTGTTTATGGCTCCCATAGCTTTCGGCCTGTTTTGGGAGCTTCGCCACGTCTTTGCTTTTCTTAATGTTTTTTCTGTCGTATCTTTTGTTGACTTTCTACTTTGGCCCAACATACGCATATTTTTGGCGCTACATGTGCATGTGTCCCCGGTGCCGAAATACCATTTATTATAAAGTAATTTCGCACTATTGATTTTCCGGATTATATCAGCTCAAAGTGCCCCAAAAAAATAACAGAAGAAAGATAGTGTCCCAGTTGACAATCCAACTGGTTATGCTAGAGGCAGGCGGCAGGTGATGGGGCTGGGGCTGGGTGGCGGCATTTCCCTGGAGTGGAGCTTTCTCTCTCGCTTGGCCATAAACGTGTCATGTCCGCAATGTGTTCCACAGCAGAACGGAATGAGCTCATCCGTTTATAAGGCCATTTCGTGTGTGGGTTTCGTCTTGCTCATTGCTGCAGCCATCACGAAACAACAGACTTGTACAGAAACCCATTTACTAATCAGACAGGCCCAAGCCCAATTCAAATTCCAGTTACCATTTCCCTAACTGCAGCTGAACCGAACCACTGAAAACTTTCACTTTCCTTTCCAGTTGTTCGTTGAACTTGGCTCGGGTTGAAACAGAAATAAAACTAGAAAAACATCAGGCACTTTGGGTAGGAGGTAAAATCAATGGGAAAACTGTTGGGTTTGAGTCCAGAGCCAAGTGGACTACGCGGCGTATGCGTACTGCGAGAGTTTCCATGGTTTCCAAACGGCCTCTCTGGGATGATGTCATAGGGCAGGGCCTCGGTGTTGAGTTGGGACAGGTTCATTAGCTCTCACGATTTTGTTTCCTTGTACACATCAAACAGATAATAATTATGCTTTATTACATTCCATTTACAGATTTTCCACAAACAACCAAATCAAAATGAGCTCCGCTGAATACTATCCGTTCAAGGTGAGTAAATTATAGATGGAATCTTAGAGATTGATTGGAAGAGGAATTGTGTTATATTTCTTAACATTCCCAAGCCAAAGAATTCAAATATCGCCTATTTATCAGCTCCTTCCTAATCCAAAGTCCAAATGCTTTCCTTTAATCTACAAATGTTTGAATGTTGATCTGAATCAAATGATAACCAATTATCTGTAATTTACTGGAGCAATTACACGTTCATTAAATTGTATAGAGTACTCGTAGTCGAGATAATTATTAAGAAAAACAAGTACTGGCAGATAGGGCAGGAGGTGGCGTTGATAGGGAATTCCTATCAGGTCTCTTTTTGATAAGAGCTTGACAGCAATGCCAAAAAAAGAAACAACCGCAGAGAATGCACAATACCAAGCAAAATTAGCATAACAAATGGAAAAATGAAAAAATTCAAAAAATTGTATATAGGATATAGTATATGTTCTAAAAACATTGTTCTGCTTAATGCTGAGTCACAGAGCAGAATCTTTACGGGTATTACGTGCCTCACATAGAAATAAACCCAATTATTCACAGCCCTTTCCTCTCCCCCAGCGATGATTACTCAGGCCTGTTACTCACTTACTCACTCGATCTGTTTGGTTTCGGTTTCTTTAGTGCACACCCACTGTCTACCCGGCGGATCCCTTCGATCCCGTTGAGGATGCGGCCATTCTGCGCAAGGCCATGAAGGGCTTCGGCACCGACGAGAAGGCCATCATTGAAATCCTGGCCCGTCGCGGCATTGTGCAGCGTCTGGAGATTGCCGAGGCCTTTAAGACCTCCTACGGCAAGGATCTGATTTCGGACCTCAAGTCGGAGCTGGGTGGAAAATTCGAGGATGTGATTTTGGCGCTGATGACACCGCTGCCACAGTTCTATGCCCAGGAGTTGAACGACGCCATCTCGGGAGTGGGTACCGATGAGGAGGCCATCATTGAGATCCTCTGCACGCTGTCCAACTATGGCATCAAGACCATTGCCCAGTTCTACGAGCAGAGCTTTGGCAAGCCTCTGGAGTCGGACCTGAAGGGCGACACCAGTGGACACTTCAAGCGCCTCTGCGTGTCCCTCGTCCAAGGCAATCGTGACGAGAACCAGGGCGTCGATGAGGCTGCGGCCATCGCCGATGCTCAGGCTCTGCACGACGCCGGCGAGGGACAGTGGGGCACTGATGAGTCCACCTTCAACTCGATCCTCATCACCCGCTCCTACCAGCAGCTGCGTCAGATCTTCCTCGAATACGAGAACCTGTCCGGCAACGACATCGAGAAGGCCATCAAGAAGGAGTTCAGCGGCTCTGTGGAGAAGGGATTCCTTGCCATTGGTACGTATGGGACTCTTAGCTAATTAAATTCTTTACTTATCGTTCGATTCTTCCTATAGTCAAGTGCTGCAAGTCCAAGATCGATTACTTCTCGGAGCGTCTGCACGATTCCATGGCTGGCATGGGCACCAAGGACAAGACGCTGATCCGCATCGTTGTCAGCCGCTCGGAGATCGATCTGGGTGACATCAAGGAGGCATTCCAGAACAAGTACGGCAAGAGCCTGGAGTCGTGGATCAAGGTAAATACCGATTTGTACTATCTCCTATACATATTCTATACTATCATTTGACTGTGCCTTGCACGGGGTTTGATACCCCAAAAATAACACCCCATCGAATGCGTATTTATCAGAGAAATATATATGTAAATGTATATGTATAATCCATCAATCATTTAGCTGCCTTTGGTGCTGTTCTTCTTCATCAAACATTCTTCTGTACCTGCAATGCATCGATATATATTCTGTTGAATCTTTTTCCCAGTGCTTTCCCGCAAATGCCATAACTTTCCCCCAAACTTGATCTAATTTCATTTGTGTGCATAAACAAAAAAACCATTAAAACTTGGCATATTCTATATTTTTAGGGCGACACATCTGGCGATTATAAGCGTGCATTGTTGGCCATTGTTGGATTCTAGAAAAGAAATCCCCAACCAAAAATCAAAAATCAGAAATCAGCCCCAACAATACCTTTTCACTGTCGTCTGTTCCATGCCTTAAGCTCTATCTATCTACTAAATACACTTAATAGAATGTACAAAAAGAGAGAGAGATTTCATATATCGAATAGTTAACGTTTTTGTGTAGATTTTATACTGGAACAGGAGCAATGTACAGTGCATTTAAGGCTTACAGAATCAGATTCAAAATCGAAATCAGTTCTAACGTCTCTCGCATCATGTTAATTATTATACATAAACTATGCACGAAACATGCACATAATTTTATCTTTATATACCTACTATACATAACATTTGACTATGTTTTAGCTTATGCTATGGTTTTGTTTTGTTTCTCGAGTCTCATTTGCTATATAAATCGTTAAAAAAAACGCAACAAAATAAAAAAAAACCGTTGAAAAAATACAAAATTCAATTTGAGTTTCTGTTAGCTCCTGCACTGCTTGTCATGTCAATAACAGCGCTCTGTTAGTCGCTTAACACTTTTCATTAACTTGGGCAGTGGTTTAGAAAGGCTTAAAATTTATATAAAATGTGTGTGTGGAAGAAGAAAATGGTTATTCTCATGGATATATATTCCTGATCAGTAAAAAGTCATTTAAAATTGATTTTAAATCGAGTTCAATCCACTTGCACTGCTTACGCATGTAAGTTACATGTCATGTAGATATCATGTACATGTTACTTGAACTGATGTAAAAATAAAAAAACGCGCGCAGATTTAAATGTTTGTTGCTTTCAGATCATGAATATATATGCCATTTATTTCCTTCAACCATTTTACACGATTTTAACCTTCAACATTCTCCTATAAAGAACTACTTATGGCTTAAAGCCAAGTCTTAAGCAATGTATACAAAATAAAATGCTCTGATTGCTCTTTTCACGCTTCTATCTTTCCTGCAACATCACAGGAGGATGCGGAAACCGATATTGGATATGTGCTAGTCACACTAGCGGCTTGGTAGAGCGGATCCAGCCAGCATACGATATCTACACCCAAATCTTATCCCCAACTACTAAAATAGAAAATGCCAAAAAAAAAACAAAAACAAGAACAAAAATTGTTGCATTTCAAAGAAATAACAAACTTAAAAGAACAAAACAAAAAACAACGAATGAAATTATTTATGTAGTTCTCTAATTCCAAATGTAATTCTCAAAGAAAACCCTCTTAGTATTTCCTCTGTGCAATAACGTCTAACGTCTCGATTATACTGATTTTTTATGTGTGTTTTATTTTGTATACATGTGTTTTTTCTGCATATAGTACTCGTATATAAACATATACTATATATAGTTTTGTGCTTGCTATTAACAACAATAAAGTTTGCTTAGTTCGATGGCAAAATTACGTAAGATTCAACAATGTTCTCCTCCTCTCGATTTCATTTACAGGACGATATATCCGGCGACTATAGCTACGTATTGCAGTGTCTGGCTTCCTACTAGGAATCAGATAATATATATATAATATTGTTATCATCACACAAACACACACATCGATTGTTGTAACTTTATCTTCTATTTGTTGTGACTCTTATCTTAACATTGGATACGTTTTTCTGTGGAAAATTCTTATCTACAGTTCAATTCATAAATGCATTTTAAAATCGTGAAAAGAATTTGTCTTTTGTTGCGCTCAAAATAATTTAACCAAAACCGAATGTAGGGGGAAATTTCTAATTCAAATTGAAATACGGAATGCTGGGGGAAGCCTCTGTCTGTTCCTACTTGGCCACGCGATCCTTGTAGGCCGCCCACAGGCGATCGCGGTAAGTCTGCGCCGCTTGCTCCACATTGGCGGCCTGCAGAATGCCGCGTCCCACCACGCCAATGTCGGCGCCCCGCTCCTGGATCACATGCTCGGGCGTCTGGTACTGCTGTCCCAGCTTGTCCACACTCTCGTCGATCTTCACTCCGGGCGTCAGCTGCAGCAGTCCCGGGAAGGCGAACGTCTTGGAGGACTGGCACACCACGCCGGCCACAAAGTCCACGTCAGCCCCTTCGGTGGCTATCTTGTTGCTGTTCTCCTTGTACTTGTCGTCGATGAGATTGCCACTGGCCGACATCTCGGCCAGCAGAAATACACCGCGCTCCTTGCTGGCATCAGCGGGGCCAAGAGCCGCCTTCAAGCCTTGCAGAACACTCCGACCAGGAAGGGTGTGGGCTGTGACCAAATCCGCCCAGCTGGAGATCTTGTATATGCCCTTGCCGTACTGCAGGGAAACGGTGTTGCCGATGTCCGCAAACTTGCGATCCTCCATGAGCAGAAAGTTGTGGCGCTTGGCCAGCGACTGCAGGTTGCTAATGAATCCCTCGCTAAAGTCCTCGACAATGTCCACGTGCGTCTTGAGCAGGCAGATGTACGGTCCGCACTTGTTGGCTATGTCCAGGATGTCATCGGCCTTGGTCAGATCGGCGGCCAGGCAGAGGTTCGTCTGCTTGCTGGCCATCAGGTTGAAGAGGCGCTTGGCCACCGCGCTCTTGGCCAGATTGGCGCGACTCTCGTAGGTCAGTTTGGTGCGCTGCAAGTCATTGGCTGGCGAAAGAAACAGAAACGTTTGAGTATTTTTAGTATCAGCAGGGAGATTGCCTTTAAATAGATTCAATTGGAGAGGGTCTTTGGCACCCGATTAGCTGATAAGCATGACATAATTCACTGAACGCTTTCTGGCATCACGTGCCAGCTTTAAGCAGCCCCAAACTTGATCTTCTCGCTCTCTTCCGGAGGCAGATTGGAATCCAGTCGAGGTAGACAGCTTTTATGGCGGCTGTATAACAAATAATTTTATCAAAGGGAGAATAAAACCTAATTTAGGCGCTGGTTTATGGCACGTCCCTAATTGAATCGGACATGGGGTGGCATGGGGATTCGTGGCCTCTGGGCAATCAAGGTTCATCGGGCCCGACATGCGCCCATGTCATGTATTCATTATCTTTGCCATATCTGGGGGGATGAATGTAGAAAAATATAGAGCATACACACCTCCGGTAACATCGGGCTTATCGCCACCCACGAACGAGCCATCGCTGTTAATCTGAACGGCGGCAATGTACTTGGCCACCGCGTCCACGGTCGACTTTTCGATGCGCCCCGCCACATGCAGGGTGTTCAGCAGGAAGGACAGCGTGAAGAGGGAGTGCATCTTCACGCCATGTTTGGCTATGTTGGCCACGCCGCCCTGCTCACGATCCACCACTACAACGGCGTCGGTGACCACAATGCCCTCGCTCTGCAGATCACGAACTGTTTCCAGGATGCTTGAGCCCGATGTGACCACATCCTCGACAATCAGACAGGTGTCGCCGGCATTGAAGATGCCCTCGATGAGCTTCTTGGTGCCGTAGGCTTTGGCCTCCTTACGCCGCACCAGCATGGGCGTGCCCTGCTGCACGGAGACGATCGTGGCCAGGGGCAGGGCCGTATAGGGCACACCGCACACATGCTTGGCGCTCAATTTCACTTCCTTGATGTGCTCCACCAGCAAATCCGACACTGTTTGCTAGTAAAATGAAGTACAGTACATTAAAGATGTGACCACTGAAACTTCCACACACACACAAACACTCACCATCACATCCGGATAGCTGACAATTACACGTAGGTCAAAGTAAACCGGCGAATTGATCCCCACCTTCATCTTGAAGTCACCGAATTTGAAAGCATTGATTTCGAACAACTTGAGCGCGAGCGCCTTCATTTTATCGGACTCCTGGGCAACCATTTTTATCGGCTTGGTCTAAATCTTAGTCAAACACTTTAAACAACAGTTTATTTGGGCACACGTGCTAGCTGGCTGTCTCTCCAATGATACGTCCAATTCATGGTGAAATTATATATAAGGTGACGCATGGTGAAATTATATATAAGGTGACGTATTCGGCAGTGGTGATACCCATATGACATTAGACTTTGAAGCTGGACTAACTTGAAAAATAGAGACAGCCATATGCAAGAAGGACGTTATTTTTTCAACTTGCTCTCTCCGCTCTCAGAGAGGCAAGCGCTAGAAAGAGATGGCAAGCGTTTTTCGCTCTGCACTCTTCGTATGTTATTGTTTCATCTGTTAATAAATTAAAAGAAATATAATAATATTTATAATATTTTAATTCATTAAAGAATTTTGTTTGAGAAATTAAATCGATACTATCGTCGGTTGCAAAATATAACCCGATATAACCATTTGTATGGTTGTATGAACGAATGCCCTGTGCGCACAAGAATACGCACAAGACACTTTCGTTCAAACAACCGAAGCAAAACGTAAGTGAGCAGAAAGTGCGCCGTAAGTGAGTAGAAACTGTCACGTCATTTGAACACTTGTTGCCCATCAACCGGTGGTGTGGACATTTGGATACCCTTTTTTCTTTAATTGATATTGAAATTGTGTTTTTAAAGCTGCTTTAAAACGTAATTAATAATGTCTTTTCACAGATCAACATTTTTTTTATTTGTTCGATCAATTGATTTTTATAGCTATTTTATAGCTGGTTTTGGCTATTTTCAATTTTTTCGCTGCATTTTTTAAATATTGTTACTTGATTCAGAAATTTTCTTGAAAATATGCTGCAGGTAAGGTAAACAAAAATGCTTTAGAAAACAAAACAAAATAGCAAAATTTCACTAATTATATATATATATAACAATTGAAGTTTTAAAATACTCAGAATTAGCTATGAAATAGCTACATTTGGTTTTTATATATCGGTAAGTTTTTTGGCAGAACTATCCGTTTCGATATTTTCGCGCTATTGACTTCAAGTGTGACCATCACCGATATTTGTTTAATTTGTTTGGCGCCAACGCATGAATATGAATAAAAACAAATCAAAATTGGCGTTTTGATTTTGTTTTCTTTAAAAGTATTCCTATTCTTGTTAAAAATTGTAGACTCTATTGAAAATTTCAAAATAAGCAGTAAAGACCTCTGAATGTTTGCTCCTCCCACAATCCCCACCCTGAGTCCTATGGGTGGAGTCCAAATGCCAAGCAACCACCAATCAAAACGAATACAACCTGGCAAATCCTCGCAAGGCAAAAGCGCCTGCGTAAGTCAACAAAGCTTCAGCATCAACTTGGCTTTGAAACAATTCCAAATCCTGAGTCCAAGTGTTTCCAAAATTTAGTTTCTTTTTATCTCGCCCCCAACAAAGCCACAAATATCCGCCGCAACTTCTTTGCTCAATTATCAGCTTTAATTGAATCTTTTCCACGGCTACGCTACGCCATGGCCAGTGTCAGTGTCAGTGAAGATTCCATTAGTGAGGTGCCCAGCAAGCGTTCTCGCTTGTCCAGCTCCAGCTCCAAAAGCCTTAAAATAGTCAACTCCCAGCAGCCCAAGGTCGCGAATCGAGTGCCCAAGTGCGCCCGCTGCCGTAATCATGGCATTATCTCGGAACTGAGGGGCCACAAGAAGCTGTGCACCTACAAGAACTGCAAGTGTGCCAAGTGTGTCCTGATCTTCGAGAGGCAGCGCATAATGGCGGCCCAGGTAAGCAACTGGGGAGAACTGGGGATATATGTATGTAGTTCCTACCGCTTGGTAGATCCAATTATTCCTGGCATTAAGCGTTTGGGGTCCTCTACCACATTATAGATTCTTTCATCTTCTTGAATTTCGAATACTAAAATACCTTTCCCGTAATTAGTATTATTAATTGTAATTTTGAATGAATGCTTAGCTCTTTTTAAGTTTCTTAATTTTAGTTATAATTTTCCTCGAATATTAGTCTAGATATTGTATAGAATCTAGACTCTAGATATTAGACTTTCCTGCATGTACGCGATCGGTTCGGTTACACGCGTCGCGCGTCATACAGCAGAGCCCCTCATCCGCGTGTAACAGGCTTTAGATCGGTGCCAGTCATTGCATATCAATGGCCAATATATAATTACATATAATATTT
Source organism: Drosophila helvetica (assembly GCA_963969585.1). Lineage (NCBI taxonomy): Eukaryota > Metazoa > Arthropoda > Insecta > Diptera > Drosophilidae > Drosophila > Drosophila helvetica. The sequence continues at coordinate 5,034,838 of OZ018403.1, forward strand.
ACTGTCTCAATGGTTCAGCAATGACCACCCCGAATAGTATATGAATCTGCATATTAAAACACAGACTAATTTATGGCTATCATCAGTAGAATCCATTTGCCTTAACTATTGAAGGCCTAAAAAGTCCCAATTTATTTCAACATCAACCCATTAAGCCATAGCTCGAAAGATTTACCAATTTTCCGAGTATTCGATCACCTGAAACCCCTTAACTTGAAACATTTCCAATCACAATTAAATTCAGTCAATCAATCAGAAGCAGAATTCAATTTTTATCTTCCTCAGGAAACTATTCCTATAAGCTATACCATTCATATTGTCTTTAGATTAAATGCTAGCCTTGCTCTAATTTGAAACACAAATACCCGATGGGCAGACACCCCCCCAACCCCATCCCCAGCCCCAGCCCCAGCCCAACTCAAACAACCAATGAAATGGAATACCTAGAACAGATTTAGTCACAAAAAAACCAGTCGAGTCCTGGGTCCTGCTGCTGATGATGATGATGATGGAAAGTTGTCAAAGCGTAGGAACAAATCGAGCAAAATATCCGCTTACCAAAACTGTTTGCACAAGTGTGGCCTGGTCTCGCATTTCATTAGGGTGGGAATGGTAGGGGGGATGGGGAAGGGGGAACGGGACGTGTGATACCCCAAGGAATTGCTGTGGCTTTTGTTTGTGGAAAAGTCAAATAGAAGCACAGTCAGAGGAAGATGTTCTGCTCACTTGTCGCATATTAATTTCAATTGTTTGGCGGCCTCCAGGTCGCCCTGAAGCGCCAGCAGGCGGTGGAGGATGCGATTGCCATGCGTCTGGTGGCCAACAAAACGGGACGCTCCATCGATGCCCTGCCGCCGGGCAACATCTTTGGCCTGACCGTCACGCAGCCGAGTTCTCCCCCCCAGCAGTTGAAGGACGACGAACAGCTGGAGAAGCAGCCCAGGATGGAGGCAAGACATCAACAGCAGCAGCAGCAGCAGGAGGACATGTGTGAGCCGCCGGCTGTGGCCCAGGATTTGAGTGCTCCCCGACGGGAGAATGTCTCTCAGACGGCCATCGATATGCTGGCGCAGCTCTTTCCCCAAAGGAAACGATCTGTCCTGGAGCTGGTGCTCAAGCGCTGCGATCTCGATCTGATACGGGCCATCGAGAATGTCTCTCCAGCAGCAGCAGCAGCGGCAGCGGCAGCTTCCATGGAGATGCCCAAATCGCAGCTGCCAATGGCAGAGACGCCAATGCAAAGCCTACAGCTGGCCATGCCCCAAAGGAGCAGCGCCTTCAGGCCAGTCATAGCGGATCAGGTGAGTGTGTTGGAACAGAGAGAGAGAGGAGAGGAGAGGAGTCGTCTAAAGCTGCTACTCCTTGCAGTACCCGAACAAACCCCTGATGGAGCTGAAGCCTCCAAGTGGCGCTTTTGGGGGCAGCCCGTCGGCAGCAGCGGCGGCCATTTGTGCCTACCCCAAGTGGTTTGTGCCGCTCTCGTTTCCGGTGACCATGGGGCACCTCTCGAACCTGGCCCCACGCTGCACGCTCCCGAATTGCGCCTGCCTCGACAGCTACCAGTTCCACTAGGCTCGCCTCCATTATGCTAATTGAAATAAATTTATTTAACCTAAACTAAAAACTGAACTATCTTATGAGTAAGTCCCCCCCATTCCCCATCCCAATCCACGAGCTTCACTTGACCACAGGCTCGGCTAACGCTTCCGCCGGCTCCTCCTCGTCATCGTCGTCCTCGTCATCCTCCGACAGGTACATGCGGTCCTCCTCGTCGCTCTGCTGGCCGCTGCCACTCCGACGACTCCCCAGAGTCAGGGCGGGGCCGTAGGCAGAGCCAGTGCTGCTGTTGGAGCTGGGCGCCGCTGAGGAGGCTCCTGCCCCCGATCCGGCACCCGATCCACTGCGTTTCGTGAGATTGGCTCGCCGCCATTTGGCCCGGCGATTCTGGAACCAGGTCTTCACCTGGCGATCGGTCAGCTTCAGCTGCAGCGCCAGATGGCGGCGCTCCTCGGGCGACAGATACTTGGAGCTGGCGAAACGGCCTTCGAGATTTTTCGTTTGCTGCGACGTGAACCGGATCTGGCCGCCCTTGCGCTTCACCCCAAAGTTGGACATGTAGAAGCTGGCCGCCGGATAGGCATTGCAGTAGAGAGCGGCTGCAGCGGAGGCCGGATTGGGAAAGCCTATAAGAGAGAGAGAGAGAGAGGGAGGAGAAATGGAAGGATTTAGTTGGAGTTCAAAGAAGATTCGAGGTAAGATTTTGGATGGACTTAAATAGGGTTTTCTGGGAATAACTAAGGCAATGGTAAGTACTTGTAATATTTCTTAGTTCTCCTCAATTTTGGTGCTGACTGGCTATTACATTATTTACAATACACTTTCCATATCCACAAATATCTTTCTGATCTTTCTGAAGATACATTTTCAGCATTTAATAACACTGGTCGACAGCCAAAATGTTTCAAAGATCGGAGCCATATTTTCTTATAGGATTTTCACCGCTGATCACGAATCCGGAATTCGAATCCCAAAGTTTCCATCACGTCAAGATTTGAGATAAATTGACTCAAAGTTCCGAAAACCCCTGTTTTTTCCCTTCTTCGATAACATACAGAAAATAATCCTTAGGTGCTAGGAGTCCCTAATTAGGCTGAAATTAAAGTTTGAACTGTTAACTATGCTACATATCTTTGAAAAAGAAAAAAGTTTACATTTTGTCGACCAGTGTAATTTTAAAAATATTCATTAATTTGATATTTCTTTAATATTTAATGGATATATTGTCATATTACTTATAGATTTATTCCGATATAATTTGCTAAGACTGTAGTAAATCTTCATTTTCCGTGAAGGATTCTTGGTATTTCCTGTCTGGTTTGTTACCAAAAAAATTCCTTTTGCAATAATTATCAGAAATAATTTTTAAAACTTTGGATGTTAAGGTCTATTGTATCTGTCGCTCTTATCTTACATCTCTGCCAAAAATTCCCTATAAACATTAACTAGAAAACTATGTATTTCTATAGTAACTTGTGACTCTTGAAAAAACCCCACTTCTAGACTGTTCTTTCTGAACCATTCAATAGAAAAATGCTAGCTATCTTTTAGATATAAATTGGAATACTCATTCAATTTCGATTGGTCGCTCCAATTGCCCGATTCCCCCCATTATCTATCTGCGTCCCACTCTATCGAACAGCCAGCTCTTATCAAAAGTAATCAGACAAAACAATTCCAATATACATGTGTATTGGAGTACATATGTATATCTACTATATGTATATCAGTATCAGGGGAATATGTCAACGCCCACTTGTAAGTGGGTGGAAAATGCTCGGTCGCCATTGCGAAATGAATGCAATCAGAAATCAGAAGTTGAGCACACGAGTGGGTTTCGGTTTCGGCTCCCTTCCCTCCCATATGTACATTCCCATATGTATGTCCCAGGGGCAATTGAGCGGAATATCTATTGCTGGTAATTGAGGTTCGGCTACCACCCGACAAGCAATCCGATTGTAGTCCGAGTACTCGTCTGAGTATACGACCTCGAGTGGGCCTGATAACGCACTCCAGAGTGGGGTAGACTGCTCTCTTCCTCCCTCTCTCTCTCTCTCTTTCTCTCTCTTCTGTTGACGTAACGGAAATTCGCACTTGTAGAAAGATTTAAATTGCGCTCATTCAATAATTCTGATCTAATCTGATATTTTGGGACTCCATTACCTCATAACCCTAGACACGTATCGAAGATAGGACCTACGTATGCCATATGCCAATACAATATATTTTGGAAATTGCAAAATGTCATAAAAATAAATAGAGATCATAATTTAAATTATTACAAATATACGCTTATTAACGTTTATTTTTATTAAGTGGCGTATACCGCGATAAGCCCGCGACACCCCTTCTAAAAAGAGATCTACCCAATGCCCCGCAGACGGGTTGTTTTTTGTTTATTGTTTTTTTTTAATCGTTGAAAATTGAATTTGTTATTATTTTATAATGTGTATGTCTAAAAAACCAAATCATATCAAGCACTTGTCGAGCCATACACCCACCCCCACCCCGGCGGCGGGCGGCGGCGGACAAGCGTCGTCCACGGACGAGCTTATCGAAATCAAATGGCAATTGTCGCCACAAGAAGATGATGGACAGCGCCTATTAATCGCCTCTAATAGCATTTTTCGTTTAGATAAGCCAACACACAAATCGGAAATCAAAATGGGAATGCGAATGGCTCAATAGAGACCATAATTGTCGGACCGAAGCTATGAATGCTCTTTTCATTTAGAAAGAGTAATTTGAGAGAGTAGAGTAGAGCATAAAGTACAGATTTTGAAAATTTCATTAGATGAAAACTCCCCGAAAGAGCGTAAATAATTAAAAAATAAATTACATAAGAAATATGGGAATTCCCAAAGCAATAATATTCCAAATGAAATCCGTATTGATATTGTCCTAGTGATAATTATGAAATGAATCAGTTTATTGTATCAAAGAAATCGAATCATTCAGACTATTGAATCATTTGATGACTTATTAAATCTTTATTATATGTTTCTTCTTTTATCATTTCCCACAGAAACTACATGCAGTCATAGTCCAATATATGGGAGCCATAGAGTGGCTATATCTGAATGCTTTCTTTGTTTCTCATTTACAATTTTCCCATAACTACTTACATATGTATATTTCTCCTCAGTTAATCTTAGCAGAGCCTTTTCTGGTTTCACTTTATAGTATTTCCATTTACTGAATGAATTCAAACAGATCCATTTCACCAACACCACCATAATCCCCCCTAGATAGTCCCAAACTGTCACTTGGTTTCCCAGCGATGCCATATACCCCATATTGAAGGCACTGCTCTAACGGCTTCTGATCGGCTCTCACCTCAATTTCAAATATTTGTCATTTCGATAAGGCACCCGAAAAAATATTTCGAATATTTGTCCACTCTCGACGGATGGCAGAGTTAGGGGAAGAATTGGGGCGGCAACTTTATCAGTAATATAATTTCCCCTGGCTTCTGGCCCGAGTTCTATAGAGGTGGTTGGGTGGTTGGAGCTGTGCTACCGTTACATTGCACTGGGAATGCAACTGGGGGAGTCAGATGGGGAGTCCGATGGGGAGAGAAAGTCAGATTTCAAGTGGCATTGGCGCCAACACTTGACTTTGACAAACATCTCACTGGGCACACACATTAATCATGTTTATGGCCCATTTTGTGTGGGATCCTCATTGTAATATTTTTGGTAGATGGAACAGTGTTGGACTCTGACCGGTTCGGACTCTATATAAATGAGGATTTGCATATATTTTCAGACCTATTCCCACCAAGGTCGATCGATTTGATGTAAGGGATTACTATGGGATTTGTTATCCCTCAAGTTCATTGACTCGAACATGTAACTATCTGTCCCAGGGGTTACACTTTAATCCCTAAAGATATCTGAGAACTGGCTAATTCTCTGGGAAAGTCCAATAGAATTTTGTGACTGTCATTTCGTATAACCTCTCCAAAGTTTCCTCATTTATTTGCTGAACTATTCATAATTTGCTGGTACACCATTCCCCATATCTTGATGGGATTAACATCTCACTTGTGTATGAATGTACGAGCATGTACCTACTTATAGGTACATTTATCAGCATGTTTAGCCTCTAATTGATAATTGTATCGCTCATTCATTCATGATATATGATATAAGGTTCTGTTCTGTGCGTCATATCCGGTATTTCACAAATATCTATGACCGAATGCTAATAATGGGTGGTCTGTGCCAGTCTTGGACTGGCAACCATTTTCCATAGCCAGGGGGAAGTTTTTGTTGCCAAGAGTCAAAGATCAATGGGGAAAATATAGCCGGAATATACGGAATGACTAGCAAAACCTCCCGAGATCTTAGAAATTTTTAGAAGAAGTATATAGCCAGTTTAGTCACTTAATTTAGAAGATCTTGAAAGCTGCAATATGTGTGCAAATCCTTTTTGAATCTCAATATTCCCAACTTCCATTCTTTCGAATGGAACATCGAAAAATCCAATAAATATCTTGAGTTCTTCTCAATATCTATTAGAGATCGTCAGTTAGAAATATTCCACCTTGCATTATATGTCCTGTCCTCTCTCTGTTATCCCATCCATTCCTTCTTTATATCCCATCCTCTAGATTTTCTACATATGAGTCCTGTCCTCTCTCTGTTATCGCATATATTCCATTATTATCCTTACTCACCTTCACATTCCATGGAAAACGGACTGTATTGATCACAATAGCCCGTCGGTTGGGCGGCGGCAGCAGCGGCCACGGCTGCCGCCTGGAAGTGGGGCATGAAGAGCGAGGGATTCTTCTGTAGATTCAGCATCTGCTGGTAGAATAACGAGGCGGGATCTGGATAGATGGGATTGAAGCGCAGCGTCGTGGGCGACAGCACCTGACTGGACTCCAGATTCTTGAGGGCATATTGAGCGGCGACTGCCTCGCGGGATAGATCATAGATGGACGCTCCCGATGCAGAGGCTGGTGGCGAGGCAGTGGCCATGGTGGCCTTGGGCATGGTAACCACAGGTGCTGGCGCCGCCACAGGACTGTGGGCGGAGGTGCGACGCGATAGCGATAGCGATCGATCTGTGGCTTCTGTGGCGGGACTGTGACTCGTTCGCGTCTTATGATCCAATATGTTGTCGATGGAGAAGGAAGCCTTGCTTGACTTGGTGCCAATATCCATGATGAAGGTGTTGAGTGGGGATCGGAGCCGTATCCCTATAGAGCACCGAAGCACGATCGGAAGGCAGGCGAGAGAGAGGCGCAGAGAGACGAAGCGACTGCGTTGGCCGCAGGCGATGAACTAATTGATGAACAGTAGAAACCGGCAGCAGAAGGCCCAGCACCAGCGCAAGAACCAGAGCCAGGGCCCAATAAATTGTACTAAATCTGATTTCACAGAATATAATAGATTGTACATATAATGTTGTGCTAATGGGTAGATATCAATATTAACAATAATAGAGCGGTATGTAGATATGAACCACCACAGGCAGAGACACGCACACACACAGACAGAGACAGAGACAGAGAAACCGATATAGATAATGCCCCAGCTAGCGAGCTACCATCGGTATTGATAAGGGAAATAGTGGTTGGTGGTTGATGGCTGATGGTGTCGATGGTCGATGAAGAGGAGGTGCTCGCGGCGCTCCAATGGCTCGATGGCACTCCACTCCACTCCAATTCCAATTCCCCCCAATTTCCAATTTCCAATTGCAGACAACGACAGCTCCGACAAGGGGCGATACCCGCCTCTGTATTGAGGCCCTGTATGCCACCCAATCGGTGGGCGGCGATCCGATCCCAGCAGTCATATAAATCAAAGGCTACCCAACCCCTCGCCTCGAACGGAACGGGTGCTGCCGACGACCAGCCCAACCCAACCCAACCCAAACCACCTCAAATCGCGACAATTCCTGTGCGGGTCGGTGCGTTTGATCGAGTAATTGTTAATCACCTCCGTTATCAGAATCGAACTTCGTCGGCATTTTTTTTCTCCTTCGTTTCTCCTCGTTGTACTACTGTTGAATTATTATTACTATTTTTACTATTTTTTTTTGGTTTATTGTTGTTGTAAACAAATTACAATTACCAACTCTCTTATACCTCCTCCCTGGGCGCCTCTCTTCGACCGCAGGAACCATCACTTTGATTGGATCTGATCTCTCTTTAGCTCTTTTGCTCTCTTTCTCTTGATTGTGAGAGAATTCTGAATACCCGAGAGGGTTTTTTTGTTTTTTTGGGGGTGTAAGTGAAGTGGAGGTGTACTCCTTATCAGCTGTACTCGCACTCGGGCTCCCCTTAAAGCCTGCCAGATGATGGATTACTTTTGATTTCGGCCTTTGCTTTGGCGATAAAAAAAGCAAAGCGAACTGCGTCTATAAATGCTTCTAATTGTTGTTATTGCTGTTGATTCAACAGTTTCACCCGATAGATACCACTCTGATATTGTTTTTCAGGTCGCCCCCAAAAAAAAACGAAAAACTCGAGTATATCTTTTAGATAATTGGCTGTACTTTGAGGGAGAAGGGGCTGTTCGCAGGGCCACTGGAATATCATTCATTATTATTGGGAGATGATATTTCCATGTTTTCATTTCACACGATGGAACCCCCTTAAGGAGTAGTTTTCACTCAAGACTCACTATCGAAAAAGATTTACCTCAATGACTCAATTTGGTTTGATTTCAGGCAATATATTCCTACCGATAGAGTTCCCTAGAAACTAAATATGATTGAAACAATTTGCAAATAGATTGGCTGAATCAGGCAATAAAATATATACACTCAATCGATTGCCGATTAAGTTTTTATGATTCCACCAAAATTCATAATAAAAGAACGCGTTCACACAATTATCCAAATAAAGGTTGGGGTTTTTATGAAACGACATTCAGGGAACTCTATTGATATCTTTTGATTTCCCCACCAGTAATAAAATACTATATCTACTCCCAGGAAAGAAGGGGGAAGAATATCCAAGCAATATATCTTTATGATCCGCTAAAGAGGGAAAAATCTGCAAATTCTTCAAACTGAATAATATTTGCAAAATTCCTACAATTAAAGGTACCTTTTTTTTGGTTAAAAATAACTTCTATAGATTATATGTATATATCTTTTGAATACAAACAATAAATACTCATATCAAAGAAATAGGAATAGCTCTTCAGCAGCTACAATCATCTGAGAAGTATAGTATATCATTCGCTCTATGCACTCGATATCCTCAGATGTATTATGAATTTGGGCAATCAGAGAATCAGTTGTGTAACCAAAAGATATAATATTTAGCACGTGGCCATATTATGATAAATCACAAGGTGATTGTGAATGTGAGTGGGAGTACTCAGAACCATCGATATATGTATGAATGGTTCGAGTGGGGTTTTTGGGTACCACTCAATGGTAAGGCTATAACTGCCATTTACAAACAATTTTGTGCTTTAAGCAAAATTAAACGAACATAATGAATAATGAAGGTTGATAACAAAAAAAAACCAGTACGCACACACACAAAAATACGTGATATATGGAAATAGTGAAATATTTTTGGGTGGATGGTAGGCTACGAGGCATTGATGGGTATAAGCTCTTTCTCTCTCCCCTCTCTTTCGGTTGATAAGGTGCCCAGGGCTGTGAGGGGGCTTTAGGTCGTCAAGTGACGCTAAATTATTAGCAATTATCAGGAGACAAACGGTTCGAAATGACTTCAAAATTGGGCATAAATTGTGGCCAAGGAGGAGCTGCCTGAATTTATAATGTGTCCGTCTTGTAGGCATGTGTGTGCTGGTTGAAGGCGATAAGGCTGGAATGAGATATTTTCCATTCCGTAGGAGGCTTCTTTAATTTATACATATATAACTTTATTCGATCACCTTCGAAACTTGTTGGTTTTCCCATACAGAGTATTTTTGTAGATATATTTTTGTTTCAGTTGATTTTTTGTTCTCCATTTTTAATTGGGTTTTTGGATTTGAACAATTTGTTTATTGGTTTATTTACGGGTAGTTTGTTTAATTTAATTTTATTTCTTTTTTTATGCAAATTGAATAAATATTTCGTATATAGCACTACGTTGGCTGCAAATGTAATTTATAAGCAGTTTTATCATTGACCTCTTATTGCATTTGATTCCACTTCTCTTTCTCTCTCTCTCTCGCTCTCTATTTCTGTTCATCATTTCATACACACATATATAGATTTGTTATTTAATTTAATATTTAATATTTATATTTATCTTTAGCTTTTATGTTTATTTTATAACTATTTATACGCTTCTGCAAGAAGTTGTTCAAGGTTTGCTTTTATTCATTTGAGAGTTAAGAGTTGCTTTGAGTATTGGTATGCTTTTTGCTTTGCTTTGATTCAAATTCCATTTAAAGTAAAAACAATAATTCAAAATGCAAATTAAATTAATTCAACTACAATTCGACACATAACTAGGCATGCACACATTGAGTTCAACAGTTTTGATATCTTATTTTCATTTTTCTTTCTTTTCTTTTGTTTTTGTTTGTTTTTGTTTTTTTGGTTTCAAAAAGCACTATTTGTTGCAAGTTCTTCGAGTATTTCGAGTGGTTGTTCTGAACAAGCTGCCTAGACAATACAAATACAAAATAATAATAAAATTCGAGTTTTGGTAGCAATTAGAGTGAGAAAATTCGAGTAGCAAAATTAGTTAAAGTAGGAGTTAAGATTCATCATTTCCGCATTTTGTAGAAATACAAAAATTCAAGTTTAAGTTAAGGTTTTTGGGTGGATAGTAAAGTTAGAATAGGTTAATAACGTTTACATATACGGATAGGTAGGTAGGTAGGTAGTAGGTGTGTTCTCTTTACACCAGATTCTCCACCTTCGTGGTGTCCATGTGCAGGATGAGGGTGCGCATAAAGGACATCTCCTTGCGCGCATTCTCCAATATCACCTTGGGATCATCGGAGGTGCAGCGCAGGCAGTTCGGCGCGAACACCATGGCCAGGTTCGAAGAGTCCATTTTGGTATTGCTCACCACCTCAGGATTGGAGAATTGTTGCAGGAAGTGTATTAGATACGTTAGAACCTGCAAGCAATCAAGGGAATTATTTATGAGTCTTCTCTGCTGATCTATAGATCGTTTCAAAATATTTACCAGCTGATTTATTTCGGGCAACTTATTAACTATTTCTTTGGCTTTGTCGGGATCCTCGGTATTCACGCAATCCTCATAGTAGGCGTCTGGTATGAGCGGATCATACAGTTCGCGATACCACAGCTTGAGCAGGCTCGCTGGGGCATGGGCATCAACTGTAAGATATACCCCTTAGTATGGTTTAATGGTTTGTTCGGTTTTCCCCTTACCCATTGTGTTCTTATAGTCAGGAACATCCCACCGATCCAGGCGATTCTTCATGCAGCTCACCTCATCCACATCCGCAGAGACGCGAAAGATGCCCTCCGTTTGCTTTCCATTAAGCAGCAGAACCTGTAAGAGCCATCAAAGGTTAGAGCACTTTTTCGAGGACCCTTCTGTGTGGACTACTTACATGCTCTGATAGTGTGGTCTGTATCCAGGGCAACTTGCGGAAGGGGAACTTATCCTTTTGCAGATCCATCACCTCTGACAGCGTATTGCCAAACATGCTGTTCCGCAGGATTTGTTGCTACAAGAAATGGTTTAAAGAAAGCCCTTTAAATGATCAAGTATTGCGACTCACCCTCGCCTGTTCGACCTCATCCTCTGTGGGCTTCTTGGCCAGCCTTCTGCCGCTGCTGCCTATGCGATCCAAGCGACGACAGCAGACAGTGGCATAATGCGAAATCTGAACATGGATGGGCCACTTGCACACCTCCATAAAGCTGGTGGCAAACGAAGGATCGCGATGGCGATTGACATAGCTGCAAGGATACACAATTTTATTTAAAGAATGGACATCCAGAGAGATGGGATAGTCAGAACTTACTTTAGCAGCGTGGGTTGAAAGGTGGGCGAAGGCGGCACAAAGGACAGACAAATGGCCATCAGTTCCCAGCCACGAATGAGCGATTCTCGCTTGGGATTCTCCGTCGTTTGGCGACACAGCTGTACATACAGCTCATCCCTCAATCTGTCAGAGAAATACAAATATTTAGACACCATTTCCACAAGTTTTCGTAGACTTGAAAGACTCACTGCTGCTGCGGCAAGGATGCGGTGATGATGTCAATGGCCACAGAGTTGAGATTCATGCCCATGCGTGCCTTTCGATCAGCCATGTAGATCTGGACCAGTTTGAACAGCTCGATGGCCGTCTTCTTGTCGGCCTTGTCCCGTGAGAGGGTCAACATGGGCCGACTGATGGCCTCCGCCGTCCAACTGAGCATGTCCCGCACCGATGCCTTCTTCCGGAAGATGCCCTTCGAGTGCAGATTCAGATTGTCGGCGGCAAACTTCTCGATATCACATTCCTTCATGCAGGCCAACGTGCCGCCATGTCCCATTCCTATTCCACTGTTGATGCCACCCGGTGCCCGATCGCTGGGCGGAAAGATCTGCTGAATGGTGGGCTTGAGCGATGGGGGTGCCAGCTTATGGCCTCCCGCACGGGAGAGGCTAGCGGCCGCACCTGTGCCCTGCTGTTGACCGGCAACAAGACTATGGCTGTGGCTGTGATTGGCCTCATCTTTGGCTGATGCTGCTGCAGCTGCCGCTGCTGCTGATCCCTGGTTGCCAGCTCCGGCCAGACGCGAGATTTGCCGATTGGGCGAGGGCAGCGTCTGTGATTGCTTCTGCTTGGAATCGCTCGGGTCCAGGTGCAGCTGCTGATGCGGCGGCGCTGGCGGCTGGACGTGATGGCCATGCCCATGGCCATGGCCTTGATAGGGTGGGGTATTCGAGTAAAGCTGCTGACCATGGTAGGCTCCTCCGGACGAGGGACTGTGCGATACGGTGTCGTAGTATGAGATCGGATAGCGAGGCTTTGGCTTGGGTAAGGAGGGTTGTGCCGAGGGTTCCGCATTGCCGCCAATACCCTCCAGCACAGCCTCCACATTATCGGAACTATAGGAGGGAAAAAGAGGATTAGTTTTGGTCTGAAAAATGCACTGTCCTTGGGAGACTCACATGTCCTCTCTTCCAGCAGGATCGTAGGGCGGATACTGGTACGCATAGTAGGAGACACTGTCGCCCATGTTGGCATAATCCTCGATCATGCCATAGTTGTGCTCCAAGTAGCCACCGTGCGTGTCCGAGCCGCCATCCGAGTCCTCGTTGTCCGGCTCATGACCAGACAGCGAGTGCTCCGACTGGCTGTCCGAGTGATACGAGTCCGAGTCGCCGCCATCGCCACCGCGATAGTCGTAGCGACCCGATAGCTTGGCCTGCTCGATGATGTAGTCCTTGATGGGCCGCAGATGCGGCATCTCCTGATCCCAGTTGCTGTACAGCGGCGAAGTGTTGCCATTGTCGTACTCTGCATCGCTGTCTTCCGCCTGCAGGTGATGCTGTTGCTGCTTGGAGCGTCGCTTCTCGCCCACAGCGCTGTGCTGATAGCCACCACGCTTGTCCAGGCTGGAGCTGGCACTGTGCCGCAGCGATCCTTGGCCGGGATAATGATGCGACTGCGAGCGATTTGCCGTCGAGTTGTTGGACTTCTGGCGCTGCCGGGCAGAGTCGTTGGAGCCACGCGAGGAGTGCGTCAGCAGGCCCAGATTCTCGGAGCCAACTCCTCCTACTCCGCCGCCTGGCGATATGGGTCCCACCTTGCCCAGCGTGATCCGCTCGAGACTCAGCAGATCCAGACTGTGGCTGGGCTCCTGAATCCTGGGCGAGTGCTGCAGCTGGGGCAGCGGATTGGTGGCACTCGTCTTGGCCTGCCGCGAGCTCTTTGTCTGCGGACTGATCGGACTCTGGGGACTCGAGTCGCTCGAGTGCTTCTTGTGGCTGCTGCTGCCGCTTCCCGCTGTACTGGTGGCCGTATTGCTGCCACTGGCACCGCCGCCGCCGCCTGCACTGCCTGCACTCTTTGTGGCATTGGATGTGTGCCGTCGCCTGGAGAGCGGTGTGTTCTCCACCGATTTGAAATACTTCTCGTGCATTGAATCATCGCTGGCTGCTCCGCCATTGGCCGCCTCGGCGCTGCTCTTGCGATACGATTTGCTATGATGTCCAGCGGCAGCGGGATTGATCGAGGAAGACATGAAGCTCCCAGAGCGGGCCAACGACACTTTGTACTCCCGATCTGCAAGATAGATTGGTTTAGAATGGGATCCATGGGGCAACACAAAGTTCATTTCACTTTACCTCCTCCATAAGATTTACCCACTGGTGTTCCTGCCACTCCACCGACACCGCCGCCGACTCCTCCTCCTCCACCTCCACCTCCTCCACTGCGTTGTGCGTTCCTTTGTTGATGCTGCTGCTGTGCGTAATTGTACGGGGTGGATGTGGGTGCTGCATCTGGCGATATCTTCTTCTTTTGCGACTGCGGCGTATGGATGGAGTGGGTGGGCGAGGCAATGTCCGATGATTTGGATGAGCAATAGCCCTGCATGTGATTGGGCAGAAGCTGATGATCGAAGTACTTGTCGCCGTAGCCACTGCCACTGCCCGTGCCTGCGCCCGTGCCGCCACCAATATACGATGAGGATGTGGACGTTGTGGTGCCATGCGGTAAATTATGCGAGCTAGCGCTCTCTTGCAACATTTCAAAGCTAAAAGCGTACCGAAAACCCAGGGATAAGCATTATATGAGATGAGATATAGATTTGGGTGTCGACTTACGCTCCATTATCCCTGCCGCCGCTGCGTTGATGCTTCTGCAAGGAGCCCAGACGCAAGCCCTCGGCGTGTCCAGGTGCTGGCACTCCTCCTACGCCTCCTCCTATGCCATTCCCAGCATCATTGAAGCGTCTATAGCCATGCGCACTGGACAGGCTCGAGTCACTGGATTTCCCCGATTCCTTGTAGTGATTGCAGGAGTCTGTAAGGCACACAATCACAAATTCCAGGATGAGTCACTCTACCAAAGAGCAAGAAGGAGCCGCTTACCTTGTGAACGTCGTGAGGCGTAGCCCTGCTGTTGCTGCTGCTGTTGCAGGTCCATCGAGCGGGATGAGTCACCCGTGCCGACGCTGCAAAAGATGCCCCCAAATGGAATGTAAACACAGTTCGAAAGAGAGATGTATGTATATGTAAACAAAATGTATGGAGGGAGGCTGGGCAGGCACAGCCCAGGGTTTACTCAACTCACCGAAAGCTTTGACGTCCACGCGGACTAGAGATCATTTCAGTGCCGGGCAGCTTCTCCTCGGAGCTGGCCACCGCACCATTGCCGCCGCTGATCCTCTGGCCACGCCCCTTCTTATTTGGCCCAGACATGGGCGATGCCTGCTGTGGCAGAAGGTGCTGCTTTTGCTGCTGCTGCTGCTGTGGCTGTAGCTGTGGCGTTGACTGCTGCTGCTGCGGTGGATGCTTCTGGGGCGTTGTCTGCTCCCGCCGCTCACTGGGATCGGTGTTCTGTTTGAGCGTCTGGAGCTTGGCCAGCGGTATAATGTCGCACTTGCTCGGCCGATGCCACACGGTCTTCTGCGTGGCCGCATTGTAGTAGTAGAATCGTTGCGTGTTCGTGTCAAACAGTTCCCACCACTGCGATGAGTCGGTCCGCTTAATTGGCACATCCTGTAATGCGACAAACGGAACGGGAACGGCAATGAGAACGGGAACGGGAACGAAATGAAACGAAACCAGACGGAACGCGTGGCAAATCATTATACTAGCTCGGGTTATTATTATCATTTATATTTTATGTGTAGGTGGATGGAGTCGGCGGGGTAACATATGGTATGTGGAATGTGTGAAACCAGATCACATGTGAGATCAAAGCGAGAACATATGGATTATAAAGAGTAAATCGATCGCTCTCTCTCTCTCTCCCTTCACTCACTTCTCTTTTCAGTGACTCCAGATAGCCGTTACTCGTCTGCTGAATACGTACAGTCTGGCAACCCTACAGTTCTACAATCAGCTGACTCTCTCTCCCTTACCGTTATGCCCCATCAAAGAAGGTATTAGGATTTTGAACAGCTGTTTCCAAGACAGAAAAGAAGGATTTGCAAAGCTATAAATAATATAGATACACATTCTTAATCAATATCAAAACCCGAGTCTATAGTCGATATACCCCTTTATTGTAAAGATAATCAAAAAAGAAAAAATTAGGAATAGTAGTCCCATTGGTTTTCACATTTTTCCTATTTCCTGTTTTCCTATTTCTACTACAGTCGAACTTCTCAATAACAAATCGCAAAAGGACAAAAAAACAAATCGTTATAGGGATAATTCGTTATATAGAATTCATAAAATTAAATAGTTTTTAAGTTTATTTTACTTTAAGATAATTAGTATAATTGTGTGGGAAGCTCACATTTATAGTTCAGGACTTTCCCATATAAATTTTTACCTTTGTTTTGGTAGGAAATCATAATCAAAATAATTGAAAAAAAAAAAAACGTTATAGCGAGATCGAAAACGTATGAGAGCTCGAGTTACGGGCGTGCAAAAAATCGTTATAGAGAAATATTCGCTATAAGAAAAGCCAAAATTCGTTATAAGGAGATCAAAACGTACTGAAAATTTAACGAAAATGCATTATGCGTTATATAGAAAACTTCATTATAGGGAAGATCGACTGTATATCGCAGGAATCTCCATCTCAGAAATCCTATCTGCAGGGATACGAAACTTTCTCTAATTTTTTTTAGATAAATCATGATAAATCTATCAAAAATAGACACTTTTCCTCCATTCTTACTTCTAATTTCGTTTCCAATTCAGTTAAGCTTAAATAGTTTCTACAGTTTTTGTTTGTACGCGAATGCATTGCAGTTCTCTTGTCATTTTATCCCCATAAAGACTTTGGCACGTTTCCACACAACTGTCTCGCAAAATTTCAACGGAACTGACACTGGACCCAACCAGAAAGAGCCACAGACACAGCCAAAGACACATCGACATTATGTGATGTCTTGGGCAATGGATAAGTCGCCTCCGTTTCTGGCCCCAGATTGGTTGGATCCTCTATTGTTGTTGTTGCTGCTTATACCCCCCCTCCCTACCTCTTGAGTTATAACCAACAATTACACA
The DNA here is from genome assembly GCA_963969585.1 of Drosophila helvetica. Lineage (NCBI taxonomy): Eukaryota > Metazoa > Arthropoda > Insecta > Diptera > Drosophilidae > Drosophila > Drosophila helvetica. The sequence continues at coordinate 5,051,489 of OZ018403.1, forward strand.
AAACGAATTTATTTTGGTATTTTTTCTTCTTTCTTTTTTTGCACACAAGAGCTTTTCTTTCGGGCTTAATCAGCAAACTTGAGAGAGAGCAAGAGAGGGAGAGAGGGAGAGGTGGTGAGAGCACAAAGAGCTTTGTGTGTTTTTAATCTGAATCTGAAGGGTTTTATCTTTAGAGCAAATACAACAAGTGCCTTGACAAACAAACAAGGTTTCTCGATTATTCCTGGCCCAGCCACTCCCCTAGACCACCGCACCCTCCCACCCATCGAATGGCCTTGCCCAAGAGGCGCGTGTGTTAAATCCGCTCCATCCCACTCTCTCTCTCTCTCTCCCCCTGTGTGTGTGTGGGCTGTCAGAGAAGTCAGGGTTATTTCTGCAAAATGCATGCTGCAGCAGCAGCAGCAGCATGGGCTGACCTTGAACTTTTTGCATTGCAGATGTGCCCGCCCACAGCAAAAGCACAGGCCCAGACCTCAAAATGGAAGAGCTAAAGACTGGGGAAGAGGAAAAGGAAGAAAGCTAAAGAGAGGCAGGAGGAGAAAGGAAGAGGGCATAAGAGCGACAGAGGAAGAGATGTCAAGCCAAGGTGCATTAAATGTTAGGGTAAGGGCACTGCCCCTACTATATCTCTCACTCGATCTGTTTCGCTTGCCAGCCTCGTGCTCCACCTTACCCTTTCTGTAACATACCCTGGGCCCGTGTCTCAAAGCCCTGACCCACGCTTCGTTTTTAATCTGCAGCTTTTGTTTGCTACTGTTACTGTTATTGTGGTTGCCACTGCACCCCCCCCCCCCTCCACCCCCACTACTGCTGGCTGTCCATTGCAAATGAAAGCTTTCAGCTTGGCTGCTTTTCATTTCTGGTATTCCATTACCATTTCCATTTTGGGACGGGGGGTAACCGGGAGCCCGGGAGTCTGCCTCTCGACTGCGCGTCGCATGTTGCATAATTTGTGGGCGCGACCAGACGCTGATTGGGGCAAGGCTACTCATCAGAAGAGGCGGGAAGGGGGGGCTGCTATGCTATGCTATGCGATGGGATGCCAGCCAGCGATGGGCAATGTCGTCTCGCTACGCTTTTCGCATTGTTGCGTTTCCAACTGTCAGTCAAGTCCGGCATATCAGTCAGTCAGTCACTCAGTCAGTCAGTCAGTCCATCCCCCTACTTATCAGATCTTCCCTCTACCTTTTCCAGTAGCGTGAGAGATATTGTACTATTTATAAGAAAACATCACCCGCCCCGACTCGGCCTCATTTATGGCCTTGTACGATATTCCAAATATTTTTTTGTAATTATGGAAATACAGCAACAACAATGGGATAGAAGAGGAGAGCGCTTATAGGCCGGTCTATGGCCTACATCTTTATCTCGTATGCCAGAGAACAGAAAATACTGATTCAGATTGATGGAACACTGTATACCCCACATACGAGTAGGTTTTTCATTGGAATAACAGGCCAAAGAAAGAGAATTTAAACCATGAGGTGTCAGAATTCCCCTAGATATGGGAGACTTTTAAACCTAGAGAAATACCATTCCATCAAAAGAAGCGATTCCTCAGAAGTGATGCCAATCCTTTTTGGAACCTTTTATGGTTAGTTGTCTTTTATTATATTCCCCCAAAATATATCCTATTACCGGGTAGGGTATCCTCCATTCTGATACTAGACTCTTTCGTTGCTACATGATTTTGAACGGTTCTTTCCCTTATTTTCGTACTGGAGAGGGAGGGGAGGAAGGCTTTCAAGAGCATTGCACTTGACTATGGCAAAATTGTTGAACACAACTCGTCAAATTTCCTTCATATTCGTAATATTTTTATGGGATTAAGGCATCACAATGAATTGTGTTTTCTTTTTTTTCTTTTTTGTTGTAGGAAACTTTACTCGGAATTCTTACTCATGCCGTTCCAACCGAGTGAAGATGAAAGACCTCAAAAGATATCAAGATATAGAGAGGAGGCTGTTTGTCATCCGTATTCATATGATGAAGCATGGAAAAGATATAGATATACCACAATTTTCCAACTGAGCTGGCAAATATCATAATTATATAAATATAAGAATGATCATGTTGATCCCATTTAGTGTTTGCCATTATCAAGCCCGCACTAATTTCCCCCAATTGAGGATGAGAGCTATAACTTTATATATGTATATATAGATCAGTCTTACGCGTTATCTGTGCCTTCATTTTGCTACACTATTCCATGGAATATGGCATACATGCTCTGGGGCGTCTGGGGGCGCTTATTGAAAAACAATTCCAACGTTTAATCAGCGGCAAATGGTGGCGCAAGCATTGGAGCCACGCACGAGATTTTTCAATCGGGCGGGGTCTGGGCCGTAACACTGTTGCCGAGGTCAGTTATGGACCAACCTCCTCCTCCCTCCCCATCCCTCATCGTGAATCATGCTTGGTGGAAATAGCCAAAATGAAATTAAACGATCCACAGACGCACAGAAATACTCTCCTCGTACGTAAAAACAAATAAAATTGAACCGAAATATTTCGTTTTTCCGTTTTCGTAAATTAGGTCATCATCAGAGCGAATATGTTTGAAGCCCAGCAAACACAGAACTGAAAATAGACCTCCCACCTCCCAGTGCCCCTACCCACCAAATGGAGCACCCGATAACATCTAAGAGACTAATGAATGGAGGGTCTGGGTCTGGTCTGTCCCAACTACTGTCCAAAGAATTGTGCGAATTCGAATGGAATGTGTGTGCGTGTGTGTGTGTCTGTCCCCACGAAATTGGTACCCAATGAATGGAATTGAATTGTTGGGGGCACGATTGAAAAGACATATTTATGCTGAAGTGAAAGAGTACCCCAACAATGCATGGAAGTTATTTCCAATTATCGAAAACTTTTAATACGATCTGTGATTCCCTATGAACATTTTCCAGACAAAAGCAATAACCATCAAAGGTCTCGTGGATTTATAGATAATGGCCAGGGGCAGAGGGAGGGGCAGAGGCAGAGGCAGAGGAGTTATCGCAACGTTTTCCACATGTTTCACATTCTCGAGGGAGACGGCAGCGGAATGCAGATGATCTCGGGCACACATATTCCCATTTCCAATGCTTTATTTATAGATCTACGGACGGACGGACCGGCGGGCGGGCAGTGCAAGGAGCCTAGTCTTAAGCTTATTTATGGGTTTTCTTCTACCAGTTTCCGTTCACCCACCCCCCCTCCCATAGTTTTCAGATACCGAAAATGAAATTGAATTGTATGCAATATCAATAATCGTTAATCAAACATATAAAAATGGCTGATTTGTTGTCATATTCAAATGAATCTGTGTGGGTTATAATGGAGGTCTTATCGCGGCTCGAAGCTAAACCATAAAATGTGACTAAGCAAAACCCAGACACCATATATAGATTGCACGTCATCCATCTGCATGTGGTGGCATCCAGAGCAGGCAAATGTGAGGCATGAGGCATTTTCCAATTTCTTATTTCATGCCTCAAAGTACATAGTCTCTAATAGCCCCAAAAATTCATTAGGCAATATTTATGCACATTTAATTGGCTTCGTAATTGCTTTCAAATTATGCCAAGCAACGCGGAAGAAATGGTTAGATGTGGCTGTGGCTGTGTCTGTGTGTGTGTAACCCAAAAGCACACTTTGGCCAAGACAGGAAGCCATACCATACCTTGCCCAAGAAGGCTATGGGCAATGGCCCGACGAAGGAGAAGCAGAGAGGCAGGCAGGTCTGCTGCAGTTGAAAGTCATCGATTTATGACATACCCAGCAGAGCGAACATCCAGGGAGTGCAACAGAGTGCATCCACAGGATAATCAGACCCAGAAGAGTGCTCAGCATACAGGACTAATGGCTTTAAGCTTTAAGCCAGTTTTCTCTGCATAATCTGCTAATGAAGGGTTTAAAACACTCAATTAAATTACTCTCAAGTCGAATATACCCAACAAAATACCGACTAATAACAATTTGAAATATTTTGACGATTGCGTAGCACAGTGACAACACCACCCCCAGTCTCCCCCCACCCAGCGAGTTGTTGGTAGGTTGCAAGAGGGGCCTCAGAGCCCAGATCGGGGTTTAGCCAAACCACCGGGCGCCGCTTTTGGTTACCCTCATCGTTGGACTACCCCCTACCCCACTCTTCTTCTGGTTTTGGGTGACGCCGGCGGACGCACGGCGTCCATTATCATTTTCCCTTGGCTTCGGGGGGGCCTACTGGTTCGGGGCGAATGTTTGTAACACGAAACGGGGCAAGGCGATGCGTCGTTCGTCGTGAGGGCAAAACTGTTTCTTGTGTGCTTTCTTCTGCTGCTTCCTCTGCTGTCGCCTTTTCTTCTGCTTTTGCTTCTGCTTCTGCTGGTCCCTATTAACCGGAAGTTTTACAAAGGCAAACGAGCAAAAAGCAACAACAGAAAATGTATGAAAAAGTTGACAAAGCGCCCAGGGAGAGAGAGAGAGGTGGGTATGGCAGGGTGTAATGTCGAGTTATAATAAAAAGCAAAGAGTGAGAGAGATGGAGAGATGGAGAGTGAGAGAAAAAAAAGTAGTCCCAACTGTGAATAAATTTCAAATCACGTACAATGAACGCTGTCCGCCAGTTCTTGCTGTTGTTATTGCTGCTGCCGCTTCTGCTTTCTGCTGGTGACACCAAAAAGAACGCAGCACGCAACAACAAAAGCAGCGCGGCGGCGTACCTAACCTAAAACAAAAAGCTGCAAGTTGGCCAACTGCAACAACAACAACAACAGCAGCAGCAGTAACAGCAGAGAAAACTTTCAATAGAACAAAAAGGGAGTTACAGTTAGAGAACCGACGTATTTAATACCCTTGCCGGAGCTTCCTATGGCAAAAATACAATATATAGACACAATTTTAATCAAAACTATGACTTTAGGCCTCGCCTTTTATTTATAATAACGAAAATATACACTTTATGGGTTCGTAAACGCCCATTTGATTCCGCTTTACCAACATCTGGTTAAAATAAGCATACCCTCTCTGTCTCTCTCTCTCTCTCTCTCTCTGCCAGGGTATGACAGGCAGAGAGAATGTTGCTAATTTCGAGCACGTTAGACAGCTGCGGGGGTGGCACAATGAAGACAAAGAGAGGTGAGAGGCAGCATCGGTGGGTAAGCGAAGAGGAAGTGGCGTGTGATCAACTCCCCCCCCCCCCCCCCCCTGCCCGCTTGACTCCTTTAATAATGTCTTTTTCACGCTGCTCTGCATAAATTCTTTAGATTATATTGCGCAGTGAAAAGGATTCGCTTCCGCAGCAGCGGCAATGGGGAAGCAGCAGCAGCGGCAACAATTGCAGTGCAGCTGGCGTTGACGTCGCTGCAATCAGATACTGAATTGAGGGCGGTCTTCTGCTGCCGCTTAGGGTGCTTATTACAGTGTAAGCAAGAAAGAGATGGGGGAGAAGGATTCTCCAAGGGAAAATGTATTACGCAAATATGGAATATCCTGCCATTATTCAGAGACCACGTAGCATCATTAATTAACTCTGTTCATCAAATTGTTGTTGCAAACCACAGCCATTGATATTTTACCTATTTGTATACATATGTACATATGTATTTGTTTGGTTTTCTTGCCTTCTGTTCTCTTTCGTTAGACCAGGTATGACACTTACTTAAAGTTAATTAATTAATGGTGCAATTGGGACCTACAAAAAGTACATGCTGTCATTCAGCCTAATTTTCTTGTTGAAACTTCCTTAATGCATAGGAATAATGGATCAAGGGGGACTTATATTGTTGGATTTGTGGTGTCATCTCTCTCATCGTGGTTTTCGGTAAGTGTCATATAGGCTTTAGCGCCGACACATGCCCAACAGCAAGAACGGTATGGTATGATGACTCAAACAGAGAGTGAGAGTGACAAAAACCGAAATGAAATGCACACAAATAAACACTCGAAAGAGAACAGAGAGCACACACACACACACACACAGATCAGATGGATGAGAAGTAGATATGAGAAAGGGTCAGGCACCAACCCAGACCACATAAAGCAATAAATCATGGCGTCAAATGGACACCCACGGACGGCCAGGCCCAAGGCAAACACGGACTGCACTCTCTCAGCATGCAAGCAGGACTCTCTCATTAAGGAAGCAGAGCCAGCACTCAACTCACACATGCACACGAAAATGCATGTGTGAGTGCAATCAGGAGCGAAACGAGGCCGTCGACGAGGACATTGGAGCCAACAACAAAATCAATGAAATTTTCACTACTTCCGGCACTGCGACGGGCAAAAAAAAATAAAAATGAAACCGTATAGAGGCAAAATGAGGATAAACCAGGTCTGTGTTTGCCTTTCTGCTTTGGCTGGTTGGCTGCCCTGCCTGCGGGCGAGACCGAAGTTATTAGCCTGCAACACCTTTTGGAAGTTGCCGCATTAGGAAAGCCAGCAGGAAAAAGGAAGAATAAGGAGAAAAAAAGCAAGAGAGGAGAAAAGGAGACGGTTGAAAAGGCTTTGAGCAAACAATTTCCAACTTAATAGTTTCTCCTTTTTTTCTTGTTGGTCTCTTGAAAAGGAAAAGTTTTGATTTAAAATGGTGCAATAAGCAAAGAATATTCTATGAAAATGTTAGTTTTGATTTAAAATAGAGAGCAGAAAAAAACTCTATGAAAATCTTAGTTATGAAGGATGAAAGGAAGTAAGGAGTAAAAATTGAAAAGAAGTAAAGAAAAGAATGTAATGTAAGCTTTTAAAGATGAAAGGAAGTGAAGAAACGGCCATTGTAAGCACTGAAGGTTGAAAGGAAGCTTACAAAAAGAAAATATCAAAGACTTCAAGACGGCAAACGCTTTCGCTGGCTGTTATATCAGAATAGTTATATCATTCGACAGATATTTTAATATAATTAACCTTGGTCACGCCACTTTACGAACTGGGTTATGGAAATTTGCTAGCCAAACCGCAAGCATGAAAATTGTGCAAACAATTGTGACCCAGAATAATAATTAAGAAACCAGCCGGACAACAAATTGTTCATCTAATCATTGAGGAGAGAGATCCACCCACCCCCCGCACACAGCGCCTTGGAGGGTTAATGAACCCCGTTAGGAGAGCGAGTGATCGTTCCCTCTCTTTGCTGGCGATTCCTGTGCTGAGATTCCGTTAGCTGGACAAATCTCTCTTAACTGGTGATTGATGATACATATCTCTTCTGGAGAGGGCTTAAACTACATACTTAGATTATATATAAATGGAATAACTTACTTCTGGTGGATCCCAAACGCATTCGCCAGTTGTGAGATTGGCATACATATGCTCCTTGGTGCGTGGCTCGATGATTTCTACCCATTCTATTCTGTAAGGCCAAAAAAGAGAGAAAGTGATACAGATGGAGAGACAAGGACAGATAGCAAGCAAGCGAGTAAGCAAGCGAGCGAGCAAGAAATACACATAAATAAGACATAAAATGCGATTGCTTCTATTTTAGAGCGCCCAAATAAGCATTTGAGGAATGCTCTTCACGCCCGTGCGCTCCTCTTCATGCACCGTAAGTACAAGATATTTTGTAATACACGCCCGCCCCAGCAGCAGCAGCAACAACAACACTCTTACCAAAGCAGAAAAGAGGAGAAAATACTCTTCCAGAAAGCAACATCAATAATACACTTTAAAGGAGTAATCTGCCGGAAAGGGAAACCCAAAAAGAACGGGAAAAAGTCCCTCCCCCCGCTGTTGTCATTCATTCATTGAGACAAATTTCTGTACGGAAAAAAGCTGACCAAATTCGGCTTTTGTGCGTAAGATCTCATTCATTATATAGATACTATTTGCGTGTGTGTGTGTTTGTCTGGTTTTCCCCCACATTCAATTGGACTTTTCTCTTCACACACACACAGACATATTTTGTCAAGCGTTATCCGGTTTTTCCTTTTTTGAAAATTGCAGTTAGAGAACGGCCGTCCTTTCCTACACACACACACACACACACGCAAACAAGGAGTGAGAGCGAGCAAGAGAGGGTGTCAGCCATGGCTGGGGCTCTCTTTTTGGCATATTTGGCAGCACGACGCTTGTTGCCGCGCCTTGCAAGAAAATCGATTTTGCAGGCACGTTTGGCTCAAAAGCCAAAAAATGCATAAATTTGCCAAGACCCAGGCCGGCCCGGCACGGCCCGGCCTCGAGACTAGCATTTAATCAAGCTAAAGAAATGCAGGGAGAGGGCGGCTCATCAGCAACCCACACGAACGAACGAACGCACGCACACACGCACTCACTCACACACTCTCTTCAGCACGCAGCTGTCAAAGCGGCAGGCGGCTCGCCTTAAAGAGGAGGACCTCCTTCGCCTCTCTCGCTCTGGCACTCTCTCTATTGCGAAAGCCACCCACCACCACCCAGCTGCACTCTGCATTGAAATTTTCTGCATTCAAGACAATTTATTTAACAAAAGCATCTGCATTGTTGCCTGCTGCCGCTGGCTTTCTTAATAAATTGTATACACAATTTCGACATTTGCGTTGTCTAGATGTTGTTGTTTTTGTTGTTGTTGCTGCTGCTGGTGCGCTGCCATTTGTTGTAATGCTAGTTGTAGTGTAACGGCACACACCTTTCACAACTTGAACTCATTTTTTTTCTCCTCTTTATTACTGGCCGCTCTGTCGGCTGATGGGGCGGCGGGTTTCTCTTAGTGTTGTTGTTGTTGTTGTCGTCGTCTTCGCTGGTGCTGCTGTGTCTCCTTTTGCTATTTCTGCTGCTTGACTCTGCTTGTTTCCTTACACAAAACACACAGACACACACACGCGAACGCACTTAATATATATATCTATTTATTTTTTTTCACTTATTTTCGTTTTGGCCGCGGCAGCGAAAATGCAATTTTTCTTTCTCAATTGATTTTTTCTACCCACTCGCACTCCTTTTTCACATGCGTGCCGTGGACGATGTTGCGTTTGTTGTTGCTGTTGTTGTTGCAATGCAACTGGAAAACACTTTCACATTTATGACATAATTTACAGGCCATATTTTCGCTTTGCTTTTCGTTTGTGCAACTGCATGTTTCTTGTTATTTTTGAAATATTTATGTCGCTGCGCCGCCTGAGTATTCGAACAAATCCGCTTTTCGCTGCACCAAATAAATAAATAGTAGATTAATGGAGAGGTGTGCCGAAACCCGCTTAACATGTGCGTTAACATTGTCTGGTACCTATCAGAGTTTATCGGTGAAGTTGCCCAGTCGCAGGGTATAAGTTTGTGGGTATGGAAACAGTTTATAGGAACGTTTTTCTAATGCAAGACAGAGATAGAATGAAGAATGGCTGTGGCACTATTTGTGCCTGACTAGATCATAGATCTGCATGCTTTTCCCATAAGGTTGTCACGGAATAATCTCAGAAAATGCACTAAAATATATCACCTGGTATTCACATATAGGCCCCTCCGATATAGTTATCGGTCTACGCAAGCGCGATAGTTACAATTTGTAATCATTTTTGAATATTTAAATTTAATCGGTGCTGTGCTTTATTATTATCCGTTCTTTCTTCGGAATGAAATCTTATTTCATATGTAGACGTACAAAAATATATTAAAAAATAGTTTCTATTTCAGAAAAAACACTCAGCTCGCTTAACAATGCAGCTTAACTAGCAAGTTAGTAACAATCGGAAATCATATTCTCATCATCACGCTTTATCGCACACAAAATATCATCCAGCAGCGATGTAAAGTTCTCAATGCAGTCAAACCGCTCCTCCTGCTGTTTAATCAACTTATCCAAGTCAATTGTCTTCAGTTCCACAAGGAATTGTCGCAAAGGCATCGCAAACTGTTTGTAGTAGAACTCGTCCAAGTATCGCTTCTCGTCATCCTCGTCGTTGATTTGCATTTGCGTCTGAAAGGCCGTCTCCAGCAGCTGTGCGTCCTGCGAGTTCAGTATACCCTCGATAATCTCATCCGCTTTGCTGGGGTTCATGGGGGAGCTACGTCCAGATGATGGGTGTGCCGTTGGCTCCTGGGGCTTAAAGTTAAACGAGGAACATTGCTCATCGCTCGGGGGTGGCGACCTCAACTCAACTTCCTCCATAATGCCCTTGAAACGCTCGAACTTTTCAGTCATTATTTTGAGGCCTTTTATGACGACTTCCAACACTTCCACGGAAACTTCTTCGCGCAGACACTTGATGATGACGCCAAAGTAACCATATTGCTGCACCTCACCGAACACTTTGGCAATGCTCGTCTGAATCTCCTTCTCCGTCAGCGTAACAATCTTCTTGTGCTCCTTGGAGAAGGTCACTGTGGGAAAGACTCCATCAATCATGCCCTGGTTGCTGAACTGGCGCAAAAACTCCCTGCGCCAGAAATCCAGAGCATTTAGCTTCACCTCTGAATGATGATCACCGACCACGCAGTAGTTCAGGGTTGAGAAGAGCGTATTCTTGTACTTCTGATGGATCTTGCGATGCTCGTAGATCTTCATCAGCGTGATCACGGCCTCTGCACGCACCAGATCATCGTTGTCGCGATACAGCACATACAGTAGATGATCCTGAAGCAAATCAAAATGGGATGTTAAGAGTCTAAGGGAATGCCACAAGTTCTTACCACAAGATCAAGTTGACTGAGACCATTCTCCCACAGTAGATTGATGGACACCATCTGGGAGAGGCATTTGAAGGCGGAGGCACGCACATAGCTCTCTGAATCATTCTTGGCCATTTCGTAGACAATCGGAGGTATCTTTGAGTCAATCAGAAACTGCTGAAAGGCGGGAAACTCTGCATGAAAGCAAATAAATGTTTGTTAATACTAATTTATCATAGTTTTTTTGGGTAGAAGAACCTACTGATACGGGAAATGTTGGCAATGGAGGTGGTCAACTCCAGCGTGGTATCACGCACCTCCCACGTGGTATCATGCATGCGTTTAACAATAATGGGACCCAGGCAAACCAAGGCAGATCCCTGCAGGTTGTCCACCAGCAGAGCCATATTCGGGGAGAGGAAATGCTCGACAGCCAGCTGCACGAGCTTCAACGCCTGGACATTGCACTGGAAAATACAGCAAAAATCTATGAAACTCTTGACAAGTAAGGAATATTTCTCTATATCCTTACTCTGGCATCCATGTTGGTGTTCTCCAGCACAAAGGCCAGACAATTGACCAGGCCAATCGTCTCCACCGACTCCTTCCACGTGATCTTGAAGCGTTCGATCAGCGTACGCAGGCCAACCATGACGGAATGCAGAACTTTGGGATCACTCACCACCAGCTCAGTGCCGCGTGGGTAAAGATCACGGTAGATGCTTCCAGTACTACTCCCGCTACCAACGCTATGACAGTCTTCCTGGCCCGAATTGCCGAGGGCACTCAGGGCCACCACCTCGCGGAGCACATACAGCAATGCCTGGCACACGGTAATGGCTTGCTCCCGGTCCAGCACATGCTCCAGTGACAGTATACTGTGTATGCACTTGTTGGCCAGCTCTGGCGTGAACAGACTACCGGCCACACCTTCGGGCGTGAAGAATGCATCGCGCAGACTGTAGCACATACGGAATGTCTGCTCACAGGACATTTCCATTAATTTCAGAACGTAAGCGTCGAACAGCTCGGTGCGAGAAGCCTCGTCCGACTGCCTGTGGGAATATTTCATCGAGAACAGCAGCGGCAGCATATGGAAGAGGATCAACTGATTCTCAAACGTCACACGTTCCTCATGGATGATGATCTCCTTGGGGGCACGAGTGCCCAGCTTCTTCCACAGTATATGATTCAGTTCGGCCATTTTCACAAAGCCGACGCTGTCTCTTCGGGTAATGAAGAATTTCATGAGATTAAAAAAGGACAGGCCAAAGTCGGTGAACTGTTCGGGTGGCTCGGTCACGTCCGGATTGAGTAGCTTCTCGTGCATCAGCAGGGCAAAGTAGTAGCTGCTCAGGGTCGTGAAGATCTTCTCCATAAAGTACGGATTGTGCGTCATGTCGATAAGCTTCCAAATGGTTATTTCAAAGTCGTGATATTCCTTCATCAGCGAGATCAGCATTGTGCGCTCCTCGTGCACAAGCGTCTGCTGGAGAACGTACGAAAGGAGGTCCAACGTGGCCGAGATCTTGTGCAACAGCTCATTATCATCCACATTGATGTGAATGCGCTCCTGCATCTCGGTATCAGTGGTCTTGTATAGATTATCATGAATGGGCTTCATTATCTCGGCCAGTATTTCCAGGGTAACAGCCTTGTCGTGCAGCTTGTCGCACGATTTGTACAGCATCTCGTAGAGCACCTCTCTGGCCTCCCGCACCACATACAGCGTGTGATCGTTATTCGAGTATTGAATCAGCAATGTCCACGTGCGATGGATGCGCATGAACGCCAGACCCATACTGAAGAAAGCCACGGCCTTCATCAGCCGTATTCCTCCGAGCTTGATCGACGGACTAAACTGCTGATCTCCCGACTGCAGGAATTTAATGGTTCTGCAAGATAATTGCAGAGAGATGGTTTAGAATGGAACCAGTTCTGGGTAGGAGACTCACCTGCCCACAATATCCAGTTCACGGAGGCGCACAATCATCCACTCGTTGGACGCCAAGTAGCTGGTGAGATTTAACATGAACGATGTCACCTTCGGATGGATTTTGTTAAAGTCCTCCGTTACCATGGTCATGCATTTGTCGACCCAATCGACGATAAACGGTGCCTGGAGCACATACACATTCTCTGCGGTGTATTAGATCTCTGATTAGTAGATAGTACATATTGAAACACGCTCTCTCGCCCTCACCCTTAGCCTTTAGGTGCGTTAGGAGCTTCTCAAAGTAAACATTGTTGGTTGTGGAAAAGTTATCGCGCAGAAATATGTCCAAGATTTGCCTGACGCGCGATAGCACCTCCTCTTGCTTTTGCATTTTGTTTTTTACGTAAACTAATTATGTGTCTGACTATTTTCAGTGCATAGTTTTTATGCTTTTCTTTGTAAATGTTTAACCAAATAATGAAATCTTTTGATTGCGGCTTCCTTATCACGCCAAAGAACACTTGTTTTTGTATTTAGTGCTGGATAGCGTACAAATACATGACCAAATAGAGATGCCCAAAGTCAGCTGTTTTATAGCTAGTTCTTGATATTTTGTATGAACGATTTCTATAAAAATGTCTATTAGCCAGAAATCTGCTATTTAATATTCATCTATGGCGTAATATTTAATTTGTTTTAAACTGTGTATACAAATTTCACCTTTTTCTTACAAAGGTTAGCTTTTTTCTAAGCTTTTTATTTGAAAATCAGCTATTTTTTCATGTTTTCACAAAAAACATATATTTTTATAAATAAATAAAAGGGAGTGTCCTTCCTTCAGTCCTTCATCAATCGGATAGAATTATGTGTTCAGGTGAAAGATATCGTAGAAATGTTATTTGTAGGGAAAGAGAAAGGATACATCTGCAAGGAGAAATTACAAGCAGTGTTATTTCTGGCGCTATCCCCTGTAAGTAGGGAAGAATTGAGGAAATGTTTGTCATCGCTCCAATGAATCCAGAAAATATCTTAACGTCATATTACAGTTAATGGTCGTCTTATAGAGAGTTAACCATAAACGTACTATAGCGAGATCGGGATCGCAATATATATACAGAAAAAATATCATATGCATGAAAAGATACAAAAATGTCGATATGTGAAAAGATATTATTAATTACGTTTTAAACCAGCATGGAAAACAAAATTTTAATATCAATTAAAGGAAAAAGGGTATCCAAATATCCATACCACCGGACGACAAGCAACAAGTGCTCAAATGACGTGACATTCGACTCTCACTTACGTTCCACTCTCACTTACGTGCTGCGGTTGTTTGAAAGATAGTGTCTTGTGCGTATGGCTACTGTGGTTTTTTAAAGAGACTCGAGATGCGCACAGGGCATTCGGTTCATACAACGTTTATATGTTATTTTACGACAGCGATTGTTATGTTAACGACTCCAGCTGTTTTAAATGTTAAAAACGTAGGTATGCCCGCATTTGCTAGATGACCGTACTTGCAGAGAAAGAAAGAGAAGTAATAAAAGAGCGTCCTCATGGTATGTTAGGCAAATGGGGTGGATTTTAAATTTTGGACCTTGAATGTGTTGCATTTTCTAGGTCGTTTTGCCTGTTGTCCATACCCGCTTTTTCTTCATTTCCCCAGCAATTTCCCAGCGGGAAATTATATAAACTTCCTTTGACGGGTTGCAATTGCAAAGTTGTAATATAATTTTAAATATAAGTACTTAATACCTAAGCACATCTGCAAGGCAAATAATTTAATTAAACAGAACATTTTCTCTAGCACATTAATTACTTTGGTTGTTATTTGACAAAATGTTTTTCTTTTTAAAGTCAATTGTTCGCGCTCATCACATCAGGGGTGAAACCGATACCGATCAACCTTCTGATCAGAGTTGTATTCTTGTATTCTGTTGTACCGAGAGTTTTCAAACTGAACGTGCGCGTCGTCTTCTGCGGAATTAGTGTAAAATTTTCGTTTGTTTGCCAAACCGTTCAATAAGTGTTCAAAGTATATTGTAAGGTAAGCATTCAAGTTGAGGTAATGGGCTTAGATCAACAGTTAGACCAGCACTGCCATGTGACCAAAAATAAATCAATATTTTCCGCATATCAGCATCGTGTCATGGAATTTTGTGGCTGTCCCTATGGCGGGGCTTGGGATGTTCCGAAGCGCAAGCGCTATGTGCGTGTGCGTGCGTTTGTCTGTCTGTCTGTTGTGTGTTGCAGCTGCCTTTAAATTTTATTTAGCACAGCTGCCATATGCATATAAATAACACACATCCTCTTGGGTTTTATGCTCCATTCTGCGCTCTCCTTTGTCTTTTTTTAGCGGCCATGTTGCTCATTTAGTCGGAACGATTGCATGCATCGACTGACTGGGGGCCAGCCACCTGAAAAACTAGCTAGAGGCAGTTTAAACCGAAATTTTAGCCAGCCGCGCGATTCTACTCTTTGGAAGTGACGCTGACGCCGCACCGCCATCTCGGGCAACAGCGCAAAACCAAATCTGCCTGCCTTGCCCCTCCCCCTCTGCTCTGTCCGTTTCGGTGTGCATCGCGGCTTTAGCTATAATCGAAAATACGTTTAAGTAGGTCCCATTCCCCAATCACTGGTTAGACTTGATTTCCGACTGTCTTAATGTGCTTTTTCCATATATTTGGCTGCTGATCGCCTTGTCTTTGGCTAATGGCGAAACCATAACAAAGCAGAATACAATAGGTAACAAGAGAGGAGAAGGGTGATAGAGATGGAGAGAGAGAGCGAGAGCGTACCTACAATTTCGAGCTATATCTAGATCGCTCATTGCTCATAATTTCTACACAAAATACCAGCACACCGTCACCGTTAATGTTATTTATATGCATAAGTTTATGTGTGCGTCTGTGTGCGCGTGTATGGGTGAGCCGGCAAGCGCGCTTAAGGGCAGGCACAGTGTTGCTATTTCAGTTTTCTTCCCGCAATATTTGGCTTTAAAAAGCCAACTGTTTTGCCCAGTGTTTCTGGCTGTTTTCACCATCAAAATAAATAACAAATCTAGATAACAAAACAGTCCGCAGCTTTCTGCTTCTGCTGAGAAACGATTGCCGTTTAGCTTTTATTATGGGAAGTACAATAACCACGCTGCTGGAGATCTTTGACTCTATGCGGTCATTCACTTTGCTTTGTTTTACCCCCGTGCCCCCCAACATAATTGCGCGTGTGTATGTCTATGTGGTGAATGTTTGCCACCCCACTGCGTTACACCACTGGGGGCTGTGCTGCGCGCCCACCAATCCCCATCCCAAAGGATGATGACGCATCATTACAAACGTTTTACAGCACTTCTGGCAGATGTCATCGCCTCCACTATGACCTCTTTACCCCCTCTCCACAGTCAAGCCATGAAAGTAATGCAGAAAAAAAGAGCAACAGCAGCTACCACCACTATTTATTGGCAATGGTTGTGCAGTTTTGGCCCACTGTGCCGTCAGGCTTGACACCAAAACGAAAAACAGCAACAACAAAGAAAGTGCGACAGCAACAAAACGCGCAATTACAGTTAACGGCAAAGTGTAAAGAGAACGGACGCAAAACCAGCAAAAATAGATAGATAGAGATGATAAATTTATTTGTATAGAGAGGGGCCAATAGCCAGGCACCCATTGGGGCGGTGGAGAATACAAAAACTCATACACATACATACGTATGTACATGAGAATTTCTCATTTTCTCTAGCCATTCGAAACCAGAGTTTCCTCAGTAGGGCGACAGGCGCGCTTCGTCATTCGCTTTATTCTGCTGCTGGCCTGGCCACATCCGCAAGTGGCGTGACTGTAGTAGGCTAGAATTCATTGTATGCCATCATTGTAATGTGAGAGCTGCAGCCAGGTCCGCCGCATATTCATTTCACTTTTTTTTTTTCTTTTTTCATTGCAGCAGAAAGAAAAAAAAAAACAACAAAAGCAACAACATGACATCCACCGAATTGAAAATTGGCATGACCAACACCGCTCGTCCCTCCAGCCGGGTACTGAAGCCACCGGGCGGCGGACACACCAACATCTTCTCGGAGCCAGAAGTTGCCGTACCCGCCCCGCGTCCCAAATACAATCAGCAAAACTCTTCCAATATGAATGACTGCATGGGATCGACTGACCCCAACAAGGTGGTGGAGAAGTTGCGGGACGAGATAACCTCACCGAAGGAGGAAACCAAGACCACGGCCAACAGTCAGACCAAAGAGTCGGGCAACAAGCCGGCGGCCACGAATGGTGAGGCGCGAGGACGAGTACCACCTGGGGGTTTCTCGTCGGGCGGCTTCTGGTAGAAGGGGAGTCCTCAGACAAGCATTTAATGACTCATACACCAACAAAATAAAACAACAACGCATCCTCAGCCACCCCCACATACACAATCATGAACTAAACATAAACCTATAAATATAAATCGCTTATAAACCATACGTATACACCTCTACATACACCTATATTTATATATATATATATTAAAAGAAGCATTATCTATATTCAAACACGGATCTGCTGGAAAAAGGAAGCCGCAGAAAATACATACATACATAGCTCTCTAAAATCTATCCCCAACCCTATCCCCATAATTCGTTGCCTTGACATGTATTTCATTATTATTCTAAACGTCTAACGCATTTGTTGAAAATCTAAGTGACTCGTGATTCCGCCCTAACAAAATATAAGAAAACTAATCATGACTAAAGTTCTACCTTCTAAAAAAAAAAACAACCAAAACGAAGCTTTTGATTTAGCATTTTGTACTTAAAGGAGTGTGCCCAAAAGGATAATTTGTCCAAAAATAAACACCACATCCTTTTCTAACTATCGATGTAATATTCCAAAAATAAACAACAAAACACACATTTAATTATAAATTGAGTTTGTTTTATTTTATATCGAGAATGCAGGATCCGAGCCTGAGGTTCTTCAGGCTCGGAATTATTTCTATTATATTTTACACTTTCAGCCTAAGAATTAAAAAAAGTGTCCATTAAATCATTCTTCGTACATTCTTCACATCGTTAAAGCATATTTCTATTTTAAATAAATACAGCTCAATTGTATTTCAACTATTTCCGCCACATTGCAATATTAACATGCGCGCACACAGCAAGCGCATTCAAAATTCCATCTTTTTTCCTTCGATAAAAAAGAGTACTCGGTCCAAACTCCTTTTTCGTGTTTCTTTCCTTTGCGCGGCGTCGTTGCTGATCCAGAATTAGATTATTGTACCATAAGGATATTGCTTCTTTATGGTAGACCTTAAGACTAGTGGGGTGTTCATTTTTGTTTGTTAGACTAAAATATCAGACTATTAACTATTTAGATCTTCATGTCATTAATGTACGAGTCCAGTTCGGCGTCCAGCTCCTCGGCAGTTGGTGGGGCTTTGCGTTCGCGGCGTGGTCCGCCAGTGGGCTTGGGGGCAGCACCACCACCGCCCGGTGCCGGACGTCGCAAGCCACCGCGACGCGGTCCACCGGCCTGGCCACCTACAAAATGAATCGAAATGTAAGTGCTAGGACTGGGATTTGTGTGATCGCTAGATGTGTACGTACCACCGCGTTTGTATGTAGCACCTGCACCACCGGCACCGCCGCCCACACGATGCTTGATATCACCTGCGGCCACTGGACGGGTCAAGGCATTGACATCGGAAACGGCAAGCTGTATGGTCATGGGACGTCCATCCAATGGAACTCCGTTGTACTGTTTGATTGCCTTCAATGCGTCGTTGCGACGTTCGAATATAACATCAGCGGTGCCTGTAGGATGAGCGGATCGACCATTAGATGGGTTGATTGGATAAGAGAGTCTTTAAAACATACCCAAAGAGCGACCGGAACGATCGTAGTGCACGGCTGCCTTCTTAATCGGTCCAAATTCATTGAATAGCTCCTTGATGTCGGTGTTCGAAACGCCGTAATCCAGATTGTTAACAATCAGGAGGGTTGGGCCTGATCCAGTGCTGGCAGCACCGCGCTTGGGTCCATCATACATATCGTGCTTCCAAGCGCTGTTCACATCGCCCTAAAGGTGGGGGTAGTATTAGGTAGAAGGGTATGTTGGTTTGAGCGCGTTGGGTATCAAATATTGTGGGAGTAGCAGTCGTAGCAGTCGCAGCAGTTGTCGGTATCCTAGCCTCATGAGGACAGCGCCATCAAATGCAGAACACACAAAAAAAGATGTGCATGAAAAATATTTAACGTTGGGAACTGGGGAAAGAAAGAACTCAATACGAAACGCTGATCGATCGTTCATTGCTTCTGTCTGGAAAAACTGTATTAAAAGGAACTTGATTTCGACGAGGTGATACCCAGGCGAGGAATTCCCTTCAAAACAGCCGATCCGAGGAGTAGAGTAGAGGAGTGTGGAGGAGTCCATTTGAACAGCTACATTTTTCGCTCTGGCACCCGTTAGCTGCCATGCATGGTGGCCATTTTGAATCCAATAAACGCAATGGTGTGAGTGTTTGGAATGCAGCTGTCGGACATGATCGAATTTACCGATTGCCGAGCCCCGCTCCGCTCCGAGCTGCACACATGGCAGTGTCCTTGTGAATGCATGGATATTTTCTTGCTGCTCTGATGCTTTTTCTTTGGCTCTACATGAGACAAAACGTATGTATTACCCGTGCGAATTTCGCCTTCTGTACGGCGCCGCCGCCGCTGCCGCTGCCGCCACCGGCACCACCACTACGGCGACCCTTGAGCACGCCGCCAGCACCGCTTGCTGGCGCTGGTTTCCTTGGCGATGGACCAGAACCACCGCCGCGACGAGGACCGCCACCAGCCGCAAAACGCTGCTGTCCAGCCGGCCGACGTGCTCCGCCGGGGCCGCCGCGAGCACCCTGTGGTTTTTTCTGTGTGCGGGTCGACTTGATGATATCGTCAAGACTCATTTCAATTTTGTCCACCATCTTTGCTTTGTTATCAATTCGCTAAAGAGATCTTTGAGTTTATATTGACTGTTGCTCTTGATATGCAAACTTAATTTCGCGTACAAACTCGCTTTTCACAGAAAAAAGTGCGCGTGGAAATTCACAAACTGGTGCAAAAACGACGCACGAAATTCTACGCCATCTTTGTTTTAGGAAAAAAAGTGCTGGAAAATGCCGGAAGCCAGGGATGTAATATTTTCTATCGAAAATACTAGATTTGGGGCATGGCAGTGTTGGGAAACGAACAATAGTATTTTCAAAATTACCGCCAAATTAAAAAAATATCGATGTTTTGATACTACACGCAAAAATGAGCGAAAGAGAGTAATTTCCTCTCATTTTGCCTTTTTTTGCGTTCAACGAACGAAAGGTATGGTCAACACGCAAAAACAACCAAGGGAAATTCCAAGGCCCGTACAAACCTCACCTAGCCGCCATTTTTCGACGGTATACCGTGAGGACAGGCCTGTCCTCATGTTATATTGAGCAGATGGGGTGGACTTTACCTTGCAGGCGTTAAATTTTCTGAACCGTTTTGCCTGCTGTCCATACCCACTTTTTTCTCTGCTTTCCAGCAATTTCCCAGCGGGAAATTTCATAAACTTCCTTTCACGGGGAAGATTTTCCCAGCGGGAAGATTTGAATGAACAGATAAGAGTTGCTAAAATCAAAGTAAACAGTTTCATGCGGTGATTAGTTGTTCGATGATGATATCTTTTTGCCTTAATTTATGGTTTTCCTTAAAAAATTTGAATTTTTAATAGATTATTTTTATAAACAAACACAAAACAGTGTAACCGTAGAGCATGCACATCTGGTCCCACAGGTCGCGGAGTAGAGCACCGATACTATCGTATCACATCTCTAAATCGCGTTCTGTGCATCCCAATTTTATTAATTAAGAATAACATTGTTTTAAGTTTTACTGAAATATGTTTATTGTGGCCATAACTGGTGGCATTGCCACAGGCAAGAGTACCGTTAGCAAAGTGTTTGAACGGCACGGAATTCCCGTCATAGATGCAGATAAAATCGCCAGGGAGAGTGAGTAGCCAAAATCTAAAGATTCTGTTGTTTGCTTTAATTGGGAGCAATTACCGTTAATTATCGTATTTAATTTTCGTAGTTGTGGAACCAGGTCAAGCTGCCTGGGAGCAGATACGCGCTGTCTTTGGCGAGGATGTGATGCTGCCCAGCAAGGAGATAAATCGTGCTGTCCTTGCACGCATGATTTTCGAGGACAAGGAATTGCGTGGAAAACTCAACCAGATTACACACCCCAAAATACACCGTAAGATATTCTGGCGGGCGTTCAAACTGTTTGTCACAGGACATTCGTGGATTGTCCTGGACCTGCCGCTGCTCTTCGAGACTGGCATTCTCATGGACTTTATCTACAAAATTGTTTGCGTTTCTTGGTAGACTATCCCTAAGCTCTCATATGACTTGAATTTCTGCTCAAAATTGATTATTTCAGCGATTCGGACAAACAATTGCTGCGCTTGGTAGCCCGCAATGAGCTTTCCGAGACAGAGGCGAAACACCGGATCGATTCCCAAATGCCGCTGGAGAAGAAATGCGAACAATCGCATTTTGTCATAGACAATAATGGCAACATTGAGGACACGGAAGAGTCGGCCATACGGGTGGTCAACATGATGAAGGAGTCCAAGCAGCACTGGCGCAATCGTGTGTATCTTCTGGGCCTGGTTATGATCGTGGGCTTTACCATCTATATGTTGTTGAAGATCTTCAGTCGCGTACCCGACGTATAGCCATTGTAAGAGCGTGGCGTGTTGTTCCTGGCCTCCATCCAGCGCGTGTGCCATTCGATGCTTTTTAGTGTGTTAGTGCAATTGAAACCAAATCCCGCTGCATAAGGCAGAAAAAGTATGCAATTATAGCGATGTTTGTACGCCTTTTAGTGAAATATACAAAGTCAGCAATATGGTTTTTGTTTTCTTGTTGCTTGTTTTTGCAAGCACTCGGATTGTCCAGTGCGGCAGACGAACGATCCATTTTATTTACATTAAGAAACTCTGATAAACACCAAGTCTGAACTGAGGAAAGCAGCGATACTGCCGTCAGAAGGGAGGTGTAGGCGGAGGGTTCGGTTTCATGTTCTGTGTTTATGTTTATGTGCGCTGTCGCCAGTTGGTCGATGGTTCACCCATCAGAGACGCCGTCTGACCGCAATAATCTATAAACGACTGCAGGGCATATCGGGATACTGCCTTCGTTACGTTATGATTTAGCTGTATGGGATCCTGGACAACCATTGGCTTTCGCAATTGTAGAGTACACTCGGGATTATCTCTGATGTATGTGCTATAACTACAATTTAAAAAAAGAACAATTAGACCATAATTCTGTAAATGCTGTATGTAGATGTAAATCTCTTACCGATTTGGCATCAACTTCTCAACATGCTGAATTTGGACATCAGGGCTACCAAAATATGGGCATACCAATAATCTCTCGTATTCAAATGTGGAATAGAAGGTGAAGAATTGCTTCAAAAGGTTGCGAACTGCGGGCGCATCCGTATCGGCTTCCGGTAGACGCAGATCCTGCAGTGATTTCTGTCCAAAGTTCACAATCCAAGCTGAAATCGAAAAATAGCTTTAGAACCATGCTATACTCTAAACTATATGCCGTGAAACTACGACTTACGTCCAACCGACTTATTGAACGGCTGTTCATGCTGCAAGGCAAAAACTGAGGGCAGAAGGCCCTGCAGCTGCATGAAATATATCACCATCAGTGTAATGCTGTATGTGGAGATGTCCGTCAGCTTGCAGCGCTCCAGCCAGTTTTTCGCATAGATGCACATGTATTGAGCTGCCCCGCAAAGATAAGAACGAAACGATGGAACGTGACTTTATGACTGTTTGTTTGTTTGTTTTTTTTGCGATTGCTTACCCAGCGGCTGTGTCTCGAATATGTACTTCAACAAGTTGGTGTTGCAGAAGCCCAGGCTATTCAGGCATAAGTCACACTCAATGCCTGTGGGCAGATGCGAGACCTTGATGATGGGAACGCGCGCCTGCTCGATGACCTGCTCATAAAAACCCCAATTTAATATCAAACGAATGACGTGAGTTTAGGGATTCGTTACATTGATGATGCGCCACTTGTTACTGGCACAAAACTCGGAACGCATGGCCCGCAGCTTGCCCAACGTGTCCTTGGAGGCGCGATGTTCAAATGTGTCGAATGTGTTTCCTGTCAACGCAATGCAATGGACAGTGAGAAATCAGGCTATCGGATCAGGGGAGTTAATGTGAATGCACTTACCAATATCCACAAATACATCCAGATCGGAACAGCGTGTGCCAATGCCGGATATTCGTGAACCGAACTTGTAAATGCGCATCGGCCAGTGGGGAAACGCTGGCGTCAGCACGCTCATTAGATCCTCCTCTATGGCATCGTATTCGGGTATAACTTTCAGCTTATCGGCCACCCCATATCTTTCCTTGAACACTTTTGTGAGATCGGACGTAACCAAGGCTTTGGCTTCTGCAACAACAAAAGTGGAGAGAGAGTGAGATAAAAGAGCACACACAGGCACACACAGACGCTACTTACTCTTGGGCAGAATGTCAATCAATCGACCGCGTGGTGCCACCTTGGTTTGTATCCTTTCCTGCTTCCCCTGTCCCTGCCCCGGTGCTGCAACCACTGCGTTTTTGGGATTCGGGTTGTGCTTTTCGGTCAAATGCGCCACAACCTTGGAAATGTGTGTGCCAACCATTTGGTTTGAGCATGCTGTGCAATTGAATGTGCGTCTGATTTTCTGCAAATCCATCGGAGGCACAAATTGCACACCTTCACCGGTTCCGTTGGCCGGCAAAATATAGGTGGGCTTACGGTCCAGATACTTTTCGATGCCCACCATAATGCGCTCGAGCAGCGAGGCTAATTGTTGATCCAATTCGATTTCGTTGTTGTTGCCGCTCACCTCCTCCAGGGTTTCCAGGAAGAAGTGGGCCTCCAGCGTGAGAGGATTTAACTGAAACGCATATGCCAGTGCATATTACAACTGGAGTTCGAAGCAAAAGCTCACTTTATAGTACTCACGTATAGTAAATTTTGTGTATTCTGTTTTGTCGCCATCGCCTTGATCTTCTTTTTGCTTTTTTTCGCGCGGACGGCGGAAACCTGTACGGGACGGGTCAAAGTAAACGATAATTTTATCAAAATTTGTGTTCTGTGTTTTCTCTGCTTTACGCCCGGCCTGGCTTGTCGTTTGAGTGCTAGAAGTTTTAAACTGTCAGTAAAAGCGAACTGCCAGCTGACCAGTGTTGCCAACTCTTCGAGTTATAAAAAAGCTAAACTTTCCTTTGAAAAAAGCTAGAAGTAGCAAGAAAATTTTAATGGTAGCGAAAAGAAACACTAGAGAAGTGAAATGATATTTTATACCCGGTAATCGAAGAGTGTAGGGGTATATTAGATTTGTGGTGATAGTGGATGTGTGAAACCCCCAGAAGGAAGCGTTCCTGAAACCATAAAGAATATATATTCTTAATCAGCATCAATAGCCGAGTCGATATAGCTATCCGTCCGTCTGCCCAGCTTCATGAGTGCCTAGATCTCAGAGACTATAAGAGCTAGAGCAACCCAACATTCTGTCCAAGCTTCTGTGATATCACTTCAATGCAAGCGTATTTCAAAATTTGTACACGCCCCCTTCCGCCCCCACAAAGGATAGGATTTTTAAAGCCAGAAGGAGAAAATGAAATTTCAGTGGCTACGCTGCGTCTTCCAAGCTCTTACTCATTCCATCTCTCTCACACACACTTCCATGAGCAGACATATTTTTTTGTGCAATTCAGCTATAATTCCCGCTAGCCGCTATTTTACAATTTATCCCGCATTTGCGAATTGAAAAACGCTGGCAACACTGCAGCTGACATCGCAAAAAAAACAGCTGACTCCGGTAGTGGTGGGCGTTTTTCGATAGACATCAGGCAGTGGTGGGCAAATACGAGCGAAAGTCCGGCCACGCTCGTCTGCACGTAAACACCAATACATACACAACCCTCCGTGCACAATATGTGTTTATATATATATGTACTGCTTACCCGCTCGATTATCTGACTACGTTCCTCGTAGTATAACCTCTCGGCATTGCTGTAAACAGTCTTGTCCAACCAAAAAGATTCTTGCGCTTCGATTCTCATTGTGTCTCTAAAATAACTTATTAGTTCCTAATAATTTAAAACCAACTCCCGTTTGACTTAATGGCGTCAGAAACTGACACTAAACACACACAAATTAAATGCTTTAGTAGTATGCGTCGTAGCCCCTTTTGACAGCATATTCAAAAAAAGGTTGGCATACCACACGCAAGCTAGAATTATAGAAGGTAGGGAAAACCACCAACATATAAAGCAGAGTTTGGAGCACGTATATACCTATATATGGTAGATAGGGTATATAAACCTACAAAAAACATATTGGGATAATTTGGAAGTTGCTTCGATATTGCGTTCGAGGGTACCAGAACTGATTTATAGGGTCTGAAAGAGTCGAGTCGGCGCGTTGTAATCGTAGGTTCAGGTTGCTTGATGAACGGAACAAAAACATAGGATATAGAAACTTCTATATCTATATATATGTTGTATTTTTCTCTTTTTCGTGTTTTAATCTAATTAAATATAGGTTAAATCCATGACAATTTGTGAAAAAACATTATTTAAAGTAGACTGGAAAACAGATTATTAACATTAATACAGGGAAAGATATACCCTCTATGTCTATACTCATAGCTGAAACCAGTTGACAAGCAACAATGACGAGCAGTATTTCTGTACACACCTCCGTTTTATGCTATCAACTTTTTTGTTTAAACCTTATTTTACAAACAACCCATTAAATAGGTTTACCTAAAATTAGCCAATTCTGTGGAAAATTGATTCATCCATCGGATAAAATTACTTATTCCGGGCTGAGAGTCCTAGCTAACTGGAAATATTAAGCCGAATATCAAAATCGACGAATATGATTTTTGATCATTGACCGCCAAATTCGTTGCACTTATCGCAGAAATATACCGATATTCCGTGCAACCAACCCTGTGAATCGATAGGACGTCGATTCATATAAAAAGTCCCCGGTATTCTGATCTAGCGATGTTGAACAACAGAAAACTTGTATCATTTTGCTCAAAAATCAGAAAAGTAGCTCCATTAATGAATATTTCCCACAAAAACGACCAGATTTATATTTTCTGCAGTCCAAAAAATATCACCTGCAAATATATTATCACAAAACAGATATATCGATATATTCATGCATGAATAAACTCACATCCCTATTCCAACCCAGCCCAAAATTATATATAAAAAGCACGCGCTACGAATTTTACTTCAATCGTTTATGTTTGTGAAGCCTCATAACCGGCAGTTCGAACGTAACGTAACTCTCTCCAGTCAGTACTAAATCACAAGTTGTGAATTTCCTTTTTTCGTGTGTGAAAATAAACTAGAAAAAACTCAATATGGTAAGTAATATTACTCAATTTGTAATGAATAGCGAAAAACGGGCATTTAGATTAAAGTAATGTCTTGCGTCGCGTCAGCAAAGTTTTTGCAAAATGGCGACTGCACGCATTTTCGGTAAAAAAAAATGATGACGTCATGCCACGAAACTAAAGTTGTAGAGACCAATTAAAATGTGTGAAAAAGTAGGAAAAACCGGTCAGTAAAATTATTGTATAGCGAAAACCGGCAAATTTCTATAGAAATTTCGTGAACAATCCTCCGCATACATACAAAAAAAGTGCGGCGTCGGCAAAAGAAATTTTTCTCTGGCATACCATATTGTCGTCTCACTTGCACATACATACTTACGAGATACAGGGCCGCATCATCTTGGGCGCGGCTCTGCGGACTATTGATTTTTGTTGGGCGTGTAATTAATCATCGTTTTGTTTCTTTTCTCCTCTCTTCCGCCTACAGCGTGAATGTATCTCTATCCATGTTGGCCAGGCTGGTGTCCAGATCGGTAATGCCTGCTGGGAGCTGTACTGCTTGGAGCACGGTATCCAGCCCGATGGTCAGATGCCCTCTGACAAGACTGTGGGCGGTGGTGATGACTCGTTCAACACCTTCTTCAGCGAGACTGGCGCCGGCAAGCATGTGCCCCGTGCCGTCTTCGTCGATCTGGAGCCGACTGTGGTGGATGAGGTCCGTACTGGCACCTACCGCCAGCTGTTCCATCCCGAGCAGTTGATCACCGGTAAGGAGGATGCCGCCAACAACTACGCCCGTGGTCACTACACCATTGGTAAGGAGATCGTCGACTTGGTGCTGGACCGCATCCGTAAGTTGGCCGATCAGTGCACTGGTCTCCAGGGCTTCCTGATCTTCCACTCATTCGGTGGTGGTACTGGCTCTGGCTTCACCTCGCTGCTGATGGAGCGTCTCTCCGTGGACTACGGCAAGAAGTCCAAGCTGGAGTTCGCCATCTACCCAGCTCCCCAGGTCTCCACTGCTGTGGTTGAGCCCTACAACTCCATCCTGACCACCCACACCACCCTGGAGCACTCGGACTGCGCCTTCATGGTCGACAACGAGGCCATCTATGACATCTGCCGCCGCAACTTGGACATTGAGCGCCCCACATACACCAATCTGAATCGTCTGATCGGCCAGATCGTCTCCTCGATCACCGCCTCTCTGCGTTTCGATGGTGCCCTTAATGTGGATCTGACTGAATTCCAGACCAACTTGGTCCCCTACCCACGTATCCATTTCCCCCTGGTGACCTACGCTCCCGTCATCTCTGCCGAGAAGGCCTACCACGAGCAGCTGTCCGTTGCTGAGATCACCAACGCCTGCTTCGAGCCAGCCAACCAGATGGTGAAGTGCGATCCCCGTCACGGCAAGTACATGGCCTGCTGCATGCTGTACCGTGGTGATGTTGTCCCCAAGGACGTCAACGCCGCCATTGCTACCATCAAGACCAAGCGTACTATCCAGTTCGTGGACTGGTGCCCCACTGGCTTCAAGGTCGGTATCAACTACCAGCCACCCACTGTTGTGCCCGGCGGCGATTTGGCCAAGGTGCAGCGTGCCGTGTGCATGTTGTCCAACACCACGGCTATTGCCGAGGCCTGGGCTCGTCTGGATCACAAGTTCGATCTGATGTACGCCAAGCGTGCCTTCGTCCACTGGTACGTCGGTGAGGGTATGGAGGAGGGAGAGTTCTCCGAGGCCCGTGAGGATTTGGCCGCTCTGGAGAAGGATTACGAGGAGGTCGGCATGGACTCTGGCGATGGTGAGGGCGAGGGTGCCGAAGAGTACTAAACGCTTAACACATCCGCACAGCCGAGGCGTCACTGGTGGATGGGGGCCCAGCCTTCGTCGAAACCAGTGTCTACGCCCAAACAAGCAGAAACTCCACTGCAACACAACGCTAACAGGAACCAGAACAAGAAAAAATAACCAAAAAGTATTTATTCAACACCAAGACAACTCGTAAAGAGGAGATAAAAGAAAAAAATAAAAAGCGATAAATTGTGTAAAAGAATAAAATCGGCTGAATGCAGTCTGGACAGCAAAAGAAAATCTCTATTCGTTGTTTTTCTTTTTCCCCCATCTTTTTTCTTTTAAAACTTTTCCAGCAGCAAAGAGTTCACTGAACGGAGGAGCTATAATTACGTGAAAGCGGACCAGCCGCCGTACTCTGTGTCTAATAATAGTGGCGCTTTCTAATTTGCTCCATTTCATGCTGCATGGGGCAAGTGCAGACTGTACCAGTGCACCAGGACAGGGTGCGGCAAGCACTTCTTGATGCAGCAGGGGGCAGCGGAATTCCTAGGGGAGAGTGCGTCCATATATCGATTCTGCAGTCGCCTGATGAGTCATTCATTTGAGGAGGCCAAGCCGCATGGGCGAAGGGCGTGTGTAGGCCGTGGAAGCATAATAATGGTCGTCGCCATAGCGACGCCAACACAGCAAAATCATGCGATGACTTCATTTCCTAACTGATATACACACAGATATACATACTGGCAAGCCACGCAAATGGATGTGTGAGTGTGTGCGCGTGCCTTATATGGGGGTTGCTTTTCCAAAAACAAAATTGAAGCCTAGGTAAACCGGCTTGTTGTTGTAAAGGCCGCCCCACCTCTGCCTGTGCTGCGGCATTTTCGAGAAGCAGACCGGCAGCTGCTGCAGATGTTATTGAATTTCCAGAAATACACAAGAAATGGGCAGGAAATGCAAGAAAAGGGCCACCCAGCCACTCTCATGCATACACACAAGTACATACATACAAGTGCCGGCAGAGACCGGCGACCTCGATTGAGGTTAGGTTTAATGCCATTTACTGCAGATGTCCAAAGAAAAGCGATTTCCTCTTCTTTGAGACAGGTAAAACAGCCAGGACTAAATCCTGTCGTAAAATTTACTGAAAACTCAAGGTTTTAAGCCGAAATTCTAGCGGTATTACCGGAAAATGAAGCTGGTTCAGCAGAAATCGAGTAGCAGCTGCTGACTTTGTGGAGCCAGAGCCAACCAAACAAATTGCGATGCCGTCAGACCATATTTGTGCATAGACTTGAGGGGCCAACGCATTCAATGATGACGACAAGCCCCAATATCAAGTTTTAATGCTGGGGCGGTATAAATTGTGTGGGATGCCAGTCTGCCCCACACCCACCATTAAGCGCTTCAATGAGTTCTTTCATCAACAAAACAGTTTGATCAATAAAAGAAAATGGTAATAAAAGTAGAAATGCGAATATTTCGGCTGAAAACACATACATGCATAGATAAATATGTATGCACATAAATATGCTGTCTTGAGCCCCCCTTTTCTTGACCTGGTTTTGCAATTGGCAAGAGTGAGACAACAAGATATACTCAGTTTTTATACACGGTACTCAAAGAGTATTGGGGTATATTAGTTTGTAGTGGTATCATCCAAAGGGAAGCATTTCCGACCACATAATGTATATTATACATATATTCTTGATCAGCATCAATAGCCTAATTAATATATGTTGATCCATGTGCGTCCGTTCGTCTTTATGGGCGCCTAGATCTTAAAGACTTTAATAGCTGGAGCAACAAAATTTAGTACCCTGTGATATCACACTGTTAAAAGTGTATTTAAAAATTTCGCCTTGCTCCCTTCCGCCCAAACAAAGGACAGTTTTTAAAATACCAGAAAACTAAAAACGAAGAAACATAGAGAATGACGAATCTGGATCACAACAGATGATTGAACAAATATATGTGCCATCTCAATCTCTCTCGCACACGCTTTTTTGTGCATTGTGAGCCTCTGTCGCATAAAATATATTGCATAGGCTACATAAATCATAATATTACATATATACCGACTAATACGAGGTATTAAAGTAGAGTATTTCTACAATGACATTTTTCTAACGATGTGGCATCGCCACATTTGTTTTGAATAAGTAGTTCCTATTTGGAACCAGTTCCTGTAAACATCAACATTGCCATGAGCTACATGAATCACTTTTAAATTAAATAAAAATAAACAGTAACGTAACTAACTAAACAAATATTTGTACAAAGTAGAATCATGCCGTCCAGCAAGGAAATTGGCACAGATGCCCAGCCAAAGGAAGATGTTAAATTAACAAATCGTGAAAGCGTCGCGTAAGCTTTTGCATACTTATCATTAAAGTACGTTTGTTTTTACATTCAAATAAAACCTCGATAGCCTGAAGGACCTTTTGCAGACACGTCTTGATGAATGCGGCTGGCGTAAACAAATTGAGCTAACTATACGAGAAAAGATCGCAGAAAAAGAGCGAGACATGCAGCCCATATCCGCGGAGGAACTGGCAGCAGAGATAGTTCCACAAGTAAGTGGTATCCCAATAAGAATTTATTCTATATTCATTCATTCATTCATATTTCTGTTGGACAGGCCCGCGCCTTGGTCCCGGAGAATGTGCGCAAAGAGATGATGCTACGCGTGCGCGAGGCCCTGCAGTCGTCGTCGCTGCCTCGAAAGTAAAGGCCCAATAGTGAAATGTAGAATATTAAATTTAAGAATATGTTTTTAAATTCTAGCACATGTGTTTCTTCGTTTATTATCTCGTATTTAAGTAGATATTTACATGCTTAGATTAACTATGAAATTGCGCCACTAGTTGTACAATATGTATGTAATAAATAAACAGCCTAAGTGTAATATAATTAGAATACGTTGTTGCTATATTGTTCATGTTGTTATCGGTACGATTGGCTAAAACAAAATTTGTGTGCTCGCTTTTCAGGGGTTGGGGTGGGTGGGGTGGCAGTGGGGTAAATTAGGAACGCGGTTTTGGGCTCTTTCTTTCGTTGAATTGTTCTACAAAAAAAATAATAAGTCTAAATTTTAAGTAATCATTTCGTATTCACTCCTCTATCTCCACTTTTTACTTATTCAATAGCGAATCAATTGAAAAGTCTTTGAATTTGGCGTTGGAATCATCGTTAAATAACTGTGGTTGCTGCTGCAGCAGTTTTTCCCTTGTTTGTTGCTCATCTTTTTCCTCATCCCGAACAACTATTGTCGTTGTTGTCGTTCCATTGTCCGTCGTTGTGGTTGTTGCTGGCAGCTTTTTCATTAGTTTATTCCGTGGCTTGCGCAGAAATTTGGTGTTTATTTGAAATTTTTGTGGCTTGTGATTCGGTTGGGCTTGTAAAAGTGCGGGTGCGGTTGCTGCTGCTCCTGCTATTGCTATTGCTGTGGTGGGTAATGATGCAACTGTGTTTGTTGAGGGTACTATTTGGACTGTATTGCGATAATTCTGACGCCAGCTACGCAGCTCTGTGCTCGGCGATTTCACAACATTCTGGCTAGCTGTTGGAGTTGGAGCCACTGCTCCTCCTGTGGTTGCTGCGGCTGCTGGTGGTATTGCTGTTATGGTGGCTGCTGATAGGGCATTGGGGCCAAAGCATTTTAGAAAATTCTGTACATGCAACAAGCTCTCATTCTCATCCTTATGCTTGGGCCTACGTTGTTTGTCCTCGTTCTCATCCTCTGCCTCATAGTCCACCGAAGATTCCTGCTGTGGCGATGAAGAGGAAAACGTGGAAGAGCTGCTGCTGGTGCTGCTGAGCTGTAATTTTGACTTTCGTTTAGTTATTGTTATTATAGGGGTATCATCGATTGATTCGGCTTTACTCACATCATCATCATTTGTATCGCGCAGTTGCTGAAAGCTAAGTGCCTCCGCTGGCTTGGGCTTGCTGTAGTAGGGCATCGTCTTCCGTGGCAATGGTTTGCTGTTACGGCCTCCCCGCCTGGCCAGTATCGGTTTCTTTTTCGGCTGCGGCTTCTGCTTCTGCTGCATTTGCTCACGGTATGACTTTCAGCTGGTTTTGGCGAGGTTATCGTCGCGCCTTAGCTGGGACTGCAAGACAGAGAGACACCCAAATATGAGTTGCATTCCAAGAGGGGTTCTACATATCGTATGGGGGTTTTTTTTTATACAGTAACGATTATCAATAGTCTTCTCTTTCATCCTGGCACACAGAAAAACCACATAGAATTTTGGTGCTATCAGCCGTGAAATGAGATATTAATAATGCAAAAAGAGATGGGGGGCTAAGCGGATGGATACGATTTGTGTGTGGCGTGTATTGGAAATTTATTTGGGGCAATGACTTTGATTAATTAATTGATTGATTGATTGACTGTTTATCTGATTCGTAATGAATGCAAGAGATGATGAATCATGAGCATAAAATCAAAATGAATGAAAATTGCACAAAGCCTCGGGTAATGCATGGTTTATAGACACACACACACACACAACACACACATAGAGATACAGGCACACACACATACAGGCGCGCACGCACACAACTACCTGATGATGCGTGCTGTAGAGCGCCGCGTGATGCGCCGCATAGGAGGAGGTGGAAGTGGTGGTGGTGCTACTTAAATCGCCCAGGCCCAGGCCAAGGTTAACGCCAAGGCCAATGCCGCCAACGCCCACTCCGCCCACGCGGAGTGGCATGCCCACTGTTGTTGTAAATGTAGTAGTAGTAGTTGTTGTTGTTGTTGTTGATGTTGCACCAGCTAGAGCTGTCGCTGACCCACCTCGTCCACCAATGTTGCCACCAGCCGCCGCCGCCACTCCGCCAGCACCGCCCATGCCCATGCCCACGCCCACGCCAACACCCACACCGAGCATATGGGCGGCGGCAACAGCGGCGCTGGCATGATGCGACGACGACGTCTGCTGCTGCTGCTGATGCTGCTGCAAATGCTGCACTTGTTGTTGTGACGGATGCGAATGCTGCTGCTGCTGCTGCTGCTGGTTCTGGGAGGGATGCTGATGGAGGCTGTTGCTTACGCTGCCACTGCCACTGTTGCTGTTGTTGTAAGCTGCATGGGCCGCAGAGACGTGTCTATGGGGAATAGAGATTACGGATTAGAGATATCGTTTGTCTCCACCACGTGGGTGCGGTGGGTGATGGACACTCACCTCAAGCCCAGGCCGGCTGCATTGCTCATTGTCATTCCGCTCAGAGACATGGGGGTGGTTGTGCCCGAGCTGACATTCGACGATGATGTTGCTACTCCGCTTGCTCCTCCTCCTGCCACTCCAGGATTATTGCTTATGTTGCCATTGTTATTGCTGCCACCGCCCGTTCCCGTGCTTCGGTAGTCCAGTACACCGCTAGAGCTGGCCGGCGCCACAGTGGGGCGACTGTTCACCATTGTGGGTGTGGTCGTGTTGATGGCTGTGGTGGCCAGGGAGACGGCTGCCGCTATTGTTGTTGCCGCATTAAGAGCACTCATGTTGGAAGCAGCTAATGTGGAAAGGACAGAAGTTGTACAAGTTGTTTTGCTTAGATTATGAGTATCACCCCCTCCCCCAACCTCCATTTGTTGTGTCCATCGTCACCAAGAAATATATTAGTTTGTGTGTGTGCGCGTGTGTATGTGAGTGCGTTGGTGTTGGTGGTGTGGCATGCAACACAACAAACTTAAAAGCTAACAAAAATCGGGAAAGGAGAGGAGAGGGAGAGATAGGAGCCCACTAAAAAGAGAATTTGGCAACACCAACCAGCCAGTGTTTGAAAACGTAAACGGTGTAAACTTGTTCGAAATTAGAGAAATGAATTTAGAATTTGTGTTGTGTGTTTGTTTTAAAACATTTTATTCATTTTTCAAATAAATAAAATCAAAAATTATTAGTTATTAAGTAAAGATACATATACTCGTAAATATATTAGTGTTTTAAAAGGTAATAATTAAGGTATTCTATCGTGTAAAATACTTAACTTACGAGTGTTTTTCATGGCAAAGAAAAGTGTATTTAAATGAGGAAATTATCTGATCATTTGTTGACTATGTTATGCATTGTAAGGTGTTTATTATATACATTTTAATATGGAGTTTGACTGTTAACTTAGGAATAACTTAAGACTATCCATATCGATTGATTCAGGTGAAATTTGTATGTACAACGGATACGAACAACAGACAAACAAATTATAAACAAATATTCAAATAAAAAAACGAACTAATTTGGTCTGTTATCAGTGGCTGCGTGTGTGTGTGTGTGTGTGAGTGTGAGTGTTTGTTTGTTGTGGGATGGATGGATGGATGGCATGGCTTGGCATGGCATGGCAATCCTCCTCTAGTGCCAAGTACCATGTGTGAGGTGTGTGTGTTTGTGTGTGTGGGTGTGGGTGTGTGTACCGACACCAAGTACAAGAGAGATCGGACATGGCCTTCTCTACTTACCATGCGCCTCGGCCTTGTTGGCGATCGGATTCAGTGGTATCTGCAGGCGGGCATTTACCGCCAGCAAATGATCACGTCGCG
The DNA here is from genome assembly GCA_963969585.1 of Drosophila helvetica. Classification (NCBI taxonomy): domain Eukaryota; kingdom Metazoa; phylum Arthropoda; class Insecta; order Diptera; family Drosophilidae; genus Drosophila; species Drosophila helvetica. The sequence goes on from OZ018403.1 coordinate 5,085,765, forward strand.
CTATCAGGCTGGTCACATGCTCCTCCAAACGCAGATTCTCACTCTGCAGCTGATGCAAGCAATTCAACAGGGAAGCAACTGTAATTGGAAGGAGATTTTTACAGATTAGAAATTCGCCACAGGGCATCCACAATGCGACTCATACTCACTGTCAAAATGCTGCGCCTGCTCCATGAGAAACTGTGAGCCCTGTTCCCATTGGCGCTCCAGCAGCTGCTCTAAGCTTTGGGGTATCGACATATTGCTATTCATTCCGCCACCGCTAAACATTGATTGCAGTGGATTCGGTGCAGGTGTGGAGGCGGCACTGGTATTATTCCGCTGTAAAGAAGAGAGATTTTATAACTTTTCCACACAAAAACAAAAATAAGCTGACAGCTCAGCTGCTCCAGGCGAGCAGTGTTGCAAAATGTCATTTCAGCTTACCTGTTTGCCAGGGAATGGCACTCCCATGAATTGCGAACTCATGGAGTCGCTCGTGTAGACGGCATGATCCTGCACTTCCATGTGCAGCTGCTCGGACAGCTTCTGGGCCACACTGCTATTGGGATTCACATGATTCCCCAGCATGTGGGTGGCCGTGTGCGCTATGATCGAACTCGCGGACGCTGCAGGCGTTGCCGGCGGCGTGGGGGTACTGATCGGACCACTCGATGAACTACTGCTGGCAGCTCCATTTTGCAGGATACGCACATCCTTGAGATCTGGCTGCTGCTGAACGTTTGTGGCAGCTGCTGCAGCTGCTGCTGTGGCTGCTTGTGCTGCCGCCGCTGCTGCCGCAGCTATCGTCGAGTCCTTGGCCTTGCGTCCACGCTTGCGTACATTTCCAGGCTGAGGAGCGGGTGCAGCCACCGCTGTGGCTGTCGTATGCAACTGCGTTGCGCCACCAATCTCGGAGCCTGGCGAACTGGGTGGCGAGTCCTTGATGGAGCTTACCGGCAGCATGGCCACATCCATGTGTTGGTGCTGCGTCTGACTCTCGTAGGTGAACTTGAGGCCACCTCCAAGGGACATCATCGATTGGCTCGACTGCTGACTCGTCAGCGTTGCTGTGCTTGTCAGTGATAATGTCGTGGCGGCCGATGTCGTTGCCAGATCCGGAGTTCTGTTCGATTTCGTTATCGTTGTGGTTGTCGTGGAGGTGGAAGAAGGATTGGTAGGAATCGAATTAGTGAATTGTAATATTTCTAGATCTTCATGTTGATTCTGCTGTTGTGCCTGCTGCTGTTGCTGTTGCTGTGGCTGTTGTGGCTGTTGCAAGTGCATAAAGTTTGCCTGAATTGGAGCTGTGGCTGTGGCTGAGACTGATGCTGAGACGGAGGATGAGGATGAGGCAGGGGTTAGATTTGTGGGGGATGTGGTTCTAGCGGGGATTATTGGTGCATATGTCTGTGCTTGTTGCTGCTGCTGCTGTTGCTGTTGGAACAACTGCGTCTGCTGTGCACGGAGCATTTTCTTATTCAAAGGCTTCGTGGTGGTGCCACTGCCACTCCCACTGCCATTGCTGCTGCTTCCGCCGTAGTTCCCTTCAGGAGTTGTTGTTGTTGTTGTTCCCTTGGCAGTGGTCGTGCTCGTGCTTGTGCTTGCGCTTGCGCTCCCCCCTCTGAAACCCACTGGCGGCACACTGGTCGACATATTGACGGGGGAATCCAAAAGATTCACGACAGGGACACTGGAAGCACCCCCACTCGAGGACATGGACGAGGACGAAGTGGAGGATGAGGAGCACGATGATGAGGTCTGATCGCCATTATGATTGCTGTGCAACAGGAGACTGTTGCTGCTGTTGCGCGTGCTTCGGCTGTTTGGGGGAGTCGGTGTTGTTGCGGGTGCCACAGTGGGTGGCGAATCTATCGATGATTGCGAGGAGGACAACGACAGCACCACTGGCGATGCAATGCCTCCGGGCAGACCAGCCGCACTTGGCGATTGATGAGGCGAACTATGACGACCCTGTTTCTCCGCTACGGTTGTTGTTGCCGCTGCAGCCGCAACGTTGCCTGTTGCCGACGCTGATCCCGTGGCATTGGTTTCGTTTTTATTGAGGGCCGCTCCACGCTTTTTACCCGAACGTCCACCCGATGTGGCTTTGGTGCTCGACGCGTTGGTGGCAGAGCTACCGACGGCTGTAATGGGGGTGGTCAGAGAGGTGTTGCCAACGCTTGTGGCAGAGTGCAACGATTGTAGCGACGCCAGCTGCTGTTGCTGCTGCTGCTGCTGCCCCTGTGTTGGATGATTTGGGGGGACATTGACATTGGCATTGACATTGTTGTGGTGGTGGTTCTGCGAGTGATGATGATGATGGTGGTGATGACTACCCGTGCTACTGCTCTCACCAGAGCGCGATCTACTTGTGTGGTGTGGGTGTGGGTGTGAGTGGGGGATTCAATGTGATTGGTGTGATTTTGTGTGTGATGGGAAGACATTAAGCAAATCGAGAGAGAGAGATAGAGAGTGGAAGAGAAGAGAGAATAATTTTGTTTATAGATCGCAGCTTTATGTTTTTTTCGAAATGAAACACAAAAAGCTGCTGCTGCTTGCCCGTTTGGAACCAAAAAACCAACCAAAATGAATCACAGCCCAGTCCAGCCTCCCCTGGTGCAGTGGTGGGTGCAAAATGACTGATTAAAAATGAAACACAGCCTTCCAAAAATACACACGAAACGCACACAAAAACCGAGAGCAACAGAAACAGGAAAAAGAAAAACATAGGACACAACGCACTCTTTACAGGTAACCAAAGATCAATAAAGGTTTTGCGGAACACATCTCTATCGTTTCAGAGTGATTTATAAACTAAAAGGCAGCTTGTACAGGCAACAACACATGAAGATACTCGTCTCGTCGCATATCCTTTTCGCATTACTCTGCATACCTGCTTCTGCGTGACGTGGCTGGCGGTGCCTCCTGCTCTTGCAGCTGTTGCACTCGCGTTGTCTGCTTCTCGTAGCTGATCTTTAGGTTTCCACTCTCTGTGGTGGTGGCCGTTAGATTTCCAGTGGACAGGGCGCCGCTGCCGTTGCTGCTGCTGCTGCCGATGCTGGCGGAGATGATGCTGCCACCGCTATTACCACTGACTAGGGTGCCGCTAGCGATACCGCCCAGAGCCGGTGATGATTTTCCGCTCTGATGCTGAATGACCGTTGAGGCCGCGCCGCCACTTGTTGCTGTTGCATACGCTCCTCCTGCAGCTCCTGCAGTGCTCAGCGCTGACACATTCGTCTGCTGCTGCTGTTGGCTGCTGCGTGAAGCTGCCGCCGCATGGGGATCTGTGGCGAAACAATTATTATTTCTGTCTTTCATTTGTGGATTCAAATAATAAACTTACCACCGCTGGGGTTCGTGCTGCTGCTGCTGTTGCTCGATGGCAGATTGATTCCAGGTACATTGGCCGTCGACAGCGGCACAGAGACATAAAGGCTGGGGGCATTGCTGTTGCTGCTGCCACTCCCACTACCACTCGTAGGTGGCGGTGGATTGCTGTTGCTGCTCTCCTTAATACCGCCACTACCACTGCTGCTGCTGCTGCTGTGTTTGCTGCTGCTTCCGCTGGTGTTGGCTTTGCTCGAATCTGTCTTTGGATAGCCACTGGCTCCCACTCCAGCCGCTCCTCCGCCCACCGCTGGTGCTGCTGCCAGTCCTCCTGCTCCCCCTGCTGTACTGCTGCTGGTGGCATTGCTGCTCAAAGTGCTGCTGCCCGCTGTGGTTCCTCCTGCCACGGATGTCACTGCCGCCGTTGCTGCACTCGCTGTGACAGCTATTGTGGCGCTTGCGGCGGGTGCTAATGTGGCATTCACTTCAGCGGTGGCGGATGTTTGATGGATCGGCGGACTAAGTTCCGTTCGTTGCTGCAAAGAGGAGGGCAAAAGGGTTTTCGTTAGTTAGGTTTTTTTGTGATTCATTTACAAGTAAATCCAAACAGCTGATAAAACCCTCGACTGATAAGCGGGCGATCATAAAAAGAACAATCATCAAGAGGTTCATATTTCATGTTACAACAGTAAAAAGGCATAACAGCATGACATTGTCAGGGCATTTGATGAAACATTCTTGACATTGGGACAAATATCTGGTATTTCCAATGATTCTTTACATGAAAACCGTTTCTAAGCCTCCCGTCTTTGAGATTTTAATGGTTTTCCCTCCCGAAAAGTGTATTCCTCGCTTCGGTGTGAATCCAATGCCCAACGATTCTCTTTCAGATTTGCCTTTTGGCTTTGCGGTCATTAGCAACATCCGGTGGCTGTCGTTGGCTGTGTGTTGCTGGATTTCTGGTAAATGGTTGATGTTTTTTGATGGTGAGACGTGTAAACACATGTTTACAACCGAAAGAATAAGCAAATACAAAACACAAATACAAAGCAGAGGAGTGGACAAGGGGGAGAGCAGAGCACCAGCATTAACAGTGGCCTCCTTCCAACAGTGTCCGACAACAGCAGGGCTGTTAAATGTTACAGAAAGTAGATTTTTGATACCCTAGAAGAGAGCTTCTGGAATAACAGTTGGAATAACAGCAGCGGAAGGAGGAGTAACAGCACTGGGAAGAGAAGTAGAAACAGCTCTGTAAAGAGGAGTAGGAACATACATATGTAGGGTGACCAAAAGGAGAGCAGGGCAATGCGGAAGAGACCAAGATGGAGACGGGTATGGGGAGGGGATTTAAACGGCGCCGCATGTGTTCCAAATAGATTAAAAGCTGCCAAAGGGACGGACACATTAATGCAACTCAAAAAGCTCTTATCGCTGATGTTGCCTGCTGCTGCTCTGTTGCTCTGAATACAATAAAAAACATTCAACGACATGCAACATGAGTCACAGAAGAGTCAAAAAAAATGCAAGGCATGGCAGCAGCAGCGCTGCATGCAGCTGCAGTAACTGCAAACAACAGCAACAAATGTTGGTGCAATGCTTGGGCCAAGGCGAGTTTTTCTTTTTTTTTCCTGTGGTTTGGCATATGCTGCACCGCTGCAGCGCTCTCTCTCTCTCTCTCCCTCTCTCTATATATGTATCGTGTGTGTGTGATTGTGTGTATGTATGGGTGTAACAAATGTTACATGCATCGAATGCACAAAACAATCAAGAGACCAAAAGAGTGGGAGAGAGAGCACAACAACACCCACCCGCTCTCCACTCCACAGCTCAATCTCTCTCCCTCTGTGACCTCTCTCTCACTCACTACGGGAACAGTTTCTCGCTGTCTATGGGAACAGTCTAAGAAACAGAGAGCGAGAGGAAAATGTTCCTCTTTTTTGTTGTTGTTGTTGTTTCAATCTCGGGGAGGGATGGGGGTTCCATTGTTTTTGTTGCTGCTGCTGTTGTTGCACGTTGTATGTACCCCCATTTACAATGTAGTTTTCGGTCACGTAGGCCAACAAAAAACTATGAATGGCGTTGCCACCTGATGACACTTATTCCAATAGGATTTTTTCCATTAAATTCACATTTGCTTCCAACAAGTTGGCAGCGCCTAGCCCTAGAGCCTGTTGCTGGAGAGACAGAGAGTGTGGTGTGGTGAGAGAGTCGCACACGAATGACATTTTCAAAAGTGTCAAATTTCCGACCAAAAGAAACACCTTCATGGCTCATTAGATTTGGGTCAAGAGATACTACAGGAGAAAACAACAACAAGGAAGAAATACATACATATATGCTACATGCTTTTCTGGGTGTGTGTGTGTGCATGGTAAAATCCTTACTTTTTGAGAGTATCTACTGGTATCAAGAAATAACCTAGAAGATGGATTGATTGAAACTACAATAGTAATATGATATGATCGTGATATGATATATCGTGTGTTGTATCACTTTAAACAGATGTTTTCTATAAAGCTTGAATGAACCCGATTTTTCAGCTGTTCTTATATGAAATAGTAATCCAAAACATGTCTCTTCCGATTGCTACAAGCAAAAACTATTCTCTTCTAGCCCTCTATCTTGAAATATGAGAGACTAGATGGCATTTAAAAAGAGATTAACAAGTGGACAAGTGGACGACAGACGGTAAATGCTAATAAGCAAAAAATTATATCTTTATAGAAGTGTCCGCCCAGCGGGCTTTCCTCCTGTTCTACATCTGGTCAAAACATCTGTTGATAATTACAATACCCTCAGCTGGTACTGCCATTCGGGGTGTGATCAAAAGTTTCGTCTAGTACTACCATTTCATGGCCAAGTTCCTGGAAGATTTTCGCAGCTTCCCGCATCGTTTTCTCTCACGTACCGTATCCCAGTCTCTGGGACTCTCCCTTCGGGGGCAGCTGCCGGACAAACAATGGCGGAGCGAAGGTTTCAGGCGCGCGCTTTGATTATCCTGTTGCTGAAGCTAATGGCCCACAACCCCCAGAACCAGACGCAGACGAGGAGAGGGGCGGGGTGGAGCGCAACGCGATACCGGCCGGCACAATCAACCCCTTTTCTGTTTTGTTGGTTTGTTGGGAATTCGCTTCCGCGACACATTTCAATTTTATTTCCAGCCAAATTCAATAAGAAGAATTGTCGAGCGGTAGCCGGAAATAAAATACCAACTATAAATATTATATTAGCGTGTGTCTGGGATATTTCCCCATCCCCCATCCACACATCCCCTCTCTGTAGAGCTGGTACTTCCCTTTCACAACAATGCTGTGGGTTAATGGTCGCATAAAAGGGTTGTCCTTGTCCCCTTATGAGAGACGATTCGCACAACAAATGAACCATAGAACGACAGAATTATTCAAATTCAATTGAGAATTCATTCATATTTTGGGGGCAGCATTTACCCGAAATGACAGACAACTGTTGGGGGCACGCGAAATATCAAAGGGAATTTTAGAGATTCCAAGGAATTAACAAAGGAATGTCTAACGAGGTTGGGAGTACTCGTAAAAGATAGCAGTATCTCTGGGTTAGTCATCAAGCATCAAAGGGATTTGATTTATGTAGGATTTCCTCACAAAATAGTGGATGTTACTAGAAGTCCAAGGAATCCATAGATCTCTAACAAGTGTTTTTTCAAGGTCTTTCACAAACAAAGCATTTAATCTTTATAATCCCAAACAGAGAAAGGAAACCATCTAAAGTTTATACAGAGATATCTTCTTTAGCTCTAATCCTCTACTCTCCTTGGAAACACGAAGAGTAAATGAAACAATGAATGCCAATTAAAATAACAATTAGAGCAAGAGTTGAGAAAGACACGACTCGTTTTCCTGACAGCCGGAGTTCAAGACATTGTCCTCAGGTAGGACATGAAACAGCAGCTGTAACCAGATCGAATGGAAGGAAAGGATCAATCAGCCGCCCAGGAAGCAACAGCAAGTACAAAAAACTAAGGGTAGGCTGCTGCTCCAGTGCTGCGAAAAAGGGAAAGAAAGAGTGAGAGCAGCCAAGGCACAAGATAAAGAAGCATCTTGTCGCAGCTGTCGTAAACTAGGCGCAAATGTGCCAACGATACAGAGGGCTATCCGATCCAAGGATATTGCCAGTGAAAACCGGCCTTGGGCTCACGAGGAATACATATGTGTTTTTTTTTTGCGCTACCTTCAAGGAACAAGAGGCTACGTGATACGTGGCACAACAGCTGTCTCGTCTCCCCCCCGGTTTGGTAGGCACTTACACTAATCAATAATACAAACTCCCTTTCCGATAAATGTACATAAAAGGATATGCACTCCCCGACAATTGGAGCATTCAGCGTGGATGTGAATGCGGGCAAAAGCGGGGCATGAGCATTCCCCGGGCATAATTGAAGGTGTCTTTCCCCCTCTCTAGCCAACATTTCTTTTGTTTTACGTCCGTGTGGCAGGTGGCTTGCTCTCACCGCCTCCAAAGACATCCAAAGTTGTGGTGGTGGTGGTGCAGGTGCATGTGGCAGAGCGCACACAAGTGGCATACTATATATATGCAATGCGGTTAAATAATTGATGGAGTGTCAAAGACAGGGCCAATCGAATTGGAAACACAATATGGGGGTTGCTTCGATTACCCGATGGGAATATCCGAGTGAAGAATACGAGATCCTAATGAAGGATAAACATCTTCAGGATTAGGGGGAAAACTGTACAGATCAATCATTCTTTTCATTCCAAAGATTTATGCTCGAATTGTGCAAGGGTAGAATTTTGTAGAATATATCCTTGGCCTTTGAGGCAATATTTCAGAGTTTTAAGTAAACTTTTTAGAGGTAGAAGAACGCCCTCTTTTGGGACATCTCCTCCTGCAGCCTGGAGATATTTTTTATTCCAAAAATAGTTGGATATTCCATTGAATTCTCTCTCATTTCTAGCATTCTCTTTAATCTAGAACGAACTTCACACCAGTTGCTTCTGCCTTCCCCTCAAGAAAGTTCTAGCTCTTTGCTTTGAATGAATTTTCAAACTATTCCGAAAGTACGCCTGCCTTTAAGGATCCAGGAATATCTTTTTCTTTCAAAGAACAACTCGCCACATTTATATCTGCCACCAGAAGACAGCAGGGCTAGACAGACAGCTTCTTCCAGGGATTTTCCCGAAATAGATTTTGAGGGATTGGCATGGACAGATGCGACTGCCAAGCGCTGTAGGGAGTAGATCTACGACCGATTCTCTTACCCCGGAAAGCAGGAAGCGTATTTTTAAATTGTGCGGATATGTGGTGGTGGCAGTGGCTGTGGTGGCACCTCCGCTGGCGCCGCTGACTCCTCCTCCGGTGGCAGCTCCCAAATAGGAGGGCGATGCAGAGGCCGAACCACCCACATATTCGATGGTCGCCGATGGTGTGGTGGAGGCGGACGAGGGCGAGGACGAGGCGGATGTCGAGTGCTGGCTGCTGTTGTGAAGATGATGCGACGATACCACCTCTCGCTCCCGCTGCTCCCGTTCGCGATGCCGGCGATGTTCCCTATGCTCGCGATGCTCCCGATCCCTGTGCTTATGATGGCGATGCTCCTTGCCCTCCTTCTCCCTCTTGTCGCGTTTCTTCTTTTTGTTCTTGCGATGCTCCTTGTACTCGGCCATGTCGATGTGATTGTTGTTGCTCTCCGCTGTGGCGGCCATGGAGACCATTGTGGCGGTAAAGTCCACTAGAGTGGCGCTGCCTACGCTGGTGGCGGCCACCGCCATGGCTGGTGCCACATCCATGGGCTGCGATTGGGATGTGGTGTCCATAGTGTCCATCATCATCATTTTGTTGCTGCTTCGCTTTTGGCCCTTCACTCTTCGTTTGTTCTTTTTTCTTATTCCGTTTTGGGTTATGTTACTGTTGCTGTTGTTGGCCCTGTGGCCCGTAAGCCAGGTTTTGGTTTGGTTCTCCTCTCTCTCTCGCTGTGCTCGCTCTTTTAGCTTCAATTTTGTTTTGTGGTCTGTAATTAACTGGACGGCAGCATAGTCGTCCCAGAGGTTGGGCTCCAATCTCAGTTTTTCACTCTTTTTGGCTCTCTCTCACAAGCTCTGTCTTCCTCTTTCAATATTATTATTTTGTATGCTGCTTTTGCTTCTTGTCTTTTGTATTCACTCGCACACACACAGTCACAAATCACAGCGCGCATACGTGAGAACCAAAACCGAACAACCAACCGTCTCCACCTCCTCTCTCCGCAATCTCATGCGCTCTCACTCTCTCTCTCTCTCTCTCTGGCGAGTAGCTGTTCTGTTGTTGTTGGGGTGAATAACTTGCGTGGCGGCGGCTGGGCTGGCTCGCTCTCTCTCCCTCTCTCTCACTCACTTCTTTAGGCTCTATCACTCTTTCGCGCTCGCTCTCGGGCAGCGTTTAAACTTTTTCGTTTTTTTTTTCACAGAAATTTAATTTCTTTTAAATGGAAACTTGCGACTATATATTTTTTGTGGGATTTTCTCGACAGCTCTGAGAGCATGTGTGTGTGGCCACGTGAATGATTTAATTTAGTTAGTTTTTCATACAGGAAAAACGTAAATGATTTATTTTTTGTTTCACGAAAAACGTAAATTATTTATAATATTAGTTAATTTTCCCAGACAGGAAAAGCCACTTATTATTGGTTTGCGCGCTTTTTAAATTGACAACAACAAAAAGACACCAAAAAATTCACTTCTTTGAGAGGAAACAACAAATGCCACTCGACGGGCTGGTTGCACATGCACGGAAGCTGCAGCAGCGTTGGTGCACGGCCGTTCGGAGTTGAATTTGTATTAAACATTAAACTCTGCTGCCTTGAAGCGTTTGCTTAGAAGCGTTGCACGCACCGAAAACGGTTTGCAGGGAGTAAGCCAGAGAGAGCGCAGCTCTCAGAGTGCGACGAAAGAGCACGGCACAGTGTGCTTTGTTGTTGCTGGCAGGCCGTCGCAAGGTAGAATTATAATAGGTAAGAGAGAACTCAGCAAGCGCAGTTATAGCCGTGCAGCAGGGAGCGAGAGAAAGAGGGATGACCGAACCTTTTATTCCAGTTATACCATGGGACATCGTCTGTCGTGGCAGCCGGTTTTCAGTGGGGGATTATTGAAACGTATATATGTATGTATGTATATTTTTTGAGAGTGCAAGAGTATATAAGTGTGTGCTATGTCTGCACGTAGGCCAGACACGCACCAACACAACCACACGTATACCGGTGTGCAGACAAAAAGAAACAGCAGCAGCAAAAACAACAGCAGCAGCAACAACAACAGCATAAGAACACACGGCGACAGCATAAAAATAAACATTCATACTTACATACTTGTAGTCAGAGGATGAGGAGAGGTGAGGCGCACAAACGAAGGCACAAAAGTTAACTGGAAAAACGTCACCCAATGAGCAGACAGAGTGAGAGAAGTCCTAGACAATGTTTTACTGAGCAATTAGCACCTTTTAAGAGATCGTAAATAATGTTAAGCTCAAAAGCTATGCAACTTTGAAGAGCATTAACCCTGTTAAGCCGGTTTTATTTAAGATGCACCAGCTCTAGGGTTTAACATCATCTAAAAAACTGTTCAATGCATAATTTCTAACACCATCAAACCACCTGAGCCCTAACACTAGGAGGACAATCAAATTATATGACTTCCTGGGGTTAGCCCACCTACACATTTTATTGCATACAAAATGTTTACTACATTTTATTGCATACAAAATGTTTACTATGTGCAGTGACAACCGTTAAAAACCAGCTCAACATTTAACCATCATCCAAAATGTTTACTGTGCATCGCGCCGTCACAAAGCAGAACACATAAAAGTGAATCTTTCACAAGCCGCACACACACAAGAGCAAGCAGATACAAATACAAATAAAGATTCAAATGCAAGACAACGACTGCAGTGTGCATTTCGTAATGCTGTTGATGTAATAAAAAAAAAGCACACAGAAAGAGGGAGAGGCAGAGAGAAAGAGCGACAACGACAATGTTATCAATGCAGACCAGGAAGAGCGATGACGAAGACGAGAACAGGAGACAGGAAAAGCTGAGCAAAACAAAATGTGACAAAGAATGAGACTAAGAGGAGAGGAAAGGAGACTTTAGAGAGTGTGAAAGCACAGACTTACAGCAGGGGAACCGAAATCGCTGGGCCTGAAACAAGTCTAGACGAAAGATACGAGTATCTGCCCACAATCAACTGGAAGCAGGCATACTCGTAAAAGATACTTTTCTTTCAAGTATCTTCCAGCACATTGCAACATCTGTTTTTTACGAGCCCTATCGAAAATGGTTTTGAAGAGGTTTATCCGTTAAAATCATCCTTCTGGTGGCCAATGGGGTAGAACCACTGTTCCCAGGCAAACAGTGAGAACAGTTTTTTGGCTAGACAAACAGACTGTGAGAAAGAGAGCGAGCGTTCCAGAGAACGTAACGTAGCAGTGAGAGAGCGGTGCGAGAGCATTGCATTATCAGAGTGTGAGAGCGGAAAAGCATTGCAACATAAAAACAACAGCAAATGTAGCGGGTCTGCTCTCAGCATTAATGTAGATATGTATATATTTGTAAGTGTGTGTATATGCGTGCGTGTGTGTGTGCTTTATGCAATGGCTCTGTCAACGAGGGCGGTCGGTCGGCGGGGGTGTGCGGGTGACGATTGCTGCTGCATGCAGGTTAATTCTTCTCTCTCTCACTCCCTTGTGGTTTTTGTTGCTGCTGCTGCTGCTGCCAGACAACGGCGACAGCGATTCAAGAAGACAAAACAGGAAAATGAAAAATAATTGAATTGTAAGGCAATATTTACAGGAGAGGAAAGAGAGAGAGAGAGAGAGACACAGCAGACTGGAGGAGCAGCAGAGGAACCACCGCCGCCGCAGACGTTCGCAATTGGCAATAAATAAAAAAAGAAGCACCAGCAGACGAAGAAGATTGTTTGCAGCTGGAACGGAAAGAAGAAGAGAAGGAGGAAGAGGGATTGGTAGAAGCAGCAGAGGCAGGGAAAGAAGAAGCCACATCGCGAGCATAATTTGCGATGCAAATAAATGGGGAATGTGGCCAAAGCCAGAGCCCAAAAAATCATGGTGCAGAAAATAAAACAAAGCACAAAAAAAAAGAGGAACGTTAAGTGGCATTTACCTGGCGACGGCAGTGGAGACCAGTAGACGGGACAGGGGAGCGCAGTTGGGTGGTGAACGTGCCTGTTTTACAAAACAAACAAAACAAATTGGCAGCGCCGCCGCTGCATAGGAACGGTACTAATGTTGCCGTGGCCACATCGCCGCAAACCCCCCATACACATCACCTGACCGAGCGACCGTTTCGTTTCCATAATCAAATCATAAGAAAAGGTGGCAACAATGGCCCGCCGTCTTTTGTCGCCGTGAACGGGATAATTAATTTTAATATGCAGTCAACATAGTCTCGTCGTTGTTTTTATACCCTCTTGAAGGAAGGTATTTGTGATACAGATGAGCGGTTTGCCATGCCGAAAGGGTAGCCCTTAAAGCCCTTCTAGATCTGTTAGGGTATCAAAAGCTTCTTTAGCCCAAAAAGAAAACTATATTCTGACAAAGAAAAACATCATTATGTGCGACGCGACAGCTCCTTCGAAAATTTGGCATGCCTAATTAACAGACCCTAGAACATAAAGACCCCAAAAAGCATATTAAGCCACATGCATTAATTATGGCGATCCCAGGGCTCAGACAGGTGCCTGATGCTTTTAAAACTTCTACTTCGTTTGGGTTCATTCAACCCCCTCTGTCTACAAAAAAAGAAGGGTTTCCCAGGAGCAAGGAGCACTCAGGGCATAAAGCATAAAATGAAATGTGCAAATATTGAGACAGGCCGCCAACCGTCAAGCATGCACATTTTTAACTTTGCACACGCCACTAAACAAACCCATTTCGTACGCACTATTGATCTCAACCTAAAAGCGTGCACAAATGCACATGTAAAAGGGTATGTCAATACGGTTCCAAAAATCAAATTAAAATGAAAATACTCGTACCAAAAAAATGTCAACAATCAAATATTTGAACAAGTGTCGAAAGGACGGTTGGTCGAAGGAAGTGATGGCTGGGGAGTGGGAGTGCTGCCAGATCGTGGGAGAATATGCAGAGAGGTGTGAGTGGGAGAGAGGATGGGGCAGAACAGAGGCAGGGTTGCGATTGATTTTAACAGCTGATTAAGCATCAAGAGAGACATATCCTATAAATTGGTATGGTATAAAAGGATATTTTAAGGTCATTATTTTGCAACTATATATTGCTTTTTACAGGTTGGTACATCAAAAGCAAAAGCCAATTATCATGTAGATTCTGGGTTGTAAAGATATTTTCCTGAGAAAACTGTAATTTAAGTTAGATTTTAATAGCCTGTAAGTATTTTCCAGCATTATCCAAAGGACTTTGAGTGCTTTTCCCCATTAAAATTTAAGTTATTTATTAATTATCAGTTCCGCCCCTAGTATAACTCTACCATGCAAACACATAGATTATATCTTGCAAAATGACACCAAAATAACATTAATACCATTTTTATATTCACTGCAAAAGCATTAACAGCCACGGCAACTGTACTTGAGACCAGTGTGGAGATATTATTTGGTACAAAGAGTCATGGCAATAAAACGCAATAACGGGACACGTGTCGGGCTCATGAATATGACAAATTCAGGCAACACGCGACCCAGCCAAAACCGAGAACCCACGGCCCACAGCACACCCCGAGCTCAGCACCCAAACAAGGTGTTGTATGGTGAACCTCTCGACCAATCATAAAAGGAACTGCTTGTTGCAGCTCATAAATTAATTGCTTTAGGAAAACGTATTTGTCCGAATGATTTTTATGGGCATTTATAGGGAACCGCTTAGCAGATGGAGACCCAAATCATAGCCGACTTACAGAGGCAATGCCATAAAAACCGTGCCTTGAGTACACGTATCATAAAAAAATTGTACTTTGACTGGTAGGCCATGGTAGCACATGGTGTTTGGACTCTCCTTCTCCTTTGATTTTTATGGACAAGCGCTGATAATTGAGGAACAAAATTATGAGTTATTACCTATCCCATCCCTACTCTAAACTCTACCGTTACGGCGAATATTTTTTCGTTCCACCACTATCGACAAACAGTGTGTACACACCACCGCAAAACAACACAAAAAATATCAGCATGATGTCCTTTCCTTCCGTTTGATTTTCGACTGCACCACCCGCTGATCCAATAAATGTGGTTGCAAACGAGGGGGTTGTCTTCTATAAAGAATGGACATGAAAAATAGCAATCGCAATTTAGAATTTATAATTTTTGTCAGCCAAAATGCGAAGCCCAGCAGTAGTCTGTTCGCTGTTTCTGTGGCTAAGGGTTCTAGAGTTTCATTTCGTTCCGATTCACTCGGCTGGGCACCCCCCCACTCCTCTTCCCTCTCCCCACCACAAACGATTTGTTCCGTCAATTTGTAATGGGAAATCAATAAGTTGTGGCCCCCCATTAAGTGCATGTAAGTCACGTAAATGTAATAGATATGATAGATATTTCCACTTCCTGAATTAATCATTTCAAGCGTAGAACACATCTCCTTTTCTGTAACATCTCAAATAGACCTGAAACCTTGCGAAAATCTCTTCCGTAATCCAAAAACACAAGCACATGTTCTATATCCCATCCCCAAAGTCATAATCGAGTATACAAATAGTTGCATATTTCAGCAAGCCATAAATCTATTCGCACCATTGAACGGGGCACAAATAAAACATTAATTAA
Source organism: Drosophila helvetica (assembly GCA_963969585.1). NCBI lineage: Eukaryota > Metazoa > Arthropoda > Insecta > Diptera > Drosophilidae > Drosophila > Drosophila helvetica. The sequence continues at coordinate 5,100,858 of OZ018403.1, forward strand.
ACAGTAGAAGAGCCATATAAAAAAATGAAATACATATAGTAGTATATTTAGAGATCATCAAGCATCCACAAACAATAACAACAACGATTTCAGATCAATATTTCAAGTGCTGTGTCATAGGCGAAACAATTTCAAAAACAGAATCCCTCTACTCAAAAATAGACTCTGACTAAAATCAAAAGTCTATAAATATTCGCATAAACTAACACAAAAACACACCTGGCCCGCAACTGCCATTTATTTTAATATTTATAACACAAATAATAATAAATAAATGATTTAGTTTTTGGCCCCCAAACCACCCATGGCAACACGTCACGTCACAAGAAGAGATGCTGCCCTTCCCACAGAATGCCAAAAAAATAATTTATAGAAATGTGAATAATGTTTGTTTCGGTTTCGGTGGTGGGTGTACACGAATAGAGTATCGGTCTTAAGTGCAAGAACATTAATTCTAATATTTGCGACCTTCCGTCACACGAAAATGCACTTTATTCTAAATGGTATTTCACTTAAGGATCGTTTCTCTCGAGTGATTCACTTATTATACAACAAGCATTATCAGTCAGGCACGTGTTAAAACATTCCTTATAAACAATTTCCAAAAACATTTTCTCACTCGGATGCTCTTTGGAGATTCAAGAGGTTTTCCTCAATGATTAAAGAGGGTTTCCTCAAAGATTCAAGAGGTTTTCCTCAAAGATTAAAGAGTTGTTCTTCTCTCTTAAGAGTTAAATATTTCTCTTGAGTGGAAAATCGACGAGTGAAAAATCGAAAGCTTTTTGGGGATATGAGCATCATATTTATATTTAGAAAATCATTATGGAACATTGCCGAATGTGTTTTTCTCTCAGAAACACACACACACAAGAGATCTAGAGTTCTGTATATTCATATGTATTCATATGTATATTTAGAGAATTTTTTTTTCCTTGTGCGTATGGTTGAGAAATAATTCTTCATGATGTTTAGTCGGTCGAGAACCGAATCGAGGAGAGTCTATATATAGAACCGATGAGGTGGCTCAATTCAAGAAAACCGAAATCCACCCACCATCCACCATGCCATAGTACCAGGTCATCATCCATTCCATCCATCTATACGTCCATCTACTAGATGGGGGCATTCAACACACATTACAGGTAGAGAAATCTGTGGTATGTTGCACCCAATTAAATCAATTAAAACTACGAAAAACAATTTCGAAATTGGTTCTTTTTTGTTGTTTTTGTTTTCATGGAACCCACTGGGGCATATATATTATTTGGATGTTATGTGTGTGTGTTGTTTTTGTATGATATATAAGTGTTTTTTTTCTATATCCAAATCCGTATTGGAATTCAGAGCGATTTCTTTCAAGAGATTAGAGAGTGATGAGAAATGGGTTTGAAAATATATCATTATAAATAATCAAGATTTCGTAAGTATATATGTATCGTAAGAACTAAAAATCATCTAAATATACATCCATCATCTTCATATATCAATCATCATTTCTTCATTTCATCAATCATCGTAACATCGTTCATCTTTTATCATATCATGAGTAGTATATATAACATTTTTCAAAGCATGTTTCCTTGTTTTTTGTTTTTTTTTTTGTTTGGAGCAGGAAACATACTTTGCTTTGTGTACAAAAAAATAAATATAAACGACTTTTTGGCTCGCTTCGTTTCCCTATAAGATCTCCTAGAAGTCCTGTGCTTTTGCTGGGACTGTACCTTCACAAAAGTTAAGCCTTTTTGCAAGGGCCACTGCCGTTGGTTGGTCGTTATAGATCCTTAGATCATTGGTTTCGATGGTTAGTTTCGCTTTTTGATTCGTAAGTTCTTTTGGTTGCGGTTTTTTTTTAAGTTTTTATTATTTTTTAAGCTTATTCTCACATAACCTAAAAGAAAAGTAGATTTGTTGCATCGTTGATCGAAATATCGTTGGAAGAAAACGAAGACTAAGTTAGCTAATTCCTTTAAAAGTTAGTTAAAACAGTTAGGGGATAGATAGAGGGGGGAGGATAGATTAGACAGAAAATTCGGAACGGAACGGAACGGTTCACAGACATAAAACGTTTTCATTTAGAACGTTGTCAAGGCGCCCGCGCCGATGCCATATCCGCATCCCTTGGTGCCATAGTTGCGGCCATAGCAGGCCTTGCAGTAGATATCACCATCGGGTCCGTCGTTCAGATTCGTCGAGTCCAGAGATTTGCGACAGTCCGAGCAGTAGAAGCAACGCTTGTGCCAGATCCGGCTCTTGCTGATCATCTGTTCGGCGGCAAACACGGCAAAGCCACATCGTGGACATCCGCCCGAGGTGCGCGCTCCGTTCAGGGGACCGCCATCGGGGAACTGAATGGTGGACTCGCCGCTGGTCGACACCAGAGTGGGGGCATGGCCATAACCGAAGCCCTTGGGACCGAAGTGCTTGCCATAGCAGGCGCGGCAATAGATATCGCCATCGGGTCCATCGCAGGCCAACATCGAGTCCAACGGGCGTTTGCAGTCAGTGCAGTTGTAGCACTTCTTGTGCCACATCTTGCCCTTGGAGAGCTGCTGTTCGGCGGCAAAGACGGCGCCGCCGCAACGGGGGCAGCCCTCGCCCTCGCGCGCCTTGATCGATGTGGTGTCTGCGGCGTAGAAGGGACGATTGGCGCTGATCTGGTCCTCGGTGAGGCCGTCGGTCTGCAGGAAACCCGAGCCGCAGGCAAAGCCATAGCCATGGGGACCCCACTTCTTGCCGTAGCAGGTGCGGCAGTAGACATCGCGATCGGGTCCATCGCTGGCATTGATCGAATCGAGCGTCTTGTGGCAGTCTTTGCAGTTGAAGCACTTCTTGTGCCACTCACGACCCTTCGACAGCTTCTGCTCGGCGGCATAGACCATGCCGCCGCAACGGGGGCAACCCTCGCCGGGACGGGCCTGGATCTTGTCCACATCGATGGCGGCACGGATCTGCGGTGCACCATCGTCATGGGCATAGCAATCGGACTGGAGGGCACCGCCGCCCTGGCCGTAGCCGTAGCCCTTGGGGCCGAATTTCTTGGCATAGCAGCCCTTGCAGTAGATGTTCTTGTCGGGCGCCTCGCAGCAGAGGATCGAGTCCAGTCCCTTCTTGCAGCTGCCGCACTTGAAGCACTCCTTGTGCCAGCCACGACCGCGGGCCAGCATCTGTTCGGCGGCATACACATAGCCGCCACAGCGTGGGCAACCCTCGCCCTCGGGGGCACGGGCAATGGCACGGGGCTCCAGACGGGCGCCATTCCTCACCGACGGACTATCGCCGTTCTCGCGCAGGAACTGTTGGCCGTTGTCCATCGAGAGTGTGCCGGCACCGGTGCCAAATCCGTAGCCCTTGGGCCCGAACTTACGCCCATGGCAGGTCTTGCAGTACAGCTCGCGCTCGTGCTCTGTGCAGTTGGTGGAGTCCAGCGATTTGTTGCACATGCCGCACTTGAAGCAATTCTTGTGGAATACATAGCCACCGGCCAGACGCTCCTCGGCCGCGTACACACTCTTGCCGCAACGCGGACATTTGGGGGCCTCGATCGGTTGGAAAGGCATTTCTGTTTTCGTTTTCTGTGTGTGTGTTCGCTATCGAAAGGATTTACTCGAGAGTACAAGTTACTATTCTTATTATCTGAAAGTGCACAAAGAGAGCAGAAGAGAACACATAGAATCGAATCGTGGGGCTTTATCGTGGAATTGGGGGACGAAAAGCGTTGGGTGGTTGATGAAAGCGATGAATGAGGCAAGCACCTGCCTGTTCTGCTGCTGAAGTCGGTCTTATTTTCAATGTATAGTGGTTAAAACTGGGTTTAGTACATTTAGTACATTTTTAGCACACGTCTAAGACGAGAAATAAGTACTAAAACACCAAGCAAATTAATTTTTTCCCATCCTGTAAGGTATAAACAAGTTTTAATACAGAGCTAAATTCTTAGATCACGCGTACACTCTAATATCTTTATAGAAATTTGTTTTTGAAAGACTACTAATGTTTTAGTACATTTTATAAATACCGAAACACTGGTCTAATGCTTTGATACATTTAGTTTTTATTTGCGATCTAATCAAGGACCTTTTTTATGATCTAAAACGTATATTTTCAAATGTTTAACTTTTAGATCCCACACTAAAACCTTTCAACTTGATAGAAAAGTATAATTCCCCATCCGAAAAACCTTTGGTGCATGAAATAAATCAATAAAAATCCCATGGTGGCCCTCATCTGGGTCATCTTGTCTGCGTTCATTGAAAAATCAAAGTGATCTTTTCACTAATTTATCCCTCAATTTACATTATGTAGATCATCTATCAAAAACCTTATCTGTCAGTCGTCAAAAACGTCATCGCCTGGTGCTAGAATAATTACCCAACCCCAGCCCAACCACAGACGTATACGTAATATTAATGAAGATTTTTTTTCCCTTCTTTCTTTCTCGCTTTTTTCTCGACAAAAATTCAGAGAAAATTCTTTAAACATCACAGAAAAACATGAGCAATAAATGTGTATCTATACAGAATACAGAATATTTTTGTATAAAAATAAAACCCAGACAGGTAGAAACACACAAAAAAGTGACCGCGAGGCTATGACAGATATATTGGGATGTGATGTGTGTGAGAGTGTGTACGAAAACCACATTTGAGATCTGAATCACCGAAACACCACAGTCTTTTATTTATATAGAGATCGTTGGGGACGGTTTAGATTAGAGTTGGATATGCAGGTGGAGGTTTTGATGCAGTTTACAGACGTGTGCAAATATCGGTTAAAAGCTGTGTCTAGATATAAATATATGACGGAGATGGGTACGGGAACCTACACAACGCACTAAAACCACACACGGAAGCGCCGAGTACTGAACTGGAAGATTGCTCAAAGCAAACTAATCTATATAATTCTGAGTGCACACGGCACGGCCGAGTCCGAGATGATTCTTCCTGCTCACAGTTTTTTTTTTTGAGTTGAGAAACTTTAGATGCGGCCGCAACAGCAGCAACACGGAGCACTTTTCCTTCATTTTCAGTTTTTCATCTAATATCATCTCGCCCAGAGAGTGGGATGGAAAATATTATGATTGTGTTGGGGAGCAGCAGCAGTTCTGCGGTTTTTCAACTTGTATTTTGTTCGCATTTCGTTTTTTTTTCGTTTTTTTCACATTCTACAATCGCTTCTTCTTGCCTCTTGCCGTTTCAGTTTGTGTTTTTTATGTTCGCTTAGTTTTTGAGGGTAAAAATGTTGTGTGAAAATGTTTTCCCCCTGGGGTGTGGAGGGAGCAAGATCATAAAGTTTGCGGTAGCTGCATTTTCTCGTTGGGAGTACACATACAATAATCAACATAATTAAGCATCTGGGAATTTGTTTATACCCTCCCTTGGCTATATTTTCTATGAATTTAAATGCTAAATACTGAAATCTAAACATACGAAACGTTTAACTAAAATGTTTGGTAACTCATTGACGTATAAATTTCAATGATTCAAGATCTTTTGAATATCACCGATGTAGAATCTCTGGTCCACATCTAGTTCTAGCACTCCCCACAGCATTTTCATTTAGTTTTCTTATCATTTTTATGTTTTAGTAGCTGTACTCAATTTTTTTTAAGTGAATTCTGTTGTTCTCAGGTGTTTAAGGTGTCTCCAAGTGTGTTTAGTACACAAATTTCTTGTTGATTATAATATTAATTTATTGCTAACACAAATTTCCGTGATCTAAACTGCATTAGGATTATTTAATAGTATTCGTAAGAGTATTTAACACACGAATTTAATAAATCTTTCTATATAGAATAAAGCTTGACATAAATTTCCGAGATCTAAAATTGGTTAGAAATCTATTTGATTTTAGTATTTTAATTTAGAATTAATTTATAAAAAAATATTAATTTTTAACACATATTTTTGTGATCTAAAATGCTGTGAATATCCTTGATTATGTTTAAAAAACGGATCTTTTTCTTTTTTCATAAATGTTTCAATTTTAGTTTTGGTTTTCCTATTTATACTTCTTTAACATGATTTAATTTGTATTATTTTATTGTGCACAACATTTAGTACATGTACTAAACTGTTTTCTACTGTCCACTGTACCGAAATATGTATAGAAAACTCCCCATAGACAATTCAAATTTCATTGAGCCAGACAGCTGCGTGTGTAGGTTTTTTGTCCACTAAAAAATATCCAAATCTATAAATAAGAGTAGGAGTGGGAACGAGCGCTGCTTCCTCTGTGGAGGCACATACAACAGCATTCCTCCACTTTTTATGGGTCACAAAAAAATATGAGCCATAATTTCACACAATTTCTAAAATTAAACTGGAAAACTTGAGGACAAAACTGGATTCCTTTAACCGATATTTTTGCACAGGCACTGAATTGTTGGAATACTTGGGTTATATGAGGTGCGGATGGGGGGATTGTGATTGTCCTCCAATTCTATGATGATTTTTAATAATTACTTTTCGTTCGTAATAATAAGATTCGCAAAGGAAAAATATATTCTTAATTTTAGTTTTAGCTTCGATTAACAACGATTTTCGACTGATCGCTCTACAAAATTGTCATAATTCTCGATGCTGTCGCTGTGGCGCTGCCCATGAGTCTTTGTCTGCACACGGCACAACGGCTACAACGACAACCACAGCGAAATGTCGCCAGCAGCCACACGATAGGGATGACTATATAGACAACAATTCTACCATCAGCAACACAGAAAAATAAAACAACAATAAATAAATGAGTGAACAAACCCAACAAATCACAAAATATATGAACATGTATATATAATCCAATAAATTTCATCTATAAAACATTTTCTTTTTGAATTTTTCAGAATTTTTCCAGGTGGAAGCTCTTCTTATGACAAGGCAAAAAAAGATATAGACACGTATACATTATATTTTTGTTAGATTTTCTGTTGAATCAACAATGTGGTAGTGCCTGCTGTCTGGCTCAAAGTCGATGTCGATCAATAAATTAACATGCACATTTGCATTTAATTAAATTTCAATTCAATGGTATTTTTGCCATGCATTTTTGTGATTCAAACAGAAAATTAATGGGGCATGGGGGTAACGTCGAATGTACATCAATCAAATCGGCGAAAATAGGAATAGACAAGCGATAAAGAGAGAGGCAATTCGACTTTAAGGTACCCTAGAATATAGTTCTTTAAGGGTTTCTACCATCGACGAGAAAGGGGGAAACGAAATGCAGAATGTTAGATTACGCGCAACTCTATGCAAAATAGAGAAAAATGAGAGCCCAAAATAATTTATATATAAATATTTCATTCATGTTTACATTGGATTAATACCATAATTTCAATAATAGTTAAGGCCAAGGAGATTCTCCACATCCCAAATTATATATCCCCCCACAAAATATACTTCAAAGGGTGATATGGAAAAACAAGGAATTCCTTTGAGATCCCACCTTTGAATAATTCCACACACACCTTGCTCTTTTCACAGAATAATTGCATTTTTTCTTTCACCTATAAATATGATACGAGAGCGGTAGGAAAAGCGCCTGCGCCTTAAACTTTTGGCAAGTGAAACGAATATATAGATATTTGCTATTACTAATATTATAGTGTATTCTCTCTGGCCAACAATATGGACATGACAAGTTCTAGACAAGTGTAACACATCATTCAAAATACAACATTGTAGCCAGAGAGGGAGAGAGTTAGAGTGAGATCGGAAAAGTATCCCGAAAAGTCACTCAAGAGATACGAAAATCTACAACTCAATAGTGGAAAAGCTTTTCCATTCTCCTCTCTTTCTTCATTCGATTGTTTATCCGTATATTTATAGAAAAAAAAAATACTTAAAGATAAACAATTTGTTGGAATAAAACTTACCCTCTTGGAGCTCTTTTCTATTTCCTTTTCAAAATCTGTTAGTGCCGTCAGAGTCACGTGTGTATCCTTGATCATTTCACGAAATGAACTATAGATTTATAAAAAGAACATAAATCAATAAATATTTTGTACAAAGATGATCGATTTTTTGGGTAAAAAAATAGGTCTCATACTATGTTAGTCGATTCGGTTAATAATTTCTACAATTAAACAACTTCGGTTCTCCATTGAGAGCCGTTTACAACTATTAAACAATTTACAAAATGATAACTATCGGAGGTACGGGCTTTCCAATGTCCGCTGGTAAGATTATCATTTATCAGTGGACATTGGGAAACCTTTCTAAACTAAATTTGGAAGAATTGTAGCTTATAAAAGACCTTTTCTTTGCCGTTCTCGAAGCCCACCTATTGCTATCGTCCAAGGCCGATGGAGCGATGCTACTGCCACTGCCGCTTGACTGCTTCACCGAATCGACTTTACGCTTTTTCGACGCCACACTCGTGGTCTGTGTGGGATTGGTGGCGGAAGACGACGATGATGTTGCTGCGGATGATGATGATGCCTTGTTTGTGGTCAAATTAGTGGCCACAGTGGAGGAGACTGTTGCTCCTCCGCTTAAGGCCTGGCCCAGGACTGCCGTCAGATTGCTTGCAGACGAACCAGCGCCTGGTAAAGTGTCTGCACTGCTACTTGTCGCAAAGGCCGACGAAGAGTCATTCAAAGTGCTGCTGCCCGGACGTAGTTCTGTACCGAATCCCGTATTGCTGCTGCTGGTATTCAGATGTGTGCTCACACTGCTGCCTGCTCCTCCATTCGTACTTAGGTTTTGGGCATGATTCGGGATATTGGCTGATGCAGCGGCAAATAGAGCCGTCACAGAGCTGGTTACAGCGGCTGAACCACTGGCGGGTGTTAGGGTTGACGAACTGCTGCTGGGCTGGGTATTGCTGCTGCTGGATGTGCTGATACTGGAGCTGCTGCTTGTGGCACTTGGCATTTGAATGGGTGTGGAATCCTTGTTTTTCAATAATTTCGATGATGACTTATCCCGCGACGAAGAGGAGCTGGTAGATGTTGATGTGGCTGTTGAATTGGAGAAACTGCTGCTCGTGCTGCTGCTAGGGGGATTGTTTCCGTTGTCCTTGCTGCTATCCTTTTCCTTGCTTGAATTCGATTGCTTGCTAAAGCTTTTGTTATGCTTATCCTTATAGCTGCTGCTACTGCTCGAACTGCTGGCCGAGGATTTGGTTGCGGTGGCTGCCGATGTTGTCGACTGACTGGCGGCGGAGGCCTTCTGTGAGCTAGAGCCACTGCCAGAGGAAGGTAGATTTATTGCACTTGTGCTGCCACCGGCCGCGCTTCCGCCAGCAGCTGCTGCTGCTGCTCCTGTGCCAGCCGGCAGACTGCTGCCGGTATTATTACTAATATTACTAGTGCTACTACTCGATGGTAGTAGGATTCCTCCGGCTGGCAGATTGCTGGCTCCGCCCGAACTTGCCGCACTGGGGGTGGGATTCACCACTCCCGTGGATGATGATGAGGAGCTGCTGCTGCTGCTGCTCGATGACTTGCTCGATGCATTGCTCTTGCGCTGCTTGGACGATGAGGACACACCACTGCCGCCGCCACCTCCGGAGACGGCCCCCAAAGAGCTGGCATTCAAGGCATTGCTGGTGGCACCACTGCTCCCGCTGCTGCTGCTGGTTATCTTTATGCTTGTTGCCGAGGTAGCTGCTGCATTCATTGTGGAGTCAATATCCTTCTCGGGCGACGAACACGAATCGGATGAGGTGTCATGTTGTATGGGTTTGTATGGCGGTATGGTTTTGACGTTGCCGCCCTTTTTCTGCAAAGTTGCAATCATATTAGTGTGGAGATCATAAACATATTCCCCCCACATACTCACCAGTTTGCTATAATGATGCTGGCAATAGCCGCAGTACTTGACATTATCCAAATAGTTTCCAGCCTCCTCGCAGAGCAGACCCAGGCTCTGAGCGCATGTTACATGGAATTGTTGCTTGCAATTGGATTTATTGCACTGCATGCAGGCACCCTTCGTGGAACGGCCAGTCTTCCCGATCTCCATGCAAATGTAGCAGGCTGTAAAATACCAAAATGCTTATAAAAATGTAATTCTAAAGAACACCAGTTCGACTCACCTTTGTGGAAGCGTTCCTCTGGTATCTGCGATATGAGTATTGGCTCCATTGTGGTGACATTACCGAATCGCACTTCGGGTATATACAGAGCGCACACGACATGTGCCCATTTGTTTTGATCTGTTTTCTTGAGCGCCCCATCCTTGGAGGGGCACAAATGGCAATGGACGCGGGAGGCGGGCTCTTGGGATTCACATTTGCGACAATACCAGGGTCCGGTGGGGACCGTCACAATGCCATAGCATGCCTGATGCACGGCAACCATGCAGTTTTGGCCGTCACAGTAGACGAGCGGGTTCTCCGGCCACCCCCGCTCGTCCGAACAAACACAACAGCCGCCCACCATTTCCTTCATATCGTCCAGCTTGAACTTTTTAATCTTGACGAGTTTTTTGTTCAAGTTTGCGGAGTGAATGGTGTCGTCTTTGCTGGAGTCTAGCTCCAGTTTTGCATTGAATGAAGATGGAATTGTGTTGGAACTGTAAAAAGGAAGAGGAGACGTATTATTCCCGGTTTCTTCACCGATAAAGCGACGCCAAGCTATCGATAATTGCTATCGATGGAGGTGGTGTCGCATTGCAAGTGTTCATCAAGTGCAGTAGAATACGACCATTATGCAATAACAATCTGGTGGCCTTCAATATAATTGTCAGAGGGAGAGAGCACATGGCAAGGTGTCTTAAATTGAAGGTAAGGCAGTCAGACAACTGTCCTGCACACCTGCTCAAGAGCGATAGGGTAGTAAAAATAGGCCACCCGAAAAGCAGGTATGCCTCACCCTCACTTTAGTATACCTTGGCACATGGGCTCCATTCGCAAAATATTGACACACGCAAAACACACACATTCACACAAAGGCACTGTTGTACAATTGTACATGAAAATCTCTCAATGTCAAGGTAATTTCGCCGACGTTTTATTAAGCCACGCAATTCTTTTTCGTTGAATCATTTATGTAAATAAAAATGGCCATAAACAAATCAGCACACGTTGCCACCGCATATTGATATTTAATTTATTGACGGTGATAAAAACGCTCAACCAATTTCAGTAACATTCACACACACCCGAAAAGGACAAACGCGCACGCACACATACATTAAACAACCGACGCATTCCATTGGCGGCTGGTTCATTGAACTTGAACAAAAATCGCTTTCTCGATATAAACAAAAGGCAGCAACCAAAAATAAAACAGGAAAAACGCTGCATTAAAAATCGGGGGCTAATTTTGGTTCCACTGTGCAGCATCTACACACATATATACATGAACAGGCACATATGTAAGTAGCAGGATTATGTGGGTCGCCGCCGCAGCATCTGCAGAGATTTCACAATAATAATAATAACGGCATGCGGGCGCTGTTTCTATTTCATTCATGCATATGGGCTTTCTGTAGCATGTGTGTGTGTGTGTGCGTGTGAGCGAGAGTTGAAGTTCTTATTCTACCGTTATTGGGTCAGCGTGTTGCCAACTGCCGAAAAACGCACCAACTGCGCGAGAACTTTAACTTTAACGGTGTAAAAGCACAAATACACAAACACGCACACCTTTATGATTGAAACGAGGCCGCCTCTCTACACGCCGCTTTTGTAATGTTTACAATAATGGGGCGACGGAGGCAGAGGGAGAGCAATGCACTTTCCACGGAGCACGCCTACAAAACACTCAGCCAGATACATACACACACACATACAGAAGATGTTACATAGACCCATGTATATGTATGCATATAAAATGCCGCAAAAGGGGGCGCGTTGGGTGCTTTTGGGGGAGGAATATAAGCGGAACGGCCCTATACTCTATATTTTCTTCCTTCCAGAGATGCTCTCAATGGAGGGGGGGGGGGGGGGGGCGGCTGGAGTGCGAGGGTGGTTTCCCACAACCGTTTTTCTCTCTTAAAGCATGTTAAATTTCTCCAAACGGAAAATGTGTATACCCGAAGCTTGAATTTATTGATTTTTTCGGGAAAATTGCTTTAAATTTGTACCGTACGCACAAAAAACACGGCTTTAAAACGTCATCAAAAGGCTAAAAAAAAACTAGTTTCGGGCGAGGGCAAAATGCGCGCGGTCAAAAGTGGTCAAGCAACGCATATAAAGAAATATCTCTTTTTTTTGGGAGCGTCGGTTGGGGGGAGGGCGGTTCATCAAAAACTTGAAATTCTTTCCACTCTTTTTTTGTTACACTATTTTCACACAGTAATATGTAGTTTTCTGATTGGGGCGCTAACAAAACACCTTTCGCACAGGGAATATTGATTTTCTTTACCCAATTTGACACTTGAGCAGAACTTTAACCAGCCTTATCGCGCTGGTCGGGCACTTGTAGTTTATGGCGCTGTTAGTTTACTTTCCACTTTTCGGTTTTCCCCAATATTTTCACGGTTTTATCGTCCCCACAGCCGCCCACGAGAAGCAAACGCACGCAAGTAATATAATCAACACACGAACAAAAAAAAAGGCGCTGAACATCCACCAGCAGTGTACAACAACAACAACGACTGTATTTACAACACCAACACACACCTTGTAACTTGTTTGTTGTTGTTTCGCTCGCACATCAAGAGCTAGCGTGCAAGCCTGAGAGAGACAACACCACCTGCTCTGTACACAAATGCAATAGACGATTTTCCCTATCGTTCCTCGATACTTGCAACAACAAACCAACAATGCGAATTTGTTGTCTACCTTAACTAGATTGCGGTATTCTAATTGCCAATATTTCTGCAAGCCTAAAAACGCTCGGATTTAGATTTTCTATTTTATTTATCCGCGACCGTGACACCCAGTGTGACCGCGGATTTGTCCATAAAATATACCGTCTGACCCTCAGAAATATACCGAAAATATACCGATGAAAAAAACGAAGTTAGCCCACTTAACCCCTCGCTATTCAAACAGGTGAACAACTTTAAAAAAGCAGCAGATAATAATACTGTTTGTAAATTCTTCATGCAGATCTATCTAAAAAATTACCATGATATCGTTCACCTCAACTGGGCCTCAAGATTCTTAATTTTCGTGGAGTGTACTTTAATACTCACTGGTCAACAATGGGTTAATCGTCCTCTGTCCGTGATCGGGAATCCACGAAATCCCTCAAAAAGTCCCAATAAAATATAAGGTCTGACCTAAAATAAATCAAATCACTTAAAATCCAAATTTTGTGCGCACAATTCTAGTGAAAGTCAAAAGGTTTTCGCACCATAGTACTTAATAACAAATCACTCATAAAGTAGGCCTCGATTTCGTTCAAACTCGGGAAACTTTCGACGTGTCGGAAAAATTCCGACAAAAATTCATTACGTTTTAGTTTGTCGTGCGGATTGTTCCGTTTTTTTTTGCCAGCTCGTAGGAAAAAAAGCCTTATTGCTTTAGCCTCTTGCCTTTTGCCAGTAAAGGGAAAAAATTTCGTGAAACATGGAACATACGGGATGCAACCGATGTGGAGGTCAACAGCGAGTCGGAGGATGCGGACTGAAGTGACTGAATCTTCTAAGGAAACTGGTACTGTCACCAACATGTCCGTCGTGAAAACGTCCGTCTCATCGAAAATATCTCTGACGATGAGGTGAGTGGAGTGGACCAAGGGCAATTCAACCGTCTAGAGGCCCTCATCCACCTTCTGAAGATAGAGTAAGTGCTTTCAGCAAAACTCTGTTTCCAAAATTCCTCAATATTTTCTTACTGAATGCAAAGTAATGTGACCCTGACGGCACTGACGAAAATCGAGTCCATTGTTACTCCATCACAACGCAATTCGGTGAAGTAAGTAGCCGCCCGCTCGGCCGCCCGAAGTTTTCGTTTTCCCTAATAATTTAAATTGAATTGCAGGTGGTCCGGGATGGGCAGGCAACGTTCCAGAGCCCCCGCTCAAAAACACTTACTCCAGAACACAGCCCAGCTAGAGCCACTCCCACAGCCACCGCCACGCCTCAGATCAACAACCAGAAACAAACGGATTCTGGCTCAAACACCGACCGACAACAATTTCTGAGTCCAGGGGCACCCTAGAGATCTATTCGTCAGAGATATTTACGGCGTGGCAGACATTTTTATCCGCGGACACTTGGAAATCCGACTCGCTGTTGGAGGTCAACAGCGAGTCGGATTTCCAAGTGTCCGCCGATGAAAACGTCTGTCTCATCGAAAATATCTCTGACGATGAGGTGAGTGGAGTGGACCAAGGGCAATTCAACCGTCTAGAGGCCCTCATCCACCTTCTGAAGATAGAGTAAGTGCTTTCAGCAAAACTCTGCTTGCAAAATTCCTCAATATTTTCTTACTGAATGCAAAGTAATGTGACCCTGACGGCACTGACGAAAATCGAGTCCATTGTTACTCCATCACAACGCAATTCGGTGAAGTAAGTAGCTGCCCGCTCGGCCGCCCGCTCGGCCGCCCGAAGTTTTCGTTTTCCCTAATAATTTAAATTGAATTGCAGGTGGTCCGGGATGGGCAGGCAACGTTCCAGAGCCCCCGCTCAAAAACACTTACTCCAGAACACAGCCCAGCTAGAGCCACTCCCACAGCCACCGCCACGCCTCAGATCAACAACCAGAAACAAACGGATTCTGGCTCAAACACCGACCGACAACAATTTCTGAGTCCAGGGGCACCCTAGAGATCTATTCGTCAGAGATATTTACGGCGTGGCAGACATTTTTATCCGCGGACACTTGGAAATCCGACTCGCTGTTGGAGGTCAACAGCGAGTCGGATTTCCAAGTGTCCGCCGATGAAAACGTCTGTCTCATCGAAAATATCTCTGACGATGAGGTGAGTGGAGTGGACCAAGGGCAATTCAACCGTCTAGAGGCCCTCATCCACCTTCTGAAGATAGAGTAAGTGCTTTCAGCAAAACTCTGTTTCCAAAATTCCTCAATATTTTCTTACTGAATGCAAAGTAATGTGACCCTGACGGCACTGACGAAAATCGAGTCCATTGTTACTCCATCACAACGCAATTCGGTGAAGTAAGTAGCCGCCCGCTCGGCCGCCCGCTCGGCCGCCCGCTCGGCCGCCCGCTCGGCCGCCCGAAGTTTTCGTTTTCCCTAATAATTTAAATTGAATTGCAGGTGGTCCGGGATGGGCAGGCAACGTTCCAGAGCCCCCGCTCAAAAACACTTACTCCAGAACACAGCCCAGCTAGAGCCACTCCCACAGCCACCGCCACGCCTCAGATCAACAACCAGAAACAAACGGATTCTGGCTCAAACACCGACCGACAACAATTTCTGAGTCCAGGGGCACCCTAGAGATCTATTCGTCAGAGATATTTACGGCGTGGCAGACATTTTCATCGGCGGACACTTGGAAATCTTTGCCGGTGATAGTATCTGTCTCCCTGGAAGATTCGGTCACTTTCTCCGCATCGGTTGCATCCTTCATGTTCCATGTTTCACAAACTTTTTTCCTTTTTCTGTCAAAAGACAAAAAAAGGAAAAATATGCACGAAAATCTAAACGTAATGCATATGTGTCTATGTTTAATATATTGATAAAAAATTGATTAAATAAACCATTATATACAGAAAGTAAATAATAGCGGTAAAAGGTTCCTGCACACCTCTTGCAAGAGCTCTTATCGTGTGCGTACCTACTGGCAGTGCTGTGAAGCGGCACGTGGATAGTTTCTACCTACATTTTTGGTATATTTCGGTATATTTCTGATCGTCAGACCGTATATTCTGTGTCCAAACAGCTGTGGGAAGGAAAAATCAATTTTGCAACTCCAACGTCGTCTGTGCATTTTAAAGCGTTAAAACACCCGTAAAAATGTCCTCTAACGGCGAGTGCTTTGTGGTTCTGCCTGCTAACTGTGTCTCTGGCACCCTAATTGTTGGTCGCAATGCGGAGGACGAGGCATCTGTTGGCGTTGCAGAAGAAGTATGCTATTATGATGTCAGCGACGTACTGGAGGGGAATCATTAACTTAATAACAAATCACTCATAAAGTAGGCCTCGATTTCGTTCAAACTCGGGAAACTTTCGACGTGTCGGAAAAATTCCGACAAAAATTCATTACGTTTTAGTTTGTCGTGCGGATTGTTCCGTTTTTTTTTGCCAGCTCGTAGGAAAAAAAAGCCTTATTGCTTTAGCCTCTTGCCTTTTGCCAGTAAAGGGAAAAAATTTCGTGAAACATGGAACATACGGGATGCAACCGATGTGGAGGTCAACAGCGAGTCGGATTTCCAAGTGTCCGCGGATGAAAATGTCTGTCTCATCGAAAATATCTCTGACGATGAGGTGAGTGGAGTGGACCAAGGGCAATTCAACCGTCTAGAGGCCCTCATCCACCTTCTGAAGATAGAGTAAGTGCTTTCAGCAAAACTCTGTTTCCAAAATTCCTCAATATTTTCTTACTGAATGCAAAGTAATGTGACCCTGACGGCACTGACGAAAATCGAGTCCATTGTTACTCCATCACAACGCAATTCGGTGAAGTAAGTAGCCGCCCGCTCGGCCGCCCGCTCGGCCGCCCGAAGTTTTCGTTTTCCCTAATAATTTAAATTGAATTGCAGGTGGTCCGGGATGGGCAGGCAACGTTCCAGAGCCCCCGCTCAAAAACACTTACTCCAGAACACAGCCCAGCTAGAGCCACTCCCACAGCCACCGCCACGCCTCAGATCAACAACCAGAAACAAACGGATTCTGGCTCAAACACCGACCGACAACAATTTCTGAGTCCAGGGGCACCCTAGAGATCTATTCGTCAGAGATATTTACGGCGTGGCAGACATTTTCATCGGCGGACACTTGGAAATCTTTGCCGGTGATAGTATCTGTCTCCCTGGAAGATTCGGTCACTTTCTCCGCATCGGTTGCATCCTTCATGTTCCATGTTTCACAAACTTTTTTCCTTTTTCTGTCAAAAGACAAAAAAAGGAAAAATATGCACGAAAATCTAAACGTAATGCATATGTGTCTATGTTTAATATATTGATAAAAAATTGATTAAATAAACCATTATATACAGAAAGTAAATAATAGCGGTAAAAGGTTCCTGCACACCTCTTGCAAGAGCTCTTATCGTGTGCGTACCTACTGGCAGTGCTGTGAAGCGGCACGTGGATAGTTTCTACCTACATTTTTGGTATATTTCGGTATATTTCTGATCGTCAGACCGTATATTCTGTGTCCAAACAGCTGTGGGAAGGAAAAATCAATTTTGCAACTCCAACGTCGTCTGTGCATTTTAAAGCGTTAAAACACCCGTAAAAATGTCCTCTAACGGCGAGTGCTTTGTGGTTCTGCCTGCTAACTGTGTCTCTGGCACCCTAATTGTTGGTCGCAATGCGGAGGACGAGGCATCTGTTGGCGTTGCAGAAGAAGTATGCTATTATGATGTCAGCGACGTACTGGAGGGGAAGGTAAAAACTTCAATTCTTGAAACTCGAACTCGATCAATGACTCATCTCGCGCTTTATTTGCACTGTTCACAGACTGATGGCGGAGCCGCTGCCGAATCGACCAAAGACGCCTTGCGTGTTATATTGCAAAAACCAAAGCCCGGTCTCTGGGGCGGAGATTTCGGGGCCAATGAACGGGGCTTGGCAGTAGGCCTCACCTGGACGGCTGGCGAGGAGGATGCCAAAGACAACGATAGCCTGCTGGGCACGGATATAGTGCGGTAAATTTCGGATCAAATCGCCTTTATAACTATCTTTCTTTAACTAATATTAAATGTGCGCTTTAGCTTAACTTTGGCCGTGTCTAGTGATGTGGAGGCTGCCGTGGACCGTATTGGGCTGCTGGTTGCTACCCACGGCCATGATAACTCAAAGCTTAATTTTATTGCGTGTGATTCTACGGCCGCCTGGCTCATCAGCTGTGCCGGCAAGGTCTGGGCCGCCGAGAAGGTGGAGTCTAGTTTCCTGCGGCTGCCCAGTGGCGGTCTGACTGTGACCACCATCATTAACAAGTCCAGCGAAGGCTTGGACGCAGAGACCAGCTTTGCAGCGGCCCACGATGCCGAGGCACAGACACCAGCCGAGGATTGGTGTGGCCCCAAGCCGTCGGGCGATGGCACCTACACTCAGCACGATATGTTCGAGACGCTGCGTGCCGCTAGCAACGAGAGTAGCTCCAGAGCGGCCACTGTTTCTGTGCTGTCGGCCAAGGGGATATGCTGTCATTGGTTTACGGCCACGCCCAATGCAGCCGAATCAGTGTTCAAGCCGTTCGTTTTCGCACCCAAGCCTCGGATCTCGCCACTTACGGCCGTACAGTCAGAGGCTGAACTGACGCTCTTACACAAATTGCATTCGCAGCGGAAGCCAGCGGCCCTGGAGCACCTTCGCAGCCTGGAGCGCTCTTGTGTGGATGAGTTGAACAATTACTTTTCGCTGCAGGATCATGCGAGCGACGAGCTGGACGAGCTGCTCAAGGACTGTGTCGAGGCGGAGGTTAAATTCTATCGCTAAACGATACTGCAAATATTGATATTCCAAAAAAACACAAACTAGCTTGCAAGCGCCTCTATTGAGCCTTGGGATTTGACTTTGATGCATTTTTGATAGGCTATACCCAAAAACAAATGTTTTTCTTGTGCAATCTTTCAATCGATTTTAATTTCGTTTAGTTTTTATGCTTTTGCGTGATATTTAAATAGTTATTTATTTACACCTATCTCTCATCTTGACTTCATTTTGAAAACGAGTATTATTATGTGACATTCCAGTCTTAGTTTCATTTAAAACTTGCATTAAAATATATAAATATATATACACACACCCATATAAATATAAATAATATATTGCTCTCAAAATAAACGCATAAATCTGCATTTATAATAAAACGTGTGTCCAGTCTTAATCAGTATCTGAGGGACTGACTGTGCTCGACTAATAAATAAACCAATGATTCATCTGTATTAAAGATTGATTCATTCCCTTTAATAATCCCACTAATCTTTCAACGAACCGAACTTCTACTTCATTGCCATACATATATTTACACATATTTTTTAGACGGATACTACAACCAAATTAGTTTTAAAAATTGTATTCTCATTGTGCAGGGCTTCTAGTTTGGTGATTTCAAACGCCTGATAGATCTCACGAAAGTCCATTATATTGCGCGGATCGCTCTCCATCCAGAAGCGATCAAATTCAAAGAATAGATAGCAATACAATTTATGGAAATCCTCTATGGTGTTGAAGTCCTGCTTGTGAAGGGCCACCACATTATAGAAGTGTGTTTTGGCCTGGCCGGTCTTCACCAGATTGTATGCCATCGAAGTGAGATTGATACCAACAATGGCATAAGTATATCCGCGTGTTGGATGCATCGAGTGGAGCAGTACATGCTTGGCGGCATCGTTGTACTCGCTGGCAAAATACAGCAAGTTCTCCAGCCCGAGCAGCCCCATGCCACGAAAATCAGTTTTTGGATCATCGCCTTGGAAGCCGATGTCCTGCCATTGTTTGGTCACGCGTCCGGTGAGATGCGCATCCGGCATCAGGAGTTGCCATAGCTCCAACAGCTTGTACTCGTGCTCGGGATTATCCGATTCGTATTTCTCGGCCCGCAGTTGCTCCACCTGGTACATCAAACGCCGGTAGCCCCAAATGGTGGACACGCAATTGCTAAAGAGTCGGGAAAAGTCCGGATGGACATTGTTCTTAATGCGCTTTGCCTGCATAACAACGCGTGCAGCACGCGAAGCTGGATAAATTGGACAATGGTTAAAAAAAATTGGATCCAAAATTGAAGACCATTGGTACTTACAGAGCTCCAGGAGCTGCCTGTTATCCGCATAGGGTGCTACCTCATCCAGGTCATGGACCGCCCGCTTTATTTCATAGAATAGAATAGCAATATAATTTATGGAATCTTATTTATGGTATTTTTTCACAATTCATACAATTATATCACAATTCCTGGACAATGTCAGGGATCTTTCCACTTGCCGCGTCCGACTGGCCCCCGCTCGGGCCCCATAGCATATTCTCTGTAGCTCCGATAACCGGGTAAAGGCGTGCAAGAACCATTTAATAAACGGCCTTATATAGCTAAATATAAACGGTAGTAATCTGTCTAGTATAAACATTGTGCTTATGAGATTTCTTCACAAACTGTTTGAAAATCGCCAAAGTTACGAATTCGTTTGTTTGCCCATACGTTGCCAAGGCAACGTGGCCGCAATGATTGTCTCTTCCAGTATATAATATAATCACACTCCACTCTTTTATAACTTGCAACAATAACAATTCTAACAAATTATTCCATCTTAAGCAGCTAATTTTCTTCAGTACAGTGCTGTAAAACGTACGTTTAATTTCATGCTCACTGAACTTTTTTTCCTTAAACCCTATTTTAGACACAATCCAATAAAAAGGACTACTTAAAATTAACCAATCTTGTAGAAAATTTATTCATCTATAGGATAAAAGTATGTGTTTAGAGCTGAGGGTCCTTACTAGCTGGAAATATCAAATCGAATATCAAAATCGAGGAATAGTATTTGTGAAATGGACAGAGGACGATTAACCTATTGTCGCCCAGTGGGTATTAAAATAATTTCCACGAATATGAATCTTGGTAAATTATTAGCGCATATCAGGTAGAAGACATCGGTGTCTTTTTTAAAGTAAAGATGAAGGATAGAATGGATCTATAAGAACAACAAAAATTATTATTATTAGTATAAGTATTATTTTCGACGGTTTACCTCAAGTTGCTATCCTGTTTAAATAAAGGGGGGTTAAGTGGGCTAAGTGTTATTGTTTTTATACGGTCTCACTGCATCGCAGGTAAAGCAGTCACACTGGCACATCTGCGTAATTATGAAGCGAAGTAGCGAATCCACTAGTAACCTCGTTACAATATGCAAGTTTCAAAGGGAAGAAAGTCCACCTGGACGAATAACAGTGGACGATCAGATCGTCAGGTTAAACGAGCAAATGGATATGGTACTGCAAAACCAAAAGCAAATCATAGAAACCTTGCGAAAATTGACCAACAGCCGCAGCCAAACGGAAGCATCGCAAGAATCACTTATAGAACAACAAGAGCTCCAAAAGTTTCCTCTAACCGAAATAGAACAACTGGACATAGTCGAAGAGGCGCTAAATGATCCCGATAATCTTTATGTAAGTGCCTTCATAGGTGACAAATGTTATTGTATCGTTTTCTCTTGCAGTTTCAAACAATGAAGGACATAATAAAACCAGAAAATAAGCCCCGTCCTGGGGGTCTAAGAAGACACTTTCATCTGCTAATGAAGGCGGATTTTTTTGTACAATTCAACTACGATGGCATTCACAACAAATACCCATTCAAAAAGTACAAAAACTTCAATAATGCTATATATCGTACGCTAACTTCATTTCGATTTCTATACGATCTCTCTAATATGGTATGTTTCTTTCACAGGAATACAAAAAGTAGATGGATATACAGAAGATGATTATGTTACGGAAATTAGAGCAGTATTTCGTGCCTACAAGAATCGTAAAAGTAAAAACAACTCAAATGCAAGGAAGAAACTCAAAGAAGCACAGGCACATTTTGAGCCAGAAATTGATTTTGAAAAGATCTTGTGGCCAGATGAATGAAAGGGCAGATCAAGTAGATCGAACATTGGGCTTTCGTGCCTTTTTGACTCGGAATAGTTAGTCTTGGCTCAGAGTTTTTTTTTGAACAACACGTGAATTTTCTCGATAATAAATTCTGCATATATTTTTAAAAGCAGTTCTCTGTGTATATATTCGCATTGCACAAAGGTATCAATATCTATACACTATGTATCCATATTCGTCCTATCCTTCAAATGCACTTTATCATCTTTCGGTATATGTTTTGTTATCGCAAAGATCTAACAAATTTAAAAGACATTGAACTTTTTGTGACCATATACATATATCTAAGATTCGTTGAATATGAGCGATCACTAGGGCGATTATACTAGGGCGATCAACTGTAGCTATCAATATAACTCGCGTGCTGAATCGATTAGATTAAGTTTCTATGTGCATATATGTGCAAAATGTATGTGTTCGTGTATTTTATAGACTTCCAGCCGCCGTTTAAATTGTTACCGCGTGTGTGTAAACAGTAAAAAACCTGTATCGGCCTCAGTTATAAACCAGCGTTTGCCGAAGCTGTTTCTATATTTTTGCCTGCCGTCGAGAGTCTAGCGATAAGAGTACGAAAATGCGTGCAGATAATGGAAGAGTCTGGGGAAGTTTGCACGATGGTGTGTAATTTTTGCAAATATAACTTAAGTAAACAATTTTTTTTAAATTTTACCTTTAAATGTGTTTTTAGGAAAATTCAAAGTGCAAAGTGTAACCGAAGCCGATCTTGAAGAGGCGCTCGATGTAAGTAAAAATATACCATAAAGTCGTATGGGAGCAAAAGTCATAAAATATAAAAAAAAGAACCAAGACTCTTATCAAATCTTCGTCTATGCGATTGAGTGATGTTGGATGCTGAAATGCTGAGAGTAGGAATTTCTTTGAAGAGCACCGCGGCTTCGGCAGCACAAACTCGTCATTGGGCTGTAAATCACACGTGGCGTCGGTGGTGTAATGGTTAGCATAGTTGCCTTCCAAGCAGTTGACCCGGGTTCGATTCCCGGCCGACGCAGTTCGCTTTTTTGCAAAATTTAAATATTTATAGTATTTTTGCTCTTTTTTGTAGGTTCTTGATGGTTCATTTTTCATCAATGAATCAGTTTGCATTGCTTGTGGTATTAATTTACCGCAGAATTCGCAGTCCCGCCAAGAGTTACGAGAGCTGTGCAAAATAACAGCCAAGGATGGGGTTTCTCTTTTGGTCAAGGAGGTGGCTACGGGGCGGGTTGTGGCAGTGTCTTTTAATAAAATACAGGTAAGCCAGCTATGGACGGTCTTTATATCAGTAATTCATAAAATACAAATTATTCCAGTACCCACCACCGTCTGGCGAGGATCATTTCTTTTTGAAATTCCGCAATGAGGTCGCTCAGAGTCCTCAGGGTCGGCGTTTGATGGATTTTATGATTGAAGTCGACGAAAAGATCGATGTTTGCGCCATGTACAGTATGGATTGCTTCTGTGAGCTTATGTTTCTGGCCACCTTGCCCTCCCATGAGCGTCAGGGACTGGGCCGGGCTTTGGCCAAATATACTATAGAGCTGACTAAAGAGCTTGCGGAGGGTAAGGGTCTGGAGGACATTGATGAGCAGCTGCGTTCCAAAAGACCAGAGGCTGTGACAGCTCTTTGGAGCGGGAGTTTCTCGCAAAAAGTTGGCCAGGCTGCAAATTTCCAGGTTATTAATTCTGTTTCCTATGAGGATTTCGAATTCGAGGGCAAGCGTTTTAGCGAACGCATAAGTCCCTTGCATAAGACCTGCGAACATGTCATATACAAATTTTAAAAAATGTTCAAAAATTTAAAAATTGAATAAAATATGACAAAAAATTTAGATGTGCGTCGGCCGGGAATCGAACCCGGGTCAACTGCTTGGAAGGCAACTATGCTAACCATTACACCACCGACGCCATGCGGTGGTGGGCTAACATTTGCCTTGATGAGACTGCTCTGCTGAAGGCCGACAGATGTCGTGCTATCCGATAGACTACTTAATCGATACGGTCACACTTGAAGTTGCCGTTGAGTTTGAAGTTGAATTGAATTAATTTAGTTATAATTACGGGCTTAAATTTATCTATAACTAAACTGCTTTACAATCCGAACCTGTCTATCATTAAAAAAATTTGGAGAAACAGAAAACCGGAACAGAAGCTATGTAATTATCATTTTACACTTTGACAAGCAAATCGAAAATAGTTAAGATATTTTCAATTAGCTTTCGATTGGGCACTTTCAGCTCAGTGCTCTAGGAACATGGAATGTATAAGCATTTTAGATGGAAAATATCAGATTCTGCGGGTCACACCGGACCTGTACGATGAAACTGAAGAGGTAGGCATCCCCCTAATACCTCCGCCATTCACTTGAAATTTCTGTCCACAGTTATTGACTGATGTATCGGTGAGCTATGAACTGACGTGCCTGGCAAACAAACTGAAAGATTCACCTCTGGCCATAGCAGAGTTCCGGGCACTAACTAGACATGTCCTGTCCTGTGGCATCTCCTTTGCCATACGGCACGTGTGCAGTGGAAGAATTGTGGCAGCAATTGCAAATATAATCTTTGTGAGTATCCTTCAGCTTTGGTGGCATCACACTGGTATCACTCTTTTATATTACATCCTTTCAAAACAGAACGAAAAAGAGAAGAGCATTTATGAATTGACAGAGTTTAGATGTCCCAAAATGATAGAATACAACAATTTTTGGCGGGATCTCGAATCCAGCTACAACATCTACAAAGAGTGGCAAATGGAATCGATTCTGGAAATACAGTATCTGGGCACGCATCCCGATTTTATGTGTCGCGGCCTGGCCTTCCAGTTGTTCAAACATACCATGGACTTCGCTCGACGTATGTCGGAGGAAAAGCTGTCACCGGACCAAATTTCAAAGGATATGCAAAAGGATATACCCAAAGGTGTGATGACAATGCTCACATCGCCCTACAGCAGGAAATGCGGTTACAAAGTCGGCTTGCAGGTGGTTAAGAGATGGCAGATATCAGATTTGGGAGATGTAGAGCTTCAGGCAATAAAGTTTTAATCGAACCTTCTATATGATTTGATTCTCTGAAACGTTTCAAAAGTTATAATCCATTTAGAGCTGTTCTCAACCCCTTTATTAAATTCTATTTCCATTGTTGATTTCAATTTTTGCACTTTCAAATACATATATAAAAAAAAAAAACTTTTCAAATGAGATTAAAATCCACAT
This sequence comes from Drosophila helvetica, assembly GCA_963969585.1. Taxonomy (NCBI): domain Eukaryota; kingdom Metazoa; phylum Arthropoda; class Insecta; order Diptera; family Drosophilidae; genus Drosophila; species Drosophila helvetica. The sequence continues at coordinate 5,125,691 of OZ018403.1, forward strand.
CCCCATCCACCGAGTGCTCGTTGAGGCATGCACTCAAGAGGATTTCCCTCGTCCTCGTCCTTGTCCTCATCCTCGTCCGTCCGTGTCCTCCCTAATGCTCAGTGTCAACACACAGAGACAGGGGGGTATCGGGGCGAGAGCAGTGTGATAAGCATTTCGATCCTACTTTACCTCTCTGTCTGTATACCTCAACAATGCATTTGGGTTTTTAATTAGAATTGGAATAACGAAAAAAAAAATAAAACCGAGAAAGACTTTGCCAAAAAGGAGACAAGGGCAACCCCTTTTGCGGCAGGGGCAATTGCGTGTAATGATATCGGGGAGATCATAAGTCTAGTATAGTATGGTATAGGAGGTACTACTACGTATATGGGGTTGTCGTTGAGGCGGTTACGCTTGATTGTGTTATATGACATGTGCTTAATTCAACGAGTGCCTCGGCACATTTTCGAGGCCAGTTTAGTAGGGAATTTTATTTGTTTTCTGTGTGGCTGGCGCTTAATTATATAGCAAAGTATACGGGTTCCTGTGTGGGAACTAATGCCTGCAGATACCTAGCTAAAGCAGGTTGTTTATGGAAAATATGGCAAATAGCTAGTGGTTAGAGAGTGTGTTTTGAGGGATAATTGATACGGGGAAAGCAATGAATTAATGGGAAAAACAGCGCTGAAATTTTAATATTTTCCCTTAGATTCAAATATTTATGCCATTCATTTGCAGCCAAGGGTGGAAATATTAGAACTGAAAGGTTTTCATTTACATTTTTAAAAGTATCTAGTATTTATTTAATTAAATATATTTTAATTTTTATTTATATAATTTATTTCCAAATTAATTTAAATATATTTTTATATTTAGATTAAACATATTTCCCATAATTTTAATATATTATATTTATTTTAAAGTTTTTTATATTAAAATTTACATTTTGCAAGTAATATTTACATTTTTAAATGTAATATTTATTTATTTAATTTATTATTTATTTATATAATTTATTTCAGATTTAAATTAAATATATTTCCAACAAATTTAATATATTATATTTATTTGAAATTTTGTATGTTTAAATTTAATATGGTTCATATTAAAAATAGTTTTTAAATCATTTATAACTAAATCAAAGTGAATTCTATTTAATTTCACTCTACTTGTATCTAAAATCGGAATATTTCATTTACATGTGTGTGTTTCTTTTCTAAATGATCAAAGGGCTTGGGGCTCAAAGGAGACCCTATCTGAGGCCAATCTAAGATGCCTAGATCCAAACCCCACAGCTTTCAGCCCACGAAAATGCCACTGCAAGACAACTTGATAAAATTGGAAACTAATTTGTTTATACAGCTGCATAAAACGAGCAGCGCCGCGCAACGATAACAACGCAGAAACAAAGGCCCAGGAATATGTATGTATGGATGGGCCGCATGGATAGGATGTTAAGGCTAAGGGTAAGGACCCTGGGCGCAAGGGCAAAAACAATTTGTTTATCATCATGGCATGGTATCCCTAGTGAGGTTGTCTGATGATGAGGCAACAACAGACACGGCACACAGCAGAGAGAGAGGCACGCAGGAAAAAGGACAACAAACAAAGAGTGCCGAAGGGGTGGCGGGGCACTCTACAAGCATATTTTGACACCCCTGTCTATGGCTATGGCTATGGTTTTGGGCTCCGTAAAATATGCAGCAAATATTGCAGAACCCAAAACGCATTTTAATGGAGTTGTTACCCGCTGGAGGAAATGGAAAAGGAAATCCTAGACAGTGCAAATATTTGCCCATGTCTTTCCGCTAATGCTTAAAAATTATGCTGGTTGACAAATTCCATTGGGTCTATTGTTGGTCCTGTGTGCGTTGGTTTTTTGTTAGGTATTTTGTTTGACTAGTTTTGTGTTCCGGTTGAAACAAATCATTAATTAGACTTAGGCGCCTGTACGAAGTACTAATCCACATGGTGTGAAAGAACGAACACCAAGCTGATCTGATGAATATTCCGACATATCATTGTGGAACTGTGTGCAGCTGCCACAGCCACAGCCACATCCACCCAGTCCCTGCCGCAGGCGAAACACTTGTCTACATCGAAATATCAACACCTCTCTTCCATTGTCAAGCACTTGGGCAATAATTCCGCTTAAACAGATAAACCGAGCGACTGAATCAAAAAACAATTTAATGTGAACATGGCCTGAAAAAACCCCCCCACCCAGCCACCCAGCCACCCAACCCACCTCATCGCAGAACGGCCTTCCTAATAAGCTTATAGCAACCCTTAAAATGCTACCCGAAACTTTGGTTTTCCTCGCTTCCGATTGGCGGAGCATTTAACTCCGCCCGCACCGCCATTGATAGAGACCGTGCACTGTTCACCGTATTCCGTGTGTATCTGCAACCCCTCGGGTGTGTGTGTAGAACTCTTCTTATCAGACAAGTCCTGGCATTCGCTTCCCGGCTGTCTCTGAGTACGCAACGAGGACGCGCTTCGATGTCAGTGTCCGCCGTGCATTGAACAGAGTTCCATCTATAGCAGGGGACATACAGGGTCTAGGGGGTGTACGTGATAGTTATTCGTTTCGCGTGTGTGTTGAAATATTTAGTGCTTAAGTGGATGTGCAATTGCAATAGATTTCAAAAGTAATTGATTTTTTAAATTGGAAATCAATCTAGTCAAAAGGATTATTGGATATATTTTGGGTGTGTCTGTGAGGTAAGTTATGAGAGTATGACTTGAGGTGATTTAGGTGATGGTGGGAATATGTATGTATGTATGTATAAGTGATTGATCAGGAACCATGGCCTTAATGTTCTTGAATCTGTGTAAAATCGAGGTTTATTTTGAGGCTAGGAAGTTTACAAAGTCAATTCTGGCCTCATATCTATCATATCATTTTTGGTGTACGGAATTCCTGAACAGTAGCAGATTAGATTCGCTACCAAATTATACCATTGGAAAAAGAACAATCGCTTATACATATGTATGTCTAAAATAATATCCAAGCCAAGTTAGCATTTATGAGATTTATTCAATGATTTTAAACATATTTAAAAGAAATTTAAGACGAAATCGCACTTGAATACTGAAACTACAGTAAAACTTCCATATAATATAGAATTCGTAAAACGAAATAAATAATTTGCAAAATGATTTTTATTTCTGAATTTTATTATACAAATAAATAATAAAACTTATTACTCAAATTGTATTATAAAAATTTGGTAATAAAAGTTTATTCTGTTTCAAGAGACCTCTTCAAAAAATATGGTAGCTGTATTTGCCTGTAAGGCCTTCTTTCGGCCTTGATATTTTTAAAACTCATAACTCTTATTTGTGATTCCTGGAAATAATAGAATTGAACGAAATTGCTGCATTCTGGAAATAAACTCGTTATATATAGAAAACATCGTTATACAGAAGTTCGTAATAGAAAAGTTCGACTGGAAATGTTGAAAGATTTTTGTACCTGGTACAAGTAGAGTGCAAGGGTATATTGGTTTGAAATAATCAATGAAAAGGAAAGGAAGAAGCTTCAAACGATCGTTTATAGGATGTATACCTCTTCTTAGGATGAAAATATTCCCCTGTACAATCAGAATCTATAAAAGTATCAAAATTTGTGCCTATAGCCAGGTACCGCGTGTCATGCGGAAGCGCACATCTGTTGTATTTGTTATATTTATTTTATATTAAATAATAATTAAAACAGGATTTACTTTCTTTGAAAAAACTTCAGTTATGGCTACTTCAGTTTAACTCTGTCTAAAACACTTGCTGTTGATAAGAGAGATTTGATAGATACATTCAAAAATTAGATTCTAATCCCCATTAGACTGATAAGCCCTTATCTTTCCCACTCTTGTACGATCCTTTTATAGCTGAAATATTTATCCATGTAACAAGACACCTATCATATCTATTAGCTGCAATAAAACCATATCTTATCTAATCGGAAAATGTGTTAAACATTATTATTATCGAACTGAACAAGTACAACAAAAGGCTGATAAAAAAAGAGGAAATAAACCCCCATTTAATTCTCTTCCATTTGCAGAGTGAGAGAGAGACAGTCAAAAGTCAAGAAGGACACTTGTCAGCCATTTGTTCACCCACTCCCCAGAAGAGCGGCGGCACGTGCTGGTCACGCGTCGGCAATCAGGGCCGTCCAATCGGAAGCGGAAGTGTTAGCTTAACCGTTATGCCCTCGTCGGCCAATTAGTGGGCAACGCAACAGATTCCATAGCAGTCGAACGCAAAATGTTTTCCATGGACAACTTTGACTTGGAGGCCACCATGGCGCGTCACTTCTTCGAAGGATCGCAGGCCACCAATGCCTCCACCTCCAGTTCCGAGTACTTCTTTGGCGACGAGCACAGCTCGGAGAGCGACGACGAGGACGATGCCTACAGCAGTGGCTTCAACAGCGACCAGGAGAACACGGAGAAGACGTAAGGATTGGGCTGTTTGGATGGGCTGGATCGATGGGCAATGTTTTAATTGATTCCAGCTTCTCGTTTAGACGGCGCAGCCACAAGCCGCGTCGCTTGAAGTGCGCCTCCCAGATGGCCCAGCAGCGGCAGGCGGCCAATCTCCGAGAGCGCAGACGGATGCAGAGCATCAACGAGGCATTCGAGGGACTGAGGACCCATATTCCAACGCTGCCATATGAGAAGCGATTGAGTAAGGTAAGTCAGCCATCGGGGAAGGTCTTGGGATGATAATTTACCTATATACCCTCTATATACACCCTCTCCCTTCATCATTCCCACCGATTAATAACCGCTCCAATTCAAACCCCCTTTCAGGTCGATACCCTCAAGCTGGCCATCAGCTATATAACATTCCTCAGCGAGATGGTCAAGAAGGATAAGAATGGCAACGAGCCTGGACTGAGCTTGCAGCGTAATTACCAAAAGGAACCGCCCAAGAAAATCATCCTCAAGGATCGCAGTAAGTTGTCAATCAATCAAAAGTGCTAGGCGATATGTTTTGTGGGTTCAGTCCACATTTAATAACATAATTCGCACTGGTGGGGTGGGTGTGGGTGTGGGTGTGGGGCATATTCAAAGGCCATCATCATTGATGGGAAAGGTGGCTGGTTTTTGGGTTCACAACAGATCGGATCGTACAGGGGATGCATCATGCATGGCTATGGTTAGGGATTCTGGGTCTGTTCTGTCTCTGTCTCTGTCTAAGTGTAACTAATTAGAATTTTCACACTTCTCGCACGGGGTTCGGTTCAGTTCGGTTCGGTTCTCTTTGCGGGGCTTTGCGTGACTGCCAGTCAAGGAAATTGTTTTGCTCATTGCCGTCGCATCGATCACTCGGGATGTAGGATGTAGGCTGTTGGATGTGGCTGTGGCATGGCAAGGTTTTCCACAACTTTCGGCAGGGAACAATGGCCATGGATTAGGGGTTTCCGTGTGGCTGTGTGCCAGCTCATAAAAGTTGCTTTAGTCACGGTTTTTTTGGTTAATAATTTTTCTATTCAAAATGTATGACACTGCAACTGGCCACAGCATCTGCATAGCTAATAGCCTCGGCACTTGGAACCCTAAAAGGGTGTCGATGTGGGGTTACGCGTATAGCAGAAAAGGGTTCCGGGTTTCCTCATTGAGTGCTATGCATAGCTAAAAAGTATTCCCAACATTTTTTTATAGGTTGGTTTTTTCAGCGACCAATGTATGTCAAAACAAAAATTTCGAATGGTTAAAGTTTGTCCTTGAACTGGTTTTTGGTTTGAAATATGTCATGTAAAGTGGCTAAGGGAATACACAAATTATATTAAAATTTAGAGCTCTGGGAATTTGAGAGTTTTTTTTAAGGAAATAAAATATTCTGTTTTAAAAAGATTTATTTATAGCTCTGAGAATTCGGGAGTTTTTTTTTAACGAAATAAAATATTCTATATTAGAACTCCAGGAATTTGGGGAATTTTTTTTAGGGAAATAAAATATTCTATATTAATTAGGCTTATTTATGGATCACTTTATAAGGTGTAAAAAATGTCTTTAGTTTTATTTAACACAAAAATTTGAGATCCCTCAGGAAATGATATTTATTTTTAGGGATAAGGGAAACAAATAATCTAAAAACTGTAGAATGGATTGTGGAAAGAAATTGTTGTTAAGAATTTATGCACTTTTCTTTCTCTAGTTTTAATTAGGAAAATCTTTACTAATTTCAGAAGTTTTCCAGAAATTTCCCAAAAACTGTAGAACCAATTGAAGTGTGGATAGAAAACGGTTCCTAAAAATATATTAATTTTTCTTTCACTAGCTTCCAGTAGGAAAATCGTTACCAATTCCAGAAATATTAAACATTTAAAAAAAAATAATATTTATGGTTTAAATTGAAATCAATCTCGATTTCTCGACAGTATATAAAAACCCAATGATTGTGATTATTTGTTGTGCTCCTTCCAAGGCAGTTTAGGAACGAACTCCCTTTAGATAAAGTGCCTAACGAAATGAACATGCAAGCAAGCTCTGCTGATGTATAATTTGTTTTTTCCTGATAAAAAAAACCCCCCCGCAAGGCCCTACACCTTGCCATCTCTCCCCCCAGCCACCTTTGACAGACAGTCAGACAGACAGACAGATAGATAGAGCGACAGTTGGTGGTGGGGGGAATACACAGAATAGCAACAATAGAGGCAACAACAACAAAGCACAATCGACATAATCATAGCGTGAGAAATTCGTTACACTCTAGCAGATGTCGACTGTCGCCATCCATTCAATCGTCGGCAAGGCTCTCGGTGCGGTGCTCAGTGCTCGCTTAAAGGTCGGCCCGGGCACAGGACGCAGGACCCCAAAGCCATGGAGCCCTGATGGCAAAAGCGTTTTCATGCTTAACGGGCATTAAAAATGTTGCAGCAAAAACAAAAATACATGCATACATACCCTGTATATACTCGTAGATAAAATCGCACAAAAAAAAAGGAAACTTTCGGGGGCTACCTACCCAATGAAACGCCCATTTAAACGGGTGCAAAAGAGGCAGTGTGTGTGGGTGGGAGGTGAGTGTGGCACGCGCCTGGCATATGTTCACACCAACTTGCAACAAGGAGAGCATGGTGGAAGCTGTGGGGTGGGGTGGGGTGGTGTCGAATATTTGAGCAACACCCGCATGAAGCACTTGAAATCCTGGAGTGCTACAAATTGCCCATCCCGGGTGGGATTTTTCTCCGCTCCGTCTGGGATGCAAGCTGATTGGACGCCTCACATAGCTGGGGTTGGGTTTTGGGTTTGGGTTTGGGTTTATGGGTTTTGGGCTTTGGTTTTGTTTGTTTAAGGCAAATGGCGGTGGCGGCACAGCAGACACAGCAGGGCGGCAGCTGCAACAACATGAAGGAAGGACGGAAGGAAGGATTCGAATGCGGAACGGAACGGAACCAAACGGAAGCGAACCCTTTAACCCATTGCTTGTTTGCTCCGCATCGCTGATGGGCTTGTAATGTGGCCGCTAATGGCATTTGCTCAGTTTTTGGCAACAATTTTAATTGTTTGGGCGGTTCTTGACTCTTGATTGGGTATTTGTATTTTTGTATTCGTAGCTATTAGGGAAACACACCTTTTAGAGTCTGGAAATTGGGGGAAAAGCGTGTCCAGAAAGAGTCCTTTATGTTCTACCATATTTTTAGTTATATTTTACTCACTCTCCCCAACTATTTCTTCTTTTTAGCAGGCGGTGTGGCGCACTCCTTGTCGTGGTATCGCAAGGGCGATCGTTATCCGGGCAGCAAGCTCTATGCCCGCACCTGGACACCAGAGGATCCACGCGGCCCCATCGCACAGATCCAACCGCTGTACAACAATTCCAATTCGAATCAAAATCAAAACAGTAATCAAAGCAGCGATGATTTCAACGGCAGTGCCGGCTCCACCGATATGTCGGATCCAGGAGTCGGGGCCAGCATCTATGGCAGTGGCAATGGTATGTAAGGAGGAGGAGGAGGAGACACAGGCACACGGCACTCAATCCTCATAGAGAGAGAGGAAACATCCAGCTAGTCAAGCTTTGCTAGTCATCGCATCTATAACATATTAATCAATTTAATAATTATATGAGAAAAAAACATGTTCTGTGGTATTTAATTGCTCTAAGTTCGCTAATATCTAAATGTTATATACTTAGTGGTTTAGTTTAAATCGAATAAAAATTTCAAACAAATCTACCTATAATCATTCCATTCCCTTATCATCATCAGTAATTGTTTTGGTTCAAATGCCGGGGGCAAAAGGAGCAATTTGTAGCTAAATTATAGAGTTATCAGCACAAAATATATTGAACACCTGGCCCCTGGTTGTCCTCGTGGCCTCGGCCTCTCTCGTACCCTCAAATAATGGTGTGTCCCTGTTGTCGATATCATTAAAAAAACCCGCTAAAGAATGGTCGGGGAGACAGACAAATATCATATATGAACGGTACAAGTGCAGTTCTCATTTGGGGGTGGGTGTGTGCAATACCGGGGCACTAGAAAATTATTTCCGGTCTTCCGACATGCATGCACACACGCCAAAGAATTTTCCCTTAAAAACAAAATGAAAAATTATTATTTTTAAGCGTTTTCAGTGTGCCATTTAAAATATCATTATGACTGTCAATCGTTAGACAGGACAGATGTTGTCCTGTCCTCGTGACGAGACAGGCGCGCGTTTGGTTGAACAATTTAGATGTTTATCAGCAATTAGGATTAGCCCGAGGGCCGGGGGTTGCTACGAGTGATGACGTGATTGAGCGGTTCGATTGTGTCTAGCCCATTTGATCTATCAATTTCATCATATGTAAATTTATGCCTTCTGTTTTGTGTTTTTGTGGTCAAAGATTTAATTAACTGAGGGCGGACACAGCTGCTGGCTGTGCGGAGTCAGCGATAATCTTGCATTTTAAATCTGATAAATGTACCGCACATAGGGTTGAAATCAGGGGGAAATCAGTACGCTTAAAGGCGCAAGCGCTTTACAGCACTGCTGTTGGAGCAAACGGTATTAAATTGAATTTTAAAGATATATTAAAGAACAGAGGGTATCAAACTTTCATACGCAGGTTTATTGAATTATAGATAAAAATATGTGTTATATCAAATCGAATATAAAAATCGAGGAATATGATTTCTGATATGGACGGTGGACGATTAACCCATTGTCGACCACGAATAGGATGCATTTTTAAGAATTTTATCGTGGTCTTTTCTTTGAGTAAAGATGAAGAATATTATGGATCTACAAGAAGTATTATTATTATTATTTTTCGCGTTTTAACTCAAGTTGTCATCCTGTTTAAATGAAGGGGGGTTAAGTGGGTTAACTTCGTTCTACGACGCGGTCACGTTTGTTTTGTTTTGGTTATTTCCTAATTTTACAGCATGCGATTCGCTCAAATAATTGTGGGTCCTGCGGGCAGTGGCAAGGTATGTCTAGGGAATATCCTGTGTGTACGAAATCTCATTGCTTTCACTCGTAGTCAACGTACTGCAGCTTTATGCAGCAGCATGCCATGGACGCAAAACGAAACATTCAAGTTGTCAATCTGGACCCGGCAGCCGAACACTTTACCTACAGTCCTCTCGCGGATATACGCGAGCTGATACACCTGGACGATGCCATGGAGGATGACGAGCTGCAGTACGGACCCAATGGAGGCTTAATCTTTTGCCTGGAGTTCCTCATCGAGAACCAGGACTGGCTGAAAGCGCAGCTGTGCGGCGCCGACGATGAGCTGATGGTGGGTGAACCGGACGATGATTACATACTCTTTGATATGCCCGGACAAATAGAGCTGTTCACTCATCTGAAAATGGGCAAACAACTGGTACAGCTGCTGGAGTCGTGGAACTTTCGCACTTGTGTCGTCTTCTGCCTCGATTCGCAGTTTATGGTGGATGGCGCCAAATTCATATCGGGCACCATGGCCGCCCTCAGTGTGATGGCCAACATGGAGCAGGCCCATGTGAATGTGCTGACCAAAGTGGATCTGCTGAGTGCCGATGCGCGAAAGCAGTTGGAGATGTACCTGGAGCCGGATGCACAGAATCTAATGGGAGAACTGACAATTGGGTCGTCGTTTGGTGCAAAATATCGCAAGCTTACAGAGGCCATTGGTTCGCTCATTGAAGATTTCAGGTGAGTGAAAACTATATAGGTATATTCATGTATATTGAATATGTTAAACACAATAAGTAGCATAATTACAATTACTAGCATAATTACAATTACTAGAATAATTACAATTACTAGCATAGATTTTTTTAAAAAAATTCTTTTAAGCTTAATTAATAATTCTCAAGCCTTGGTCTTGCGCGTCGGATGGAATGGATGGTCCATTTCTGATAAATCTGGTGGATTGTGCTCGAAGGCATTTATCTCCTGCATTCCACTGTTGGCAATCTCCCACAGCTGCGGGTATTCCTCCTTAAAGGTTGTGTACCACTTGTTGACCAACGGATATGGCGACAAATCAAAATCGATGGCCTCCAGGCAAATGGTGGCCGAGATTAAAGCAAAATCAGCAATTGTTATATCGTCGCCAGCTGCATACTTGGAGCCCAATCGTTCCAGATATGTTTCGAACACCTCCAGGGCATTCCGCACCTTCTTCAGGGACATGGGCGTCCGCTCGTAGTCGAAGAAAATGGGTGCCATGCTGTGCGCCGAAATGGGGGCATAGTAGAAGCCCATGTTGAAGCACAAACGCTGATTGACCAATGCCCTGTGGTTCACATCCTGCGGATAAAGCGTCGAATTTGGCGCATATTTATCACACAGATACTGCATAATGGCAATGCTCTCCGATAGATAGAAACCATCATCGTCCAGCACGGGTATTTCCTTTTGGGGATTCATCTGAAAGACAGCATCCAATTTTGGATTATTTCAATTCTCTTCTTAGGCCTTTTTTGTTGCATGAACTCTACCTTTGCATAGTCCTCGGTGCGATGTTCTAGGGCACAAAAGTCCACGTTGATTAATTGATATTCTATCTCCAAGGCTTTCATAGTCATTCGCACGGCCAGGGAGGGCGGTCCATCGGATACGGCATACAGTTTCATCGTGTATACGGGTCTGTTTTGGAATAAATTAAGTATTAGCTATTTTTGCTGAACCGGTTTCCCTTTTACACACGGAAAAAGTGAAAGTAATTTGCCTCTAGAGTGGCGCTTTTCTAATGAATTTTCTATTTTCGGAGGCCTTTTTGCTGGTAGCTATTTTTGGTACTTGATTTTTTTTTTGATGTGCTGGCAGTTTGTGTGGCATTTTTTTTGGCTTGCATTTTCATAATTTACCTCAATCGAAAGTCGCAATAAAATTATTCAAAGTGCGCTCGCGCAGCTTTCAAACACTACTGATGGCGGGGCGGTTATTGCTTGAAAGATTTTGTACTATGATATGATGCAGGTGTTCAGGCTAGAGGTGGTCCACCTTCTCTATACTGTGCGGGGCTTAAGGCATAGCTACGACACGCTACCATCACCAGTTCAATGACAATTCAAACAAGTTTCAACCAAAGCCACAAATAATATTTATCCGAAGATGAAATACTCTATGTGGATACGCCCCAATGGCTACAGAATCTACAGAATATCTCTAACTTTTTCCTTATCTCAAGGGTAATTTCTCCCCCGTTTTGGGATTAAAACTTACTCAATTGCAGCATAGCTTTCCATTTCATCGGCTGCTTCTTCCACAACCTCAATAATGGCATCCGTATTGTCATGGTCCATTTCAATGTACTGACCATCTATCAGGGAGACTTGTTCATTCTGCTCCCCCTCTTCGTCTTCGACCACATCTATGAACTCATTATCCTCCAGCGGCTCGGACTTGGTTGTGGAGGTCACCGAGGCTCTGCTACTGTCATTCTTAGTGGGACTTGGAAGTCTGGGCTTGGTATGGACCATTATGTCGCTACTGAGGTTGGACACGTTCAGACGCTCAACGGCCAGATCGCCGTACTCCTGTTGTATCTCCTCCAGCGACTTGCCAATAAAGTGGAGCGGCCGAAATTTGAGTTTCTTGTTGTTCTTCTTGTTGATCTCGTTGAACAGGCGCCGCTTGATGTCGTCCTCGCTGAACGGATGCGTGTGAACGTTGTAGACGCGCAGGACACGTATGGAGCCATCCTTTTGGGTGGCTGTGGATATGCGACTCTTGCAATTGATCTCCGGATCGCGACTCTTGATGCAGACCCAATAATTTCGCGATATAACGCCACGATTCTTGGCATGATATATATAACCATCGACGCACAGCAGTTCGCTGCCCTTGGCCGAGCGTAAAGTGCAGATTTTCGTTAAATCCATGTCCGGATGGAGTTCCGTTTTCGCGGGCTCCACAACATCTCGGCGGCGACGTACATTCGTGATTTCTGGCTGCGGGGGTGCTTTGGGCAGGGGTGTGGAGGTGTTGGTCCTGGGTCCGGCGTGGTCATCCATGACACTGGGCACTACTTCCACCTTGGAGTTTATATCATCCGAACCATATTCGACATATTCAACGATCACTGTCTTGTTGGTGGGTTCCATTTTGATGGCGCCATCGATGCCGATCACCTTTTTCATTACAACATTTCCCTGTGACTCTTGATCGTCCTGCTGCAAGTGGTTCTCCAGCTGCTCGTAGCTGCCATCGGGACTCTGATGTCCATCGTCCTCGGTTTCGTATTCCAACAGCTCGGTTTTGGCCAAATTGTGCTGACGCTCGGGTGGATTCTCGAGATCTAGCTTGGCCTGCTGTGTGAGTCTGCGCTGGATTTCCCTGTGGTCTATACCGTGGGTGTGCTTTCCATTGATGCGCAGCACCGTCGGACCAACTGGATTCAAGGTGATGCGCACGTGGCAGGTCTGGTGCTTGGTGCGCCGCATGATGCATGTGAAGAACATGTGGCCGTTGGACCGACTCTGCGAGTCAAAGTGATACAGGAATCGATTCAAACATAGAACCCTGCGGCCCTTGGCCGATGGAAGAAATGTGAATTTTGTTAAATCGGTTTGCGTCAATGGATTATAGCCGGGCGGGGGGACAAAGTTTGCAATGACATCGTATGCCGCTGGCCATGTGGCACTGTTTTTTCGTTTCTGTGTCGGCGACAACTCCGCCACCGTTGCTTGTGGTTCTGGTTCTTCGCTCTGGTAGTCCTCCAGGTCGGCAGAAATCTCTGCACTTTGGTCATCGTCCATGTACACATCATAGTTCTCCTCACAGTCCTCAATAATCATCGAATCGACATCGTCGAATTGCATTGTCGCTTGCTCCACATCAAAGTATTCTATATTGGGGCACTCCTGCAGGACCTCAACTGTCTGGTCGTCCTCGACCAAAACGATTTGGTGCTTGGCAAACATGGCCATCAGCTTATCGGCCGAGTAGTGCGGATGTATGTGGGCGTCCGTCTCGATCATATGCAGACGATGTCCCCCATCTAAAGTGGCCTCCGTGCATATCTTTGCCGTGCACTCAATGTCCCGCTTACGGACGCATGTCCATCGGTAAATTTCGCCCTTGTATGACTTGCCGGCCAAATAATACAAATGTCCATCGATGCAGACCATAACACGCCCATCGCGACGTCGCAGCATGTACACGCGGTCCTTTTCCTGCAAAATATCAGAAATTAGAGACGGTTCTAGTGGGGAGCTTAAGAGAGAGAAGGGGGGAGGGGAGACTGTACCTCGAAGTCAACGTGAAAGGGGAGAGTTTCCAGAGAGGTGGTGCTAATGCTGCCCGAAATCCATTCGGGTGGCTGCATGGACCCCGATGCGCGCTCATACTGTCGAGCTCTTTTCGGCTGTGTGGAACTGTACGCATCGTTCTTCTTCATAATAGCGATACGTTTTCGTTGGGCCACCTTGCTGACCTCATGATCGCTGCAGCGGGGATGGATGTGATTGACGGGCACATCGACAACGACGTGCTTCGTCTTGTCCAGGCCATTGGGTAGAATGGTGCATATACGGGATTTACAGGGAGTTGTCTTATCTTTGCGCCGATTGCAGAGCCACCGGTAGGTGTTGTTCTTGCCAATGCGATCAAAATGGTATAGGTAATCGTCCACACAGAGCATATCAACGCCTTTGGCGGAGCGGACCACGGAGACCTTGCTGAGGTCCATGCCATGGTCGGCGCCGCTTCCTTCGTCCATGTTTTTGAATGGCAGTAGCGTTATTTGTTTGACCGGATTTTCAGCGTTTTTTTGCCCGAAAAAAAGTGTTGTACCGTAAATTAGGCGATTTTTGTCCGGATCCACGGGATTTTTTGGTGGTATTTTATCGGCACTAATGGCGGGCCTTTTTGTAATGTTTACACAATTATGTAAATTGTTTTTTATCACTTTAGTACGCGCTATTTAGTATAGTATTATTGCTTCACATTGCTTTTTAGTTAAATCGCACATTTTACGTTCGTGATGCGAAAAAATGCTTTTGTTCGTGGTTGTCAGGGCTGGACTAGGTGCAGTGCTGCCACCCGTCAATATTTCGCATTGAGTTATTTAAATGTTTTCCATTTTATTTACAGTCTGGTTCGGTTTTTCCCCTTGGACACTCAGGACGAGGAAAGTATTGGCGATCTTCTGCTGCAAATTGACAATATTTTGCAGTTTGGAGAAGATGCCGATGTCCAAGTGCGTGACTTTGATGAGCCTGATGCGACCGAAAGGGACCCAGATATGTAAAGCATTAGGTCTATAGGAATAACATTTGTTTAAATTTTTACTATAAATAAAAATTAGAAAAGGATAAAAGGATATGTATTTTTTTTTGGTATTTCATCGTTGCTGCATTTCCTCCCATCCCTGGCTGGTGCTGCCACTTATTGACCAACGTTTTGCAGCACTATTTTCAGCAATTTTAAATTCCAATACGCGTACAGCGTCTAAACAAAAACAAAACAAGCAAATTTAATGTGAAACGATTATGCAGAACGATGGCGAAAACTCCATTGCCCTTGCCACCAGCCAAGAGGATATAACGAAGCGCCTGGCGGCGCTGAATCGTTGGCAGGACGAGCAGAAACGCCTGCTGCAGGATCGTCAAAACAACCAGCGCGTGATGCTGGGCTTAGAACAGCGAAACATGTACGAATTGTTGGGACTCCTTCACAAGGATGTGGACAGCGCGGACAGTAGTATTTTAGAAGAATCCGATGTAGATGATGACGGTCAGCAGGATCAGGAGCATGTATCCATACAAATGCCCCGACACACAGAATATCAGGAGGAAGAGGGCGGCGGCGCCATGGGCGACAGTGAGCAACCTGCAAGGCCTAAGCGTCCTTTTCTGCGTCGTGGCGAGGGATTAAAGCAGCGCTTCAAGATCAATCCTGATCAGCTGCGTTTGGAGAATTTGCCACGCTATAAATTCGCCAATGCGCATCCACAGTTCCGCACACCCACACAGAAGAAGGGTATTCTGAAGACGCGCAAGGAGGCTAAAAAAGTTACCACAGCACAGCCAGCTGTAAAGGCTCCTGCACCTGCTCCTGCTCCTGCTCCATTATCCCATCCGCCAGAGCTGGACCTCAACGAGC
Organism: Drosophila helvetica; assembly: GCA_963969585.1. Taxonomy (NCBI): domain Eukaryota; kingdom Metazoa; phylum Arthropoda; class Insecta; order Diptera; family Drosophilidae; genus Drosophila; species Drosophila helvetica. The sequence goes on from OZ018403.1 coordinate 5,141,212, forward strand.
AGCGATTCCAGAAGCTTCTAATCAGCTCTAAAACTGCGTGCAATTCCACACCAGACCTTAAGTCTTCCTACGCATCCTCAAGCACAACCAGCGTCTCGCCCAGAGTACGTTTCGTGGAGCAGAGAAGCAGAGAGCATGCCGCCGACGATGAGCAATCCTCTGAGGCAAGTCCCCTGACTGGCGTTTGCTGGGCCAAGGTCTTGAATACACAAAGCGTCAAGCCAGTGCCCCTCATCCAACGACGCACGGCCCAGATCCGGGTCGATGATGACAGCAATGTGAGCATATTCGAGCTGTTGGAACAGAAGGCGCTGGAGGGAAACTTTGACATGAACTCCAGTTGCATACGGACGTTCATGGCCCGCAAGGAGCAGCGCCGTCAGACGGCTGACGATACGGATCAGATTGTGGTCACGCAGCAGGTGAGGCAAATGCATTTGCAGCCAGATGTGGCCCAGATCACGGAGATAAACGATGACGATGATGACGACGACGACGACGAGGCGGCGGAGGACGAGGATCAGACGAGCGATCTTACAATGACGCCCCTGCAAGTGGGGAAAAATCAAGTGCGAGTACGCTTCTCCGACTCCAATGACACGCATGACACAACCCTTGGCGATGGCTCCAATGTCCAACTCTTCGAGCAGTTCAAGTCCGCCCTCTTCCAGGCCTTGGAACAGAAGAAAAAGTCCACGAGTCCAACAAAATCCGCAGACGAACCCTTCACCAAAGAACTTCAAGAGAAGGCGAATCTTGTGCGCACCCGCCTCGAGGAATTGGAAGCGGAGATAGCCACATTCAGAAAACAAAATATGGAACTGATACGCCTCAAGCAAAAGCATGAACTGGAAAAGGCCAAGTGCGCTCAAGACCACCTGGAGGCCATGGATCGGGTCCACGATGAGAAAATCCAAGCAGAGATCTACCTCCATGACGAGCGCATGAAGATCGAAGAGGAACGCCGCAAGTTTGAGCAGCAGATGCGTCTACAGAAGAGCAATGTCAACAGCAAAGAGAAGAAGGAAATCGCAGCCCTCAAGCAGGAGGTAGAGTCGCTGGAGCTGCAGCTCAAGCAGAAGGAGCAGACCCATGTCGCGGCCCAGGCACGCCTGCGAGCCCAGCTGCGGGCCGGCGAGAAGGAGCAACGACTCTTCCGCGATGAGATTGAGCTGCTGGGCAAGGAGAACAAGCGTCTGGAGCAGGAGCTGATCAAGGTTTCGCGCGAGAACAACTCCAAAATGCTGCAGGAGATCAATCGCAATATTGCTAGACTGGCGCCAAAGGTGGTATGTATTTAAATCATACAAATAAAAGTGTTAATATTAACTAATTCGTTTTCTTTTAGCTGCCTCTCACGGATTCAGCGCAGCCCATGGATGAGAATGGGCGACGCACCAAGTCCTTGGATGGACCTCCCTCTAAAGGCAAGCAGCGGGAGTCCATGAGCCGCCGTCAGAGCAGTGGCAATGCGCCGATACGGGGTCAAAGCAGTGGCTATGGGCAGCTAAATCGAAATCGAACACCCAAGCAGAAGCCGGAGGTTTTGGACGAAAGCTATCCCAGCAGCAGCTCTAGTGATGCAGAAGATGAGGAAGAGCCGCAAACACAAGCTCCAGCAGGAGCACCAGCAGCAGCAGCAAAATCCACAGTCGAACCCGCTGCGGCTGCAGACTTTAAGCGTGAGATTGTGAATGCCGATGGCAGCAAGGACATTTGGTATCCCAATGGCAACCTGAAGAAGATCAGCGCCGATGCCATGACCGTGCGAATGTTGTACTTCAACAAGGACATCAAGGAGTCGGACATCAGGGAGGGCACCGTCAAGTATTACTACGCGGAGACCAACACCTGGCACACAACCTATTTGGATGGCCTGGAAATACTGGAGTTTCCCAATGGCCAGACGGAGCATCGTCGCAAGGATGGCACGATTGAGATACACTTCCCCAATAATACCATCAAAATGGTGGATCCCAGTGATGCGGAGGTGCAGGAGGAGTGGCGCTATGCGGATGGCACGCGGCTCGTCCAGCTCCGAAATGGTGATAAGATTCTAAATCTGCCCAATGGCCAGAAGGAGATACACACAAAGCTGAACAAGCGACGCGAGTATCCCGATGGCACCGTCAAGCTGGTCTATCCGGATGGCTCTCAAGAGACGCGCTATTCCAATGGACGCGTGCGTCTCAAGGATAAGGAGGGCAAACTCATAATGGACACCGACTATGCAAAGTATTAGAACACAGATTTCTGTTTATTAATAAATGTTTAATTGTAATTATGGTCTGACTATTCTTCGTCGAGCTGCTTGGCAATCTCTAGCAGTTGGGAGAAGTTTGTGGGGGGCTGCTTGAGTATATTTGATGCGAATCCCACCATCTGCTCGTAGGTGAACTCCTCCTTGGCCCGCAAGCCCCAGATGAAGTAGGTTTTGGCCTCCTCGAAGGCACTATCCGGCTGTGAGCGCTCGCGCTTCAAATACTGCTGCTTGACGAACGTGTCCTCGATTTGTTTGCGCAAATTGCTGCCGAAGTAGGCGTGATCCTCGTCCACGTGGATGCCCAGCATTTCCAACATCGCATACAGCTTTGTGTCCTCGACGCGCATCTGGCGCAGGAATATGTACATCAGCACAATGGACAGCAGCGTGAGCTGGGGACGCTGCTCGGGCGTCATTTCGTGAATGGAGGCCATGGGCGTCTCGGCCATGCAAATGTACATCTTGGTGGCGTCCTTCAATTGGTGTAGTCGAATGCCATAGCGCTTCGCCAGCACTTTGGCCACAAACGGAAGGCGGCAGTGAAGCTCGCTCTTGGTGCCCACTAGTGGAACCAAATCCTTTTCCTTGATTGGTATCTTCGCCGCCGAATGGTCCAGAATGTACTTCAGAATAGTGCGCACTTTATCATCAATTTTCGTGACTGGTTCGAGCTCCTGCGACGACTGAGAAGGAGCAGCACCACGAGAGGTGCTAGCCCGGCTGGCACGAGAGGTGCTGGCCATCTTTTATTTGCAAAGATAACAAAATTCTAATTTTTAAATTGCGCGTCTGCAAATACGGTCATACGCAGATTTTATAACAGCTGGGCTCGATCAATTTAGAAAAGGCAACCCTGTCTGGGACGGTGCTGCCAACTGTTTTTTGTACCGCGCTACCGATAGCCACATTTGGCGCGTACAATCAGTTTGAATTAGTGGGACAAGTGCTATTGTGGAATGCTAAATGGCTTTTTAGTTTCCTTTCTCCATCCCACTACCCTTGGCAGCTGCTTTTATTGCTATTCAAGTGCAAATGCGCACTCAATTGGCTCGTTGGGGCGTACAAAAGTGGGTTAAGCATGCCTGAAGTGCCACATCCTTTAGTGGGGCTATTGATTGATTTCGTTTTGCTGGACAGACAGCCTTTCCTCTGTCGCTCAATGCATTTCACTTTCAGTTTTCGCAACAGCCTTTCCTTTGATAGAAGATATTTCTCTTTCCAATTTTTGCAACCGATGAGATGAGTCTAAAAATTGCACTTTGCATAAGGATTGCGGCGTCTCGTCTATGGAGGTGATGTGTTTTTAATTAAAATGGTAAAAATGCCGCGACGTGGAGTGCAGGAAGCAAACAACTTTCAAAACAAAACTCGAATGACATGCACGGTCAACATTTGCCGAGAGTCGAGTCAACAAAACAAACAAAACGACGGATTGGTAATGCAGTTTGTGCAGACACGCGCCCAGGAGTGCATACCCCAGACCCCAGCAAAATGCAAAAGTAAATGCGAACGCAAACGCAAACGCAGACCAGACGCTGAGGCCAAAACCGCACCGAAGATTTTATTGCCTTGAAATGTGTGTTTTGGGTGGCGGAGGTGAAAACTAGTTACCAGCGACTGCGTAAGCCGGTACAGAGTGAAGTGCTCTATCCATAAATAATAAATCTACAGGCGGAAGACAGACAAAAGTTGACCGGCCAGGCGGCAAGACTTAATTGATTTGCCATTGTTCCGCCTTAAACAAAAGCGAAAACCTCCAATCTCAAAAGAGTTCACAAATTTATGCGGCGCGAGTCGAAACTGAAATGGATATCCGTTTAGGTGTGCAATTTTATGCTCCACCAGGGATTGTAATAACTTTAGAATTTCCATAAAAACCGACCACAAATCTGAGGCATCTCCGGCTTTGGCCCCGCCCGCAGTGTCAACGTGTCTCAAAGAAATTGCGAGTGAGTCAACAGATAGTCACTGTCAACGCTTTGACTTTGACTTTCTACCAACAGATAAACATTTTTGCTTTCAAAATGCGCATTGTAACGTAAACTTCAGACCCCAACTCAACTGTTATTTTTATATGGCTGGCTAATTGTACTCTACAGACCAGAGTCGGATACAGACAGAGTTGAAGAAATGTCTTATATATGTATGTATGTAGTATGTGTTTTACTGAAAAGAAAGTCAAGGTCTTTGGGCACGGGCTGTAGCAGCTTTTGCGACGTTTTGTGGCCATTAAATATTAGCCATTGGCTGGAGCAAGTCATTTAGAATTTTCATGATAAACAAAAAGGCATGACCAGCCAATGGAGCTGCTGCTGTGCTCACACAATGGTGGTAAAAACTATTAATAAATTAATAACAGAATATCAAGAAAAGGCCGCACAAAAAAGAAAGCTACGGCAGAAATGTAGTGGAGTGTGGGATACCCTATGATGTGGGGTTGAGGGGTTCTACGGGTTCTACTTCCCATATCTATGGCTTGTTTCCCTTCAATCTCCCATACGTTACAACCTGATGGAGTGTACCGATAATCCCCAATTTAAAAAAAACAAGAATTCAAGCAACAATAGCCGGCTGTCGTTGACTCAGTGTCTGGCTGCGTGCTGTTTCTTCAAAAGTGGACTACCTTCAGCGGAGTGGCTCGGCATTCTTGTCGAACCGGGTGCCTGTGGCCGGCTCGTGGCTAAGTCGGGTCCCCCCACCCCAGACCCCCCACCCCCGGCACATCGATTAGATTATGATTTGCAGCAGCTCTCTAAGCAACCAGTTCTCCTCTCCGATAAATGTCAATGGGTTTCACAATTAACAGCTTCGGATATATGTATCTACATATGTATGCATTTGGCGGCTAAAGTTCAGTTCTAGAAAACAAAAGATTTGGCCTGTTCTTTGCCATTGGCCTCCTAATTAAGACCATGGCCCAAAAGAGACGAGGAGCCTCGTTTGTATTGTCTTTCGACCTTTTACACATAATAAATTTCGATGCCAAACCAGATGGCGGCCCCAAGCTGATAATCAAATTAAAGGCTTATCAAAACGGTTTGCCAAACGGCTGCAACAATCGTCATAATTAAAGACGGACAAATGAGGAATGACTTGACTTTAGTTGGGGGCCAAGTTTACTCGTGCATGACAAATCGCACATACGCACTGTAGGCTCTGAATGTTGCTGAATGAAGCTGACTGGTGGTGAATGATGAAATCCAACCCATGAATGGGTGGAGGGGGGTTCCAGTTCTTGATGTACAAAATTAATGCCCAAACGGATCTACAGATTAGGTTTTAAGACTTTGAAAAGATCTCTTTTAGCAACAGGATTTACCAAACTTTAAGCAATTAATTTACTTCAATGACTAATGCTTTTATTGCCTTTTATTTTATTTGTTTTTGATACAAATATTTTGGCATGAGCAGATTTCTTGAAGGTCATCTTGAAAACCGTTTTTACTTATTTTTTTTGAATCTTTCTGGGTCTTCAACTTGATCTTTTTACTGTCTTTAAGTATTTTTTTTTGTTTGCTTTTATTGCTCTCGAGATTCACGATACGATATCTCGTTTTGAGGGTATTCTAAATGGTTTATTAATTTTTATAGCCCCATGATGCCATGACTTTGAAGTGGGCAACAGAAACCCACATCACTCTACCGTTTAATAATTATTAATAATATCATAAATAGCCCAGCCGTTTTGTAAACAATTATGCTTTATTTCCAATGTCTTTTACGTACACAAAAAAAATACGAAGCTGCCCCGAAATTGATGAATGCCTGTGAAAAATACCCAAGCACTGAGTCATGTTCCGCGTAATTCTCTACGCTAAGTAAATGCTAAATAGACAGATGTCGACTGCCGCCCGCCAATTGGTTCATAAAAAGTCAATTAGGTTTCTCCGGAACACAAAAATATTTCGGTGACGTTTTCGGTTTACCTTGTGAAGGTCGATTAGCGACTGTACATGGGGCGAAAACTGATTCACAATTTTGCGAAATTTGTATGCAGCCGGCAACGTTGTCAACTGCAGCCTTGACTCAAGTCTCCCTCCCCGAAAAATTCCCACTTTGCATGGTAAAAAAAAAACAACATCGAATAAACAATAAATTGTTGCATAAATCTGTGGACCATTTCCTGTGTGAAAAACTTTCACAAGACACTTTTTTTTTTGTTTGCCAAAAGGCAAATAATTTTTAATAATTATTATTATGAAGCCTGCTGTCGTGTTACACATGCATCAATTTGATGAATTTTGTTGATTTGAGTTTGAAAATCGTGGGAAGAGAGTCTCTTCGAGAGTCATGGTCATGGCCAAGACGGAGACAGACAGTTTGAATTATTTCTATTTTTTGTTGTATTTTTTGTATTGCCATAATTGATATTCCATGAGGGTAGTTCAACAAGAAACAAAGATTGAAAATTATAAAGAAAGAATTAAATTACGGCAAGTATTGAATGGCAATTGAAATGTATATAGAATAGGATCTTTGCATTATATAGGAGTAGAATTTATAATAAATACAGAAGGGTTTTTCGGCATGGGTTGGGTATACTAACATCCCTGCTAAATAGGATCTTTTGATCTATAGAATAGGGCTCAAAATGGATCATAAATATTCTCTTTTAAGCCACTTATTTTCCTAAACTTCCCCCCAAAAGCAGTAAACCTCACATAAAATATCCGAGCTTAATATCTCTCAAAAGAATTCCTTGAAATATTTCCTATGTCACAGAATTCCCAGGGCCAGACTTTTTTCTTGAGTCATTCCGAATACCCCTATATATCGTCCGATTATTCAAAGAAATGCTGCTCAAGCCCAACTCAAATCTCTCGGAGAAGATTATGCAGCCTGGCCAGTGGCCAGTGGCCTGGCCTATGACATCATGATGTCTTCGGTATGAAGTTGAGTTTTTTGGGGTTTTTATATTTTAAATTTTTGTTTTCTTTTTGGTTGTTTATAAGCATCCGAGTATCGGTCCAACAGGCGCAGCGGCTTTTTTGAACGCATTTCATTAGCGGGTTTATGTATTCCATATATATATATGAATCCAGCCTGTATATATATGCGGCAGATATATGTCTGGTGTCTGGTATATGGTATATGGTGTGGTGTCTTGTCTGCATTCACAACCGGTGTGTGCTGTGCCGCGGTGTGTCTTGTCTTCGCACCGGCTTCGGGCTTGTCTTTTGTTTGTTTTATATGGTGTATATATCTCTCTTTCCACCTCTACAGCTTTGCATTTAAATGCATTTTCGTATAGTATATATATGTATATGTATATGTATATATTACATTTGCTTTACTTTTACTTTCATATGCAACTGGTTGGCGAGTGTCTGGCACATGTTGTTGGTGCTGCTCTCCTCAATGGGGAAGTGTGTTGTGTTGCATGTGTGTTTGGGATCTCTCTCGCTCTCTCTCTCTCTCTCTCTCCTCCCCTCTCTCTCTTGCCTGGTTTTTGTCGCAGCGAGTCTCGGGGCTGCAATGAAAACGGTTTGTAAAGTGATTGTCAATAATTTTTGGTGGCATGTCGTTTAACCGCTTTGACAATAAACAGCGGCAGCAACAGCAACAACAACGGCAGCTGCTACACATTTTTTCTTGGGTTTGGGCCAACGATCGTTGGCCATCTGATTTGTACGAGTATTTGCTCAATTAAGCCATTTTAAAGTTTATAAATTGCGAAAGATACGGGCAGAAATGAGGCAACAGTCCATGAAGGCAGGGGTTATTGAAATTAAAATTATTGAAATATATATTTAAAAATTCCGATAATAGCTTTCGATAGCTGAAAATTGTATAAATACTTCTATGACATGTCTCCTAATTAAATGATCCTTAAACACACCTTTGTCGCATTTATTTATATGAATTTTCTCTCTCCTCTCAAAACCTTCTGTATAACTAGCTTTAAAATTCTTTTTCCCCATTTCTATAAATCCAATCTTAAAATCAATTAATAATTGCCTCCCAAGCTACTTTCAAATACATAAATCATTGAGTTTCAAACACCTTTTATAATGCACTTATTTATGACCCACCTGCCTTTGATTTATTTGACTTTAATCGCCCAATAATCAACAATAAAAGTTATACCCAAAACCCAAACACAAAAAAAAAACAGAAAAGAAAACGAAACCACTAAATATTGACGCAACACTTAGCTGCAGAGCAGAGCAAATTGGTTAAATGCTTTTGGTGAACAAATAAGGAAAACTAAACCAATTTAAAGCGAGCACCGAAAACTTTGTTTCGGGCATCTTTTGAAACACAGTGGAAATTGGGATACGGGATTGGGATTGGGATTTTGCGGGAGATTTCATTCGCTGCCATGGCCTTAATTTTGCCAACCTCTCTTCACTTTTATCATCATGATATTTTCATGTGTAACGCGAATGAAGACATTACCCCGCATGAAAAGCTAAAGAAAAAAAAAAATACCTAGCAAGGGGAAAACTTGGCCTCGCTTTTCATGTAACACATGCAATGGCATCCGAAATAACTTCATTTTGAGCGTTTTTATATAATGTCGGAATGAATTTTTGAGCTTTGATTTGGCATTTTCGCTCATTTCGAATTTCTATGTAGATTATACTCTTAATTAAAGCCAATTATAATTATCATTAAACAACTTTCGCTGCCCCCCTCTCCCCCTGTCTCTCGATATCAAGTTGCATGCGAAATAACTAAAAACAAATCACACAAGTATCAGGTTTTCCCCCAACGCCGCCTCATTGAGGGGGAAGTGGGTGCTTATGTCTGTGGCAAATTGGTGCAGGTCGATGCCAAAGGGGATGCTGCCCAGGCCCCCCCTCCCCCTTTGAAATTGGTCACATTTCGTGGGATGCTGTAAGAGTTTTCAGTGCTGGAGGGGTCCTAACCCTTCACTGGCACCAATCCGGTTTCCCTGTAAATCAAACTCAGTCTTTGAGTCTCTTTCTAAGATGGTATCTGGGTTTGCAGCATCACAGATTATTTTGAATTGGGTTTCTTTTTGGGTAAAGGAAAGAAAAGATTTTGTAGTTTTTAATTGATTTTCTTTTGGGTTTCCTTCGATTTCAAAGCTTTGCTCTGTTTTCTTCTTTTTTGGGAGATGTAGAAAAGCTTTCCCAAAGATTTGTGGATGCTCGAATCTACTTTGGATGTATCTAGTGGGGTCTCAATAATTCCTATCTTTTTGCATGGTCTCAAATCTCTTTTTCTAACCGCGTAAAATATCTTAAACTTTATTCAAATCGTAAAGAGATCTTCAATTGTATATCTAAGCATCCATTTTTTGTGTGGTTGCTTCTTAAATATTGCTCCATTCAAAATATGGCAGTGCATAAACTCAAGTTGCAATATTATTATTATCTCTTTTTTAGTGCTTATTTCTGTATATTATTCTGTGGCACCCAGCAGCAGCTGCGATAAGGCCCAAACCAAACAGAAGGAAAAACAAACAAAAGCACACAAAAAACAGAGACAATGCAACTGTGGCAGCGGCGTCGGCGGCACTGTTTGTGCAACACCAAAAAGCGCATTCATTTCTGAATCGGATTCGTTGCATTTTAATACATGCAACCGCCACAAGAGGCAGCCACAGTACGAGTTCGAGGAGTATAACAAAGGCAACAAACAGACTCAACAGACACTCGACTCCACTGTTTGCACATTTGATATTCGTATCTTTTGACGTGATTCGGATTTTGTGAGTTCTTTGAACACACATTTCTTTTGACGGATGGAATATGGATTCGATTCCATTCCATACGGAATATTGGTTGGCCATTGATGTGATGTGTGCTGACGGTTTCTGGGCGCGTCGCATCTCGTCTCTTCGATGAGGCATTCGATTGATATTTGCATTGATGGCATTTGATGGCTGGCTGGCTGGTGGCTTGATCAACGGAATTATTATTTTGGGAGCAGCAAGCAAAACCTTGGGAATTCTCCGGCAGCTCGTTATGTGGGTTCGGTGGTTAGGAAGTGGTATTTCTTGTTGAGTTTATTTCAAAGATTTTTATCCATGATCTGGGTTGGGTTCTGCACCGTCTTAAGCTTTTGTATCCCAGATAAAACATTTCAAAATGTGGATGTTCCTAAGTAGCCCTGAATCTTGGGTACTGTCCTCCCTCTGCACTGATCCCAAATGACTTTTCTGAACTTTGAAGAGACCCCAACCCAGGGACAAAGAAGTAGAAGAAACCGAAACTGTAGGCGTAATCGTACCAATGAATGCCAGACGTTGACTTGGGGTTTTTTCAATGGGATTGAGTCTTTTCCCCCCCCACCCCTACCCACCCCCGCACGGCAATTGGACAGTTCAAATAGTTCGCTGAGTTCACTTGTCAGGCAATTGACAATTGCCAGATCTGGGCCCCAAAAGAGTTGCCTTGCCAAAAACCATAGTCAGAGTTAGAGTCTTGCATGCATCATGGTCGACTTCTAGAGAGAGGAAGGTGGGTACACCCACAGATGGCAGAGCACCAGACACACCAGACACACCTGATGAGAGTGGGTGAGAGCGGGAGAGCGTTCAACTATTATGTCAAGCGAAGCTTACGCTCATTTACCTGTGGAGAGAGGTCTATACCTGTTGATGATCTCTCTCCCTCTCAGAGCCATACCTGTTGATCTGCCTCTCTCTCATAGCCATACCTGTTGATCTCCCTCTCCCTCATAGCCATACCTGTTGATCTCTCTCCCCTATAGCCTCTCCTATGGATCTCTCTCCCTTATGGGCTCTCCCATAGTTCTCTCTGCCTCTCTCTCTTTGCTCAGCTGAGCTGAAACTCAACACGGCTATAACCAGTTACCTGTTTGGGCGGCTGAGCCCTCCTTCTGCAGACATTTAAACGTGGTCGACATGGCTGTGGTGGGATACCAAAATCACGCTACCAACCCATATCCATGCCAGAGGAGAGATCAGTTGGTGGACGTGCTTCAGACGGAGCGGTTTGGCCCCGGTGCGAACGTGTATTAGAATATATCTCTATCTCTCGGTCTGTGTGTGCGTCTGAATCTCCCTCTGTCTGTGTGTGCTTTTCTCTCTCCCTCTCTCTCGCTCTCTCTGTCTGTGTGGGTCTATAAACGTGGCCAGATAACAGATAACCTTTTTGCCGGTTTGGTGCTAATCTACAACAGTTCAAGTGATATTTCGTTGGATATTTTCACCGATTTATGCTAATCAGTTGCGGCTTTCTTATTGAACAAACAACAAAAAAGACTACGCTACAGATACAAGTGAAATGTTCAGCAGGTGGAGGGGTGGGGGGGAGTGATGGGGCGGTCAATATGGAAACAGCAAACAGCAACATCGACGGACAGAAAAAACATTCCATTTAAAATACCAAAAACAAGTTTTCTCTCTTTCTCGCCATGCCATCCACCTCTCTTTCCCCTCGATCTTACCCTCTCTTTCTCCACGATCTCTGCCTCTCTTTCTCTTTGTCTTTCCCCTCTTACTTGCTTTTGTTGTTTGCGTTTTCTTTGCCATTTCTACAAAAAAGGAGTGAGAGTGAAATGTGAAATGTCAGTGCAAATAGCAGACCCCGAGCCCCCCCAAGCAATAACCCCAATAACTTTTGCAATGACATCATTTGTTTAAACAACAAAAACAACTGTAACAAATAGCTATAGATACTGCTACCACCAGTGGCGGCTGTATCTTAGAACCCGCCTTCTGTCTAATTGCCTTTGAAGCTTGAAACTTGGCCAAAAAGGCATTGGAGTGCATTCTGCGGCTTGCAGCCGTTTTCCCAGTTGCTGGCTGCTGCTGGCTGGCTGCAGGAAAACCGGTTCACATTTTTTCGCTATTGCAATTTGGGTCTGAAGTTTTTGTTTTTTTTGTTTGTTTAAAGCCAATTGCATGAGCATAGTTTCCTTGGCAATTTGTTGGCTTAGGGTCTGTCTTAGGGTTTCTTGGGGGTTTTCCGTGGCCTTTTTGAGCAGTTTTTGTTTGGTTGGAGTTGGTGAGAAACAAATATTATGGCCACAAATTAAAGATATTTATGGGTTTGCCCTTGCCTTACCATTGTTTCGAGAGCTGTAAATCCATCTCAAAAACGCTAAATACCGTTAAATATTCTCAGGTCATCCATCAACAACAGTTTTCAAGAGTTTTGTGGTATATTTTTGAATGGAAATATATGCACAAAGAAAGGTCTTACAAAAGACTTGGGACACAAACCTGCTTGAGAAATTGTCTAGAGCTGTGAGGGGATATATAGAGGATTTTTTTTGGCTCAACTATCACTTTATTCAATGATGACTAAGCCCGAAATTCCTTTAAAAAAGAAACCACAATTTTGCATTCAAATGCCAAGAGACTTTGAGCAAATATTTGCAATAATCATTAATTACTTTGTAATGGCTGACAAATGACTAAATACATAATTCCTTTGAAGTATCAGTCATAGTATTTGCTTGGCAAACAATTCAGGAAAATCGAAATATCATTTTAAAGAAATTTCCCAAGGGGAATAATTTAGCAAACTTTCCAAGTAAAATTAACCCAAATACGAGCGCCCAACAAATCACCCAACAAATTGACAAACTGACAAAATATAGCACTTGACATCACACAAAAAAAAACATTATTCGAGCCGACTTTCAAACGGAAATGACAGCATTTTAGGGGGTTACCAAACCAACAAAAACCGCTACAAAATAAATATCGTGTAAAGCAAAAAAACCGCGAAAAAACGCCAAATATAAAACAAAAGAAAAGCAAACAAAAAATACCCCAATGAGTGCCCTAAAGTTAATGATTGAGACCTTTAAGCAACAAAAAGTTGATGTATAATAATACTTATGGCAATTTTCATTTTTTATAGAAAATCATTATAAATTAACAATAAAAAAATTAAAATAAAAACAAGTGCAAACGTGTGAGAAAAATAAAAGTTGAAAAATGCAAACGTGTAGAAGAAGAAAAGCCGGAGGCGATACGGCCACGATCTTGTGGCGGAGACTGTGTTTGGCCAGTCTCTTGGGATTATTGCTGCTTGGCATTCAAATTGAGCATGCGGCGTCTGCGCCTGCAGGCGAGGATGCCACAACGACCATGCCACCACCACCAGCACCTATGGATGCCACAACTTCAGCCCCTGCCACAGCAGAAACAACAATTGGCGTAGAACAAAGCAGCATCGGCAGCACCAGCACCAGCACCAGTACCAGCACCAGCAGTACCACTGAGGAAGCGGATAGTTCAACGACTTCAAGCACTACAGAAACGTCCAACAAATTGAATGCGGCCGAAGCTGGTGAGTTATATAAAAGCCAAAAGCCATGAAAATTATAGATGCCGGCAAGACGCAACGCTGGCGATGGCGATGGCGATGACGTTGTCTAGGCCCCCAGATCGTTCGCCAGACACTTTAATCTCACCTTACTTGGGCTCTGGGACTCTGAGACTCTCTGAGGCTCTCTGGGATATAATCAAATTTTATTCTCTGAGCCACCAATTAACGGCCAGGCCTTCTCACGTCGTGAGCCAGTGCGTGTCTTGGACGGCCCTGCCCTGCCCTGCCACCAATTTCGTTTCGATCTGTAAGACATTTCTCCATAATTATTTCGGATTCGCTTAAATGGAGCGAACGAAAAGAAATTTTCTTTGCTTTTGGGGATTAATCATTGGTAGAATATTTTCGTATTCGTATCTGTGGCCACAACAAGTTGTTTCCTGTTGAATTACTTAGTTAATTGTGCGGCATATCAAAGGGAAATTTTTGAGAAAATCTGAACATCTTTTAACCTCAAGCTAAAAGGCACAGACTTCCAGTTTGTTGAAGCTTGAAATGGGAAAGTATCATAATAATAATTCAAGTATTTCTCGAGAGAGAAAATGAACTTTTAATGTGTTGTGTATGACCGAAGGGAACATTCCAACACGTATTACATCTTCAGAAGAAGAAATAACTTTATTCTGGTTAATCAATCATTCAAAGAATATTTTAAATATAGAAAATATGCGTAGAAAATTGAGAAAAAATATGCATAATTATAGAACCAAGAAAAGCAAGCATTTAAATAATTATTAAATGATTTTTAACACAAGAAAGTGAACAAAACAAATTAAAAATATAATTATAAACCAATATAAATTATTCAAAAATTGATTAAAGGAAAAAAATGATTTCTAATGTGGCTTTTCTTGATCTACAACATTCCAACATGTTCTGAGATGATCTTTAAAGCCAAGAACTTTTCCAGATCAAAAGTGAAAGGCTCCATTCCTCCGAGTACTCGTATATCTTATAAACCAATCAAGTTTTTCTTATACAGAAAATGAGGTTAGCAGTTTAATTGTTTCGGTTCTTTGTGGCCACCATGTTATAATTAGCTTTTTTTGGCTTAATGTCAGATGCACATCAAAAGCGTCACGTTGAGAACGACATGGCCATAAAAAAAAACTTCAATTTGTTGTACTTTTCCATTGTTGTTTTAGGTTTGGGTTTTCTTACATCTCATCTTGTTGGTCCATTGATGACTCGATAAAATGAGAGGCCCACACAGAGATATCAGATCTGTTTCGGCTTAGAAAAGTGGCAACACTCGATGGGTTTTGAGCCCTTTACAAGTCGCCCGAAATGCCAAGGGAATAGGTTATACGGTTTTTGGGCTAGACCTCCACAAATTACTCAATCTATATGCAAATTAGGGAATTGCAATGACTCATCTTGACCTACGTGCAGACGAAAAATTCATTTGTTTTAGCTTCAGGGATTTTTGGGAGTGGAATGTCTTTATCGTGGGGGCTAATTATAAAAAGATGTACCACGAAAAATGAGCAAGAAAAATATATTCAGCAATTAGTCATTCGGTTTTTGGGCTGAAACACCCACAAACTATGCAAAAGACACACCACAACCACACCTGATAATCAACTTGGGGATGTTCCATTGATGTGTTCCCCTCGCCGAAGAGAGTGGAGTGGCTTCATTAATTAGTCAGAAAGTGGGCAGCCAGCCATCAGATTAAGGTCTTACGTTATGTAAATCTATATCTAAAAATACAAGCATTTACGACACAATTATTGAGCAAGACTTTGGACAGTTGCAAAACGGGTTTGCCCTGGAGACAAGTCTTGAATTGAGGCTGTAAAGTGTCAATGGATCAACCAATTATATGTCTACATTGAAATATCTATTCTATATATACAAGCAGTCTCTCCGAATGATTCATCGACGCACAGCCCGAAGCGGATATGCAATCTAGAAATGCCCATTTCGGAAAACAGATTTGTTGCTGCCCACTAAGGCAAGAAACTTAGAACTCAATATAGCTTCTGCGGCCATTCGGAATTAGCCAAAGAGTAAACTCATAAATAAATTCATAAACAAATAAAATCTATAAAATATCATTGAATATTTTTCAACATTTTCCAATTGAATTGCTACTGTTTTGTTCATGGATTTTAAGATAATTCATAAAAAAATAAAATCTATAAAATATCATTGAATATTTTTCAACATTTTCCAGTTAAATTGCTACTATTTTGTTCATGGATTTTAAGACAATTCATACAAAAATAAAATCTATAAAATTTCATTGAATATTTTTCAACATTTTCCAATCAAATTGCTACTTGTTTGTTCGTGGATTTTCCCCCAGTTAATGCTAACAAAAGCTATTAGCGATGCTTTTACACTGTTTGACGGACAGCCAACTACTAGTTTGTGGAAAAAAAACCCAAAGCCGAAACCGAAACCAGACCCCAGTAAATTGTTTGCTAACTAAGAAAAATCGACACATACACCGGATCGACCGACCGACTTTAATGAGTTGGAAAATTGCAGAGCATGGTGCCTAGTGGCTGATGGCTGGGTGTACTTGAAAGTCGAGTACATAAATCATTTATGTTAATTTTCCGCTGTGCGGTTATTCCCAATTGATCATTGAGTGCAAAAATTGTGGCCTTCCATTGAACGAAATATTCCTATTGAGCAATTTTCAATGCGTTGGCAATGCAAGTCAGGGCCCTGCACTCGATATGGTGTTGCCAAAAATAAATACAAGCAAGGTCTCTCGCTTGCACAATATATACAAACACGATACTGAACGACCTCAACTATCAGATTTACTTTCTTCAAGGGAAAATCTCCAGCAGATTTGCAGAAAAAATAATAATCATAAATTATGAACGAAAAGTGCTGTGTGACCTGCTATTATGTGGACCTGTTGATTGTTTATTATTTTAACAAATCATAGCCAAGTGAAATTTACATATTTCTGGCACGATAATCGTGCCTTTTTGAGAGAGGAAGTTGATGGAGTCAACATTTAAGCGAAAACATCGAGTTTCGCATGAATGGAATATGCCCCAAAGTCGCCCATGGAGATGATGCCTCCTCCTCCTCCTCAAGTTTGTGGCCTCAGTCTTTTGTTTGTGTACGGACTCCCATGGGAGTTCTCTCTCGCGCTCTTCATCTTGCTGTTGATTTTGTGTGTCTGTTGTTCTTTATATGTTTGTTTTCTGTCTGCATCACCGAGAAATTCTGCAGAAAAAGCCAGGCAGGCAGGCAGGCAGACAAGACTTTTGTTTTCGTTGGAGTTTTCAAGGATACAAGTTTTTGTTGTCTGAGTGTGAGAAATATGCCGGAGATACATATGTATGTATACTCTGCGGAGGGTGTGGCCCCAGGGTTCGGTGCGTACCTTTCGCTTTGCCGTTGGGGTTCATGCTCGATTAGCTGGCAAAATTTTCGTCTGGCGATCCGCTATAATGAACCGATAAGTAAAAGTAGCTTAAAAAAAAAAACAGACTTTTCAACAAGCTGCAAAACAATTTCCAAATGTGTGGAGTGACAGATACAACACCAACACCAAAAACTGTTGTTAATTGTTGGCCGTTACTATTATTATTATAACCATTATTATTATGGCGCTGTACTTCACACACACACAGCATCGTTAGAGAGGGAGATGGAGATGCGTGAAAGTGCAGACAGAGCCAACAATTAACATTTTGGCCATAAATATGGCTTACAGATACTTCGAACTTTAGTGTCAAAAGCACAACAAAAAATGTGAACTTTGAGTGGGTTTTCCATGGCACTCGGATTGGCTTTGGGGCCTTGGAGGCTTTCTCCCAATCACCCAACTTTAAAGAATCAAACGGGTTGCACAAGTGAAAAGAAAACCTGCCCCGGCGGCACCCCGGCCTCAATCTCAATCTCATTTCTATTTGTGTCAGGGGCGCATATCAAAATGCATAAATAAGCCAAGTAAAATTAAGTATAATTGTAACTCGTTTGAAATATGCATTAGGCAATGGCATCAATTCCACTTAGAGCCAACGCACGTACCTATCATGCAATTCCTCTGCCAGTTCTCTCTAGCCCCTCCAGCCCCTCGCGGGGTCTAGACATGCGCCTTGGCTGTCTTGCATTTTTTTGAATTAGATAATTTTTCATATATATACTATATAATGCTTTTTTTTCTCATGCGAGTGGGAAAAATGTAGCACAGAAAGCCAATGTGCGGCTAATTAATGCATTTTAATTGCACATACTTTTGTGGCTCAGTGTGTGTGTGTGTGTGTGTATACTGCTGCAATTAAGTGTGTCATTGAACGGTGCAGATACAGAGATACAGATACTCTGAGGAGACGGAAAGAGAACGCCTGGCAGGAAGTGCCGCCAGGCTTCAAGCTGGGAGAGGGAGATAATACAGAATGAACATTAATTTAATTATGGGCTATGAATATTTTTCTACTGTTAGGTGATTTGAGACATATATGAATGGGAGGAAATATCTGTTATATAATGAGGGGGTAAAAAGATAGAGGAATCGGAAGGAAATCATTTCTATTTATGTTTATGCATTAAAAGAAATTTATTCATTTTTACTCATTCTTTTTCTAGTTTAACATAGGTGCTAAATATTTAATATTTTTACGATCGAATTGAGGCATATTCTTAGTGTTTTTAGGTGTTAATTTTTAAGGCTATATATCTAGATATGTATAGAAAAGAAGAGACAGGGCTGGGTGTAAGTTTTGCTTGATTAGAAACTTTTGGTTTGCCTTTGGCTCATCTCTAATGCTCTTAGCTCTCGCTTACTTTATGCCATCGATAGCCCCTATAGTTAGTTATAAAATATTACCTTTATACCCCATTTTCTTCACTCTTTTGATGCTTTGTGCTGTGCCATTCAATTGACCTTCAATTTCCAAACGCACTTGCCACTTTGCCAGCACAAATGTTACAGAGCCAGTCGGCAAAACCTCTCACATGGCTAACTCTAATTCCAATTCCACTTCGATTTCATGGCCGGCCAAACAACTCGCATTCACTTGGCTAAAGACTCTCCGTTCATGTGTGTGTGTGTGTGTGTGTGTGTGTCTGTGTCTGTGGGGTGTCATTCCATTGAGATCAGATACAACAGACACTCGCTACTACTCGGCACAATATTTATACAAACGTTAAGGGGCTTTAGTGTTTAGTTGTTCATATTTTTGCCAGAGGTCTTTGTCTCGGCTTTAACAGTACTCCACTCCAGCGACTAAATGGACAATGACACGAGCTTCGTCGTCGCAGCATTTGAAACGTGTTTTTTTTGGCCATCAAAGCATTAGATACGATCCGCCCTCTCATAGATACTCCCTCTGCAGTGCCCCCCCCCCCCTCTCCCTTCCATTTTGCAGCAGGTCAAACTGCATTTTTGTTGTTTGTCAGATGCACATGAACTTTCGAGTTGAAAAAGGTCAAATGCTATGTTATGTTGGGAAATTATTTCGCTTTGCCTTGTCTTCTTCCCCTTTTCGCTGGCTTTTGCTGTTTTGTGGGTTCTTTTTTTATAACTGAAATAACTGAATGACTGACCGCTGGGGCATTTATTTGTGTTCTTTCCTCTGAGCCCTCTTTTGATGTCATTAGCCAGATAGAAAGGCCGATAAAATGCCCTGTATTTGGGTTAGAGGCGTTGTCGGTTAACTGCAATTGAGATACAAATTTATGATAGGGTACTGTGTAGTTGGTAGATTTTTGTGGCATTCTTTTGTGAGAAAACAAAACGGTGCTTCAATGTATTCCAAAAAGTGTAAATGATCTAGCACTTAGCTGTGGCCTGATGGCCCTATAAAAGTAATGTAGGATCTAAGAACAACAATGATACCTTTAGGATTTCCTTCCTCAATTAAACCATCAACATCTTCCGTGTCCATTCACATCTCAACCATTTCCAACATTCATTATTGAAATTTAACACTTGGTTTCACAAATTTCCATACTCGGATTTATTCGTGTGTGTGTGGATTATCATCTTCATGGACAAGAGCCATCACAATGAAATTTCATTAACATCAGCACAAAATTTCTAAAGCAAATACAATAGAAAAAAACCACCAAAGTCTGGTTTTAATTAAACCAAAAGAAAAAAAAAGATAATCAAAATTAACACCCAAAAAAACAACAACTGGAACTGCAGGCAACATCCAAAAAAATTGCGTAATCAATTTTGAATTTGTTTTTAATTCCAAGTCAAAACCGGACCAACAGCTGCATAATACCATTCGGATATATACATGTATATATGTAGATATATATTATGGATTCATGACACACTCTGAGGCATGACCGTTACATTGCCCAAAAAAAAAAACAACAACAGAAATGGGCAGACCTTTCCCCCAGTCCACATTTTTTACCCTTTTCCGATCGGTGGAGCCGCTCCGTTTTGTTGACACTTTTTGCGCGTTACAAAACGCGGCCAATTGAGTGGCAAGGGGGATGGGGGGGATTACGGGGAGGGAGTGGTGAGGGTTTGTGGTGTGGGGCATGGGTAATGGTCATTAGGCAGGTTTCATTTTGAAGCTCTGCTTCCGGTTGGCTGCCCAAACATAAAAAATCTATAGATACGGAAATTTGGGGGAAAAATAATACGATAAGAATAATAGGAGGGGGTACCGATAATGAACAGTTTTAGACTGTTTATAAATGGAATATTATACCTGTTTTATGCAGAAAAGAATCTGAAAGAATGAAAGAAAACTCCAGCAATGGAATACTTATTTTTCAACTAAGAAATTGCAATCAACTCTTTTCATTCTCTTTAGACAATTTCGATGGCAAAGCAAGAACCTAAAGTTTTCCAATGCCTTTTTCCCAAAGCCTTTCTTCATTCTCATCTCCAATCATTTTGATTGCTCGTTTGCAGCTTTTGCAGCTGTTCAATTGACCAAGAAACCCTTATTTTCTATTCAAATCTAACGTACACTTTGGGCCATCATCAACTGTAGATCAAGACCATCCACAACGGCAGAACAGCCACTATCCCACCTAACAAAGACATCCGCTTTGCATTGCAACGCTTCATGGCAGCTTGTCAATTCTAAGCACATCACTTATGCATATCCCAAGTAGTAGAGCCCCAAGCCCCTCCTCCCGCCATCTGCATATAGTAGGGGGTATCTCCCACTCCTTTCGACTGTCCGATCATTTGTTTGCTTGTGTGAGCCGCAGAACGTGCGGCGACTTAGAAAAACCGCAAATGAGTGTTGCTTTGGACTACCGGACAGGCATTTTTGCATTTTTCTGCATAAGTGGTTTGCTCTTGTGGCTGGCATTCATTGTCGTCTGCATACATATCGCATGTGTATATAGTCGTATATATATCATAATCAAGACTGGCTGACCGGCTTAGCTCTGAGCCATAAACTATGCTAAGCCAAAAACCCATTTTGCCTGGCCAACAAGGAGAGAAAAAATGTATAAAAGATACAGAAACTCAAGTTCGTTGTCAGAGTCTTTTGTATGGAAAAATAGACTTGCATAACGGAAAGAAAAGACCACCAAACAAGTATGCATCAGGGATCTATGTATATTCTAGGAGATACATACATACTATATATAGGTATGTACAAAATAAATTGAAGATGCCTGGGCTGGCTTTAACGAGTGCCGAGTGAAAAATGAAAATCAATGACAGTAAAAGACAAATTGTGCGCCAAGTAAAAACAGACAAAACAAAAGGAGAGGAGAGCCAGAGATGCAGAGAGCCAGAGATGCAGAGATCCAGCCGCAAGAACTTCGAACAGTTGGCGTATTATAAACGGCTAACCGTGACAAGAGACCCGAACAGAACAGAACAGAACAGAAGAGCCAAGAACTGCAATAGCAACAGATCCCAAGCTGTAGCTGGAGTTGGAGCTATGGCCTGGAGGCTGCCACAAAGGTAAAGGCAACAGCAGCAGCATAACGAACTAAAATTCAAGGTTCATGTCAGTAACCCTAAGAGTTCTGGTCTCTCCCTGTCCCTGTCTCTGTCTCTGTCTCCATTCGACACAACAATAAAAGCAACAGCTAAAACATAAAACACACACATAAAGATCTGCTCTGTCTATATATTCGTATTGTGGAAGTCGGCTAGGGTCTCTTTCTCCTACTCTTTTCTCTCTCTTTCTCTCTCTCTCTCTTTGTGGGCTAACGAACTGAACTTCGGGAGTTCTTCTACGTTTTTATACCCTTACCTATTGATGGGGGAATAAGTAGACCTTTATTTAGGGTTTGAAAGATGGATGGAGATTGATTTTGAAGGAGAGAAGTGTGACTCATTATGATACGGTTGGGATTCCAATTAGCATAAGTTTTGGTTAGGAATTTGTGGCACTAATCTTTGGTAGAATATTTTGTAGAAATTCCAACAGCCCCGAAATAAATATATGAAAATTCTCCCCATTGAAAGCTGGTTTCCTGGCATCCTCTCGATGATTCTTTTAGCTGAATTGTTACAAAAACTCTTTTCATTATCACCATTCCGTTCAAGTCCCCGAAAACACTTTTTCTTGAAATTTCTTCCACCATAGAACCCTCTTTTAGGGCATATCCCATTCGTTCTATGTGACTTCTTTGGTCTCAACTTTTTTAGCGCTAAATTGGCGTCCGTTGCATGCTGACTCCGGAGTCCGGACTCTGTCTTTCAGTCTTTCAGTCTTACTCTGACTCTGACTGACTGCCTCCGAGCGTATATTTTGTAGCTTTTTCTTATTGGAGCGACGACAACTGGGGTCTAGGGACCGCTTTAATGCTTATTACCACGCATGCATGACAGTCCCAGTCGCCAGTTGCCAGTTGCCAGTCGCTAGTCGCCATTCTCTGCTCTCCCCCAACCACCTACACTCCAGGTCCCCTCTAGGGCCTGTCTAGGCGTAGGACTTGACTGGATAAATGCCGTCCCCATGGGGTAGCATTTCGTACAAAGAGAGAGAGAGAGAGATCGTCAGCGGGTGTTTTCCTGTCCCCTCTTCAGAAATGAAAGAGCAGTACGTCATGAGTCAGCGGAGTAAGCGTATGGTATATATGGTATATGTATATGTATATGATGGAAAGGGTTATTTACTTTTCCATTCGACTGCAGGCTGCCATGATGGGGTGTGCAAATTTTGATGAAAATTGCAGGCAGCAAACCGTTTTGAGTTATTACTGAAAATGGTCTGGAAATTCAGGAAATTCTTAGAGCTCTTTAAGAGCCATCAAACATAATTATGTCCATATTTCAGAAATATTGATTGACTTAATAAAGGAAAATTGTGAATAGAAATTTGATGGATGGCCTGCCGTTAATTTGTATCTGAAAAACCTCTCAGAAGTATCCCAAAAGTGCTACAATTATCGCTCATGTTCAAGTTCAAGTTCCAATTAATGAATAAACTTTTAATTGAATGTTTTTCTGGCCAGAAACAATCTTAATGCTCTGCAGAAGCCAAGGGCAAGAAGAGACAAGTGTTTTAGGGTCATCATTTATTTATGACATGAATGCCCGAATACAAATGTAATTATATAAGAAGAGATGGCAAAGCAAAAAGACCAACATCTTTGGCAGGCCTCAAGACACCGTCTCCTAAGCGCTTTAAAGTCAGAGAAAAAAAAAGCCCAAAGAGAAGCCAGAATTATATCATAAAAGATGTGGCTGGGCTGATATTTTGGTTTTTGGTTTTGGGGCTTGTCCCTCGACTGGGTCTTCCAAGAATGGACGACCAACCATGCGATGATTCAGCAGGCAGCAGGCAGGCCAGCAGGCAGGGCAGAGGCAGAGGCAGGCAGAGGGAGCTTAATGAATACCTTGCAGATTTTGAGGAATTGATGCTGCCTGAAAGATGCTTGGGGTTCGGTTCGTTTTGAGGCAAAACTGAAAACAGAAAACAGAAAAAAAGCGAGAACCGCGAGACGAGAATTGAGAACTGAAAACAGAAATTACCTTTCAATGATGGCATGGCCAATGCGGAATTGCGGCAGATGATGATGATGATAATGATGATGATGGTACGCGTGAGATATTTCCAATACGATTTGCCATATTTCCGCTAGAGTTGCGCAAGAAAAGTTCTGTTTTTTTTTCTGTTTTTCCCATTCAGTTACCGTAAATGTGGGACAAAGTCTTAAGAGTTTATTTACCCCATTCGGGGATGAGTCAGTATTGATAGGGAAAGAATATTTATAGACAGATGTCTAAGGGAGAACAGTTACTCAAGAGATCTTTTGCTGTACCCCTAATCCTTCCTTTTCTTTAAAGATTCTAATGTTATTTCTTTCTTGTTCCTTTGCAGAGATGACCACAACATTGCCACCAAGCACCAGCAACAGCAGCATCATCTCCACATCTGCTGAGGACACAATGAGTAGTTCTTCTGTGAGTTCTACCAGCATTGAACCCATCACCTCAACAGAGCCCACAACGACGCCGCGACAGGAGACCGATGGAACCGAACAGCACTTGATCTTCTCCAACACGGAGGCGGATCAGACCCACATCCAGCACATACCCCTGAGGGATGAGCATGCGGAGAATAGTGGAGCTGATGCCACCACCGAGGCACTGAAGGATCCGCGGGAAGATCAGCTGCTCAATCAGATATCGAATGAGAACGATGATGTGGTCAAGGATCTGAATAATTTCCGACATCCGGCGACGCTGATCACGGCGAGCAACAGCAACAGCGAGGAGAGCGGTGACTCCTCAGTGAATCCCAGTGAAAATGAAAGTGAAAAGGCAGAGGAAACAACAACAACCAGTACAACAACGACAACAACCAGTACAACGACAGAGGCAACAGTGCAGATCGAGCGCGAAGAGGATCCCTATCATGTGCATATACTGTCCGAGAATCATGATCGCCTGGCCGAACACGAAGATTATCAAATGCTGTCGACCAGCACCGAGGAGTCCTCATCATCGTCATCGTCATCGTCAGAGCCAGCTACAACCACAACTACAACAACAACCACAGAGAGCGGCTCTGATGCTGGTATTATCGTCAGTGTGGAGAACAAGGCAACCGCAGAGCCATCCATATCCACATCCACATCCACAGAGGGTACCACGACTACAAGCACAACCACATCTCGAGCACGCGCCATGCATATGAATGAGGAGCCAGAGATCGAAGCGGCGGCGGCTGCCACCACAATCATGCCACCAGACAACGAATCGTCGTCGTTGTCGTCGTCGGGTCCAGTGATTAACATTGTTGAAGGACAACACATGAAACAGGAGGAGGAGTCCGAGTCGGAGAGCAGCAGCAGCAGCACCACCACCACCACAACCACCAGCACAACGCCAGCCACAACCACCACAGAGGAGCCATCGCCATTTGTTGCCTTTGCAGGCGAGGGTCGATCAGCGGGTGGTGTCGGCGATGATGATGTGGAGGAGCTCTTCCTGCAACGCAATGCCACAACGCACGAACAGTTCATGGATCTCAGCGATGTCAGCATGGATGAGGAGCCCAAAGAGGGTAGCATCAGTACCAGTACCAGCACCAGCAGCAGTACATCTACCACAACATCGACGACCACCGTTCAACCGGAAACGGAAATGCCCAAAATAGTGGAAATCACCGCCAGCGGGGATACAATGCAACGCGAATGTTTGGCCAACAGCAAGAGCTACAAGGTTAGTATGTATGGAAAATGAAATATAGAAGTTTTGGTCCCGTAGAGAAAGCGCTAACGCCTCCTCTCGTCATTCCTTTTTGTCTGGCAGCCAGCCCACTTCCTGGCACGCAACTCCAATTGGGGCTTGTCGTCACCCTGGGGATTGCATAATGGCCAACAAGTTTTTGGGAGCTGCCGCACATAATGAAACCGGTCAGAGCACTGGGCTCCATATTCCATATTCCAGACTCAGTCTCAGTCTCTCTCTCAATCCCCAATGCAGCTGCTGCTGCTGCTGCTGCCATATTTTCGCTGTTCGACCAAGCAGCAATTATGCAAAATATTTGCGCACCTTAAAAATCAAAAGAGAGAAAAATGTAGAAACAAAACTTCAAGAAAAGGAAACAAAAAACGAGCAAAGAAAATTCCAGAAAATTGCTGGGTTGTGATTGATGTTGACATCGCCTTTGTGGCTTTGGCCAAAGGCGGTGGCTACAAACGGCAGTACGAGATGCGAGATGCGAGAGGGAGATACAATTCCAAAGCCTGTCCAAAACCACTCTCAAATGCAAATTCCATGCCATTTCGAAGCCAGGAATCCAAGCAATCATCTCAACAATGTGTAAACTGATAGCGTTTCAAATAAATCACTAGATAATCGATTTGCATTAGAACTATTCGGTTAAACAATGCATAACGTTGTATGGCTCTATCTTTCATCTAAAATAATTCATCTAATTAGCAGCCAACGAGCATTTTCAATCATTTCCAACACGCCTTTGTGCGTCTGTCCAACTGTGACGTGTTCATCAAACATTGCACTCGGCCACAGAGAGGCACGGAATGGCTACCAATCATGAACGCTACTCACATCGGTTGTAGATACCATATATATATATACTGCAGGTATATACATATATAAAGTGCAGTTGGTGCAATGAATGCCTGCAGCTGGGGACTGAGGCACTACTGACCAAAACCCAACCCACTTTTCTGGGATGGAGCCTGGGCCTGCGCTTGGGCCTGAGTCTGAGTCTGAGTCCGAGTCTGGAGTGTTGATTTTGCTTTAATTAAACGAGTGCTTGGCTTTTCTTTTTCAAGTACCCTAATCAATAGAGCGGTATTGGGAAATTTGCAGGCATTTTGAAAGTTTTTCTAGGAAAAATAGTTGTTATCGAAAGGTCATTCCCTTTTCAACGACTTATTAAAAATGTTGGCAACCTCTCAAGAACTTTTAAAATATTTTCTATATTTGTGGCACTTTAATTTCCATAAAAAGAGTATTCCCTCGTCGTTATTAACCTTCCTCCATATTTTATTCAATTTTTTTTCTTAATCTTTTAAATTGTTTGTCTTGTCGTTTTCATAATCGAGCTTGCGGTTCGCGTTCGATATGAAATAATTTTTGCTTTCACTTTTAATGAATTGTTGCCGACAGACATGGCCCTCCTCCTCCCCCACTCCACCCTCTTGCCCATCAGATATTTTTTATAAATTGCCATCGATTGTCGGACACGTGCAACATGCCAAGCCGCATGCCGCAAATGTTTTTCAAGTGAGCAGCCAAAGAGCAAAAAAAATAATAAAAATTTATAAAGTAAATTGCACAGTTTAGCTGATATTTAAGCTTGGATTTGCAGTAGTTTAATGCGGCAAAGGGGGCGTTTTTATGGGCTGCCCGAGGTTCACAAAAGTTCACAAGAATTGTGCTCATTAGGCCAACATAAAAGCGGGGGGGAAGGTGTCAGGTGGCAGGTGGCGGGGGCACACACCATAAAAGCCTTTGGGCGTGAATTCATATGAATCCATATAAACGGCTGAGAGAACAGAACCCTAGTCGCCGACGTTTAATTAAAAGAACAAAACGACTGCCTAAAGAGTTTTCCCGCTAAAACAAAAGACTCAAGACACGAACTTGTGTGTCTGGAAGGGGAGTGCGTGGGCAGCAGCCGCACTGGCTGAAGTATATGACATATTTGGTTATTGGAGCACTCCAAACAGAGAGCAGGAAATTTCAGCTCATGATTGCCTTCAGTCAACAGCCGCATGATTGATGATCAGCCACTCCGAAACCACAGAGTGTCTGCCTTATGCCACAAATTGACGTAATTTCTGGGCAAATGGCTTTCACAGAGTACACGAAAATTGGCAGACAAATGTCTTTGCGGATGCGAAAAGAGGGAGAACTGGCACAGTGGGTCGATCTTCAGTCATTTCCCTAAATAAATGATGATAGAACTTTGGCGAAAGACAGGGAAAGTTGTGGGAAATGGCTTAGAAGGGAAATCAAGGAAGTAACTTGATTAGGTTTTGATTGAAGTGGGCTGCTCTATGCTCTATGGATGGGAATATTTTTCCTTATACACATGTTAAATAAATCCTTTATTTTCCAGCATGGCGATACCATGGAAAGGGAATGCGATGAGCGTTGCACGTGCAACCGCGGCGACTGGATGTGTGAGCCCCGTTGCAAGGGCCTGAGCTATCCCCGTGGCAGCCAGCGCAGCATGGCCAATCCCAACTGTCGAGAGCGTGTGGTGGAGGAGGATGAATGCTGTCGGATGATGGAATGCAATGAGCCGCTGCTAGAGCCCACGGTGGCCATAACCGAGGGAGCAGCACCAGCAGCAGCAGCAGCAGCAGTGGAAGAGGAAGCCACAACCATTTCCAGCACCGATGATGAAGGTGAGTTTTCCATTAATCATTCGAAACAGACTTTGATGAAGATGAAGCAGATGTAGTGGCTTTTGTTATGGCTTTCTTTATGGCTTCTACATGTCGATCTTTTTGGCCAAAGCTTTTCTAACATGCAGTGTTCTCTATGCCATTCCATAAAACGTGCCTTGTGCCTCGTGCCCCGTGCCTCATGCCCCAACACACCCAACACATACACCAAACACACTCGCCTCGACTGCATTCCTCCCATTGCATTGCATTGCATCCACATAGCCACGCCCAAGCCGAAGAACGATTGCCATTATATGGGAGGCGTCTATAAGTTCCGCGAACGCCTGGAGATCGCCTGCGATCAGATCTGCCACTGTGCCGAGGGTGGAGTGATGGACTGCCGTCCCCGGTGTCCGGAGAGGAACCACACGCGGGCCGACAAGTGTGTGTATGTGAAGGATCCCAAGGATGTGTGCTGCCAGCTGGAGCTGTGCGATGTCACCCTGGACGATCACGAGCAGCCGCAGACCCCGCCCCAGAACAGTGTGAATGAGGATTCGGAGGAGGAGCACCACGACCACCACCAGGAGCATGTCTACGGGTTGCAGGAACAGGCCAGAGATGCGGGAGGCGCCACTGCCGGCTGCACCTTCAAGGGCTCCCAGTACGAGGTGGGACAGCAGTTCCGCGATGGCTGCGAGCAGCTGTGCATCTGCAACGAGCAGGGAATCCACTGTGCCAAGGTGGAGTGCCCCTCGAACTTCGGATTGGACGTGCAGGATCCGCACTGCATCCGGTGGGAGCCGGTGCCCGCAGACTTCAAGCCCATTCCGCCGAACTGCTGTCCGGAGAGCATGCGATGTGTGGACAATGGCACGTGCACCTACCAGGGCGTCCAGTTCGATAACTGGGCTCCGATTCCGGCGAATCTCTCAGGTAAAGTCCATACATCCAATCCATTCCCCCCACATAGTCGCCTCATGACCCCCCCCCTTTGAATCTCCGTTTAGGTTGCGATCAGCATTGCTATTGCGAGAATGGGCGCGTGGAGTGCCGTCCGGCGTGTCCGCCAGTGCTGGCACTGCCGCCCGCGGATCTGCCCTGCCATCCGGCCCAGGCCCGTCTCCTGCCGATACCCGACGATGAGTGCTGCAAGCAGTGGAGCTGTGCTCCGCTGGTGCCCAAGATCGGGGCTGCCGGGCAGGAGGAATCCCACGAAGAGTCGTCCAGCCAATCCACTGCGATTTCCAATGGTAAATAGACTTTGCACGACTCGCGATTAATCCTTTCCTGTTTTTCGGGGAACTGCATGCAATATAGAAGTTTTCTGGAAACGATTTGCCCACTGCCCACTGCCATGTCATTTTTCATTTGAAAATCATTTTCAATTCGATTTGATTGGAAATTCATTAACTATTTTGCGCTTTTTGTTTGCTGCCTAACTCGTTTTCCCCGCTGCTATCTCTCTCGCATTTGCTGCATTGTTTTTGCATTTCAAATGCTATTTAATTTCGTTTTTACTTTACTTTATTCCATCAATTATAAATATATTCACGCTATGCATTTTGTAAATAATCAAACAACATTCAACATGCAACATGCAAAATAACAGAAACCACAACGACAGCGACGACCACGACAAGTACAACAACCACTGGCAAAATGCCGCCCCAGAAGAAGCCCTCCTCGTCGGGTGCCTTCTATCCCACATTGGACGGCAAGCCGCCAAAGTCCGTGGGAGGAGGCGGTCTGGGCATCTTCGAGAAGACAGAGAAGAGCCATGAGAAGGGCCATGAAAAGGGACACAAGAAGGTGCAACACCAGCACCAGCAGCAACAGCAGCAGCAGCAGCAACAACAGCAGCAGCAGGAGCAGGAGCAACAGCAGCATCAGCAACAGCAGCACCAGAACGATGTCATATTCGATGATCGCGAGGGACACTTGCAGCAGAATGGCGGCGGCTTTGTGCCCTTCCAGTTCGGACACCAGCATCCGCACCAGCAACACCTGGGACCCTTTGGCTTCTACAATCCCGTAAAGCCTGTCTACGAGGACTACAATCCCTACGAGCCGTACGACATTAATCCCAACGGAACGCCCCAGGGCAAGCCGCCACCAGTGCCCACTAGTCAATCGGATTTGTTTAATATACTGGGAGCAGAACAGCCAGGACATCAGGGACATCAGGGACATCCAGGGCATCCCAATCATAATGGACATCCCGCGCAGACCCAAAAGGATAATCACAATCTGCCCTCCCAAGTGAGAATCGAACAGATTCTGCAGCATTTGCAGCAGACCGTGCCAGGAGGGCCACCAGCCCCACAGCAGCAACAGAACTCCCAACAGCAGCAGCAGCAGCTGCAGAATCCCGGACATTATGTGCCCATTGTGCACAGTGGACTGCCGCCACCGCCGCCTGCACATGGCATTGCCATTGTCGATGGCCAGCCCGTGGCATACGAGAGCTATCCGGTGATACCAGGCCTGGGAGTGCCGCCACCAGCAATCCATCAGCAGCAGCAGCAGCAGCAGCAACAGAAGCAACCACCACTGCAACAGCAGGCCACAATCCTGCCCAGCTCCAGCACCAGTTCGGGGTTGTCCACCCAAGCCAGTGAGCATAGTCTGCACCAGAACCAGGAGAAGCTAGCGAAGCAGCCATCCAATCCAGGTTGAACCAACAAAATATTCTATAGCTAGTAGCTACCCAACACTCTTAGATCTCTACAAAATCAAGCAAATCAAAGAACAACAGCCACAACAGAACACTGCGACAGGGTTTCTACTGTACTAACTGCCGACCCACACACAAACTCAAACACAAACTATACTTCACACAGATACAAAAGCATCCACACACTCATACCCAGATCCATCCATCATTGTCATGCTTTTTTGCGCTAATCCGAAATTTGAGCGATATTCCAAACAAAATTCGTTAATTATTTTTGGGGAAAACAAAATACTAATCTTTGACAATTAATTAATAGCTGAAAACTAACCAAAATATTCGTATATTTCCCCCCCTCCCACAAAAAAGGCAACAGCAAACTCCAGCCAGACATTGAAGTTCATACTTTGGAAGCTCTGGATGCGCGAACCATTCACATTGTCTTCACGGTGCCCGAGGTCTATGTGAATCTGCATGGCCGCATCGAGCTGCGGTACACGAATGGACCCAGCAACGACACCTCCACCTGGGAGCAGCAGATCTTTGCACCGCCAGAGGACCTCCTGGCCACCTCGCAGATGGAGTTCGACTTGAACTATCTGGAGCCCAATTCCCTGTACAAAGTAAAGATCACACTGATACTCAGGGATCTGAATTCTCAGCCTTCGAGCACTGTGCATGTGGTGAAGCTGCCAGCGGAGAGGACCATCACACCCCCTCCGCCCTTCACCGACTACAGGCCGGACTTCCAGGACATCTTCAAGACCGTGGAGGATGCCGAGTTGAATGTCAGCGAAACGAATGCCACGTGGCTGCAGTTGACGTGGAAGAAGCTCGGCGACGAGCAGATGGAGTATGTGGACGGAGTGCAGCTGCGCTACAAGGAGCTGACGGGCATGATCTACTCCTCGACCCCACTGATACACCGCACCCTCACCAGCTACACCATCCAGAACCTGCAGCCGGATACGGGCTACGAGATCGGTCTCTACTACATTCCGCTGGCCGGCCATGGGGCAGAGCTGCGGGCGGGACACATGATCAAGGTGCGCACAGCGCCCAAGATCGATGTCTATGGCTTCGATGTGACCGTGAATGTCACCAAGGTGAAGACCCAGAGCGTGGAGATCTCCTGGAACGGTGTGCCCTATCCGGAGGACAAGTTCGTGCACATCTATCGGGCCATCTACCAGAGCGATGCTGGCAAGGAGGACTCCAGCGTCTTCAAGGTGGCCAAGCGGGACAGCACCACCGGCACTCTCATTATGGACCTCAAGCCGGGCACCAAGTACCGCCTCTGGCTGGAGATGTATCTGACGAATGGCAACACCAAGAAGAGCAATGTGGTTAACTTTATCACGAAGCCAGGAGGACCAGCCACGCCTGGAAAGACGGGTAAGAGTCGAGTGGGAATTTATAGATGGGATGGGATGACAGGATAACCATTTCCTTTTCAAGTCTTGCAATTTTTTGAAAGGATCTATTTGGGCTTCAAGATATTTGGTAAAAGAAAGGAATAGGCTTAGATTTAGTTTAAGTTTTAGATCCAAGAACCCTAACCATTCGGAACATTAATACCCATCTTTCGTTATTACAGGAAAACTCCTTACAGCAGGCACAGATCAGCCTGTGGGCGACTATTATGGTCCCCTGGTCGTGGTCTCTGTGATCGCCGCTTTGGCCATTATGTCCACGCTGGCCCTGCTCCTCATCATCACCCGAAGGCGAGTCCATCAAACGGCATCCATTACACCACCGCGCAAGAGCGACGCTGCCTACGACAATCCCTCATACAAAGTGGAGATCCAACAGGAGACTATGAGTGAGTAGACGACGAGAATGCCTATTCAATCCATA
This sequence comes from Drosophila helvetica, assembly GCA_963969585.1. Taxonomy (NCBI): domain Eukaryota; kingdom Metazoa; phylum Arthropoda; class Insecta; order Diptera; family Drosophilidae; genus Drosophila; species Drosophila helvetica. The sequence goes on from OZ018403.1 coordinate 5,173,523, forward strand.
CGAATTTGCAATAAAAAGTACTTAAATCCCCTCCTTCCAGATCTGTAACTCACGAATCTGCCAAAAACACTTAGTTCTAAAACAGATTCTTGTAAATATTTAAAGCAAAAACGAAAGGAAGGAAAAGTAATGGAAAAACTCAAACTCAGTGTCAGTGTCAGTAAAAAGAAATGTAATCAAAAAAGGAATATAATTTTCTTAAGCCGGCGCAAGATCAGTAAAAAATTGTCCCAAAATGTGGAATTCGGCCGCCATGTTGTATGTAGTGTTTAAGTAATCTACACAATTTTTTGTTAAACAATTTGTGACTTGTGTATATAGAGAGAGAGTGAGACAAGCAAGAAGGATACCCCATGGAAGAACTAATTGATCAAAAACTCCACACAACAAAAAAGAGAAAAAGGAAACCCGGGCGCATTGATTCTTCTAGCGATTTCGAAATGCATACGAGTTTAGTTAGTTTAACTTGTAAATTTTAGCTTTACACCTATCGTAATTTAAAGGCGCCTCATCATCGGTGGAGCAACGATCAAATCAACAACTACAGAATGCCAGCCGCAAAAGCGATGATGCGTTTTTCAATTAACAGTCCATAAATATTTAAAAGTAGTTCGTAAAAAACACTTAAAGAGATATGCATATACTCGTATGTATGTATGAATAAATAAAGAAAAAAATTATAAAAACTATTAAAATACAATATATGCGTGTGCTTTTAATTTACTTAATAGAAGAGAATAAAATAGTCAAGGGTGGCATTTAAATATCCATTTAAAAGTAAGTATTACTTCCTTCTATCCTTTCCATGATTCACCTCCAAAAAAAAGTTAAATTTTCGCGCATTTATTACAAAAATATACCATATATTTTATCCATATAATTTTGACGTGTTTCTTCCTGACTTTTATGACATTTTTAGACATTTATACCATTTTAACTTTAAGCTTTTTGAATGACTTTCGCCCATTTCAGAGAGTTTCATTTTACATTCAATTTCCACAATTCGTTTTTCCATAATTTCTTTTATTTTCTTTTTGCTTGCAGCACCAACAATATCAATATCGTATATCTATATGTATATATGTATGGTTGTAGACATATATATGTTTTTGTATATGTACAAAATGCACAACTAGATTTCGTTTGTTTTTTTTTGTGTTTCAGAATTCAAAATTCAAATATTTCGTACACTAAATGCTAAAGTTCTTTGTATTATTTACGTGTTAATTATAGACAAAAGTTATTGTAGAGCAAAGGAAAAAGGATATTTTAAATACTCTTGCTCATTTTGGCATAAACAAATCTTTGAGTTTGCTTTTTTTCGTTTTGATATATAAATTATTGTACAATTAATATGTAAGTAGACATTTTGTAATTTCTTGTTTTTGTTTTGTTTTGTTTTTACAGTATTTCTTTGCTTGTTTCTTTCTATTTTGTATTTTGCTTTTGTGTGTGTTTTAAATGTTAAAAGTAATCACTGTTTAGCCTCCGTTCTTTGACATTAAGTTGGTTGTGGTGTGGTTTTTGTTGCGGGGGGTGGATGAAGGACGCATAATGAAGGACATGTCGATGTTTACTTGGTGCTGGTGGTGCTGATGCTATTGCTGGCAGCCGTCTCGCTGTTGCTGCACTGCTCGATGACGCTGTTGCCCTCCGCCTCGCTGCTGGTTGTGGTCGATGAGGCACTATCCTCATTATCATCATCCGCACCGCCTTCTTCATCATCATCCTCGTCATCCTCATCATCATCATCATCCTCGTCGTCGTCGTCGTCATCGTTGTCGTCAGCTGGCGCATAGACAGGCTCATTTTCAATCAAACGCATGTCCATGTCCATGCTGTCGAATGAATCGGTTATGACACTATCATCATCAGTCGTTGTCTCGTCCTCCTGCCCGGACGTATCGTTGTCCAGATCCATCTCATCATCGCCGCCCTGTCCGTGGTGCAGCGATGGCGACTCCCCGCCAGCAGACAGACGCATCTCGTGCATCAGCTCCTGGATCAGTTCAGTCTCTATTTCGGTGACGCCCAGATTCAAATGCTTTTTGGTCACATCCATCAGCACATTCTTTACGTTGCGGGCCAGCAGACGCAGATGCTCATCGCTGCAGACATTCGGATCGGTCACATAGCGTATGTAGTCCTCCAGGTAGTAGGTGTTGTAGCTCTCGCGGCACGGCTCACCGCTGGCGAACTGCTGGTGCGTCAACAAAAGCTGATTAATCAGCCAGTTCCTGCCGCCCTTGAGCACCTCGATGGCATCCCGGACGCACTGGCGACCGAGTTCAAAGTTGCGGAACAGCGGATAGGTTATGGCACGGCGAAGGAAGGCCACCAGGACGTCCTTGTAGTTGTCGAACTGCTCGTAGTAGCAGAATAGAGGACACAGAATGCTGCGCGTCCAGGCCGATTCGCAGGTGGGATCGTTATTGGTGGTCCGCACATCGTAGCAAATGGCCAGCACAATGCTGATGAGGCCGCAGTCGATCTCCTTTCGCCTGAACCTCTCCAAGGGGCTATCTTGATCTTCAGGCTCCTCCTCCTCCTCTTCCCCTTTTTGTTGTTTCTGCAACGCCTCTCGACTCAGATTGTGCAACAGATGGGCCTGCTCTTGGGTCATGGAAGTTTCAAAGATTTTGGGCTTGAAGCGCAGGGGATTCTGATGCCCGGACGGAACCTGCAGCTCTACAAAATTCATTTTGTATTGATCGCGCGAGAATCGTTTCATTTCGTCGAGAATACGATCCTGCAGACGTTGAATGGGGCTAAGGCGATGGGGCTCCATCACACGACAAGTGGACTTATCCACCTAAAGGGGAACGATAGAATGATTCCAGAGTTTAAATTGTTTCTACTCTACTCACATCGCTAATATCCGGGGGTCCACCGTATTTGCTGGCAAAGCCATAGCCAAAATGATTTGTTAACTTGTAAATGCGCTCGTCTCCCTCGAGCTGCAATTGGCACTGATCGGTGATGCGTTTGAGTTTCCATTCGTGGACAAGGGACTCCTTATCTGGCTGATACAGGGCATCGGCCAATGTGGGCAGACGCAAGAAGGTGGCAATGTAGTCCTTGCGCACGGTCTTTGGTTTTGGGGCATCGCCAATGCTAGAGGAGGCTCCACCTCCTGATGAACTATCTTGAGTGGTGGCCGCAGTGGCAGGCGGCAGGCAGCGTAGGCATAGCTGGTAATGATTATCCTCTGGATCGAATTTTATCAGCAGTGTTTTCAGCTCTCGCATATCGAATGTGCGTCGGCTGTGGAATCTGTTGAAATACAAAGGAAATGCCAAATGCCATACATATATATACACGACATGGATAAATGGTTGGATAATGACTCACTTGTACAGCTTGACATCGGCATAAAAGTACAAATCATGCGAGTCAATGAATATATCGCAATTTCTTATACGATCCACATGAAGTGCTTCCGCACCCTCCGCACCCCCTTGTTCCAAGGCAACCACGACCCCGCGCCCAGGCTCTGCGTCTGCTGCTGCTTCAGCCTCTGCTGGTGCTTCCTTTGCAGCTGCTTCTGCTGCTGTGGGCGGGTGGGATGGCTTCTCCCTGGCATGGGGATGTGGTATCACAAGGGTGCATGTGTTCTCCTTATAGCTGTGTGTGATCTGTCCATATAACATCTTTTTATTTTAATGCGTTTAACTACGTTTTAACTACTGTTTTTTAGTATAATTTTATTTATTTTAATGACCAGTCTGCCCGTATATAAGAACCTAAAAAATGGCCCACACCGCGTTACGTAAATACTTGATTTCTATGTGACCGTAAAGTCAACTATACCAAATAAAATACTAAAAATTTGAGTATATACTCCACGAAAATTATAAAACGTGAATGATTTTATCGCAGTTTATGTGAAAGATATTGTGGTTTTTTATAAGAAAAGTAGAAGGATAGTACGGATCTACAAGAAGAATTTACAAACCGTGTTATTTTCCGCGGTTTAACTCATGGTGTTCACCTGTTCAAAGAGAGAGGGTTTACGGTATTATTCGAAAATCAGAATGTATATTTCGGTATATTTCTAAGGGGCAGACCGTATATTTTATTGATATATCAGCGGTCACACTGTTGGTGGCACAAGAAAAATACAGAATTATTAAAATTAAAAAAAGCCTCGCGTTGCAGCGTTAGGCACCGGTTAGAGAGTGTAATAAAAAACGCGGCGTGAAATTGTGCCCAGCTGCTGCTGATCAAATCAAACTCCTGTGCTGTTGTCGTCCTCAATTGTGTCGGTCGTGGCGTTCGCGTAGCAAAAATTTCTATAACAGTTCTCAATCAATCAATACCTCTCTCTCGCTCGCTCGCTCTCTCTGTCTCTCTGCCCTGTCTTTCGCTGTACGTGCGTGCTGGCGTGTGTGTGTGTCAGTGTTTTTCTGTTTGTGCGTGTGTGGTGCTGTGTCGTCCACTCCTTGGGTGCATAATTAAATTAATCAAATAAATAAAAAATCAACGTGTTGAAACCGAGAAGAGTAGCCACAGTGCAACAACAGCTTCATCATGACCATGGCAGGGCAAACAATCAACGACAGGCTGCTAGCAGCCCGTCACAGCCTTGCGGGCCAAGGACTGGCCAAGTCCGTCTGCAAGGCCACCACTGAGGAATGCATTGGGCCGAAGAAGAAGCATTTGGATTGTAAGTGCATACAAATGATATTAAAGGGAAGCGGAAGGAGGTGCTAGCGGGGAAAAGAGGCTGAAGGGAGATAAGCAAGCACCGTTACATTTCCTAGTTACAACAGTTACACACACGCACAGCGTGTGCAGAGGACAGAGAAGAAAAATGTGTCTTTGCCATTCATTCGCACACACATACTTTCAGTTCGCCCCCCCCACTTTTTCTTACACAGCGACTCCTTCTCTCTCCCACAATTTTTTTCGGGGATTTTTGTGGTGTGATAAATTACAGTGAGTGCCAAAAGTTTATGTGACATGGCAAAAAATATATACTCAGTCCCCAAGAGCCCTTTTATGCTCGCTCTCGTTGCCTCTGCCACCCCTCTGGCCTATACACCTGCATTGCACAGCTGTGTTTGTGGGCTCTATTCAGCATTAGCTGCTCCTCCTCCCACTTACACTTTGTAGGCGCCTCTCTTTCTAATGTTACGTTTCAATTCCTCTCCCTCTCTAGGCTGGGCTCTCTTTCTAGTGTTACGTCACTTTCTCACGGCTGCACGTGTGTGCCTGTGGTTGTGTGTGTGTGGAACGCCTACAAAAGCCGCAATTGTTAGTGGTTTAGCGGTGTCATTGGCTTGTAAATTTATGCACAAGTTTTTCCCCCATTTCGTGCACTTTTGTTTGTTGCTAATTTGGCCATAACTCTGATTACACTAGGAATAATTTTCGATTAAACAATATTTGAATATTTGCTTGCTTTTAATAACACAGAGCTTGATATCCACCATCCACCCAAGTGCTAATTACATCTCCGATGATATCCACTTATCTTCCACAACGGTTATCTATTGCGCTGACATCCACATTCTTCTAATTATGTTTAGCGAACAGCTGATAATCACTTGATGACATTCTTGTTGGATTCTGGTTTTTTTTAGAGCCCATTTCGGGCTCTCTTTCTAGCTCTATGTCTTGACCTGTTTTCTGGGCACGTTTGCGAAAAAACGATGACTCATATAAAGAAAAAAAAGAGGCCAATATCATTATTTGCCACATATTCAGCACCACCCGCTGCCAGACTTCTCTCTTTTGCATTGTCTGATTGGAGAATGTGTCAACGATAGAAAATAAATGGTTTCCAATTGTGGTCCATATAAAATCACCCACACAGCAGGGGCCTCCCCCCTGCTCTACTGTGTCATTGGGAAATTTTCTTGAAGAAAATTTATTGAAAATTAAAGCTCAAGTTCCCGAAAGCCTAGCTTCTATCATCAATCGTTTTTTTCTCAGTTTAAACCTGATTCGTGTGTGCGATAGTACTCGTTTGCTTGTAAAGACCCACAACAGGTAGAATTTCTGCCTGAAACTTTATTTGTTTTACCTTTTCTCTCTCTCCCTCTGTCTCTCTTTCTGTCTGTATATTCTTGCGCTTTATAAATAAAACAAGTTAAGATTTCACAGAACCAACAAATACGGAGAGAAATAAAGACGAGACTCTAGCTTAAAGTTGAAGAAACAGCAGTTAAGAAAGAGCTCTAAACAAAAGGAAAACAACTTGTTTAATTAGCTCTCAATGGGGAGTCTGTCCCCGATGCTATAAGGAAATGCAGCTGCAACCTATTTAGATTTTACTTTCATTAAATTGTCTACAAAAAAAAGGAAATCAATTGTTTATAGTATCATATATTGGATTCCATTACGTGTTGACTTTCATTCTTCACTTTATTCTCAATAAAATGAACAATCAATAGGAATCGCCATTCCCCTTAAAAATCAAACATTTCTCATGCATAAGAATTGATCAATTTTCCACATTTTCCATTGCATTCTAATTTGTTATACATTCCCTTCCTCCCGCTCTCTCGCTTTCTATGAATCATATGTGTCGTCTGTTCGGTTGATTTCCCAAAGCAAAAGCCAAACAAACAAACATCTGGATGTAAACGCCCCTTCGAATTGCATTTGTTTATTGTTTCTGTCAGAGTATTTGCTAAATGACATGGGAAACCACCAGAGCAAGAGCGAAATTGTAGCATTTCTTATCAAAGCTTTTCCGTTTCGTGTGTGTGTGCATGTGGGGTTTGAGTCTGTGTTTCAGTTTGAAAGCAAAAGATAAGCGGCGCCAAACGACCGATAAGAGAGCGTTGATTAAAATTATACATTTGTTTATATGACAATTTTTTGTATGGGGATTTTTTTATGATGATTTTTAAATGATTTCTTCGAACGTTTCTAACATTTCTCCTATTTTTTCTCTCTTATTGCAGATTTGGTGCACTGCACAAATGAGCCGAATGTCTCGATACCTCATTTGGCCAATTTACTTATCGAGCGTTCACAGAACGCCAATTGGGTGGTTGTCTACAAGTCGCTGATAACCACACATCATCTGATGGCATATGGCAATGAGGTTTGTATCGCGTCTTATCGGCCCACAAAGAGGGGGGCGTATTATGCATACATATATGTAGATAGAACATTCCATTAGCAGGAGATTTACATCCGACCATCAGGCGTGAATGGCATCTGTTCGAATCAATGCCATTCGATGAAAGTCCCCCAATGCAACAGGGCTATTATTTTACTTTGATTTCACTTATTGTCTTGCACTCTAAGTATTCCGCTCTGATATCATTGTGGGGCAATATTCTCTCCATTTCAAAAGGTCACGTCTTTGGCTTTGTCTTATGCCTTTTGTTGGCTCTCTTCTTTTTATGCTTCAACGATTGCTTCGAGCTTCACGCTTGTTTTTATTGCGTGCTCTCTTTCCTTCTCGGAGCTTATCTTTAATTGTTTTTACTCTCTCTCTCTCTCTCTCTCTGTGTGGTTTTATTTGTTCAGTCTTTTCGTTTGGGGTGTTTATTTGGCGACATAATTGCATTCAGAGGGACAGGGGGGAGGGTCAAGCCCAAGTGCGAGATTGTGCCACAAATGAAATTTGATTGCTGGAGGGCTTACTATATGTACACACAAAAGCTGAAGATGCTCCATAGGGTGAACGGAAGTACAATATTTATATGACCAAGGGGCATAACTTAGGGCCCAAGCCGGAGAAAATTTCGCACTAAAAGAGATTTCTTTGTGTGTTTGTAAGATGATTTTTGGGAAATTTTGTTTTTACAATAATTTAGAGCCTAATTTTAAAGCTGGTTTAAAAGGACTTTGTGTAGTTTTTCAATAATTCATGTCATATTTTGGAAGAACTATTAGGAGAATCAATTCTATAATTTTGCTTTGACAGGATTAAAAAGGGAAATCTTTTTTTCTGCTATTCACTTGATTAAGTCTTTATTTAATTAAGAAAAGTAAGAGAAAATAATTAACTTTTACTCCAGTTTATGCTATTTACATTCCTTTTTCAACGAAAAATAAATTGGAAGTGTTTTACTTGGGATATATATTTTTTTTTTTTTGCTATAATGACATAAGAAACCAAATATTCCTCTAGCTTCCAAATCAAATGAATTCGTAGTCGACTAATTTACATGGTTTCTAGCCGAGATAAGCCGTATTCTTATCTTATATAGTATTTTTATCTCTAATCATCATGATGTTTCTTAATCATCATTCTGTACCTTTATTTTTAATCATCATTCTCCCTCAATCTTTGTATGTCTTTACAGCGTTTCATGCAATATTTAGCATCAAGCAACTCTACATTCAATCTCAGCTCCTTTCTGGACAAAGGAACTGTTCAAGGTATAAAGATATTGCCCTTAACTAATACTCTAAAAGATCCCACTAACCATTTCCATAACCATTTCCATTATTTGAACCAAACAAAATGCATATAAATTTGTAAAATAAAGCTTACAATCTGTATTCCTCTCTTTCTCTCCTTCTCTCATGCTGCGCAAACGTTTGGCTTTTACTCATTTGTAACTTTTTTTTTTTTACATAAATTTAACAAAATTAATTTATAAAAATTCTTAACAAAAATACCAAAATGCGTCGCTTACTCACAAACAAACAACACATGCAACATGCAACATACAACAACATTTGCTGGCTAACAACTCGAATCGAAATACTACAAAAATATCAAAACTAATTATTCCAAAAGCAGATGGTGGCATGGGCGTTCCAGGTGGCAGAATGGGTGAGTATATTGCAACAAGCTCTGCTAAATGGGAAAATTGGCTTTCAAATACTCTACTGTAATATTTTTGCGGGGGCTCTTGTACTTTTTTGTTTCCTGGTTGTGTGTGACTAATTTTCGTTGTTTTTTAGCTAAAAAGAAAATCAAAATTTACTAAAATGAATTAATTATTATTTTGGCATTGTTTAATACTCTTATTTGTGTTTTTTTCCTCTGTATTTTTGATAAGAAATGTACTAAATATGTTTTTATATTCAACAGGTTACGATATGTCCCCATTTATACGACGCTATGCCAAGTATTTGAATGAAAAGTCGCTCTCCTATCGAGCCATGGCCTTTGACTTTTGTAAAGTCAAGCGAGGGTAACTACTACTATAGCATATACTCTAATGCAGATATCGTATATATATACTGTATGACTAATTTATTTTTGTTTATAGCAAAGAGGAGGGCTCATTGCGGAGCATGAATGCGGACAAACTCTTGAAGACTTTGCCAGTTTTGCAGGCACAATTGGATGGACTTTTAGAGTTTGATTGCCAGTCCAATGATTTGTCCAATGGTGAGGGATTACCCATCTCTATTAATGCAAATTTTATATTTCTTGTTTGTGTTCTTTTAGGCGTCATTAATATGAGTTTTATGCTCTTATTTCGCGATCTCATCCGTCTGTTTGCTTGCTATAACGATGGCATCATCAATTTACTGGAGAAATACTTTGATATGAACAAAAAGCTAGCACGCGATGCATTGGATCTCTATAAGAAGTTTTTGGTTCGCATGGATCGTGTGGGCGAATTCTTAAAGGTGGCAGAGGTATGTAAAAGCATTCCTCAATGAAAGAGTTCCTTAGTTAATGTTTGTTTTATTTGCATTGCAGAATGTGGGCATTGATAAGGGTGATATACCCGATTTGACCAAGGCCCCAAGCTCTCTTTTGGATGCCTTGGAACAGCATTTGGCCACGCTGGAGGGTCGTAAAGTGTCTGCTGCCAATACGCCCACACAGTCTTCTAGGTGTGTTCGACTTTTAGTGGAGTATTTCTAGCGTTTATGATTGTTTTGTATTGGAATTATTTAATTATTTTCTTGTTTTGTGTTTGAGATTTCCACTTCTTTAATATTTTGTTATTTTCTTTGATTTCTTTTCATTTGGTTTCATGTTTTGGTTTCGATTTCGATGATCAGTAGCCATCAACGCAATGTAAAATCCGCTGTATCTGCCCTCTCTTCTACCAGTTCTGCTTTCGGCACTGCGGCCGCTTCCAGTAAATTCGATGCCACCAATGGGATTGATGAGCAGCTGAAGGCACAGGTTCTGGCCGAGGAGGAGGCCGCCATGAATCAGTACAAAGTAAGTTTTACGAAATTATCCGAATATGAGTAAAGATTAATATATGTATCCGTTTATTTCTCCATTAAGTCCAAGGTATCGTCGCCCACTAGTAGCGGTGCTGCTGGCTCAAGCGCTGCACTAACAAATCCATTCCTATCGTCACCGCCAGCCTCATCGGCTGGCCAGCCGATAGTTGATCTGTTTGGTGCCGCGTCGGCACAGCCCGCTGCTGCTGGAGCAGCGTCCCACCACCACCAGGCACCACAGGCCACCACCAAGGCCTCTGACGATTTGTTGCAGTTGGGCAATCCCTTTGCCGATATGTTTGAGGCCAGTGCCAGTGCTGGCGGCTCCAATGCTGCAGGAGGTGCCACAGGTGCTACACTTAATGCCAATAATTTGTGGATGCATAATAATGGTAGCATGTTATAATTTTCTCTTATTATTTCCTAAGTTATTACTAGAGTTTCATTTTTATTTATAATGCTGTATATACGAATCTGTGTGTAAGTGTAGTGTGTACTTATGTTGTATCCGTATCCGTATCCTCCGTAAATGGTTCAGAGCTAAGAGGAGAGCGCACACTTTTCCTAGTGGCGCGTCCTAGACGCCCGCCGCCCCCCTCTTTCTGTATATTGCACCAAAGACTTTCATGCACCATTTACTCTCTGTCTCTCTCTCATATATTTAGTAATCATTTTCCGTATTTCCGTATTGAATCGTATAAGTTTTCTTGATATCGATCATTTTTGCTTACCTTTTTTGATTTCTTATGAATTTCTGTCTAATGTATTGTTACTTCTTCATTTTTTTCATCACTATTTCTTTTCCAAAAAAAACAAACAAACCCGAATACAAACAACGACAACGATTACCGATTACCAACTCTTCGGTACAAACTCGATAACAAAACAATCGTACAATCGCTCACAACAAAAAAAAAAAACACTTGCAAAAACCAATACAAAAAAATATGAAAAAAAACCTAGGTTTCAATGGCGCTTCAGTCTCCTCCGCTGCTGCAACAAATGCATTCGTTTCCGATAGTAATTTCTCATCCGTTTTTGGTAACACGGAACCAACAGGTAAGTCCTTCAATGGCCATCCAATAATCATTCATTCCATTACTAAAACTGCAACCGCCGCTCTTCTAAAATATATATTATACATATATACGCTTAAAATTTACTAATTTTTGAGTGGTTTTCGTCTTAAGAAATACTAAACCGAAATGAGGCTAAAAATTAACATATTTTGGGCTATTATTGGTGTGTGCTTTAAAGTGAAATTAACTAAATGTTAGCATGATGGTTATGTGATATTTAAACCGATTTTTGTTTTGTTTTGAAAAGCAATTTCCACACAAAAAGCCAGGTTTGATTTCTGTGAAGAGTTCCAAAAGCTAGTTTTGAGATTTTCTGTTTAATTTTGAACCCTAAATGTTAGTTTAAACTTAAGATTTGTCTATAGTTTTTGTGTATATTTTTATATATTTTTTCGTTGCATATTTATTTAAAATTATTATCCTGTAAAATGTCTGTGTGTTGGACTTTATTCAGCATCGATGTCGTTGCCCCCCAATCCATTTTTCGATGACGCAGTCGCTGTTGCGCCTGCACCTGTTGCTGCAACACCCTTTGGCAGCAGTAACATTTTCATGGATCAGCAGCAGCAGCATCAGCAGCAGCAAGCAATGTTCTACATGCAACAGCAGCAACAACAACAGCAGCAGCGACAGCTGCAACTTCAACAACGACAGCAGCAAGAATTTCCACCAGGTGAAACCTTTGTCCACTCGCCACACAACAAAAGCCAAGCCACATCTCTCTTTTCCCACCATTCGCCAGGCTTTGGTTGTCTGTACAAAGCTTTTCCACCTGCCACTCTTGCTTGTAGTGCTGCCGCCGTCGCCGCCGCACACTCAGAGAGCACTGTCTCAGCCTTCAAGCTCTGTCCTGTACAGTAGACACTCATTGACATCAACAAAACAACACGCTTTCCCCTACACCACTGTTGTTGTCTGTCGTCCTCGTCAGCTCGCCTCGTGTTTTGTGAGTAGCTGTTTTTTTTGATTGTCCTGCCATTGATTTTTGAAGATCCTCTGTTGCTCTGTCAAATATGAGATCCTCTGTTGGGATCAAAGTCGTATCCAATCTGCGTTGTTGTTCGAGTATTTCTTTAGTTTTTTTTATATGTATAATTTTATTAATTTTTTTGTGTAATTTGTGTATTCCAGTGTTGCTTTTCTTTAAAATAATTTGTTGAATAATTTTTGTGTATTTAATGTTTAAATAAAATTAATGTTTATGTGGGATAGTAATATTTTTGTGTACAAGAAAATTGCTGTTAAGGAAACATATTTTTATATATTTTTTGTGTAAAGAGATTTTAAGAGGTTTCCAACTACTAGTCAACCTTTTCAATGACTATATCAAGGAATATAAATCTTTTGTTATAATCTCTACAAAATCGAACCTCTTCAACGCTTAAAAATCCTGCAAGATTATCCATTTTGTGTTTTGCCTGCTTTTTGTATTTAATCTAAGCCATAAGTCATGTAGTATAATTATCTGAAGCTATGGTTGTTGTCATAACTAACCCCAAAACGCAAACCATTGTTTAGGAATAACCAAAAAAACAAATATTGATATACATATATTTTCTATATAAAAATGCAAAAAAGGAATTCATGTTATTTATTTTGTAAATGTTATTTTTTCTCTTTTTCTCTCTTTTTTATGTTTTTATGTACTTAAAAAACAAAAAAAACCAAAAAAACAAACCTCACATTGTCTCATTGTTAATGTTGGTGGCACAAAAATCCATATACGAACATTTTCTAATCCACATAAATCTATTATAATACGCTAAAACATATATCTGTGTGTTTATGCTGGCAAAAAACAAAATCAAATACGAATCGAAAACTCAAATGAACATTAAACGGGAAAACGGAAAACTCCGACGATAACTCGAAATAACATCATCCTCAACAACAAAATACTACTCCTGGGCTACCATTCATCGGCTTCCATTGTCTATATCTACTATATATACATATGCATATCTACAAAATGTGTTTGTCTCTGTGTATAAATGTTTGCTATATAAAACACCCGGTGCATTGGCTATCTACAACAACAAAAAACAAAAAAAAAACAAAAAAAACCATCAACCATCGTGTAAATTGTGTGTACAAAAATGAAAAGGTTTCGATGCTTTGGGCGATGTACTGAAGCCAGCTTCAGCCAGCAATCAAATGAACGTTGTCGCCACCACAGGTGTCTATCCCACCGGCAACAGCAGCGGCAACTCGATCCTTGCCCTTCAGCAGCAGCAGTACCTCCTGGGGCAGCAGCAGCACCAGCAGCAGCAGCAGCATCAGCAAATGCCACTGCAACACCAGCAACTCCAGCAGCTACAGCAGCAACAGATGCATATGCAGCCGCAACAGCCACAGCCAGCGGGCACTGGGAAGATAATTACCGGCGATTTGGATAGTTCACTAATGTCACTAGTTGATAACTTAAATATAAATAAAACGGCAAGTGCAAAGTGAGTAAAACATCGAGCAAAAGCAAAAGCAAAGCAAAAAAACAAACTCGTATTATGTGCGTGTGTTCGAAAGTGAAACCGAAACAGACAGAAAACATAATCTCATTTGTTGTTGCCCTCCGCCAAACCCCCCGCCCTATCTACCATTTGGAGCTGTAAAAGTACTCCCTTGATCCAAACCACCCAACAACCATTGCCCGTCCCCCCCGCCCAACTACCATTCGTTATTCATGTTGCATTATGTGTACATAAAATATCCATATACCATATTCCAAAAACAAAATCCAAATAGTTCGAAATCACGCAGAGAAAGAAATTTGTTTAGAAGAATGTGTATAGAGAAATTTCAATTGAAATGCCGTGTTCATATCCATTACTCTCTTACCCCATTATTCTCATAGACCTGTGCAATGGAATTCACCTAAAAATACAGCGAAACCAGGTGCTAATTGGACACCACAACCAATGGCGGCTACAACTGGTGCTGGCTATCGTCCAATGGTGAGTTATGCCACTCTAGCTCTCTAAAAACTCTACTCTCTACTGTCCGAACTCTACTCTAAAAAAAAAACAACTACTAAATACTATTCGTACTCGTACCACCACTCGAAAGAAAGAAAGATCCAAAAGCTCCACTTTTGCCTGGAATCGAATTCAATCGAAAGACTATAATATAATTCGCATACACACTAGAGAATTTGTGCCGAAAAGTCAAATAAATAATTGAAAAATGAATGCCAGAAAAAAAAATATCAAGAAACGATACAACAAAACACATGACAATTTTTTAATGTATAGAATCGAAAAAAATACACAAGTATTTTGTAAATTTTTTGTCGTCTTTATTTGTGTAATATTTTCGTGTCACCCTCAACACTTTAGGCATTCACCTTCATGTAATACCAATACCAATACCAAATTTATTTCTGATTTTATATAATTTTTACTATTATTTTCGAAAAAAGAAAATGCACCATGCAATTTGCGATATTACAGCCTCAGCTACTTGGTTCTCTTTGATTTCCTGTATATGGTCTTGAAAGTTTTCTAATAATAATAATAATAATAATACTAATAATAATATTCCTTGGCTTGTTTGCAAAATCCTATTTCCAAATCTGTATGTTGTAATATCCAACAAAAGGACCAAAACCAAGTTGTTGTGGGAGTTGTAAGTGTTTCCACTTTCTTTTTGAAATCTTGGCTAAGGTTTTTCCAAGGTTTTTCCCACACACCCTCCCACCATATAATATACAGCACCAGAACACAAAGCAAGCACTAGGGCTATCTGTAACTTGAAACTTTTGTGGCACATCTCCGGGAGAGTGTAGGTCGAAGAGTACCCAAAAACAGACATGAAAACAACATGAAAACAGGCCACAAAAAACAAACCACATACTTTCTGTGTTTTTAATTTCCCTTTATTATTTTACACTTTTATCTTTTGCATTTATATATATATATATGTATCCTTAAAATATGAACTATCACTTACTTTCTTTTCTTTATTTTATGTTTGCTTTATATATATTCTCAACTATCCCCAACGCATACCGCAAAAAAAAAAACAAATTGAAAAATCAAATTAAATATATATTGAAACCCAACCGAAACAACAAATCTCACGCTGCGCCTGTGTGTGTGTGTCAATATATATTCTATCAATCAATCAATCAATCAATATCAATATAGGCACATGGCATGACCGTAAGTCCTGCGCCAATCACAATCAATCATCCGTATATACATGCTAGTTATCCTGTAATGCCAAATTATATGCAGGTAAGATGATGCAACAAAAAAATACCTACCCAACGAAATCAACATACTATAAAGAACCCAACAAAACAAAAAACAAACTATAATTACAAAAAAATATATATAGTATCTATATATATACAATTTTGATTTCGACCTGAGTTGCCGTTTTATCGTTTTTTAGTTCTTTGATCATTTTTATTTATTATTTCGTTAACCAATCTTTTAGTTTCCCATTCGTGACTATCAACCGAATATCTAACATCTTCAGCACTACTATCTAACGACTAAAGCGGTCTATACGCCAGCTGAATCTCCTCCTAACTCTCGAAGCAAAAACCATCTGTTCTATCCTCTGAAAGCCACAAGCGTGTGTTCTGTCTATCTGTCTATCCTCTTCTACCTGTTTCTGGTCTCTAAAAGTGTTGCACTCCCTTG
This sequence comes from Drosophila helvetica, assembly GCA_963969585.1. Taxonomy (NCBI): domain Eukaryota; kingdom Metazoa; phylum Arthropoda; class Insecta; order Diptera; family Drosophilidae; genus Drosophila; species Drosophila helvetica. Next base: position 5,189,358 of record OZ018403.1, read on the forward strand.
TGTTTTCCTTAATGATTAAGTTATTTGTTTCTTATTTGCCCGTAGAATTATTCAGTTTTACAACCGAGTTACTGTAGCATCTCCACTAACTTCCGTATGTAGACCACTGTTGTTCTCCACCACCAGCTCACGGCGGCCTAAGGCTCTACCAAAATAGAGAGAGAACTGTGTATCTTTATCCTCTACCACTGATCTGATATATATATCTATACTTTGTAGCCCGTTGCCTCTGTCCTAGCAATTTAAGAAGTACATACGTAACTCTCTCTCCCTACCAGTGCATGCAGTTATTTTGATTCGATCATCATTTTGTTCGCATTACTTACTCATGTTTTTGAATGACTCTTGTAGGGGATGCCGGTGATGGGGCAAGCCCCTTTGACTGGGGTGCCACCGACGATGATGTCGGCGCCGCAAAGTAATTCCTCAACGGGAGCAGCAGCAGGAGCGACGGGAGGCATCATGCAGCCCATGCAGCCGACGCAGAATGGCGGCGGCAATAAAAGCGTACCACTGGATCCATTTGGTGCGTTATAAAGCGGCACTCATCCAAGCCACACACACACCAATCCACCCACACACACACACACACTTTAAGCGCTCTAACCTCATAGAAAGCAGAAAGCAGAACACCCACACACATGGTCAAATATTATAAATTATATATATATATATTGAAAAATTAAAAATGTTTACACTATGCAACACACGGAAAAGCTAAAGCAAAAAAATGTTTATGAAAATGGCACTAAAAGCTAAAAGAATGGAAAAGAAAAGATTATATTATAATGTTGAACGAAAAACAAAAACAAACAAATGCTATATACAATATATACGAGTATATATATATATATTTATATTATTACTATTTAAATGAAACAAGAAAACAAAAACCAACAAATAAGTTTGACTATTTATATGTATACACCAATTTATATACTATGAAAGCTAAAAAGAACGAATGAAAAACGAAACAATTTCCGTAAATAGCTAAAAAGAAACCGATAAAAGGAAGAAGAGTAGTCTATGTGAATTATACCTATGAGAACTCTACGATAAGTCTAAGCAAAACAAAAAACCTGTAGTTGTGTCCTACGCCAATCACACGTTGAACTATCTAAATTATGAAAGTGGAAAACTAGTGGAAAACACTCTGTTAAAAGCCAGCGCCCCGATATGTCCCCCAATTGCAATATTTTAATCCGTCTATATGTATGCAAAACTATCGTTTTTTCTGTTATTTGTGGTTAAATATACTATATATGTACTAGGTTTTTTTAAAAACTGTTAAGCAAATTCTAATTTTGTAACTCAGATAATTGTAAATGCATTCCAAGCTAGTTTCAATTTTGTCCAAATTTAATTTGCAAAAGTTAAAACATTTCTAATTGTTAAGTATTATTTAAAAACTCTAAGGCAACGCTGAAAATTGATGTGGAAACGTGTGCTGAAGATACGATTATGTTTAGATGCGCGATATGAACCGCGGCGTATATTTGAATATGTATTGTGTTATATACTCTAGAGCCATTTATTTAATTGCTTCGAAAACCGACAACACATCCAGATACGTAGTTCGTTTGAAGATTGTGTATATACAAAAAGAAATCATGAGATGAGGCGTGTGCGTAGGCTATTTCCTATTGCCCCACCCACACGCTGAACTATGTCTAAATAAACATTTACATATAAATTATACAAAGTATTTTCTGTTATTTATTATTTATCTTATGTTCTGCGTGTGGACCTGGATGGAGCATGCCAAAATGACTTCCATTAAAACTTTCATTATACCTATCCCACCACCTCCATTCACTGTGTAATACTTTTGTTCTGATGATTCCAAAGGTTTCTTCAACCCGCTTTCCTATCGTTACTGTCGCCTTTTCCAAAACGTTTGTTTTATGTGAAAGATAGTTTCCTACCTTCAACGTTTTCTTAGTGGATTAGTGGATCAGTGAATCTTTTGAAAGCTGAGATATGTATCTATCGCTTTTACACGCGTGTACTTACCAGATGTATAAATACTCAACGTTTTGAGCTGAAAAGTAGGCTATATTTTTGCACAAGTCCACTGGCAATTGCCCGTTGCTCACAAAAGTACATAATACTATATAGTATATTCCAGATCTGCATCGAAATATGGAACCAACATTTCAGAAATAGATTTGAAATCTATTCAAATTCTTTTCAAATATTGAGTCGAACGCTTCGTCATGTCGTTGGTGGTTATAGACGTATCTACGCCTATGTTGGCCAGGATCTAGGGATAATTATTCAAAGTGAAAAGTAGAGGGTGTAGTCGAGTAAGCAGCACCGCAAAATGCAATAAAATTTCAAAGCAAACAATCATATATGATATTTTGTCATTAAAGCTAAAGCAAATGTAAAAGCAGTAAGGCCAAACCCCTTGAATCAATGTAAATTTAGCTAAATTATACACTGAAAACAAAATACTTAAAAGCCATACAAAAACCGCAACTCAGATAATTACGAAAAAAAAAAAGTTTCATGACAATATTTATACGCTGGTGTTTGAGCTAAAACTATACTCATACTTAGGGTCTAACTAACTTACAAACTACAACAATTATTCTATCGTACATCTGTACGCTGCAATGTGAACACTGCGACCACTCAATGACCCTTCGGAATGGGGGATCTGGTGGAGCAGAATATAAAATATATTACGCGAAAAGTTTCCAAAAAAACTACGCTTAGAAATGTATCTATAGGCCATGCAATAGAGAACGAATCGTATACCTATGAGCTCTTCATATTTCAATGAAATGTGTGTTTCTATTAGTTGATTACCACGCGCAACCACTAAAGATATTCTATCTCGTACATGAGGCATTAGTGCATCTGTACCGGTACAAGAAAATCGTGTGAGCACTGTGACCACTTTTTGATCCTTCGAAATGTGGGAGCAGACTACGGAATATAAAATGCGAACAGTTTCCAATAAACTAAGCTTAGAAATGTATCTTTAGAGATGGCATTAAACATGTACTATCTACCTATGAGCTCTACATATTTCAATCAAAATGTTGTGTTTCTATTAGTTGAGGAGGCTGTTTTCCTACCCAAAAAAACCCTATTGAAACTTAAATTCGCTAACACCAAGAATTACTAGATATTTTATCACGATGAAGTCTTCGAAATTCGATTCAGCTAAATTCTCATTAAAATTGAAAACAATTTAGTTATGTACACGTAAATGCACACACACACAAACACACATTCTTATTGGATTAACATAGATATTAAATATATATATTGTGTATTGTATAAAATTTATGTTGAAAACAGAACAAACCTTCGAGAAAACAAAACAAAAATGAAATGTTAGTGCAAAATAAATGTGTAAAATAAAAGATCTCAGTAGTTTTTATCTATTAATTCAAGCATTTCGCTTCGTTAACAAGTATATTCGTCGTGAAATCGTCAGCAGCTCGCTAGAATCTTTGTGTGTGTTTTTTTGAGATACAGATACATTCGCCATGCCTTGCACTTTACGCCAGCGGGGCCTGTCCTATCGGCCACGCCGTGACAAGGACAAGGATGTCCTGGCCCCCAAGCCAGTGCATCCGCGTGCCTTGCGCTTCCATGGATTTTTCGGCATGTCGTTTGTCCGCCAGCATGTGATGGTCGATGAACGCTGGACACCGAGTTCGCTGACAGAGCAGTTCAAGGGAATGACCGACCTGTTGAGTAAGTGCCACACATCACGATCCTATGATATGTCCTCCATATCCTTGGTTGCTCTCTAGACCGCCGCTTGGTCTTCAAGACTCATGAGGCGAAGGCCAATCGCTTGCGCTATTTCCGCGAGAATAGACGCCTCAAGATGCAATGTCGCGATGGACGCACAAAGCTGCAGAATATTTTGGTCAATGAGAATACCCACAAGATACGAAATTTCCTGATCAACCACAAGGACATGCAGCGGCTGTACCAAAAGATGCCCATTCATCTGGTGGTGGACAACATCAATCAGCGGACCTTTGTGTTGCGCAAGGAGCGAGATCGTCTGGAGTTTCGTTTGGATCAAATGAAGAAGCACTACAGGGACCTACTGGTATTCAATCATGGTCCTTAATCAATCATCATTAGACACTTAACAATTCTGATTTAGCTCCAACGCGCTGTGCTGGAAAATCGCATCAAATATCAAAATGAATTTGTCTTGGAAGAAGAGCTCAAGTCCCGGGTTTTCCTCAAGAAAATCGAAAACTCTAATGTGCGCCTCAAGGCCATAAAGACCATCAACAATACATATAAGAAGATGATACAAGTTCTGGTACATGATGAGATCTTTTATGAGCCTATTTTGCGCTCCCTGAGCGGTGATATGGAAGATCAAACCAACTTTATCAAGCATATACTGTTTCTTGGAATGCCGGCCATATCAAAGTTCAAGGAGCTCAACGACGAGTACCGACATATAGAGGATAAGTCGCACAAGAATCTCCAGATGAAGCTACAAATGTTGGCCTCGCTGAAGAAGCCGACAATAACGGGATCTGTTATACATCAGAAGAACAAAGAGGAGGCACCGCCCACCGCGAATCTAAAACGTTATGTGCGAGAGACACAGAGCATGATGGTACTCAAATTGGAGCTCAAATCGATCGAGAAGATCATCAAAGAGGTGAAGTTTGTGACACTGTGCTCCCAAGCCAAGGAAATATATCCCAGGTAGAATTCGAAATTAATGGAACTCCACTCCGAGAGGGCGAAATTAATGGTTTCCAACTTTGCAGAATGAAGAGCCAAGTGGACAACAATGACAAGTTGCATCGCATGATTGTCAACGATATGCTGGCCCATGAAATGCTGGAAACCAAAATGAAATGTGCCAGCGTCCTCAAGGGAGTGTTGGTCAATAATCTTTCAGAAGAAGAAATCAAGTAGGTGTTTTTTACTATACTACACAGAGAGATCATAACCCAATCTTTGCCATACCTCTAGCCGCCTTGAGCGTATCAAGGACCTGAAGAAAACACTCCGCAGAGATGAGGAATTCGAGCAGAATACGCTGCAGCATCTCAAGAATCGTGCAGATGCCTATGTGTTGCTTAGGTAAGTTGGCAGCGATCTTTGTAAGATATCACCGATGAATATAATGGCTGACTTATTAGATTGACCATTTGGAATCTTGTGGAAATACTGCGTCATGTGGATCGTCAGCCCAAATTGATTCGTGCACAGTATCCCAACTCGTACTTGAAGTTGCCGCTACTTAAATTCGAAATGCTCAACATGAGGGCCGCGGCCCCAGAACTCTACGAGGAGAACAGTTGAGTGAAGATCGCCTTTATCCAAAGCAAATATCTAAATCGCTCTTCCCACAGTTGACAACATCATGCACATGCTGAAGCGCAAGATCTACAAATTGATGAAGGGCTACACTGTGGAGCTTCGGCCAGCCACCATCCAGCGTAATGTTAACGAATATCATGCCGATTACCTCGCCAGCCTCGATATGTTCGAGCCCATTGATGACGATGAGCAGCAACAGGCCGTGCCCGAGGAGGATCTGCTGCAGGAGAACAAGACAATGGCCAATGTACCCAATCGCAAACAGATCAAGGCCCAAAGTGCCAAGCTTGTGGAGGAATTGTCCAAGCGTGATGAATAGAATTAGTTTATATTTTTATTTAATTGTGTTTTTTTCTTTTTGATAGAAGGATAGAAATTTCAAGTAGTACCAAAAAGCCGTTGCTCCAAATTTTGTTAAGTAGATAAAAGTGCCCACAAAATTTCAAATATTTCTGTGTCCTGACGGAAAAATGCAAATCCATTTCTCATAATTGTTGTCTTCTTTTCGGCCATAATAAATAGCAGCGCAGCGCACCAGAAAAAACCGAAAAAATGAATAAATCGTGAGCCGAACAATGGAAGCGCCTTCATATAATTGATCTGAAATTGCTGCAAACGTTTGCTTCACCTGGAGATCTCTTGGGTCGTTTCGGATCGGATTGCTTCAACTTTTGCCTTTTGACGTCGCGACGTCGACGACGACGCCCTGCAGTTTCGGTAGCTCTTGTTTGGCTGCTGCTGTTGCCAACCGTAGAAATAATGGCTAGGAAGAATTATTGTTCCATTGCCACATCACATAATTGGTGGGGAGGCTGGAGTTTTCTTTCGCTCTGGAGTGGGCTTTTCTCAGTTTGATTTGTGCGCTTGTTGTTGGCCAAAAGTGTGATGATGGGACTGAGATAAATTTGTGGGGAGTTTTTGGAGGCTAACCTTCTATCAATTATTCCGCATTCGAATGCATCAATAGGCCATTAATCATTTCCTGGCCACTCCACAGCCGCAGCCAAAGCCACTTCCTCTCTGTGCTCGATCATCCATCCATTCATGCCTCATGCCGTCGCACACAAAAAGGTCAATCGTTGTCATAAAAATGTTACAACTTTATTCGACTGACGATGGATGGACGATGGATGGACGGAAAATCATCATCTGCCCCCCCAAAAATGGAAGTTTTGACTGGAGATGGGTTTCAGATGGGATTTTCTGTCAGAGGAGTGCACACACGTTTTCATTTCAATCTTTATACATACATGCTGTACATTGTATATATGTATACCCGTTCCCTACCTGTCTTCCTATCTATCTCTATGGTTATATCTGCGTACACGATATCACGCCGCCGCAGCCACCGAAAAACCTGGGCACGGGAGCACGCGAGCCTCTCACAAATGAGGGTTATGCAAGCCTTACATTACACTCGTGCCTCCCCACCATGTTTATTCATATGCACACTCGCATTCACCCGAACATATTCATGCGGTTTCAGGCCACCCCCTTTCCCCTCCCATTGGCAGACAAATTAGCCACTGGAAGTGTTTGGGTGATGATATTTTCGGGGGTCTGCCCTTAAAAGTTAATTTTGTGGTCAGCTTTCAACACGTTGCCAATGAAAGGCACATGTCTTACGAATATTTTGATTCATTTTTGTGGCTGATTTGTTGTGTAAATAAAATGAAGATGATAAAATGCCCTAATTTAATGTTTAAATGTGGTTTGGGATATTCTTTAAATTTATTGCATAACTTATGCTCTTTCCTGTATAATTCGATTAAAAATACATTCATCAATTGATCATAATTAATCAAATGATCACGGAAATATCGCAAATCAATTAACCCTATGGACCAAAGAGCATAATTATGGCCCAAAAAAGATGTATTTTTTATGGGGGTTGCTTAGCAAATATTTCGGCTAATTATCAAAAAATATTGCGGCTGTTGGAAAGTCAGGGGCGTCTCTTTTTACAGGAGCCAAGCGAATGCCATGCCTCATTTGGCCATCGTTAATCTTCATAACCGAAACAAATGCAATTGCCATTGCAGCTCTTAGCTGTCTGTCGAGTAGTCAAAACCTATTTAACCCACCACTTTGCACTCTTGCCCTGAAAAGCAACGATGAAGCTGGAGCTGGAGCTGCTGCTGCTGCTGCAGTTCCTGTAGTCATCGTTCAAACGGTTGCAAGTTGCAACATTTCAAGAAGCCACAGCCCACCGTCAGCAGCAGCCGCAGCAGCAGCCACAAACGTTCGCTTAATAATTATGAACCTTCTCGGGCTGTTGGCGGCAGTTTGTGTTTGAAATAATTCGTGGAGTAGCCCCGGCATCCATCCAGTATCCAACATCCAGTATTCAGTATCCAGTATTCAGCATTCAGCATCCAGCTCCGATCCAACAGTCGTGGCAACAACAATTGGTAGTCAGTCAAGTTAACGCGGTCTGCGAAACTAGCCAATTTCTGTGAGCCGTTTTCTGCTGGCCCCGAGTCGTGGCCAAAGGTTTTTCTTTCTTTGCTTGCTTTTTTTGTACAATTTGTAAAACGAAGACGAACTACAGGGAGAAGCAGGAAGGAAGGTTTCAGAGCGGTCTGAACGATATTCGAATGCTCTAACCAAAAATCAAAGGGTATTTCGAATGCCTAAGAGAATGGTATGTTAGAGTCCTTCAAGGAAAGTATGTCGTAATTTATAGTTCCTTTGAGCGGCTAAGATTTCCCTTTTGAAAGGGTATATAATGTGGGATTTACTGGGCATTGCATGGAGCACCCCCAGGAAATTATCTTGTCAATGCCTGGGCTTCAATTGCAGTCCAGCTATGGCCTGGGCTCTGGGGTCTCTCTGGGGCCAGACTCTCTGACTTCAAACTCTGCCTGGAATGGACAGTAGCACGGACATGGGAGACTGGCAGTAGTTCCCTTTTTTCCATCGCTTTTTTAAGGTGTGTTCCTGCAAAGCGCATGATCTCAGCCATATTTCTTCTTCATTTGCTGGGATAATTTACATATGGTTATATAAGCCGAGAGCGAGAGCCACAACAGGAGAAGCAGCAGTACATACGAGTATCCATTGCAAAATTTCAACATGTTTTATTTAATTGCCAAAGGAAAAACGACAAAGAGAAAGAGACCCCTCAAATTGAGTACACATGTAAGAGTTAACATCCGAGGCAGCGGACCATCCATCCCATCCATCGATCCCCTTGCAGTTGGTAATTTCTTTTAGTGCCAAACGTTTTGTGTTCGGTCAATGGGTGCGTAGACAATTTCCTAACATCGCAGGGGGCCAACAATCATTAAATAGGGCTCCACCAATTGTCAATGCTTCTACAGAAATTATACAATATATAAATTGGTTTTGCCCCAGATAAATCTCTTCAAAATTAATTGGAGAGATATTGAATTCATGGCCAATTTTCGGCCATTATATCACTAGTCTTTCACACCCATTTCTCTGGCCCAGAGACCGGCTTCAGAACAAAAGTTTTATAAATAAATCTGTGTCACTGGCAATAACCACAACACAATAGACACAAGACGTTAAATTAATACACCTCAAATCATTCAAGATTATGCAATTTATAGGAGTAAATGAAAATATCAAACACGCAAGCGAAAACAAAGCTAAAGAACGGCAAAAAAAAAAACGCACAAAAGACTTGAACAGAAAACTCGTTTCGGTTCTAAGTGTAGAACAAGTTTCTGGCGATTGGTAACTTTCCCACTGTTTGAAGACTTTTAGGACCAACTGTCGAACTGTAAATTTACGTGGCATGCAATGCAGAATGCACTGTAATAATGTCATCTTTCTAATTAAATGAGCTTCATAAATATAAATATTCAACTCAACCCAAAAGAGAATCATAGATAAGCAGAACTTCTCTTCTCTTCCTTTGAAATGTTTCGTGTTGCGATGCCATTAAGTCTGGGGCTCTGGCGTTTTGAAATCACTCTCTATAAATATGGATTTCTCAAGAGGCCAGCGCGCCTGTGAAAGAGTGTCAGCATAATGGCAGATTATTTTAATTAATTTCCTAAAAAGACAAAAGCCCACAACGCCCACATGCCAATGGCAAAACAAATGCCAAAAAAACAACAAGTACGAGTATCTTTGCTTTGTGTTAGGATTGTAAGTATTGTAATTATGCAATTGTTTGCCTAGTTCTAGGTTCTATGCCAGCTGCCGTTTCGTCTATGCAAATGTTCCTTATGCTTATCTCTATATAATTATACGAGTGCTCGCAGCAGCTGCAGTTGCAGTTGCAGTTATCGGGGAACATGGCTCGACCTAAGACAACCTTAGAGGCATGCCCATGCCCAGGCCCCACCCTCGAGTTGCCCTTCAGGCCATCACTGCAATTGTTCAGTTAGGCAAACATTATACACTTCATTTCATTTGGGTTGCCTTTGGACATGGCGTCTCTCTCAATGCCTCAATTAAAGTCTCATGCGCATGCGCAACTACTGTTTTGTGGCTTTTTGTTTTTCTTTTGCTTTGGCATCTTGAAGATGCCTATCACAGACCTCCCCCCTCACCCCTCCCCCTCCCCCCGCCCAAGCCAACACTTACACGTCGCTCTACAATTTTCGAGATTCAAGATAGCAGAATTTCGGGTGCCTTCAGCACTGAGGGGCCATCAAGTCGTGAATCAGTTAAAAGTTCTCGCAAAAATAATTGAAAGGTTCCTCCGTTCGAGTACTCGAAGCAATTACCAGCTCTGACAATGGCTTCATTTCCATGCTATAAGGAAGTGTCTGACTTTATGTCCGTGTGAATAATATTTTCGAGCACAGAAATAAAACAAAAAGTATTTCAATATTTAAATGGTTTTATTATTACACCAACTTTGTGTTTGTGTAAATGGATTATATACAATTCGTGAAGTTCTGCGGCACTAGCTCTCGTTGGCAAAGTGTAAGTCCCATCCCTAACTGTTTCATAGTGTTTTTAGTGTATTTTTCTATTTTTTAGTGAATTTTTATATATTTTTGTGTATTATTCTATTTGTTTGTGTACGTTGTCCTGTGTGCCGATATGTTTCCTTGTGTATCCATACGTTGTCCAGTTCGCCTAGACGTTTCCTTGTGTATCCATACGTTGTCCTGTGTGCCGATATGTTTCCTTGTGTATCCATACGTTGCCGTCTATGCCTTTTGTGTCTTGTGTGTCCAGACGTTGCCTTCGCTCACGTATTGCGGCGGTTCCTTACTCTGGAATAAATCAATTGAACAACACTATTGGCGGTTCGCCCAATAGGTCGGAGCGTGGCGAACTTCATCGAATGTATATAGGTTCCATGTGTAAACTGCACAGGCAATGCAGTTTTGATTGGAGGTTGGTTTGGAGCCTAACACTTAGTCTTCAGCTAATCGGCCGTTTATGTAACGTCTGCATAATGCTAACAAGGTTTTAAGATTCAAATTTGATGTGGGATTACAAATGGACTACTCACCCATTAATTTCCTCAATGGCACCGAATCCACTTGATTGCTGACAGGATCCTCTTGCGGCTGCCCCTCGGATTGTGGCACCTGCGTTTTCATTGCCACATCGTATTGATGCAGTTCCGGCTCTGTGGACAGGGACATGTCTGCCTCTGCCTCTGCCTGTTCCTGCGACTTGCCAGTGCGAAAGAGGTACACCACCCATTGGCGAGGATTACAGCAACGACGCCCAGCTACCGTCGACGTCTCCTGAAGCGGCATCTCCGAGCAGTTGTGCGTCCGCTGCAAAAATTTCCACTCGTTGCTATCGTCCAGCACAAAGAAGATGCCCCAGCCGATGAGCAGGGCCGCAAAGATGAGGATCAGGAAGCATAGAAAGTCCTGAAGGAGTCCCTTCAAGTATTCCGCACCCCTCTGCCGGTAGTCGACTGCAGGAGTTTGCTTTTCGGCCTTCGAAAGATCCATTGAGCAGGATAATTTTGAAAGAAGACAAATAATTTTGAAAGTTTTTAGGTTTGTTTTTTTCGTTTTTTTTTTTTTACTTGTGTAGATTTTTGTTTTTTTGTTTGCATCCAAAAAATGTTGAGACCGAAAGACTGTTGACTGCTCGACAAACCAAATTGAATGACTGGAAAATGTATATCTCGTTCGGTATATCAAACATGAGAAAGGATTACTGAAATCATGGCCTACTAAATATTGGGAGAAATGTCTCTCAGGCGTGCTTTGATTTTGCCTTCCTCATGATGGGCTCTCAACTTTCCCAAAGTCGATTGGAAATTGGTGTAATTGAAACTGTTTAACAGCACTTTGGGGCCCATCAACATGGCGTTGGATGTGATTGAATTATTGGACACTTAAATGGGCGGCAAAGTCGCAGTCGAAGTCGCAGTCGCAGGGAGACTCTCGACTCTTTAGCGCATTTATCCGTTGGCACCTTTGGGGCCTCGACTTCGACTTCGACTCTCTCCACATTACCATGCCTTCCATTTGGCGGAGGCTTCAGCACACATTTCTTCCCTTTTTGGAGGAGCTTCAACACATCTCTGGCCATACACATCACTCAGCCAGTCAGTGCTAATGAAGATGTTTCCCCCGAGAGACAGAAACTGACTCTGGCACTTCATTAGTCAGGAAGTGTTATACATGATGGAGCCGATGCATGGGTCTGTAATTTGATTAGGGGTAGGGTATACTTATTATATAAATGGGCAATGATTAGAGAAGTTGAGCAATGCAATTGTAGATTAATAAATTCGATTTCCTCTTCTCTGTGGCTCACAATCAATTAAATGCCCGCCACCAACCGCTGCGTTATACAATCGGCCTGCCTGATAAGACCCTCCCCATTCCCATCCCTCTCTCTCTCTCTGATATCTGACTCCCCCTAAAGCCAAAGAAAGAAAAAACCTAAAGCTCAACAATGGCAAAGCGGCGGAGACATTACATAACCAGGCACAATAACCTACAAAAGCAGTCGCAGCCCCAGCACCAGCCCCAGCGCCAGCCCCCCGTGAAAACTAGTGAAAAATCAACGTAATACAGTTAACAGCTTCTAAGAGAAGAAAGAAACGAAAAGACGGCGGGTTGTGTGTGGGAAATTACGACAACGACAAATAAATTACAAGCAAACGCTTAAGGTCAAGCGATTTGTGCAGAAAATGAGGCATATAGAAAACATATTGTGGAGATCGTTGGCTCTTTGATAACCAAAGAAATGAATAGGCCCAAGCGACTGGAGACGACTGCAGTCGACTGTCGAGGAAACGTGGCTACCACAATTGCTGCGGGGTCAAATGGCGTTGAGAGGTAACGAGTCGAGTTAAATCATCGACTCTAACTTGGGAGTCAACACGTGCAGAGGGTTCCATGCCTCCAGCCATGAATCTCCGAGTCTGAGTCTCAGTCTGGCTCTAGCTCCAAATCTAGTTGCGGCTTTGGCTCTGCAACCAGAATTGATTGCCACTTGAGAAGGCCATTTCGGCGTCTTCGTACACATAAATCAAAAGAATCTTTTTTCAAATTGCAGTCCTCGGTCTACGGTCTACTCTGCCATGATTTAGGTGCCACGGATGGCTCCCCCCAGACTCTTTTGTCTGACATTAGATATCCGCCGCTCTATGGGGAGTGCCCTCGACAAGGTGTCAATTTGGCGTGCGAGGCATTTTACAATGATTTTCGGTAGTTGGCCATCAATTAAATTCGCATTAGACAAGTCGATTATTCGGCGAGTATTCTATCCATATAGAAGAATCCTATTAACTTTTGATTGACTGTGAAAAAGAACTATGAAAAAGTGATGAGACATGGCCAACAATTGGGGATTTTCACGAATTTCACGAATCCATTGATGGTGGTCTTTTAAGGTATACCATGGGGGGGGATTCCCGTTTTTGCCCTCGATTCCGACCCTTTTCCTAGCTGAATGTCTAGCTGGCCAATTTCATAACCTCTCTCTCAACTAGTTTCGGGTTTTTTTTCGGTCTGTCGTGTCTTCATGTCTTCATTTCACCCACCACCAGATTGTGTTAAAATTTTATTTTTGCATAATTGAAAAAATTTAACAACTTTAAGCAAACAAATTTTATGTTAACTGCTGAGCATTTTGTAATTTTGCTCGCGTGCACATTTCTTTTCGCTGTGCCTCTCTGACCCATTCCATTCCTTAACAAAAGCCAAAGCCAACAAAAATCCCAACATTACAGCGTGATTTCCGGAAGTTGAAGCGCAACAAAAGGCGCCTGCGCCGCTGCGCCTGCGCAAATGTCGTCGTCGCTGCTGTCGAATTGATTGTTGGTCTCGGAGTGGTGCTGTGGTGGTGGTGGTGGTGCAGGAGTGGTGGTGGTGCCCTCTGCCGAAGAAGTTAAGGAAAGTCGTGCGACAACAGCTGCTGCCACGGCAGCCAATCCTGCCTGCCTTTCGTGCGAATAATGTCATTTGTGTTTGTTTTATAACCAAATTTACAACAACTTGGCACAACATCAACTACCTACCACACAAGCAAAAAAAAATAAAAAAGAAGCTAAACATGCGCTCAACATAATTGCCTCCAATCCAAGTCAATGTTGTCAATGGGGAGAGCCACTTCCACTTCCAGAACTGCCAGTGCCTATACCCTTTTAAGGAGCAATACCCAATCCCCCCAGGCGAGTCAATGACAGCTGGCAGCACTCAACGGCAGACACAGAGACCCCACACAGACGTCAGGGAAATTAGCTGACAGGAAAAGCAAGGCAAGGCACAAAAAAAAAGTTAGCTAAACATTTTGCTTTAAACAAACACCTGTCTGGCGGTTTTGCAATTCCCTTTAACAGATTGGCGTGATTTGAATTTTTTCAGTAGATGCTTCCTGAAAGAGTGAAAAGAGCATCATGGTTCAGGGAAATTCACTTTTAATACAACTCTCGCCTGGGAACTTTCACCTCACAAGCCAAACCAGCTAAGGAAAGTTCTCTATGATCATCAATCATACCAGAGAAGACTTCTCGAGCCTTCAACCACATTTTTCGGGAAGAAAAGGAAACATTTATTAAAAAAAAAACCTTTTCTCTCAGCATTATTCTTTCTCTTTCAATAATCTTCCGCCGAAGAACTTTTACCTCATCTTTAAGAATAGAAGACAGTCAAAAACTAAGCCCAGAAATTGTGTAATCTTTCAGATTCAGAAAGACTCTTGCGTCAGTTGGCTTTGCGCTTTTTATATGTATATGAAAGATCTTTAGAAAAGGTTAATTCCATATTAATAGGTTTTCTTCTCTTGCCTTCTTACATAATAATTATAGAAATAAAGCTGTCAGTGGCCACATAAATTAGTATTATAGAAAATAGAAAGGTTTCCTCTACCAAATGGTGTTTTTGCCCTCGCCAGCAGCAGCATCCATCCATCCACATTTGACCATTCTTTTGGCTAATTTTATGCCAGGGCCTGTTGGATCTCATAAATCGTTGGGGCTGTGTGGCGAAATTTCGTCCCAGTGCCAGTGCCCGTGCCCGTGCCCGTGCCTAGTGTCTGGGGCATTAAATTAATGTTCTAGCATAAATTTATAATTCATGACGAAGAAGCACTTCTATCGCGTTGAGGTTCTTTGTACGAAAATGATGTTTACCACGAGTTGAGGTCGACTTAATGACCTTTTTGGGGTATGTCCGAGACTTCTACTTATTAATTATATTATTGGCAGACGTTTTACAAATGCTTCACTGACGGCTGCCGTTTTGCCGCTAATTAAAGTTTTATATTTCATGCAACTCTTTGTCTAATTTTTATAAATTGTTCGGCAACCCGTTTGTGATCCTTTTGCTCATTTGAAGGCCATTCTAATTATTTGAATACCTTTTCAGAAGAGTCGCAAATAAATTGTGTGCATTTTCAGGTTTTGATATCTTTATGGCCAGCATTCACGCACTTCTCCGGCGACCACTTGACCTTTCAATTAATCATGGCTAATATATTTATGCATGGGAGATTTTTCCAGTCTCCCCCCGTGGGCTAACGGTAGCTTCTGCTGTCAAGACTTGTTTTTCATCTCTCGTTTATCTTACAATTTTCACACCAAAAGTCAGGTTTCTATTTGAATATTTAAGCATTTATGTTGAAGCATGCTTAAAATGCAAATCGATTGGTGGATGTATAAATTAAGGCTTCGACTATTTTGCCAAAAGTTCAATCAACTTTGGAAGATAGTTTTCGTTATGCAAACTGCAAACTCTCCTCTGAAAGAGGAAAAGAGAACCAACTCATTCGATCGTGTTGTGTGCCCTTCAGCTAACTGATTGTATAATAGTTTCTGATGAATAGAAAATGCGGAATTCGGTAACCCACCACCCATTCACCCTTTTCACAAAATTAGAGCAGATAAATATTTGAAATAAATTTTATACAATTACAAAAAATCGATTTCCAAACAATGGCAACTCGAAAGCATCGCCCGCCACAAATGAAATAAAAATGAAATCAATATTTGCCAATGACACAAATAAATAAAATCGAGAAGCAATTTCTCTTGTCATCCCCGCAAAATGTTATCAATGGAGATCACTGGGTGGGTGAGTGGCACACACAGCCCAGCGCTAATTGTAAATTATGTGGTCTCGAAATGGGAATTGGAATTGGAGTTGCTACCGTGCCGGGGTCTGCTGGGGTCTCCTGTCGAATGACATTTTGCTTCAATATAGAAAATTGCGTATTAATCGTCATCCCAGTAGGAGGGCACACACAATGGATATGGCCGCAGCTTTCTTTCAACAAATCAAAGGCAAACAATTGGATTGGGTTCCCTGCAGCCACAAATCAAATGCTCGTAATCGTAACAAAAGAGCAATCGCTGGATCGCATTAGCCACAATTGTTTTGGGCCGTATTTTTTTTTTTTGTTTTTTTGGGAGTGGAGCCGAGCCGGCCACACACATGATGTTGATGATGCCAGGCCCTGGGGCAGCAACGCTTCCGACAAGTCATCCAGATATGTATCTATCAGTTTATAATCAGAAAACGGCTAATTGCAGTAGTCTTCTCTGCATTTGCACTTAACAAAGTGCAGCTAAAAGTGGAAAAATTGTTACAAATTTCCGCCTGTCGGCAGGGGGCCCCAGTTCCCAGTTCCCATTTTCCAGAGTGACAGAAAAACGTGTGAAAATTATGAAATTGCATTTTGATGCAACCTCTTTTCGGTTAAGTGGGTGAATGGCTGGCTGGCTCCCGAAATAAGAGCTCTTCTCTTCAGCACAAAATGTAAGCATTTGTCTGTGCCTTTGTGGATTTTTGTGGGTCTGTGGCCCATTTTGAATATCTGAGGCAGATCTGAGATTTGTGTGTCCTGTCATAGAGATCAAATTTTCTTTTCTTTTGAGCCTCAACTTTCCGCCGCTCAATTTGCACGGAAAATGCAGAGTGCCAGCAAAAGAAGTAATTTTTTATTGTTGCTGAATTTATGAGTCATTGTTTGAATGTTTGGCTTTCGGACTGGCTTTTATCTTCTACGATTTTGCGAGTTCATTAATTCTGCCTCAACGCAGCGAAAAAGGCTAGGAAAAAGAGTTTTCCCGTATCCACGCTGTGGTTTGTTTCCCATAAAACAAGATGAAAGCAGCAACTCGATTTCATTCATTTATTTTCCGTAATTGAATAAACTAATAATAATAACCTACTTAGACATATTTCACTTACAATTTGAGCTCATATCAATCACAAGATCACAGACCCGGCAGACTTTCTCCCTAAAAAAGATTAAATTTCTATTTGCAAAAGATACCCCGCAGATGATCCCGCAGACAATCAAAGCGAAACCAAACCAAACCGCGCACTCAAAAATTGAATTAAGTTCAAGAGTTCAGGATGAGCAGCCACAAATTGTCGAGTCTCTTATGCAACAAAAGGCAGGCAGGCAGGCAGGCAGACAGGCAGCAGCCAGGCAGGGAGGCAGGCAAACAGTTTTGGCGTGGCCGGAGGTTGATGTCGAGACATCATTGATTTTCACACGACAACAATCGGCATCAGTGCGTCATGAGGCGGCCTTTGGTCTCCGGCAGAAAGAGTCCCAAGACAATGAAGCCGAAGAGGCACATGCCCGACGACATGAACATGGTGGCGGGCAGGCCCTCATCGTAGATCATAATGGGATAGATCTTCAGCGATATAAAGATGAAGGAACTGAACGTGGCCATGCTCAAGGAGGTGCCAATGGAGCGGATCTAAAAAGGATTACATATCAATATCAACACGTCCCAAGGCGTGAACTGGCAGCCTACCTTTGCCGGCAACAGCTCTATGATGATGATAAAGATCAGGGCTATAACACCCACCGAGGCAATGACTGCCACGAAGCACATCACCACCAAGGGCAGCCAGCCGTTCTCTTCCAGAAACTCCGGCGTGCAGAATATCTTGAGCAGAGCGATGGCCAGCTCGCCCAGACCCATGCCAGCCATCGATGTGAGGAGCAGCACGCGACGTCCCAGGCGATCCACCAGGACAACGGCACAGAGTATGCCGAACAGCTGGGCAGCCCCCACCACAATGGTGCAGATATTCGGATCCAGCTTGTTGCCCAGCTCCGCGAAGATGTGCGATGTGTAGTTGAAGATGGCGAAGCTGCCCGACAACTGATTGCAGATGATCAGCACAAAGATCAGGCCAAAGATCTTTATGGTGGGCACATTAACTGGATAAAAGATAGTTTGTGGATGTTCCATAAATTCAGAGATAATCTCTCACTCACAGAAATCTCTCCAGGTAATGTTCTGTGTGACGCCGCCACTGAGAACTTGGATACGGAACGTGTCGAATTCCATTTCGGCTGCATCATGCTGTGTCTCCCCATCGGTGAGGGCTGGTGGGTTCAGGTTCTTGTAGAAGTAGTAAGATCTCTCCGCCTCCCCATCACGACCATGCTTCAGCAGATATTGTGGCGTCTCGCGGAGTCCGATGACTGACAGCATAAATATCACTGGCAGGGCGACGATAATGCAAGGCATCAGATAGTACGAGAGATAGGAGGCCAATGTAAAGCCTATCATCATCCCCATGCTAACGTACATCATGGCCATGGAAGATAGAGCACCTCGAACGCTGAAAAGATGTGACGGGGATCCCATTAGAAACTCTAGAATAATCTCCGGGTATTTCCATAATTGTCACAGATATAGGAAGTAATTCTCCGAATTACTTCAATCTAATCACTTTGAGTAGACAAACGTGAGCCGATATTGCTGGAACTGATGTCAATCGTCTGCACGTAATACTTGAACTAATCTACAGCCAGTGATTAACACTAAATCATATATTTCAAACTTCCTCTGGGGCACACTTTTACTCACCCATTATCGGCGATTTCTGCAATATATATGGGCAGGACAACATACACACCGCCGCCTGACACGCCAGCCAGAAATCGACCCGCATATAGATATGTTACGTCTTGGGCTGTGTAGATAAGAACCCAATATACCTATAAGGAAAGCAATATAAAGGTGAATCAGACCTTGAGGAAACCCCTCCAGATAGTGCTTTATCTGCTTGTACTCGCACTCGTACCATATTGGGAATTGCCAGAATGTACATGCACCTTTTCCTTCCTATCCGATCGAGTAGCAGGCCAAAGATTATATTGCCCGCGAGAGAGCCCAGACCGATCAAAGAGCCAACCCTATAGAACACAATTACTATATAGAATAGAACTCTCTTTGGTTTCTCTCTCTGGTCTTCTGTAATCCACATACCAAGAGGCCTCAGCAATGGTCAAAGGCGGTCCCAGGGGGCTATTATCGGAACCCAAAAGCCTCAACGATGGCGAAAGCCAGCCCACCGCAAGGCCATGTGCCAGAGTCATGATGTGCACTAGGGTTTACAGTTAGTTATTAATTAGTACATGTTTTAGATGGACCAACGATCACCCACCCGTCATTGTGGCAATAATCTGCCATCGATAGCGCGCACTAAATAAGCCCATTTTCTGCGGTTGACTCTCCACGAAAACCATCTTGAGTTCTTAAATATTCTATCACTTCACTTTATTTCGGAATGGGGCAATGTAGTTGGTAAGGCTGCCGTTTGCCTACTGAGAGCTCCCACCGCGGGTTGCAGACGCTTTTGTAGTGGAAATCACGTCCAGATATGTACCCCCTCAATCGCTTTGGTGCTGTAAACATTCTTATAACGATTATAAAATTATTCAAGATTAGATTGTGACAGAGGCCTCCTCAAATTCGTCGCATGCTTATGAATACACTACACACATTGTCTTGAAGGAGGTCAGAACTGAATTTAGGGCTGGCAAAGGGGAGAGAATTTTCGAAGGGGAAAACATGCTATATATCAATTGAAATTAATTATTTTGGTGAACAAAACGGAACATCGTTTTTGATAAGAAAGTGTACATTTGAAGAGCTTTTGACTAGATTTAAGCAAAGATTAGCAAAGTCATTGTTTGAGGGCCATAAAGTTGTAAAAACTAATCAGGTTAAGCAGTGGGTTTTTATTGTATTCAGACGTCTGTTTGCTATATTAAACAAAGTAATTTAGTTTTCACTTTTAAAGCGCCTCAGAGAGAGCGAGAATTCGCGCATTGGAAATCAAAATGAACTTTCAAATTCAATTAAAAATCAAATAATAATCCTTTACCTCTGATACTGGTTTTTGGTGCAGCCTCTTTAATCTGTAGAGCATTTTGACATGTCATCTCATCTCTGTGATATGATTTACAGATCATAAAACCAGCTACCAACCTTTTATCTGGCGTGCAAATAATAACCAACTAATATATCAGAGGTGATGCTCCACCTTGATGCTGGCTAAGATTCTGACACCTAGGCTTTTTTAGAGCATATTTCATGAGGTTTTGAAACTAGCAAAGGTTTTATCTTTTAGCAATTAAGTTGTTTGCCTTTCGCAGAATGATTATCAAGCGGCAATATAACATGGTTTCATCATAAAAAGAAAATAGAAAACAAGAGACGGAACAGCATGACAACAAGTTGACGATGGGCTTTGCAGAGAGAGGTCTTTCGAGTGGGCCCCCAATCAGTGATCGTGTCACAATAAATGATTTTCCAGTGATCAAGTTATTATCTGGCAGGCCCCCTCTCTGTTCCCAGTCGGTTCGTAGTCTCTCGGCGGCTTATATCGATCGATAATGATGGGTTCCTGTGCTACCAGCTCTCGGCAGACTCTTACATAAATCTTCGGTTGCATCGAGCGGAGGCTGTGCTGGTGCTGGTGCTGATGCTGGTGCCGATGCTGTGCCCCTGCCTCATCGTGATTCCTTGTGGAAGCGACGTCTGTCTTCGTGGCTGTAGTTGAGCACGGTCGGAGGTCATGCCCTCGGGTTTGTTGTGCAGTTTGTAAAATGCTCAATAAAAAAAATATCAAATTTTTTCTGTGTCATTTGCATTTGCCGTTGCAAGCCGTGACCATATTATATTATCGTCTAACCGTCGTCTGTGGATCTTTGACACAGCATCGCCACCCTGGTACGGATGATAGTAGCTTCCCTGGTGGCCAAAATCCTCCCGGCCTGCCTTCCATCGTTAGCACACAATTGTTTTATAATTCCAAATGCTAAGATATCACTTTGGTTTGTTCAGCTGTCGTTTGAGATAGATTGCACGCTTCAAACAGACCACTAGCGCGGGTTCTCTGGCATTGAAATGACTTTTCACTCGTTTATCTTAGGCGTATACTTGTTTTTTGTTCACATTCCTGGTGGATGATGTGACATAAACTCGTGGAGTTTCCAGTTTTATTCCTACCAATCGGAGAGATTTGGCTGTCAACTAACGATGCTGTATTGTCTGAATCATTGCAATTTATTTTGTGTGTCTTTTTTTTTGGTGAAATATATCTCTTGCGAAACATTAAAAAGAAGTCAAGTCAAGTGGAAGTGGTATTAGAATATCGACCCTAATTTAATTAAAAAACTACCTAAGTATATGGGATTTTTTGGCTGTAAATTAGCATTAATAAAAATACAAATAAATACGTTTTCTGCCTCTTAGAAAGTCTGAGAAACCTTCAAGGAATCTGAGACATGTATAAATATGTTTTAAAAATGCTAAAAAAAAAGTTTAAAAATGTTCAAAATATTCTGCTACACGAAAAACATCTATCAAAGCTACCCAAAAACACATAACCTCCGACCATTAATCAGTGGACTTATCTGTATCATTGATCTTGACAAATGTGGGTTGAGTGTAAAAAAACATCATGCTCGTGAAGGGCCAAGAATGTTGGCGAATTCCCCAGAAGCATGCCTATATTTCAGCCAGAAAAATAGTTGAAAATCCGGAAAAAATGAACAATAAATTCAACAAATTGCTGGTGGCACTGCAATGAACTCCAGTGAAGAAGGAGCTGCATGTGGCATGCTGCAGCCAAGTGTTGAATGAATGACGGCATGAATGGATGAGTAATTGAAGTCAGTAAAGTATTGTTCTCATGCTGTGAGCACGATGACATCCCGCATGTGTGGGTGCAACATACCATGGCGTATCTGGCAGATACTTTCGGCAGCACAGCATGGGGGCCCGGGCCCGCTAGCCATGGCGAAAATCGCACGTTTCTATGCAAATCTTCTTCGCTTTTCAATCATCTACACGACTAGACCACGGTGGCTTCTGTTATTTCTTTTCTTTTCTAGGTTTTTCTTTTTTTTTTGGCTGTCTGGAGACGTTTTTGGTGGCCCGTAGGCAATAATTATCGCTTGCATTACGTATTTCGGCTGCTTCTCGCTTTTGTTTTCGGCTCTGGGTCTTTGGGGCTTTGGTGCTTTGGTGCTTTGCTGCTCTGTGGATGCTACATCGGCTGTGTGGCAGTGTGGCAATCTAACTGGGGTTGGCATAGAAAACGGGCGTTAAAATTAACGGGAGTTAAATGGTTTTTCAATTTACAAAAGGCAAAGGCTGAGACGAAACAAGATTGCACCCAGGGCCCCACCATATCCCACCATCCCATGCATCTTTGATGGATAGTTTGGGGTTAAATATAGGCTAGATGACTTCTGAGATACTTCTACAATGATTTGACACTTTGCCCGATCTACCACTGAATTACTTTTCAACAGCAAAATGGCCAAACGACCTTTTAAGGTTGTTGCACAAGGCATCGAAGGGGCTTTGTACGTGTATTTCTTTTCAGGTGATCTTTAGTTTGGTGTACACTGGTGTTCGGGCCAAAAATGTGTGTAAAATCAATTAGTTGTGGCAATGAGTTCTCGCCAACGAATTGGAATGCAATTTTCGATGATT
Organism: Drosophila helvetica; assembly: GCA_963969585.1. Taxonomy (NCBI): domain Eukaryota; kingdom Metazoa; phylum Arthropoda; class Insecta; order Diptera; family Drosophilidae; genus Drosophila; species Drosophila helvetica. The sequence goes on from OZ018403.1 coordinate 5,211,856, forward strand.
TTTAAGGGGAAAAATGCCCTTGAAATTATTAGGAAGGGTTTGGAAAGCTTCTGTAGATAATCTTTAATTTTGATTTATTTATTTGGCTTTCCTTCATCCTATTGCTACAAGATTAAATTGTATTTAAGGCACTAGTTTTAATCTTAAAATATAGGTACATCCATCTATTCCCATTTTCAATTCTAAACATTTTATAATCGAGTTTAATTTCCCTTTGTGATTTGGTTTATATATTATAATCTTTAAGTTATAAATTTTAATGGTAATACACTGGTTTTGATATTTTTGATATTTTTATTTATTGAGTTTCGTTTGTTTTATTTTCCTTAATTTTATTTATTTATCATAATTTCTTTGTTATATATTTCGGTATTTATTAGTTAAATTAAATTACTCAAATTTCTTTAAATATTTCTATCTGGTTTTCTAGGTGTGTGTGGAGTTTTACTGTTTTAATGATGGAATGCATTCTATCTTCTAAAAAACACCAACAAATTCCATCTACATTCCTGATTGCAATCATAAAACATTCCCCATTCAATGCCAGAACCTTTGGCGGAAGATGATTGTTTGCATGGAAACTCTATTAATGCTTGTAAGTCTGTTGAACATTATCAATTGAGCAATTCATTATGATCGCATGCAGCCTGCCATTCTTAATGAGCAAAAGCCGCTAACTCAATGTCATTTGCATCAAGCCAGCAGCAACAACATTGTCAATAGTTAATAATGGAAAGGAGTCAAACAGCCAAAGTCGAGAACCGAATCGCCATTAAAATCACGTTAAGCAGGCAACTGGCAGAAGGCACAAGGCAGTCAGGCAGCCCATTACGACCATCACTTCTGATTTTGAATAGAATCCAATGTTAATTTTACATGAACTACTCATACCATCGCTGGACGGATGGATCACTGGATAGAGATACGACACTATGGCAGGCCTATGGCAGTGGGAAATTTCGTGGGAATATTTGTGACTGCGATTATTTAAGCATTTTTGCGCTACACCAAAACACCAATGAATCGGCATCAGCGTCTGCATCGGCATCAGCATCAGCAGCAGCATTTGCTGCCTTCGTGTGGAGAAGGAAGCAGAAGTTGCTTCCAAGATGAGTCCAAGAAGAGGGAGGAAGCATCAGCATCGGCATCGGCATCGGCTGTATCCAAAAACCAAACGAAAATCAAACAAAATTATTATGCAATCGAGGCGATCGCTTGCCAGATTCCCTCCTGGCCCCGCATAGAAGCTGGCCAAAAATCATCATAAAAACTGTCCACTGTCAACTCCTCAGCTGTCTTCCCTTTTGGCCCATTGTTTTGTGGTTCACAAAAAAAAAAAACAAACAAAATCAAACTCAAACTCAACCAAGAAACAAGAAACGCCTCAAGTCAAAAAGTCGTCACTGCGAGCATTTCGAATCTTTAATTTGCGATGTTTTCGTTTGCTCTGCCTTCCACGGGCAGGCAATCGAGCGGGCAGGCGACCCACAGACCCCCCACCCCCACGCCAGGGAGGCCAGGCCGACTCTTCGTTGGAGACCCTACAAGTGCTTCCCCTTCCTCATTAAGCGTTGATGGATTTTCAAACTGTCATCCCGCTGATTGATTGAAATCTATTTCAATTGAATGTGAGCAGCATTTAAAGCAATTTTTATATTTATGCAATTTTATGGGAAATTATGAGCAAGGAGGTTAATCCTTTTAAATGTTGACATACACCAGACAACAGCCCTAATTGACACACAAATTGATTTGAGCAATAAGATACTTTATTCCCATTTATTTAGTATAGATCCTTCCTATTAGCAATTTCTTGAACTTTTAAAGATATATTTAACTGTCGATAATACATTACCCATTGACTTTTGTTGGCTCTGGCCTTGTGCTGTTTTCTCATAAACTACTTTTATATATTTTATACATTTTTTTTATGCAACGTAAATACTATAACATTCGATAAAAAAAATATATTGTATTAATAGTCCCAAATAACCAAATATTCATTATCTGTATTTGCAGACACTCGAGGCCACACCTAGTAGAACATTTATAAATAATTCAAAATTTGAAAAAAACACATATTTATATACAATAATCATACATCCTCCTTTTGTAATTAATTATTATGAAATGAATCATTATTAAATCTATGAGTGAAGAGCTCTACAGATGAAAAGAAGCTGTTCTCTTTCTAATGAAGAATTCCAAAGCCTTGCTACATACGTTGCACGTTTGAAATCAACAATTAAATAAAATATTTCAAATCTAACAGCTACCTTGACAGCAGTAAGCTAACAGCTATGTTAAGTTTTAACAGTGGAAGCCCTGTTAAGCTTCGGCTTGCCTGCCGAACGCCTATCTCTCTCCTCTCTCTTCCGCTGCGACCGGTTGAAAAGGCAATTTGTGTTTGGTTTTTGTCTTTGCGGCTGCTGCTGCTTTTGGGCTTTGAGGAAGATGTGGCAAAGATCTTCGTTTTGCGGTACGACGACGGGGCGCCGCGCCGACTCTGATCTCTGTCTTTGCGCCGCGCCGCTCCGCGGCTTTGAGAGCGTTTTTCGCTAAACAGAGTTTCGAGTGCGGACCGGGACCGGGCCCCCACGAACCGCTCAACTACTACTAAAGTTGGACGCCGCATTTGCCAATTGAAACATTCAAATGTGAATATCGTACGGGTGAAGACGTCTTCTGTTCGTCTGGCTCCGACTCTGACTCTGGCTCTGGCTCTGAGATTCCTCGTACTGTATTTTCCAAAGCTAATTTTATGTGGATAACTTAATCTTAAAAAGTGATTCAAGTGATTGAATTTTAAAACATTTTGTGTTCATAAATCATAATTTTTTGTCAATTTTTTAAGGATGAAAATAATGAATTATTAAAGGAACTTATGATAAAACAAAAGGATTATACAACATACATTATAAATATACACAAAATCACTTCAAGTTTTTCACAGTTTCAACCATCATCTGCTGCTAATGAACTTGGCCCAAATCCCCAGATTAGCCATAAAATTAAATCAATTCACTTTTTTCCTCTGCGGGATTACCCAAAAACATTGCTCCTAATGATATCTTCATAGCGCTGACATGATGAAAAACTTGAAGTGAAAAAACCATCAACTAAATCGTGATATCTGTGCATTATAACATAATTCCTCTCTAGCCCGAAACAAACAAATAATACACCAAATAATCGACAATAGTGAGACATCATTGCCACAACAGTTACACGAAAAGTGCAACATTAAAGCTAATATTCACAAGCGAAACAGAAAACACACAAAAAACAAACAAAAACAAAAAGAAACACATCAACTTGGAGAGCGGAAAACTTTGTCATAAATAAGTTTATAGCAAAACCTACATATTACTTCCATCACGAAACCGAAAGCAGCAAAAAGGAAGCTGTGGAAGATTGAGTTGCTGCCACAGTTACTGCCACAGTTACTGGCGAGTGTTGCCGCTGCCACACAAACTGACATTCAGAGCAACGCTGCCAATGATGCCGCTGATGCCGCTTAAAGGTGAGTGAGCCAGTCCAGGCCAGGCCAGGAATTTCAACAGCCACGCTGCACAGATCGACAGCTGAATGACTCGCTGGCTTCTACGATAATAAAATGCCAAACGCATTTCGTACGCATGAATGGACCAAAATTATGTACATCTCCTTTCACAAAAGCCTCATCTTACTTAGATTTATTGTATACATTTTCTACTTAATTTTATTACTTGTTTCTGGCCAGACGCGCCAGCGGCAAAGCAACAATAATGCCTGCTGAAATGTCAATGTGTTGGTTAAATATTGGACAGACAATTTTTTATGGTGGCTCTTGTACGGCTGGCTATAAGTTATGCAAGTCCAAGTCCACTTGCCGCCTGTCTGAGATGCACCGTAAGCCAAGATACAACATTTTCAAATAAATTATGATACTTGACCAAGATTTTGAAAAGTAAAAGGAAGCTAAGGCAAATTCTGAGCGGTATTCCATTTAAATATCTCTAAAAAAATGAGTTTCAGGTTCCGCAGAAGTACTCTTTTAAATAGCTTCGTTTTTGTAGTTCCTACAAATTTGTTTTTTATTTTAATGTAGTATATTGAACGGCACTTAAGATACGACTTCAAGAACTATCAGCTGAGATTGATATTTTTAGATTGTATAAAGGAAAATGCGTAGCAAACAGATGTCTATCTGTAGAAACTTTCGAGCATTGTTTGACTGCCTTCCAGCATATCCTCTTGCCCTAAAACTCAAGAGATCTTCGAGGATCCTGTTAAAAAAAACCCTCTGCTGCCATGGCATAAAGACCCTGTAAAAACACAATCCAGGAAGACGTCAGCGGAACACAACCTTAGTACAAATTGTCCAAGAAACGTTTGCTGTCAAACATTTCTAATTAAATTATGAATAATTTAATTGAGTTGGCACACAACCACCTTCAAAGTCATTACAATTAAAACAATTAGCATTAGCTCTGGCTTAGCTTCTTGTTTTCATCTTAATCAACGTAAATATTAATCGGTTCTAGGCGAATGAAATGATGGACAATTTCCATAAATCTAGCATTGGCCAGAGGCGACTTTTGGCTCGATGATTAATTTGCAAAATTGTTGGCTACCATAGATACAACAATTAAAAGCCATGCAAAAGCCTCAAAATTGCCGGCATGCATTTCGGTCGTTTTTTTTCTAATTTTTTTTTCTACTGCATAAATTTTGTGTTGCAAAATTTGCAACCACAATTGTTGCCTCGTCTTGGCATTGTTATTAACGAATCTAAGATAATGCTGGGTGGCTCAGTGGCTCAGTGGCTGGGCTGAGCACACAGTTCAAGGATGAATGCGGCCTCCAGTAGCACTCAGAATATAGGCCCTTGGAATGGGGGAGGAGTGCTTTTGCTTTTGCTGCTGCTGCTGCTGTTGCAGCTGCAAAGAGTTTTTTTCTGGTTGTTTTTGTTGTGTTAGATAATTCCAATTGGTGTGCACTCTGCGATTACAGGGGCTCTCCAACACAGATCCACAGAAAGTAGTGCAGGGAATTGGGAAATGCGCGCGCCTTAAATGTCAAGAGGTGCCACAGTTTTGTTTTCTTCTTGTCTCGTGGCGCAAATGAACAAAAGAAAAGCGAGCCGGGCCAAAAGAAAAGACAAATTTAGGCCAAATGTGTGACTTAACCGTCTTTCACATCTCACATACACCCACTCACACCTACACCCACTCACACAGCTACACCTACAACAGGGTCGGGTCGGCAGAAAACAAGGGCCAGGGATAGGTACAGGGATGTATTGTATGTTCGTACACTCGTACTTTGTGTTTTATGTGGCAGGGGGTTAAAGTTGAATGGGGAGAGACCGAGACGGGTCTCTCCAGCCGAAAGGCAGCTGGAAAATAAACCAAAATGTAACAAAATGAATGCTACAATATAATTTTTGCCCGTTGTTTCGTCTGTCCCACTCTGCAGATGGCCAGATAAAAGTTCAAAATGCGAGTGGTTGTTGTTGTTTTTGTTGTTGTAGTCTTAACCGGGTCTAAGTCTACGTCTCTGGGTACCGGGCCCTGGTCTTGTTCGGATCTTGGCCTGGTCTGGTCTGCTCATTAACGTTTTGCCAGCGAAAGAAATGGCAAATAAATTAAAAAGTCATTCAAGCAACAATACCCTCAAAAGGAGGATAAATCCCTCTCTCGCTCTCTCTCTCTATCTCTCTCTCTCCCTGTCGTTAGCCAGGGAAACTTGTTGGTGTAGTTTTGTTGGTGTAACTCCTGTTGGTGTTGTTGTGGATATTTCTGTTGTATTTTTTGGTATTCCAAATATTTATATTATTGAATTATATTTGCTATTTTTATTGGTATAAACTTAAGTGTTATTTCTGTTGGTGTTGTTGTTGAAATTGTTATTGTTGTTGTTTTGGCTATTGATTTATCTTGTACTCCATTCCAAGTGTTGATGCGTTAACTGGCGCTGCGTGCGCATCGCTGAAAACCCAATGAGCCGCAACTGAAAGACGAAACGAAACGAGATGAGACGAGACAAGACGCCATGGAGCCCCCAAGTAAAAGTACCCCACAACGATTCCTTATAGACAGCAGCACACACAAACAACCTTACAATAGCTGTTGTTGTTGTTGTTGTTGTTGCTGCTGGCCGTTGTTTTTGTTAGACCATCTTTAGTGATTAATGAAGTGTAAATAATGTTGATGTTTTGTATTGTTTTTTTCCTCGAAGCAACCTCATGATTTCAACATACATATTCTAGGCGGACTTAGTTGGGGTTTTTTCTCTGGCTTAATGCTGCGATCTATCATCACCTCAGTGCCTGTTCTTAAGGTGTTCATCGAGGGAGCTTATTATGGCAACAGCAACACCAACAGCAGCAACAGCAGCGGCAACAGCAACAGCAACAGTCGCTGTTAAAACAAAAGACTTTGACAACGAACTTGCTACTGGCCGCAAAACCGTAAAACTGCAGATAAAACCTCAGCTAAACCTTCGTTTTTTTTGTGTGCCGTATTGTCATTTGGCCAAATGTCAGCAAAGTGCACTGCAGTCATAAATAAACCATTTGTCAATTTTTTTCTGTAGGAGTTTTCGGTTTTTTGGTGGTCAAACAAAAAGCCGTTGAGACAACGAACTTGAACTTTTCGAAAAGGAATTGTGTTGATAGTGTAATGGGACTTGACGAAAACAGAGCTGAAGTGTTGAAACAATAACTTAAGCTGTGGAAAATGGTGAATGCCCGAGGCTTTTCCTCGAAGCAATGATAATTTGAAATGCCTTTAAGCTCTTCCTTAATCATAGTTATCCACTCGAATGCGTAAACTGTTCAATTACATCATACATACATTTTAAATATGATCATCAAAGCACCATTTACCAGCTAAATGCCAGCTGTGCTGTTGCTGGAGATTCTGAAATTGCTGGCACAAACGACACACGTGCGTCGCGAATCGCGCGTAGCGTTTGTCAGCCTTTAACGGATGGACTCCAGCTTCAACTCCAATGCTGTGGCCATACCCATAGCCATAGCCATAGCCAACTTTGATATATGGCCAGAGCCCAGAGCCAGTCGGCAGCAGGCTAAATGTCAGCCTGAAATGCTGACCTCCATGGCCTGACAGGCTACGTTTAGGCCATTTTAGGGCTGCCTGTTGAATGGCATTTTGATCTGCATTGGCCCCCACATGAACTTCGTTGCAAAGAGCTGCCAAAATTGGCAATTGAAAGGCATTCATTGGCATATATATCACTTTTATGGCTCGGAACTCTTTTCGTTGATCGATTCGGTTTCGGTTGTGAAGAAATTTGGTTTTTATTTGTTTTCTAGTGAAACAAATGCGGTTTGAATAGCAACTAAACTCAATTATCGATGTTACCATATTCATTTAGCAGAACAATGAATAAGCGGCTAACATTCAGCACGCATTTAGCCCCCCCCCCCCCTCCACAGAACGAGTTTTCTATTGCGCTTTCTTTGAGTGTTTATCTTAGCTTAGTATTATATATGTTTTATATGAGAATTTTACAGCTGCTTGAGAACTCGTTTCCAGCATATTCCGATTTATATATTTTTTTTTTGTTTTGGCTCGGGGCTTAGGCAGGATCTAAATTGGTCGAATGATATCATATGAGGGCTTGGGTAAAGGATGCTCATCGAATACGATCAGAAAACAGGTTGTACCACAGATGATTCATAAAGTTTATATACATAAAATATGAAGACACTAATGTGTTTCTTAAATGGGTGTCAGGCAAGGCTAGAATCTCAAGCTGCCGTTCTCACAGCGGGAGGTGGGGCCATAAAATTATGATCGAAAAATGTAGTATTTCCCACTGAGATTTGGCCATTAAAAGCAGCCATCATTCAATGTCTTCTAAGCGATTATTACCCATGAAAACAACTAAGAAGAAACTGTCAATAAGCGTCTGTCTGTCTATTGGGGCACTACAAGTTGATATCAATTTCAGGCAGCCGACAGACAATTAGAGACGCCTCGAACACACATGTTTACTCTCCGAAATCAAAGCATAAATCATTGAAGTCAAAGAAACAAATTCCGCATTTAATTCCTTGATATTGTTTGATATTTTGAAGCACAATCAAAGCGCTGCTGAAGGCAGCCCAAAATGACAAGAGCTTTCAGCAGTCATAATAGTCTATGATACTCGACAAAAAGAGGCAGGAAAAAATCTATGATATTTTGAAGACTTGTTGTCGCTTACAGCACAAAGAGTTTGTGTGGATGTCAAAGTCAAGTTCGTTACCTGAGACTCTAGAATCGTATAATGGAGCCATGATTAGTTTAATATCTCCAACTCCTATCGTTGTTTTATCGTTGGGAAAAGCAAACAAAAAATGTAATTTTCCTGGCCATTTCCGCTTGAACTCTTACCACTGACACGCTGAACAGAAAACAAAACCGAATCATAAGTAAAAAACCAAATCAAAAGTGACTTTCATGTACGTGGCTGCGGCACACACAAACAAGAAACAATTACTCCTCCAGACAATAAGCGACTAATTCGCAGCTTCATTTCAGTTCAGTGAGGGGATACATACGTATATGGATATATATGTAGGCAGAGACTGCATAAAGATGAGTGCAAGCTGAAGTAATCATAAAAAGGCCATCGCGAAGAGGAAAAGTGAAAAGAAAAGCCGCAAACAACGTGAAAAGCTGGCCATTGTTGTTTGGCTCTAATTAGAGCCTCCTCCCAGTGGGGGAGGGGAGCATCTGGCTTATTTAACCAGGTGACATAAATATGCACCACCCTGATAAGAAACACTGACCCAAATATGCACGGGTATGCGTAATTTGGAATCGAGCTGAACAAAAGAATCCAGACAAACTGCAACAGTTTCCCCCTGTGGAAGCCACTTGTGGCGTCAACAGCAATTACCTATTAATTGCCACTCGTTTGGCCGTTGTTGCCACTGCTGCAACTTTTGTTGCCGCCGCCTCCGTCTCTGTCTCCGTCTCTGCCACTGTCTCTATCATAAATTGCACTCACGAATATTGCCTCATATCAATTGAAACTGGCTGAGCGGCCGCGGCATTTTCAATTGTTATCTTTTGATATTTCTCTCTCTGTTTTTTTTGGCACATCATCTAGCCAAAAGATATATCTTCTTATTGACAACTCAATTGTTATGTGAGCACCAGTTGGGGGGATGGGATTTATTTCCGCGTGTGCGAATGGCCGTAGTGACACCGCGAAATTGGCATTCGAGTGGGCCTTTTTCAGCATAGAAGAGGGAAACTGGTTTAAGCAGAGTTCATCTTCAATTGAGTGTTATATTTAGTAATACTTTCACAATTTGATAATAAATGGAGACCTGTTTTTTTGAAAGCAATCGAGGGGCAATTGAATTTTGAGAGCAGCAATTATTTTTACAGATATATATCCCCTTGATCTGCAGTACATTTGCATTTTAAGGGTACATTAAAATATATTTTTTGAGAGGTTAAGTAAGTGCAGCTTCTAGAACGAAATCAAGTTTGCGGCTTCAGTCTTTTGTTTGAGTCATTCGATTCTTCTGAGATTTTTTTTCCTATCATTCCCCTTGAATTCTTCTGACTTTTATTTCTTTACCCCTGAGATCTTGTTGATATCTTTTCAATAATCTCTTTTTTATGATCTGGTTTAGTCGTTCATTTGATGACAATTTAACATCTTTTCTTGGGCGGATTAGGTCTCTTAATGGACCATTATTGCTGCATTTGATAAATGCCAATGAATAATATTTGCATGTAGAAATGGGATATGCGTATCAGATTCTAATATCATACTTTAATGCCAAAGAAAAACTCGAATTGGCTTCAAGTGGGTGCAGCTTCCGGTTCGTTATGGCTCGTCGTAACACGAAACTCTGCAATTACCTTGGAAAATTTAATGATATACTTGGTTAACCCTTGTTATTACAACAACGTTTTTATGAACCAGCCAGACAAATAGTGTTTTTTGGAGAACTGCTGAATAACCAAACAGAAAATATGCTTAACCGATAGTTAAGTAGCATCCAAGAGCCGCCCCTCGGGGCTGTCTGCTGCATGCAAATGAATATGAATTGGGGCAGGTTCCAACATCAGCGGGAGCAGCAGCAGCTCTTGCATGAAGAATTGCTGGGGCGCAACAATCCGAAAAATGTTCCCCATAAAGAAAAACCCGAAAATTGTCTGCCCATTTGGCGCTACAAATCGCAAAGCAAATTGGTTTCCATTTAAGCCTAGCCACACGGAATATCTAACCCAAGTCCCATGTTCCAATCCCAATCTCCCAGCCAGTCCGCTGTCAATGGGCGGTCTGGGGGCTGTGGCCAAGTGTGAAACAGTTGACAGGCGGCTGCCACGAAGCGTCAAAGTGACTTTGGCTATGCCTCCAGCTACCTGCCACAGAGGTAGCACTTTTTTCGCTTTTTTCTGCTTGCTGCTCCTCCGTTCTTGCTCTAGCAACTACACAAATTGCAAATGAGGAGTAGCAGGGCCCACAAAAAGTGCTTCACGGAAATGCACAAGAATTCTTGTGCAAAAAACTAGCCGAAAAATTGTATCAACGAGGGCGAAAAAATAGCCAGAAGCTGCTGCAGCGGCCGAAAACGATTGCATTTGACCTCAAAATCTATTAGCACGTCGAACTCTGGCGGCTATGAAATGCAATCATTGCCGCGCCCCCTCAGGGATGGCTCCCCCCCCCACCCGAAAAACTGCGAAGTTGCGGCAATAATTGCCACTAAGAGTTGTGTACACCCATGTCTGAGTGCATCTGCGACACGTAGGTCAGTGCATCACCAGCAGCAGCGGCAGCAGCAGCATCAGAGGCAGCCGCCACCGCCGCTGCTGCTGTGGTCTGGGTCTGTCTTCTGTCTGGGTGCCTTCCCTGGCTATCTGCCGGCCTTTGGCTGAATCTCTGAATGCAAAAAAACAAAAACAACAAACTACAACACGAGCTACAAAAAGTTACGTTATTGCAACATTTACATGTCTTCTTGTCTTCTGACGCATATTCACACTTGGGATTTTTCATGATTTTTTTTATTGCTCCCCAGATGAACTTTAATGGCGGCTCACGGGGGGAACTAAATGCTTTTGAAGTTTCTGATTAATTGTTTAAAAACTGAAATGTCACAGCGAAACATCAGGTCATAAATTTATCATTTTATTTTGTGATAAAGCATCCGACCCATTTCTCAGGGCCCACAGCAGCTGCCATTTTCTGTGCGAGATATGCAGGTACCTTTACTCAGATATTTATTCAGTAATCCCATTATGAATTTATTCGGACCTGCCCCGAAATAATATACGTATGTCTTGTGCAAATAAACGCACATCATTCGAGTGATTTATGGGTCCCGCCCCACAATGGGGTTCATTTGAGCTGTCCCGAAAAAAAGTGATCTCTATCGCCGTGGATGTGCCAATATAAAATACGCTTTTAATTGCTGGCTGCTGCGCAACAATTTTAGAAACAATAACAATAACAAAAGCAAACGAAATGCCTCTGCTTGCCAAATCTGCTGTAAAATAAATAAGCCCAAAATGCACAATGGGGCGGTGCGGCGCGGCACTTTCAAAACATTTGCCATGGGAAACGCTGGCCGAAAACAAGCCGAGTGATTTGCCTAGACTTTTATGTATTTATAATGACATTTTTCACACAATTTATTCGCCCGAAAAAGAGCATTAGCTGTAGCCATTTGCCATTCGAAATGTTTAACAATTTAATTTCGGTCCAGTCGACTGGAAATGTATGCCATGCCATGCCAGAATGTTAGGTAGCACTTTGGTGATAGGTAATTAATTATGAACAAATTAGCATACAATTTGCGTATGTCAAAGTTTAACACTAGAAACAGGAAACTGGAAAGGGGGCTGAGCAGAACCGAGCAGCAGCAAAAACATTTCCAAAGATTTGTGGTTCCCAAGGATGCCAGTGGCCTCTCCACTTGACTTGCATTCAAAATTTCTCTCCCACCATTAGCCAAATGACCAGCATATCCATCCGCACCTGCATGGCACTCCCAGTCGCCAAAAACAAAGAAAAAAAACAACACTAACACAGAAAAAGTCCCCCAATCAAGTTTTAGATTTTTGTTTTTTAGTTTTGAAGATGCGCTCCGGCTGATTTTATGCAATTTTATGCAACAGGAATTGGCCAGGGAGCCAGGCCTTTGACTGCCGTTTCATAATGAATTTTCGCTAAAGGTGAAATTTTCTTTGCACACGAGCTACAGATAAAATAAAATAAAAACTGGTACGGGTACGGGTACGGGTAGGAGTATTTATCTATTGAGAAGGCCACACAAGACTCAGTGCAAGAAAGGTTGGCTTTCAGCAAATAAACCATCACCGGATAAGCCCCGAACAATACGAAAACACGAAAAGCCAAAACAAATAAATCAAATCTTGGAATAACACGTATACGACATGCAGACAATTTTTGCCTTAGTTTCTGTGGACTGTACGGGTTTCAACACCCTCTACTCTCCGAGTGTGTGCCACAAGACAATGTGCAAAAAAAGAAGTACAACAAATGCTTCCTTCATGTCAGCTCCAGCGACCGTAAAGGTTAAGCGCCAACTTGACAAAAAGGTTAAAACGATTTAACAGACATTTGGCTGCAATCCGAGAGAGCCAGGCGCTGATCCGACTGCATCCTTAGCATATCCATCTCTCAGCTCTGCATCTCTTCATCTCTCCATCTTTCCAGCTTCCACTGTCTGCCACCAGATTTGTCTTTGGGTGATATCTGCTCAAGGTGTTGCATGGCATGGCCTGGCCTGGCGCATGTGTTGAAGGCGGAACCAAATTTTTGATTGCAAAGACCCTCAGCGCGGTGGCGTTCGGCGTGCGGCATGCCTCAAGGAAAATGCAACCTCTGTTGCCGACAGTTAACTGGCGCTAGCTTATTATTTTTGCTGGTGCCGCATTGGCTGTTCGCTTCAACACCTGCCCTGCTGTTGCCATGGCCCAAGCCGTTGGCGTTGACAATTTTTTCGTTGCCGTTGCTGCTGGCGATGATGCTGGTAGATTTAGCGGGGAAACTTCCTTATTTGTCATTGTTGTCGTTGACAATTTTTTGTGCCATCGAAATGCTTTCCCTGATGCTTGATTACACTTCTTCATTGGCCTTCTCTCTGTGCTGTTTTCCCCAAAGAAGATTGAACTTCTTTCATGGATTTCTGTGATTTCCATAGATTTCTCTAGCCATAAACATTTCTCTAGCCATAAACCCACACTCAGCCGATACAACCTTCATCAATTGATCGCCAATTTAAATCCATTCAATGCCCAAAAGCCTTGGCAATGACAAAAAAAACCCCTCTTTGGGTCGTGTAATTTGCCAATTGAAAATCGTGAATTGAAATTAAAATCTGAGCAGACAAAACGAGAGAGTCCGCGAGGCAAAAACTCTTGAACTTTAACTAAATGTTTGGGCTAATCGACTTAATTTACAATCTTTTATTAAAATTTTAATGTCAAGTCTGCTGCAACGCCAGTGCATGATGACACTGCCGCAATTTAGTTTTGTGTACATTACGTTACGTTATTTTGATGAAACTTAAATTTAGGTGTGAGAATATTTGCAATTCCCCAACCCCAGTCCCAAGGCAATCAACTAATTTAAATACAAAAAAGCAATTTCGGCAACCGAAGAATATCCAACAGATAGACAATGCTGAAAGGCAGAATCTCAGCAGCAGTAGCCTCCTCCTCCTCCTCCGCCTCCTCCTCCTCCTCCTCCTCCTACTCCTCCAACGCTGCAGCTAATTTCAATTTAAATTTATGTTTCGTTTCGAGATTCTGTTCGATTGATGCTATTGTTATTGAAAATATAGCTACGTGTTTGTTTTGTAGGATTACGTAAAGCAAATAAATTACTGAAACCATTGAAAATGATTTAATTGAAAGCAAAAGAGTGTCACTGGGCGCCAAGCCGGTCCATTGGTTGGTGTTGATCTCTCGCGTTGTCTCCCCAACTTTTTGATATTGTTTGCTGTGTTGTGCAAATTAAAACAATTATATGAAATTATGCAAAGTACGCAGAAACTACGGGAACAACAGCAGCAGCAGCAGCAGCAGCGGCAATTCAGCGACAACAACAGCTGCAGAAACGAGCTGACGGAAGCCAGCGATACGATACGATACGATACCTTACCATACCATACCCAAAGTGAATGTCTCAGGAGGGGGACTGGATTGACTGACTGCCTTACTGAATGGCTGAATGACTGACTGACTGACTGACTGACTGACTGCTGGACTGCAGCCAGCTATCCTAGTCGGAGGCATAGCAGCTGCCTGCAGTTCCTGGTCAGACCTAAAATGTAATAATTTATGGCGCATACGCCCTGTGGTACACCGTGCCCAAAATGCAATCTCCCCCAATCTGCATATCTACCCTTCCCAATCTGCATATCTCCCCAACCCAATCTGCCGATCCGACTATCTATATAAGGTGTAGAGATCTCTAACTATCCGCCATAAATTTCGCATCTTCTGCATGCGTCTGTGGGCGTCTCCCTCTCTCTCTCTCTCTCTCTCTCTCTCAACAAATTATGCAATCCGGCTGTGAGCCTTTTCGCTTTGTTCGTCGGCGTTCGGCACATTGACAACTCTTGGTCTTGCCTCTCTGATTTGTGCAAGCCCCGGAGTACATTTGTTATTTTCTGTTTGTATAATTTCTATTGCCCAATAAGGTACCTGCCGGCTTGTACGTGTTTTTGCTAATAATTATTTATTTTGTTTACGTTTCTTCTCCCACGATCTTGTGCAATAAATATTCATAATTTTGTTAACCAGCTAAATTATTGTTTCTCCTTCTTTTCATTCCAGGCAATTCCAAATACAAAATGCGGTGTACGCAGCTCAATTTGCTGTGCGGTAAGTGAATGCCGCCAAGAAGTTTTTACCAATCTTCTACCATCAAGAAACCTATGAAAAATACGAATACCACTAAAGAAGAAACCTTTCCCAACTTTATCAAGATATAAACTATGACATCCTTGACCTTGTCAGGTCTCTCATAATTTTTCCCATGATAGATCTTCCAGCCAATGGCAATCGCTCTTGACAGCCAGACTTGAACGCAACGCATTTTGGCCACATGCGTGTGCCAAGGCGGGGGTGGCCCAAGCCCAAACCCGGCCAAGATTGCGTTAATATGCCTTTGTCTTAGCCAGCAGTTGCGTGTGCCGTCTTAGCCGTGTCTTAGTTTTTTGTTTGTTTTGTTTTGTTTTGTTTTGGCGTGCGACAAAATTGTGGGGAGACTTAGATTAAATGTGACTTTGATTTGAATTAATGGATCGGACGAGATGAATGCTTGGGAAATGCAATTTTTAACGGCTCATTAGGACGGACACGGACACGGACACATCGGCGGTGCGGCCGAGACCCAAATGCCAGAGCGATCGGCATCGGTCCCCGACGCACAAGTGACAGCTCATCTGCCGTGAGTGGCAGAGTGGGCAAAGTCAACAATAGTCCGATAGTTTCGGGGCCCGGTCTGTGAGTAATTACGCGCCCATCGACAGCGCCTCTCAATTAAGCTCTGGCCAGACCGTATGCTGTGTGACCCGCTGTGCGGCTCACGAATCGAAGACACCAAACCGAAAGATACCCCAAATCGTTGCGCTACGTGGCGTATGGTTAATGCGATTGGGCCGAATCGAATTTTGAGACCCGGTTGCCAATCAACGGACATAAATTATGGGCAATTGTTTAATTTGTTTAAGGCAGCAATAGCCGCAACAGCAACAGCAAACACCCTCAACGTCTTCTTCGTTCATCCGATCCAACCATCCATCGATCCATCCACCGATGATTCATATAATCACTGTGATTATGCATCAAGTGGACCTTGAATCTGTGGTGGTTATTTTGGTTGTTCAATAGCCTGCCCTCCCATCTGGCGGTGTCGCTGACATCTTCTTCTGGCGGCTACATCATGACTTTTTATTTCTGTTTCTTTCTTTAATTGTTTTTATGGCTTAAGATTTAATTATTGCATTAGGGGGGGAATACTCATGCAGTGGACGTTTGCCTAAGGTCAGTTACACTTAATCCCCATCCAGTCACCGCTTGCGTAATTTGGCAATGTCTGCTCATGAGATTTTCGGAATGGAAGAGTCAAGGTCCGAGAGAAGACATTCTAAACAGAAGGAGAATCCGTAGCTAAAAAGCCGATGAACCAGACATAATTAAAGAATGCGAATAATTGTTCACTTAAAGCCTCAGACACCATGAGAATAAAAAAGGAGTAGGAAGAGAAGCTGTTGGGTTTGCTTTTATGTTTCTTCTCGTTTATGCATTCCTTGAATTCCCATTTCAGCTCTTCTCCTACTGGCATTTCTAGGCCACACCAGCGCAGAGTCCAAGGTAGGTTTATCCCCAAAAACTCTATCAAATATATCTCTATAAACATGTTCTTTCTTCCGGTTTCAGTACCGCACACCTGCCCGCATTTTGGCCAAGCAAACGGGTGCCACGCAGTTCGAGGAGGAGCGCTACGAGACGCACACGAACTGCAATGAGCACAAGCATCACCTAAAGAAGCGCGCCTCCGACGAGGATGTGGACTATGAAGTGTACCAGGGTGTGGTGGGCAGGCCGGGCATCGACTTTCCCATCTATCCAAGGATACCCAAGACCTCCTTCAGCTGTCGCTCCTTTGGCAATGGCTACTTTGCCGATATGGAAACGGATTGTCAGGTGAGTGGTTCATCCAGTCCTCAGCGAATCCTTTGATTAACCTACTCCCATTTCAGGTCTTTCACATCTGCGAGGAGGGACGCAAGATCTCTTTCCTCTGTCCGAATGGCACCATCTTCCAGCAGAGCGAACTCACCTGCGACTGGTGGTTCAAGGTGAACTGTTTGGGATCCTCGGGCTACTATGCCGAGAGCTCGGAAATCCTCAACAAGCAGCGTGTCCATCGAGTGCGTCCCTCAGTGCCTGTCCAGGGATTCAACATTGTCGGCGGCGGCCTGAACATCAAGCCAAAGGTCACTCCTGTCGCTGGCCAAGCGAGAGCTGGTCCCCGCAGCAAGCCCGACAGACGCATCGATTCGACGGAGGATGCACCCGCCTCCGTGGAGAGCGTGGACTTTGACGATGTGTCCGGAGAGAAGCAGCGCAAGGTTCTGCCCAGCATCGACAACAACAGCAACGACCACGAGACCCAGATCACGGCCGAGAGCTCCTCCTTTGTGAGCGGCTCGGGCAAGCGCCGCAACAACAAGGGCAGCGACTCCAACAGGAACAGCAACGATGATCTTACGGTGCTGAAGCCCTCAAGGAGCAGGACGCCATTGGTTTCCCAGGAAAGGACTCCATTGGCCTCCCAGGAGAGGGCACCACTGGCATCACAGGAGAGGGCGCCACTGGCCTCTCAGGAGAGGGCGCCACTGGCCGCCTCTCAGGAAAGAGGACAGCCACGAGGTGAATCTACTGAAAGGGCAAGGAATGGACACCGCGGACAGCACAGATGGAGGGAAAGTGGCAGCGAAGAGCACAGCAAGGAAAGAGAGAGGGAAAAGCCCATTCTTCAGCTCAAAGAGAAACCCACCTCCAGCTCCCAACAGAAAGAAAAACCCACCGCCAGCTCTCAACAGAAGGACAAGCCCAGCTCTGGCTCTCAACTGAGGGACAAGCCCAGCTCTGGCTCCCAGCTGAAGGACAAACCCAGCTCTGGCTCCCAACTGAAGGACAAGCCCGAGTTCTACGAGGCCCACTCCACGCGCTCCGTGCAGCACACGACCCCCTACTTCACGGCTGGCAGCTACTCCACCGTCCGTCGTCTGGAGCCTAGCAAGTCCACGCCCTTCTACACGCCCACGGTTCCGAGTCTGAGCAAGTCCAAGACCACGGAGGGAAAGCTGAACTACATCAAGGGAGGACACTCGGCCACGACACCGAACCCGAATCGCTTTGGAGTCCAGCCAGCCAGCTCTGGTATATTCCTGGAATCGTCGGTGGCCCCGAAGATCAAGCCCACTGCCAGTGGGAGCATTGAGCTGGACAGCACCTACAAGCCGGTGATTATTGGCATGCGGCATCACTACGATGTGGCCAGCTCTGGGGAGTTCCGAGCTCCAAGCAAGCCCAGCGAGAGTCGCGACTATCTGCCCACGACGCCATCGCCATCGGCCACCAGCAGTGGACCCACGTATCTGCCGAAGAGCGCCATATCCCCCAGAGGAAATGCAGCAGCTGCAGCAGGAGAAGATGCCCTGCTCTTTGCACCCAATCCAGTGAAGGATGAGTCTGTCTTCCGCAATGTTCAAGAGATGCTGAAGACCATGAACCTGCTGAAAGATCAGTTTGAGGATGTGGAGCTGAATGCAGCGGCAGCGGCACCAGCCAGAGTTGGCCTGGAGATCCCACCCTCCTCCGGACCGGATGCCTTGGTTTCCCTGGCTAAATATTTCGCCCAGGAACACAACGAAACGAGCAATGCCCTGGGAAAGCCAGAGAAGCCAGAGAAGTCCGCGAAGCCCGAAAAGACAAAGACGAAACTGTCGGTGAAGCCGCCGCCGCTGCCCACAGCCAAGCCATCGGACACCACAGCCATTCTGACCACCTCCGAGAATCCGCCAGCCATCAGCGAGGATGCGGATGACATCAAGCATAGCCTGTTGAGTGATAACACCGTCCAGAAGTACACCAACCTCTTTGGACTGAAGCCCGCAAAGGGTCGTGTCGGTGGGGAGACGGACATCAGCTCTGGGCTGCTTTCGCCCAAGCCAAATGAGACGCAATCTCTGCCAGAATCGGAGCAGGGCTCAAAGTACCAGCAGTTCCCACAGGTTGGAGCCACTGGCTCTGCCATTAGTGCTCTGGCCGAGAAGCCCGAGTCGCGTAAGATTGCCCAGATCTTCTCGAATGCCCTGTCCAGCTATCTGGACAATCCTGCCACATTCCGCGCTGAACTGGCGGCCCGAGCACGTCCCACAGAGCCACCGGTTACGCCCAACTTCAAGCCGGTGACCACCACGGACTCCTCGCTCTTCAGCGATGGCACGGCCAAGTACTACCTGCCCACCAAATCGATTCCCGTGGCCACCACACCCACGCCACAGAGCATTGCGGTGGAGATCAATCACAAGTTCGATTCGACGCCGGCGCCAGAGTACTCCACCACGACAGAGCTCTACGAGATTAGCACGAGCCGTGGACAGGAGCTGGAACTTTCAGCAGAGCTCTCCCCGCCCAGTGCAGACTCCGGAGAGGGAGACGAGTTCCTGCAGCAACAGCAAACCCAGTCCTTTGTGAAGTCCCGCAACGATCTGTTGAAGGACTCCAGGCCCCAGAAGCTGATCACCACCCACAAGCCCACAGAGCATCCGTGGACCTTGAAGTCCCAGACCGATTTCCTGGATCCTCTAACCATCAACGATGGCCTGATGAAGGAGCAGCGCACCTCAACGACCACGACCACGACCAGGGCCCCATTCACATACCTTCCAAGGCTGCTATCGGACGTGGGCACCACAACGGCCACACCGTCGCGCTTCGAGTGGGAGGACATCTTCAGGAGCTATGACATCCCCAGGGATGCCTTGCCCTCCAGCAGTGGCCTCCAGCGCATCGCCAACAAGCTGTTCGGGGGCCTCAACGAGCAGGAGGCCCTGCATCTGCGCAACGTGATGGCCAAGGCGGAGCACGACCGTCAGGTGTTGAGTCTGCTGCTGCTGCTCATCCAGACCTGCGACGATCACAATGGAAAGGCTCTGGAGCGATCCAGGAAGCATCTGCTCAATGCTCTCATCGATATCGACAGCAAAGTGCCAGCGGCAGGCAAGCCCTCCAGACAGAGGCTGGCCACCACCACCACACGCATTCCGGTGACCACGTTCCGACGAAATGGCGGTGGCGAGTACTTCACCAGCACCACGCCGGGGTACACGACCACCACAGATGCGCCCTTGTTCAGTACCACAACGGGGTCGGGCAGCAGCGAGGAGACGACCAAATTCGAGATACGTGTCGAGGACATTGAGGATGACTTGGGGCCGGCGGCGGCGACAACGATGGCACCCACGCTGCTGCCGCTCGAGGGCAACTCGGATCGGCGGGCCCTGGAGCTGCTCAAGTCATTATATTCGCTGGCATCAAAGTTCAGCAGCAGGCGGTAGGCCGCGGCCGGGGCCGGAGATCGTTGGCGGGTTCCTAGCGATATGCGAAAACTTTGCGAGTTAATGCCTAACTTTTAGTCAACTCCACTCCACACTCCACACTGTACTCCTTTCTCCACTTTTCAGTTTGATACTTCTTTAATTTAATTATTACGATTTTCTTTATGATTTCTCCACACTTTTCCACTCTCTTGTTAATTAATTTCGTTTAGCCAATGCAATTTTCGCAAAATATAGTTTGTAAATATGTAAAAGTTCGAAACGAAACGAAATGAAATGATACGAAATACTCTCCTGAAATACTCGAGGCATAGACTTGGTTATTCCTGAATGCCCAGCCAAGCAGTTTCCGTATTAAGTATACAATTTACTATATAATCGAGCGATGTATTAAATTAGTTTCATATTTTAGTCTTAACTAAAGAAAACAAAACAAAACAAAACAAAACAAACCACTTTTCCATCCAGTATCCATTATGAGCGATCTATTTTGAACCATCTGTATGTCTTGCTGTTCTGTTTGTAAATATTTATTTAAACTTAATAAAGTACATATAAAAATAAAGAAAAAAAATATTGAAACGAAGGTGTTTTCAAGTCTAAGGGGGGTCTGAGAAATAAATTAATGGAAATTAATGATTTTCGAGCTTTAAAAGTTCCACTTGGTTAAACCAAAAACCTACAAAACGGAATTACTTTTTAGGTCTCTGAAGAACAGAGGTCTCTAAGGACAGATAAATGAAGAAATGTGGGATAATCGGAATGCTTTAAAGCAGATGACTCGCCACTAAACTGATTAAACCATTACCAAATCAGTAAGAACATCCCATAACTCCTTTTCTG
The DNA here is from genome assembly GCA_963969585.1 of Drosophila helvetica. Taxonomy (NCBI): domain Eukaryota; kingdom Metazoa; phylum Arthropoda; class Insecta; order Diptera; family Drosophilidae; genus Drosophila; species Drosophila helvetica. The sequence goes on from OZ018403.1 coordinate 5,232,827, forward strand.
TTATCCCAAAAATACCCATCCAAAGATGTCTCCTTGACACAAATACGAGTATGATGGCTGCTGCTTTTCCCAGCTCTAATATATAAATCTCGAAGACACCGACCGTATCGGGAAGGTCAGAACAGAACAAATGTCATCAAAATCCGCAATGTAATCCAACGAAAATTTAAATATTTCTGTCATTTTCTGCAGCATCCATTCTAAAAAATCGTTGAAGGACAAACCAAATCAGATTGAAAATTGTATTGCACTTGAAATGGCCATAATATTCAATCGATCGCGGCGTCTATGTAAGCAAATATTACGTATACGTAATGCATTTTATTGCCTGTACAAATGGTATAGGGTCCGGTCGGTGATATATGAATTCTGATAACTGGTAAACTGAAGCCCCCCATAACAACAATGGCTAATCCAGGGGTCATAAATCTAAAGCTAAAGCGCAGGCACCAAACGAACTGACGGACTGTCGTTGTCATCGTCGTCGTTGGTCTGGGGGCAGCTGCCACATAAATATGGCAAAGATGCCGCATCCATTGCATGGCTGAGAACTGCAGCGAATTTCTGAAATTGGTATAAATTTCTAGCAACGTTCTTGCTTCGCCTACAGTTGCTGTCGACGAGTGTCCGAGTGAACCACGTAGCGAAGGATTGAAAGGATATCCACTCACACACAGAATCATCCTCATTTTGGACAACATTATGCAAGTGCATCGCGGCTGCTGTGGCGTCTTGGCAGGTGAGTCTTGGCCAACGCATTCTGCTGACCCAGACCCACTCCCAGTCTCACCCGTAGGCCTGGGCCGGGGCTTGGGCGGTACTCAACAGTGACGAGCGATCGGCTGTCCGCCCCATCATTATTAGCACTTCCTTTTTGGAGGGCGTCTGTCTGTCTAAGTTTTTGCTGCCTTGCATATTTACGATGCATGCGTCTTGGGGCAGAACTCTGGGCTCGGGAGATTGTTGTTGGCAGCCAATTGATGTTGGAGTGCGTTATTGTTGCAATAGGCACAGTGGAATAGAACGCGAAAGTATCTAGCAAAAGGTGCCTTAACCTCTGAAATTACAGAGTGATCGGATGGATAGTACTGCCTTTCTCTCATTTCGAGAGACATCTTTGGCTACTTCCCATCTTTCCTTGGAACATTGACTATATCTCAGGCTTAACTTGTCCAAAACCCCCCAATTCTTGTACCACTGTCTGCCTCTGGCTGAGTAGGAAGCTGATAAATAAAGATCGCAATGCAGAACCGTCTAAGACCGCGCTATCAGCCCGCTAGAATCGCAACGTACTTGGCCTTAATACGGATACGAAACTCTTCACTTCATTTTACTTCGCTGCTGTGCGGTTCGGTTCGGTTTTCTGTCGATGTGTGGCTGTGGCGTTCATTTCGATTTGGTGCGTCGACTGGCCCACAGCACGGAGCACACGGAGCAGATCTTGGCCAGAGTTTCCACGCCCACTCACGATAATCGCTTTCTAATGTTTCTGGTTCCAGTTCTGGTGCTGCTCTGGAGCGGAAGCTTAGCCCAACTGCAAGTCCAGGTGAGTCCGTGAAAGAGTCCCCTGGCACACGTCTCTTACCAATGAAATGTGTTCTGCTGATCAGGCTCAAAATGGCTACAACTATGGGCGACCGGAACTGGCCAGTGCCGGAGGCGTTACGGCTGGGGGACGGCTCTCCCCGGGTGCGTATCCCACAGGAACAGCGTTGCCTCTGACCCCCGCACCCGCAACGACAGCGTATGGAGCGGGCTTGTTCCCCTCTCCCGCTGTGGGCTTCACGCCAAGCGGACAGGCGACGACTGCTTTTGGAGCACCTGCCATTGTTGCCGGAACAGGAAGTCTCCTCAGGAGACCCTCGCCAGGAGGCATTGCAACAGCGCCCTCTCGCAGTGGACCCTTTGGACCACAGGCCTCCCAGTACGGCAATGCTCAGGTGTCCGCTGGCCGTGTGCCAAGTGGAACCAGCGGCGATGGCGACTACAGCGATGGAGACGGCGACTATTCGGCCATTCCGGGCACGCCGGGAGTAGACTATCCCGTCTACGCTCAGGTGCCACGCACAAACTTCGACTGCACCCAGCAGCCACTGCCCGGATACTATGCGGATATCGAGGCCCAGTGCCAGGTCTTCCACATCTGCGCCCTCAACCGGACCTACTCTTTCCTCTGCCCCAACGGCACGGTCTTCAGCCAGGAGACACTCGTCTGCGTGTGGTGGAATCAGTACGACTGCGTCTCGGCCCCCAGCTTGTATGCAAACAATGCCTACATTTACGACTACTCCGGAGGCAGTGGCGCCAATGTCAATGCGAATCAAGGCTACCGTCAGGGACAAGTGCCTGCCACGACGGCATATGGAGCCCCAGTGTCGGCCACTGCAACCGGTGGCGGCGCCTTGAGAGCCACTGGAGTGCCCCAGGTCGCTGGCTACAATGCCGGTCGCGGATCCTATCCCTCGCCCTCGCCCACGCCCGCGGCACAATCTCAATCTCCGTACGGGGCCAGTGCTCTAATTCGTCCTGCCATTCTACCAGGCAATGTCCAGGCTTCTTCGGTAACCAATCGACTGGCACCCGCTGGCGCAGCTGCTGGTCTCCTGGCCACAGCCGCCGGTGTGCTGCCCGACAACGGAGTGGTGGGCGGCTTTGGCCAGCAACCGATTGTGGCGGGCGGCAACCGAGAATATCTGCCGCCAGCGAACGCTGGACAGCGTCAACGAGGCGCCGTGTAGGAGACCCTCTGGCAGTTGGACCCGGCTGTATGGCAATAGACACTGTGCATCCCTAGGCTTAGCGACATTTGCAACATCTTACTAGATTGTTAGGAGCTCCAAAATACAGACAGTTTAGTAACAGAATCGTTGTACTTTCCATTCCATTTTAAATATACCATAAAGAATCTTTTTTACTGTGAAATTGTTGGAGTTGGTCTCTTTCTTGGAAGGATTTAGAGCCACAAGCCATGGTATATTTCTCTTAAACGAGAAAGACATATATATTTGCTAATGTAAGCTTTTATAATCCCTTCTATAATCTTTTCCTATCGCGATCCATTCACTCTTTATTGAAGTGCACTCAAAAAATCCAATTGCAAGGTTTGTTTGTCTTTGGAGAGGGCCAATTTCCCTTCTTTCAGCAGCTTGTTGTATTCCTGTTTGAAATCCGATCGGATAAACATGGGCTTGCCCTTTTTCAGCTTGGGTTGTCCTGCCTTGGGCAGCGCTATCGCCGGATTAAACGCCATTTGCGTGCTGTCGTATTGTGTAAACAGTTCATGGGAGGTGCTGGAAAAAGGAAATATAAATTGAAATCAAATGAAAATAACATTTAAGGGTTCACTCACAGTTTGCCAATATCCGTGGGCAGTGCACCCTCACCCGAGGCGGGCACACCATTGGCAATATGCATGGCCAGGCGTCGCACCGTGGGATGATAGTGTCGTGCCAGAATGGTGAGCTCGTACAGCGACGTTGCAGCCGCATTGCAGTACTCGGGATCTTCCAGCTCAGGATCATAGCGTCCCGAGCCAATGGTGCAGTCCGTGTCGAGCAGGGCATCCAGCACGGAGGTCAGCTGGAATGTCTGCTTGATGGTTCCCAGTGTCGCCAGAGTGCCATTGTGCAGCAGGTACAAGCTGCCTGTTAGCAGACGCTTCACAAAGGCCATCAGACGCTGCTGGCTCATGTTGCGTCGCCGCTTGACCAGCACCTCATCGAGAGTGCGCAGGATGATGGTAAAATCATCGTGGTTCTTGCCTGCCTGCACGGCTAGCATATTCCGATAAAAGTGCTGATAGAAACGTATGGGATCAATGTTCAGGACCTCCCCCTGGCCGGAGAGAATAACAAAAATGGTTTGTATGCAGTGCAGACGCTCCCGATAGCCCAATTCGTCCTGCTCTTCGAGTATCTGATTGAGCACGTTGATAAGGTCTGAGAAAAAGTCCAGATTGATGACATGAGCAAATCTGTAAGAGAAATCGAACGATTAATGGGGATTCTATGGCGGGATTAAGAGCAAAACTCACTCTGCTAGGCCTTCTAGTATGGCACTCAGCACACGCGATGTGGGATCATTCTTTAGCACACGAAAATAGATGGTGAATACCATTTTAATGATCTCCGTGAGCTTCTGTAGCTTCACTTGCTTGTTCTCCTCAGCGCGGGTCTCTTCGAGCTCTTTGTTCAGCTCCGTCAGCTTCTTTCTCCGCTTGCGCTCCTTCTTGGACATGCTGATCAGTCGCTGGCGATGATTTTCCAGCTTCTTTTGCTTCAGTTCGTTCTCCTTCTCGGCATCCAGATTGACATTCTTGATCTTGAGACCCATCATGCAGGTGATGCACTCCACATGGACATTGTTCTGCTTCGTTTTGATCAGATGATTGATGCGTCGCACAATAAACAGACTCATGTCCATCTTCTTGTCGTTGGCAAAGACGGAGCGAAAGCATTGATTGACGGTTTGACGCATGGTCCCATAGTGGCAGTTGAGCATGTAGACCAGCAGCTGGGCGATGTTCTGAACGTAATTGAAGTACGGATGGGCCTCCAGCAGCTCACACATGCACTGCACGGCCACGGTGGCCACTTTCACGGTCTGTGGGTTCTTCACGCCTCCTCTTTTGTTCACCTGAGCCGTGAACTGTTCCAGCTTCTGCAGAAACTTCTTGAACTGCTGCAGGAGGGCATTCTCGAAGGTGACACGCTCCAGCGTGGCCTTGCGCACCGTTTGCATTTTGGTATCCACCTGTCCCACACGGTACTCGGGCAGGATGTCCTTAAAGATCTCCGTAACAGAGATAATGGCCAGCTTGCGCACGGGCATTAGGTTGGGCTGCCCGCTGGCAGGGTTTATCTCGTCCATGAGCTCGTAGAGAGCGTGAAAGTTCCGCATCTTATCCTCCGGCTTCTCCAGCATTCCCGAACAGATAATGCCGATGCGATACTTTTGACGCTCGATTTCCTGCTGGCGGGCAATCAGCAGATCGGCGGTGGTCAGCATTTTCTTTGTGGCCGGTGTGGGCGCTGCAGCCCCATCGTTGACCACATCATCATCACTGTCGGCAAATTCACTGGCGTCGTCGTCCTCCTCTTCGTTGACCTCCACATCCGAATCCGCCTCCTCCTCTTGCTTCTGCATTTTCGGTTTGGGCACGTAGTCCACTTCTGTGGTCCTGGTTATAATCTCACCATCCCTGGACTTGATGGGCAGCAGATTCACCTTGATCTTTTGCGTTTCCTCTTCCTTTTTGCTGGCCGTGGCGTAGGCCATTTCCAGGCCCACAGACTGCTGCTGATCAGCCACATCTTCGACTGCCTTGGCCTTCCTTTTGCGCTTGTTCTCATTGAGCAGTGCCAGGTCATCGCCATCCAGCATGTCCGCAATGTTATCCAGCAGATCATCGTCACCGTCGTCGTCGCCGTCTGCCTCTAGGGGATCCAATCCCAAGGATGATAATTTATTGTGCTTCTTACGCTGGGCCAAGTTATCCCGCTTGCGGGCCTTCTGGGAGAATATACTGGGGCCCTGTTCGCGTTTGGAGCTCAAATTATCGCGTTTCTGTTTAATTTTATTTTGTTGCTGTTTTGTGAGCGGCGTTTTCTTCGACTTCAGATGCGCTGCACGCTTCACAGAGCTGATTTTCACCTTTTTCTACGGGTAGAACAGTTGCATTTTAGTAAGGGGAGTTTAATTATATTAAATTAAGTACTTACCGTCCCCATTATAGTTTATTTAATTGATAAAACACGTAAATATCTAATTTAAATGTTGGTTGCGGAGCACATGGCAATTTAATGGCGCTGCCACCTTGCGGAGAAATGCAACAGCTGGCAATGGTGCTGCCAGATCGTTTAATTTAGGTTAACAGCACTCGTGTCACGAGAAATACAATAATAACAAACCAAAATAAAGCAAAAATAACACAAAAATGTCTGAAGATGAGGATTACATGTCCGACAAATTCCTGGCGGGGTAATTATGCCCCAAACAAAGTCAAATGCTCCAGCCCGACACTAATGCTCCCACTACAGCCTGCAGGATGTGCGCCCCAGCTTGGTGCAAGATCGCGGCAAAAAACGAGCCATCAAAGTCCAGACCAAGCAGCAGGAGCACCATAAGCGACAACGGGAGACTGCTGCGGCCACGTCCAACTTGAACAATGAACGGCTGCAGCAGAATCTCAATAAACCTCTGGCCGCGGATAACAAAGGATTCCAGTTGATGGCCAAGATGGGTTACAAGGCGGGCAGTGGCCTAGGGAAACAGGCGGATGCACGCATCGAACCGATTGGAATAACCATAAAAAACGATCGCGGCGGCTTGGGAAGAGAGGCCGCCATCGCGGAGCTAACCGCCAAGCGACAGGAGCTACGGAGAGCTCATCTGCTGCAGAGGGCAGGCATCGATTCCAGGGAAGAGATTAGCACAGAGGCATACCGAAAGAGAGCCATGCAAAAGGCAGAGGAACGCAAGCTTCAGTATGATATAAGAAGATGCCAGCAGACATGTGAATCCCTAGATGTTGCCGCGGATGTTCAAGAGCCCGATCTGGAGTTCTTCTGGCCACCAAAACCAAAGGAGAAAGAGGAGAGCGACAGTGAAGCAGAGCAGGACTTGCCCGAAGAAGAAGAGGAGTTGCCAAAGGAGGAGCAATACAGTGCCTCCGAGCAGCTGGAACTGCTTACGGGTTATCTTCGCACTGCCTATACCTTTTGCTACTGGTGTGGCACACGCTACGACGGCGCCGAAGATCTGGAGACCAACTGTCCCGGACTCACCCGCGATGATCATTAAGCATACATTTCGAATCATTAAATATATTTATAAGTTCACAAAAATCTCTGCACGTTTACAAGTACTTTACAATAATACGTAGTCAAAAAACATTTAGCGGTGTTAGGGTTCGGTTACTGTATACAAGAAAGGGTTCTATAGACGAGTTGGAATCGATGTGGTGGTGTGGGCGTTTGTAAAATGAGCAAAAGAGAAGCTATACGCGACCCTCCAGTTTCTGTATCAGATCGTGAGTGCGCTCGATGACGCTGTAGATGAACGGCCGCTCCATGGGATCCGTGCGCAGCATATAGTTTATCAGGTCGTGCATGTCCTTATAAAGATTACACAAAGAATAAGAAAAAATCATAATTTAAGAAGGGGAAACCTTGAAACCTACCTCTGTATAAATGGAATCCTCTGGAATGTTTATATTGCCGCTGAGTACGGCCAAGGCAACGCTATCACCACGCTCATAGATGGGATCGAATGGGGAGTTGAAGTAGCACATGGCATACAGCACACAACCAAGACTCTGAATTGGGAAATAGTATTTTTTTAAATGTTCAACTATCATCAGAACTGATTACTCACCCATATATCCGTTCTTTCGTCAATGGTGCAGTAGCTTTTCACGGTAAACAGCTCCGGGGCTCGATACACAATTGAGCTACGCTCCTCGGCCTCATCCTGCAGACGCTGGGCATCCGATTGGCCAACAATCTGCAAGCGTGCCTCCGTCATGGAGCCCAGATCCACTATAATAGGCTCAAACGAATCCGATAAGCATATATTGGCCGTTTTAAGATCACGATGGGCCAGGGGCACTGGCTTCGCCTCATGGATGGCTTTGACACCCTCACAGACGCCCAGGAAGATTTGCACTATCTGTGCCTCCGGCATGTGGTCCTGCTTTCGTGCCCGTAGCTGTAGATGATCCAAGAGAGATCCATGCTTATAGTACGGCAGTACAATGTACAAGGTGCTCGTTGTATTGATGACGATGTCCGCCTGACCTTTTAGCTCGTAATCAACGACCCGGATCACATTTTCCGAGTCGATTTTCCTGCAATTTTCAATCTCCCGCAGAGCAATGTTCTGGTCGTCGATGCTGTGGCAGGTGATGCGCTTTATCGCGTAGCTCCGTCGGGTTGTTGGATTCTCCCCAAGGTCTATCAGACTGAAGCCCCTGCGCAGATAGGAATAGATAAGATATTTCCAGATTCACGAAAAATGGTGTCAGATTTGTTACCCCTGTGCCAGCCTTTCCCGAATCGTATATCGGGAACCATTGATGTTGAGCGTCTCTTTTCTGCAAAAGCAGCCACGTTTCATAATCAGGGTCCAACCAATGCTTTGCATTTTGTCTCTATTACACTATATACTTGATAATTTTAAGCTTAACAACTAGTTTAATTCATATACAAAACCTAAATATAAAACAGTTTGGTGGTTTTAACATGTTTATGCGTGCTAATATTGACAATGCGCGGTGATTGTGAATTAGATTTGGGTTTCTTTGGGTTCGCTGGTTATAATTTGTATGATTTAAGGTAAGGAGTATTGATTTTAGTAATAAGTAATTTAATTTCAAAGTATTTTAATAAATAAAAATGAATGAATGTAGATAAATAACTGCAGATTTCTAAAATCATGAATTCGCAACCGTATAATCAGAAAACCCATTCGCGCTTCGCAGCTGTTCCAAAGACAGGGCTGTTATTGTGGACATGTGGCTGCAGAGCGCTGCCACCTGGTATTGCGGAGTTCGATTTAGTATTAAGCATTGAATTATTTAATTTCTTTGATTTAATCAATGCCAACAATGGAGGATGACGCCTGGCAGGATCTCATCGGCATTAGTGCCGACCCTCCCGACAGACGCGACAAGTGCGAACAGTGCAAGTGAGTGGGAGCTGCCTTAGTCTTCATCTGAAATTTCACGCTCATTGTGGCGTTTCTCTTCCTGCAGGCGACCCGCTGTTGTCTGTTGGTGTCCCGCCCTACCGCAGCCGCCGCTGGCGGTGGCCTCGCAAATTGTGATACTACAGCACCCTGCCGAGGAGAAGCGTTCCCTTCGCACTGCCCTGATGCTCCAGCTGGGCCTGGAGCCGGGAAAATGCGTTGTGTACAAGGGCAAACGCTTTCCCAATCAAAAAAACTATGCGGAACTGCAGCAAATCTTTGATTCGCCGCAGACGCTGGTCCTGTATCCTAGTAAAGATTCTGTGCCTTTGGAGGAGATCGATCGCAGTGGCGGTCCCTACACCTTGGTGCTCATCGATGGAACCTGGCCGCAGGCAAAGGCCATCTACGCCAGCAGTCCCGCCCTGCACCGCCTGCGCCAGGTGAAGCTGATATCAGTGGGCATCAGTGACTACATCATACGCACGCAGCCCACGGAGGGCTGTCTGAGCACTCTGGAGACGGCGGCCCAATGCCTGGCCGTGTTGGAAGCCCAGCCAGAGCTGCGACAGATGCTGGTGCGCCCGCTGCACACCCTGTGCAAATACCAACTGGACAACGGCGCCGTCGAGCATCAGTCGAAGGAGTTCCTGATGAAGACCAATCAATATCCCAAGCCCATTGGTAAGAGATTGAGTCGCCTGCTCAACCAAACGGTGTGTGGAGCCCCGGAGCAGGAGGCGTGATAGAGAGACGCCACAAAAGTGTGTAGTTTATGCTTTGTATGTAGTTTTATAGTGAACTTCTGTGCACGGCCATAGCAATATTTAGTTATTTAATACAAATATTTTGTAATTTTCTACCCAAAAATGAGTAGTTACACAATAGGAGCGTTCCTGGCATCTGTGAGGGCGCGCAGGACAACGCACTTGATGATGGCATAGCCTCTCTCGCAAGCATTCATTTCGTCCTCTATGGGAAATCAGGTTTTGCATTTACTTGGAACACACTTTTTATGCGTGGGACCACTTACTTCCCTCTTTCTCGCAGACTTCGATGGAGTCTCCAGTGGCTGGCCAAACATATTTGCGCACAAGAACCGCATTTAGTTTATAGTCATCCATTAGGCCGGCTTTTTCAAAGAAGCAATGGAAATAGCACTGGAAACAGCATTGGAACTCATAGAATCTCTATCAAAATTATGCTTTGAATCCTCCTTACCATGCTCGTTTTATCCTTTTCATCTGGCAGAGCCCCAGTGGTATTGAACTGCAGGACATTGGCTGAAAGAGGCGATCTATTAATACCCCACATTATAATCCTTTAGATCCCTCTCGTGACTCACACATTGGTGTGATAAAACTAGCATTACAGTTCCGCATAACTTCATCTAAATCCACATAATTAGTTGCCTGGGGGGCTGGTGTCGTGGTGGATATATCATCCACATCGCCATCGAAGCTGTCATAATTTATAATGAATATATCGCCATTATCCTTGGCATGATCCTGCAGTGCCTTTATAGTGCACAAGCCGAGGCTCAACAGAGCAACGACCGCCAACGTTTTGAACAGTATCGAAAGCATTTCGAAGTAAAATGATTTCTGGTTTGGCTTAAGCTTGGGATGGTTGCCCTTTTATAGGAAATACTTTGATGGTTTCGAACATGCAATGCACTGTTGCAATAATTGGGAGTAATATATTGCGGAAATTGGCCTACAATTCGCACACAAAAGAACACACATTTCGCCCCCATAGATTGATCAATTAAAGATCATTTTTATGAATGGTCTATTGTACGACTCTCTTACTATATGGAATCAAGTTCTCATCCGCACATTGCAGCCTGATCGTTTTGAAAAATGCATGCATTTCCTGCTGCTTTTCAGGACTATCAGGCACTATATCCTGGCCGAAAACCAGAATCAAAGACAAAAAACCAAACACAAGAACACTCGTGGCCCGGAACATTTTTCGACTGCAATCCAGGGAAACTTTGACTGGTTCTGGGGATATACGAAGCTCTTTATATATGATCTTTCGAGCCGTGATCATGTGATAAATATTTCCAATTGATGAGATCATTAAGTATTTAAACTAAATAGTTGTTGCACTTTAATCGAACAATAAATACATGCATTATATAGCGATAGAGTGATATACGAAATTTGGATATTTCAATGGGCTTTACATAAGAATTAGTTTAAATAATAGTACTGTTAAATGGTTAGACTTATCGAGAGCATTGTCGAGTCGTAGATTGCGCAACGCAGAGTGCTTAGAGTGGAGCATGGGTTCGGATCGGATCGGATTGGATTGGATCGGGCCAAAAACAGGTCTTACAATGGGTAATATAGAAAAAGTTCAGAGTTTCCTTAATAGTAATTTTCGCTTAAATTTGAATTTGTAGTAATTTTCGTTGGAATTTGATTAAATTACTCTATGCAACGTCCACGTCGCATCCACACGTCAGACCTTGGCGCCCCAGGCCCGCTTCAGCAGATAGGCCCCCTTCTCCGCAATCATCACCGCTGGGGCATGGGTATTGCCCGCCGTCACCTTGGGCATGATGCTGGTGTCCATCACGCGCAGTCCCCGCACGCCATGGACCCTCAGCTCGTGATTAACCACCGCCATGGGATCGTGGGAGGGACCCATTTTACAGGAGCCCGCCTGATGATTCTCCGGCCCGGTGTTCTGACGCACGGCGCACTCCCAGTAGGCATCGCTGGCGAAGGTGTGCGACTCGCAGCCCTTCACCACGGTCTTGTCCAGCCGCATGCCGTACTGCTTCAAGGGCGACGTCTGCGACAGCCTTATGGCGAACTTGATGCCCTCCACCAGGGTCTTGACATCGCGCTCATCCGTCAGATAGTTGGCAAAGATGCGCGGCGGATCCAGGGGATCGGCCGAGCGCAGGGTGATGTAGCCACGAGACTTGGGATTGAGTACGGCCGGGAATATCTGTATGGCTCGGGAGTTGTTCGAGAGGAGCTCTCCCACCTGGCCGGTGCGGGCACAGCTGGCCAGGTAGCCGCCGAAATAGAGCTGCAGATCGGGCAGATTGGGCCGGTCGGCCCAGCGGGTGGCCATCTTGGCAGTGACATCGGAGATGCCAGTGCCCGACATCAGGCCGTCGCGGAAGAGCAAGTACTCCATGGCCGTGGCCCAGTTGAGGGGCGCCGTGTCCGCATCGTCGATGAAGAAGTTCGTGAAGTAGGCCACATGGTTCTGCAGATTCTTGCCCACGCCCGGCAGATGATGGACCGGACGGACATTCACCTTTAGCAGATCCTCCTTGGGTCCCACGCCACTCAGCAGCAGGATCTGGGGGGAGTTTACGGCCCCACCACTGACGATCACCTCCTTCTTGACAAGGATCTTGCGCATGCTGCCAAACTGATCGCTAACCTCCACGCCCACAACGTTCTTGGTCCCCGGATGGATGAGCACCTTGGTCACGGTGGTGTTCAGCAAGATATGCAGATTGCTGCGCATGCGGGCGGGTCTCAGGAAAGCCCTGGCCGAGCTGTAGCGGATGCCGTTCCTGGCCGTCATCTGGGCAATCATGAAGCCCGTGGAGTTCTGTCCGTTTAGGTCCTGCACCGAGAAGCCCATCTCCTCGCCGGCCTTCAGCAGAGCATACGACAGTGGGGGATTGTAGGGGAACTTGCCCACGGGCAGGAGACCGCCCTTGGCATGGTATTCGGTGCCCACGGCATCCAGCTCGAGATTGTCCTCTGATTTCTTGAAGAACGGCAGGACGTCCTGGTAGGACCAGCCCGGATTTCCCTGGGCCGCCCAGTCGTCGTAGTCCTCGCGATTGCCGCGTATGTACATCATGCCATTCAGCACCGAAGTGCCGCCCAGGACCTTGCCGCGGGGCCAGTAGCAGCGCTGCTCCATGGAGGACAAACAGGCCATCCGCTCGGGCTCCGTGTTGTAGCGATAGTCAATGTCACTGCCAATGAAATTCAGGAACATGGAGGGGATCTGGGCACCCACCGGCTCATCGCCACCTGAAATGATACGAGCAAGAGGAATTTGTGGTTAAGTCGTGAGGAGCCAGAGCCAGAGCCAGAACATCCGTATCCATGCCCCGATTAAAGCCCAAATTGAATAACCTTCTGCGTCTGGGTGGCATCTCAATTAGAGGCTTGCAACATCTGAGGCACGCTTTCGCTTAACCCCTGGCTAATCGATTATAATTTGTCTTGCTCCTCCAATCAGCATTCTACTCGAAGAATTTCCGTTTCAAAGAGTCCACGACTCGTAATTAATTAAATGCAATCACAGGCCGAATCTTCGATTGTTTTAACCACAGCGTGGGAGCCGAAAGTTGTAGCCGCAAAAGTCGCAAAATCACAAAATCGCAGACAAAAGAAATTAAACAAAATAGCAAATAATACCAATACCGGCTCTGATTCATGGGGAATCAGTGTTATATATGTTGCCCATATTGTTCATAACTTGTTCTCCAGCAGCCAAAAAAAAAAACACACAAACGAAATAAGAAATGAGAGACAACAATTAGCACCGCAGCGAGACGTATTCTAATTAGCTGGGAATATAGCCGATCCAAAGACAATAAACAAGGCCAGAACATCTTCAAATAAATATGTACATGCTGTTTTTTGGTTGTTGAGAAAGTGACAAATGATTGGCGGTAACATAAACCATTAACATTGACTTTCAACACTAAGAATAAGATATTCCAAAAATTGTTCAAGTCTTAGCCAGTCTTTAATCTAATCAGAAATGTTGCCTCTTTGGCAGATTTATTTTTAAAAGTCAACAAACCCCTTTTCTTGATTTTAATTTTAAATATTTATATTTTACTTAAACTAAAAGACTCGGGCCCAAAATTAAGCCATTAACCATCACAATTGAGGGTCATTTCTATTAGCCTAATGCCCAAACTCTTTAAGAGAAGAACTTGCTTAGTTGCAGCTTTTTCCGGTTTCAATTTGACATTGACTAAACATTTTGATGAATTGCATGTCTAATGTCAACCCAAGATTAAACCATACTTGGGATGAATATGTGTTTCTGAGTCTTTTAAAGTGTATTTTTCATAGACAATAAGCCAAGTAATGGCCAAAACTAATTGCACTTCACTTCAGCCTCAGCCTGGGGCCTGGAGACTGGGGGCTGGGGCATTGTATAAGTAACGCCAACGCATTGACAACTTTGAAAATGTTTCTCTTTCCTCGAGGCTTTCATTATGCAATTAGTGTAATTAGTGACTGGGCAGAAAATTTGTCACGTCTACGAGTAGACGGTAACCCACAAAGTAAGCCAACCAGAGAGAAGAATGCTGATATGAGAATGTTTGTTTTCCCAGCGATAGAGAGAGATATTAAGTGATTTTCTAGAGGCATGAATAACTAATTAAGTTATTACTGATGAATGGGGAAAAACTATGATGATTAATGAGGTGTTTTTCTGGCGGTCTGCGAGAGAGAGAGAGAGAGATTTTGTTCCAAAGAAGGTTTTCCAAACGATTGTAATACATGCCATAAATGATTTAAATGATTCCTTAATGCTTTCCTCGAATAACTGGTAGTATAAATCCTGTTTTTAAATTTGGCAAATTAAATGTAAAATTATTCAGTGCTAAAAAGCCTCTTCAGCAGAGTTTACCGCATATTTGTTTCTCATTAAGGAAAAGTGAATGCCCTACACACTCGCTCCGCAGTTCCACCGCATTGTTTATGCATTATAATTCATTCATAAAAACATGTGAGCTAAAAACAACCATTCCAGCAATTATTCCAATGCAAAAAAGTCAAGTCAAGCGGAACGTAAAAAGCCCCCAAGAGGCATTGTTGAGGGGCATGCAGCAAATCCTATGCAAAAGAAGAAGGCATTTGCTTGGGGGCAGCAATGGAGGTGGCAGTGGCAGCAGCTCGTTTAGTTTACATAATGCTCGTGGCAGAGCTGCGGTTGCCCAAGTCTAAGCTGCTGCTGCTCCTGTTAGGCTTCAATTACTTCTAAACAAATGCCACATACATAACATGCATCTAATTGCCCGTGAGCACACTGTGTTGCATGCAACACACACACACACAAACACACACTACAGCACTTACCGGCTTCGATCAGCAACACCTTCCACTGGGGCACCTCGGAGAGACGCGAGGCAACCACAGAGCCGGCCGAACCGCCGCCAATGACAATGAAATCGTACTCGTAATCCGGCTCCGAACGAAACTGCCAACGAAATGATTTGGATTGGATTGAATGTGATCTGGTTAGCCACACGTCATGACCATTTTTGGAGATTTTTGTTGGCTTACCCGCGTGCTGGCCCGTCCGCAGGGATCCTCGAGATCGCACTGGGAGCGTATGAAGACCTCCAGGAGGCCCATGAAGAGCATGAAGGCGCTGCCGCCGCAGGTGGAGGCGAGGGTGGGTCCGGTGGGCACGCCCACCAAACAGTCGCAGGAGGATGGACTGGTGGACATTGTGATTAGGCTGTGCTGTGGAGCGGAAAGAGCAGAAAACGAACTTGAGAAACAAATCTTCAGAAATTATAATTCAATATTTAAATGTATCTATTTTTGTTTGTTTTCATAATTTCGAGTTGATTAAACGCAAAGCCAAAGGGCAAAATCATAAATATGCTATAATTCGAAATTCCGCAATTCCAAGACTTCTGTTTAACCTTGCCGATCCATGGGGCATGGAAGACAAAGACCAAAAATCATCTAAGTAATGCTCCAGCAGCAGCAGCAGCAGCAGCAGCAGCACTGCAATTAATAAAAGTACCAACCACAGCAGACAATGGGCGTCGTCGCCGTCGAAGAAGTAAAACAAAAGCTGAATTAAATGGAATTAAAATCAGAAAAAGATACTTTTTTGATATCGCTGGGCATTTGGCACAAAAACAAACGGCAACTGCCGCCAGCAGCAGCCAGAGCAGCAGCAGCAGCAGCATTGGCAATTACCAAAAGGCCAAGTCAGCGACAGAGAGCTAGCTCATCATCTTGGCTGGGTCTTAGCTCTTGGCTCTTGGCTTTTGTTCAGTCAGCTGCATAGTTTCACATGACCTTAGCCCCGGACGAGGGGCTCTTTTCCTATTTGAAATTTCAAAATTACTCGTAATCCCTGCCTAAAACAGAAGCACTGAGAGATTGAGTAATGTCCATTATAGTTATGTCATTTGCAAACGGTTTTGATAACCTCCGAGAGGTGGGTGAGATGTGAGTGATTATTAAGTGAGAGTTTCTTGGGGGGAGACCCCACACCATTTCCAGGCATGATAATTAGATAAATATGTATATACTCTATAGCCCAACCCACGAATCTGCACATTTTTGGGAAGATGCTGACAACGTGTTTGACCTCAATTAAATCGAAGCAGCTTAAAGCAATCAAATTGCAATTTGCAACCAAACCAAAAGTGGAAGCCCAAAAACAACTAAAGCCACCAAAGCCCGAAAAAGTCAGAGGCAGAGGCAGGGGCAGGGGCAGCGAGAATCACCAGAGAAGATCATGATACAATTGCTACAGTTCGTCTGTTTTTATTTCTATTTTTATTTTTTTGGTGTTCGCATTTGACATTTGAAGCACGATTTTTCATTCAATTTGAATGGGTTTTTGGTGTCTTTCTTGTTTTAAAGTTGAAGGATGCCATGAAAGTAAAGCAAAAGCCAAAGCCAAAGCAAAGCCAAACTAAAGCCAGAGTGCATACGCAACTCTGGCCGAAAGTGAGGCAGTTGACCTCGCAACAAGTTTTCCAGGCGGGCTATGAAAAACCAAGGCGGCAGGCGAACTTCACAAAAGCCAAAGAAAAACGCGTGCAAAAGTCGTGCAGAAATCAGAAAATTAAAAGTTGTTCGGGACAAGTTTTTTTCTGCAGTTTTGGGCCATGGAAAATCTATGGAAAACTTGAGGGAAATCCTAAGTAAATGCTGGTGGGAATTTGTGGGCAATTATTCAATTAATTAATGACACTTTTTGTTGTGTCTCTTCCTTTTTGACAACAATGTTATCTGTGAGTTGTTTTTCCTTGATAATTATGAGCGCCTTGTTTGGGTATTAACAACTTTATCGGATGTACATAATATCTTGTGCAGTGAAGCGATCCAATCCGATCCCCGCATGTCGATTATAATCGGAGTTGCGTTGCAGTTGTCTTCTTGTGGTTTTTGTATTGATATCGCCTGGCATTGTCTTCATTGCTGCCGTTGCGTTTGAAGGTTTCTTTGAGCTGTCAGTCAGTTAGTCAGCCAGTCAATCAGTCACTCAATCAGTCAGTCAGTCAGTCAGTCAGTCAGTCAGTAAGTCGGTCTTGTGCTCAGGGGTGTGAACAATACCGCAGACAGAGATGGAGTTGGTTTTGGGTAGTTGTACCTTCTTTGCCATATGTTTAGCTTTGGGTTTTGGGGCAGGGGAGGGCGAGGGCGCTTATTAATGTGGGAACTGTGCATTTATTAGAATAATAATCATAAAGTAATGCAATTTATGCGTGCCATGACAAAGGCGCCAGATAAAGCCATGTGATTATGGTGCGGCGATTGTGTAAGGGCTCCGTCTATGGGCCTCTTTTTGGATGGGGTGAGATCTTTGGCGCTGCCATCAAACACACACAAATTGTGGGATTTTTACGACCAATACTTTGAAGAACTTTATTGGCATCCGATCCATCATTCAATAAAATTGAGACAAATTCACATAATTTCTAGAAATGTCACATCTACTTGGGAGTCAATTTGGAGTACATTTGGAATGTCCAACTTCCCCTCCGCTTGGAAACTGGCTAAAAACTGTAACAAATTTAATGGGCAAACACATTGCGGCAAATTGTAGTCATTCATTTGGCCAATGGACCTCCAACTATGAACTGGAACGGGTTTTGATTTGATTTTAGTATGGCTTTTATCCGCTTTTTTCTATCTAAATCTTAGCGGTAAACGCGCAAAAAAGCAGCAACAAATAACATGAAAAGAGAGTGAAAAACCAATAGAGAGATAAAATAAAACACAGGCCATAAAGTCTTGCACGTTCGGGCATCAAATTGACAAGAGCTCTCTGGCAATGCGTATGAATAAATTAACGCCAAAGAGCCAAATGCAAAAACGGCTAAAAACAATGTAAACAGAGATCGGGGTGGAGCGGGCGCAGGGAAGGGAAAAAGTTAATAAATAAAGCGAAGCACGTAGGAAAATGTAGGTGCAACATGTTGCCGCCGGTCTTCCACAGAGTGCGGCAATAAATTAACACCAGCAACAGCAACAACACCATCTATCCTCGGGTGCCCCCATGGAGAGAGGATAACGAGGCTGCAAATGCAAATGCAAACACAACATTGATGTTACGCAGTGCGCTCTCAGTGTGCTCTGACCATTAGAAATTGGCCAAGACCAAGAAATCGAAAGAGTGTGGAGCTGCAAGTTGCAACAACAACTGCATGCAACTGGCGGCAATTGCATTGGCAATACGCAGAGAGGAAACTGCCTGGCAATGTGCCTGTCTCTGTGTCTCTGTGTCTGGCCAACTTGGCCAATGTCTGACTCAAAGTCTGAGGCTGATGTTGCATTTGGTTGTTCCCGCCGTTGTTGCTGCTGCTGCTGCTGCTGCTGCTGCAACCATTGCCGGTCTCTCATGGCTCTTTGGCCATCTCTTGACTTCCTATTTTCACTTTCATTCGTCATGCGCGTGGCGGCAAATAGAAATGCAACAAAACAGCAACAGCAACAGCAACAAAATCTACTGCCCAAACTGCAAGCCCACTTTGGTCTTTTCTTGTAGTTTTTCTTGCGGCTTTCTTGTAGTTTTTCTTTAGCTTTTCTTGTGCGGTTGTGTCTCTGTCAACAATGTGCGAATACTTTGTTGTTGTGTGAGAATCTGCTGATGGTTTTTGCCTCATCATGGCAATATTTGGCTAATGCACTTTGCTTTACGTTTTATGGCCCACAATGATGGGGTTTAACTTTGCGAGATTTCCAAGATTTCCAACATTTTTATTGGCTAAATTCTAGCACTCCACATGTGCTGTTTCGCCTGTAGCTCCATTGTTCATTAAGTCCCTTTCAATAGTGATTAAGATCAATAAAACTCGTGGGGAAAAACAATAAAAACGGAACTCGTGTTCATCTGCATTGATTGGTAATTGCACTTGTGTTTATTTTTCCAGATAATTGTGCATTATAATTTATTTAGATGGCATTGGCCGGCACGATTTTCGAATGGATTTTCAATGCTTCATTTCCACTCTCCCCAGAAACAGAAACGGAAATACCCCCAGCAATCCCCCTGCAACATTTTTGTAGAAAATTTCGAAAGCAACAGCAGCAGCACCAGTAAAAAAAACCAAACTGCTTTACATAATTTATTTAAATTTAGTGTGTTTTTTTTTTTGTGCGGATCCTATGTTGCACGAACTACGTGATTGAATATTTACAACATTTTGTTGCATTTCGCCGAAAAAAACAACGAGAAAAAAATACAAAATGTTGCTGCAACTCTGCATGTAATACCCTTGGCGGTTGCCAATTACGTGGCAGCCACACAATTAAGTTTCAAGTGAAATTCTGCAATTGCGGTGTGCTGTGCTGTGCGCATCATTCCGGCGCGCCGATTGTCAAAGCCTCGCCAGATGAGGCTGGCTTTGTGCCGTGATTGATCGCCGGTTACGTGCCGCAGCAGCCCCTCGCGGGGCCCCGAGGCGGATGCAAAGCCCACTCAACGATGCTGTTCGGGAGCTGCCTGTCAACTGGGCTGCCATTCCATGGATTTGCGATCTCTTCGGGGCTGTTCGGGACAGTAACAACACTTTTAGTTTCATTGCTAAATGAGTGAATTTGTTAACAGGGTTTCGTGGCCGCCGCGGCCGTAATTGATGTTTTGCCAAAATTTCTCACGCTTTTCGGGAAAGGATGGCCGACACCTTAGGGGCCGCTTCTTCTATGTGGCAATAGTAGGCAGTAGTCCATAGGATAGTCAATCATTTCACCAAATATGCTAATCAATTTCTTATGAAAATTTGTCCCACTTGAAACGTTTGTCAACTCACGTTCCAACGGCTGTCTCTTTGGCCTGCAAATGTGCCATAACGAATTGTTAACAAATGGAAGAGGCACAACAACATTTAAATGGCAAATGGCAGAGATCCCAGGCAACAGATCGGACACACACAAAAGGAGGCAAGTAAAAGGCAGCGAAGGGGAACGAACATACTACTCGCCACATCTCCACATAGCCACATCGGCACATCGCCACATCGCCACATGCTGCAGCATTGAATGAATGAACGGAATGGGTAAAAAACCAAAAAAGGGAGCAAAACAACAAACAACAAAACAACAAACAACAGGCAGCAAAAGTCAATCGATGTCTTTGAAGAGGAGCAACAAAAGGCAAAATCTTTTCTATCCCAGAGACGGTAAGAGCCAGGGCCAGGTCCAGAGCCAGAGTCAGAGCCCCCTGAACGCCAGATACGATATAGCGGCGACAGCACGCTCCCAAAACATGGAGACATACAAATTTTTATCTGTTGCTGACATTTGAACATGACTTCAACTATGGGGACTATGGCTGAACGGGGACGGGACTCGTATTCGTTGGCGTTTTTGGAGGTTTTTTTTTTTCGTGTGCTACAGAAAAGAAAGCGCTGCGGGGCCCCTGGGCGTGGGTGTCAGACGGTCAAAGCACTCTGCTCTCCACTAACCCTCCACCGAAACCCCCTTCATAGGTGGGAATATCAATATCTATTTCTTTATTGAAATGCTCGTTGGCCACTGTTTGCCCTCAATACAAATTTTGATGGATCATCGCCGTCTACTTTAATTTTGCACTCAACAATAAATGTACAACATTTTTTGTGGTAGAAAACAAGGTAGAAAAAATCAAAAAGATCTCCTCCGAAATGCAAATCGAAAAAAATTATCTTCACAGCCAGACGTATGCCTTTCGCATGACTCTTTTATTTTGTATTTAATGAGTTCATGCATAAAATCAGAGCAGATAAAATTTTAATGTGAAATTCTTTTTGATTTGCTGAATTTATTGCTTGAGCTTTGATTGCTTTTACTTTGGGCTTTAATCAGCTGACAGATTGGGTGAGTTTTTGCCACTTTCCTTGGTTGATTGGCTTCCAATTTATGAGGAAATATTTGATGAGACCTTAGGATTATTGTTGACTGTATAATTAGGCCAAATGTTTCGTGTATTTTAGTATTTCTTTGGGTATTTGGGAATCACTTTTTCAAGAAAGAGTCATCCTTGTGTGCCAAAATATTTTGTTATTTCATTCAACAACAAATTTTCGTGGAATTATTTGCGAGTATTTTTTGGTATTTTCTTTGGTTTTTTGGGAATCACTTTTTGTGGAAATATTTGTATAGTCTTACGACAAAACTTTGAATTTCTTTGGCTATTCGAAAGTCCCATTAAAGAATAAATTTCTTGGCCTCTCGGCTAATATGCCATCATTTCCTGTAAAAGTATTCATAATTCACGATCATATTTCTAAAGGTTGTAAGCTCATTTTCACCTAATAAACATTAACATATCACTAGACTATAAGAAAATCCAAGCTGATTTCCCCCCATGCATTGGGGGCTGGTAAAGAAAAGCCCGCTCATAACGGATAGTCCCATTCCATTCATTTTGGATCAAAAGGCGAATTGTACCCACCATAAATAAGCGTAATACCACGGGTTTCCGTCGAAAACAAATGTGGTGGAAATTAGACAGAGACAGAGGCAGGGGCAGGGGCTGGTTTGTGGCGGGGCGACGAAACCGGGCTAATTTCCTATTACACTGTAATGAACGTTTAATGAACTGGCATCGTGAAATACCTTAATATGAGAGTCTGTGGCACAGAGACACACACACATATTAGGTACGAAAACGAATAATACGCCATGTAATTGAGCACAAAAATCGAACAGATTAGTGATCATATGGAAGGCAAAGCCAGACAATGGGTGACCGATTTGATGTGTGTGGAAAAAGAAACCAGTAACTAAGACTAGAAACGTGTCTAGACTCTAGAGGCAGTAAAATCGTGAGAGACATGTACACAAAACGAATCGAATTGGAATAGGAATTGGAGCTATTGCAAAAAAATACAAACAGAAAACAGAACGAGGGGGAACGTTATGAGCCGCGTCTGCGCCGCGGCTCTACTTTATACCCGGTACTCAGTCAGTATATATGTATGTGAGCTTGTTGTAATTTATTACATGTTCGCAAAAGGAAAAAATTTAATTTTAGCCAAAAAAAAAAAATTTAAGTCGAACCTTTTCGGAGATTTTGATCTATTAGATGTTTCCATATTTGTTTACATAAATTTTTTACATCTGCCATTTCTACATGTTCTTATCTACTTCCTACATATACATACACGACTGTGTGCGAGAGAGAGAGGGAATCAGTCTGCGCTAGGGAGGCCACTGAAATTTCATTTGTTCCTTCTGACTATATTTATGATCCGATCTGATCCAAATTCAATACTCTGATAGATATAGTCATTTTCTATGATTCTGCGTTTTTGGTTTTCCCGTATCTTCAAAATTGTAGATTTTCATCTTTTGTGGGGGCGGAAGGGGGCGTGGCCAAATTTTAAAACAAACTCGTCTCGGTTTGATATCACAGGAGCTTGGATAGAAAGTTTGGTGGTTCTAGCTCTTATAGTCTCTGAGAACTAGGCGTCAAAAAATTCGATCAGGCATAGCGCCTACCCCTGTGTGTGAGAGAGAGCGAGAGGGAACGATGCATTTCGAAATGGTTTTCTTCATTGTGGCTATATTTATTATCCGATCTGATCCAGATTCTACAATCTGATAGATATTGTCATTCTCTACGATTCTGCGTTTTTAGTTTTCTCGTATCTTTAAAATTGTGCATGCCACAGATTTTCGTCCTTGGAGAGGGCGGAAGGGGGCGGGGCGAAATTTTGAAATACACTTGTAACAGTGCGATAGGACAGGAGTCTGGATACAAAATAGTGTTCCTCTAGCTTTTATGGTCTATGAGCTATAGGCGCTAATGAAGACGGACAGACGGACAGACGGACAGACGGACAGACGGACGGACAGACAGACATAGCTATATCGACTCGGCTATTGATGCTGATCAAGAATATATATACTTTATGGGGTCGGAAACGCTTCCTTCTGGGTGTTACACACATTAATTTTTTGCACAAATCTAATATACCCCTTTACTCTTCGAGTACCGGGTATAAAAAGAGTGCAACTCAGTTTATCGCCGTGAGGCATCAGAAGACCAACGACCAAACACTCCACTCTGTGGAAGTTCCGTTTCTTGGGTCTTGGGCTTATGACAATGGCAAAATTTCCAAGCAGCAGTCCAAGAGGCAGAGGCTGGCCAAAACAGTTTTCGCTGAGCTTCCTCAATGCCAAAAACGGACATGGCCGAAACACACACCAGAAAATCAGCGAAATAAAAGAAAAACTCAGGCATCAGACATCGGGCGATTGCATCAACTTACGGTCTATGTCGGGTTCGGGTTTCCTTTTCTGTTTGTTAAATTTTTGAAAATTTAATTATTTATTCCTTTTTGAAAACAGAAATGCCTCTCAGCCAATTGCTCAATGGCCTGGAGATGATAAAAGCGAACCGTTCGACTCGTAAAAAATGCACAATTGTAAACAATTTATTTAAACGTTACTTGTTGCAGTTTCTTGCAGTTTTCTGCAGCTTTGTATTTTTTTATTATTCTCTTGGACACAACACAAAGACACTCACGCGTACAACGGTATTTGTTGGGTTGCCTTCTAGGGTTTTTAGTGTTCCCCTCTTTTGAGCACTGGGCCTCGTGTGTTTTTTCTTTTCCAACCTGTTTTGAACTGCGCGCAGACGCAGACCGTTACCGACTCAGCCTCTGGCCGGCGAGCGCGAGGCTTTTTAAGCTTCCCAAAAGCCGCGCCGCGCCACTGAGGCGAGCTTTGGTCTTAACGAAGCGAGAGCTTAAAGCTGTTTAGCAAGCGCTGCGCTCTTTTGTTTCGTTGAGTTGCCTTTGAGCTGATCAAAAGAGATATTTCTTTCTAGAAAAATAAAATAAATATAAAACAATATAAATAAATATTATTAATTAAAAGCTTTCTTTCTATAAGAACTTTTCTGAATGTTTGATGAGTCATACAGCTTTGACAGTGCTGTAAAATGCCAGATTAGGCCAACCAGCCACCCCTATGTTCCAATAAGACGTCACAGGTTTCTTCAACCCCCGCTCTCAGACAGCACACGGCCCACACAGAAAGGAGAGAGCGCCTGCGCGGGTTTAACGATTTCCAAGCGGACCGAACAGAGGTAAAATAAAGTACCTCTGAGTGGAACTACGCGGCAGTATTCAGTATTGTTGTTTTCGCCCAGCTCGGGCAGTGAAAGTGGCAACATATTTCTAAAGGTTTTGATCAAAAAGTAAGAAAATAATCTATAATAATACTGATTAATAAAACACTTCCTAGCTGAGCGTTGAAAACTCTCAAAAAGTAATGGAAAGCTAAAGAAAAGCAGATGCATGTATGCTTTGAAGAAAACAAAAAAAAAACAAATAGATAAGAAAATTCTTGGTGTGCTTCAATACATGAAATTTAAAAGTATGTGCATTTCTATAAGAACAATTTTTAAATTAAACTTAAAAGAAACAAAAAAAAATTTGGAAAACTGAAACCCCAGTGAGTAGGAATATGCGGGGGCTGTGATGATTCATGCGTGCACCCAGGCACCCAGACAAGAGCACCCATACATGTACTCAGCGTGTGTGTGTGTATGGCAGGGAGAGTATCATCTCCCTCTCTCTGTCTCTCTCTCTTTCTGGCAACCTCCAGTAATGCAAATAACAACAAAACCCAACCATCATCCAGCATAAGCTGGCAGCTGCTACCTACATACCCACCTACTGCCGATGAAAAGAGCATACATTTGTGCGCAAAATCGATGTACGAAAATTTTTCACGTGCCACGAAAAAACAGAAGCACTTAAAGCCAGTCCGCACCAAAAGAAAAGTTTTCCTACCAAAAGTTTTCTTCGAACCAATTGTGACTTATTGTTATTCCCCACACATACAGCTACGCAGCAACTTCCAGGAGGAAGAGCAATCTGAGAGAGGCTGAAGGCGAATCCGAATCCATTAAAAATGGCTGAAGAGTACATACCAGATGTCAGCATGATGGACACAAGTAAGTAACATATTGCATCTTTATTTTTGTGGGGTTTCTCTCAGAATCTGCTCATTAGGAAGATTCTTTTTGGAAACTTTTTCAATTGAAGTGAATAATTAAATAAGGAAGGGGAAGGAGAAACCTGGTTGATGTAACTATTTTCAAAGGGAGGCCATAAAATTAGAGTAGTGTTCTGTTAATTATGTAGAAGTAAATTCAGTCTATATTCCCTTTTAAAATGTTATACTCTCTGTCCTTTTAGTTGTGCCCGCCATCTTGGGTCTGACGGCAGCTGCAGTCCTGTCAACGGTGGCCTGCATCTGTGCCAAACAGATGCGCATTCGGAACAAGAAGCAGAACCATCACGATGCCTCGTTCCCGTTCCAGCCGACCCGACGGCCGACTGCAGTTCGATCGCCCAGCGGCCAGCCGCCCCACTATCTGAAGAAGTCGCCATCGCCAACGAACGGCAAGCAGATGGGTCTGCACTCGCCCATGCAGGACCAGTCGACCTCGCCGACCGCACCACCGAATATGAAATACACCGAAGAGGATGAGGCCCCCATGCAGCAGGACCAACAGCAGCAGCAGCAGCAGGCTCAGCAGCAGCAGCAGATGGGCAACAAGCTGACGGTTGTGGATGGGAACGGGATGAAGCAGTCGCTGCACAATCATCACCACTCGCCGGTGGAGACGATTGCCAACGGGAATGTGACCATCACCTTGGACGACCAGGCCCTGAGCAACGGCAAGGAGCTCGTGATAACCGATCAGTATGGAAAACTGGGAACGATCTACTTCAAGCTGCGCTATCTGGCCGAGAGGAATGCCCTGATGGTGTCGATCATTCGCTGCCGGGGACTGCCCTGCAAGGGCGGATCGAGCGGCACCGGCGACATACCCACTGGCATGAACGGACGAACACAGGCGGCCACCGATCCCTATGTCAAGCTGCAGCTGTTGCCCGACAAGCAGCACAAGGTGAAGACCCGCGTGGTGCGGAATACCCGGAATCCAGTGTACGACGAGGACTTCACCTTCTACGGCCTGAACATCAATGATCTGCAGAACATGTCGCTGCACTTTGTCATACTCAGCTTCGATCGGTATTCGCGGGACGACGTGATTGGCGAGGTGGTCTGCCCATTGTCCTCCATCGAGATCGGTGACATTTCCAAGGAGGCCCTCTCCATCAGCAAGGAGATCCAGCCGCGCAGCCTGAAGATACGTGCCCAGGGACGAGGCGAGCTCTTGATCTCTCTCTGCTGGCAGCCGGCTGCCGGACGTCTGACTGTGGTGTTGCTCAAGGCCCGCAACTTGCCCCGCATGGATGTCACAGGTCTGGCCGATCCCTACGTGAAGATCTATCTGCTGTACAACGGTCAGCGCATTGCCAAGAAGAAGACGCACGTGAAGAAGCGCACTCTGAGCCCAGTATTCAATGAGAGTTTCGCATTTGATATTCCCGCTGCAGAGGTGAGTCAGGACATACAAATAGGGATGTAAATGTGTATGCATGTGTGTGTATTTGTTGTTTGACATTCCAGGGCACTGGCGCCAGTCTGGAGGGCGTCTCCTTGGAGCTGATGCTACTCGACTGGGATCGCGTGACCAAGAATGAGGTAAGTTCAGGGTTAAGGTCGGTCGAGGTCTCTGACTAATGTCACACTAATTGCTGTTGTTGTTGGGGCTTAGGTCATTGGTCGCCTGGAGCTGGGTGGACCCACATCCAGCAGCACCGCCCTGAATCACTGGAACGAGGTGTGCAACTCCCCACGCCGCCAGATTGCCGAGTGGCACAAACTGAACGAGTAAATGAGGTGAACCAGCCTGGAACAAGTGCAGCCCCGGCGCTGGCGCCACATTCGGAGAGGAGAAGCAAAGCAGGAAAACGCACCCGAGAGTCATACGATTCATGAGTATGAGTATGAGCTCGCTTGCTATTCATTTATGATTCGTTTTCTATATAGCATATAATTTTATATATTTTTTTTATAATTTGTTATCCATTTTGTTCCCTTAAAATCGCGAGGCATACAGCCAAAAAAAGAGATGCAGAGCAGAATTACAATTATAATAATTACCAACACCCAAAACCAAAGTAAATTAAATGTATTAGAAAATGTTTAGGACATAAAAATGCATGTAAGTGTAAGATATTTCCAGGACATCGTAATCGTAATATATATAAAGGAAACAGGTCAACCTACGTATGTGTAATGGACACCGGTTATGTTGCTGTATAGAACTTGAATTTTCCGCTTTATAAACCCCGATTCTTTGACATTGTTTTCCATATCAATCGATTAAAGAATAACCGTTGAATGTGCCCACCATGCAGACATTTGCATCGAGAAACTATATTTGATTTACACGATAACCCCCAGGCATATGCATATGTATGATATATTTATGGTATAATACCCCTAACTCTTAAGCGGAATTATTTGTGTATATTGTTTTGTTCTCACCATATTTGTTGGCGGCTTTCTGTTCAATTGTAAAGAAATAATGATCCCAAACAGCACCCACAGAAGGCTCTCGAAGCGTGTCCAGATGGCAGATCGATCCAAGAAAAATGCTTACTGCTTAACACTTTATACGTACGTATGTATTCTTAACAAATGAACAAATGAAAAATGTATGATTAAAATAGACGAGGAAACCTAATTGAATCTAGAGACGAACACGCAGCTGAATGCTTAGCACCAAAAAGATACAAAAATCCACACACCCACAAGAAAATTCACGAAGAGAAACCAAATGAAAACACAATACGATACAATAATTTAAGCAAAACATAGGACATGTAGAAGGCAAAAATACTTATAGCATATGTACTCTAGACCCTAGAGTATACAACCCACGAATAGCTCAAAAACCGAACACAATAATCACTCGAATGTGTATCTAGTGGCATTATCTATAAAGATCCCATCCCACACAATAAAAAAAAACAAAAAACAAAGCATAGCTTGAAGAAAATGCGACACACACCACACACACATTATCCAGCGTACTGAATGCAAATTATGAACTAAAACTATAATAGATCTATACAGACCTGACCTATCAGCCTGCGCTTCAACGTATATTTTGTAAGATGAATGTTAGAGCATGAAATCCGAATTATATAGCTTCATACCACATAAAGATATAGGTACATACAACCATAGGAAATACAATACTCAAATTTGTGTCCATTCAAAACTTCGATTCGTCTAAAAGGGAAAACAATAAGAATTAATTGGGGCATTAACCGATTCATACATATGTCATGGAACCCCCAACTTACTCGTATATATGAGATGTGTATAATTCTACATTATATATAATAGTAATTGTAAGCAAACAAACATCAAATGGTTAATTCAGTAAATAAAAACACACATTATACAAAATACAATCAGTGAGTCATTCACTATAGCTACCTATGTACATAATTCTCTTCTGATAAGGTATTCCAGATTCCACTCCAAGTCGCGTATTCATCTCATCTTGCCAGTTCGCTCTTAGCTGCCGTCGTGATCGGACCAATAATATTGCTGCTCGGTTGTTTCATTTCAATATTTCATATATATTTGATTTAATATTAATATTTTTTATTTCTATTAATTATAGATAATTCTGAGAGATATCTGAGAGATCTGCTATGATATTGAATAGCGTTTTGGCATTTCTATGCCTCATAGGTATGGGGGAATATCGAAAAGTGTTTGCGAATTGTGCCTTGAATTGCGTTCTTGAGTGCCAAAGGTTATCATTGTGCGGTTAATGACCGCCGCACGTATATGCTGTTGTTGTTTAAAAACAGTTTCCGATGGAGTGAGTGAGATTATAATATTGCACTATTTTGATTGACTCTTCAAGGATTGTCCCTCGCCTTTGAATGCATCACCAAAAGACAAGAGCCCATTCAGCCGAACCAGATATGCAATGGAATTATTGACTGCGCGGATATAAGTGACGAGGCGTTCGAGTTGTGTTTCAATGGAAACTGCACTGATCAGGAATTTCGTTGCACCTACGGTGGCTGTTTGGATATAGAGAAAAGGTGTAATAAAATCAGTGATTGCTGGGACGATAGTGATGAAAATCCATGGGAATGCGAGAACGATGATGAGAAATCACAATTTTACGATGACATACAGGGAGAGTGCGAGTGAGTCGGGGTTGGGGTTGTGGTTGGGGCTAATGAGGTAACGGATAAAGTCTGAATCTGCGTGATTTCAGTGACCAATTCAGTTGCCAGGGGACGGAGAAGGAGTGCGTGGACTGGAGTCAGGTGTGCGATGGCCAGTTGGATTGCTGTAATGGCCAGGATGAGAATAGCACTCTGTGTTCAGTCGTCGACTGTCCGCCTCCGGCATTCAGATGTCTCTATGGCGGCTGCATCAGTGCTGCTGCCGTGTGCAACCACGTGCCAGATTGCTATGATGCCTCCGACGAGCTGCCGGGAATATGTAACCTGCGAATGGATGTGCATTCCAAGGCACAGTACAGTCCAGGGACCAGTGGCCAGCCACTGGGGTGGGAGGTGAAGCAGTGCAAGCTGGAGGACCATTCGGGAGCCCTGATTGCGGAGACCTATGTGGGCCAGGTCACCTATCGAAGCAATTCGACGGTGCGCGACAAGACCGTTGTGATTCTGCGTTGCATCAACGGCCATGGCCTGATCGGCGAGCAGAGGAACATTTGCGAGGGCGAAAGGTGGCGGTACGAGCTGGCCAAGTGTGTGCCCCAGTGCCAGTACACTGGCAGCATCCTGCACGAGACGCAGTGCTCCCGCCTTGGACGCCTGCTGGACTGTGACCAGCCCGTGCTGCCGATGGATACCCGAATGGTGGTCACCTGCGCCTCTGGCTATGAGGCGAATGGGAAGCCCGGTGTACAAGAGTGTCATGGCAATGGTCGCTGGGTCGTGGAGGTGGAGCTGCCCGAATGCAAGCCCATCTGTGGTGTGTGGAAATTCAAGGACCTGGACAAGGAGCATCCCCCTCCCTGGAGGGTTAGCATCTTCCAGCGAGGCCGTAAGCCTTTGTTTGAGTACCGATGCATGGCCACCATTTTGTCGCACTATGTACTGATTACGTCGGAGGAATGCTTTCGAAATAAAACGATCAAGGGCGCTCCTTCCACAGAGCCAGTACTCTATACGGTGGCCGAGGGCAAGAACTATACTAACTCCTTCTTGGCCCACGAGGATCATTGCTACAAGCTGCACAACGTCTCCTACATACACAACGTCACGTAGGAGAGGGTAATGCATACATACCATGGCAATTTCTAACATTCTGATCTTTCAGGCTCAGCCATGAGGGAACTGTTCATGCCCTGGCGTTGGTGCACCTGATCCGACCCCTGGAGTTTTCGTGGCGAGTGCGTCCCATTTGCCTGACTAGTGATAGGCCCAAGGAATGGCAGACCAGAGGAGATTTCAGGGACAGGCCATTGGGGGAGGCGTTCGTAAACGTCGACAAATCCGATCGATACGAACTTACTCACATTTTGGCCAGCAAAACGATGAAGTATCACATCAGTGCCGTCATTGAACCCATACGAAATGATATAGCCGAGTGTCACGAGAAGGGAAACATTTAATTCACTTTATTACGGGTTGTGTTTTCGTGGTTAGTCAGAGAATCAATGTACACGTACAACTGAGGGAAACACACACCTACTATTGACAATTATACTCGTATATTGTATGTATGTATAGGCAAATGTTTAATGTTTCTATTTAAATGTGTTCCGAGTTCAATTCGCTATTCACTTTGCTGCCATTTTCTGGATCCAATCATTACATTGAGATTGCATTCTGGAGTTAAACACTAAACACTATCTATTATAGGTTACTTGTTGTTAAATTTAACTTTAACTTTAAATTACAATTACAATTACTTTCTTTAATAATACATTACATTTGATGTTGCTATACTCGTATTTTAGATTTAGTTTTTAGTTTTCTTCTCTGCCATTTAGTTTGAATTTTTCATAGGACACATTCAGTTTGCTTAGTAACTGCTGTAAAAACGTTCTTTAAAATGTTTTCTTTTCACTCGCATCTACATATGTCTGGTTTGTGGTTTGTTTGGTTTTTTTTGGGTTTTTTCATTTAATTTTGATCACTTCAGTCTTTCCAAAAAGTATTACAACATCTCTATTTTGTTTTTTGCAATTGCCAACATATAATTAGAAAATGTATTAGTTCTTTGAAAATAGTTTTCTTGTATCTATCGCATAGTTCCATCTATATAGTAGTTGCAAACACATTTGATTTTCGTGAAATTTGTGTGTGCTCTCATATACTTATTTCGGAAAAGTTTCTTTCAGAAATCTTTCTGTATTCAATACGGAAATACACCTAAACAAATATATATATATATATATTTATGTATATGTAGTATGTATATGTATGAATGTAAATTACGTTTTGGAATAAGTATCCTTTAGGTTCTATATATATGTACATATATATCGGTTTTAGTTTGCAGTTGCCATATGATTCAAGACTGCGAGATCCGTTTGTGCATTCGAATATAAATACATTTTCCATTCACTTCTATATATATTTACATGTCCTGCAAACGACGAGGTCTGTGGGAAAGAGAACTTAGTGTTGGATGGTTTTGAAAGATTCAGGATCCGTATATTTCAGAGTCAGGAGTCATCGTATGAACATAGGTATGGACGGTGTTATTCAAATAAGAATACGTATCGCTGGCCATTTACACAGAAACTTAAAGCAAACATAAGATCTAGATCTGTCGCTTAGGCACTAAGACTAACTACAAATTAATACTGTACAGGAATGCACGCCACGCCACGCCTCGCCTCGTCAAATGATACAATTAATTATAGCAGCAATGTAGCTACTGAAGTGTAATTACCAAACTTAAAAGTAGGACCCTAGCTACCCTTTCTCCTTCCCCGGACCGACACTCACGCCCAACAGATGCTCACCGGCCATCAGGCCCGCCGGCTGGTGCGCATAGTTGCGGATCTGGTGCAGCGAGATCAGCTGGTTGGGGAAGGCGTTCGCATTGTTCTGGTTGACATTCTTGTTGGGGAAACTGATGGCATCGTAGAGATAGGGTCGCTGGGCCATCGGATGGTGGCTCAGCGAGTTCAAGTGCGGCGGCATTGAGTTGATCGGCGTAAAGGCCGAGTTGCTGGTGGTTTTCGTTAGGGATGCGGCATCGTATGGACCCACAGCACTGGGTGTGGAGACTGTTGAGCACACAAAAAAAAGAGAGAGACGTATGATGGATGCTTTCAAAGTTCCCCTTGAATAAGAGTCTGGTCTTACCTATATCTTCCCGCACCGGATCGGGCATGCGGTGATGCGGCTGCAGCTCTGGTCCATGGCCATTGCTCTGGGCACTGTTTGGTGCCGTCGGCTGGCCATAGTGCCCCTCCATGCTGTGCTGCGGCGGCGGCTGCTGCTGCGGATGGTGATGGTGCGGGGGCTGTTGCTGTTGCTGCTGTTGTGGCGGGACATGTTGCTGCGGCGGAACTCCGTGCTGCGGATGATGGTGATGCGTCTGATGTTGCTGCTGCTGCTGCTGTTGTTGCTGTTGCTGCTGCTGCTGCTGTTGTTGCTGCTGCTGCTGTTGTTGTTGTTGCTGCTGCTGCTGCTGTTGCTGGTGCATCACCTCCATGGCATTGGCAGCGGCGGCCGAATCAGGACTCACCTTTGGCCAGTAGCTGCTCTCGCTGGGGGCTATCGAAACCGGCGGCAGTCCCAGATTGTTGCGTTGGTGCTGGGCAGGATTGCTGGCCGTTGGAGCACCCGAGGGTCCTCCTCCCGAACTGCCCGAGGCGGCGGCTGCAGCAGCAGCGGCGGCAGCAATGGCTGCTGCACTCCCCGGCGCAATCGGCGGCCGCTTGTCCGTGCGCTCCGCATGCTTCTGCATGTGCTTCGTCAGGTAGGTCTC
Organism: Drosophila helvetica; assembly: GCA_963969585.1. Lineage (NCBI taxonomy): Eukaryota > Metazoa > Arthropoda > Insecta > Diptera > Drosophilidae > Drosophila > Drosophila helvetica. The sequence goes on from OZ018403.1 coordinate 5,265,589, forward strand.
CTGGGTGTACGACTTGCCGCAGTACTGGCAAATGTGCGTCTTCAGGTGCTTGGACTCCTTGTGCTTGGGTATGTGCTCCAGCAGCGAGGGCTCGTCCGAGAAGCACTTGTAGCAGGAGTTGCACTTGAACGGCTTGTCCGTCTGGTGGCAGCGCGAGTGCGACTGCAGGTTCGAGAGCTGGGAGAAGGCCTTCTGGCAGCCGGGATGGCGGCACTTGTACGGCTTGTCGCCCGTGTGGGTCCGTATGTGCTGCTGCAGGTGCGACAATTGGGTGAACTTTCGCTGACAGATCTCGCAGCGGTACGGCTTAATGCCCAAATGGATGCGCGTGTGCTGCGACAGATACGAGGAGTTGGCGAAGGCCTTCGAGCACTGGGTGCACTTGTACGGCTTGGCCTCCCTCATATGGATCTGGGTGTGCAGCTGCAGATCCGCCTTGGAGCTGAAGATCTGCAAGAGAAACCGAGGAAAGGCATAAGTTTTGGGGAAATGAAAGTGGGGCGGGGGAAGTCTATTGTTGCTGTTTGCTGGCGAGCTTCGATTCTTAATTCTAGAGAATATAGATATAAAAGTATCCCTATCCCTCCCTTCACCTTCGTATCCTTCACGTCCAACTGTGTCATATGATGCGGCGAACTGGTGGAGGAGGAGATGCCATTGCCAGGAGCCGCAGCTGTGGGCACAACTACTCCTCCGCTCAGGGCAGGTGCTACTCCTGCCACTCCTGGCACTGGCACGCCGCCTGTGCTCTGACCATTCCTCTCATTGATGGTGGCATTCTGCATCCGGATGCCGCCATTGTCCACACTATTGCTGGTCACGATGATGTGTTGATTGGGATTGGGATAGATGCGTGACTTGCGACCACGTGTGGATCCCGTGGGAGTATTTCCAGTAGCCGTAGAGCTGCCGCCGCCGCTGCTGCTGCTCACGACGGCATCGTTCACGTGTTTCTGGCTGCTGGAGCCCGTCACCGCGGTGGAGGGCACACCACTGCTCTCTAGAGTGGTTATGCTCGGCTTGGGCTGCTGCACCAGCGGCTCCACTCCACCGCCACTCAGGTGGTACTGATGCTGTTGCTGCTGGTGTTGTTGCTGGTGCTGCTGCTGCTGCTGTTGCTGCGGCGGCGGCTGATGGTGGGGCTGGTGGGGCTGGTGTGGCTGTTGGCTATAGCTGAGCACGGAGCTCCTTAGATCGGCCGTGTTCGAGAAGACACTGAGTGGCCCCAAGGCCACGCGCTCGTTTAAGCTGTTTCGCAGATGATCTATGGATCTATGGACCGCATGGGAGTAATCTCCGCCAGCGGGTGGTATCTCCCCAATCAGCGGAGAATTGTGGTGGTAGTCGAGGCCCCCGCCGATGGGCCGATATTCTATTAGACGTCCTTCCATTTCACTTCTTATTTGATCACTTTTTTTTCGGTTGAAACTGGTGTATTTTTGATTAATTGTCTAAGCACTTATGATACCTGTAAAAAGATTACACTTTAATCAGTTGGAACACTTGGCGTATGCGTGTTATCGAAGATATATTTTTTTTTTTTGAGAATTTTTTTCACAGCTTTTTTTCACAATTTTTTTTTTTTAAGCAGAAAAACACTGGGTTTTTTTTTGGGTTCTGTTGAGTTCAAATATTGATGAATAATGAAAAAAAAGATTTTCAACACAAAAAAGGTTTGATCGTTTTAAAAAGATGCCTAACACTTTTTATGCCTGAAATATTCCCAACATTGATTTATATTATTTCGAACATTTCGATACAATAATTTCCCATATTTTCTTCATGGTTGAATTAAATCTCAATTACAATGCTCAATTCCCGTAGGTTGATGTCCGTTAACCCATAGCCTTAGTTCCTTTTTATGTAGATCCATTAATATTCTTAAAATTCTCTTATTATTCTACCACAGGATATCGCTAATCTTCACTAAATCTTTAACAATTCCAAAGCTACAGTTTTTACAAGAAAGCGAAGCATGCAAATGTTGAATATCTTTTAACTCTCTGTTGACGTTCTGCCACAACTGCCAAAGCCAATATTAAATAAAGGGAAAAATAACAGAAAGAAGACAAAAGGAAGAGAGGGCCGGGAAAACCTGTGAGACGAGACCACAAAAACGCTTTGGTCTCGACTGGCTGCACCGCGTTGCCGGAAAGGACTTTTTGTCTTTGCTTTTGTTTTTCTAAATCTAACGCTATTTTTTCCAGCGAGTTCACTTTTTATTTCGCATTTTCAATTGCTATGCCTGTTCACATTTTTTGTTTTTAGCCGCAACGCTTTTGGCGCGACGGAAGTATTTTTTCCACACGAATTTGACTTGTATTTGACTTTTTAGCACGCGCTTTTCCGCTCTTCAGCTTTTCTATTTTCTATGCACTTTTTCATCTTTTTCTGCTGGCTTCGATTAGATTTTTTCTATATATTTGTATAAGTGTTGGCGGCGCGCAGACATGCCGCAGACATCCTGTGGATTTTTCCTGGTGGAAGTCCTCAATGGATGGCCTGTTTTTGCTTTTCCATTTTGTAATGCTCCAATTGCAGATTCTCTAGTTCTAAACGCGACAAATTATTCATTTATTTGTGGGGTATTTTATTTGTTGTTGTTCGCATGTTTTTGTTCGTTTTTAGATTGAATTTGTAGATGGATTTTTTGCTGTGTCCATGCACAACATTGACCTTGAGCGGGGATTTTTGTGGGTTAGATTTTGCATATTTCAGAAAATGATGGAGAAAAAACAAACTGGATTTGTCAACAGTTTGGCATTTGACATACGGTTCGGAGGGCGGACACATTGGCTGCGCTTTGCTTTAATTATTACGAGTGTTAATGCATGATTAACAAATTATTTATGGAATTGAAATGCAAGAGTTGAGAGGTTCTCTGAGATTTAATTGACATGACAATACATAAGTGGCGCAGCGATTCCTGTGCTGTGTGAAATATGTGAAATGTGAGCAGAATTTTAATGAATATTCTTTTCGTTAAATTCCGCACAATAATTAATTAAAGCTCGGACTTTTTCTAACGAAATGATGATTGCAATATGTTTCGATCGCAATGATCTGTGGCTATTAGGTAATCAATTTTTCATTCATTTTGCTTCCCAAAAATCTCATATATAACTCCATTCCTACACTATATCTGGTCCCTCCCGCTGGACAGCGATTTCTTGCCTCTTTTATTGGTTAGCTAAATATTGACTTTTTTACGACACGACCATTTAATTTATATGGCAGGCTGAGCAAGCATTCAGTGTGTGGGAAAGTATATAAGCGGATGGCCTGTACATAATGTAACCCAGGCCTAAAACCAAACAACAAAAAACTGCATAAAAATCGCAAAAAGAAAAAAGGAAAAAATGTATTAAACTGGGGAAATTATGATGCTCTCTGTCTGTGTTTGCATTTGCATTGGGGGGGGGGGTTTCGCTTCGCTTCGGGTTTGAGTTCCTTTCGGGTTGAAGTTTGGGCTCTGCGAGGTCTTTGGGGTCATCAGGGCTGTGTTAATGCGTAGTTTGGGGCTTTTAACTAATTAACATTTAGCGGTTTGGCAATATTTTCACTGGGGTTCTTCGTCCCCTAGCACATTCCATTCCATTCCATTCCCTTTCCTCACACAGTGCGTGGGATGTTATTAATTGAAAAATGTGTAAAAAATTTGCGCGCTCCTTTATTATTCATAATTGTTGTTGTTGTTGCTTCTGGTTTTTGTTTAATTCTGATTAATGCATTTTTCACACTACTCTTTAGGTTTTTGTATCAACTTGTGTCCACCGGCATCACTAAAAATATTTCCGCTTTTTTGCACTTTTTTCTGCCATTTTTTGCACACAGTTGATAAAAAATGCATTGGCTTGGTGTTATGCGATATAGTTTTTTTTTTCAATCTTTTTTTTTGCATTGTATTTCTGTGTCCTGTATCCTTTTTTACATCGCTGGTTTCTTATGCATTTTAATGATATTTAATTTCACATTCGCCATTGGAGTTTGTTTTGTCTGCCTGTTTGCACTAATCATTAATTAATTTCACATCACTTAAAATATGCAATTAATATTCCGTGTTGTCTCTTAATTAAAAATTATGTTTTGCAGCCTATTAGAAGCGTACGCCCACGCCCACGCCCAAGTCCGTTGCTGCTCCGATTACCCGCGTAAACGATGTGCACGCCGCGCTAGTCTTTGATTAACTGATCGCTCCAGCGGAGCCAGAGCATCGAAATCATGGCCAGAACAGGGAACAGCCAACAGCTGGCCTTAAGGGTTTCACTAACGGCTCATTCTCGTGGGGGAGGGGGGTGCAGCCGTTTATGCCACAGCTCTGCTCTGCTCTGGCGGTGTGGGCCCCGAAAAGATCTTCTCAGCATATCAAATGTCGAATCGAAGGCCCGAAAATCAGGCTGGACCCGCTCTGGAATCAGGTGTTTTCTGCTGCCCAATTAGTTTCGAGTTGATTGGATTTGCCAAGAGGGCAGATAGCTCGGGTCTCGAGTTAGCCAAGTCAACTAGAACCAAATTTGGTCAACGAGCTTAAGGGATTATACGCGCAAGAGTTCGGGTCAGGGACTCTTTTGGGGAGTAGGTCCGACAAGCCAACGGGTTGGATGCTCGAAGAGAATTTGAGTTGGGAAATGTTAGGTGACAAGTCAGCGAGCCTCGGAGATCAAAGAACTTGAGGTGAATAAAAGAAAACTTCCCAGTTGATAAATAAAATATCAACAATTAAAATCAAACAAAATTTTGGAACAGTATTTCATTTCTATAGTAAATGAAATCGAAAAGTAGTCATCTGTTTAGGAAATGTCAACGAATTAAATCCCAAAAAGTGTGATAGAAGGTACTTCTAACAATTCAAGTAAACCTAGTAAAATGAAAGTGCAAATATTGAATCTCTCGAATTTAAATTTATAGAAACTAATCAGGAAAGTGAAAGACAAGTAAGAGGTTCTAGAACTCAAGTAAAAAGTGTGGAAATTAATCGCGTAAGGAGTTCCGGACAATGTAAGTTTAATTGTTCAATTGTTAACACCCAAAGACCTAAGTGGAAGTCCGATTGAATATCTTTAAAGTTTCAAGTTTGGAAATTTCCTCACAAATTGTGTGTGTAAGAAATGATGCTGTTTCCACGCACAGGCGGCGGCTGTTGGCTGTTGGCTGTTTGAGATTTATCCTGACCTTGATATTGAATACAAGAAACAGCTGATATGCTGTACAAACACAGACACACAGACACACGGGGCGGCACAGACAGGGAGACCGGCGAAGTACATTTATTATTTATATGAAAAGCCCGCCAGCTACCACACACACACACATACACACACACACACACACACACACACACACACACACACACATAGGGAGTGTGGCAAGCAAAACAAAGCCAGCTGCTGGCTGCTTGACTTTCTTCTTAGTGTCTGCACGTGACGACGACGACGACGATGCCAACGACCAAGACAAGGACGCATTGCGTTAGAAAAACTCGCGTATCCTTAACACACATACAGAGCTGCCAAGGAGAAAGCCACACAAACACACACACACACACACACACACACGTATAGCGTTTGATATTTTTTCTTGGCCAAACAATAAATAAACACACACTGCAAGGAAATCGAATGGAAAGAGCGCGCGCGAGAGAGTGTGAGAGAGCAGAAGGCGATGCCGCACACGTTCCACCGGAAACGGAAACCGAAACCCAAGTCAAGAAAAAATTCGTCTTTCTCTTGTTGTTGTTGTTGTTGTTGTGTGGCTTTCTTTCTTTGCGGCTTGCTGCTACTGCTAGTGCTGCTGCTGCTGCCACCACTTTTTCTTTTGCTGCTACTTTTTCTTAATGCTGCCGCGAGTGAAGGCGGCAAAGGAGTGGGAGTGGGAGTGGGAGTAGGGGGCAGGGCCGGGCCGGAGTCCGAAGACGTTTGCGGAGTGGTTACTGTTGTCATTGACGGTCACGGTGTCGGTGTTGTCGGTGTCTCTCGGTCTCGGTGTCGGTGTCGGAGTCGGCGGCCGTGTCTCGGTCTCGGTCTCAAGGAACATGTTGCGCACACAGAAAAAACTAACGGCAGACTGAATGGAAATGTTATTGGCGCGCCTTTGGACGGGTCTTTAGGACGAGCTTTAGCGAGCGGCCGAGCGGTTTTGGAGCAGGCAGCGCGTGCCGGAGCCGAGAGCACGATCCGTCACCAATGTAAAAACTCAACTAAAGCGATGATGAAAAAATCTGAAACAATATATTTTTGGGGGGCGCCAGCACCAGCACACACACACACACACACACACACACACACATAGCCAGATGCAAAGCGTGGCGGCAGAGAGCTGCTGGCCAAAGCATCGACAGGCCGCAGAAGGCAGACAGACAAAACGCGCACTAACACCAATGCAGCATTTCAAAACGCAGCAGCAGAGTCTGTGTGTGTGTGTGTGTGTGTGGGTGGGTGGGTGGTGCGGCGGCCTGGCTTACTAAAGGCCGCCGCCGGCCGACACAGACAACAACAAGAGGCAGAGTGGCAGAGGCAACATCAGAAGGGGCATCAGGCAGCATCATGGGGCAAAACCCCACTCACACAAACACAATCAAGCGGTAAAAAAAAAAGCGGCGGCCGCAGCAGCAGCAGCAGCAGCGACAGCAACAACAACAAACTAAGCGAAAAGAAAGAAAAAAAACCGAAAAAAAGTACGCCACACGCACACAGAGGCAAAAAAAAAAGTTTTGGTTGCATAGGCGGCAGCGGCAGGCGCCGGCGTCGCAGCCAGCGCCACTGCTGGCGCTATTCAAATGCTGCGAAGCCGGCAGCGCAGCCACCTGCCAAAGCAGCAGCAGCAGCAACAGCAACAGAGCGCCAACATTGACCCAAACCCAAAAAAGGGGGAATGGGTGGCTGGAGGGGGGCTCTAAAAAACGCGGAAAAAAATTGTGTAAAAAAATAAAAAAGGGGAATTTTTGCGCCGGCGACAAACCCACGCACACACACACACACACAGAGCGAGAGCGAGAGAGAGAGAGAGAGAGAGAAAGAGAGAGAGACACCGACATGCCAGTACACTCACACAAATGCAGGGGGAAAATTTTTTCGCTGTTAGCCTTTGCCGCCCCAAATATCCTGTCTGCCCAGCCCCCACTCCGCCCACTCGTTTTTTGCATTTTGTTTTGTTCGACTTTGATGCGAGCGCTTGATTTTTTTTATTGAGAGAGAGAGAGAGAGAGTGGAGAAACCAGAGAGAAATACAGAGAGAGCGAACAGTTTTTGGCTTTGCAAATTGTGTTTTGGTTTTTTGGTTTTTGCCAATTTTTTGTTAATATTTTTTTTAAATTATCAGAATTATTTTTGAGGTAATAAATTTGCAGGCATTTGGTGGGAAATTAATCAGCCATGTGCCCCCAATAAGTAGGCAGAGCTGTCTGCCTCTGCTTCTGCCTGTGGATGCGACTCCGTGCCTCATTTCTGTGGTTGCGCTTTCCAGCACTCAATCAGTCTGGGGAAAAAGGAATGCCCCAAAACAACTTGAGAGCAAATGCAAATGCAAATGCAAAAAAAGAAAACCCAAACAGAATGGAAGAGAATGGAAAGGAGGAAGCAGCCCTCGCACACACGGGCACACACCTCAGGCAGCCTCCGCCCTGACCTAAGCCACCGCGTTGGCTTAACTGCCAACAGCAACCACCTCACATCGAGCATTCAACCACCCACTCAGCCACCCACCCACCCATGCCACCCAAACTCTCCCACTCACTCTGCCCCTTCTGCTGACGTCGACGCTTGTGTCTGCTGCTGCTGCTGCTGCTGCTCCTGCTATTTCTAAGTTCTTTTTTTCGCATTGCAACCTTGCCTCAACTTCATCTCAGCCACCGCCACCCCATGCCGCCCCATGCCACCTGCTCTCTTTCTCTCTCACTTTGCACATTTTTTCCAGAATTTTTTCCATTTCCATTCGCTGTGCATTTTTTTCTCGCAGCCGCCCCTTCAGTTTGTCCCTCTCTCTCCGCCTTCATCTTTTTTTTTTCTTGCCACAGGAAATAAATTTTTTCCTTTAGCTCATGCCATCCCGCTTGCACGCGCTGCAAGGATGCTTTGTGCATTTCGACCTCCCTCCGTCCACCCACTCGCAAAACACAATCATTTTTTTGCCTGCCATTTCCCCGGTCCCTCCCGCAGCCCCTTTGGAGGGATGAGTGGTGTTGCTGCTTTTGTTGCATTTGCTGTTGTATTTTCGCTTTTAGATTTTTGTTTTTAGTCTCCTTTTCTTTTTTCTCTCTCTCTTCTCGATGGAGCAGGCGAATCTTGCAAAAAATTGCAGAGTTGCCATTGAAAAATATAATTTATTATAAACTATAGAATTGGGTTAAACAATGTGCCAATTGTGGCAGGAGGTTGTACAGAAAAAGGATCCTGAATTAAGAGGGATATTCGATGATTGAAAAGAGGATAATTATGATGGGTCAATTAAAAGTGGAGGATCATCAGGGTTAATAAATTGTTTACCAATGATTTTTGGTTTATAATTTTACTCTTTCCCTAAAGGTTTTTATTTGAAATATTTTATATATCTAAACCATTTTTGTAGTACTTTCCTTTGGCCACAAAGTTGGTCAATCGAATATTTTTGTAGCAGCTGTGGTGCTGTTCGAAAACATTTTTGATCGCTCAAAAGTCAACTCTGGCGTGTGTGAAAAATTAATTATCACCACGTGGCAACACTGTCAACGTGCTTTGATGCCATTTTTTTACCATTCGTATTTCGCTCGGCTTTGCTTATTTTTTTTTTTGCACATGTTTTGCATGTCCAAACATTTTTTATGCTGTTTTGTTTTTGAATACGCAACGCAATGGACAGTCGCACACATACACGCACTAAAGTATTTACAGACACACACACACACAGACACATGGATAGATGGTCCTGGGTAGAAAAAGTACAAAAAAGTACATTTTGGTCAGAGGAGGGAAGGAGAAGGGGGGCTTTTGGGCCTATACACAGGGGCTATGGCTAGGGCTGACTGCATGGGCTTATAGCGATGCGTGACTGGCATTTGTGGACTTTGAATACAAACAAAACAGTCACTCGTACACATAGATAGTACACACACACACACACACACACACACTCGCACAAGTGCAATTATGAATACCCCACACAAAGAGAAAGAGAGCGAGCGATATATACACTCTCGCTCACAGATAGAGAGCAACACTCTCACTCACACTCACATGTGCATTTCAATACGCATTAATAACTACGAATTCAATGTGGCAACCACTCCTCACTCTCCCCTCCCACACTCCACCCCAGTCATCACTCTGGCACTTCAGCCCCTGAACCAGCCCCACCCCCACCCCCGCCCTTCCATGACGCAGTCACACCGACACGGAAGCCGCGTCGCTGCAGCAGCTGACGCCTAAAAAACGACTACAAAAAATATAAAAATCAAATTCCCCGCCCTGTTCGTTAATTTCACTCTGCCATGGCCATGGCAGAGGAGTCAGAAAAACGAAAAACTGAACAATTATATTCCGTTTTGCAGGCACTCCGTCAGCTCTCAATACCTCCACCTACGGACTCCCAAAGATCTGAATAGATGGGGCACAGTAGAGCCATTATCATAACACGAAGATCAGACTACCCCTCCCGTTCCCAGCCTCCAATTGAGTCATTGCCTTGTCTCCTGCAGTTTTTCTATTTCTATTTCTAGTTTTGTTTTCCAGCTTCAGCATATTTTCTTTCTCGTGTGATAGATATACACATATATATGTATGCACGTATAGCCGTACAAATTCCGAATTTGGTTCCCATGAACTTCAGTCCATTTTTTCCGTAAAATATTTTTCTTGGTTGTTTTCCCTGTCTGGTGGCCGCAAAACGTTTTTCCATGAATTTTTCAGCCATTTAGCGCTGCCATTGAGCCATTTTCAGGGCGCTTAGAATTCATTGATACTTTAGCAAATTGTTGGCTTTTCAGGAGCTTTCCCTTTTTTTTCGGGGATTTTCCAAGTCTGTGGCGTGACATTGAATCAGTGAAGAGGGGAAAGTGTAAAGAGCTTAAACAGTAGTTTAGTCGTAGCTACTAAATGGTGCGGCTTATTCAAATCCGAATCACTATCACTGGCATTTCTGTGAAAAATATGATGGATATCCAGTGAGCAGTAGGCATTGGAAATTTCCAGTAAACAAACTCAAATAACGATCGTGTGTCGAGCGAATGTTTATTTATACAAAAAATATATGTACATTACAGTGGCCCCTGCCTATCTGCGCAACGTCTAAATAAACAATTCGGAGCCGATAGATTCGGAGAAGCAAAACAAGGCGCAAACCTTTCAGCCGCTGACTCAAAGCGGAGCTAAACGACAACAGACCAACAAAAAAGAAAACAGAACAGCTGGATTCAGAGCGTTTACTTGGACTTTTCATTTGATGTCTGAACGTCGAGCCATGCAGAGCAGAATGGGATTGATGAGGGGGTTTAGCTCCTACCACGATCTGACCGAGCACTTCCGCATGTACCGATCCCAATCGATTGAGACGCTGGACAATGGCAATGGCAACGGCATTGACATGAACCCGAGCACCGGCGATGGACTGTCCAGAAATGGCCTCGACGACTGCCTTACCAGCTGCTCCCAGTCCCACTCCGGGCTGCTGCGCGAGCACAACTTCAAGGTGAAGTCCAATTACTTCCATGTGGGCAACTGTGTTCACTGCGAGAAAAGGTGAGTCACATGTCGCGTCACCGGAGAGCTCATCATCTCTTTGTGCTCTCCCCAGGATTGGTTTTGGAACGGCCTGCCTGCGATGTCGGGCCTGTCCGCTGCGCTGTCACATTGGCTGCTCGCGCCAGCTGACGGTCAACTGCATCCCGCAGCCGCAGATGAGCCGCAAGCGTGGGAGTCTCAGTGATTATGCGCCCACGGTGGCGCCCATGGTGCCGGCTCTGATTGTCCATTGCGTGACGGAGATCGAGGAGCGTGGCCTGCAGCAGGAGGGGCTCTATCGACTGTCCTCGACGCGGGTGAAGTGCAAGCAGCTGCGGCAGAAGCTGCTGCGTGGCAAGTGGACACCGCATCTGGGTAGCAAGGACACAAACACCCTGTGCTGCTGCATCAAGGAGTTCCTCCGCCGTCTCGTGCATCCCTTGATACCCATCTACCACAGGCGCGACTTTGAGAGGGCCACCAGCCGCAGCAGTCCCGCGGAAGTGGAGGAGCACGTCTATTACGTAATGCAGATGCTGCCACAGGCCCATCGCGACACACTGGCCTACCTCATGCTGCACTGGAAGCGCGTGGCCGATAGTCCGAATGTTCGGATGACAATCAATAACCTGGCCCTCATCCTGACCCCAACCCTGTTCGGCGATCTCGATTTGACGGTCGAGAATGTCAGCACCTGGACTAAGGTGCTGAAGGAGCTGCTCCTGCTGCCGCACGTCTTCTGGGTTCAGTTTCTGGAGGTGGAACCGGCACCACAGTCCAGCGACTACCCATACGACGACCGGTACTCACACAATGGGCAGTGGGATCACCATCACAACAGGCGCTGGAGTACTGTTAAGACATATTTTAGATCTATGGTAAGAGGATGTTGTCTGCTCTTTGTTGCACTTGATAATGCCGTTCTATGTTGCAGGTGAACCTCTCCACAATCCGATAAATGATTTAATTTCAACTCTAGACAGTAACACTTGCAAACAGCTGCTCAAAATCAATTTAAATTGCGTTAAAAACATAAATTTCAAGTTAAATGTTAATGTTATTGTTGCTGATTTCGTTATAAAGCTTTCCAAATAAAATAAAAGGCAGCTGGAAATGATTTCCGCCAGATATAAATTATATAGCATGGCCCAAAGCTTGGTAGGCCTTCGACAATATATTTGGAATATTGAAACATTTATTAAAATTTTAAATTGAATTCCCACTTTTTTAGCTGAATGTTGATTAATTCCCCAACCAACAGCGAGAGCAAAAAGCGATGTAAAAAATTAATAATTTCCATTTGGCCATGTGAGTATTTATGTTTATATGAAGCGTAAACCAAAACACAAAGTAAAATAATATGGAGAGAAGTGAAGGCGCTAAGAAAAAAGTTAGTTCGGCGTTTTAAAAACAATTTGCTGAGTGCTGGCAAAAAATGTGAGTCTGTGTGTGTGTGTGTGTGTGGCCATTAAATGCAAAAAACAAGCAAAGCAAAACAAAGCACTCGAATGCGCTGGACGAGTGCATAAATAGACCCATACACCCATGCACCCATACACCCACCTCAATGCATTGAGGGGCATAAAATAATGTATAATAAAATCAAAAATAAACCTAAAGAGAGACGGCGACAGAGTGCAATGCGATTCTGTTGCTAACCGCTAAAAACGGGCTGCAGTTGCTGTTGTTCCAACTGCCGCGTTAACGTTAACCAAATGCTAATGCAACACACACGCACACGCACACAGATGCCCAGTCAGGGGCAACTGCAACTGCAACGTGCACCAATACCGTGCCAGAAAAGTGCAGCGCACAAAAATAACAACGACAACAAAAAAAAAACACGAAAAAAGCAGAAAAATAAATAAGCAAAACAAAAATAAAAATAGTTTACATAATTCATGTATTATATCGGATCAAATTTTAATGCCTGCCGTAGTCCGGCCCCCGCCTATGCGTGTGCGTGTGTGTGTGCTGCTGCGGCAACAGCAACAGCAACAGCAACGGGCAACAGAAGCGTTGCCTACTTGGGGGCGCGTGTGGGAAATTGTTTAACAAATGGCATGATTGCAATATATGCAAGTGTGTGCGTGTGCGTGTGCATGCATAATTCGCGGGCAGTTTTTACTTTATTTTTTAGACTTTTTTAGCCTATTTTTATTGTTAATTAAATGAGGGGAATAACAGACACAAGCCGCCACAATTGTACGAGGAGTACATATGTACAGGCATCGCACGAGAGAGTGTATGCATGTATGTATGTATGTATGTGCTGCTCTGTCTATGTATGTGTGTGCTTTGGTATGCGCAACAAATTTTTCGCAATTTTTCTATTTTCTCAGCAGTTTTTCCGCGTTGTGTGTGTTGGGTCGAGAGCATTTTACGCTCGTTGTTTCGCATGTAATTCACTAATTGATAGTGTGAGCACTTGCCCCCCACCCTTTGTCCATCCAACCTACACACCAGGCAGCCACAACCCCCCTTTTCCCCTTTATCTGGCCACTCGTGTAATCGTGTTAGTGACTGGACACACACACACACACACACGCACACACACAAACAGGAAATGTTGAAAGTGCAGCAAAGAAGAATGGTGGAAAAAAAGTAAATGCAAATGTCAAATAAAACTAAAAAATTCACGTTAAAAATAATAAAAGCGTATTATGCGTATGTGTGAGCAGAGGAGTCTCTCTCTCACACACACACACACGCATAGAGTCACACACATAGAGTCACACACATACAGACACATGAGTGGCGTTGCGCTAATAATAACATGGTGCAAAAAGCGTTGAATACTTTTATGCTTATTTCAGTTAATTCCGCCGTTTTTTTTGCCTCCTTTGCTAGGCGTGTTCTATAATTTTATGTAAACCGTGTGGCGGTCGACCGAAACAAGTGGGCGCGGCATGCGGTCCATATACAGCGCTCCCATTTTTTTTTGAACCAAATAGCTATTTTTGTTTTTGTTCGCAAGACAAATATTTTGCTACAAAAAAAAGGTTAGTGCAAGTACATGATTAATTTTAGTGCTAAAGGACTTAGGCTGAATGGCTAATGGAATTCAAAAATCAAAGGTATTTGAGTGCGGAATTTATGCATAAAGTTTTGCAATTGCAAAGTACTTTTTCTAAATGACATTCCCATCAGCTTGGAAGCCATTTAATCATTCGATTCTGACCAGTGTCTCTGTGCTTCTGTTCCTGGTTAACGTATTTATATTTCAGTTATTTCTGCATTCAATCTTTATTCTGATTCAATTTTTATTAAACAAATAATTTTAAAATAATATATGTATATTCTTCGCGCTTCCAGCCGCTGGGCAAAAAACATACGAAACGAAGACCCTCCTGACATGCGCCCCAAAAAATGGTGAACATAATTTTTTGGCCGGCGCCAGCAAAAAAAGGAGGTGGGGAAAAACAGTGCAAGGCTGCCCCTTCCCTCGATTTCCATTCGACACAAAACAAAAAAAGACGCAAAGAAAGTGGCAGAGCCGAGCACACACTAACATGATAGGCTGGCTCTCACTCACACATGAGCGTGGGGCAGGGTACATACGGAATATGTGGCCAGTGCCAGGGAAAAGCATACAAAACGAAGAGCTGATGCTGCTGATGCTGCCTGATGCTGCCTGATGCTGGCTTTCTGTTCGGCCATCCCAATGGGCAGATGAGAGTGCCAAGTGTAGTAATTCCAATTGAGGCTGCGACTGGGTACGGAGCCGAGGCAGAGACCGAGTCCAGGAGGAGCAGCAACAGCGTCGTCAGTGGCAATGGCAGTGGCAGGATCGGAAAAAATGAAAGTGTGGGTAATTAAAAAAGTAGCAGCAGCAGCAGCAGCCGCTTTTGAGCGTAGAAACGCACTAATTTTCTGTAGTGCAACACACACACACACACACACACAGTGCTACTCGTATGTGTGCCAAAAAAGAAACACGAAACTGACACACTCACACAAGCACGGAATGGCCAGCTCACAAACACACGCTCGCACACAAACATGCAGGCAGAAGAAAAAATTGTGAGTGTAGCATACTTTTAGGCATGCTGCTATTTCACTTTGTCTCGCACAAATGAACACCTCTCCGCCCATGTTGGCCCCCTGCTGCAGCCTTTGCCTCTTCTGCATGTGTGTGTGTGCGACGGTCATCAGTGCTGCAAATTCTGTTAGCTCCGCACCGCAATTTGTGGGTATTGTGGGTGTGGCATATCTGGCCGGACACATCATTCGTCCAAAATTTCGTACGCTGTCAATGCTGCTGCTGCTGCTGCTGCTGTTGTGCTGCCCAACAAAACTGTAACTACAATGCAGTTTTTTCTCATCTTTTTTGTGGCATAAAGAGAAAGTTTCTTTTATTGCATAATTGCAATACAGAAGGTCCTACTCTAATTGTGTATCCTGTAACTGCTGCAAAGCTCTCAGCGATCTCTCATCAGATGAGATCTGCGGCCCACCCAAGGCTGTGTCCCACGCATATCGCTGACGCTGTACCAGAGATTCAACCTCTCGGATTCTCACCTGTGACAGCTGGCACCTGCCTTGTCCCTTGCGAGTGTCCTGCCACAAATAACCGTTAAAAAACAATAAGCTCAATTAGCAGCAATCAACACATGCAGAGAGCCGATGCATAATTGACATTTTACGAGGCAACTGCAGCTGTTCGGCGCCCTGGCCCAGGCCCTGGCTCTGCTTGCGGCTTGAGTGTCATGCCGAAGAGTGCGTGGGGCACGGTGAGCCGTGAATGAATGTGAGAAAAAGGGGAACTCGATATGGGAGACGATGGGGTATTGAAATTCGAAACTTTTCCCAGAGTTAATCAACTGGAAAATGGTAAACAAAAGCTGGTGTATCCTCCGTGGTCCTCTGAGGCCACGAATCCGATGCCGAACTGGGCCAGGATTCGTGCAACAAACGGTTGCCATCGGCATCAGCATAATTTAACTGTTGCAGCCACTACCCTTAAGATACAAACAGCAACAACAGAGTGGTGGAGGGGTGGAGGGGTTGGGGGATTAATTGGGAATCGGGATAATCGTTTATGGACTCACCTGCGGGCACATTTTGCACTGATACTTGCGTCCACTGCCACCGCCTGGGGCATGTCCAGCAGTCCCCGCACCGACACCGACACCGCCCGGGCCGCCGCCCATTTTGCTGGCATTGATGGGCTGGGGCACGACGAGAAGAGATGCCGCCGCCGAGGCAGCTGCCACCGCGGAGCTGTGATGATGGGCAGCGGCAGCGGCTGCGGCGCTCACATGATTCCCATGATGTGATGGGGCGCCGAGGCTGGAGTTGCCACCGCCAGAGGCACCACCACCCGCACCGCCATTGGCGGCACTGCCCAGACCCAGGCCACCTGCAACATGAGCGGAGAAAGGAGAGGTTCCGAGTGAAATGTGATCCCAGAGCTTATACCATCGCGAAGATGAGTCATCTCCACCTCGGGGATGGGGATGGGGACGGGGACGGGGCTGTCTTAACAGTGGCTGCCACATGTAACTCACCTTGTCCGGCCACCGCATGATGCTCCAGGCGATTGTCATCCAGAAAGTGACCTGCAATGGCAATTGAGTTGTTGCATTACTCGGACTTGCGACTTGAGGCTTGCGACGTTTCGAGCGAGTTGTGTGCGTCAGCCGTGTGGCGCCGTCTAATGCTGCCCCATGGTTGTCCATCAAGTCTGGCTATGCTTCAGTTCGGTTCGGTTCAGTGCGAGTCGGAGCTGGAGTCGGAGTCTGATGTTGCCGCTGAAACGTTAACGTTCACTCACGTTGACCATGTCGCCTGGCCACCTGATCGGCACCAGCAGCCACATCATCCTCTCTGCTGTGGCGTCTCCTGGCTCTTGCTTGTTGTCCGTTGCCTGCTTTTTCCTCTAATTAAACTGAGACATTAGTTGGCCCCACTGATTGCCACTGGGAAATCGCTCGGCTGTGCCGCTGCTGCTGTTGCTGCTGCTGCTGCGGTGAGGAATTATGTGAAAATAGTTTCACATTTGCACGGGTTTTAGAATTTTTTCCTCGACCGACTGACTGCCTGGGGGCGCCGTTGTTTGGTTGGTTGGTTGCTTAGGCCATTTGCGTGCAGAAATTGTGTGAATCTGTTAATGAGTTTGTCTGGGGCTGTGGCTGTTCAGGGGTTAAGCAGGATTTAGGGCGATCATCTAGTTATGAACATAATTGGCAAGCTCTGCTCCATGGTTAATGAGGAAATACTTTAATAATTTCCCACTTGTGGCGCCCCAGCAGCTATGTCAAAAACATTTCTCTAATAAAACATTTGCAGAAACATAATTGCTCGGGGCATAAGCACTGTACTATGTACATATATCCTCATCCCTGTAAAGTTGTGTTAATTACCAGAGCTGGCCAAGTGGCGCCAACCATTTGCGGCATTTCAAATGAAAGACCAGTGGCAATATGAGCAACAGATACGAGTATATGTGGACCCATCGACCATCATAGTACTGGCAAAAGTTGCCTTTTTGTTAATTTGTTCGAAAGCAGAGAAAGAGGGAAGAGAGAGAGGGAGAGAGATCGAGAGCCTGCAGCAGAATCGCACACAGATCCGAGTACATCTACATCGATGGTAACAATGTGGCCTGATGCTTATCGCAGTTGCAGCAGCAGCAGCAGCAGCAACAGGAGAGGCAGCAGCAAGATCAACAGTAGCAACAACAACCTTATTGGCCAATTGCCTAGCGTTGACATTATCGGCCTGAGATCATTGCCGCCAACGTCAACGCCAACAAGCACTCGGGGGTCCAGCTACCAGCTACCAGCTACCAGCCTTCAGCCTCCGCCAGCTCCGCCGGCTCCTCCAGCTCCTCCAGCCCATGGCCCACAGTCTCCGATCTCCAGTCGCCAAACGGGAGCGTGTTGCTGTCAATGTTGCAGCAGCAGCAACAGCAGCAACAGCAGCAGCAGAAGCAGCAGCAGCAGTAAAAGGAGCAGCAGCAGCAACAACTAAAATGTTGTTTGCATTTTAGGAATTTATGTAAACATCTTGTAAGCATCTTGCAACGGCAACAACGGCAGCAACCACTGCTGTTAAAGGTCAATTTTTGGGCTGCTTTGCGGCTATGGATACTCCGTGGGAGTACATTGTCTTTCGAGGCTTTTGTTGTTCCGCGGCCCGCACGCGTTTTCCAATTTAACTTTTGCATTCTTGCCCCTGTTGCAGCATTCAGTACGAGTACGAGTAGGAGTACGAGTAGGAGAGTATCTTTGAGATCGGTATCTGGTAGAGATCTCTGGTTCGCGCGCCGCGATCTGAATCTGCCTCCATTGAGATCGGAGGCCCTGTGCAAATTCGTGATTATCGTTCGATGTTTTTCTGAGCAATTAATTAACAAGCGCATTGTTGTCAGTCTGGTTTTTGGGTAGGTCAAGTGATTGGGATAGGTCCGCAGTCCGCATTCGACAGTCCACAGTCCCCGAAAAGGGACAGTCCGTGTTCTGCAATGACTCACCTTTCTGCAATTGGTTGTGGTGGTGATCGTTCATTTTGGCCTGAAAGGGAGAGGATAATTCATGACTAATCGGTGGCATTGGCTTTGGGGCGGATTCAATTGATTCGATTTGCGACTGGTGTAGTGTCTAATCTAACAAATACCCGCTAATTGCTTGTTGTTTAATGTCAATTCATAAATATTCCACACACACATTTAATTAACCTCATCAACCCTAACATTATTATCAAATATTCATTGCGCCCCCTCGCTCTGAGCGCTGAGTGCGCTCCAATCAAATGGCCATAAAACAATTTGCTGAATGCTGTCAAAATATTTAAACAACATTTTCTAATCGTATTAAAAGTGTTGCAAATGGAAAACCAAATTGCCATTTGGCATAACAAATGTTTTCGCCAGCTGTGCGGCCAGCAAAAGCCATAAATGATTCGGGCGAAAAAGCCAATCGAATGCGTGACAAAAACCGGTGGACCCATCAAATCGAATAGTAAAAGAAACCCATCAAACCCATAGCTAAAGACCCGTGAAACCCACAGCGACCCGTCCAATCCAATGACAGGAAATCCCCGCGAGAAAATATAAATAAAAATTCTAACCGACGGCAAAGCGAGAGTGATAGATAAAACGAGGAAAGCGAGTAAAGCGAGCAAAGGCCAGAGAAAATAGTACGAGTAGCATAGAAAAAAATGACGCACAGCTTTCGATTGCATGTAAATTGTGAATATGGGTTAAAGTCCTCTAGCCACCAGGCATGACCTAGGACAAGCCCCAGACAAACACACAGACAGATAGACAGACAGACGGACGGACGGAAGGACTATCTATATCGATGCCTGGAAAATAGAAATCAAATAAAATAAACTCCCACTGAAATGCCGCATGCCGCATGCCGCTGGGTGGCTTGCTGTCAGAAAATAAATGACAGCCGGCCTTTTTTCTAAACAATTTCAATATGCTTAGGGGCCCTGAACAGGGTCAGGGGTTTTCGCCCCCCAAAATGCAACAAGAAAATATAAATACAAATACAAATATTGCAGCGGCCACAATAGAAAAGCAAAAAGCACAGAGAGAGAGAGGGAGAGAGGGAGAGAGAGAGTCTGGCAGCGGCCAGACACAGTCAGCTATAAAAGTATATAGACCAGGCGTTTGTGTGTAGGGGGTGGTAATAGGTGGGTCGGCTCCGAGTGGGGAGTGGAGTGGAGGGAGCGGCTGCATAAAAGGAAGAGCAAAACAAATCCAAAACGATGGCGGCACGCGGGCTTAGAATTTGTTTGTTCTGCTCTCGTTTTCCGCTGTGCGGGGGGGAGGCCATGCATATGCCATAAAGTTATTCCCCCGTTTGTTTTGCTAACATTTTGATACGGATCTATAGATATACCCACACACACACACACACAAACAATAAGATATATATATGGCAGGACACTTACCTCGTATTCCTGTTTCAGGGACATTGGATGATGCTCGCTGGCATGCTGATGACTGCGCGGCGTCGGCGGCCAAAGATTGTAATCGCTTATGTCTTTGGCATGCTGTGGTTTTGTTTTTGTTTTTTGTTTTCGTTTTGGCCATGTTTGTTGGTTTTGTTTTATGGCCAGCGTTTTGTTGGTCAATTAGCGGCGGCATATGGAAATAGAAAAGGGAAATATGGGATGAACAATTTAGATTGGGATGCTCGTTGGAGGTTGGTAAGCACAAGATACGTCCTGGCAGGATGTGTGTACATTTACAGCAGGATGTTGCTTCCACCAAAGATCTCTCAGATATATCTTTGATATTATTTTTGGTTTGTTTTCAAATTTTTTTCATACAAAGAATAGATAAATGATTCATGTTTAATTATCCGTTTTATATTAATTCAATTTTTGATCTGCTAAAAGGACCTATTTTACTGGCATTCTAATTTTATTTGCTTTGTGTAATTTCTGGGATTTTTTAAAGCTATAAAACATAAAAAAAACACTTAATGTTGGCATTTTTTCTATGTTATTATTAACTATATTATTTCCATTTTTCTCTTTCCTGGTTCTAATTCAATTCATAGTTTTTACATAGAGCTATTGTTGTGCCACTTCAACAAATTACAAATCATTATTATATATCTGATTTCATAAGCATTAATCCAAAGTTTCTGTTTTCAAGAGCTTGTTTTGTAGCATTCCAAACAGTGGAATCCTTTTCCCATTGATCTACTCGATACCAGGGCCTAATTTTTTTGCTGAATCCCCAGAAAATCCTCAAAAAAATACAAACAACCCTGCTCGCCCCTGCTCGAACTTGAAGCCAGGAAGAGAAGTCACGGGGAAAAAAGAGTGGCGGCGAAAGGACTCGAAAGACTAATACAAATAAATGTGAGTGTCAATTGAAATAGAAAACCGCGTGCCACGCAATCGAGGTGTCAAAGCGACGGCGACGGCGATGCCGAGGAGACCGGCAAAAGTGCGGCGGCTTTTGGTGTTGGCCAAACGCAACAGCAACAACAACAACAACAACAAAAACAAGAAAAGAAACAAAAAATAGAAGAAACAGTCGGCAGGAGTAAAACCAAATAAAACTAAAAAAAAGTGTTGCATAGCGCAAGGGGGAGTTGGCCAGTGCACTATGGGGAATTTTGCCACTTTTTGTGGCATTAATTAATAACTTCCAAACGAAACAATATTTTTTGATTTGGTTTTTTGATATGAGTTTGTAATAGCAATAGAAAGTAATTTTGAAAAAATGGGCGTGGTGGCCCTTTTTATACCCGGTACTAGAGAGTACCGACTTCATGAGCGCCTAGATCTCAAAGACTATAAAAGCTAGAGCAACACAATTTTGTATCCAGACTCCTGTCCTACCACACTGTTTCAAGTCTATTTCAAAATTTCGCCCCACCCCCTTCCGCCCACTCAAAAGACGAAAATCGGTGGCATGCACAATTTTAAAGTTACGAGAAAACTAAAAACGCAGAATCATAGAGAATAATTATATCTATCCAAGTGTTGATTCTGGATCAGATCGGATAATTAATATAGCCACAATGAAGAAAACCATTTAGAGAGGCAACGTTCCCTCTCTTTGAGCGCCTCGATCTGCGAGACTATAAACGCTAGATCAACCAAACTTTTTATCCAATATTCTGCCATATCCCATTATTACAAGTGTATTTCAAAATTTCACCCCGCCCTCTTCCGCCCACACAAAAGACGAAAATCTGTGGCATCCAAAAATTTAAATATTCGATAAAACTAAAAACACAGAACCATTAAGAATGACAATATCTATCAGAGCCTTGAATCTGGATCAGATCGGATCATAATCACGGCCGCATGGGAAACAACTCTGAATTTGACAAACTTAGGTTAGGGCCTAAAATATCAAATTTCAGAGAAAGTGCGCAAAAGTGCACATTAATATGATATGCATTTAAAAGAGAATTGAAATCTCTACAATATGTATTAAATCTTATGGTTGGAATAGGTTGGACTCATTTTGTACGGCTCTTGAAAGACTAATATTTGTCACAAAATGATACCCGTAA
This sequence comes from Drosophila helvetica, assembly GCA_963969585.1. NCBI lineage: Eukaryota > Metazoa > Arthropoda > Insecta > Diptera > Drosophilidae > Drosophila > Drosophila helvetica. The sequence continues at coordinate 5,287,274 of OZ018403.1, forward strand.
ACGATAACCAATTACAAGAAATATAAGGAGTATTTGTACAGTTCAAAAACAAAAATACATATTAAAAACCTCTTCGATTCGAATCCATTATAAAAATCGCACTTAAATTGGTCAGTTACTAACTTTTTAGCTCCTTCAACTTAGAGAAAAATTACTCGTTGTATGAAAACTTGCACATCGCTAGCAAACAGCTGTTTTTGACAGCTGTTAACTTAACAGTGGTTCGCTCTGTTAAAATTTCGACTACATAACATTGAAGACTAATGTTATTCTGGTACATAGCGGTTAAAAATATTTCATTTTAACGACTGTTTGGAAATGGGTTTTGGCCAGAAAAAGTGGCAAAATTCCCCATAGTGCAGTGTGTGATAGGCTCTCACGTATGTGCTGCGGAGCGTGTGTGTGTGTGTGTGTGGGTGTGGGTGTGAACCGCTGAGCGTTAGCACTTTTGTTGTTTTAGTTGCTTTCGTGGAGGTTCATAGTTGACCATCCTCTCGGGATGGGAGCCCGACCAACATCCCATCCCATCCCATCCCAGCCACCTCACCTCTCTCTCTCTCGTTTCTTTCCCATTCTATCTCTCTCTTTCTTTCTCCATCTATGCCCTCTCGCTCACACTCTCGGCATCGGGAAGCTGCAGCCATGACTAGTTAGTAGGTGGGCTAGGAAAAAATGCAAACAGAGCCAGAGAGCCAGACAGACAGACAGACACGCACACACACACGCACACACGCAGCTGCTGATGAAGATGACCAGAGCCATGGACATGGCTGTGGACATGGACGGAAGTCCTCTCTAACCAACATTGCCAGCCATGCAGCCAGCAATAGGAAGGCGTCGCCTGGCCCCACACACCCCGTCATCCGCCACGACCATCCGGAGTTTGGGTTTCCAGCACGCAGCAAAAATGAAAAACACACAAAAAAAGAAGGAGAACCAAAGAAAATTTTCGAAAAGAAAAAAATGGCACAGCGCAGCAGCAGCTTTCTCTTTCTCTCTCTCTGCCTCACACACACACAGAGACACTGTGGGGTTTTTTTCACCTCCAACTCCCCTTTTTGAAGCTCCAAAACAGCGAAAACGTAAAAAAATTTCTAGAGGAAAAAAATCAAAACAAATTTTTTAACCCCTTCGCAGGGAGCAGCAGCAGCAGCAGAAGCAGGCAGCAGCATCAGAGCAGAGACGTCGACTTGGGGCAGAGCCAAAGGGTAGGATGGTGGGGTACGGAGGGGAGCTGTGGCTGCTGGACAGAGGGCAAGGAGCAAGGCACAAGGCAGCTTCTATGCAATATAAAAAAGTGCAAAAAATTAGGCGGAAAACGTTGAAAAATTCTCTTTTTCGGTTTTTTTTCTTCTTTTTTTTATTTTTTTTTTTTGCAATTGCACGTCCAGACTTTAACAGAGACTCAAACCCCAAAGCGCGTTAGGAACATTGTAGCAACCTTTGCAGAGATCCACGCCCCCATACTCCTAAGACATGCCCGGCCCTGCCCTCACCTTGCTTTTGCAGTGGGTTGGGGTTTTTTTTATTTTTACACTCCTCTGTGCATTTCATTTTTATTTAACTTCTTTTGCCTTCACATCTTTTTAGTCATGTTGCCACTGTCTGCTTCTATTGATTTTTTTCGCATTTTAGAACCGAATACTGTTTTTTTGTTGTTTCGTGTTCAAATGTTTGACCATCCGCACTTGTGTTTCATCTTTTGTTTTTTGTGTTTTTTTTGTTTTGTCGCCAAACTGCTGCGTTCTGCGGCTCCTGGGGGCTCTGAGGTTAGCAATAGGTCCTAGCTGATTTTGTTGTCACACAGAAATTGTGTTCAACTTTGCTGCAATTACTTTAAAAAATTGAAGTTGCTTGCGGTTTTGGCGGTTCTCTTTTTGGCTTCCCCTGGCTCGTTTTCTTTTTCATTTATTTTTTTCTGGTCCAACTCCATTCCCGATTCGTTGGGCCGCGACTCAACTCTGGCCCCATTAGTCAGAGCGACAGCTCCAGCCTCCGGTCTGGACTTGGACTCGATTCTAGTCAGAGGTTTTGGGAGTCCATGTGACTGGCTTTCATTTCGCTTCGCATTTCGCATTTCCCATTTCACTTTTCTGTTTGGCATCACATTGACGGGTTCTTTTTACCCCTCTAATTGAAGCATAAGTATTAATTGCAAAGCTTTGTTCGGAAACGTGCCGCGGTTGAGGGTATCTTTTTTTGTTGTTATTATTTAATGGAATCTATGGGAAATAGATTGGTTCTTGTTTAAGCTTCTTTATTGAAAAATATCCAGGGAAATTGCTAGTAAAGTTTTTTAGTGTTTCAAAGCCCCTCAGAAAACTATGGTTTATGTAAAAGAATGATTTGCTTGCATAATAAATGTTCTCTCCAAGAATTTCCCCAAAGAACCCCACTAAGCAAATCCAATTCCTTACAAGTCAAGTCTTGGGACAGCGAAAAAAATTAAGTGCAATTGCTTTCAAAATTAATTAGTGAGCTTTACTGCCAACTTTGCGCTGCTTCTCTCCTGGCTAACTAATTTCGCTAATGCAAGTGACAACAACAGCAAAAAATATCTTGATTGCTGAACCAACAGGGGCAGACAGAGAGAGAGAGAGAGAGAGAAGGAGCGAGAGAATGAGACAGGGCAAGAGACCATTGTTTAACTTTAAAAATTAATTAACTATCCTTTAAGAATCATGCGGGTGTAGCAAAGTTTTTAAATGGTTTTTCCCAGAGACTTTGCTAACGAGTCAATTGAATGCGGCACAAGAGAGTGGGAAAGAGAACGCGATAGAGAGAGAGAGAGAGTGAAAAATAGGAAAATGCAAAGTCAGAAAGAAAGGCTAGTGAAGGTGAACCTTTCTGCCTGGACACGTCGTTGTCCTTGGAGACAATCAATCTCCATTCAAAACAATAATTTCGCTGCTGCTTCCATAAAAAAAATGTGGAAAACCCTGGCAAAAAATGCGCTGAAGCTCAATGAAAAGCAAAAGGGAAAATAAGGAAAAAACAAAAAACAAAGGAAAATGGGAAAAACTCAACAAAAACAATGTTTAACGCGCTGCGCAAAGAAAAACTTGTTTACATCTTGAAAAACGCAGAAAAAATTCTCAGGAAAAAAAGCACGACCCCACCCCCGTTTTTCCGCCCTGGTGGCACGCGAGCAGAGAACGCGCCGCGCTCAAGGAGATTTTGTGGCAGGAGCAGAAGGCAGGCAAAAACAGAGGAGAGAAAAAACTGCAAAGGAGTCGGAGTGCCAGCGCTAAGGAGGATGGGAAGCAGACCACGCTGCTCAAAAGGATTTTTTCAGCGTCGCGTCTACTGGGGCAGGGGAGGGTGTAAGGGTTCCCGTAGAAGGGGGGCAGGATGCTCTGCTCTGGCTTAGCTTCGGGTACGGTTTCTGGCCATGTAGCAGCAGACAGCAAATGGTTTGAGTTCCGGCCAGTTGTTGGCCCGAAGTTTTGTCGAGTGAAAGTGCAGCCCCAAACGGGGCGAGAATGTGGGTGGCTGGGCCGGGTCTTTGCCCAACTTGGCGGCGTAACGAATCGCTATAGATGAGCTGCTGAAATTGCTGCTGGAAAAAAGGGTTGCGAGTCGCCAGTGCATGGGAATGGGCTCTGTAATGAGTTGACCTGAAGCTGGGCTTTCGACTTCGCTGAGGGTTAAGGTCGTTGTCTTTTGCAAGTGAACTTGGAACAACTTTCCAGCAGCAGCAGAACTTGTGGGATACAACGTCTGATAAGATCCCCACAGCAACGTGATAAAGTGTTCACTCCAAAAATAGCTGATACACATCTCAAAAATATATAAAGTTGGTCTTAAGTCCAGTTAGCAGTGGCGCCTTTTTTTTTGTATGCATCACTCACTTAATTCAGTTAGCCAGTGGAGTCCGCTTGCATATTAATTATGGAGTTGCTGCAGAGGGGAAGTCCCCTTCATTGGACTCGGGCCAGCGAGTGGCAACTGCAAGTGCCAACTGCAGAGGCAAGTAGAAAACTTTTCCCCTACTTTGCACCCTCAATCGCTCTCCTTGACTACCAAAAGTTTGTCCTTGCAAAAAGTGGGGAGAAAAATCACAAGACAAACTTTGGCGACAAGTCGAAAGTTGCTGGCATTAACAAGGGCCACGCCTACGAGGACGTTATCCCTATGATCCCTATACTCACATCCACATTGCCGTTCCACATGTAGTGCATGCCCACGGCTGCGGTGGGGTCATGATGCGTCTGGCCCGTCATATGCTCGGCCATCACGGCGCTCATCCAGTGGACCAGTCCCTGGGTGGGATTCTGTCCCTGGACACCGCCGATCGGCATATTGGCAGCGGCAGCAGCGGCGGCGGCGGCGGCAGCGGCCACAGAAGCGGCCCTCGAATTTGGGTTGGAGCTGGAGCTGGACCCGGACCCGCAGCCAGAGCCAGAGCCGGAGTGGTGCTCCTGGCTTTTGCACGTGGCGGCTGCCGATGTGGCGGTGGCGGTGGTGGCGGCGACGGCGGTGGCCGGTTCTGGTGGTGACTTTATGGAGCTGCCAAAGTTCGGACGCGTCTGTGATGCGGGTTGGGTCTGATTCAAATTAATTGCGGACACTGAAGTCGCTTGGGTGGCGTTGCCTTCGATGGGTGGCGTTGGTGGTGTTGTTGGAACGACTTCGTTGTTGTTGTTGTTGGATGACCAAGAGTAGCTGTTGTTGTTGTTGTTGTTGCTGTTGCTGTGGGGTTTCTGCAATGAAAAATTATTCCTTGTTTTAGTGAAAAGGGTTTTTTTTTTGTTTGGTTCAACATTTGCGTAGAGAGGGAGAGAGAGAGAGAGAGAGAGAGAGTGAGATGTGTGTTGGTTAATGTATCGGGCATGAAAAATGAAATTGAATGAATGGACTTGAACATTTTTGATGATATTATTGTTGGCGGCTAGACCTTCCCTTTTTGGACAACTTCCTGCAGGGTTACATATCTAATCAGGTTTTTTGGGATGTAATTTTAATTGTTGATGCAACAGGAGGGGGGACACTCGCATAAGTCTATGTAAAAGTGGCTCTTAAGGGTGGTTGAAACACTTTATTGGAAGGAGTCTGTGCAGTCTTGACCTTTCCGTATGGAATACAAACAGAAATTGGCTTGTGCAGGGCTCTTAATTATCACCCATGAAAAAAAGAGCAAAGGTTAATCTTGTATTAAGCGTTTAAGGCACTCAAAGTTGTACCGAAAAGGCTTTTCTTGGCATTCCTATACGAGCAGAGCCTGGCCAACCCCCCAATAGCCATACTAACATGCTGTCGTCCAGTGCTCTCCTCAATCACATGCTGCTCCTGGCTGGCATCTCCCTGCGGTTCCTGCGGCTCATCCCGCTCCGTCTTCACCTGGTGGCTGTGCCTCGCTGACGCCGACGCCGATGCGGACTCTGCGGCCGCAACGCAAACAGCCGCCGCCGCAGCCGCCGAGGAGAATAACAAATTGCTGGGCAGATGTGAGCGGCCGGAGGACGGAGACGGGGTCGCACTCGAGGCTGGGATGGGCGATGGCGTCTGGGAGTAGAAGCGGATGGCATCGCACTTCTGCTGGTGCTGGTGCTGCTGCTGCTGCTGCTGGAGAACGGCGCTGGCCAGCAGACTCTTGTAGAATTCGGCGGGCATCAGGAACGGGGACGGGGATGAAGAGGCGCCCATGTAGTGGGTGAGCTCTTGGGTCTGGTGCCGCTTCAGATGATCCTTCAGCCTCTCCATGTCCATGTTCATGTTCATGCTCATGTCCTTGTGCGGATGGCTTGTATGGTTGTATTTGCTTATGAGTTCGTGCATGACAAACGCCCAAGCGCCCAAATGTAGGCAACAGTTTTTATGTTCCTTTTTGTAGTCCTTGCCGTCGATTTCACTTTCAAATGCTGGGCAAAAGCGGGAAAGCCCCCCGCTTACAGCAATTTATCTAACTGAAGCACAGTTTGTTTGATTTTCCCGCAAACACACACACATACACTCACGCACGCACACACACATGTGGAGAAAAGAGTTGGGAAAAACTTTCCACCAAATTCGATGTCGTTTTATTTTGGCTTAACTTTTATTTTATTTTAGAACGTGACGAGAGGGTATGGGGGATTGCACTTCGAAAACTTTTTCCGCTCGTCGAGTTATTCGCTTCACCATTTTTTAGATGCACACGAAATTGAAACAAATGGAAATGATTTGCCACCACCAGAAACTAGCCACGAATGACCTTGAAAAAGTTGCTCCTTGGTTTTTTTATTACGATTTTTCTATGTGTGTGAGTGTGTGTGTGTGTGAGGGGTTTTCCTGATGGACATGTGTAGAGATCCGTTTTTGTATTATTTTGAATATTTTGTTATTCTTATTTGTTGTGGACGTTTTGCTTATTGTTTAGCAAACAATCTGCCGTCCGTCTCCCTCTATGATGATTTATTTGTTCGGATGGGTTCTTTATTTGTCAGTTTGTTGGTTTACTTTTCATTCATGATGGTTTCATTCTGTGGCCGTTTGATGTGCGGCGTGGCAGGAGCTTAGGTTTTATTTGTCACACGGTGAGTGAGTGAATAAATGTAATCCAATGAGAGGTTTACCATATTTTAGGAAAATTCTCTTTAAATATTTGCCATATATTTTTTTAAGCTTTAAATTTTGTAAAATTTTTAGACATATTTGCGTAGGTGTTGCGGATATGTTTTTATTTTATTTTTAATATGAATATTGTAGATTTGATTTATAAATATATATTTTTGCACTACGTGATAGGAACTTTGCGTTGCATTTTTGGTTGATTTATAGACTCTAAGTTTACATAGTTATATTTGGTAATCTCTTTTTGTGTTGTTTACTTTATGGAGGAACTTCGTTTTAGCGCTCAATCGTGCCCCGGCCACTGTGGAGGGAAGAGAGTGGATGAGATTGAGTATACGCCACCGACACGGTACAGGTCGTTCCCGCCGAGACGTTTTACCGCTTTTCATATCACATTTAAGCCGGCTGCTGTTTCGTTCACTTAAAGTATCCGGCGATGCCGTAGTTACGGTTAAAGTGCTGCCCCCGCTAAGATTCCCATTTTGTTGCCAGCTTTATGTGTGTTTCTGTCCCTGTGTGTGTGTCCGTCTGCGTCCGTCTACGTCAGGGGCAGCCAGCAAGCGTGGGATAACTTGCAACAACTGAAAAACCCAACTGGAACTCAAAGTGCATCAGCAGCAGCCGCAGCAAGCAGCTGAAGGGGCATGAAGCTGGGAAGCTGCGGCAAAAGAAAATTGCGAGCGCGCGCGAACCAAATATATATACAAACACACACACACACACACACATACATAGGTGATGTGTGTGTGTGTGTGTGCTAACGGGGACTCTTGTGTGTTGTGAATGTTTTGTTGCTCCTCCACCGTAACCTTCCTTTAAGCTCCGCTTCTCCTTCCTGCTATTCCGCTGCTGCTGCTGCTCTTTCCTGCTTCGTCCTGCTTCGTCCTGCAGCTCCTGCTTTTTGTTGTTTCTAGAGCTCGTTCCCTCCTTTCTTTTTCCTATTTTATTTTATAATTCTCCCCCCTTGGCCCCTCTTTATATGCACGCTGCCCCGTTATAAAGACATACATTTGCAGTTTCAGCGCGGCACTGCAGCATTTTCCTTGTAAGAAGCGAAACGAAGAATGAAGGAAAAAATAGAAGAAAATAAAAGCTGAATTTGCGCGATGCTGAGTGGCGCTAAGGGGTGGGTGGTTGGGCAGGTCGCCCCCCTGCCCCCTGCTCCAGCAAGGCAGATTGATTTTCTTTTATACGGTTTGCTCATGTTTGTGATTTTTATTATTTTGATTCCTCTTTTGAGCGAGTGCATGTGAAGGTTCCTTAGGAACCGTAGCTCTCTCTGTGTCCTTCCGTTCAGACTCTCTACAGATGTGATGGGGGTCCTTCTATTCCATAGATGTGATGGCCGTAGGCGTGGACCACAATAACAGCATGTGCCACATTTCCTTTCACAAACGAGTGACCCCGGAATCGGTTTTAGGTATTGCGGAGGACTTGAAAGGCAGCCAAAGTTCAGTCGGTGGGCAATTCTCTGCCAAGTTATGAAAAATATGAATGGTGGGCAAAAGAAAGTCCTATGAAAATATATTATTGAAGGATTGGGAGACCAAAAAGGGGATCAAACTATAGTCCAGAGTGTAGACCTGCTTTCTCTATATAATATGATACTGTGACCCCAAGAATATTGCTGGATTTCACTGACTGAACTCTAACAACTTTATATTTCATCTCTCTTGGTCATCATCTCTTTTCCGCTGTCCTCTAACTCCATTAGATCAGCCTCAATAGGTAGTCCCTTCCATGATGGGAGTTTTCCTTTGGAATCCCACTGCTATCATCTCTACCAAAGATTGAAAGCGAAATCCTTCTTAATCCATTCGACCCTCGTATCTGCCATCGTCCGGACATCCCCTCGTCCTGTCTTGATTAATTGCGATTGCAACCCTGCCTACGGATGTCTTGTGGCGCCATCTACTGTGTATTGGCCGCAGCTGGGGCTTCCGCTGCCCTCTGCTTCTGCTTCAGCTGCTGCTGTCAACCGCGAAACCGTTAACCACGCAGCAAAAGGACGCAGCACGGAGACGCGAACGCGAGCGAGCGAGCAACGTGGCACCGCGACCAATAGATTTGGCCAAACCCTGGCGAACTGAAGACAACGACAGTTGCACTCCCGCCAAAGGCAACAAACTCGGGCTGTGCCACATGCAACAATCGCAGCGTCGCCGCTGACTGCGGCAGAGTCTTGCCAGGAGCAGCGACAGCGACAGCAGCAGCGACAGCGACAGTGGCAGAGCAGGACAACAAAAACCAAAAAAATAAAGGAAAACAGACAGCGGAAGCGAGCTATTTGGTCCGGTAACGGGACTCACTCTGGCTGCAGCTCCAGCGACTTATGGCCATGTTTGTTGTAAGTAGCAGCGGCAGCGGCAGCAGCAGCAGCAGCGAAAAGGCGCGCGCGAAAAGGAAACTCAAGAAGTAGGGCTCTGCAGCAGGAGCAGGGGGCGGTAGGACGGTAACAAACACTCGCACACACACACACGTACATGGACCTGGACATGGACATAAAAAACCCAAGTAAAATTGTGTTTTTTTCTTGCACATGAAGCACAAAAAACGGCAGCAAACTGAAAGAAATACATTGCAGGCAGCGGGCAACGTCGAGCAAAAAACGAAATAATAACAAAAAGTTGTAAAAGAAAAGCGAAACCGTGTGATGTCCTGGCGCACACACAGAGAAACACACACACACACACATATACAGCCAACCATCCATACATATACAGGATACCAGCAGAGGCAACGCCGCGACGACACATCGAAGAAAGGATAAAAACCATTCAAAGCTGCTGCCGCCGACGCCGACGACGACGCCGCCGTTGTCGTCAACGTCGCAGCGCTGCCAGCGTTCATCCTCAGCTGCAACGTTCCGTTCCGCTGTTCAGCGCCATATCCCGGCGCCCGTGCCTGCCCCCTCTACATTTCACGAGCGCCAATTTCTTTTCCTTCATTTTGTTTATATTATTTCCCGTTTTTCTTGGTACTATTTTTTTCTTTCCCAACCATGCAACCAACCTTCAGTTCAGTGTGCTGTTGTGTTTGTTACAGCCAGCTCGGCAATTTCTCTTTCTGTGCATTTTTTCCCCTATTTTCTGTTTGCATTTTTTCTCTATTTAAATCGAGATTTGTTTTGCGAGGGTCGGAGATGGGGAGGCCAGGGCAAAATCATTCACGTATTGGCAGGTCGAAAAAAGATCAAGATTGGGTTAAGGGTCTTCCGGATTAGACGTATGTGGGTTCTGCTGAGGAGTATAATATGATTCCATCAAATCATGGCTTTACAGAAGATAGATCTAATAAATGATCATAAATGTAATTCTTCTTTAGAATTCAAAGAACTCTTATGAGAATTGATTTAATTAGTATTTGTATGGCAGTATCCTTACGGGAAACGTAGTTGTACCTCCTGGGTATCCTATCAAACTTATATCTATCTATCTTTTATATATTGCGATGGTAGATGGTCTTCAGTAGATCCTGTAATCACTTGGTTACCCCACCAGTTTCATGTGATGGAATTCCAAAGTATATCTAAGATTACTTTCCTGCGTGGCATTTTCCTAAGCCGATTTGCTCAAAAGGAACTATGACAAACGGCAGAGAGTCTCTGCCCCAACCTCTGTTGCAGTTGCAGTTCCACTTGCAGCGCTGCTGGCGCCGCAGTCGACGCTGCGTGGGCAGCAAGCCAGCGCATGGTAGAAACGGGGGAAAAACAGAAACTAAATCCTGTCCAGGAGCATATGTTTTTATGTGTATGTGTTTGGAGCGCTGTTTTCCTTTTTATGTGCAAAGATTTCGAGCTGCCCTTTTTACAACCAACACACTGGCGTGTGTGTGTGTGTGTGTGTGGGAGTGCAGTATCCTTGTGCAATGGCTGATAAGAGTAAGGAACGTGCGTCCTTTTTGCATTGCGGGAGAGAAAAAGAAAATGGTCTTGGCCTTTAAGACACATGCAGGGGTCTGGGACTGGCTCTGTGCAATGAAGATATGGCAAAAGGAATTGCTTTTTGCTGATAATTGAAATGTATGCCAAAGGATGTGTGTACGTGTACTAGGGGGGGATGAAAAAGATCTGGCCATGCACAGGATAGGTAGAAGGAAGATGTACTCGTAAAAGTAAACGGAAAAGAATGTATTCTGAATGAAAAGCCATATCTCTATACAAGATTTGAAGAAGTTCCGTATTCCCATATGGCATTGCCCAATCGGAGACTCCACAAGTGGCTTGCTTGCCACGTCTTGCCATAACTAAGCTTTGTAAGCACATCCCGGCCCATGTACACCTTTCATATGGCAACCTGTTGCGGGCCTTTAGCCTTTTTGCCACTTGACCTCTAAACCATTAGAGGCAAACCCTTCAAGTCAATTGCCATTAGTCGGCGGAAAGCTCCGAAAGCCATATAATTATGGCATATCCTGTGCACGAACCAGGGAACCGAACCCAGGGTGACAAAAAGTATCCTTGGAAAGCCCACAAAAAACCCCCGCCAAAGCTTGAGTGTTTTTCCCCCGAAAAATGCCACTCGAAGCACTCGCTCTCTTCCACTGCCCCTCGGGCACTTGGGCACTCTTACACTCCCCCATAAGAGAGCGAGCTGTGTGCGTGTGTGTGTGTGTGCTCTTTCACGTGCTCTTCGTGTTGGGGGCGTGTTTGTTTTCGTGTTTTTTCTACTCGCTTTCCACTTGCGTCTGTCGTGGTTTTTTGCTGCTGTGTTGCCCCCACCCGAGTTTTAAGTGTTATTGGATGATTTTATGGAAATTGATTTGGGGCACGCCCCTTGCTCGGTGTGAGTGTGTGTGTGCGTGTGTGTGTGGGGGGTAGGGGGTGCGTGCATGCAAGTGCAGCAGCTGCTCGAATGAGGGTTTTTGTGGGCCTATCCCAACCCCTTATTTAACATAATAACATTATCTCTACGACGAATACTCGTCGATTCGCGTACTCACCCGAAAGTTATGCGTATGCTCGACGGGGCAGTCCAGGCTCAGGGAATAATCCTCGACGACGGCTCCCAGGGACGATGCCTGCTCGCCAAAGACCTGCTCGATCTTGATCGATGGACTGGCCAGCAGGGGCGTGTTGTTGTTGTTGGCTCCTCCGTTCGAGGCAACGGTGGCTGCTGCAGCAGCTGCGGCAGAGGCGGCTGCGGCGGCGGCGGCAAAGGTGCCCTCAACGATTAGTGGCTGCCCCTCGCCGCCACTCTGACAGGCACCGACGACTCCAACTGTTGGACCAACGTTGCAGGGCGTTGCCGGTGTGGGCGTGGCCGGGCCCGGAGCATGTCCATCATGGTAGGGTGTCACCACGAACGAGGGATACGATCGGAACTGATGGTAGTCACTGTGGTGGCTATGGCTATGGCTGTGGCTGTGGCTGTGACTGTGCCCGTGACTGTGGTGGCTGTGCCCGGCTGCTCCGTGATGGGTGTGTGGATGATGCGCCAACTGTGGTCCTTTGTACCAGGTACCATGCATAATCATTTAAGCAGGTTCGATTGGCGGTTGTGTGAAGCGAAGCTCACTTTCCTATTAACTCGCCTGGCACTCTTCCCTCGGCTCTCGGCTCTCGTCTCTCGGCTCGTATGTAATCAGTATTCAATTTAGCTCTCCATTAGGCTTTGGTTTTGGCCTTAAATTGATATACGAGTGGACCGTATTCGTATCTGAACTGGAATTCGCAATGGCAGTCACTTTGTTTGAGAAATTTGCTTGCAAAATGGGACTAAGGAGAAAGTCAATTGGTTAACCAATGCAAAAACAATTGGCCTATGAAACAGTTTAACTTTGGAAAAGTTTGGCAATTGAATGAGAAACCCCCAAGGAATACGGTCCTCAAACGATTGTGTAACCTTAATTGATTATGGAGTTTATTTGAAGACTGACTCGGGCCCCATAAAAGGCTTCTTTCTCAATAGACTTTCCATTTATGTTGATAAAGTCTCTGCCGGTAAAAAAAAACCCAACCAAAAGACGCCATTAAATGCTGGAGGACTGCCGGAATTACCTATCGTGGAAATTAGCCCAAAGAAATCATATACAAAAGGAATTGGGATATGGTTTGGCGATCCTTAAAAGCAGAAAGGTATTTAACATACTGAAAAACTTTGCATGGATTTATAGATATTTTGATACATTCCTTGAAGACTTTTCTGGATTTATTCCAACACTAGGAAGGGATTTTCTAGCTATTAAGCTTTGAAAATTGGTTTCTTTTATATAACAAAGGACTGTAGAACACCTCTGATATGTTAAATATTAATCTCTCAAACTTTATTTCCATTGGATTAACCATTTGACTTTTTCTTGCAGCCACACTTCATTTATTTCTCATAATTACCACTTGGAATGGGGTGGGTACACTTGGCATGAACAGAATACTCAATATTCATACACTTGCATTCACTTTACTCGCACTCTGACCCTTGTTCACGGCTGAACAATTTGTTAAACCCGTTTATTTTCGGCTTTCAATGTATTGACACTTGGGTCTTTCCACCCTTTTGAGGATTATTGCTCCTGACGTGTGGTGATAACAATTTTCAACTTCACTTTACTCGATTTTTTAATTGTGATACAGAAGCAGCTGCACTCGCGGAATGATGAAAATGCATTGCACTTTGCGACAGAATTCTTCACGGATTCGCGGGGCAAAAACTGGCACTGGCACAGGGACTGGGACTGGGACTGAAACAGAAGCAGGGACTGGACTGGACTGGACTGCAAACAGGCACTGGGTCTGGGGCTGGCACCACGAGCAAGACTGCCACTGCAGTCGTCGACGAGTGCACTTGGCTGTAACGCGCGCGCGAAAGTGGCTTGTGGACAGTGGCCAGTGGCTCGGTTCAGTTCAGTTCAGTGCAATTCAGTTGAGTTCAGTTCGGGCCAGGTCGTCCGGGCCGGGGCTTAATTTGGCTTAGCGGCAGGCAGAAGAAGACGGCTGGAAGGCGGCACACAGCAGCAGCAGCAGGCAAAAAAGTTGCTGCCAGCTCGCAAGAATTCCGAACTCGAATGCTGAGTGCGGCCACGAAAAAAACATTCAAATGCCTCGCACGGTACGGCTCGCCGCCAAATCGCAGCTACGACGACGACAGCAGAAGCAGAAGCAGGCAGCAGGCAGCCCCACAGCTCTCGTTCTCTCTCTCTTTCTCTCTCTCTCCAGTTCTCTCTGTCCCTCTTTTACCTGCTCTCTTGCCGTGGCAGTGGTACACGCGCTCTCGCTCTCACTCTGACGGGGGCAGGCAGCCAGTCTCGCAGCTCAGTCATGGGGCAGCTTTTGGGCCAGACGGCGACGCATGCGCAACAGCTTTTTACTCCTTCTGCACACAAAAAACTAGTTCTCTCTCTGTCTCTGTTGGTCTCTCTCTCTCCCTGTTTCTCTCCTCCTCTCTCTCTGTCTTGTCTCTCTAAAAAATTGTTTGTGGTTTTTCGTGTGCTTCGGTGCCTGGGTTTTTGTCTCTTGAGCAAACTCTGATTTGATTTTGGTCTTTTTGCTTGAGTGGATTTCCTTTTCTCTTGACTTTGAGCATGAATGAGCATGTTCCGCGCCGTTTTTATGGCTAAATCTTTATGGCAAGGAGGCGTGGGCGTTATAATGACTAAAAATGAAAGTTCAATGGAGGAAAAATGACACCAAGATCACGAATTAAAAACATATTCGTCAAGTAATCTTTGATTTTTTTTTCCTTTCGTAAAGACAGCATTTCAAAAACGTACTCCAACAGAGTATTATGTTTACAACATTTTCATCGAATTTTCCGTAAATTTTTCTCCAGTTTAGTTTGCGGTTTTGCCATAGTTTTCATTCAATATGTCTGATGGGATGAATGATGACAATGCCGCAGGGGAAGGGTCACAGCAGTTCCAGGCGGGCGCTGCAGGCGAAGGCCCACAGCAGCTCCAGGCGGAAGGTGACATAACGAGATCGTCCGAGGCTGATGGGATGGGAGGGTCCGCTGCTAATATGAAGAGAACCTCAAGTGCCGTTAGTGGGGGACCCTCTCAGTCTGGCAGCAAGCAACCTATGGATGACTCGAAGCCGCAAACGTCTGAGAAGCAAAATTCCTATCAAGATAGACAGAATAAGCCCCAAAATGGTCGAAACTTTTGGGGATTGGGTCGAGGGATCGTGTTCTTTTGCATTGGCAGCTTCCTTGTCTGGCTGCTGACGAACTCGATAAACCTGGATTAAAGTTTTTGAATGTTACCGAAATTCTAGTGCACAATTGACTTTTCAAAAATAAATCTTGAAATTACCAATAAAAATACGAGTATGCGTTTTAATAGAAAGTGTAATGGTGCAACCGTAAAAACTCTATCTTCAAACGGTATCACATCCCCTCTCAAGTGCATAATTTTCAAGCAAAACGAACGGGCAAAAAATCCCACACACAAAAAATCCGCATCCGTCGCCCATTAGCCCATTGACCAACTTCGATGGCGCATCGTACGCGTAGTAATGAGTTTTTAATACATGTAATATTCAAATTAAAAATCCACAAAAACCCCGCCAACGGTAGCCAACAAAAACGGAAAGCAACTTTTTTTTACAGCTAATAATCGCACACATATTCATTTCAACCGCCGGCATCCCGAAGGCGGAAAAAAGCATATCACTCATACGCAATGTAAACCAAGCTCAAGAGCAAGCCGCACAAAAAACCAGCAGCGCTCTCTTAAAAAAAGCCCCCAACACAAAAAAGAGAGACAAAAAGAAAGAGAGAGCATGATAGAGGGAGCGAGAGAGAGAGAGGAATGGAGTATGTGCGAGTGAGCGAGCAGTGCGGCATTCAGGCGAAGGCGGTGGAATTTTTATTGGAGCACTTGGTTTATTTCTTTTTCTGCTGCTCGCCTTTGGATTGGCATTC
This sequence comes from Drosophila helvetica, assembly GCA_963969585.1. Taxonomy (NCBI): domain Eukaryota; kingdom Metazoa; phylum Arthropoda; class Insecta; order Diptera; family Drosophilidae; genus Drosophila; species Drosophila helvetica. The sequence goes on from OZ018403.1 coordinate 5,302,684, forward strand.
TTTTTTTGTACGTATATTTTTTTCCGTTCCTTTTTGACAAGGCATTTTTTATGGGCACAGACATGTGTCGCTGGCGGGTGGGAATCGGCCATCGCCTGGAGGGAGATTTTTCCCGATTTTCGGTTCGCCTCGGCTGGGCTCTGTGACAACTGCAACTGTCATTCCCTGGGGGACACAGGAGCCTGTCGAAATACATGAAATTAAACTGCAGCTCCTGCCGCTTCCCAGCATAGGCCGAGCATAAGGCCGTTTATTTCAGTTAATCAATGCAATTGGCTCGTCGTCCACCTGGGCCGCAGAATACCCATAGGTCTGAATGGAGTATGTCAAATATGCTGTAGGCATTGCCCCTACAATGTTGCAGCCTTCTCCATTTTTGAATTACTAGGAAATTGCTTCATTTAGAGCTCTGTTCTGCAATGGTCTGCCGTCGGTCGGTCGGTCGGCCATTGGCTGCCACTGCACAAGTACTGTACATAAAACGAATGTCCTTCAGTTTCCCTTGCAGTTTATCGACTAATTTGATTATGCGCACCTAATTGCCACCCACCACAGCCATCAAATATTATTTATGGCTTGTCATTTGGCAGTATTTTCACATTTTTTATGTGCCATTCGTGCGGGTTTTCATTTATTTGAGTGCCATACAAATTTCCTTGTTTGCACTGTCATCAATGCCATTTGGTATTTGCATACGAGCAGACATTTAAAGCGATTCAAATGTGATAAGAGCAAGCCATGAACGGGGGTATGGGTAAGGCAATCAAATGCGTTTTATTAATTGAATAGATTTATTGTAGAATTGTAGAATCCTTTCCTCCCCCGACGGCAATAGCCCAAACAACATCAAATAATGGAATAGTATTTTAATGGAGAAATTCAGTTTTGGGTCCAAATTAATGCTATAATTAATACCAGAAGTCGAGCAGGACCTTCTGTTTTTTGTAAGAGTTTTGTTTCATAATTTTTAGATTAAATATAATTTACTTTGATTGAACTATAAATTCATTATATATTTATTTATTTTACCTAGAAAAGTTGACTTAAATTTACAAAACTTAAATCTACTTGAGATCGAAGCCATGGCGACAAGGGACTATGGCTGAAAATAAAGCTCTAAATTATATTTGGTATATTACTATAAATGTATACAAATTATTAACACAGCCCATATTTAATATAAATATAAAAAACTGTAAAATAAATACACTAGCGTAGTTTATCTTCAATTTAAATATATGAATATATTTATTTGAAGTATGAATATATTTCATTTAAATATGAAATATATTGCCAAAATGCAAGTGAAAACCCTGCCATATTAATTTTTCCACTCTCGGTAAAAATAGAATGGCATAAATATTTAAATCAAACTGTAACTATTCAGGGCTCAGAGCTTCTTTATCTGAATGTAGACAATAACCACCACTCATTAAAGAAAATTTGATATTCTTTGTTCTGTAAAGTATGTGTATGAGTCGAAAATCGTAAATTTTCAAAGCTCATCAGTGAAATCTTTGCTTGAAATGTTTATAAATTCCTGGCTTTCAAGGAAATAATATTCCCGTACTTTTATGTTTGCTTAATAAAGACCTTAAATCCTGAAATGTGTGTCCCGAAAAGCAATTACTCGACTCCAACAACCACTTAAGCACAAGATCTTGCATTCAAATTCAAAATTTATCGGCTGCAACCGCAAAGCCGGGCGAAATTCTACTCCAGTTGCATGATGAGAAGATATATATTTCTCGCCTCAAACCGCTGCCGGACAGATAAGTGATGTTGCTGCAGATGCCATGGCGGTTGCAGATGCAACTGTGCGGCGCCATGGACTTCATTGCCTCCGAGCGAAATGTCAAAATGCCAGCCGCAGTGAAGCCAAAGCCAACGCCAAAGCCATAGCCAGGCCGAGAGCAGCCGTCATGGTTGGTCATGGACGCCAAATGGTTGACAGACAGTCCAGAAGAAGCGGCAGAAGCGGCAGAAGCGGCAATGGCGCAGGGGCAGGCTATAGGGCTGGGTCCCGTCCCGTCCGGTCCCGCACTGAAACGAATGGAGTGTGGGACGAGAGGGGCAACTGCATTGAAGGTCCGAGGCGGGACTCCGCCTTTTTGCTGTATGCGCGCATGGCGCATTGAGGCGCTGCGCCCTGATTGGTCGAAACGGTCTGAAGGCAGCCAGCGAGTGAGACGGCTATGGGGCATGGTATACGCAACCCCAAAGTGGGAGCGAGAGCCAGTCGTTGGAATGGAGGCTGGAGTGAGACAGCATAGCAGCAACTGTGGGTGCAAGTGAGCAGGCCTCTGGCCTTAAGAGAGCGCGCCTTGTGGCAGGCAGCTCGCTCTCTCTCTTAGCCAGTCGGCCGGCCCTTGCAACACGTGTTGGCGTGTTGGCCTGCGTGCAAAATAACTGAGTTTTTGCGCCTCCACTGGCTGCCGCTGCCGCTGCCTCCGACTCCGAGACTCTGCTGCTGCTCATCCGTCGCGTATTTTGTTAATTTAATTAAACAAAAACGTTTTGTTTGTGTTTTTTTATTTGTTGCACGTTGGACGAACAAACGGTTTCTGCTTTTTTTGCCATCGAGCAGCACAAAATGAAATTGGAATCCCGCTCGTGCACAACTTTGAATATGTTGAGCTCTGTTGTCGTTGTCGATAGTTCGTCTGTCCATCTGTCCGTCTGTCTGTCTGTCGGTCTGCTCTGACATTTCAGCTTTTTGTGGCATCTTGTGGCCCTCCCCTCCTGCCACCGCTCCTCTGCAGTGCAAGATGTATTTGTCATTTAATGACTTGCGCCGTTAAATTTTAATTGAAATATCACACATTTGGCGGCTGGAAATTGCGGATTGTAGACGTGGACTTGTTGTCGGCTTTTGGGATATAGGAAATGGGCAGAACAATCTACAAAACTAGGTTAATGCGAGTACTCTTCGAATAAGCCAGTGAAATTTTCCAGCTAAATTATAAACGGATGTTTGCTGTACTCTCATTTAGAACAACGATCCATTAAAACTGGGAAAGTTTTCCGAAAAACTTCCGCACGTGACTTCCTCCGCGGCAGCAATTGTCGATCTGCCCTGATGGGCATCATCATCACAGCATCCATCCACAGCATCCATTGAAGACCCCAGCAACTGGAGATCTTGGCACCCAGCCATCCCGACCCATACCGGCTCTGACAGCCTCAGAAGTTAACGATTGAAGCGGTAATTGGAGACCCAGACAGACAGTCCGTCGAGGCGTAGGCGATTAAAAGACGATTATTTCAATTGTGCAGAGAAATAATGATGGCAGCAGGCACTGGCTGGATGGATGGATGGATGGTTGGATGGCTGCATGGAAGATGCTCCTCCTCAGGACAGAGAGAAAGAGAGAGAGAGAGGGAGACAGTCACCTGTCAGCGAAATCGGCTTAGCTGTTATGTTAATGCGCCAAAAACGTTGACATTTATTGGCAGTTATTTATGGCGGACACTTTTCGCGCGGACAGAGAGCTCGCTGGTTCGCTGATTCGATCGTTCGCTCTGGGCTCTGTTTTTGGAGTCTTGCCATTTTGGTGGCCGCGCACTGCCCGACTATGGAAAATTCTATAATTGTGCAGGTGACAACGCGACTGGCACGCGCTCCTGACGCTGATTAGAGCTGCAGCTGCAGCTGCAGTCTGCACCGACTGCACCGACTGCACCGACTGCAGTCCTCCAGTCGTTACGAGTCACGCTCGTTTGTCTACAGATATATGACCATAAAAATATTATTAATTATGACAATATTGGAGTAAAAGTGTTTGGTCCGAGGCATTGCCATAAGCGGAGTGGTGCGGAATGGTGCGGAATGGTGCACTCCCCCGGGGATTTGGCAGAAACATACCAGAGATATCCGAGCATGCAGTGGCAAACAGAACAGTACTAATTATGCCACTCATTATTCAATAAAATTAGCTTATTCCCTGATATTCGAGCAGCGCCTTAAAGCATTGCCGCGCACTGTATGTGAGATTTGTGTCTAAAATGCTTGACTAATGAGTTTATTAGCATTTATATGGTTCGATCCGTCTGCCTGGGGCTGGAATATTCAAATGGAATGACCATTCCACTCCCATTCTGGACTCTGCCTCTGCTTCTGCTTTGGGCTTCCTGGAAGTATCGATATCGAGGCACGCGTCGGACTCTCTGGAGCTGGAGACCGAGGAGCAATGTCCATATCGGATGGGTGTTCGATTTGTCACAGCCGCCCGAAACGGGCATTCGAATGCCGCTCTCTGGCCGGGCCCCCAGAAAGGAGCTGTGGAAATATTTCACTTCTGTGCTGCTTCAGCTGCTGGGGATCTGGCCTAGGAAATCTTTAATATTCAACGGTTGCGGAAATTAACATTTCTATTTAGAGTTACAGCTCGTCTTTGGTTCGATTGAGCAATGTATAGCGGCGCGGGGAGGGCAGCAGCTGCTTGAACTGCGATTCGTGCACCACTGTCGGAACAATGTCGTTCTCCGGCTCTGCTGTGGGCAGTTGGGGTCCGTGGTGGAACTGATGGTGCAGCTTCCCAGAGAACAGATCCGCGATGAATGCCTGCAGCACGCCCGGCTTGTGGATGTCCTCGTAGCGGGGGAACAGGTACATGTGGCGGAACGAGTCGATGGCTATAACGGGCAGATCGGCCGAGGATTTTCCCATTTGCTGGAGCGGAAACGCGAACATCTCGCCATCGACAGTCAAATAGTTAACAAGTGACGTATTCCATAGCTGGGTCTCCACCACCGTCTTGAACTCCTGCACGTGCTGAGGTTTGTTCTTGTCGTAGAAGAGCATGACGAAGGGCAGACCCTCCTCGGTGATTTCCTCGGCATTGCTGAAGGTGAGTTCCCGCACCAGTTCCGTGCACTTGCCAGCCGTCCAGTCCAGCAGGTCGTCAAAGCTACTCAGGTTTCCCGAATACTCACTGTAGTACTCTCTGTAGATGCTCAGTGCGGCGTCGGCCCGAAAGATGATCAGGTTCTTTCCAGCTGGACGCAGTTGTTCCGTCACCGCGCCAAAGCCCACTAGGAACTGGCATTCCTTCTTCAGGACTCTCGCCACACTGCGATAGTTCTCGTACTCGCTGCTATTCTTTTCCATGAAGTAGCCCACGATCAGGCCGGTGCTGTCCCTGTTGTCATGCAGCTCTTGGACTGTGTGGAACTCCCTGATGGGATCGGCGAGCTCCTGCTCCACGAACTCCACGAATGCCTGCACTGACCTCTGGCCGCGGTACTCGTCCTTGCCAATCAGTCCATTGCGCACAACCTTCAGGGTGGGATACTTGGTGATGTCGAACTTGAGGGCCACACTGTCCTCCGTGTCGCAGTTGACCGTGCCCATCGTCACCCGACCCGACCCCCACGACCGGGCACTTATCTGCCTGGCTGCCTCCTCGAAGATGGGTGCCAGTCGGATGCTGAAGGGGCACCAGTCCGTGTAGAAGTTGAGCAGCACCAGCTCGTTCGACTCGAGTATTTGATCGACGTTGTGTTGGCCCACACTCACGGAACTGCCGGCAGCGGGTGCCAGAGGGTGGCAGCCCAAGATCAGCAGGACAGTCCAGCAGCAGGACAGCATTCTAAGGGCCATTTGCACTTGACTAAAGATGTTTTCCCAGTGAGTGGTAAGCGATGGAGCAGTGGCCTAATTGAAGCTGTGAAATTTACACTTTGTTCGGCTTGCCAATCCATTCGATACGTCCACGTGGAAGTCGAAGTGTTTCGCTCTGAAGTCGCTCTGAAATAAAGCACTTTAATCATACCATTATTTTATAGTTTAAACCTTCTAGCCAGCCACCAATCGGGATTGTTTGAACAACTGATAAATTTTCTATTTAGATGTATTTAGGCATATATGCAGAGATACTCGCTTTTGGATACTTGGATGGATGCTAATGATGCGTCATGGTCATGGGACGATGTCTGGGGCCTTCGGCGGGGAATTTCAGCAGACAATTTGGCAAGCTGTCAACGCCACTCACTGTGCGAATGGTGGGCGTGGCACTCAGGGTGGGATATCCATATAAGCCCAAGCCCAAGGAGTAAGGGAATCGACAATTCGAAGCTAATGATTGTCTGAGAGACGTTTGCCAGCAAAGACATCAATCAATCCGAAGCCAGAGTGAAACCACCCCCGGGCGAGGATACGCACTGACTGCCTCACACCCTTCTGCAGAGCGTTGTTCGAGCATTCGACTCTGCTCCTTAAATAAGTAAGCAAACTTATAAACTCATTCGAATCATATTTAAAAATCATCCAGAAAACAGCAACAGCTTGCCCCATGCGCGCGTCCATTCATGAATTATTAGTTGGAGCTTATCAAACGTGACCAAAATCGGAACGGAAAAAATGTTAATAATAAAAAAGAATACGGAAAAACAGTTGGCCTCTGCCAGCTGTTGCTGGGAAGCAGCAGCAGGACCACGGACCAGGCCCAAGCCCAAGTCCAAGCAAGTGTGAAAAATCAGCAAAAACGTGGCCAAGTCTCCAGAAAAAAAACAGTGATAACTGGCGGCGCTCGACCAAGGCTGCAATTTCCATTGTGGAAAAGGAAAAGCTCACATGTGCCGTGCCGTGCCCGTTCTCGTTATTATCTTTTGGCCTGACCACAAGACGTGTCAACTTGTGGTACCATCTCAGAGGCACTCCAGTGCCAGATATAAATCAACTTTGGGAAAAACTTTGCCTGTGGCCGACAGCCACCCCACACCCCAACCCAACCCAACCCAACCCGAAAGTGTTCCTTTTTCGGTTCGAGGAAGCCTCTTATAAATTTTTGAGCAATATATTCCTTGCTGGAAGAAAGCGGCTTATTGACAAGTCATGTGGGAGATACAAGCAATGCATCTTCAGCTCTCAGTTGTGGTCAAAGCGAGTCCTTAAAGGGAAACCTTTAAGCCTTGGCTCCTCCACTCCCTCCACTCCCGCCACTTTCTGGCGACCAAGTTGTTGGGTGTTTCGGGCCACGACTGCCACCAGGCAAGGTGACGTAATTATAGATGTACTTGGACTGGTAGTTCTGCTGGAGTCGAGCCCACACCCAAAGTGCAACGCACGCAGGACAAAGCAACCCCCAAGCATGCAGCGGATGGCCAAGGAGCCAACAAACCAACAAACCAACAATGAAACAAGCGAACTGGTAAATGTTAAATGGTAAATGGTATATGCTAAATGGTCGAATGAGGGGACACACAAAGTCAAGGTACTGCAAAAGGGTTGACACGATCCACAAAAAACATAGTAGCCAAGTGGGCGTAGACCGACGCGACGCGCGGTTTTCCCCCATAATTGTCGGGGGGTCTGAGTCGCAGTCGCCGTCGCAGTCGCAGTCGCAGTCCTAGACTGGGTGTATCTGTAAGATACACGCTCTCCAGCTGGCAAGAGTTGAGTTGTCGCCGTTCGGTATCTTGTAATCTTGCAGCTACTACAAGACGCTGCGACACATTAGCATAAAATCATGATTAAGATAAAGAATTTCCACTGGCAATGCCCGGAGTGCAGTGCGTATCTGTATGTTTGTTTTACTGAGCATAAGTATCTTATGGGTAATTAACGCAAAACAAGGCAGACCTAAATCAAGGTTATCTCCGCCCAAAGAGGACACCAAATCCTTTGGTGAAAAATTGCATTGCGCACCGGGACCATGAATCCGCTTAAAATGCAATTTGTAGACAATTTTGTTTCTTCTTTTTGGCTAGACATTTTCCGTTTGACGCAGCAGAAGAGCAAAGTTGCTTTTGGGGAAAAGTGTCATTAGCATTGATTAATTTGTCCCACGATTTACATGGAAAAACAATCAATCAACACGTCGTCCCCATTCTCCATTAGTCAATCTCGAGATTGAGATGCCACCGGGCAGCCACTTGAACTCTGTGAGCCATGCCCTGCCATGCCTTTACCCTCCTGTTCATTCATTCCTCCGTTCTGTCTTTCTCTTGGCCATCTATCCAACCATTTCGGGGACATTAGCAATCACAATCGTCTACCATCATTAACGCTTTTCTGGGGGATGGCCAAAATCTGTATGAAGCTGTTGTTCCCAGTTTAGGAGGTTTAATGAATTGCCAGGCTCTCGTACTCGCACTCGCATGAGACCAAAAGTTTCGAGCTGTTCTGAATGTAATTAAAGCGGGAACAGGGAACAGGGAACAGGGGCGGAGTCAGAGGGGGACGACCCAGCTGAATTTTTAGGTAAATATTAAATGTATATCTTTTTTCAGCTACGCTTCTCTTTGTACGGATGTCCTCCCCTGTGAGCTCCTTCTCTGCCTCAGCCAGATCATCTCTGGCATAATTAAGCCACATCAATGTCGTGTTAGAAGCCGGCCAGCTAATGATGGCCAACATTTACAACAAAAGCCAATTGTTGCCGAGGCAGACGAACAACGGGGGAACTCCCAAGCTTGGGTCTTTAATTTTTATGCGTGAAAACACAGAACAACAATGCCCCAACAGCAACAAAAAAAAAGCCACACTTAAAATGCGAGGCAACCATTTTTCCACAAACAGCAGCACGCAGGATATGCGGGGCAGGGACACGTGGACAGTAGCGATGAGGATATTCAATTAGCCTGAGAACTTTCGGGTTGGTTTGCTTAGGTAATGTTTCAATTAATTCATTTGTCCCCAGATGTCTGCTGGGTGGAGGGAGGGGTTGCTGCTAATGATGCTGGGTTGCTGGGTGGTCCTTACATGTGCGATAACATTAGACGATCTTCAAGGATGATGCATGGGACTTCTATCTGCGGTCCTTTGGGGTAGAACATCCCACAGAACAAATCAAATCAATTGCCCACAATTAATAACACCAATCCGAGACTCATTCGACAGCATTTCATTATTTGTTATATATTTCAAAGATATTTATTTGATAAACGCCGCCGCCACGCCGCGCCGTCAGACGCCAAAAATCTCATCGCTTTAAGTGGCTCATTTTGGGGGCTACGAGAATCAGTAAACGTATTGGAGATGGGTACGGGTCGTGGGTCCTCGCTTCAGCCATAGCCGCAGGCAGCAAACCAACACCAGAAGGATACAAAAAAAGAATGAGGAGCGGTCCATCGAGCCAGCTACCGGGTAACATATCAAAACGCCGCAAATGGGCAAAGTCAAACCCAAAGTAAACGCAGCGCAGGAAAAAAAAATGAAAATGAAATGAAATCATATAAAAACAGAGTGCCAAAAAAAGGCAAACATGCGACGTCGTCTAAAGGATTTGCCCCATGGCAGCCTGGCAGCATGGCAGCAGGCAGGCAAACGGCAAAGACAAAGTAGCTGTGGACACAGGCAAAAACCCAAAAGGAGAGAGACCCAAAAATTTGCTGAGCCAAGACCACGGCTGTGTGGAGTGGAGAAATACTCGTACTCGCACTCGTACGAGTATATCTCTCGTATATTTGGGAATTTATGCCGCGATTTTGAAATGAAAAAAAGTACGAGCAAAAAATAAAAATAAAAGTGAAATAAATGCAGGGAGAATGCGGGCTTGTGGCGGTGGCGGTGGCGGCAGAAGTCAGAGGAGCAGTCGCGTATTCGGTAGCCCGCATATGTCAACGAAATAAATTTGAAGACTTTTTGGGTGAAGGTTTTCATGCTAGGGTCTAGCCGAAGAAGGAATGCGCTACAGAACAGAATAATGAGTGGAAAACGAATCGATTTTTATTAAAAATAGGCAAACAAATTTGAAATCTTTACAGGATCTGTGGGTCTGAGGATTATACATAAATTTAAACAAGTTTTCCTTCCGAAAATGATTGATAAAATGATAATGATAATAAAGTATTTTTTTATTTTCTCTTTAATTTAAGATCTTCCATCTTAAATGTTCTTCTATCCAAATAAGATAAAACTTCCTCTGCAGGGCATTCCTCAATCCGCAGTCTCTTTCCATCCTGCCTGTGACTCACTTTGGATGCGGTGCTCATGTCTGTGCCCCTTGTGCCCCTTGTGCCTCATGCCCCGGCTTCATACGTCAGTCACTTGGCGGTTCACACTAGGCTGCGTTAATCCAATATGTGATTACGAGTGTTCTGACTTTAAGCATCTGTTAAATTGGCTTAATCCCCGTCTCAGTGTGCGACTGGTCTGTCTGTCGGTCTGTCCCTCTGTCTGTGTGTGCCCCCGGACTGTCTGCTCTGGCTTTTGTAATACTCATATGTATTTGTATCTGCCTCTGCCACAGCCACTGCCACTGCCACAGCCACTGCCACTTTGTAACTGTTGTCATTTTTATTGCCCTGGGAATGTTTTTTGTCCACTTGTTCGGAGCACACGCCCCGCAAAAAAAACTTTTTTCTCTTCATCTCCATCCATATCTGGTCTCATCCCTCGCTGGGCTCTTCAGAGCATCTTCGTTTGGCTTTTTGTGGCTGGGTGTCCTTTGTACTCTCCTTTTGGCCAAACAAAAGTTTTGTCGTTGATTTTATTGACCAATTTTTGGGTGCGTAAGTTCTTGATTTTTTTCTATATGGAAGTTTTTTGCATGCCACCGGCCGCCTGCCCTGGGATCGAATTCGGGATTTGAGTTGGTTTCTTTTGGGTTTTCTTTTCTTGAAGTTTGGTTTTTATATGGTTTTATTGCTCCATCTGTGGGGATTTAAAGTTTTATTGTGATTTAAACACTTGTTAATCGTGTGTGCATATGTCAATGTGGTGTCCTCTGCGGATAAGATTTGTTTTTGGGCTGTCTGTTTGGGGGGATTAAGATGTTATGGGATATTATGACTGCTCAGAGGAGAATGGGACATGTCTTGGTTATTACACTCGGAGAAAAAAACCGTTGAGCTCCGATTTAGATTTAAAATTAGGATATTTATTATTATTTTTCAAATAATTGATCTAAATATATTTCATATTTAAAGTAAATATATTTCGCATTTAAATTAAATATTTTCATATTTAAATTAAGTATATTTCCTACATATTTAATAAAAATATTAAATTGAAATACAAAAATATATTTACAAAATTTTTTAATACCTTTATGTTTAAATAAAAGTAACAATTATTTAACTTCACTATGTTTATATTTAAAAAACAAATATTTAATGTTAAGATAAGTATATTTTTTTTACTCTGACATTTTTCTCTCAGTGTAACGTGGAATAATATTGTTATTCAATGGAATATGTATTTAGTTAGTTTCGTTTGCTTGTTGCCTCCAATTTGCGTTGACATTTTGCACATCTGTGCCGAAATTTACATGCACCTAGAGAGCCAGAGACAGACACTCGCATCGACAAATCCATCGTTTCATTGATAAATTGTACCATGTGAAGCCAGGGAGAGAGAGCGAGAGAGAGAGAGAGAGATCTGGGCCAGTGGACAGGTACTCGTGAACACACACACACACACAAACACTCACACACACAGAGGTAATCACCGCACTTCAATCTACTGGTGCGAGGAGGCATTGACGGGCGGGCTGGCAGTGCCAGGCAGCTCTCCTGCTGCCACATCTGCCAGCCGGACGAACGATTGTAATCAAAATACAACAAATTAAGGAGAGAGAGGAGGCGGTGTGTGCGTGAGAAGAGGGAGAGCTGGAGACAGGCTGGATACCTTTTTTAAAATATTTATTTATGCAATTATTTTGCAAGTAGCTCAAAATAAATAAATGAAATGAAATAGCAGACCAGGAGAGAGCCGCAGCCACTGCCACAGCCAGAGACAGGGACTGCGACTGCGACTGGGACTGGGAGACTGGGACTTGCGACGGTTCCAACGAGAGACGAGAGACGAGTTCCAAGTGCCCGAGCACGACTTCAATTGACGACGCAGTAAATTAAAATTTAAATTTATGCCGTTTGCCAACTGAAAACGATGCAGAGCGTACACCAGGTAGTGAGTGCCCCCAAAAACAGAGGCCCGGCACAATTAGAGGTAAAGGCAGAGCCCAACAACGTCACTCCCGGTCCTGTGTGATGGCCAACATCAGGGCAGTGTGGCAGGGACACTATCGGCCACGTCACATCACTTCTATTGTCATCATCTTCCCCCATTCGATCCCCCATTCGTGGTGTCATCTTTCTGTCAAAATTGTATTTATTTATTTGAGTATTGCAAATGCATTTGCCGCGCGACCTAAGTGAAACGTCATTGCGGCTCACCTGCCAACAGGTGCTACAGCTGTGACCCTCTCTCTCGCGCTCTCTCTCTCTCCCTCTCTCTCGGACGAGTGCGTTACATCTCGTTTTTGACCCAATTAGTTTTTGTGGCCCGCTACAATGTAAGTCTCGAGGGTTTATGGCTCGTAAATGTCTTGTCCGCTTGTTGATTTTAATTACGGTGCAGGCCCACCTCGTATACGCAATGTCTGTGCCACAGAGAAGTTGCGTTGAGTACTCCAAGGAAAGTACGATTCGCAAAGTGTTTCACTGTATCAGAACAGCTGCTGGGCTAATCGGTTCACACAATTACCAAAGATTATGGGTCTGATTTGCTGCTGCCACTCATTAGCCGCAATCATAACTGTGAAGTTGTAAAACCGCCAAAAAGGAAAACGAGAGGAAACCACCCATTTCCCACAAAGACATCCTTCGTCTGCCAAACAGAGGAGGGGGGGCAATAAATGGCAATCAACGTACAATCAATGGGTTAAACCCTTTTTGCTTTATGATCCGAAAACAATTTAAGCTTTTATTTGTTTTTGATGCCCACCACAACAAGCAATCAGGAGCCGCCAACTTGTCTTCCAAATGGTAGCAAATCAAATTGGCCAACAAAGAACGGGCCAGAATGGGCAGCCAGGAGGCAGGAGGCAGTAGGCAGGAGGCAGAAGGCTGGAGAGCAGAGCCAATGCAATGAGCATACATCATGGACAACTGTTGCATTTGGACACTGGGACACAACTGGGAGTACAATTGATGGATCACCCATGGACCATTGTGAGTACTCGTTCTCGTACGCTGCTGCCACTGCCACTACCAGTGCTGCTGCCGCTGCTGCTGCCGCTGCTGCTGCTGTGGCAGTTGCAGCAGTGGAAACCAGAGCCAAATGAGTGGCAAAGAAGTTGCGTAAAACGAAACCAGCGATAATGATCATGCCAGGGCGCAAGACGCGTTAAAGATTTCAGCGTCGTCATCAGCAGCAGTGGCAGAGGCGACCCTCTACAGTGGGGACTGGGTAAGAAGAATGCTGATGTATGACTGCGTCCAAAGTCACTTTCTTCTTTGGCTGCAGCCTTCACTGTGGCCACGACCGGACGTAGTCGCCAGGCAAGTGCGATTGCAAATGCACGGAATTCACATTGAAGCTGAAGAAGCTGCCCCAAACGCTGGCTTCGCTTCTGTCTGCTTTTGGCCATTAACGCGAGTCGAGTCGAGTCGCTTGCACTTGCCACCGATCGGCTACCGTTGCTACCGGTTGGTCCCTGCCACATCCACATCCACATGCACATCTCCAGACCCATCTCCCACCATCGTCTGCTGCTTCCTCTGCTGATGAGTTTAGTGCCGCTCACTCGTCAATGATTTGTATTTTTTCCTGTTGAGCGTTGCCCGCCGCCAGTGGAAAATCATAATAATCATAATAAAATGCAGCTATATCCATTTTAACACCAAAAATACGAGGATGTCTCGCAGGAAGGCTGTTTAGCTGGCTTCTTCCTTCGAACTCCGTATTGAAGTATTGCCGTTCATGTCAATTTGGCGGACTCCTGCAGGCCTCCTAGCCTGCAAACGCGAACCGGCTGTCGCATTAAAGTTGGTAATTTGTGCTAAGCACCAAAGGCTGCTACTAGTCTTTGGCAGCCCCCCCCCCCCCCCCCCACACACACACACACACACAGACAGACTTCTGGGTGGTTCTGGTAATTAAGTGTGCTTAACGTGCTTAAATTATCTGTCGAAGGCCATGGCAAAGGGCTAATGGAAAACTTCATACAAAGGAAATAGTTATGGGTCTTCAAGAGAGAGATTCCATACGAAGATCTATTTTGTTGTGTAATGTTAAATGGAGATTTAAAATATTGCATGATGAGCCAACAAACACTTGCTGAGCCGCCATACAAATTCAGCTACAACCTGTAACCGTTGGCCAACTCTGCGATTGTATCTGTGCCTGCCGCTGTGTATCCGTGTGTGTCTGCAAGCATTGATCTTGCAACGTTTTGCAGGTTCGTTGGATCGATTGATGTTGTCAATCAGAGCAGATTTAAACGAAGGTTAAGAGTTGCATACGTTTAATCGGGAAGAGGCAGGGGCAGAGTCCGAGAGTCCGAGAGTCGACTCAAGACCATGTTGCGGCATCCGCAAGCGAATCATTGAAGCGCGTAAAGCAGAGTAAGCCCAAGACCAAGCTCCGAACGACGGATGCTGCAACGAAGGAGCCAACGCGAACCCCAATCCGAGTCATTGGTAATGATGCAAGCTGCTGCTCCGCTGTTGCTGCTGCTGCATCAACGGTTCGATGCAATGCGCTGTGATAGAGATGCAGCGCCGCGGCCGTTGATTGCAATCGGCGGCTGTGGGATGGCCGTTTACTGTTTGCATTTGTGTTGCAAATTTACAGCTCCATCAGCATCAGCTTCAGCATCGGTTCGGTTCGGTTCGGTTTGGTTCGGTCTGTGGCTGCTGGCTGCATCATTAGCTTGACCAAGGTCATAGCAGGCCGATCGATGAGGCAATCAGTATTGGACGGGGGCAACAGCAGCAGCAACATCCACAGCAACGGCAAATGGCAACAAATTAACCAAAGTGATGATGCGTTAAGTGGCAAAATGGCGCAACTGCCAGCACCACCACCACCACCACCACCAATAAGGAAATTAGTTTTAGCGGTTTATGCTAAATGCCCCCTGCCAAGGGGTTCGTTCCGTTCCTGTTCCTGTGACAGCTGCGCCCACATTTTGGCCAATTAAAATCAAATTTCAAAAATGTACGCAACAATTTTTGGCACACAACTGATGACAGTTTAATTGCTTCGTCCTGACAGCTGCTTTCACTTAGGCACGAGTATCATCATTTCACTTTTGGCCTTAGATCTAGAGCGAGTTGATAAAAGCGGGAGAGAGAGAGAGAGAGAGAGAGAGAGAGAGAGAGGGGAGGGGACGATGATGGCCCCCTCGATAAGGCCACTTCAAAAATTTTTGACATTAATTACTCATCAAATTATAGCACTTTCAAAACTCATCCTGCTCGTTGTTTTGGCCAGTCATTGTCGGTTGGGTTAGGGGCTGCTAAATTAAATATAATGAAGAGTGCGCTCTGGATATCCTTCTCGAACTGCCTAATCGAAGCGCCGATTAACCTTGAAAGGTCCTCATACTTTTTATATCTCACATATGAGAGTATACTCATAAAAAGTTAAGGCCACTCCCCAATTAGTTGTGTTTTTCTCGATACATATGCAAATGGGCCAGACAGATAAACACACACATTTCCCACCAGCTACCAACTACCAACCGACTCACGCACTGGACTTTTGGGCCACGAAACGCATTCCCGTTAGGGATCGAGAAATTTGCATGTGCGGCACGGCACGGCCATAGGTGCCCCAGGGGCAAAGGCCGGTAGCTCCAATAATTTCAAATTATAAATCATAATGCAGCTACGAAAATTAGAATATCAAAATTTAGTTTTTGCCTCTGCTCATCGATGGCTACTGCAATTTTGTATGTTTTTTTTTTGGGGGTTTGCCGCCGCTAAATAAAATTGGTTCAAGGCACGAAGGGTCCGGTCCTCCAAATTGGCCGCCGATTGGAACCTAACTGTTATTCTTCGACTTTGCATAATCGAGGGACGGCGGCCAGCCGCTGGAGAGCAATGCGCTTTCCTTTCCCATGCAGATTCGGTCAATTCTAATTAACCCTAATTGATTGAACGATTATCGTTGGGAAAAACTCATGCCGCATTTCACTTTCAGTCGGCGGCAGCAATTGCGGGACTTCCGATTGGGATTGCCAGTGGAGTGAGCATAGAATCTGGGGATGTGGCTGGATCTTCCGCCCAGTTTTCTCTGTATCGTATCTGTTGTCTATCATTAGCATCAAAAAGCTATCATCATCATTACCCAAGCGGAGAGGAGGCGGCAGCACGAGCCCACATTCTGCACGCGATGGCATGGCTGCTGTTAGATACACACGCAGGCAGACAGACAGCCAGCTAGCCAGCCAGCCAGGCAATAATCATAGGCCCAATCATAGTTGCTGCTCAGAGGTGTTGCTTTGTAAAGTGCGGCATAATCAGTGGGTAGCATGCAACAAAAGAACGCAACTGAGCACTGAGCACTGAGCCCCCTTCTATCACGTTTGAAGGCTTTCAGCTGGCCACTGACATAAGTTGACAAACTTTGGAGCTCCTGGCAGCATTAATCGCTCAATCGAACGGAGCGAGCTCGAAATAAATGTATCAATGGCTTTAAGTATAAATCAATATTGTAGCAAATGGCCAACGGTGCATGTAAGCACTAAATCAAAGTGTCAATATGGGTAACTGATACACTCTGGAGCGGACCGGAGTGGAGTGGAGTCCGAGTCCGAGTCCAGCGGAAATTGAATTATGCCCCAGCCAGAGTTGGAAGCGGAGTCGCTCAAGCTAGAGATGGAGTCGGAGCTGGAGTCGAAGCTCTGCGACATGCATGAATGAGCGTTTGGTTACTGCTGTTGCCACTGCTGCTGCTGCCACTGCTGCTGCTGCCACTGCTGCTGCCTTGACTGACAGACGGTGGACAACTGGTGCTCGAATCGGGTGCAACCACTTTCGTTAGCCGGCGGACATTGCCGACTGGCGACTGTGTGAATCTGATACGTGGCTGGAGCCCCGGGACCGAGCACTGGGGACCGTGGACCGTGGACTGGGAGTCGGGCAAATCTAATGTCCATGTCTGAGCGGTTTCCTCTGCAAACTCGTTTCGGCGGGGCATTAGATACGATACGCATATGCGATACGATAGTTTATGGTCTACAATTAAAAGTGTATGTCCCACACAGAGCTGTGGCCGCACGAAGGGGTTGCAGTCGGGCGTCTTTGGACCCCTTGGCAGCTAAACCACTGCGCCTGCTGTCCGCGACAAACGCATTAAATGAAAATTAGTTGCAATAACATGAAAATTCATAGCTTAATATGAGACAAACACACACACACACACATACAGCCACGGGACACAGGTTGTCTGACAAAAAAGAAAACAAAAAAAAGAGCTCTTACTTATACATTCGCATTCGTAGATTGTGTGGCAGATTGACATGGGAAAATGCTTATAAAAGGACTGTGTGAAGTGTTGAGTTATGATCCCAGTTTTTTGTGCTGCCCCCCTGAAACAATAAACATACTGATTGATTGTTGGCGGAATTTAATTGAGATGATAGTCGGAAATCTAATTAACAAATAAATTCTCATGATCTCTGATATATGACGAAATCGAATGGAAATGCAAATGAAAATGAAAGTGTCGTGTCGTGACGTGTCGCACGTTTGAATACTGGTATTTGAATGGCTATGGCTATGGCTATGGCTATCCGCTCGAACGACCACTTTCAATTACGTTTACAGAAAAAAGTATTTTCCGAAACGGAAGTTGAAAGTGTTGCAATTACGCAGCTCCGCAGGGAGGGGGTGGGGGCATAGGTGTCAAACCCAGCGATGCAGCAATGTGTTGACATTGCTCATCATTTGTTTAATCAAACATAATTCTTTTAGGCCGAACTAAACAGGGCCCGAACCACTGGGCCAATTAGAGCCAAATAGGGCGCAGAGCAGACCCCATCCCATCGAGAGTTATTTGCCCTTCACAGGGATGCCACACATTGCTCCGCGATCGTTGTCTCCTCCCCCTCCTCCGCCTCCTGCCCCTTCTCGGGGCAGACAGGAATATATTTGAAATATTTGTCCCTTAGATTAGCGAAGAGTTCGGCGGTTGCTAACGGCGTTTTGCGAAGGCCCACGTAAGAAATCCATCAAAGGATCATCAAATTCAAGCGGTGACGTATTGGGCTTTTTGGGGTCTCGTCGGCCAGACCGGAGCTCTGGAATGCGCCCGGACCCAGAGCCCAAAAAATAATACCTAACTAAGCGAAAAAGAGGCAGAGGCTGAGGCAGAGGCAAACAGCAGAAAAAAGGCCAATAAAACATCAACACGAGCAGAATGATAACAACTAAGTAAACGTCTGTCACTCAGTCGACGGTGGACAGAATTTTGATCAGCAGCCAAAAAGGATAGCCAGCTCCGGAGGAGAGGCACAGGAGATCAAAGGAGATCGAAGGACGGAGCAAACGGCAGCTGATCAAAGGCCCCCAAACTTGATTGAAGGCTAAGGGACAACACTGACGATTGCAGTGCAAATGATAATTTATTAGATTGCGATCTTTGGCCTGGGACTGAAATGCTACAGCCAGCCAGCCATCCAGACAGCCTTTGCAGCCGAGGGATCCTTTGGCATTTTTATTGAATTAATTTTAGTCTTTGTCATTGTCTGCATTTCTAATTAAACCGAATTAATCATGAGCAGCCAGAGTCAGTCGGCCGATCTCCGAGTCGGAGTCTGAGTCCGAGTCTCGCATTGCACTAATTATGCGTAGATGTAGACCAAACTGGGCTAAACCAATGGATAGAACGGAGAGATGGAGTGGAGTGGAGGGGAGTCTCCGCCGTGAAGGAGCTAACGTACATTAGTTGGAGCCCTGGAGCAGCAGCTGCTGCTGCTGCTGCTCGCGGCGGCGGCAGTCTCAAAAGCATTTTGCGACAATGATGCCCACGATGATGCCCACGATGAGGATGATGATGATGATGACCACGATTATGATCAAACACTTGATACCGCAATCGCAATGGGAACTGGAACTGAAACTGAAACATTGTCAAAGCTATGGACTGAACTCGATGCCAGCTCGGACTTTGATGTCTACCGCCACGCACGACACTCCACTCATAATGCTATTGTTTAGACCCAGACCATGCCCTTGATGTGGTAGCCAGTTGGAAGAAATACTCTGCAGTTGCGATCTGAATCATCAGGGGGGATAGCCCAAGAAATGCCAAAGAAACTGCAGAAAAGGATTATTGAATATTCAATTTCTAAAAACTTCCACACAATTTGTTCATTTAATGGTCCGGGAAATATAGCTCTTAAGCCAGTCGTCACACACACAAAAGACCCCCACGAGGGCGGCTCAGATATTAGGCTTAGAGGCAGGGACCCACTCCTGCCACAGACATGTCAGGTATGCCTGAGAGTGTGTGTAACCTGCCCCGTTTTAAACCGCTTAATAAAGTCACTTAAGTCCGACCTTTTGACTACGTTACAATTGACACCAAACAAACACACACGCACACACACAGAGACACAGACACAGACACCCAGAGGCACAGCCATGACTCTGGAGTGTTTGTGTGTTGACAAAAGTTGTCCAGGACCCTGGGGCGCGCTGCCATTGTTGCTGCTGTTACAAGACACATACACCGCATGGCGGGCATAGGCGGGAAAGCGGAGAAGCGGAGAGGGGGAGAGGGGGAGAAGGGCGACAGACAGAGGCAGCGTGACAGGCTGTCTTTTGTTGCGGTCAACCGGAAAACTGCAAAACATGTCGCCGGAGCCCAAGCCCGTGCCGTTTCCTCCCTTGTTCTTGCCGCACGTTTGTCATAACAACAGCAACACCATGCAACACACAACATACTCGGCGTGTATGTACAACAAAAACAAAAACAAAAACCAAACAAAAAGGAAAAGGATCAGAAACAAGTCTGTCAAGTTTTCAGCTTACAAAATACCTGTCGCCGCTGGTGGTTGTGCTTGTGTGCGTGTGTGTGTGTGTGTGTGCAACCTACTACTCAGATGTGATAAATACGTGCAACATAAAATTGTGAATCATTAATAAAAAGGTTCGTCCTGCAGCCCCTCTCAGCCCTGGGCCTAAGCAAACAGGAGAAATGATTCCATTGCAAGGGGAAAGGGAAAACCTTTCTCCGTAGTTGTGGCTAAAGTAATTTGTACCATTTTTCAGCCACATCATGTGTGCGTTTGGGGGTCGGGGTCGGGCAATCTGCCCACCATCATCATCATCATCAACGGACTCCGGCGTTGTCCTGTGGCCCATACGATGGGCTTCTTGTTGGTCATTATGGTCATTAAGCCCCCACCGATGGCCGGCAGCAACTGCTACTCGCATCTTAATCCTGGCCACATTTGCCAGGACACTCAGATGGACAGTCAGCCCCAGTCCATGTCCATGTCCATGTCTGTGGCTCATTCTTTATGACAGATTGCCCCGGAATTGTTACCTTTAATTTGATCAGATTTTGTGATCTGGAAAAATAGCCAAAGCATTAATCTCATCACGCGTTTTGTAGGTCAAAGCTTGAAGATGTTTTCCCATCTGTTTACTTTAAGCTAATGCTCTTGGAAATCTTTAAAGCTCCTTGGAGCTTATCACCTAGGAATATCCTTCTTCACATTAATTAAAAGGTAAATAAAAAGCCCTGCGCCGAGGTTCAACCCCATTCACAGGAAAAGTCATTCTTTTCATTAAATTTTTTGCTCGCGGCTTAAAAATGTTCCCCTCTCGCTCCGCTCCTGTAATTTATGTGCCATATGTTGCCAGGGCAAAAGTTACTATGACATAAGGTGTGTGTGGGGTGGGGGAAAATCTGAATACAAAAACAGCGTGCCGGGAAAGTGAAACAATGCCGTGAAAATGCAGAAATTCCTTTGCCACCTTTATTTTTTTGCCTCAAAGAATTTCACACTGATTTATTTGCTCGGGAAGTCAGAAAGTCAGAACGGGAACGAGAAGTAATATACCATTAAAAAGAGATTATACATAAATGAAGATTCTGCCTGTGAAAATTCCACAGTTCATTGACCGGACAGACCAAGCCGATGATTCACAGAGCACTTGACAAATGGATTAGCTCTGCTCCCGATTCGCTGACAATACGCGATACAATGCACGTCTTTCAATGCCAAAGTCAAAGTGTCGGGCCAAAGTCAGAATAACAGTTGCCAGAGCCCTGCCACATACCATTCCTCACAGCAATAGCCATACAAACAAATCGACAAACAAGCAAACAGGCAAACAGGCAAACAAGTCACACAAACAATCAAGGGCTTCCTGTTGGAACATTGCAAACTTCCGACAGGCCGAGGAACAGAACAACATGAAACCATATGCCGGCAGTGTGGGTAGATACACTCCACCAGCAGAGCCCCACCAGCCCAGAGACCGACCCTGCTCCCAAGGAGCGAAGGAGTGTAGTTGAAATATTTTTGGTGATTTATTTGCAGTGCGTAGTTTGTGGCATGTTCGCCGACAAAAGACGAGAGCCAGCGCCAATAAACAAATTGCCGACGCATTTTGTCAGTCTTTACGGTACGGATTGGGACCAGGACAGGGCAGGACAGGACAGGACAGGATTATGTTAAACAGTTTGCCAGAAAACGGATGGCAGTAGCTGGTATCTGGTAGCTGGTAGCTGGTAGCTCGTAGCTGGCTGAGACTGACTGTCTGGCAGTTGTCTCGCGAGTCGCGACTCTTTGTGGGGGGGTTCATTGTGTGCTTTCGGAGAGACGACTCTGGCAAGTGATTTAAATGAGGCGTCTTTATAGCGCCACTTAATGTGCCATTGAATTTAAAGGTTCCCTCCTGTGCGTTGAAATGATTGAAAGCCAAGTGGCTGACATCTTTTTAGGCTAAAATCACACATACGCCTCATTTGGTTGTACGAAAAGATTCGGTGGACAAGGCAATCCATTCATATTAATGCTGCAGTCCCTGCCCAGACGACAGTAGCGCCTCCAGTGATATAAATCACAGAAATATGTCTTTCATCTTGGCGCTTGCACTCCAGTCTCTGGTCTCCGATCTCCGCTCTCCAGTTGGTAGCAATCTCACCGCTGATGCGCCTAAATGCAGGCCATACATCATCGCACATGCCAGATGGAGCCCGGCCACGCCCACAGACGAGTGTTTGTCGCCTTAATTACTAGCCAGAGCATCGCAATATTTGTACAGTTTGTAGTTTGTCGATTGCCGGGCTGCCAGCCTGCCTGCTGCTGCCCCACAGTGATGCTTGATGAATGAAAGGCGCCCCTGAGTGAGAGATGTGGTGGTGGTGGTGGTGGTGGTGGTGTTGGCCTGGTGGCTAGATCATTTGTCAAGGAGCTGCTGCATAGAATGTGAGCAGCCCGAGGCACCTCGAGGTAGCAACAGCGGAAGCTGTAATGAGTTATTCAAGTAAAGCGCCAAGGCAATTAACTCAAAACTAAAAGAAAAAAAAAACACAGTCTATCTCAAGGTCTACTCTCCCTTTGGATGCTCCATCCATCCCATCCCATCCCATCCACTCCCACATAACTTGCTGGTAACCGCTTTCACATACACAATGTACCTTGACTTTATAAACCACTAAAAATAATTTACGACTTTCTTAGGAATTTAAATTTCAACGCCATGCCATCTCACAGATACTTGAGATACTTTTTTAGCCACAGCGCGAAAATTTATGCGCTGCATGTGTGTGTCTGAGTAGGGGCTGGCTGGCTGGCAGGCTGGCTGGCAGGCTGGCTGGCTGGCTGGGGAAAACAACCTGTTTTCCACTCACCCACACACTCGGAGAGTGCACGGTGAAGGCTTCTACTTCCGCTTAGATAAGTTTATTTCATAAGCGACACTAAATTATGTGCCAAGAATGTGTACTCGTTCGCTGGTCGCCGTTTCTGGTAGACATCTTGCTTATTGTTGTATCTGGATCTGGGCCGGGGACGGGGCCGGGGCGGGGGCCGGGACTGTGCCTCCCTGTTATTGTAATTTATGCAAAAATATTTTGGTTTGAAAAATACTCGTACTCTCGCACTCTCGTACTCGATGGGCTCTTGGGCTCTTGGGCTCTCCTGCTTCAGAGACGTCAGAGATGTGGCCTGGCCCGGCCTGGCCGCCTTATCCACATCCGTATCTGCCACGAGAGCTTGCCTCCGCACGTACAAAGAGTAGTTTTGATAAATGTTCCCCAGAAGGAGAGGGATTCTTCCGTGGGGCTCTACCAGATAATAAAATACATGTATTCAGGTCTTTGGTTTTTTCTTTTTCGGGGGTATCGGAAGGTCTGTTCATGTCGTATGGAAAGTGTAGGGCAATTGAGGTATATTGTTAGTGCTTAAGGAAGATGGGAAGTATTTTAAAACTATATCTAATTGAATTTAATCAAAGCTTCGGCACACAAAAAACTCTAGGCATAAAAACCTTTCCTTTCATCAGTGCATTTGTCCGAAATGCATTTTCTCCCCGAATAAATCCCAGTACAACCCCCGAAAGAGAACACGAACAATTTGTGTCCTTTGTGGGCGTTGCCCAGAGCGCATATGAGCGATGACGAGTGTCCTTGCAGCGTCTGCAAAATCTGCATAGACGCCTGCCACTCCTTCGGCTAGAGGAGAACTTTTCGGGTGCGCAAGTCTCTGGCCAGTGGAGCCACGCCCCTGTCTCACTCTCGGAAAAGTGCAACAAAACGAACAAGTTCAAGTCGAATGGAGGAGGGTGAATTTAATAAACGAATTTCCAATTTCCACACAGGCCAGCAAAAACCAAGTGACTTGGAAAATGTGCAATGTAAATGGCAAACAACAAAGTTGACATTGATATCGGGATGGGGGGGGACATCCTGGAGGTGGAGGAGCACCAATAAAGGGTGGCTGGAGAGAGGAATTGAGAATGAGTTCAATTTGGAAATTTGTGCAGGATAATGGTTTGCATGGATACTTTGTTGGGGCACAAAATTAGCTATCATCTTGAACTATTTTTGGGAAAGAGGCTGAAAATGCCACAATGAAGCATCCACTTGATCGGCTACCAGGATTAGGATAGGAGAAAAAGGTTTTCGATTGGGAAAGTCGGCAATTGAATTCTTCTATCAAGGACATACTCCAATGGTATAAGAAGTGGTTCCATTTTCTACATATCAAAGTATTCCAAGAAGTTTCGTCAGCTGAGAAGCTTTTAATGATAGCTCAGACTTTACAAAGATAGCATAGATAGATCATGACTATGTATGAGGGATGTCACTCCAAAATTTCACTGACTTAGCAATGATCCAGATCGCGTAATATAATCATACCCTTCGCTGTCAGAGCTCTCCTTCGTTCCGCTGCTGTGACTGTGTCTGAATATGGCACCGACCAGAACCAGTACCAGGTCCAGTACCAGTAGCAGCCCAGCCATGGCTATAAGCATAAGCCCTGTACAAGTACTCGTATAGCCAGTAAGCACTATAATCAAGCCACACAAGCCCACCGCTTGGCTGGCACTTTGCAGCTATTAAGCCATAAAATCTGAGAGAGAGAGAGAGAGAGTCTTCCAGAGAGTCTCGGCTCTGCAGGCGGGAGGCACTGGAGTCTTGGCCCTGCCACTGACTGTGGCTCTGACTGTGGCTTTTAATTATTGTTTACATTAAATGGTCATGAGTCTGTTGCTGTGCCGCTGTGCAGAGTCGCGGAGCCGATCCGCGTCGAGCCGTTCTTGGCGGACATTGGGCGTAATTCGCATTTAAGCCAAAGCCACTACCGTGCACTTAAACAGCGATTAGGCCTGGTCTGCCACATGGGTCGCTTGTAATTAGCGACAGACGATCGGCGGAGCTGTGAGAACTTTTGGCCTTAGTGGGGCAACAGGTCAAAGCGATGCCCGAAGCCCGAAGCCCAAAGCCCTGCCTTGTCCTTGCCGAAAAAGAAATCGCAGCCGCGGGAAATGATGGCCACTTCCTGTCCTCCTTTAATGCGCTTTTAAATGTGTTGAAGTTTTTAATTAAGCACTTGAGAGCGGGCCCCCGAAGGGGGTACGGGCATTCGCCTCATCATCATCCTGTGAAATTTCGCACACGTCATTTCCCGCCCGGCATGAATTTGCATTTTCCTTCTGCTCTCCAACTCATTTCAATATCCTTTCGCTTGTTTTCCCTTTGGAGTAAACGTTGTGGGGGGTGGTGCGGGTACGGGTACGGGTTGGGTTCGAGACCTAGACGATGACTACCACAACGACGACGACGACGACTGAGAGGCGAACGGAAGTCATTTATTTAATATGCGCCGACATTATCCTTTATTATGGCGGTTTTGCATTTCTCTCTGTGCCTCACTCTGTGGCCTATGAACTGGCACGGCATCTGGCCAGAGGAGGGACGTGTGGGGGGCGCGTCTGATTGGCTTTGCTTTTTGGAAAATTCAAATTCAAATTTGGTAATGCTGGTCGGCACTTTTTCTGCCAATGTCTGTAGAAATCAATTAAATGCTTTAAATTTTTGAAGAGTAATCTTTAAAGGAATTTCATATGTTTTGGGATGGATACCACTTCTGAAAGTATTTTCCCACAGAACTGTTTTCCCGCTCCAAGGGTCAATATCTGTAAATCGTTTTATGGCCAAACATTATTGACAATTTCACACCCAAAAGGGCGAAAACTTTTCCTGTCTGGCGCAAAACTTTTTATTGGCATCGACATATCGACCATTTTGGGGAAATGGAGAGAAGAACTATTTAAGTTGAATATATTTAAAGGGAATTACTTCCCAAATCTTCAGGGCAAGATTTATGGCTTTATTCCTGTTTAATAATTACAGAAATGATTTCAATATCCCACTGCGAAATGTCTGTTGTTTCAGTCCTTATCCCCCATTTGCTGTCTTGCAAATTATACTCACATTTGTCGCGCTTTTCCAACTCCAATTTGGTTCCGTCCTACTTTAGCATATCGCCAGATTCTCATATGGGGCCCCAGACCACACCCCCCCTCAATCCTGGGTCTTTACCAAGCAAGGATCCTTGCTTTTTCGACTCGGTTCACATAAATCATTACTGTCGCTGCGTTTATTTTTGACTTTGACAGGACTACCACTTATGTGGGTATGTGTGGAAGGAGCAAGCGAATCTCGGGAAGAGAAACGGGAATGAGAGGGTGTGGGGAGATGAGAAAGATGTCTGGAAAATTGTCCCCAGGCGGATAAATGATATTTTTATTGGCCATATTTTTATTAGTTATTTTAAGAATTTTAGAACTAAAGCAAAATGCCAAGAAATTCTGGCTTTAAGGACTCTCTTCATAGACCATTTAATCCACCATTCACCTCTCGGCAACAGGACTGTCCCTTGCCACGACTATCCATCTCCCCCCCCGCCCATTGTTTGTGTACTCGACTTGGGACATTTTAATTAATACATTTTATAAATCACAGAGCACAGAGCACCCATCTTCAGAGGCGATAAGGTTGGGGTGTTGGTTACAAATCTGCATGGCTGGACAGGGCTGGACATTTGCTAAATGACCACAACACTTAGGCCAAGATTTATATGCCCTGACCGGTTCAGATTTCCGATTTTGTTGTTTGTTCACTTTTGAGTGCACACACACACACACACACACACACACACACACACACAGACAGAGAAAGATGCGAATACTCCTCGTAGTTATACTCTTAATTGAAAGGGGTCTCTGTGCACACTTCATTTAGCTGCAGGCCATTGCCATCTCCATTGCCCTTCCAATCTGCGACCCAGCATTCCACAGTGTGCGAATTAGGGGCGTTGATTAGTTTGTTTAGCTCAAAAAATGAACCCAACAGCAAGCAAATGCAAACCGTACCCGTACCCACACCAATTGGGTGGCTAGAAAAAAGCTATGAAGGGAAAGAGTTATTTGCAATAAATTTAAGTGTTGGCTGGACCTGGGCCTGGGCCGAGATGAGAGCACAAAAAGTCAGTCGAGAGCCCCATACAAGTTACAGTTTCTAATTTATGACAAATGCACATGCTCGTGTTCGTCTTGAAGTTTTTGGCCGGACAGGGCTGGGGCTGGGGCTGCTGGTGCTGCTCGGTTTGGAAAACTTATTGGGCGATGGGTTTTGCGGTTTCGCAATGCTCGAGACTCGATTTTCAATTTACTAAAATTTACATTTTCAAGTATTGCATAAAGGTTTTAGTTTTGTTTTTAGTTATGATAAATGGCGCAGCAGGCGGGTCCAAAAGTTCGAAATTATAATACATAGGAAGCAATTAGAGATGGCCTTTGCGGCACAGCAGAGCCGAAATGGGATACGCTATAAGTGTGCCCATCCATAGTTTGCAATCAACAACTGCAATCGCAGTCACGCCTCCTCGCCCTCTGGCAGTGCCGAAAAACTATTTTCAATTACAGGAACCAAAGCGAACCGAAGGACACCTCCTGGAGATGCGATGCTCCGATAAGCGGATGGGGGCCAGCGATGGCATAAGCAATTTAATCACAGCATGTGGTCGGAATATCAAATTTTCGTATCGGAAACGAATAACTCACCGCCGAAATGGCAGAAGTCAGCAATTACTTAAAAAGAGAGTCAAGCAGCAGCAGCAGCAGCAGCAGCGACATCCTGCGAAAAGGATAATAGTGCTGAGGCAAACAATTTGCACGGACCAATTTGGAATGTGTCCCAAAACGAGAACAGGCATGAGGACGGGGACGAGGACGAGGACGAGGACGAGTACGGGTATTTACAAGAGAGAAAACAACATTTCTAAACATGGCAGCGGCAAGAAGAGCCGAGCAGCAGCAGCCCATAAATCACTGGGCCAGGCACAAAGAGCCAAAAGCATCTGAATTATATACAAATGATTTGACATGCTCTTTGCTTGTGGCCAAGACCAGGGGCGACCATCGGGAGGACATCTCAGGACCTTCCGGGGGTTGCATAGCAAACACATTTTGTGTACCCGCCGCCACCAAGACGATGCCAAAGTTCAAGATAAGCATTTGCTCGTGGTAAAAAATCTTTGAATAGAAAAGGTTCCTGACAGGGCCAAGGGAGTGGAGCCTCTCCTTTAAAGAGCCAACAGCTTGCTCATTCATCTCCTATTCGAACAGCTTTTAATTACCATTAACATTCTGGCCTGGCCTGGCCTGGCCGGCCAACATTTTGAATTTCCAATCACCACAAGCCAGAGGACAGGCTTTCTCTGTCCGCCTTTTAATTGCCTCAGAGTGCAGACTCCGCCTGGGCCTCTGACATCAGCTATTAATGAAATGCTTTTTAAATTATGTCATTAACATTGCAGCCAGTGCCGTGGACTGGTTTTGGTCTGGTTAACCTAAGCCATGGTCCGAAGGGGAGACGGCAGACGAAGGGTTGTGGCAGCAGCAGCAGCAGCACTAGAGAGTTCTATATAATTATGGCATATTTTTATTGACTGACCATCGAATCGGAATTAGATGCTTGTAAATAGCTAACAGCAATTATTTCATTAGGTCTCCAGCAGCGGCAGCAGTAGGCCTAAGCGTCTGCAGTCTGCAGTGCATCATGTGCCAAGTCGGACTGTAGCTGGAGGCTAAGCAGATGATAAACAGTGGAGGGGTGGCAGGAATGGGAACGGGAGCCACATGCGGCAGAGGCAGAGACAGAGGCAGTGGTCGCGCTCATATTGGGCTTATTATAAATGACTGACTGTGAACCCGCCTGTCATGTTTTATCTTTATTTTCGTGCATTTTCGGTTGGGGAAAAGCATAAAGGACAAGGCAAAGACAAGGCGGGGCCTGTGTGTCTGCACATTTTCCGAATCATATTTTTTTCTCTAGCCGGAATGGCCGTCCGGCAACACGATGATGATAATGGCGCTTGCAGGCCGACTGACGTTTCTAACAAAGTGACTCGCATTAAGGATAATAGAGGCGGCTAAGAGCCAGAGCCACAGCCAGGGCCACAGCCACATAGCCACACAGCCGCACAGCCGAAAACATGAAACAAAGCAGAACCGAGGGCTGGCTGATGGACAGCGATGACTGCCAGCGATTTGCGCATCATTATCCTTTCAGGAGTGGAAGGTCTATGGCCCCAAGACGTTCGCTCATGTCCATGTCCATCAACGGAGCTGCACTGCCTCCTTACGGTCCTCGGCCGTCGGTCCTCCTTCGCTATGCTATCCTTGCGCATCCTGTCTCTGACATTTTCGTCGTCATCTCGGTTCAGCGTTCAGCGAATGATTTATGGCCGGCAAGGAAGTGAAACTCAAGTGTCGCTCCCGCAACCCCCAGGGCACAGAATGTCCTGCAATTGACAATTGTCCATTGTGTGCGTGTGTGTGTGTATCCAGGAGAGCAGACCGCAACCTGGGCGAGAGTAGTCGAGAAACTAAACAAATATTTATTAAGCGAATTAAAGTCGCGTCTCACAAATTGCCGGCAAATCCCCCAAATACAAATGACTGGAGATTTCTCATGGCTCTGCCCTGAACATTTGATGCAGGTCATTTCGACACCGAGGCGTTTGCCCCAGCCCCAGTCCCAGCCCCCGCCCAAGCCCCCGCCGCTCAATGAGTCGGCGCTTTCCACCAGCGAATTATGCGCTCTAACGCCCCATGTTCTCCTCCAGCCAGAGCCAGAGCCAGATCTCGGGCCAGAGCCAGAGATCTCTTCTGTCATCATTAGTCAAAGCTTTAAGCCGATTTAATCAATAGCATAGCAGTCGAAGGGCCGAGCACAAGGAGCCACTGCTCTCCTTGTGCTCTCCTTGTGTTTCTGCGTTTGGCTCCAAAAGATTATGAAAATTAAATGGAGCAGCACTCGCATTTGGGTGCCTCACGTGCCATATGCCGGACCTAACAACCAGTCTGTCAGCTGCTGCGACTCCTGTTGGCTGCCGTGCAAGAAATCCAAATGGGGCGTCTACCAGGAGACACGGACCAGACCGAGTCTCATTAAACAATTAAAGTTTCTGTATTTTTTCCACAGACTCCATTATTCTTTTTTGGCAACTTTCGGCCTCAAATCATACCACTTTAAGCCACGTACACGTTCTCCATGATGTCTGCTACGGGGGCTACGGGGGTGCTCCATTGTTGCCGCATCATATTCTGTTCATATTTTGATACATCTTCCGATTGACTTATGACAGCCGCACAATGGCAGACAAAGGCAGGGCCTGCGGGGTCTCTGATGGGGCGAGGCAATCGGAATGTCATGCATGGATGCTGAGAGGGTTGCCAGAATAACAGTGCTTCCGTGATTCACACAGCCCTCTGATCTCTGGAAAACTGTATTTATAAGATGCCATAAGCGACACTCTTATACGCACCTCTCATCTGCCCAGAGAACCAGAGAACCGACCTCCAAGTACACCTGAAGCGGTATAAGACTCCCACAGCCGTGGCAGAGAGCGTTTCATGTGCCGCATAAAATTCAATTAAAGCGTCACATAAATATATTTCTTGAACCTTTCGAAAACAACTGTTTAAACATTTGCGCCGTGGAAAAAACATTCTTCGACACCTTCGCCTGGCACTGAGTCAGAGGCGTTGCTTGATTGCGATCAGTTCTGGTCTGAACGCCGATTTAGCCAAATATATACCTGACATACCTCGTGCCCATTCTTCCACTGGCCACCAACATGTCCGGACGTCGTTTGGTCCAAGTTTTATTCCTCGTTGCCCTGCTCGGACTGACGCTGGTGCCCTTTAGCCAGGCACGCCCTGGACGGGGACGCAAACGGGCTTTTGGTGAGCAATTTCCCCCGAATGTGCCAAAAAGTTCCACATCAATGTACTCTCCTCTACTGCAGGCGCGGGCATGGTGGGCGGCATCCTGGCGGGTGGCCTGATTGGCCATGCGGTGGCCAAAAGCCAATCGCCAGCTGCAGCCCCAGCGGCTGCAGCCCCAGCGGCAGCACCAGCTCCTGTGGCCCAGGTCCATCATTACTATCCAGCGGGCGCACCAGCAGCTCCAGTCCAAATAGTCGTGCAGACCACACCCGATCCCAGAAAGTTGACGGTGATCGAAACAGGGCCGACCGATGCTAATGGATGCTACAAGCAGACCATCAGGGAGCCCAATCCCGGCCACCCGAAGACTTACACGGAAACGGAGCATCTGATCTGCCCCACCCTGACGCAAGCCCATCAGCCGGCTCCGGCCATTGCCATGTCGCCGAGTCCTGCATTGGTGCCGGTGATGCCACAGCCTTCACCCGTTATTCCAGTCCCAGCGGCTGCTCCAGCTCCAGTTCCAGCTCCAGCGCCAGCTGTCGGCTGGGTTGCTCCGCCCGCCAACAATTCCTCCAATTCCTCGTCGGTTGCCCATCTTTCAGTTCCTGCTCATCCAGTAATTCCTGCTCTTCCGTCCAATCCGGGGTATCATGCATCTGCACCTGTTCCAGCCCCTGCTCCTGTAGTTGTTCCAGCTCCCGCACAGCCTAGTCCCGCCGCTGGGCAAGCGCCTCACGTGATTCTGCTCTCGAAGAAAACCGTCTACTATCCGAAAAAGAAATCATCGGCCCCCTCACTTCTGATTCCCCAGGGAATTCTGGTCATGATCGCGATATTCTATAGCTCTAAGGCTTTTATGAATTAAACTGCTGCTTGACAATTAATCTTAACATTGAACTTTGTAGCTCCGATTGACCGACTTTAGATAATAAATAATCTAAAGCCCATTGTTCTTCATCTGTACTATTGAAAGTATGATTATCATAATAGGATGGGTTCCACGTTGGGCATTGAAAAGTATCTGAACAGAAAGTCCGCACATTTGAACTTCGCGCCCACTTTTCTACATGGATTTTACATTTACCCCCAAAAATATACTACGAATTTGAATCGGTAGTGCAGGTTCCATTTTTCACCGCAACTATTGCTAGTGGCGCTATATTTATTTTTTGCAAAAATGACGCCAGGTGGCTCGTAAAAGTACGTGAAGAAATGGCGCCAGTATAAATATGTTTTGCCGCCAGAAGCGCCAAAATAGTTTCGGAATAATCCACGCTGTGGCGCCCCTGAGCAAGAACCGTTACGGTTTGAATTTTGCATTTGACTTTTGAAATGAAACTGAGAAAATTCCGAAAGACGTTTGAGGAAACCCACGAAGGTCACCGGGTTCTCTTTCATTCACACACACTTGTACACTTGTTCGCTGAACCACTCCATTTATGTAATTTGCCTGTTAACCCAAATGAAATGTTCCTTCCCAGAAACCAAGAAGAGTTTCCATGTTTTTTTCGGCGACTTTTGGGCCCACAACTTTTTACTTTCCCACACTTTTCACTTTGTCCTTTGTACCCACGACTAGAGCGGGACTCGAAAGGTGAAACGTTTGCCGTTGTTGCTGCGCCGAGTACAAAATGAGTTACAAATTATTAAAAGAGGCATGGACATGGACACGACCGCCCCCAAACACACACACACACGCACACACAAACACACACACTGGCAACAGTTATTCCATAGCGGCCGCAGGGAAAAAGTCGTAGGAAAAAGTGGAAACTAATGGAAACAAGAAGTGGTTGGGAGGCGGAAGTTGCCGCTGCTGCTGCTGCTTCTGGCCGGGCTTTGGCTTTGGCCACGGCTTTGGCCAACTTCAAGATGCTGCTGGGTCCGTCCTTGCTCCATGGCACGAGGCACGAGCTGCACGAAGTAGCATGGGGCAACCGGCAACCGGCAAGCGGCAAGCGGCACTCGCTTTTCACTTTCTTGGCACTTTATTTTAATTTTTGAGGCGTTCCAAAGTTTCCTCTTCAGTTTTTTCCAACACTTTTCCATGCCGGTCGTAGTTAGTTGTGGCTAAGTAGAAATTACTTCAGCATGCGGTTCGGGCTGCACACTTTTTTCAGGTCAACTGCCCAGCAGGAAAAAGATACGAGAGGGAGCGAGATGCTATGGAGAGAGGCAGTGGTTGCGGCAGTTCCCAGGAGTAACCAAGGAGTACGAAGAGTGCATGCTCTAAGGTAATCCGTCCGCAGAAAAAGGTGCATAATTAAGATCTCAACAGGAAGTTTTGTCCTTCACGGATTTATGTTTCCATGCGGACAGCAAGACCCCATTTAGTTCTTCTTTCATTATTATAACTTTTGGCCAAGGAACTGAGATTAACAAGTTTCTTTCTCTGTGTGTGTGTGTGTGTGTGTGTGTGGCTCAACGGGGGATCAGGAGTCAGGAATCAGGAGGCTGCTGCGGTAGCGCTGGTGCCGCAAGTTCCGGCTAATTGCAGTGCTCGTCAATGTAGGCGGTGGCAGCCCGGTAGAACGCTGTGTCCCTCATATCCTGATTCAGGTCCAGGAAGATCTGTAGAGTTTCGTTGAGTATCTTCAGCCCAAGATGATCCTGCGACAAAAGCCACTTCAAGTCCTGCACCATTTCCCTTTGCTCGATTTGCTTGTGGTCCGCATCAAACGCGGCCAGACACATCCTTAGTTTCTGGCGATCTGCTGCTGGTGGAAGTCCTGGCGACATTAGACTAGACGAATCTTGAAATTAAATCAAAATTTGCCTCAAATTATTTTGGGTTTTAGTTCGAAGCCAACTTGACCTACGAATTTACGAATATTGGATTGTTTGCCAGTCTAATTTGGTCGGAGAGAAGAAGTTGCTAGCCCGGCGCAACTTATGAGCAAATGCAATTTATAGTTTCCTTAAATTGCAATATAAAAAACTTTGGCATATAAAAACATTTTGCACTGAAACCGAGAAAACTCCAACAAAACTAACTTTTTAGTGACCTCCGCCACCCTCCGCCACTCCCCAGTAACGCATGGGGCCAAAAGAAAATAAGTTGAACTGTAATCAAGGTAGCAAACAGACATAACAGATGTACATACTCGTACATACAGATAAAACAGGGACGATAAAACTCCAAGCAGTTGGGGTTTGTTGGACAGCCGAAAGAGGAATCAAAAGTCGTGACGGATCGATGCGGAAAGTGTCCTAGAGATTGGGTGAGCGGAATCGGAATTGCAAGGATACTTAGTTGCCATCTCAAATTAGATGGAAATTGTGGAGCTTATCCTTTTTAATTCGCCCTTTTCCAGGACCAGGAACATCACACACACACACATAAATACGATGGAAATCAGAAAATGACAGAATGCAGAGTGTGGAGTGCATAAATACAATTTATGTATGCAAGTTTTATGCTTTTTTGCACCCTTTCCTTGCTCTGTGGGGGTCTGGCTCTGTGTGGCTGTGTGGCTGTGGCAGCTGGGGGCGTGGCAGCAGCCATAAAGCTAACAAATTGCTGACACAACATATGAATGACAATATATCAGCTGTGCGAACAAGCTGCAGCTGCAGCTGCAAGCGGGATGTCTGTCTGTCTGCCTGTCTGGCTAAAATGGAACGGAACGAATGCCCTGGCATCACCGACTATTAAAATGATATTCCCAATTAGCTTAACTCCCTAGTACCCCATTCTCGAGTGCCATTTGTTGGTGTACTTTGGGTCCTTCACTCTTTACGTTCCCACTCAACACGCTCAACACTTTCAGCATAAATTATCCTGTCAATTCCGAGACTCGAGTGGCAATTGAGGGGCACGGCCACGGCGCACAGAGAAAAAAGAAAGAACCTCAAATCATGCAAAAACTTAAAGCTTAAACTGATACCAGAGAATGTGTGTGTATCTATCCCATCCCAGCACAAACAACAGATTTATGCATGTGTGGGATTTAGGTCAAGCGGAAAAATTCATTTCAGTTTTAGCCATTGAAAGAGTGGACGCGGAGGAGGGGCAGGGGCTGATATTCTGGCTGGCTGGTGAACGAAATTCTATAAAAAGCAAGGGCAATATTATGCAACATTTTTATTGAATTATCATTTGGCCAAGGTCTCATCTCGGGTTTAGAATAGGTTTCAGCCGGAATGCTAAGTTCTCAATGGGCATATACTCGTACAATGGATCTGTGGGAAACCTCTCAACAGAACGCTCAATTAATCAAATCGACACTTGAATCACTGCGGAATCTATGGCCATCTCTACGAGTACGTTTTCTACCCATTTATTGGGAGATGAGATAGTGTTGTGATGTCTAAATATATGTACATATATATGGGGATATGTGGGCGAAAGGCCACAGTCGGTGGGGAGGCTGGGGGCTGCTTCGATTTGCCACTTTATCCGCACGAAGAGCGACAGACAAATGTTGTTTAATATGCGACGTTTGACTTTGTGGCCCATGGAAACAAAAAACAGGAAGTGCGAGTGGCTTGCGTGCGAGTGGCATGGCATTGCGGTTGCCGCTGCTGCTGTCCTGTCCTGTCCTCTCCTCTCCTGTCCTGTCCGGTGGAGTGAGAAATGGGTGGTGGCCTGGCTGACTCGAGGGGCACCTGTGCGAGTGTCTGTTCCTGTGCGGGAGGGAGCGTGCGGAGCCTGTGGTTGGGCAAAGGCCGAGGCGAGAGTCTGGTGCAACTGACATGTTCCTTCCTGTAGCTTAGAGGGAGAGCTACGAGCAGCTCCTTAAACTACACAAATATATCCTTAGTTCGTTTGGCCTGTGATTTATAACTGAATATATTTATTGATCGAAAGAGCTCTTGTTTTCAACCAATTATTTGGTATCCATTAAAGGGAGAATATTTCGACAACTTACAGTCGTTTTTCCATTTGTTAGTCATGGCAGAAAAGTGCTCTGGGACCATAATCACTTCCACTTAATTGCAATTACCCTCCAGGCATCTAACAATTAAGTGACTTTGACATGTCTCAGCAGTTGCACACGACCAAAAGAGTCCACAAATGAGAGGCATGCCTCGTGGCAGCACTAGCAGTTGAAGTTGAAGTTGTGTTCTTGTCTTGTATTCTAAATTGGCAAATTAACTTTCCCAGATATACCACACGGACTTTAGCAGGCAACAATCAGGCAGGCCGGCAAGGAACCACAAATCATAATCACCAGCAAACCCTGGGAGGCAGGGTGAAATATTAAGGGCATCTCGGCTGACCAACTGGCCAAATAATAATCAAGAGCGATTATACCGATTTGTCAACGAGGGTGCAACATGCCCATTAAACAGCTAACGGGAAAGTTTAAAGAAACTAAAGGACGAAGGCGAAACTTTTATAATTGATTGCCGGGCAGTTTGTTTTGTGTTTAGTCGGTTCATAAGGAAAATACTATACAGCGTTAAAAGAAGAGATAAAATCCATTTCGTTTCCCTTCTTTCTGGAGCCTTAAGCCGGTCCTTGGCGAATTTACATTTCCATTTGCGAATTTTCAGCATAAAAGATTTGATGCGAATGCAAACACAGAGGCATAATCAGCCTATAGACACCTACACTAATGCGTATTAAAGACGCCCCACACACAAGCGCAAAAACACACACACTCAAACACAAGAGCGTACAGGGCACTATGGGGAATTTTGCCACTTTTTGTGGCATTAATTAATAACTTCCAAACGAAACAATATTTTTTGATTTGGTTTTTTGATATGAGTTTGTAATAGCAATAGAAAGTAATTTTGAAAAAATGGGCGTGGTGGCCCTTTTTATACCCGGTACTAGAGAGTACCGACTTCATGAGCGCCTAGATCTCAAAGACTATAAAAGCTAGAGCAACACAATTTTGTATCCAGACTCCTGTCCTACCACACTGTTTCAAGTCTATTTCAAAATTTCGCCCCACCCCCTTCCGCCCACTCAAAAGACGAAAATCGGTGGCATGCACAATTTTAAAGTTACGAGAAAACTAAAAACGCAGAATCATAGAGAATAATTATATCTATCCAAGTGTTGATTCTGGATCAGATCGGATAATTAATATAGCCACAATGAAGAAAACCATTTAGAGAGGCAACGTTCCCTCTCTTTGAGCGCCTCGATCTGCGAGACTATAAACGCTAGATCAACCAAACTTTTTATCCAATATTCTGCCATATCCCATTATTACAAGTGTATTTCAAAATTTCACCCCGCCCTCTTCCGCCCACACAAAAGACGAAAATCTGTGGCATCCAAAAATTTAAATATTCGATAAAACTAAAAACACAGAACCATTAAGAATGACAATATCTATCAGAGCCTTGAATCTGGATCAGATCGGATCATAATCACGGCCGCATGGGAAACAACTCTGAATTTGACAAACTTAGGTTAGGGCCTAAAATATCAAATTTCAGAGAAAGTGCGCAAAAGTGCACATTAATATGATATGCATTTAAAAGAGAATTGAAATCTCTACAATATGTATTAAATCTTATGGTTGGAATAGGTTGGACTCATTTTGTACGGCTCTTGAAAGACTAATATTTGTCACAAAATGATACCCGTAAACGATAACCAATTACAAGAAATATAAGGAGTATTTGTACAGTTCAAAAACAAAAATACATATTAAAAACCTCTTCGATTCGAATCCATTATAAAAATCGCACTTAAATTGGTCAGTTACTAACTTTTTAGCTCCTTCAACTTAGAGAAAAATTACTCGTTGTATGAAAACTTGCACATCGCTAGCAAACAGCTGTTTTTGACAGCTGTTAACTTAACAGTGGTTCGCTCTGTTAAAATTTCGACTACATAACATTGAAGACTAATGTTATTCTGGTACATAGCGGTTAAAAATATTTCATTTTAACGACTGTTTGGAAATGGGTTTTGGCCAGAAAAAGTGGCAAAATTCCCCATAGTGCAGGGCTTACAACAGGGATTGCCTAAGAAATTGTTGCCTATTTAAGAGAGAAATCCTGCCACACACACACTAGCGCACACACACACACACACACACTCTCCTTCAATCAGTCAAAGAAAAAACGGAAATAAATTACATCATGCGACGATTCAGATGGGGAAAATAGAGTCAGTCAGGAAAATGGTGCTGATCGGAAAATAAATAGGATTGTGAATAAATCAAAATATACCCATAGAATGGATATGGAAATGGGGAATGGAATGGCAAGGGATGGGATGGGATGGGGAGGTGTATCGCAAACTTTGAAGCTCGTGGGGAATTACAAAGTATTACGATTTCGAACCTTTAACTAATTACATTGGAATACGGTTTTTGCCAGTGAACATTGTTCAGTATTCCGCCAGTCTCAGGCTCCCCCAAAGGCGGGCCTATCTGCCTGCCTGGCAGCTGCGAATGAGTGATGCTTGTATTATACTTTACATATCGCATATCGCACTTGTACGTTTTAGTCAAAAAAAGGCAGAGAAGAACCAGCAAGGCTGGTGGAACCCAGTTATACCCTTGCGAATTGATCAGCCATATGTTACAGAGATATGAATGGGATTCTTTTCATGTTATTTTATTTTGAATTATTCCTAGTGCCACAAGTAAAATAAACTTATTATTAATGCACTAGTCACTTGACAGTTATGATTTAAATATTCTTTTTATCTTAAATCTAAGCAACATTTTCCATTCCTTAAAAATTAGTTTAATTTATTTCATTTACTTTATTTATTTATTTAGATTTTTCTTATATATCGTTGTGTTGCTCAAGGATTCTTTAACCCTGCTAAAGCATCTGTCAAAGTTTGTGGAAGATTCTTCCTTGGGAAGATTCTCCTAAGAAATATGGTACCCTTTTCAAGGGTATCCGAACTGGAAGAGCTAGGTGTTAAGTCGTTGGAGGAGCTGTTGGATTGAGCCGCACAGCAGCAGCTGGTGGCGACACCTTGCAACAGTTGCGTTTGCTTGCCGTGTTGCTTGCTAAGTGAGAGCGGAAGGCATCGGGAAAAAACCCCGTAAAGCTCACGTTGCTAATGCCATCATTTCCAGAGGTGTGCGTGTGTGTGTGTGTCTGTGTGTTAGCCAACCATTCTGCATACATATGCATTGTGGTTAAGCAATTTGCAGCAAACGAAATGAAAGTGCTAAGCGCATTGGCCGTCAGTCGAGTCGAGTCGAGTGGAGTCGAGTCGAGGCTCCGTGCGGCACACCCATCCTGCGATGGCCCTTGCATTGGCGTGTGTGTGCAGCAGGTGCGATATGGTAAAGCTGTCACATAGCTGGATGTGTCACTGTGAGTGTGTGTGAGTGTGTGTGTCTGGGTGGGTATCTGTGTCTGTGCTCAATGTGTTTTTTTTTCCCTGCCATCCAGCCAGCCAGCCAGCTCTCTGGCTTGCGCTAAATTTCATAATTTTTACCAGCGTCTGCTGTGGCTCTTCCTGCTGCTGCTGCTGCTGCTCCTCCCTCCACCGCTGTCTGGTGTGTCTCCCAGTCACGTGTCATTCATATCGCGCCATAAACAAACCCAGAACTCTCTGCTGTCCCCCCCCAACCAATCTTTCCGCCTGCGCGACCGACCGCTGGCCTCGTTGGCATGGAGCATCGTTTGTTACCCGTCGACGCCACCGTTTTGCAACTTTGCCTTATTTCGATTTATTTTTATGGGAGTTTTCTTGTGCATTTTGCTTTTGCATCGCTCTTCCTCCCTCCCTCTCTCCTCTCTGTTTTTTTACCCTCCGTGTGGGTCTCCACCCTCGCCTCGCACTTGTTAACTGAAAATATTTTCTCATGCGTAAAATGCATGACAAGCGAAGCAGACACAGACGTTGACGCATTGAAATATGGCAGAAAGGGGGAGGGGGAGAGCAGGTGGTTCACCCTTCCACCGGGTGTATATGAATGGGAAGGGCGACATCCCCCCAAAGGGTTATCGGGCTTAGCCTGCCCAAGAAAAGCCGAAGAACAAAAGTTTCGCCTTGCCCACAATTGACTTAATTGCATAACAGGAGAGACTAGACCGAAATGAGAGAAAAACCGAATCAGTCAATTAAATATGCAACTGAAATCGAACCCATAAATAAATGCAAAACAAAAGTACAATTTGCCGGAACGGAACAATATCAATTGTATAAATATTCAGCGGAAAAACTGCAAACACAATCGAAACTTTCGCCGCAGTTTGATTATTTAAATGCCACGAAGGAGAGAGCAAAAACAAGCGAACACAACAGAAAAAAATAACATGGAAATGAATATAATAAAATAAACAAGATAAAGTTGCATCCGACGGTTATAAACAATAATTAAAAGGATCCCTTGGTCGGTGGCGGTAATAACCATCGGGTGGTAGTAGGGGGGGGGCGGCACACAGGGCCCGTGAGGGTAATCACTCCCCCTTTTCGGCCAACAAGTAATTACGGCTGGAATTCATTAACCCTTGACCCTGTGCTGGACCGGTGATAAGGCTGGCGGTTCGGTTCGGGGAAAAGTTTTTCTTTTTGCTACCCGCCATTGTGTTGATTTACAGAAAATAAAAGTTGGAGCAGCCTGAGGAGCCGGCGCATGAATGTGAATGAAGCCTGAATCATTCTCGAAAATCAAGGACTTTGTAGGCTTTCCATCGGCTTCAGATCGAGTACGTACTGTGTGTTCTTCATGGTGGGGAAATCCTCCTTGGCCAATCATTTCGCAAGGTTTCATATGCTTGTTGCAACAACTGTCCGACTCCTTTAAAGGGACAAATGCAGCACATTCGGAATAAGGCCACCCACTCGTCCAGTTTCTAAGTAGCCACTGGAGAGTCCTGGCTACAGAAATTCCACAGTTTGAAATTTTCAAATGCTAGGCGAGCAAAGTGAAATGGAAAAGGCGTTGAATATGCAACAGAAACAGGACTACAACCACTACTACGAGCAGGAGCAATGGTAGAAATGGCAGCAATGGCAGCTGGAGTGGCTGGAGAGGCTGGGGCTGGGCTGGGTAACAAATGTTAGCTGGACAATGTCCGAGGCGGGCCAAGAGTTTATCGCTGGACAAGTTTTATGTTAACACTGGCCACAACAAGACCAGTGGCAATGGCAGTGCCAGCCATTGGGCAGCAGATGCCTGACTCTTTTTTTGTGCCTGCTTAGCTCCCAAATGTACCACAAATATTGAGCCAGAGCGCCAGTCCTGTCCTGTCCTGTCCTGTTCTGTTTTCTGCCTGTGCCTGTGCTGAGCAGAAGCTGCCCCCTGAGTCTGATAAGTAAATGAATGCTGCATACTTGGGGGCGCGCGCTGTTTGCTGGAGATTTTCAATCATCAAGAAAGAGAAAGCAGGCCAAGAGGGTGTTATTAATGCTGCGTTATCAGCTGGTCCAACCTCCCCCGCGCACTCGCCCTCCCACTCCCACTCGTACACCCATTGCCTGTATGTAATTTCAGCGTTCTCTTCTCCATGGCCACCGCAAAATGCACAGCCGGAGCAGCAGCAGCTGCTGGTGCTGGAGCTGAAGCTGGATCTGGAGCAGGAGCTGGAGGAGCAGGCAGCCTCTTCCGCAGCTGGGGGATGCGATGCAGATTTCCGCCCTGCCCCATGTTGGCATCGTCGCTGGCTGCATAAAAACCCAAAAATTAGCATAATTTCAGGCACTCGGGCTGCGATGGCGCAACACTTGCGACCGCAGATAAGGCGCAAAATGAACGCAGCGCGTCTCTCCCCATGTGTGTGTGTGTGCTGTGTGCTGTGTGTGAGTGTGTGCGCCACAGTGTGTGTGGCATCCACATGCATGCGATGCGTGTTGTGCGCGCTGTTCATCGCTTGTTATTTCGGGTGCGTTGTGTAAAACTTGCGGCATACGGCGGAGGCAGGGCCAGCGCAGCGCAGCCAGATGACGATAAATGGATGCCCTAACTGAGGCATGGGATTTGCCTTGAAACAGATAAAGCATTTCCCGAGTGAGGGTATTCAGGAGTCAGCTGTCTCCAAACGCTTAAGGGGCTTTGTTCCTGTGTTTTTGCTTAGTTCGGCCACGAAGTTGCCCCACTGCCGCACGGACAGGAGGGGCATTTCCATAAATGCACAACAGCGGCGAATGGCGTTGCGTAGCTCAAGATCCTGGACAGCAAAAGTAACCTGCCACAGAGTGGGCCCCCAGAGTGCCACAGAGTTCTGGGGCAGAAGCCAGTGGGGGGACAAACGACAATGTGGGTCGGCTGGCTGATGCTGATGCTGATGTGCTGCATATGCATGAAGCTGTCTCTTGGGAGTGGGCTTAAAAGAGCGGCGCCAACTCTCGGTTCGACTATAATGCTTCGATCGTTCCTTTATTGCACTCCTTAAGCGACGGAATCCTACCACACTGAGAAGTAGAGCTCAGAGTAGGCCAGACGCAAGGCCGCCCACCAACCAGTCTTGGCGAATGTATTGAAGATCGGCTTGTAATGGCTCCAGGTTAAGTCCACCTTGATGGTGAATGACAGCTCCAGGGACTGTTGTCGGGGCGTGATCGGCTGGGGACTGAAGTAAGGCTGGGCCTCGCCCCAATGGCGGCCGACGGAGAACACTCCCAAGTTGAGTAGACCATCGTCTTCGTCGGTTTCATACCCAAACTCAATGTGATCCTGTTCAGACAGCTCGATCTCGATGGCGTCGAAAAAAGCCACTGGATTGGCTTGTCTGATCGGGGCATCGCCTGCGCCCAAGTGGCGGTGTGCGTCTGGCCCCTCGAGATCAAAGTTCAAGGCCTCATTCAGAAATAGAATTTCCTCTGGTTGCACATTCAGCCCTCGGCCAGCACCCACATGCAGGCCATCGCCGATCGTTATTGCCTCTGTCGCCAAGAGAAATGCATCGCGATAATACCGAGAAACAAGTTCTCTGCGGTGACGATCGTTGAGTTCAAGGATATCCTGCAACAGTGACATAGGAATGGACTGGGCGACACACTGAAATTACAACAAAAAAAAAACAACCAATGTCTAAACAGATATATCGCACAGTAACTGCCGCATAAAGACGCTCTTACCTTTCAGAAGAATAAAATAAATAAACTGGATGAATTTTGTAGGTGATGTTAAACCACAACGGACAAATTTACTACAGTTTCGAGACACTCGTACTCTCAAATGGCAGACAAATAATCTTTGACAAGTTTGAACGAGAATTTCATTGGTAAGTTGTTGAATGGAATTCCCCAAACAAGTCCAATTATTATTGATGCGGCATATGCGTGTCCTCGGATTGCTCGATTGCTGCTCATTCGCATGGAAATCCATATGACCCTGATTAAGCGTTTCGACTTGGATGCCACCCAGCCACAGTGAAGCCCTTTAGGGTTCCGGCTCCCGCTGGTGCTAGTCTTGGTGCTAGCTCTGCTGCTGCTGCTGCTGCTATTGCTGCTTCTCGAATTGCACGATGAGGCAGGGCAATCCATTTGCATGCCACTCTGATACCATGCCTCCGTCGCCCGCCACCTCAGTCGATCTCTCACATTTCCCCCATCTCGACGTACTATTCCCAGCACTGCGTCATCGAGCTGTGCTTGTTCTGGCCACTGACTCACATGCAGGCTTCATGGGGGATACGATACGATGCGATACGATGCCTTCATAATTCAGCGTTGAAAGTGGAAAAGTCGACTCGGAAAATGAATGATGAAAACCAGTTCCCCAGGCACTTACCCCTGGCATTCTAATACAAGTATACAATAAACAATTTTGCCTGGTTTTTCCTGATTTCCAGAATGAATTGAGATGTCAGCAGTCAGCCCTTTCGCCACACTGCACTCCCGAGTGGTGGGAGCTCCCATTAATAATTGACTGTCGAGTGGGGAGTGGGCTCACCGGGCGTATGAGTGACTTGACTTGTAATCCACTTTGATTGGCTCCCTGCAACGCCCCCTGCTCCACACAGCTGCAGTGACGGGCGTCCATTTATTTTGAGGCACTTGACACTAATTAAAATCCCCTAGTTGGCTAATTTAAATGCTGCGACTGCCACTGCCACTGAGACTGAGGCTCTCTTGCCTTGACTACTTTTATTCTGCAGCTGCATTGGGGCAATTACCCTGAGCATGTTGGCATAAATTAACTGCTCCCTTTGTCCCCATGGTACTTGAGTGTGAGTATGTGTGTGTGTGTGTGTGTGTGTGTGTGTGTGTTGCATGTGGCAAGTTCCCAGACTTAACCTGAAGCAGAGCCATTGTCGGACTCTGGGATCCTTCTCTTTTTGCGATTTCGTTTGCCATTTGCCATTAGCCCAGCTACCAAACAACAACACAAGTGTGTGCTGGTCTGTGTGTGATACCACACGTGTGTGCGTGTGTGTGTGTGTGTGTATCTGAGAGTCTAAAGGAGAGGCATACGTGTGCGTATCTGTGTGCATGTCATCGGCAAGTCAAGCCCCTCCAGCGTCTACGCATTGCCATTGGCATGACTGCACTGGCTTGATTTTTTAATGAGGTCTTCTGCCTCCAGCCCCATCCATTAACCGCATTCAGTTCTTGAATGCAATGCCTCAACTGCTCCCGACATACCCCGTAATGAGAAAATGTTGCCCTTTGGTTGAGTTTTCAAAATGTTTATTGCCGTCTCAAATTTTAGTTCTTGGTTCACGGCCAGCAGGTGTTAGGCGGAGATCTCTCGATGGCATCAGCACCTCCAACCTCCGCACGGTGCACACGGCCCACAGCCGCCACATGGGCCGCAACCTCCACAGCAAGG
Source organism: Drosophila helvetica (assembly GCA_963969585.1). Classification (NCBI taxonomy): domain Eukaryota; kingdom Metazoa; phylum Arthropoda; class Insecta; order Diptera; family Drosophilidae; genus Drosophila; species Drosophila helvetica. The sequence continues at coordinate 5,346,780 of OZ018403.1, forward strand.
ACCACAGCAGGAGCTGTAGCAAGGGCCACAGCATCCGCCACAGGGGCCACAGCATCCGCCACAGGGTCCACAGCATCCCCCACAGGGTCCACAGCATCCCCCACAGGGTCCACAGCATCCACCACAAGGTCCACAGCACATGTTTAAGCCGTTAAAGTTCTACAAAATACACAAACCAAAACCAAAAAATTTTTGTTATTTAATAAATTTTGTTATTCGAATTTTGAGAATTTTTTTTACCTTGAACCAAACAAAAAATTTGAGACTAAACAAAAAATTTTGAAACTGGACAAAAAATTTAGTTGTTTTCACTACGAGGTGCCGAATGAGAATGAGAAAATATGGGGGAAAATGCTAGAGCCAGAAATTGAGACCAGGACAAAAACCATTCACAGATAGCTTGATGCCTGTTTTTTGGATTTATATGTTTTTGGTTTCGATCGATCGCAGTAACGTTGCAATGAATGTTCATAGTTTGTCAAAATCACTTTAAATTTTCCCAGACCTTCCAGTACAAAAAGTGAACCACCTTGTTACTTTTCAATCAAGAAACATCCGTCACATCATTTTAGTTTCCTTTAAGGCCAGAGTTCAGTGCTCTATTTTCGGTGGGCAAGTGCGCTCCACTTCAATCTCGGATGTGTGTGTTCATGAGTAATTGTTATCAAAGCAAAGTCCCTGAGGCTTAGCACATCCTTTGCTTAACCTTCAGACAATGGGGGGAGGAGAAACCAATCAGTTTAGGGATAGCCGGGGTTCACGTTCACACTAACAAATGAATTGAACCGTAAGCTCTGTGGCTCTTTTGCGGATTTCCAGGACACTGCTGGCGCTGCAATTTAAATAATGCATCAAATGAATTAAGTTGCCACCCAAATGAAGACGACAGCACTTTCCATTCCGTTCCATGCCATTCCGGCGGTCGGCAGTCGGCAGGGCCTGGGCAAGAGGATGGTGCGGTGGTGGGGTGTGCTGCGGGGGTGAGCTCTAAAGCATTTGAGGTAAATGGAGCAAATCCTTTTTCTGGTGCAATAAAAATCGAATCATGTTAACAAAGGAATGAAATGAAGCGCAGACAAAAAGCCAACCAACTAAGATGGCGACTGATTGTGAGTTTTATGTCACGAGAAAAAGTGCACCTCCCCCCGGGCTAAGCAATAGTTCTAAGAAATATTTCTATACGTATAAAAAAGCTCAGTCCAGCTCTCTGGAAGTGGAAACCGGAGAGGGGAAAAGTGAAGATCCGGTTCTTGTGTGTGTCATTGATATATCGTTCGACCCATCGATACAGGAAACCCATCCAGACGCAGAGTAGGGCAATAAAAGTGGTAATGACGTCGACGAGACAACAAAAAATATATAATGCTCAGAGACACTCAGACTTGTATGAATGGATGCTGGAAAACAGCATCGCAGCGGCTATATCTCGGCTGAGTCATTGACCCCAGCCCCGACGCGGGACTTCCACGCATTTGCGGGCCACAAATATTATTTAACATTCACATTTAAATGCGGTAGCTTAATTTTCACCTGTGCGGATGTGACTCGAACACAAATCACGTTGCAAAAACTGCTGAACAGTCTGTGATGTGGTGTGTTTGGGCCATGGGGCATGGGACATGTGTGTGTGTGTGTGGAGGTGGGGGTTGGGCCACGGAACCAAGTCCTAAATAAAACATAACAGGGGTATGTCATCTAATTAAATATATCCGTGTGTAATTTTGTAGTTTAGTTGCAGTAGATGTGGGGAAACTAAAATACGAAATACGCGAGCACATTTGCATGTGCATAGTGGCTGCGAAAAGTATGCAACCCTACAATAAACTAGCAAGAAATAAAAGTCGATTAGGTGATGGTTTTTCCATTTCTACTTACTTTATTTTTACATTTCTCTCCAACACCTACGAGTGGTATACTGTCATTAGTCACTGTAGCTACTGGCAAATAAGCACATGGGGCGAACGTGCCTCGTACAGGGTGCACACACACACGCACACACACACACCCACCGCTTCCGGCAAAATATTTCAGTTGAACATTTTTAATGAGCTCGAAATTGTCGCTGCTCGCACACCGTCGCAAAAAAAAGTAATAAAAATGATGCAAAATGGCAGAATATAAAATCAAGTAAATAGAGTAACAGCCAAAAAATGTATACGTCAATGGAAAATGAAGAATGAATTATCATATGTGATGCCATCAACAGGAAGTGTCATTTGTGGCCTTTATTACTAACAAAAATACTATCCAAAATTATATTAATCTTGCTCTTGCAATCCATTTAAACTTACACACTTATCCTGCTGTCAATACAATGAATGTAAATTACATACAAATTGCAACACCTTTCCTTCCACATCGTGGAATATGAAATACGCCAAGAGCATGGCGATGGGTATGGCGATGGGGATGGGTGGGAAGCATCCCTCTGCTTGGGTATAAATCTCAGACATATCACATGACAAGAGTCAGTAACAGCAACCGGATATGTATCGTACTTATATTTTATCCGCATATGTGTATCTGTGGGCAATACACAAATGAAAAGTTGACGGATGTGCCTGTGCCCCCTGCCACATGTGGAGTAGGGAAAACCACTGCCAACAACCACAAAAGCAAAACAAATGCGAAACGAGCCCCAGTCTGTCTGTGGGCCTGGGCCGCATTTTGTTTGACATTTTGTTTTAATTTCACGGATTTACTTGTAGCGTTAAGGCTGGATGGGCAGGCAGATGGGACTGATGGGAATAACGAGGATGATGATGATGTCTAGCAGCCGACTGAAGAGCCAGCTCCCTTCATTCATCAATGTTGCAGGTTTTTCAAAAGTTGTTTTCTGTTTTACAGCGTATTTTCATTCATAAACTATCTGTAAAGCAGCAGACTTGCTTAATAAAAATGTACAAATGATGTACGCTTTCCTGCCTTACATTACGTGCCCTTTTGTCAGCAAGACGTACTCGTACTTCCGCCCTATCCACTTGGATATTGACTCGTTACAGCTCCGATACGTATATCCGCATCGCTTACCCAACCCAACGTGCAATCGAATGTTTTTAACGAACAATTTCCCGTTTCCTTCTTTTCACGCTTCAAATCAGAGGCCAAAAGGCCCATTCACCATTCACCATCCACCATCCACATTGCACAGTGACCTGAAAGGTTACACAAAATGCCAAGAGATACTTTATTATAGCATTTTCTTGAACACGAAAGCAGTGTTCAGTTCTGTTCGAGTGGCAAATGAATCATGAAATAATTAGCATAAAAAACGGAAATTAATTTGTCAAAATGTCGTCGCAAAGGAAGCAATTTTGAGAAGCTAATTAAAATGATTGGCATATTCAAAGTAATAATTTTCCCTTTTGTACCAATCTTTGACCCTTTTGCTTGGGATACAGTAGAGCCTGTCCTTTGCGTGGCCCTCCATTCCTGTCAGCCTTTTCCGGAGATGAGTCCTCGCTGAGTGGCTTAGTTCAGTCCACGTGTATCCGTTCCGTGGTCGAGTGGTGTGACCAGTGGAATATTACGAGCTCTGCGGCGGACATGCAAAAATGAAAGATATTCAGGTATGATGCGCCAGGCCCAGGCTCTCTCTTTGTTTTTGCGACGTTTTCCACAGGCTCCACGTGGAGAATGAAAAATGGAAATAATTTTTCCAAAAACGGCCAGCCACGGGCTAAAATCCCCACTGCCTGGCACTGTGCGTATTATCTCAGGACACATTGGCGTGGGGGTGGGTCAGATCCATATCTGCACCTGCAGCTGTAATTGGAAAACTAGAACCGGCCTCAAAGGCGCTACCGCCTGGCCGGAGTTCGGAGTACTGGCACTGGCACTGGCACTCGCACTCGCACAGGTATTATTGCGCTCAGCTCAAATCCACAATGGTTCGGATATGAGCTGAGTTTTCGTGGCCTTTGGCTGCTTCATAAACTTCCACTGATTCAGTGGGATTTCACCAGCCAGTCCACCAACCGGTCCCCCCTTCAATATGGTATATTGCACTATCGCACTGCCAGTGTATTGTTTCGAATGAAGCCAGGGGCAAGGGCAACGATCTATTGTCAACGGTGCGTATGCGTTTTTATTTACTGCCTGCCGCTCCATTGCTTTATTTGACTTTGGGCAAGCCGTGCCATACGTGTCCATAATTAAAAATGCAGGGATCCAGGAGGGGGGCAAAGAGTAAAAGGTTACGGGGAGTGGCATATTCTCCTTTCACTGGAAAGATTTCCTGCAGATAGTCGCTTCACCAGCTCGCTTTTGTATTCCCTGCATTGCATTGCCCCATGGCCGTCGTTCTTTGTCTTGGCCATGGCAACTACATCATTTGCCAATTACGCCCACAGACAGTCTTGTCTATCTTGCAGAATCAATACACTCGCCAGGTGGAAAACCTGCAAAAAAAATGGCAGCTACACGTCAGCTTAACACCTTGAGGTTAAACCCGAAAGTACAAAACCATCAGGCAGAAGCAGAAGCAGCAGAAGCAGCAGCAGCCGAGACAGAGGCAGTAAGAGAGCAGCAGCTATATGTGTATAGTATGTGAATATGTGGAAGCGAAAGGAAAACGCATGGGGCAACATGTGCAATTTAACCTTAGACACGCACGTCGGACAGACGGATGCTTTCGAACAAAAGATACAAAAGGTATCTAGAATGTGGAATGGGGAGAGACGGATAGAGCAAAAACCGGTTGCTGTTCGGGGCCAAAGGTAAGCAACGAAAGAATGAAACAATTTAGCCAGCACTTAACCGTTTAAACCCCAACTGAACCGAGAGCACACGTTTGACCCGAGCAGCGACACAACGAGGACATGTGGGAATTGAACCTGGGCTCCAGCTCAAGATTTCCTCGTGGGTGGAATGAGAGGACGAGGGTGTGCTACGAGCAGCAGTGAGAACAAACAGAAAACTAAACCTCAAAAAAATTAAAACCACGCTGGGCTTAAATTTATAACCAACGCGATGCGATGCGATGCGATGCTGTGGCACCAAAGGGAGGCTAGTGTAGGGATGGATAGTGTAGCATTGTGGGCATGGCCAACAAGCACGAAAATGAAAGCCACAGTGAAATGCATTTTGGAAGTTGCCTTGGCGCTGACCAACAAAAAAACACAAAAAAAAGTGAACGAAGAGAGTGCACTGGAAAAAAGTGGCACGGTTTTGTGTGACGGCGACGATTTGAAGCCGTGACCCCGCGCGGTATGCAAGGCAATTTTTTGTGTGTGCCGCCCCCACCCACGTCCCTCTTCTGGGTTAGCAGTTTGATATACAAACTGTAAAATGGCAGTTCACCTTAACTGGAAACCCAACCGAACGGGACTCGAGTTGTGGCAGCTGAACTGTTTTTGCCGCTTTCGACAGCAACATCACACACAAGTCCCCCCCTCACCGCCCCATCACCACTCTCACACACAAAAACTTGTCACATGTGCAACGCAACATTTCCGCTCCCAGTCGCCCTCTTTCTGCCTGTGTTTGTGTGTGTGTGTGTGAGTGTGCCCCTCTTTTTGTATGCTTTTAGTCGAATTTCAAATGTTGCTTACTCTGCCGGACATTTGAAGTTGGACGTGCCACCGTTGTTAGCACAAGCTTTTCGCCCTTCCTCCCATTTTGGTGGAAACGCCTTTGAGAAAAAGTCGCCACCATTCCAATGCTGAAATGTTGCCACACTGCTGCCACACTGCTGCCACCGCCACTGCTGCTTGACTATTATTAAGCAGATAAATTTGCAAGTCGCACAACACGTCGTATTAGTTATTTGCAGCACCCTCGCACGAATGACACTCTACCACTGCTATTTTATGCAGCTGCCTTGTCGCGGATTTTACACATGTCGCATCATCTGTTCACGCTAAGTACCCGAAGTAGTTGCCACACACGGTTATTACTTATTTGTGATGTCACAGCATTGTTGGCTTATCCCCTGACAGCACCCGTTCCCTCAGCCATATATCTGACAGAAACAGTGGTTGCGGTTGCTTGGAAATTTAGATACATTTTTGATCACACTTTCATACGAGCACCCTCCTCCTTGGAAATGTTGGGAATGGCTGTAGGAATTTAATGTAAATTTATAAATTATTTTCAGCATTATAGATCGATATCCATTGCGATACCCTAATCCCCTAATTCTAGTTTCAGCGCACACTGTACCCGTGAAAATTCTGTTGCTCGTATGGTATTTTGCACATTTTACAAACACACATTAGTTTCTGTTGTCGAGTGGATGGAGTGTGTTGCTGCTTGTTTTTTGGGGGGTTTTCGGTTTAGTTTAGCTGACAAAAAGCACGTGATTTGCTTATTTGAGCAGCTCAACCTGGCTAAGAGAGAGGGAGCTGGCAACTAAGGTGTAGAGCACAGGTGTGCGGCAAACTGATTTGTTTCGTTGGTTAGTGTACCGATTGCATAACTCGCTGGGATTTAATGGCAGCTGTTGGAAATTATGGCTTAAGCATGCCCGAATTTATCGAATGTACAGAAACTAAACAAAAAGAAAGTTTCCCCCACCCCCCAAAGCAACTCCTTGGAAAAGTCAAAAGAATTGTGTAATAAACAACCCGTGCGATGTGTATAAACACAATCGATACAAGTTCCACTGACAACTGTCAGTGGAGCCAAAGCCAAGCCAAAGCCAAGGACTAGATAAAATTACAGATCCCAACGAAACGAACGCCAGTCGAAAATACAATGCACAAATGCTTTTTACTTTGTTTTACGAAACTGCGAACCAGCTTCCGATATCAAAAGCTTTAATTCTCAATCCCCCCTGTATCTTAGAATGGGCTCTTGGATAAATTCTTTACTTTTAGAGTACGGTAGTAGCTCCTTGTTGATGCTGCTGCTGCTGCTGCTGCTCCTCCTCCGCCTCTGCACTTGCTGCTGCTGCTGCTCTTGTGGCATGTTCACGTCGGTCGACGCAAACACAGAACGCAATGTAAGACAGACCAATAGACAGGCCAGCGCGGACATCGGACACCGGACAGCGGACAGCCAGGGCCAGAACAACAATGTCTGTGAGCCGGGAGGAGCACACAAATGCGTGTCAATGTATTAGCCATGTGTGGTTTTTTGTTGCCCAACTCTTGCTGGTTGGCTTTCCTTATCGGAAACAAGCTTATTCCGTTCAATGAACTGAAAAATATTGTTTACCTCTGGGTTTCCTGCTGCTGGAAGTGTCTTAAACTCCGTATACGACTCGCAGCTTTTCCAGCCAGGGGCATTGCATTTTGATAGATTTTCATTGTAATTCAGCTACATTTGTCAGAAGGGTTTTTCAAATAATGTGCAGACAGGTGAGCAGAGGTCAAGAGTTGATTTTTCCACTCGGCCTCAAAGATACTTCCAAAAGTATTTCATGTGGTTGCTAAAACCCTTACCAAATAAGTTTTAATTCCTCCGCATTTCGGCATTTTTAAACCAAAAGAAAAAGGGGTTTAAGCCGAAACTAGGAAAAACTTTTTCCGCCCCCCTTTAAACATGACATTTGACATATTTCAGCAAAAAAGTTGTGCTGCCGCCGCATTTTCAACCCTTGTCAATTAGGCTGACGCGGCGTATGCGTAATGTGTGTGCGTCCCAGTCTCTGTCCTGTCTCTTTGTGTTTTTGTCGGTCAGTGTAGGAAAAGAAAAATGATATGTACGCAAAAAGCGAGAATGGTAGCAAAAAGTTTTGCGTTTGCATTTAAACTTTGCCGCACGAAACACCGAAAAAGAAAAACGAAACGCCGGCGAATTACGAATCCTTTGTCAAAAATTTGAGACAATTTGCCAAGTGCAGGCCAGCAGCGTTTTTTGTGCCCCAACGAAATGGAATTGTAGGTAAATTAATTGGATATTTAATAAACTTAATACGGAAATATTTGTGCTCCCTTCTCTTATATGTATATGTAGATACTAAATATTTGTGTATAGATTTTTTATTTATTCAATTACCATTTCCTGGAAGTACAAGTTTTTCCATCCACCGTAAACTTCGACTTATCCCTGGATGATTTTTTCCACTTTGCTGGCAATTTGTGAAACTTCTTGGGAGGTAAAAAGTTTTTAGCTGCGGTCAATAAATGGTCAAGAAATGAATATCAAGGCTGACACAAAACACTTTTGACATGGGCAAAGGTGCTCGAAAGTTTTGCAAAAAAAGTTAAGAAATTTGCGAGAATTTCGCTTTGGTTTGACTGGAATTTGCATATTTATTGCTCGAGCAATGTTATGTGCGAGCGTTATGAGAATGAGTACGAGTTCGAGAGCAATCAACACTTGTCATAACATAGCGCCATTTCCTGAACTTAAGTATCGTGTATATTTATACACATGTCGGGTGGTTCTTCGCTTCTGCCGAACAGCTTTATCTGAAACGATAATTTTATTGGACATTAAAAACATTTACGTGCCACGACATCAGCCCCAGAGTCACATGATATTAAAAAGCCGTACCAGAGAAAAATATGATACAAGGCATAAAACAAAGGCACGAAACACGAGGACAAATTCCTTGGCTCCATGCCACTCCATGGTGCGTGTGCGCCGTAATGACCAAAAAAAACAAAAAAAAGAAAAGGAGCGACAACCGAAAGTTGGTCAGTAGGGGAAATGGGACGAGCACCGAGAATGAGTATGAGTATCATATATCAGGACCCATCAGTCATAAACTACCCGAAGAAACGGAAAATGCTACATTTTCAGTGCCCCATCATCTCCTGCTGTCGATCGGCTTGACGACTTTGCTTTGTGCCAAAACATGAAGTAAAACGTAAACGGCATAAAAAGCTATAATGTTCTGTTACTTTCGCGATAAACAGTATAACAGGCGGGCGTGGAGACAAGGACAAAGACAAAGATGAAAATGCCGCCATGTAATATTTCAGCCCGAGGGCGTGCGACATGCAAAGCCCCACGGCAGGACATGTGAGGGCCCTTTGACTCGACCAATTGATGCACGGACGTATTCCAGATGCGAATGCCAGTCCCCTACGTGGGCCAACAAGCAGACAGAGCGAATGATGGTAATCTACGTGACATTGTGGCGAATTCCACCACAAGAAGAGCGGGGTTTGACTCGACATGTAGGACTAGCGAAGGAGCTACAGCTAGGCTCCACTTATGTTTCTAATTCCTACAACCTCGGAAGTACTCCTAAGAAATCCCTGAAGGGTACTCAGGCCCTGCCAGGACAGGAAAGAAAATTCTTCATCTCTATCCACATGATGTTGCCGAATGTAAAATAGAATAAAATTTAACGATTATTTGTTTTCGAGAATGATATTTATATTGCTGTTAATATTTCCCCAATGCTCACAATTTGTTTATGGTCTATTCGATTTGTCTGCCACGCGGCAGTGAATTTGAATTTTTTCCTTGTACACTGCTCCTCCTACTCCTTTTCCACTTTCCCATGACAAATGGCAACTTAATTCAATTGAGCATTCTTTTTTTTGTGCCAATCCTGTTGCCAATTCGTAGACGCCTTTAAGTTTTTTGTTGGTGCGGCAAAAGTTTGCGAAAAGATGTCGATAACTGAAGGCAGCTGCAAGCCAACCGTGACTGTGAGGCAGACAGCACGTAAGCTAAACAAAATAATGTATACGCATTGTGGGCCAGAGACAGAGACAGAGACAGCGACGATAACGATGATGATGATGATGATGATGGCCGCTGAAGCGTGGAATTTATTTCAGTTGGGCAAACATCCAAGGCAGCAAAAACTGTCAATAAAAACAATTTCCAAATATATCCACTGAAATTACTTTGGTACATTTTTAAAGTTACATCAATATGAATTAATAAATCAATTAAAGTTTTACACAATTTCGCCAACAGCCATGGACGAAATTCAATTCCATTCATTGCCATTGGATTCTATTTTTCTATGAATTTCACACGAGGATTCCGTGCAGTTTATTGGCTTTATCAAACCATTATTGACAGTACGATTTTTTCAACACACAGACCTATATGCTGTGTATGCTGCACGCTGCATGCTACACGCTGCATGCTACACGCTGCATTTGGAAATAAAAATAACCTTGTGATACAGTTGATGTTTCATGGAAATGGAAATGAACAAACAGATTTATGTTGTAGCCATGTGTTTGTTCGACTGCGGTTGTTTATTTATGCGATAGTCGCAGCATTATTGAAATATAATAGATTCCTGCCGCAGGTGTGACAATGCTGCCCCTTCCCATCGATACTCTCACTCTCTCTATCTCTCTCTCTCTCTCTCTCTCTCTCTCTATCTCTCTCTTCCTGGTCATTTCCATGCCCTGACCACACTTACAAGTTGTTGCGCCCACAAACAAGCGCTCAATAACTTAACACGCCCATTCATGCCACAGAACACACATCGGCCAGGGGCAGGGCCATGGGGTAGGGCTCGTTCCTGCTTCATTTTGCGCATGTGTGTGTGTGTGGTTATTGACAAATGTATTTCGAATTGTTTCACAGCTTCTCTCCTTCTACACCTCTGCTGCTGCTCCATCTCCACCTCCATCTCTGACTGTCTGATCCACCTGATACGTGCCCCTTATTACAATTTCACTCTTCTGTTTGTTTGCCTCCATGTTTTATTGAGCTGCAATAATTTCCGCTCAGCCTTCCCACAATCCCCGCCCCCCCCCCCATTCATCCATTTTTATTTTTTCCTGTTTCGGGGGCCAGCCCTAACACTTCATTGAGGTCAGGGGACATGTGCGTATAATGTATTGGGCATTTATATAGGGCGTATATTGCCCGCGATTACACCTTTCACCTACTTTAACCCTTTTGCAGGTGTGAATAAATATGTAATTGGACGTCCGATATGAAAGCCAATTCAAGTCGGTTTTTTCGATTAGTTTTTCCCTGCAATTTCCATTGAAATCGGAGTGGAAACTTTGTAAGCTCAGACACACACAACAATTTCTTTTATTCTATTTTGCTCGCTAACAAGCTTGTTCAATTTTTGATTTCGCTGGCAATAAAAACAATCAAATATTCGCTATAAATGCTGAGTTATAGTTCAAAAGTTTAATATATCAAATGCATGGATGGCTCTCGCTCTCCCTTTCCCTCTCCCGCCATATCCATCCCTGTCTCTCTGCGGATGCTGCACATGGCATGCACACGCCGCGTATACGTAATGCAAATGTTTGTCCCAGGCACTGGCACGGGCACCGGCAACGGCACCACCGATATGAAAGCTAGTTACGGCATTGTTTGCCTTTATTTTTTGCAATTCTTTATTGCAAATGTTCTGTTCTGGATGCTGTTTGGGTTCTATTCGAATTGCAACGTTTCTAACAAAAAACTACACGACAAATAAATGAAAACCCAGGCCCGAAATTGAATATTTTCCACTGGCAACACGCTGAGCGATGAAAAAAATCAAGAGACAAACTAAAATGCAAATAAAATTGAATTAATTTTTAATGGAAAATTTGGCGATTTATTTGCCTATTTGTTTGTGTAATATTACAGACGGAAAATGTATATTTAAATTCAGTTTGATGGCGAAAATAAATCTGTTTATTTTTCGCTTCTTGTTTCGAAGGAAATCGAAAACAAACTCGAAGTTAAATTTGACAAAAAGTACTACCATTCTGACATTCCCATTTCCATTCCGAAAATACTTTTCCATTGTGCAAGAATTTGTGGTTGCCACTGCCACTGCCACAGACGACACGTTCCTGCAATTTCCACCACCAACAGAGATGAAATATTTCCCAAATTGATCTGCAGAGACAGACGCAGAAACAGAGAGAAAGAGAGACAAAAAAAAAAAGCCGGCTCGGCAATTAAATTGTATCAACAGTCGCATATTTTTGGGTAGTGTCAATCACGAGAACGGAGCCTAAATTAAACGTCAGTCACAGACACAGATGCGGCAGATGGCCGTGCCTCAAATCAGAGCTAAAAAAGGATGGATAGATTCCTAGGCAGGAGTGCAACTTAGCCGATTGGTATGGCATGGCCCAGACAATGACACAGAAATGTGCATAGCAATTCATTCCAATTTGAATTTCACTTTCTTGCTCTATAAACTCTCGAGGAATTATTAGGGAGTGAATGCGTAAGCAACAATTTTGGGGTTAAATAACAGGCAAGCCAGCGGCTGCCACCGGAGGATAAGAGGGTGGATATACATGGGAGGATCACAGGAACAGAAACAGAAAGAGAGAGGGAAGCAGGAGCCCGGAGTCGGAGTCGGTGGCAGACCATGATTTAGGGTCCTGCTGCAGCCAATGCAAGTGGCAATAAATCAAATGAAAGCTTCTTTTTCAGTGGGTTGAAAATCGTAGCTTGAGCGGATAGAAGGAGGGCAGGGCAAGAAAGACTCCAAGGATTGCAACTTTGATGCTGGCTGTTGGTTGCTCCTGGCCCAGGTCCTGGATCCTGCAGCTCGTTCCTTGTACCCGACAATAACTTAATTGCAAAGTCATGTTTGCATTGTGGCCATGTCTTGGATGTCGGCTACCTGATACAGTTGTTGCTGTTGTTGTTTCTCTCAATGCGGCTGACACCGATGGACACGCACACAGACACACATCAAAGCTCCTGGCGGCAGCTTGTACATGCCTGCAAACAGAACATGGCCAAGTGCAAGTCCTGGAAGTCCAAGTCCTCAGCCTGCCACTCCCTTTCGAATGAAATTTCAGATTTATGTTTTGCGCTGGAGTGTCAGGGCGTGGGGTCAGTGTGTCAGTGGATGGAAAGCGTCATTAAAGCTGATCAATAGGGTTTTCTCATCAACTAGCTACAGATATGGACAACTGACATAATATAGATAAGAAAAGCGCCCAGGCCAGTGTCTAATCATATTCGAATTTAGGTACAATGAATTTACATGAATTTATCTATCGACTTTCAGTCAGGAAACTCTTACTTTCCACCCACATTCGACTGTCAATCTATTCACAATTGAAATCAATTGTCTGAATGACACAATAAAGCATTAAATAACATCAATTGTTTGCAATTGCATAGAAAATTAGACAAAGAATCATAGAGTATACATTTTATTAGTCAAAGAAAAAGACAAGAATTATTATTATCGCAGCCAATATCTTTCATTTCAGTTTGCTTAGGCTCAATATGCAAGATGCTTCTGTCTATTTAATTAATATTTGATTTAATTTCAACAAGAATACATTTCAGGCTTAGCCCTTCGGCTTGTGCGAAAAACTTCCGCCATTCGCATTTGACAGAATTTAAATGCAACCCGAAAAACCAGAACAAGTACTAACTGCTATTAGCAGCGCATTTAAACTAAATGCATATCAAGAGCAGGACGGAAAAATACGAGCAGTGCGAATAAATATAAAATAAAATAAATATTTGGACAACATTTGCTCGTCCTCGCCCTCGTCCTCGCATTCGTTCTCCTGTTGTTGCTGCCTGCCTGCCTGCCTGCACATGGTCGCCGTCAGGCCATAAACTTTAAAATTGAGCCAGCACAAAAAACTGAAATACGAAGCAGCAGCAGCGGCAGCAGCAGCAGCAGGCAACTTTTAGTTTTATTGTCATTTCAATGTATTTCCGCACTTTTAACCGCAGTCTCAGTCACAGTCGGATTCAGGATCGAAACCGGAGCTGGAGCCGGAGACGGAGACGGTGCCGGAGCCGGAGTCCGAATCGTAGCTAAAGCCGTAACCAGAGTTTTGGAGTCGTTCGCTTCTCTCACATGGCTGTGGCTCTAACCCAGGCATAAAAAGGAGGAAAAGAAAAAAGAATTATTTCAAGCAGTTTCGAAGCCATAAAAAACTGCATTTGGCAGCCGCTGCCAAAAAATATACACCAGTTTAGGCCAGACCCAGAAGCACATCTCTCGATTTCTGCTCTTCGTATTTTCCATCTATCCTCCTTTCCCATATACACATATATATGTATATATATATATAAATATGTATATGCATATATTTTTTGCCCCTGTGGATGGACATTTCTAACGTTCGCCGCACAGATTTGCGTGCCAGCGACATATTTAAAATGTTGAAAATTATTTATAATTAAAAGTTAGAGGCCAAAAAGTTTTTTGTGCCGGCCATGTTCGCGTCAGCTCCGGGCCATTCGGTGGAACCATTCGCCGTAGCCGTAGCCATAGCCAGAGCCATAGCCATTTTGCTGGCTCTGGCTGCAGTTTGCTTTATGCGGAGCATACTCGTAGAATTTTTTAATAAAAATACCTAAAGAGTGGAAGAGGTCCGGCCCACAGCCCACACCCCACACCCCCAGGAGCAGCTCTCCCTCCCTCTCTCGCTCTCGCTCTCTGTCGGTTCAGTCAGCCGGACCGGAATGATTGTTATTTACGCAATGGCAATAATAATTCACATTTTTACACCCCACACACACAAACAAACACACACATGATGTCTTTGTGGAAAATTGAATTTTCTTTTATTCAAAATTCCAATACAGCCTTTCGCTTCAGCAGCGTTTTGTTTTTCTCATCTAATGGATTTCGTACACTTTGTTTGGCTTGTATTTCCATTTCTTTACAGATTTAAATTGTGTTTCGTATGATTTCCTAAATTATAGCACTATGCTTTGGCTTCCGGACGAAATCTTGCATTAAATTTCCATGCAATTGACTCTCAGCCATGCGAAAGCTGACTTATGCTAAGCATTTTAACAAACCAACAAGCTCCCAACGAGAGCGCCCTGCCAGCCCTCTAGCTGTCCAATAAAAGTCAATAAGCATCTCGGAGATATGTGCATTTTTCAATTACGTATTTGTATGCAATGCCAGCCAGAGCATCAGCATCAGCATCAACAGGAACAGCAGTGGCAATAGCAACAGCAACAGCAGCAGCAGCAGCAGCAGTAGCAGAAAGGACAAATTCAAATGACATGAAGGGCACACTTCTATATGTGGGGACGGACGCAAGGACGCAAGGACACAGCCAACAGCCAAGAGCCAAGGGATGGGAGACGCAGGAGCAATGGAAAGCCATGTCTTTCATTATGTACGACAAACTGGCTGACACGGGCGGCTAATAACGAGAGGGCGCTGCACACAACTGCCACACAACAATAAAGAACACCAACTTACGGACTTCCACTGACCCACAAGCCAGTGCCCTAATGGCCATCCCAATGCAAATTGGCAATGCACAAAACTAAAATAGAAACTAGATGGAAGCATGGGACATGGAAGATGGGAGGAAAAAAGTAAAAGCCAAATTGACACGGGTCAATAAGCTTGGTGCTGCTGCTGCTGCTGCCTGTGCTGCTGGTCCTGTTCCTTCTGCTGCTTACAGCAAAATCGAATTAGTATTAGACGAAAACAAAATTAAGAAATAAAATGCTCGCGCTTGGCCCTGACACAAGCTGCTGAACAGCAGTCCGGCGCTGCCGCTGGAGCCACTTCCTACCTACACTTCCACTACATCCTTTCAACTTCCACTTCCATTACCATTACCACTTGCACTTGGCTCTCCTTCTCCTTCAATTCGCTTCCATACACATGACTGACCAGCGCTCAACTTTAAATAAGAGCCGGACCAAGTTGGCCGGGCCAGCAGCTGCTGTTGGCCAAGTCTGCAGTCCAACTCCAGTCCACTCCACTCCACTCTACTCACTGCTAAGGCCAAGTCAATGTACTCAACCCGTGTCTGGGCCTGGGACTGAGAGCAAGAGAGAGAGAGAGGGAGAGAGACCCTTTTGGGTCTATTTTTGAGCGCGTTTAGTGGAGCGTGCACCTTTGGTTTAAGGCCAAGTATTTATGAAGTACCGAAATCTGGGTCGAAACGGAATGAATGGAGAGATGGAGTGTGGATGCTGATCAGCAGGCCGATTGCACAGCCAGAACACGGCTGTCAATGCAATAAACTTGTCCTGGGGATATCCGTGTCGTCTGTTGGAATTATAAACCGTATGCAGGAAGCTGCATATTTTATTCATTTCAATGAATTATTAGCAGGAATTGAGCATAAATCATGCGACACAAAACTCGGAAAAGGAAAGCCCTTGTGCCATGAACATGTCAACAATTTTTTCTTTGTTTTAATTTCCATGTAATTAAAGATAAATTTTATCTGTGGCCTGGGAATACATTTGGCATTTAATGTTCTATGAATTATTTACTACCACGCAAGACAAATCTCAATCAAATTTCATCAAGTTGTTGGCCAAATGAGTCTTAGCCAAGTCTTCAGCAGTCGTGCAGCAGGCAGGCAGTCAGACAGTCAGGCAGGCAGAACAATGAACTGTTACATTTCCCAGTGAATTGTCACCAGCAGCGTATTAGCCATACAAATCACCAGCTTGGACCGTGGAGTGGGCGAGCACCAACCCACGAGCACTCACTGAATGTTCCATCCGCTCTGGTCCGGGGCCTAATCGGGCCTCGTTAGGGCTGGACTCGAGAGCGGGGGGCGGGCGTCCTGAGAGTCCTGGTTCATGGCTATTACTTGCTCATTGTGTTATTGTTGTTTTAAATGCGTTATTGTTGGCCAAGGGAACAAACAAGCGCATTAATAACCAGCGCCATTGAAAGGCCGTGTCATCAAATGAGCCAGGACAAAACCTCATCCTCATTCCCGTCGTCATCGCTGTCGTTCTCGTTGTCTTTGTTGTTGTTGTTGTTGCTGTTGTTGTCCTGAGCCTCGTTCTCATCCTCTGGCTTCTGATACGGATGATGATGATTGTTTATTTGTGCACAATGACGTCGAAACATCATTAAATGGCCAAAAGTCACGCATTTACAGTTACGACTGACAAAGGCCGACCTGCACGAGCCATTTGCTGGGCCTCAGCTTCCACCTCTTCTTGTCCGAGCAGCGATTTTAATGATGGCCCTGCTCTGACGATTACCGAGTCCGAGTCCGAGTGCGAGTGCGAGTCCATGATGTCCCCTACCCCGTCCCCCGTCCCCCGTTTCGCTTTCGCTGTCCTGCCTGACAAAATGTAACTGTGTCGAGTGTTGAAAGTTTAGCTGTCATTACGTGTCAGTAAACCATGATCAGGCCTCATTCTCATTCCCATTACCGTCATCGTCATCTGTTGATGACAACTCCGTCTCTGTTCGGCTGCCCAGTAGTAACCGGGGGTCCAGTAGCCAGTGACCAGTGTTCAGTGACCAGTTCACAGCAGAAGCACAGTTGTTGGATCAACAAAGTCCAGGGGAAGGCCCTGCTCCTGCTGCTGCTCCTGCTGCTGCTGCTGCTGGTCCCCTTCCCAAATGCTAACAACACATCCGTTTCCGTGGAGCATTCAAATTCACAGACGAACAAAGCAACGCCGCACAGGGACACACAGACAGAGGGAGCGAGAGAGGGGATGGACTACATCTCGGCCAAGTTGTTGACCAATTGCCTCCACTTAAATTGGAAATTTCACTTTAGCGAGGGCTGGATGCAGAGTTGCGTAGCTCTCTCAAATGATCGTCATTGGAAGACCTACTTTTCCGATTGGTCTGCCCAAGATCAAATATACTCAGGGCTTTCGTCTAACGATTCAGAACTTCATCTGCAATCAACACCATGTATTTCGCATTCTCATAGACCTCCTTCCTAAAGGACTCCCTGTCAACGGCTTGTCCCCAAACAAGAGGGCTGTACTGACAATACAACAACAGCAAGATGAGCAGCTACTACTGTCCTCACTGCAGGCGACATTCAGTAGAACAATTGGCCGACAGGTACAGCAGTAGCATGAACACCACAGGGGGGAGGAGGGGAGCTACAGCTACCACCACAGCGGCGGTTAGCTTCCGTTTCACTAACTTTTCGCATAGCGCTTTTTCTGTGTGCTGTAGCCTTTGCCAATTGCTGGCAGGTTTGTTGCCATGTTGGCTGGCGTTGTTGTAATCCTATTAAAACGCCAGCAAGCTACCTTTTTGCTAGTGACTACCTAGTGCCTGCTCCTCGTCCTCCGCCGGCTCTTCCAGCGCCTGCTGTTTCAGCTGCTGTCAGGCGCCTTTGTTTGTTGTTTCATTTCAATTCGCCGAAACAAAGACTTAAAGTGCTCATTCACCTGATTTTGCTGGTTTTAGGCAGGCAACACTCCCTGCATTCTGCTCCCGAGAGCGGCAAAGGCATTCCGTTCCGTTCCGCTCCGTTCTGTTCCGCTCCCTCTCGGCGATAGTTCGCATGTTTATTTAAACCAAAACCGAACGCCTGCCTGGCTTTTGTCTGTTTGTGTGTCCGTCTGGCCGTGGAATGGTTCGGCTTAAATAGGCCTCGATTTAGCCAGGCTTTTCCATTCGATTTCATCATGGAGTTAAGTATGTGCCTGACACACTTTTCACGCTGAAGGACTTAGTCCGGCCAAGGGGCAGTGGGCGGCGGGAAAGCCATTAAATAAGCTCGTTGATTGATGGCCGGATTAAAGTTTGTTTTTAAATATTACATCCGACTTAATGTAAGTTCTGATTTCAAGGGGGAATCGTGAATAATCCGCAATCAGCGAGTGTCAAGAGTCCTCTCAGGCAGTCTGATCGTGGGGCAGAGGTAGGGGGTGGGAGGTGCCACCTCAATCCGTTCACCTTGCTGGCTGCACATAAAAGTCTCAAGGATTTTATGCGGAAAGCAATAAATTTGAGCATAGCTCACACAACGTTACTTCCGCTATTTATGGCCATTTCCAGCAACAGTTTCCATATGCTGGCGCCCCATCCGATCACCCGATAGCGCCACACCACGGCGCCATTTTCAATATCCTTTAGCCCCAGACCCTCGCCCAGCCCCGCCTCGCCTCGCAACGCATCGCATCGCATAGCTGCCTTATTTATTGAAATATTCGCTGCTTTCCTTTTGCGTAGCTCTCGGAAAAGTTTTAAGCCATTTCGATTGTGTCCTTGAGGCGATGCCGCTAGGCGCTAGGCGCCTCCGCATTGTTTCCTTTGGCCCGTGGGCGGAGAAGCATGACAAGGCCAAGTCCTTGACCCCCGCCGGGAGGGAAATACCCCCATTCGAGTGTTCGAGCGTGGCCACATCCAGACAAATTGTCGTAAAAACTCAGCAATAATCGTCAGCATCAAGTCAGTCGATTGGGTACCTAAAGCCAGGTCCCAAAGATTTCCCCCGCCCTCGAGAAATATTGCATTCACTTTGGCCTAATAGAGAAATAGCCGTAAATTCTGTTGCCACTCATTGTGCAGATGGCACGTCTGTGTGGGGCTATTGATATATTTGGCTCTGTGTGGCTGTGTGGCTGTGTGGCGGTGTTGCTGTGTGGCCAGCCGAGAAATCACGTCTTGGCCATGTTGCAGGACGTATGTTTACGGCTGCATCTTAAACTCTTTAAACCATAAATAGCCGAAGAACTTTCTCATTTAGCTGCGAACCATAAAAGGCAAACCCCCTTCCATCGCATGAGGGCTTGTAGTTATCTATTGCCAAATTTTCCACACGTTTCTGGATATTTACGATGCCTCTCACAGGACACACTCGTCAGCAAAAATGCGGACCAGTTGTGGGGCACTAAAAGTGCTCTCATTCGTTAGTGGAAAAGTCTTTATATTGGAAGAGCTTTGCATACCTGACTTTTAGCAATTTGCGGAGGAGTGTAATTGAAATGGGCGCCGTTCGCAACACGAATTCAATTGAAAAGGCAAACAAATCAGAAAGCGGCAGAGGAACGACATTAGCGCTGCCTGCCCCCACCGCCAAAGGCTGCCCAAAATGGCATGAAACTATGTCGATGGCCGTTGTCACTGTCGATGATGGCGGAGCTCTGAGGAGGAGGCCTAATCTGGGGCTGGTACTGAAACCGAGTCTGAGTCTTGCCGGAAGCCAAACGCAAAACATTTCTAATTTCAGTCCTGATGTTGATGAATGGCCATGGACAAGAGAGCAGGTGGCAAGAGCAGTGCCAGCCACGTCCACGTTCACGTCCACGGAAGCGGCTAAAATGCGACAACAAGCTCGGTGGACAGACAGACAGACGGACAGACGGACAAATAGATGTGGACACGGATGCGGCGACGATGGGTAGGTAGCCAAATGTCAATTGTCGGGGGCAAAAGTTTGCCCGATGGGAATGGGAATGGGAACTGGAGTGGCAGTTGGAGTGGGAGCGGGAGTGGGAGTGGGAGCGGGAAAGACCATCATTTGTCCAGGACGCCTCGCGGTGACATGCTGTAGATACGTCAGCGCAGGACTTCAGCGGCGGGAATAGAGATGGGTGGATGGGTGGACGGGTGGATGGGTGGTGTCTTGAAAATTTCGCTTGGCTTTGGCACGCATTGTTGGCGGCTTGTTATGGATTCGGTGTGGCGCGTGTTCAGCTTTTGTATCGCAATACCCGGGGAGATACCCGAGAATACCCGACGAATATCCATGAGCTTGTCGGCAGCAATTACCGTTGATCTCAAGTGTTTTTTATCGCCGCGCGTCCTGCCTCGTTGTTATGACATCGGTTGGCACGTATTCCCACGTCCAAGTCATCGCATTCAATTTGCTTGATTTTATTTCCGCTTCGTTTTTGCACTGCTGTCCTGTCCTGTGCTGTCCTGGCCTGGCCTGTCCTTGCGCCCATAACGGGTCAACTAAAAAGACGACTGATGGCCCCGAACCTCCTCTGGTCATTCGATAGTCGATTTCCATTCTGATTTCGTGTCCGTGTCTGTGTCCGTGTCTGTGTCCTTCCCCCAAAAACTTATCTTTGATTTCTCTGCTGCTGCAACTGCAGCCTAAGTGTGCAATTTGATTTGATTTTTGCCCAATTTTTGAACAGGTCCTTGAGGCCCACTGCTAACCCATTGCCGTTGCCCCACTGCACTCCACCCTACCCAACACCACTACTCCTTTCTCTTTCTCTTTTGTACGACCTTGTTTGGCACTAAAACTGCCACAAAATTGACATTTTGTTTAATATTCTCGAGTGTATTTTGTGCTGTGTTTTCGGTGCCTGTAGGGAAAAACTGGAACTGGAACTGTAACTGGTGCTGGTACTGTCAGTGCAGGCAGCCAGGATGTGGATGTGGGCCGTTGTGTCGATTGTGTTTGTGTTTGTGCAGCAGCAGGATATGAATTGCCGGGCGATTGGCGGAGAATTGCATTCGAAACTGTGCCACGTGGCCAATCATGGTGCGACGGGGGGCCTGAAAGTGGGTGTGGGAGGCTATTCGAATGCACTCTCCCGATACCATCTAGGAACCCACGATTTGTAGTGAAAAAGTGTCAGTGTAATGTAATACAATTTGGCCCGAATGCATGTTATCGTGTTAAATATTTTAGCATGTGCATAAAGTGGAATGAATCAATCATGTTTAACCCATTAATGTCAGTTCGAATGGGTGCTGAAATGAAACGAAATCTGATTAAATGTGAAAAGAATTGCTCCACTGCCAAATGGGAGTGTCCCTTTTAACCAGACTCACTTAGCAGTCGCCTTATTAGTCAGCCAACCTAACCTTCCCTTTTGGCGGAATGACCAGCGCTTGGTCCTTGGGAATAAACAGACAAGATGACAACCAATGTCTAAGGACACTTTCGGGCCACATTCGTGTGGAGGTCGGTCGATTTTGCTTTCACTTTCAGCTGTCCATGAGGAAAGAGACAACACAAAAAAAAAGAGAACTGGCAGCTTAAATATGGCGGCAGGATTCCATTGTCAGCGCCTCCGAAATCCGCAACTATTTCATTTCATTTAATTTGATTTATTTGCTGTATTTTTATTCTGTTTCGGTTTTTGCCACTGTGTCTCCGTTGTGTGTGTGTGTGTGTTTTCCCACTCAATTGTCGGTGGAATGCAGCTTAGAAACGCCCCCATTCGGAAGCAGACCTCCTTGGGACTCATAATGAAAACACAAATCCGAATTCGGTCCTTGAGATGTGCGCTAGTGCCACGTCCTTGAGCCATAAAGCCTACACACAGCATGAATGGAAAACGGGGGAGAGGCAGAGGCATTTTTTGTGTGTTAACACCAAATGGGAGAAAAAGTATAATTTCTAGCCGAAAGATTAAAGCCATAAATTGGGGTAGTACCAGAGCAAAGGGCCATAGTGCCACGAACAAAAAATTGAGAGATCTGAGCTGAAGAGTCCGTCGGTTTTAATTATAATTTAATAGTACACTTAAGAGATAAGCGCTTGAAATATAGTTTACTCTAATAGAAAAGCACTTAAACGTATGTGGCTGATTAAATATTTCCATAATTTTGAAGTCGATTTTACAATCTTCATGAAGTGCTCTCAGTTTTTCAACATTTTTTACAGCTCTGTCAAGGCGCCGCAGAAAGGACCTTAAATTCCAAGCAAACTTGCCTCCAGAGGAAGGAACTTTCAACGCTTTTTTGTGGGATCTTCGTGGTTTCACTTGGGGGATAAAATCAATGCCATCGAGCAACATCGAGGACAGACATACACCACACAACTGACTTTGGGCCGCTTAATAACATTACACATACGCCACGTATGCACACATGAACAGCTCCAGCCTCAGCCTCAGCCTCAGCTTCGCCTGCTCTCCAATCTTTTGAAAGGTTTTCGGTTAAAATATTTTACATATTTTTAACGCACAAAGTATGTATGGCCTAGCGCCTGGAGGCGAGCCATTCGAGTATGCCACTCTGTGTGGCATGGCTGTGTGGCGGGAGGATTACTGCTGGAAACTGTGGGGCGAATCGGGAGTCATTGTTGGATGGGTTAACAGTATTCGAGATAGTTGATTATTTCATTGATTTCTCCGCCTACTTCAGATGCGTGAAATATTTATAGTCTCTCAGTAATTTGGTTTATTGCGGAATATATTTGAATGAATTCCGATAAAAAATTCATATTATTTATACATTTAATTTGCAGATTGAAAAATCATTTATTTTTTCGTTACCCAGCAACCCTTTGGCTTAACCTCACATCGAAATGATACAGAACTGTTAAAATTTAGTTATACTTTTTCTGCAACACATTACACACGATACACATTCTTGTCGTCATGGAACAAAGTGAAGATACCCAAGAACAGATCGGGCGAAAAATGTCCACAGTGTCCATACTGTCCAAGCGCTCAACACTATCAACTATTTCAAGACTATCCACTTTTATGAGATCTGGTCCAAAATATGAAATCTCCTTCAAGCCTCAGCCAGATGAGAACATGCAACTGCTATGTAAGCGCCACAAGGATGACGACAAGTTTCTTGCAGACTTTGACACCACTAAATTGAGAGCCCAAGACACTTATACACGCCAAGAGGAATATACAGATGCACGTGATATGGTTCTCCAGTATCCCAGCTATAGTAAATTCAAACTACCCTTGTAAGATTCCTCAACTGCTATATATATTCTCTACCAACACACATCCTGCCAACAGGGATGCGCAATGTCTGGCACGATATAAGGAATGTACAGTGCAGTATAATCGACAGTTCAAGAACGAGCTCAGGAAACTCATCGACTACCAGTGCTCCGCTCTCGAGGCAGCCTATCTTGTGCGGCAAGTCACGGAGAATGCACTATCCCTAAATATTAAATATTGTTATTGTTAATTAAAAATCCTTCCTTTATAGAGTGACTGCCTATACCACGCTCTGGCCACCTTATCACAATGAAACGGAAATAGTCCGTACATCGCGGAAGTTCTTTCGCTTGACACCAAAAGAGCAAAAGAGGTTCACAGAAATTACTGGTATGCCGTACAAATCAAAATGAAATGTGATTCCTGAAATGTTAAAGTAGAAGTAAAGTGATCCAACGAAAAGTCGCTGGTTTTCTTCAGTGAATACCAATTTATCGCTGTCCAACTGTCTGGAGTCTCCAGTATTTATTGCATTAATATTCGTACTTCAGTGAAATGCAAAAGAAATAAACAAATTGCACAGACAAAGATTCCCAGAGAGCACACAGACAGTGCAGTCCAGTCCAGTCCAGTCCTTGTGACATTGCAATGCAAAATGTCGCAAGTTCTCGCCGAGTAGTAGACACTGGAAAAAAACGGAATATTTATTATAATTTATAGAATAGTTGGTAGTTTACTTGCCACACAGTCAAGAGGCAGGGCAGCCAGGGAAGGCAGGGAAAGGAGGCGGTGGCGTGGCGAAAACAGTTACATAAATCCAGGAACAGAAACATTCGCAAGTATTCACTGTATATTCGATCTGCATAAACAGTTTCCATTTCCCGGCAAAGTCATTTACATTGCAAGTATTGGGTGGAGATCCAACATGGTTGGGTTTCCCTGCCTTTATGCAAAACTACGCATAACTTTCGGGGAGGAGTCTCCCAGACACGGGACACGGAACTCGGGACACGGGAGACGGCATCTGGGATCCATGGTCCGAGGCATCGTCAACGCGACCACAATGCTGGCCGGGGCGCGGCGGTCCGTCTGTCATTTACATTAAATATTAACCCAAAATGTTGATAACCCGCACGCATTACAAAACGTGTCGGGGGTCCTTTGAGAGGAGTGGATGTGGCCGGACCAGGAAGAAGGCGAGCGGAAGTTGCATATACAAAATAAAAATGAATTCCTTTTGGCGGAGTTTATTTTTGGTAAAATAACAGCAAAAAAAAGGAAAAAGAAAAGCCGGGTGAATGAGGGGAAAGAAGAAAACCTCAAATTTTTCACTTCACTGAATTATTCATGAATGCAATTTTTAGCCACAAATAAAATATAAGCAGACGAAGAAGAATTGTGGGTGTGGCATGCACCAGGCACCAGCCACCAGTCACCCGGGGAAGGGGAAGGGGAACGGCTGCAGCTGTGCCCCGTTGTGTCGTTCGGTGTCGCCTCAGACGACGTTGCAGCATTTAGTGTAAATTAAAAGGGAAGCAGTTGAGGCAAACGAAATTGTGCATGAACTTTTGTGTGAATTATGAAGTCTGTTGTCACATTTGTGCCACAAATATTTGCAATTTTCCGCGCTGTGCTTAATTTTGTGGAAATATATTTCTTGGTGGAAACCCAGTCCAGCGAAGAAGACATATTTTATATTCCCAATCGATGGGATTACTTAAAGCATGGCAGGGAAAATCTGTAACAGTTCGCATTAAAAACATATCAATAGCCCTACACCAAAGTGTTTTTCCCCAGAAACTTTGGCTCGCTCGGAAAAACTTTGCCATCGAGCATTTAGTTCGGCTTTCGCCCGCAACTTTTCAGTCTTGCGGCAAGTTGAAAATTTGAATTTCAAATCGGCCTGCAGATCGCTCTTCGCCAACCCGCCCATTGGACTGATACCAACTTGTACTCAATGGGACCGGGCTGACAAATGACTTGCAGCCAAACTGCAGTGCAAAGTATTCGCCATGAATGACATTTCGGAGCCAAAAGTTTTGCAGGTGTTAAATACGCCTGCAATGGTGTCACCGATCCGAGGCGGGGCGCGGAGGGCAGAAAAACAAACACGGAAATCATGCACAGCATAAGCACCCATCCGCCTCGAACTACGTGGAGACTGGGGGGGAGGGAGGGGGAGGGGATATCAAACAAACCGAGAAGAGCCATTAAAATAATCGCTGCAATAACCGCATTTGGTACAATTTCGTAGTCCTCTCCCTTTTGTCTCTCTAGTCTTTTCTACCTTTTCGAAGTCAGCAGAGTGCGGTGGGCGGGGGGAGTGGGGGAAATGGGGATGGCGAAATTTGCATGCATAAGTTATGCGGAGTTTTGGGGCTGAAAACGTAACATATTGACACAGTAAACTGCTTAGATTGTCAAAGTTCGAGAGGAGCTTTCGGCTGCGACCTGCATCCTGTGTTCTGCATCCTGCATTCTGCATCCCGGCGGCAGCATGCAGCAGGCAGCAGGCAGTCGGCGGCAGTTTAAGGTGCATTCAAGTTTTTGAGAGTGCGCGCAAACAGTTGGCAAAAATCCTAAAGGGATTGCGTTGCATATTTCTGTCTTTGGGTCGCCAGCCATCGCTGCCATTGCTGCCATCGCTGCCATGTGTGTATTTGTGTGCCAAGCATATGCATTGAAGCCAAGTCAGCAGTGCCGTGGCACAGCATGTGTGTGCTTCTTGTAACTCTACAGGCACCGCACCACACACAGAGGCAATGTATCAGCAGCGAAAGAAAATCCATGCCACTCGGTTTCTCTTTTTGCCATAATCCTCCTCGCTGGATTTGTTTTTACTTTCGTGAAAATTCATACGAAAATAAGAGAGAGAGAGAGAGCCCGAGAGAGTGACAGAATGTTTGCCAGCAAAAGCGCCATTTTGTCCACTGCTCTGAGGTGGTTCGTGTTTGACATTCACGAGAGAAAGTCACTGCCAGAGTGGGGCATGCGCAGAACCACCCACGCGAGAGAGCCTCCTCTTAAATAGTGGGAAATTTCCTGTTCTGGATATACTTGGATTTGCGAGAATCTGGAACTCCTTTGGTGAATGCTAATCCCCATTAGAGGAGAGGATTAAATCTAGGACTTGCCACTGCAAAGTAGAATTGGATGTAAAGTCACAGTTTACCGGTGAGTAGATATTCCTCTTATTGAAATATATAAAAATATAACTTGTATGATGTTTAACTTCTCTAAAATAAGAACTTCGAAAAAAGGAGACATGTTTCCCCTCTTTTTCATATACTGGGTACATTTTGCACCCCTCAAATGGAACTTTATCAAATCCTAACAAGTGCCATGCCCCAAAAACATACTCTCTCCACAAATGAGAGTCCTCTAGCAAAACTCTCTTGGTGTAGGTCGTAAACAGCTGCAGCTGATGCGGTCGGTCGCCTGGGTTCTTCATCGGTTCTGCCAGCAACAACTATGAGTATACGATGGAGTACGGGATATGGAGTGGGGCTGTCCACTTTAACGAGCGCACCTGACCAACTGCAGCTTATGTGTTCAGGTTACTTTACCCTCCATACACACACACACACACACACACCCATACGAGTCTACTCTTACAGGAAGAAAGATTTATATTTTGTCACACTTACTTGAAACGACTTTGGCTGCCACTTGTTCTGCGGTCTATGGCAGGATGAAGATGGAGAGCGAGTAAGGACAGTGCGGGAGAGAGAGAGAGCTTGATTTTCCTTCTATTGGTTGTGTTCCATCGTCCTGCCATCAGCATCGTCAACTATATCGTTTTGGTCGCTCCATCCTCTGTGCTCTGTCCTCTGTCCTCTGGGACTGCAGTCAGCAACATTTACTTGGCCAGCATTACCTTTCAGCTCTGAGGCCGTGATGGAGCACCTTAGAGGCAGCAGATCCCGCACGATGGCCACGTGAGTCACGCGACCCTCTCTGGCTCCGATGCGGTGTATAATGTGCATTTCGCCTTGGCTGCCACACCTGAGTGACTTTAAGCTGTGCCAGTCGCGACGTATGGCGTTGGTAATGATGGTTTTGGCCAATGTTCAGCGTGGCTTATATATGTATACGCTCTCTCCCCGAGAGCATTGATATCCATCCTCCATCCGCCATCCTTTCTGTGTACGCAGTGCACTCTCTCTTCCACTTTTTATGTGTAGCTCTGGCAATTTTCACGTTTTCCCTCGTTTTCTCTTTTAGTTTTTTTTCTTTTTTCGGGGCACATGACTCAATTATGTTGGATTGACATTTCGCAAAGGTTTTTCATCAATCAAGTGTGCTTTTTATACAGCACTCCACTCGACTGCACTGCTGCTTGTTTTTAGTGCAGCGCGGCGTATACGTAATGGCTAACAGCAATTGCTAACATTGCACTTGCAATTTATCGTTTCGTGTGTGCGTCTGAATGACCTGAGGAAATAATTCTACCATTCCATTTGGCAATATTTATGTACTCTTTCGCATTGGATTTAATTTCGATTGCATCCTTGGCCCAAGCAATTTTTGTATAAATTGATGTATTCTCTCTGCTGGTTAGACTTAAAGGAGCTGGCTTTAAAATCGGTTTAAATATCTGTATACGTGTAAATATTTATGAAATTTCTCACGTAAACCATTAAATTTTCATAATTCATACAAATATTTGAACGCAAAATCCGAAGAAGCAACCATCAGCCGCGCTGACAACTCCACAATGACTTTTCTTCGCTTTCAACCCTGAAGGTTAACCACCCACCCTCACCGCTATCGCCTAACTGGCAAGATATTGTTACCTAAACAAACAGAGTGAAAGGAAAAGGAAAGCGGGAAGATCCGGAAGGGAAAATGCAATCACCTGTAACACAAAACTGAATACACAAACAAAACGAAGGGGCGAAAGGAAATATTTATGCCAGACTTTGATGTTGCCAATTGAAGAAGCCATTGGGCTGAGGACTGAACACTGACTATCGGGGATGAGGGCCAAATTGGTGTAAGCGTTTCATTTTAATGCCTTGATTATGCAACAATTGGGGAGAAAAATGTAAAAATTAAATGGCAACTGAAGCGATTTCTGTGTCTGTGGGTGCCTTTACACAGCAAGAAAGAAAGAAGTTTCTCCCCTCGATTTTCCACTTTCCCAATTCCGCTTTTTGTGTTGCTTATTTATGCACATTGCCTGGGCCTCTTTTTTTTCACTGGCGTTTTTCTGTTTCACTTCACATTTGGGGGTGGGGGTGGTAGAAAGAGTTAACCAAAGTTTATTGTAGCCCCCATGTACTGGAAATCGAAATGAAAACTGGGTCTGGGTCTGGCGATGGGTATGGGTATGGGTATGAGTATTCGGGGAAAACGGAGGTAAGGAGTGTGACTGGGCGGCAATACGAGTGCTACTCCTAAGTTCCATCCTGTCATTTCCTTCTTTTGTTGGAAAGTCTATGCCTTGTTCTAGTCGGGTCTTCGCTTGCAGTGGAATTGAGTGAATGAAAGGAAGTACATTTTACACAGAATATGCAAATAACGCCGACAACAATGACTGAAGGATGTCGACGGGGAGCGAGCAGGAGCGGCCATGCCATTAGCATGGACTGCACTGACACACAAACTGCGCAAAATGCTTGGGCCAAAATATTGGCCATTGTGTGTGGGAGTATGGTAACAAGATATCTATCCAGAATGTACATAATGCAGTCAGTGAAAATGGCAACAATTATGTGATTGAAAGAGAAAATTGAAGCCACCCAAATACCCGACATCTTTTTTATTTGAATATTAAATTAGAAAAGAATCTTTCGTATCTTTCCATCAAATTTCTATCACAATTCTTGGGAAGATTCGATCTAGGATTTTTGATATTTTTCGCTGCTTTTTAATGCCATCAACTTTTTGCAACTTTCTAAAAATATTCCCGGCTTACACAAAGAAATCCAATTTCCAACTTTGCAACCTCCAGCCACGCAGTTAGTGTATCCAACTTAATCGCTTTTCAATTACTTAACCTTAACCACTTAATTTATTCATTGTATTACAGGTGTCCAAGCTGGCAGCTCGCCCAATCAGCGGGCCAAATCCCGGCGAGTCCCCCGTTCGCGTAACAAAAAAGGTAACACAAAAACACATCTGCCTGATGGCTCGGGGGATACTCTCAGGATACCCCGCGGGCATCGGGACACCCCAGCGACACCCCACCCTTCCGCCCAACACTTAGCGTTCGACATTCTCTCTCATTGTGTGCGAGAGCGACGTCATCGTTCGCCTCGACGCCATTAATCCACGTGAAATGAAAGGTGAGCGATTTTTCCCAAATCCAATTTGTTATACAAAAAAAGGAACGAAAGGAGGGAAAGACTGTGCGGGAAAGCTGTGTGAGAGATTGAGCTGTGGGCCAAGCCCACTTTTAAAAAGAGTGTAGCGAGTGGCGGGCGGGAAAAAGCATTTTAAGGGTTTAACCAGCATTCTCCTTGTCGAACCCCGTGATCACCTGGCCCATCTGCCCATCCCTTCGTCCCACCTTCCGCGCCTTCTGCACCTGTCAAATGTGTTGACGTTAAGTGCAGTTTCATTCCATTTATTTGCCAGGCTTATCGCTTGTAAGCGTCTAATGTGTCAGCCTGCTCTTCAGCCCGGCCCTCCATTGATTTTGCATAACTCACTGAACGGCTTCCAATTATGCAGCTGCATTCTCTGGCTCCAGCTGCCTTTCGTCTTTCGGCTTTCGGCTTTCGGCTTCATTTTCCATATTGAGAAAGAAAAATCAATAACATTGCAGGGGGCGGCAGGGCAGGGCAGCCACTCATCAACAAAGGTCGTTAGTTTGATAAACCCTTGGGCCTTGGGTCTTTCCATTTCCCCATTCCCATTTCCCCATCGCACCCAAAGGAAAGTTGCAAAAGTGTCTCGAGTGCTTTAAACTTCTTCAAACTTCTCGCTGACGCTTCCGGCCGGGCGGGGCTCAGGTCGGGTCTCAGGTCGGGGCTCAGGTCGAGGCCCAGGACAAGACGATGATGCTCTGTGCCATTTCCGCGTTTCTTGGTCGACTGATTCTCAAGTGGCCAGTCGCTGAAGTCTGGTAGCTGGTGGCTAAAGTCTGGAGTCTCCTGCTCCGGCCAGCCGCATTAGGCCAGGGCCAGGTGGAAGCTGCCACCTTGTTGAGTCGAGTGTGCGGTTTTGTGTGCGCCAAAAATGGCCAAAAAGGTTAGCGGCAAAAAGCGGGACGGTCGGCGGGAGGTACAGAGCTGCAGCCACATCTCGAGTGCGCACTCTTCGAACGTTCTTCGATAAACTTAATGGCCATTGAGAGAGGCCCTGGCCCCAGCTCCTACACTCCTCCACTCCTCCATTCCTCCGTTCCTCTACTCCCTGCCTTTTGCCCCGCTTCGATGCCTCGCGAAGCCGTTAAATGATTATGAAAATTGTTGGCAGGCCCCTCCGCAATGACCTCAGGGGTAATGGCTTGGCCTGGTCTGCAGACCCGGCTTCAGCTTCAGCTTCGGCTTCGGCTTTGGCAGCTGCCGCAGGTCACGCCCTAACAGTTTTCAAGAGTTTTCCTTTGCGAGTCAGTTGAAGAACACCCAGAGAGTACTCGTACTCTCTCTTTGCGGCAAAAAAAAAAACGTCCATTGAAAATTGCAATCAAAGCGCTTATTTAATTATATTTAACCATGGAATTTGCATATTTATTGAAATAAATCAGGAAATTTATTAATGAATAAATTACTAGTGGAATGAATCACATCACAAATCATTGAGGGAGCAAAAAAATGTGATTGAGTGAGTTAAAAAAGAACTAAAGTTAATTCCAGACTAAATTTGGTTACATTCAAATGAAATTGACTTCCAGCATTACAGACGAATACAGAAACGACCACTATCGGTAATCAATTTTTATTGTCCAATTTTTCCATTAACTTTTTCTTCAAAAGGCTCTTTCCAATATTTTCCATATCCCACACCCAATGTATATTATTCCGCAAAAGGAAAGAAAGAAACAATTTAAAATTCGTCAGTGTGTTTGGCTCTTCCTGTTGTTGTTCGTTACCAACAGTCATCAATTATGGCCAGGCCAGGCCAGGCCGTGGCTGGCATAGGATAGGCCGTTCCGGCGACCCGCCCCGTCCGCCCACCCCGTCCGCCCCGTCCGCCTCCGCTCCCCTCCCCGGCCACGTTCCATTCCACCACCAAAAGTGTCACTGGCGGAAGCGCCCAACTAACTAAACTATGCAAATTGGTTATTTTATGGCCGAAACCCTTTTGTTGTGTGTGGCACCGGGCACGGGGAGGATAACACGACAACGCGGCAGACAATGCTGCAACAAAAAATAAAGGCAATGGAGGCAGTGGCATAGAATAGTATAATACCAAAAACAACAACAACAACAATACCAATAGCAAAAAAAGGGAAAGCAAGGACAACGGCACAACTAATGGCACAATTTAACCAACTAGCTGGATGTTCGCATACTGGGAATCCTGGGAGTCCTGGGATCCTGGGGGTCGCTTGGTTGGTTGCGAATGCGGATGCGGATATGTGAGAATTCAATGAAATGGAAACTAACAAAATCAAATTGATGGAAACAAAAAACGCAAGACAAAAAACAGAAAAAGAACAAGAGTAAGCTTTAAAGGACACTCAGACCCGCTGCCGACCTCGGACTCAGGCTCAGACTCGGACTCGGACTCGGATGAAAAGAAATCAGCGCAAATCAAACGAAGCAGCGCAGCAGGAAAATTGGGCCGGCACCGGCACCGGCACTGGGCGCTGGGCGCTGGACTAAGGCACAAAAAAAGTGGAAAAGCGGAAACGCAGCGACAAAAGGGCGGCTCCGGAGCAGGCAGCCTCCAGCCTCCATTCCGCTCCTTCTCCTTCCTGCATCTATAGAAACAACAAAAGATTCTGGGAATAGCCGAAGGAGCCATGACATGGAACAATGCCTCTGACTCGGCCTCTCGCTCTGCCCTTGGGCCGGAGATGAGCGGTGGGTGGCTATTGGGTTGGCGTGGCGTGGCGTGGGTGCATAACTCGTGCCCCTGCTTCCGTTCAATTTGAAGCCTGTTTGTTGCCCAAGTAGAAGAAAAACCGAAGCGAAAAACAAAAGCGGAAACGAGCAGTTGGCGGCCGATTGGAACAATTGCAGCAAAGGCGGCAGCGGCAGCGGTAGCAACGGCTGTGGCAGTGGCAGTGGCAGGAAATCAAGACGCAGCGGTGGCAAAAATTAAACAAACATGGCCGACAGCGGAAATGGCCAACACACAGCGAGAGAGAGAGAGAGAGGGAGAGAGAGCTACTTGGCCGATCCATTGTTTGAAGTTATTATTGGTGCAGTCAATCGAGTCGGGACGAGTCCGGCTGCGGACCCAATCATCGGTCGAACTTGTTATTGCCTTTCCCCTATAGGATATCGCCTGATTTTTCCCTTTTTCCCCCAGGACCCAGACGGGCAGACTCTATATAAATTTTGCTCTCCACTTCTGTTTGTCTTTCCTTTTTCGCAGTTGGCATGTGAGCGTATAATTTGTGAAAATTATTTGCTCTGCTGTCGTCCTGCAGAAGGAGTCCGAGCCCCTTGATCGGACTCTCGTTGCTCGTCAGCCGGTTGCCCGGAAGGGCGGAAAATATTTTTTCATCATTGCATCGCCGGGACAGAGCGGTCAGGGACGACGACAGGAAACGTTGCGGTCGCCGCCTTCAGCAAAAAGGGTTTAAATTTTAAATTAAGCTCCTTTATTGGTGGCTAAAAGGGAGGGGAACATCCAGGAGGAGCAGCCAGGGAAAATACCTCTTGCGGTGCGAGGATTGTCAAGCCCTTTAATTGCCTCAAGTGACCCAAACGGAACGGAGGAATGGACTTTAATTGGACCAGAGATGATTTTCCGATCAGTCCATCAAGTGGACAGGCAGAAGAGGCTTCTGCTGGCAGCTAAGCCACTTGGAAAGCCCTGAAGAGGAATGGATACTAAATATTTGTCTGCTAGCTTTATATTTTAATCAAGTTTATGAAAATAAACGCCTCTGCCAGGACAAACTTCAGACAATTTCACGCCTCAACTTGAACTCTGACCATTTGAAAGTCAGTGAGCCAACCACAAGGGCCAGACTCTCCGTTAGAGCCAATTCATTACAGAAAGCAGCCGGGGGTATAGGGGATCTACTCTGGGTTGACAACATGCTTCCAGCCATTATGCCCAAGCGGAAAAGAGCTAGGAAAAAGAACTATAGAAGGGAAAAGCTTCCCTCCCACAAAGCAACAAAGGGAATCGGGAATGAGTATCCGCGTGAGGGGGTGAGAGGCGCTGATGTGGCGCTGATTTTAATGCACGAAAGAAACGACAGCCTGGCAAATAAGAGTTGGCGGTTAAATTGCCAGAGGCCATGGCCCCAGCCACAGCAGCAGCATCAGTGGCCATAATGAGAGCTGCCACTGCCACATCGATGGCCGTGAGACCAGGCCAGAGGGAGGACGAAGGAGGGCTACAACCAAAAATTATCAACGAAAAATGTCGCCAAAGAGAGCCGCCGCCAAAAGCGTCTTGGGCCGTCTGGTCGGAAGTCTGATAATTGGAAATGATGCTCGAGTCGCACTCAAGTTGCGGGCGAGGGATTAATGATGCTGCAGCCAGAGACTGTTGTCCAACAGCGGCAGCAGCAGCAGCAGCCAAAGGATGACGATAATGATGGTTGACTGCGACAACGTGTTGCCGCTAAATGAATTGATTGTGAGATGCCTTTTAGCTGAGATTAAGCAGCAGCAGCACTACCAACAGCAACAGCAACGGCAATGGCAGCAATTCCAATGGCAACTAACTCACTCAGGCAGAAGCAAATTCAGCTGTGGAATGCCAGAGTCAGAGCCCTGAGACCAGAGCCCTGAGCCCAGAGCCCTGAGCCAGGCTGCATTCTAAGCCCTGAAATGGCATTTCATCTTTTTAATTGAATTTTAATTTGTTTAGAATGCGCTTAGAGGCATCGCACGCCAAGTGGCCAAGTGCTTCTGGCCAAGTCCGTAGTCCGGACACGCCCTCACTTAATTTACCATGCAACCCATCCACACAGCCCGAGAGCACTACTTGCAGTTGTTGTCTGGCAGCTTTTCACAAATCGATTAAATTTAATTTGTTTTCCTTGCCGGCTTTCTCCGCTGCCAGTCATCGTCATCGTCGCTTCTTTGCACTTCCTCTTTACCGTTCCGTACCGTACCGTACCCTACCGTACTTTCCTTTCCTTTCCGTTCCGTTCCATTGGGGAAAAGCTTAGTTTTGAGCAGTAATTTCATAATGAGTTGACTTTATGCTGGCCAGGAGACCAGGACCAGGCCCAGACCCAGACCGAGTCCCACGGCCCAAGCCCTGTCCTACTCCCCATGCCAGATGCCGATGGAAATTTTCACCCATTGCTGTTGGCAAATAAAACTGTTCACGCCAACATTAAGCAACTATGAAGTGTGGAAACTAACGAAGGGAAAACTTCCGGTCGGAAATAACAGGGAGCATGGAAAATATGTAATTTAAAAGTTTTCCAAAATTATTTAATTAAACTAAATTTTATTCCTCAATACCCGCTCCTGGTTTTTGCTCAACGAGCAGCGAAAGTCGCATATTGTCGTCCCATTTTGAGGGATTTATTTCGAGCTTCGTCCCGTGGCTGCAGGGGATTTTCCGCTTTCCTTTCCTTTTCTTTTCATTTCATTTCTTTCCTTTTTTTTTTGTTTGCTTGTTTGTTCCTTTTGTTTTTGGCCCATGGACAAGTTTTTGTCGGTTGGCAGCATACTTACCTACAATTAAAATCCCTCGCAGTTGGAATGTAAAAATAATTATCAAGAAAAATACGAGTACAACGTGAAATGCAAAAATGTAGATTTTTTTCCATTGTTGTTGTTGCTGGGAAGGAATCTTATACAATAATAACAATAATATCCTCTTTTTTTGGAAGTGAAATTAATTAAAATTTTCCGCTGTTTATTCTCTGTGCTCTCCAATGGCTGGGTATAAAAAAAATATGTTTAGTATTTAAAAAGAAAAGAAATAAAGCTTATTATTTGTTGGTGACTTGAATTTAAATTTAATTAAAATACGAGCTAATTCCGAACGTTTCGCTGTATATTCTCACATTATAATTATAATACAACTTTTTTGTATTTAATTTAATTGTTTCTTTCGCTCCCTTTTCGTTGGCACAGTTTAACATTTATTAACTGTCAAAACATGCCACGTCAGCTGGCAAATCAGACATCAAAATGCACGTTTCTAGGGAAAGCATTAAAGATAAATTTCACCTGTGGCCCCTGATGTGCGGAGTGAAGGATCCCCTCCCGAAGGATGGCAGCGACAAATAATATTTTCATATGAGAAATTAAATGAAACTTTTTCGCGCATACAAATGTGCAAATGTCTGGCATGTGTGAGAAAATGTCGAGAAACGAATGGGAAGAAAAAGGCAAGCCTGGCAAAAGCAGCACAAAATTTAAAAGCGAAATATTTAAGCGTGCAACATGGCGTATGCGCAATTTTCAGTATCATTCTCTTTTTCTCTTTTTTTTGAGTGTGTGTCAGAGCGTGTGGGCTTCGCTTTAATGGCACAATTTCTCTGCTCAAGAGATAGAGAGAAAGTGAATCGCTGGTTGTCTCCGGCATGCAACTCGCGTATTCGATGGGAAAATCTTGCGATAAAACGTTGGGAAAACTTTCCTCTTTGCAATGAATACATTTGAGAGGACTAGTTGTATGTGCTGCTGCTGCTCATTTGCATTTGGCCTTGTGGAAAATGTTTCTTGTCATTACCACGCCCCCACGAGCATAAAAAAAAGCCAAAAAAACAAAGGGGTGGAGGGATAAAGGCTGCAGCTGCAGCTGCATCCGCATCCGCAAAAATGTCAACAAATTGAATGTAATTCCTTTTAATTTCAAAGCAGTCTTAAAGTCCTTCCAGGACTCTATCTCGCTGCCATTTTCTGCACTTTCTTTCTGCCTGCTTCTTCTCCTATTCTCTCTCTCGCTCTCTGTGTGTAGCACGTGGCAAGCTGTCGTGAAGCAAATTGCCCGAATGAAGTTGCCGCATGCAACGCGGCAAGGCAGCCGCGTGCCATGAAATTAAGTTGCAAGCTCCAGGATTTGCTTTCAAGTTTCACAAAATTTTCCGTGCCCCCCACACACACACACACACACACACACACACACATAGAGGTACGAATACATACACAGTTGCACAAGGGACACACGCTATGGTCCTTGGCTTCGTTTCGTGGATGCTAACACGCGTTTTTGCCGTTTCTTGTAGCTTCTTGGCTGCAGTCGGATAATGTCACGCTAATGCCGCCAGCTTTGTCCTGCTTAATGTTGCGTCTAGTTATTGGATTTCGGCTGTACGCTCACTTTAGGGCTCTAGGTGGAGTGAAATTGATGAAGAGTCCTTTGAAATGGAGTCGAAATCACGGAATATGTGCACAATATTCATGATCGTTTTTGAGAGATTGAATCACTTACCGAAATTTAAGATTATTTAATTTAAATATAAATTTTACTGAACTCCATTTAATATATTAAAATATTAACAAAGACCGAGAATGGCTTCTTTATCCCATAATTTTTAAAATGGCAGATTTAATAAAACGAAATTCAGAATCTTTATATTCATAACGCTTAATTTTCCATTTGTAAAAGCAAACACATATACTTTTTATTATGCACATTTTGCAATAATTCCAGCAATTTTCGCCATTCCTTTCAGGACACTTTTCTTGTCAACCGCACAGTTTGCGTGTGTCCAGGATATGCGAGTACACGAGTATATATCGCTGATATGATAAATGTGCATAAATTATGCACATGCAGGAGGAGTATGAAACCCTATAAAAGCGCCAGAGGCGAACGCAAACACAATCCGCCGAGTGAAAGAAGCAAAACGGAGCTTCGAGTCAAAGTGAAAGTGGCGTGGCCATATAAAATGATTAAGTTGCAAGTGAAAGTTATTTCATGGGTTTTTATAATTTTAACAGGATTTTTATGCACGCCACAAATTGAAAGCATAAATACCAATTTCCTTGAGCTGGCAGCCTTCGAGGACTTTCTGCGGTCGCAGCACTTACAGCAGTCGCTTGTCGTCCGTACCCAAGGAAGAGATGGCGATGGCGATGGAGATGGAGATGGGGATGGGGATGGCGACTGGCAAATTGAATGCCACCAGAAATTGTTGGCCAACTATCGTGTGCAATTTTATCAGCCAGGAATTTCCCACAATTTCGAGGATCTCATGTACTATGGGGCGCCGCGCACAGCGGTCCTGGTGCTAAAGTTCAAGCACCGTCTTGTCAAGCAGTGGGTTTACACGGTGGCCTCGAAGACTGGATACTTTAACAATTCGCTGGCATGGTTTATGCTGGGCACCAGTCGGGCATCCCAGCCAGATGAGGCACACATTGAAGAGCATTTGGGTGGCTACAAGATGGGAATCGATGCGGATATCACTGTGGCCTTGAAGGCCAGAGATAAGTGGGGCAAATAATGAGCTAACTTTATGGGTGTGCCATTCATATTTCGCATAACTTGCAGCACCTCGTGGCGGCTCTATGATGTCTACAGGATTGATCAGCACGTGTCAAACACGCCCCTGATTGTGGAGAGAAAGGGAGAGTGGTCTCCATCACAGGGCTACCATCTGCTGGGCACCTTCCGCAGGAGCTGGATACTTCGGAGGCGCAACTTCCTCAATGTCACCCTGCGAGGCAGTACAGCGGTAGGCAGCCCCTTGCATGCCCCTTTTTGGTAGCGGCTCCTCTCATCTTTCCTCCGAATCCACCCAGCTGACGGAGAAACCTTCGGACTATGATGACATGGAGTACCTGGCCAACGATAAGCAGCTCCTGCAACTGGATCCCATGCAGCGGAAGACCTATCAATTGTTCAGACTCGTCGAGCGGATGTACAATCTCAGGTGGGAGTGGGGCAGAGTGGGACGGAGTGGCGGAGGCCTCCGAAAAGTGCATCAGAGTACGCGCTAATAAGCCAACTTTGCAGCCTGTCCATTAGCTTCACGGACAACTGGGGCCAGCAGCTGGCCAACGGCAGCTGGTCGGGCGTGATGGGTCAGATAACCAACGGGTTGGCCGACTTTGCCGTGTGTCCCCTTCGCTTTGTCCCGGACAGGCAGCCCCATGTGCAGTACTCACCCGTTCTCCACACCCAGCCGTAAGCAGATACTTGTTATCCTTCGATTAGGCGGTGGTCCATCCCCCTCTTCTCTTGCAGCCTACACTTTCTGTTCCGCCATCCGCGGCACAGTCACATTCGGAACATATTCTTTGAGCCACTCAGCACACAGGTGTGGTGGTGCGTCCTGGTCCTGATTACATTCAGCACCCTGCTGCTGTTGCTCCACATCCGCCACGAGGGACGACAGAATGGCAACCTTGTGGAGCGACGTGTGGCCTTTGTGTGGTTTACCATGCTGGAGACGTATCTGCAGCAGGGCCCGGCCACCGAGCTTTTCCGACTGATGTCCACCCGTTTGCTGATCAGCGCCTGCTGCATCTTCAGCTTCATGCTGATGCAGTTCTACGGGGCCTTCATTGTGGGGTCCCTGCTCTCGGACAGCCCGCGGACCATTGTCAATCTGCGGGCGCTGTTCGAGAGCAACCTGGACATCGGCATGGAGGACATCGCGTACAACTTTGCGGTATTCGGCAACACCAGTGGACAGCTCGTAAGGGATGTCTACAGCAAGAAGATCTGTCGATCTGGAGAGCACAATATTATCAGCTTGAAGCAGGGAGCCGAGCGGATTATAAAGGGTCGTTTCGCATTTCATGCGGCCATCGATCGTCTGTACAGGCAGCTGCTCGAGCTGCGGATCGAGGAGCGCGAGCTCTGCGAACTGCAGGAAATAATGTTCAATCCCCCCTATGCGGCCGCCTCGGTGATGGCCAAGGGCTCGCCCTGGCGCAAACATCTGGCCCATGCCATCCTCCACTTGAGGGCCACTGGCCTGATGCAGTACAACGACCGGCAGTGGTCGGTGCCCAAGCCGGACTGCAGCCTCTTCAAGGCCTCCCAGGTGGAGGTGGATCTGGAGCACTTCGCCCCGGCTCTCTTCACCCTAGTGCTGGCCATGATAGCCAGTGCATTGGTGTTCCTGCTGGAGCTGCTGTTCTGCTGGCTGGCTGCCTTCCGTCCTTCCGGCCAAGTTAAGATGGGTGTGGGCCGGCAGGCGCGATGTCCACTTAAGTAATCAGCTTGCAGGAGCCCGCCCCGGCTTGGCTTGGTCCTGGCACGACTTTCGGCTACAAATTTGTGTCGCTTTTAATGTTTTCTGCATTTTTAATAATAATAAAAAATGTGTAATAATGTCAGCTTCGGGCGCTTGCAGCTATTCCCATTGCTAGTCTCTCCAGCGAAGAACAGCGCAGAAATTAAAAATTCCATTAAACTGCAAACACTTGCATGTACTCTCCCGCCACCATCATCCTTTCCCCTACCCCGTCACCCTGGTATGGGGGTCAAGCCAAGTTTT
Organism: Drosophila helvetica; assembly: GCA_963969585.1. Classification (NCBI taxonomy): domain Eukaryota; kingdom Metazoa; phylum Arthropoda; class Insecta; order Diptera; family Drosophilidae; genus Drosophila; species Drosophila helvetica. Next base: position 5,386,450 of record OZ018403.1, read on the forward strand.
CTACACGAAGCGAGCTCTTCATTTAGACTTAATTATGAAGGGGCCATGGCATGGCGGTGGCGGTGGAGGAAGAGTGGGAAAATGTCACTTGTTTTCTATTAACTGACAAGCTTTTAAGGGGGAAAACCCCTGAATCGGCAAGCGCTAACAAGAAAAGGGGTCGCTCCACTGCTGCTTCCTAGGTGGGAAAATATATCTATCTCTGTATAATACAGTCATTCGACATTAACAGAGGATCTTATAAAATGTATTGTACTTATAGCAATAGGAGCCCTGAAGCCCCATTTTGTTCCACTCAACTCCCTCCCATTACATTCCATTGCAATATCTTAATAAATACGTCAGTAAATGGTTGCAGTAATCACAAACCTAATTGTAAAGTAATCACATTTGTTGCAATTGAATGCGCTGTCGCTGTCGTTGTCGTTGTCGTTGTCCCTGCCCCAGCGCTGGCCATGAGACGACCGAGGCATGAGAAGCTCCCATCTGACTGTGGTCACGCATAACCTTCAATTAAGTTGTCATAATGTCTGACAGGCACGGACAACGGAGCAACGGGACAACGGGAGAACGGAACAACGGCTAGGGGACCATGAGACAGGGAACAATCCTTGACTCACACAGCAATATAATCCCATCTGTATGGGGACTTTAGAATGAGATTGTGCAATGACACGGTCATGACTGGTTCAGCAATTGCAACACGATCCGTGGGCGGATAAAACTTGTATAAATCGGTTGATTTTAAGTAGTCTCCATTGGGGCATAGCTCTAGCTGCTTTCTTGCTGTAAGTAGTGCTAATTATTCTAGAAAAATTCAAATAAAAACCCATAATATATAGCTATCGATTGCACATACAACATACATGCAAGGGACTCTCTCCCCACATACATACTTACACATGTCAAATTATGCAAATTTACAACATGATTAAGCTCGTTTAGCCGGACTCCCATCCGAACTCCGAGTAAGTAGGCCTCAATGTCGTCAACGGTTGGGTCTCCGCCTGTGTTTGTTTTGCAATTCAAATGAATTTGCTTCGGATCCGGAGGGGGTTTTTGGCTCTGGCACTGGGACTGGGAACTGGGAATAGGGCCTGACACTGGGACTCTCACTCCCAGCCGCACATTTTGGCATGTTTGTTTCAATGTTTAGTTGTGTGTGTTTGGCTGTCTGTCTGTCTGTCGCCCTCTCCCTGTCCCCTGTCGATCCCACACTTCCGCTTTGGTTATATAAATTCGTACAAATCGTTCGATGGCCGTTTGCTCTGTTCCTTTGGCCGAAGTATCAATTGTTTGGCATTGGTCTTTATTTATGCATTGTTGTTGGCATCGTTGTAGTCCATGTCCATGTCCATGTCCTCTCCTATCCTGGTGTGGCCTATCCGATGTCTGCATGGTGGTCTGTGTATTTTATTGCTTATGGTTATAGTGGGGATAGAGGCCGAGGCCGAGGCCCGCCCGCATTCTGAATGAATTTATATTGTTTTTGAAGTGTTTAAATGTTTGTCCATGTTTGCTACAGCCTGCCTGGCCTGCCGTATGCGGGGCGTATGCGTAATGCGAATTTATGCAGGCTTAATGTTAATGCTGGGCTGGGCTGGGCTGGGCTGGGCTGGGCTGGGCGGGTGGTAAATATGCAGATGAAAGAGAGAAATACTCCAATGGCAATTTCCTCACTTCAATGGCAAGAGATTGAAGTTTATGCAAATAACGCCTTGAGCAGGGAGACTTTGATATAAGTGCTAATTAAATAAGACAAAGTCAACTTTAAGCTGATGGTAATAGACAGCAGGAAAATGTGGAAGTCCATAGGGAATTTTCTGCTTAAACACCAAACCAACATCTGACCAAATAGCCAAAACAAATTTCGAGCAAATCAATATTAATTGCTGGAATTCACTCATCCACAAATTTATTAATAAGAAAGAAAAAAAAGAAAACAACGAAAAGCGAAACAACAATCTGTAATATTTTCACAATTTCTGCTGCTGGAGGTTTTCTCTCGCCGCTTTACTACTTTTCCGCTTTCCACTCTTTTGACCGATTGTCGAGTCGGGGAAAAACTTTTGCAACTTTTGCCGCTTGCTGCATTTGTGCGGCATCCTTCCCTCCCTGGGACCAAATCGTCTCGTTCTGTACAGCTAATGCCTCGGACCCTCTGTCCCCAGTTCCCAGCTCCCAGCTGCCAGCTCCCAGTCGCAGGATTGCTCGCCTTGTGTTATGTGCTTATTATAAAATAATTAAGTCCTTTAGGAAATTATAGTTCTTGTTGCTCCGCTTTGGTCTGCAATCTTTTACCCGTTTTTATTCTCTCTTCCACTCGGAGCTCTGTGATTTCTGTGCTCTTTCCCCCACATTGTTATTTTGCTTTTGTGTATTTAATAGTTGTGGCTTTTGACTCTCCCTTTTCTCCTTTCTCTCCTTTTGCGCTTGATTACTCATGTGAGTGGCTGAAAGGAATAAAATAGCATTGAAACGGTTACCTCAAGCTTAAAAAACTCTACATAATTTGAAGAAAAGTCCTAGAATAGTTATTTTTACATGGCTAGATGTGTGTGCTCCATGTGCTCTGCGTCATGCTCTACCCACAGGCCGACACACGACACTCACACACACACAAATTCATTTTGTCTTCATTTTACTTGTGGGCTGCCACTGGCATATGAGTAATTTATTGTGTATCTAATTAATTATTGCTGTCTGCGTAATTTTTGCGGCACAGAATGAATGTGCCTCTGTCTGTCGGACTGTCCGTTTGACTGCCCCTTCTGTGGGTGTGGGTGTGTGTGTGGGTGTGTGGGCAGCATCGTTAGCATTGACTTAATTGCCAGACCACAGAATGACTCTATTAGGAGTTCAAAACCTAGTCGTATCTTGAACCCACAGGCAGGCCCAGGCCCTGGCCCTGGTCCTGGACATGATCTATGTGTATGACATGTGCCCTACAGCTCCAGGTCCAGCTCCAGCTCCTGCTGTACTTAAATTTATGTATCCTCTGGCCAAAACAGCAAAGAGTCTCTTTAAAAATGCACTGCACCGTCGCGTCGTGCGACGGTCCTGCCAGAGTGCAGACCCATCCATTTTTACATGCCACGGAGGATGACAAGTGTTGGCCAGCTATAAACAGGAAGCAGGACACCCAGGACACCCAGGACACGCAGCACTCTTGATAGAGGCATGGACACTGACACCCCGCCAACGAGCCATGAATGGCCCTTTAGTCAATGTCCAATGTCCATGTGGGTGTAAAAGCCGTTTGAGTGTGAGGTTTTCCACGAGTGTGTTTGACTTTGGAGGTTCCTTTATAGTGCTGGTTACTTTTAGGGATCTCTGCTGCTGCTGCTGCTGATGATGCTGTTCCACGAGCATTACACATCGCACTTTAAGATATCACAGCACTGACAGCGATTATCGCATATCAATTACCCAATATTCATGCACTCTGAGCGCAAACACGCGCTGATATTGGGCTCTAATCAATTTGCCAACCGACAGGACTTGGCATTCCCACCAGAGCATCATACTGATTAGGTTTGAAGGCAGCTTGGACTGGCTTGCTTGTGCATTTACCTGCAAGGAGGTACACTCCACGCCACTCCACTCCACTCCACTCCATTGAAGCGGAATGTTGACCTAGTCAACAAGCAGTACAGCAGCGACAGCCGGCCGGTAATCAGGGTGCAACGCGTTTTGGTCCACTCCACAAAACGTGACAAGGATCGCAAGGGCCCTACTGCTGCCGCTTCTGCTGCTGACCTGTTAGCGGAATGGAAAGCAAACAACCCGACGCCCGACAAAAGAAGTTCGCAACTGCAAACTCACCCTGGCCCGAGCTCTGGCCCTAGCCCTGGCCCTGGCCCAAGACCAAGTTAATGAATCGTAACCCACTTGCAACCATATGAAAATTAATTACCAAACTAGTTCGGAAAACTTTCGACACAGCAAAAGTTAAACGCACCGAAAAAAGTTAAGGGGAAGCCAGAGAGCAGAGCCAACCAATCAATTTTCGTCTGCGACAAATGGAATGCTGCAAATGGCCCAAAAAATCGTTAATCAAATTAAAATTTATTTCGTATTTTGCCACCGAAACTGCAGCACAGCACAGACATGGTCCAGCAAATTTATCATGGAAGCCAGTGTAAAATCCAGCAGATACCAGCATCCACTGGTTGTATCTGTATCTGCATCTAAATGTGTCCATGTGTACGAGTATCTGTGTACGTGTCCGCATAATTTTGATGGTTCGTTTCGAAGAGGTTTTTTTGGTCATTTTTCGTTTGTTTTGTCGACCAGGCGGGGCATAAATTTGCATCTCAATTGGCTGTTGGCCATTGGCTTTTCCTCTGCTGCTGCCGCTGCTGCTGCTGCTACTCCTCCTTCACCTCATCCAGTTGCTGCGCAAAGTCCTTGTTGTGGCTGACGATTTGCCATTTTAATTAGGCAATGTCCTGTCAAAAGCAGGCTCTGCCTGTGGCTCTGGTTATCGCTATGGTTATGGGTTGAGAGAGATAGAGACTGTGATTTGACTGGTGTTTCCGGTCAACTGTTTGTCCAGTCAAACAAAGTGCGAAGGAAATCGCTTTGCTTTTGGTTTGCCCCCTAATGGGGGCCATACAGCACATTGTTTCTCTTGGAATACCAGATTATGATCGAGTTTTATATTAGGGTTAGCTTTAATTAATCCTTATATTATTAAAAAGTCTGGTAAATGGGTAGGGATACCCCTTACGTATACGTATTTTTTGCCTATTTAAAAAAGAGAAAACTTTTGCAACCGTTTGACGTTCACACAAGCATACAAAAACTGCAACTAAATAATTGTCAAAGACTGTGCAAACGTCAATAAAGTACAACCCAAACGCATACATGCAAACACGTGCACACACCCACACACACACACACAGACATGTGATCACAGACAGGGGACCAGGGGACCGCGCTGCCGCTGCCGTTTCCGCTTCCGCCTTTGGCATGGCGAGTGCGTGTCTGCGGCTTTTGGCCATGAGTTTTGCATGGCTGTGTGAGGGATTGTGGGTGACTGTTGACAATTTTGTGGTCAAGTGGAGTCAACAGCTACACAGTGGCATCAAATTGCTGATGTGTCAAATCGGAAGACTTTGTGGAGATTTTAGAAATTTCTAGCTCTCCAATAAACTAATTCGTTGAATTTTCTGTCCGAAAATTACATGCTCAAAGTTACCCAACTACGTGCTTCTACACAGCACTTTAGTCCAAAGATAATAATTGAATTTAAAACAACTTTAAGCGAAATTATATTATGCAACTTATTAAACTTAATTAAAAGGTGCATTTTGTGGCTTTTAACTTTTCGAATGCTACGTTCCACCTGCAATTTCTCTGGCCAACCTGCAACTTTATGAGGCTGGCCATTTATTTTCCTGCCTCACGGTTTAGCCTAAGCCTTGGCTTCATTAAGTTTTCCCATTGCGGTTTTTAATTAATTAATGTCTTCCCATATACTCGTATGTGGCAGGGGCCTGTGGCACAGTTTACGGCTTAGAAGGCAGCAGCCAGACAAAGTATTAGAATTAAACCGGAGCATGTAGGCACGTAATTAAAAAGTGTGTGTGTGGGTCCTAGGCGAAAACTTATGCTCAGCCCAAGGAGAGCCAAAGAAACTGGAAACTGAGTCAACAACTTTCTATTTTGTCAATGAGCTGCTGCTGCTGAAGCTACAGCTGCAAAAAGTGCGGAGTTAGGTTCGGAGTTAGAGTTCGACTCAGTGTCATGAACCTCCTGTAAATGACACACTCTGCATATGAAACGAAAAATAATTTTTCAATTCACAAATGAAACTTTTGGCACACACACACACACTTCCAGAAACACTGATACAAAAAGGAGAGCAAACTTTAAACTTTTCATCATCAGCAGCAGCAGCAGCAGCAGCAGCGCAGCTGCAGCAGCAGTTCCCCAATGTAAAGTGGTAAACCAGAGCTGTAGGGAGGTAATGGTGGGGATCGGAGGTCCAGCTGCAATTGGAATACTACTGTTCCGTTCCACAGTACGACCGAGTGTGTATTTCTTTGGGGTCGGGGTGGGTTTTCTGTGTGGCACTCCTTGCTGTTTTTCTTTTAGCCACGGCCCAAACTCCAGAAGGAAATTACAAACCAAAGTAAACGCCAAGAGCAGCCAAGGAAGTTGTTGACGCAGGGCGAGCGCCGGCGCTGAGTGTCAGTGTCATATCCTGTGCCAAAAGTGCACACAGAACTCCAGACCCCGGGCCAGACCCATAACCGAGAGCCAAGCACCAAGACCGAGGACCGAGGACCAAGGACCAAGTCAAGTTGAGACTCCGAAACCCAGACAGAGACAGAGACAGAGACTGAGGCTGCACATTACAAATGAATAATTTATGCGCGCGCTCTCAACGGCAGATGGATGTGGGATATGGATGGGAAAGGGAATGGGGATGGAGATGGAAATGGAAATGGAAATGGGAGCCACTGCAGACTCCTGCCACCCATAGACACAGTCACGGAGGACTGCGGCAACGTCCAATCCTGGTCAATGCCAAATGAGTTGTGGCAACGTCTCGCTGGTGCCATAAAAGGGAAAAAGGCAAACGGGAAGGCAAGCGGGAAGCTGTTGCTCTGCATAAACTAAAATCTTTTGCACCGAAAAACCACTTCTCTCCCCCATGCATCCTCCAGCAGGTCCAGCAGGACCAGCAGGACCAAAGAGGAGCAGAGCAAATTACATGGCTCGGGTGTGAAAATTATCTCCTTGGCGAAGCGGCAAAGAAGACGGAAGAAAGCGCAAACTCAAAAGTTATTAGAGCAAATTTTTGCCTTTTGCCTAAGTAATGGCCAAGTGCATATCTCTCAGCACATATTGAGTTATGACTTAATTGGATAAGAGCCCGCTTTGCGCAACTTTGCCCTCCCATTCCGCTGGCCCATAAAGTTGGCCAGCCCCAAAGTTGAGACACAAATTTTTCCTGCTTTCTGGTTTGGTGGAATGCGGTGGAATGGATCTCGTAAGACTGTGATTATGTTCTCCGTGAGCCAAAATTAATTTCTTCTGATTACACTAGTCAACACGACATTTCCGCTGTGGCCCAAAATGACTTTTACTGTTAGATTTCGGGATTTAAATTTTTCTAGTTTAGTTTTCTTTAAAGAATTTTTTAAAATCTTTTATTATTGCTCATGTTTTTTTTCAGAGGTAGTGCTTTTATTTTTTACATAACTTAATTATCTTATATCTGGTTGCGTAAAAGCTTGCAGTTCTGAAAAGCTGACAAATGCAGCTATAAATCCAACTCAGACGTGTTGCAGCTGCTGCTTGACGTCTGGAAGATATTAAGCTTTTTAATTAAATTTTATAATTTCTTGCGGTATTTTTTTCGGAAATTGTGACTTTAAAAACTCAGTAAAAGTCGAAAAAAAATGGATGAATAAATCGATGGATAAACGGCAAATTTCAAGAATTCTTAGTGTTATCTTGCTTCTCCCCAGCCCTCTGCTCTCATGATTGCAGTGTATTTTAATTTCTCAATTGTGCAGTTACGCGATTATTGGGATATTCCCATATGCATATATGGAAGACTCTGTTCTCATTTCATAAATATGACGTCAAACCCATTGTATTCACATTTGATAAGGGTTACGCTTTGTTGGATTTCCTATTGTACCGGATATGTGTACACCCCCTAGAGTCAGTGAACTGCGAAACGATTGGAGGAATACTATATTTCATTGATAAAAATTAGTAACTTTGAAGTAACCCAATTTTGGATTTGGATTCTTTAAAATTGATTACTAGATTCTGTCCATAAGGTTTACAATCTCACATGAAAGCAAAACAAAAGAATCTCCAATCAAAGCAACTTTAATGCAAATACGCTACCATTTCGCTATCCATCTCCCTGGAAGCCGCTTCCGTTACACGCAACAAAAAAAACAACAAAAACAAAAGATAGAAGGAATCAAGGATATAGAAACACCGACAGAATGGCAGTGTGATTTGTGCTCATTTGTCAATGCACTGGTGTGCTTTGCCATTCGCTCCGCTCCATGTCGCCCCCTTGGCCAGGCCCCATGCCCCATGCCACATGCCACATGCCCCATGCCGAATGCAGTTTGTAGCTGTCTTTGCATTTGTCGATGTTGCCTGCCATTTGGTGAGGGCTCCGCTCCGAACACGAAACAATACCCATTGTCAGTTTTTGCTGCTGTCTCCACCCATTTGGTGCATGCTGTTGGGATTTTAATTTATAATTCAACACTCGAACATGTCGTCAAAGAGTTTCATCAATATGCACTCTAAAATCAACAGCACGATTCACAGCGATGTAAGCCGATTAAGCTATTCGGTTATCCAGCGACTCAATGGGACTCAATCTGTTGTTTTAGAGAGCAGAAAATATCTACATATATGCCTCTGGCTGTAAAAGACTCTTTCAGCAAAAATTTTGCTGATTAACTTTTGTTGTATATTTTTTTTTGCATTGCAATAGCTTGCAGTAGGCCGAAAACGGTCAATGTTTACACTGGCTATGACTCATTTCGAGTAAATATTGGTTTTTGTATTCATTTCGTGTGCGTGACTCGCAGGCAAAAGAGATCAAAATTAAACTTGAATAAAAGCCGACGTGAATACTCTTCATTTTTCTTGAATATTATAATTAATGCTTTAATTAGACTTACAATTGAGACCTCTGATCCGCCCATGAAAAGAACCGGATTCCCAGAAGCGTAGGAAATTGGCAATCGCACAGAAAAAGAGTTTTCGGAAATTGAGAATAAGAGAACCGACTCTCTGTGCGATTCGCTGTGCTCTCTTTGCATGCAATTGTCGTTGTGTCAAGCGAAAAACGTTTTCGTTTTTCTCTGGCATTTCAGTATTCTGGGGATCGTTGTGCTGAGAAGGTCTCACAATGTTTTATCGCGAATCTTTGTTGTTTATCATTAGCTTCGCAAGCGGTTCGTACACAAAGTGTGAAGCATATTGAATTGAATATTTGAATATTTGTTTCATTTAAAGTCCTTGCCAGTTTACAAGAAAGCTGGGAATGTGCAAATGGACTAGAGGTCATCGCGCTCAGCAGCAGATGCGATGCGCATATAGACTGCTCCGATGGCAGCGATGAAACCTTTCCCGAATGCCACAAAGAGAACTGTACGGAGTATCAGTGCTCGTATGGCGGCTGCTTCAAAGAGAGCCAGCTGTGCGACGGCAGCTATGACTGCTGGGACAAGACGGATGAGCACCCACACCATTGCCACAAGGAGCTGATGGCAGCACCCAAGCCCATGGAAACTGTTATCCAGTTGAGATGCCTGTAAGGAAAAATGTGCATTGATCGCTAAAGAAAGCCAAATTAATAGTGTTTTCCAGGGACGATCAGAGGAGATGCTCGGATACGGATGAGTGTCTGGATAAGAAGTACTTCTGCGACGGCATCAGGGACTGCTCGGATGGCAGCGATGAAAGTCTTGGGAACTGCATAGCGTCCCCGCACTGCCCCAGTGACACATTTCGCTGCGCCTACGGTGGCTGTCTGGCCAGTGCCAAGGCCTGCGATCATGCGATCGATTGCATGGATGGGACCGACGAAGTGCCAGCCATATGCTTCGAAATGCGCGGAAAGCCCCAGAGCGGTGTGTGGCCCAGCCACATTCCGAGAAGGAATGCCACCAGCCGGACCACATCGCCAGTGTTTGTTTACCCGAAGATCAAGACTCCCACGAATTCTTTGCCTGTGGATGGAAGCTGCATCGTTCCTGGCAGCCTCAGGAGTCTGCAGGTGAAAACCCTCTTCAATGTGCTGCCCTATACGCCTGGCTCGTCGATAGCCGATTCGGTTGTGGTGCGATTGAGCTGCTACGGGAATGATCAGCTAAATGGCAACGATATAAACCAATGTGTGAAAGGCACTTGGCAGGGACCCTGGCCCGAGTGTATTCCCACCTGCTCGCTCAGCCCGATCAACAAAGATCTCTCCATTCGGGCCATCTGCAGCCACACGGGTAGGATCAAAAGCTGCAAGCAACAGAGCACCCTTGGGAGCTCGATCACCCTGACCTGTGCCCCCGGCTACAAGCCCAAAAGTCCAGCCACTTCAGAGACCCGCCTGTGCGAGCGGCAGGACAAGTCTGGAATCGCGGACTGGAAGCCCACGGAAAGCAATCCACTACACTGCATTCCAGACTGTGGCAAAATCCTGCCAACCGTAAAGGAGCATCCCTGGCTGGTTGGCATATTCCAGAGTGATGTCAGAATGTCTTACTACACCTTCAAATGCACTGGCACAGTCGTCAGCCCCTGGAAGATTATCACTAAAAAACACTGCATCGATAAGGAGAATCCGATGCTGTATGCCATTGCCGAGGGCAATCAATCGGCCAGCTTTAGGAGACATGCGGAGCATGCCTATGTCCTCCACAGCGTGGACAGTATTTTTAAAACGTATGTCATTCACACTATATACTATACTCAGATCATCAATCATTAATCCTTAATCGTAATCCCCATCTTTGCAGAAATATACATGCGCTTCTGAAATTGGTTAATCCCCTGATACTTTCGGCCTCGGTGCGACCCATTTGCCTGCCTCCAATACCTAAAGGCCAGCGCGATCGCCATTCCAACTCGATGGCTTCCGTCACCACTTCAGATAAACAGAATATTTTTTATTTGATCAATATCGAAGAAAAAATGTTAAGCCATATACAAAATTAATAAACAAAAAAAATGTTCCCATTTAAAAACTTGAATCATGGTTCACCGATTTTTGTATCAAAAACAAATCATTGTTCTTTTATACGTTCACTTTTCTATTCGTTTTTTTTTGTATTTGTGATTTTTCTGAATTATTTTAATCAAACAATTAACTATGGCAAAGCGATCCGTAACATCTGAAATTCGAACGCCTTCGGCCTCGATTGCCCCGCACCTGAGGCCATGGGAGGTCATTGCTTGGTCCCAGGAGCAGCTCGGGGGCATCTACTCGGACTGGGGACTGTACTTTACTCGCCAACATCACTTCAGCACCGGCGTTCACTATTTCAATAAGGCCCTGGAGATCAATCCGCACCACGCGAATTCCCTGATGAGACGTAGTAGGGTCAAAAGGATGAAGGGCATGGCACCCGCAGCCCTGGAGGACTGCGCCAGGGCCGAAGGTATGAACGATCTTTGATGTAGAATCACCACGCATAGTGCGTTTTCTTTTGTGCCACTGCAGAAATCCTCGGATGGTCGATGGGTGCCGTTGCCCATCCAAATGTTAGCATTGAGATCTCCGATGCACTCTACGAGTCGAATCGCTTCGAGGATGCCAAGATAAATCTCCACAATTCTTTGGGGCTGTTCAAGGGCGCCCAGGCCAAGCCCAGTATCAGACGACTGGATGTGGTATGCTCAGAACCATCAATATATGATCCCCCATCGCTCACGTCTTATACAGGTCAATGAGAATTTCAAGGAGATGTTGGGTGACGAGACCTCACCGGCAGTTCAGCGCCTGATCCTTCGCATGATTGCCGACCAGGCCAGGGAGCCACAGCCACTCACGGATAGTTGTGATGTTGTTAGCATACCGGAAGTTCCGGTAAGTCAATTCGTGCCTACAGATCTGGAATATATCTAATGTATCAAATGCAGGAAGTGTTTGTCTCTCCGCTGGAACAAGCCAGACGCAGGCGCTGCTTCAATATCTACAATCAGACGTATCTGGATAAATGCTGGCTGGACATGGCCTTCCTCAAGGATCTGCGCAGCAACTCCAGTGTGCTGCCGCATTTTGCAAGGAAGTCCTCACCCTATTTGAAGAATCTGATGGATAGAAATTACGCATCAGCGCGCACTTTAACGGTTCGAACCTCTGCCATTTTCTTCCCTTTTTGAGGGCTCCTAAAAAGAGGACTATTTTTTTTTGTAATCAGAAAATGCTGCAAGCACGTTGCCCCATGTACGCCAAGTATTGCCAAATACATCCCAACGAGGAGCTGCATCGGAAGCAACAGGAGGAGAATCTGTACAGAATCCAGTATCAGACCAGGAGAAATATGTTCAAGATTTTGCGAAGCATACGACAAATGATACAAGTCGGTTCATTGGACGTGGGTATTTCTTTTGGCCTTGGGGGCTCTCTTCTAATGTCCTGCCCACAGAAACTGTCAACGTTTATTGAGGAGGTTATGGGCGATTATGTTACCATTAAGACGCAGCGGACAGTTCCGTGGAAATTTGAATTTATTAATGAGGTCTACAACTACTTGGGTTTGGCGCGCATTAATAAATACAAAATTCCCAGAGACATGAACGTCTTGAAGGGCGAACAGCGCCTATTGACACTCTTTGGTCTGCCCAATGAAACGAACCAAAATCTGAAGAAAGAAAATCCGAGGCACAGCAAAACGATGAACGTCCAACGAACCGACTTAAGGGATCCCAAGACCGAGCTGTTCAAGTGGGTAATGCCATATTTTGGTTGATCCGGTTTTAATTGAATCGATTTTCCAGGAAACTATCCGCTCGCTATGAGAGTCGCATGAGATTCGCCAAGCATCCCATAGAGCGGGCCTATCTGCTGCACGAGTTGGCCCAAGCCCATTTGAACAATAATTCATTCGATATGGCTGTTTCACGGGCGCGCAAGGCAATGGAGGGTGAGTCGGGGGTGGGATTATGAGTAGAGCTGCAATTCTGAGTACCGAATTTCCCCATTCAACAGAGGCCACCAGATGCAACAGCGTCGTGTGGTCCTTGCTGAGTCTGATTGTCATCTGCAAGGCGCACGCGATTGTGGGGAAAGTCGAGCACCAGAGGGATGTACTCGGCGAGGCCTTTGAGTTGTCCAAACGTCTGAGGATCCCGGATCTCTGCCTGTTCATCGATATATGCATAAAGGTCAATGCAGAGGAGCTACTGATGAAGAGGATGTCATCAAGAAGTACGAACTTGAAGTCGAGTCGGGATGCGGCATCTGATGAGGATATCGACTAAATTGCATATCTAAACTGGACGCTAAATGTCCACCCGGTCTTGAGCCACGCTTCGGGCCAATTGATTGGCCCGCTGATGGATAACACGAAGAGTCACAGCCAAATTACATAGACGAAACTGTAGAATCTGTAAATGTGACTAGGAAATATATATTCCGTATGTAATCTATTCTAATACATTTGAAGCTCAATGAGTACTGGGGTAGCCGTCTGCTCCTGGCGCAAGTTTGTCAACGGGAAAAACTTTAAAGTGCGACTTTCCTCTTGTACTTCCGGCAGGCCAAAAACTTTATCTCAATGAGAGAAACCTCAAACACATTAACGGCTGCTGGTGTTGGCCATTCAATCACGGTAAAGTGCAGCTGCAGAGCAGAGCAGAGCAGAGCAGAGTACTCTTCTGCCAACTAGTTCTTATATATATGTATATAAATAGTTGATGCTGCCTTCTTTTCCGACCTCGACTCCGACTCCGACACCAGCTTCTATTCTTGATTCCGTGCTGCTTCGTGCTGTCGGAGGCGGCAACCTTTTCAGTGTAAACTTTGCACACAATTTCGGATTTCAGAGGGGAAATGCTGGGATCTAAGCTTGAATCAGACTTTTCCTCTTAGTTTTTCCTGGTGTCTTGCCACCTGGCGGCGGCAGCATTGCGCACACAAAAGACGCAAATAAATGAAGCCATTTGTTGTGTTGTTAGCTGATTTTCGATGCAAAGGTTTGGCCAAAAGGTGGCAAACTTTTGCCGCACCTGGCAGCACCACACCAGCACCACCCCTGCCTTTGAAAATTGTTGGCAATTCCCATTAGTTTCTTGTCATTTAAATTTTTTCCCTTGCCTCTGCCGAGTGCTTCGCGGGCTTTTCGGGCTTCGTGTGTTTTTAAATCCGGCACGTTGAAAACTTTCCGCTCTCCCTTCCTGACTTTTGGCCCCCGTTCCGTACTGAAGAAGGTGATGTACATGCTACAAATGATTCCACTGCCACATGCAACGGAAGTGGAGAGTTCAGCAGCGGAAATCATTTGTCGACCTTTTTGTTAGCTGTTAATTTAGCAATATTTTTCACCGCCTCTTCGGCTGAGATTAATTATATGGCGAAGCTCTCAAGATTGAGATACTGAATGCCAAGTAGTTGGAAATTGTGCTCCATCTTGTTTATATTTGCCAGGACATTACACTGCGCCCTGGGGGCCTCATTATCCACTTTAAAAAGAGCTTTAAGGCCACCGCAAAATGTTCAGATCCCCATCATCGGAGGGTAAGCGTCGGGGAATGTCTGTATTGTGCTTTGTGTGTTTTATGAGGCAAAATTACACAAAGCCGAATAAGAACAAAGAATGCAGAAGGCAGGCAACAAAGAGAAACAGCAGCGGTGGCAGCAGCAGGAGCAGCAGCAGCAAGGAGCCAACTAAAATTGCAACTCAACTTTGTAGACACACCGGAGGCTGTTGCTCTTGTTGCCACTGCCACTGCCACTGCGGCGGCGGCTGTTGTTGCTGTTGCTCTGTTGGATGCCATAAAAAGGCCAAAGAAATTGCTTGCAAGCAATTAAAAGCGCAGCAAGGCAAATAAATGGCCACGCCCACGATCAACGCCCCACAACTGTAATAGACTTAAGCTAAACGGAGTCGTCAGTGGCTGCTGCTGCTGCTGCTGCCATGCTGTAGCTGTAGCTGTAGTTACCAACTTGACGTACTAGCTGACTAATTAGTCATAAAATTACATGGACGCAGGACGACGGGAGAAAGTCGAACAAAGGTCTGGCAAACACAGCAGGGGAGGTCCTACAGAGGGAGGCTACCCACTGGCCAAGTCAAAGTGCACTGAGAGACGCCGGAAGCAGTTGTCGGTGACGGAAATGCGTGCCATCTCCCTCGCCCACACACACATGCATCATGCCTATATACATATATATATATATGTATATATATATGTGCCGATGCCTGGACCTGGTTCTGTATCCTGGGCCTGTGCCATTGCTTATGCTCGGGGCGTTTTGTCTGCCACTAATTGCTGATTTCCCGTGCCGCTGGCTATGGAAAGCGGTCGGAAAAACCTGCAATGGAAGGGTGGGGGGCACACTCACGATTGCATCACTAAAAACGGAAACAGTGTGACCATCCCCCATGAGCGCGCACACAGCCAAAGACACTTCACACCCACACACACACACACACACACACACACGTAACCAAAGCGAGGCCGCACATTTGCCACATCACTTATTAGCTTTATTGCTTTTAACAATTTCAACTTGCGCTTCCTGCAAACTGGATGGCAACTAAAACGTGTGCTGATTAGTGGCACATACTCGTACACACACACACACACACACAGAACACACACACTCTGGTTGTGTGACGCCCCAATGCCAGAGACAGGGCCAGAGCCTGGAAGCAGTGAGGCAGAGCCATAAATTCCTGAGCTTCAGGCCAAACTGCAGCCAAAGTCAAAGGCAAACCAGACCAGACCAGACCCCACACACAGGAACAAGCCAGAATGATAGTAATACGAGGAGGGGAGTGGGAGTGAGAGTGTGGGTGCACGGATGGCTTGGGCCAAGCAGACACATGCAACATTTAACATTGCAGACAATTTATAAGGACATTCATGGCACACGGCGATGGCGGTGCGAGAGAGAGAGAGAGAGGGCCAGGCACATAACTTGGCACTCGGCACAATGCGAACAGCTCCGTTCTGCCCCCATCCGGGGCGGCCATGTGTCCTGTTTTAGTTTTTCTTTTTTTTTTTGTTCGGCCGCCCCCCCCATCACCCCTCTACAACTCTAAGGCTCCCACTGGGGCAGCACTCTCTCTGGTCCGCTCGCATTGTATGTGAAATTCAACATTTAAGCCACTTATGGGGCAAGTTGGACTGGCGTTTCAAAGGCTGCGTTGCAAGCAGGCAGCACTAGGCAGTAGTAGCACTGGCAGGAGCGGCAGGACAATGCCGGCTGGCAAGATTTATGGCCGCCTAAGAGCGTGAGAAGAAGAGCGCCAGGAGAGCGCCATGCGGATCCAGTGGCAATGATAAATGCCACCACGAAAACGTTTAAAACGAAGCAATAATATTTAGCATGTAATAAATGGATTAAGACAATTACACTGGGCATATTCCCGGGGTGTAGGGTGTGCTCTTTCGCCATACACCCATACAACCATACACCAGGCCAGCCAGAACCGCAGCAGCAATTTTCCTTGCCCAATCTTCTGGCAATCTCATCCAATTTGATATCCATTCGATGCACCCGAAACTGGCTCAATCTGTCAAACCGCCGGACACTTAAATCTGCCAGGAAGAGAGGCAATTTTATGGCTGCAACTGAAGCTGCAGCTGGATGCTGGAGGCAGGAGGCAGGAGCCTGTATAGTGGTGAATGTACGAGTAGTTACATTTTGTAGGTTAATGCATCGAAGACAGGACAGGACCGCACACACACACACCCACACAAAACGATGTCCCAGCATCGACCCAATCCAGTGCAGAGTCCCTGTTCCGGCCAATTCTTTGGAGAACAACTTAAACTGTGAGGCAGAGTGGGTTGGGGGGGGGGGGGGAGGGGTTGTGTGTTGAATGCATGCAAATTAGATTCGGGCGAGGTAGCAATGGGGCCAATCCGTTGTCCAGCCAAGCGACAAGGATAACTAAGCCACAGCCGCCTCGAACGGTAACGGGAACGATGCACTCCTGCTGCTGCACTGGCTGCAAAAAATTCCAGAGAAATCTGCGGAAAATCAGATTCCACCCACCCACTACTGCCCGCCCCCCCGCCCGAAAACTACGACTACGGCTACGGCTACGTGCTGGCCAGCCGATTGTTGGGTGGATTGCAAACTGTATTTATGACACGTGGCCACATGAAATTATTTGCGACCTGGCATTCTTAAATTGTAATTGTGGCATTTCAAGCTCCTTTTGTGCCTTGCCGTCACACGACATGAAAAAGGTGGACAGCTCAGGCACACAGGCAGGACTAAGTAAAATATACATACATACACGAGAAGGACGAATGCGAGTGCGAGTGCGAGTACGAGTGTATGCAAAGTCGGGTGGGGTCCTTCGATTCGTGGAGGCAATGTGCGCCTGCTTCTGACAGTTCTGTGCGGTTGAGCCTTGGCTTTCTCTCGACGATGTCTAGATAATAAAGTCCCCTGACAGCTCAGATGTCATATTCGGATGTATTTCGGTATGAGCATTTCTTACGAGACTCGCACAGCAGCGCAGCGATTACGCGACAAAGAAAAAGTCCAACGGGGGGTAAGAGTATTGTGTCAGCGAAAGGAGAAAACATACGAAAATAGAAAATAGATGAAATGCCAGAGGAACACACACACATATTTATTTGCCAAATGAGCTGCGTGAACAGTGGACGTGTATCAACTCATTTATGTAAGAAATATATTCCCCAGTGTGAAGGATCATGCATTCCACTGTAGTTCAGGCATATCCTGCGGCGTTTCTTTTGTGAGTTGAAACAAAAGCGGAAAAGAACCTTCCGAGTCAGTGCAGCAGTAATAAACTTCACCCCCCTCCAACCCCATATCTCACATCCTTAAGTTTGATTTCTTTAAGCGCAAAAAGTAAATCAAATGAGTTTTCGCATGCCGCTGACAGATAGCATTGAATGCAAATGGTCTCCGGGCTCTGGTCTGGCTGCTCCGCTCCACCCATTTCTATAAAGACAAAGCTTATAAATGAATGGCCATGCCCGCACCCCCACCCCCCCAAAAAAAAGAAAAAACAACAAAAAATACACGCCCGAACCGAAAGACAATTCAATGCGTGACCTGACTGAGCAACTGACGGATGTACTTGAAGTCAACTTCATTTTAATCAGCGACTGACAGCGACGCCCAACTATTAAAAGGGAAACGTAATAGTGTGTCTGTCTGCTTGGCCTCGAGCCAGAGCCAGAGCGAGAGCGAGACCCTTACCCTTGCCCTTATTCCGCCCACCTTTAACTGGGGGATAACGATGAATTTGATAAGCCCCGGGCGATAAGGCGGCGCCGCGGCAGACGTTCTTCGAGTCGACTTCAGTTCAAAATGGCGTCACAAAATACATTTTCAAACGAGCAGCGAAAACGTGAGTTGATTAGCAATAACCCGCCGGCTCTCTTCCTGTATATGTATGCATGAGTGTACGAGTGCGAGTGCTGCCCTGTGCCATTGTGTGGGTGTCCTTAGCGCCATTTTGTTTCATAGCCGAGACAAGTTTAATGGGCGCTCTTAAAAGGTTTTCCAGGCACCCGAATATGGCCCCCGACACATTAGTGCTCGTGCCGCTGCTCGACGGATACTAAAAAATTGTATGCATCAAGATATATGGTAAGCACGTGGCCGCCATATGTCAGAGCGCAAGCATTTTATTAATATTTTATACCTACTTGTTTTATTTTTGTTTTTTTTATCAAAAACCAAACAACGAAAGACAAACAAACAAACAAACATCAAAAGTTGGAAATGTTTTGTGCTTATTTCATCGTTTTCATCGCCTGATGAGTTTCCAATGAAAATAACCCACGCATATTGCGTAATGGCCGACACAGTTTTTCCGATTCTGGTTTTTGCTCGTTTTTTAATTAAATGCTTTAGCAATTGTCAACTATTTCAATACAGTTGCATGGCATAGCTTATATTGTTAGCTGCTTTAATTTGCCATCGGCTGTCATTTGTAGCAGTTCGAGGGCCTCCCTTGTCCCTTGTCCCCTCTCTCCATATCCTTCTCCATCTCCAACTCGATCCGCATCCGCATTTGCATTTGCATTTATTTTTATTGCTTTAACTGTCATTGCTTCTGCTCTCCTGCCCCTCGATGGTCATTGAAACTGAAGGCCATTAAATGGCATGAGGCCTTTTTTCTGCAAAAACATATTTAAAATTAATAACCATGGAACTCAGCACACGTCCAAACAAACCTAAAAAAATATAGTTTGATGATGATTTTCAGATATAAATTAAAGAAAATATAAGCTATGAATATATGCCCACTATTAAAAATAATTTAGAGCAGTTTAATTGATTTTTAGATAATGCAAGGCTGAATGATTTGTGGATAGCATTTCAGAAATTGATGAGGAAAAAGCAGCACCATTCCCCAAAACAAATTGTATATCCTTCCTCCAAGGCCTTCACCAAAGAAAACCTCATCAGAAAGGATACAAAAATAAAACGAATCTCAGCCAATAAACCATAAAATGACAAGCAACCCAAAATGCAGGGCAGGACATTGACAAAGCTCTCCAAGAAATTGGCCCGAGAAATATGCATGGCTACGGAAAGGGCCAACACTGGGCAAAACACAATCCAAACAAAAGGAAATTAAAAACATAAATATAAAAGTCAACCCACATACGCAAGGGTCAGTCGGCGGTGGCAAGGTGCCGCCTGTCCCCCCTGCCCCATTTTCATGCCACACAACCAGGGAAAATTATGAGTCAAAGCTTTTCGTATCTTTCGGCCAAGGAGTTGTGTGGTGTAATTCATTTGCTCTGCTGTCTTCAAACAAAAACACAAAAAAAGCGAAGAATTAAAAGCAAACCATGGCGACAAAATGCAGCAAATATTCAACACTTTTCCAAAAGGGAATTGGTGGGAAAAGGATTGGTTCTTGGAACTTGGGACTTGGGACTGCGGCAGCGGACGACGGACGGCGGACGACGGACGGTCTCCGGGTATACGACTCCGGTCGCCGTTGTCGCTTAACATAGATAAATTGCGTTAGAAAAAGAGGCGGCGGTGTCCCCGGGTCCATTCGTATAATTCACTTTTGTCAGACTCATAAAAATTGTTGAGTGACATTTGTTTGTGTTTTCCCGTTTGCCATTTGTTCCTGTTCCTGTTCTGTTCTGTTCGGTTCTTTTGCTGTTGCTCTCTTTTCACTGATTTTTGTGTCACACTGCAGCCATCTTTTTCTTTTCCACTAGACTACACCCACACACACCCACACTCGCATAGATACTAACGCTCTCTCACCCGCGCACACACACACACACACACACACAGCGAAAGGACAGTGTTTTGCCATTTCGCTTTCAGCATTTTTCTTCCTTTTTTGTGCGCCGACTGCCGACTGCCTGCCTACCAGCGCTCTCGTGTTGCCTGCCGTCTCTTCTGTCTCCACATAAAAGAAAATTAGTGAGTTTTGTTGCAAAAATATAAAACATGCCTACCCTCCTCCTCCTCCTCCGCCTCCTCCCTTTTTGGTGTTCTTTTTTTTTGGTTTTTGCTTTTGACATTTCTGTTGTAGGTACATAATGACAAAGGTTTCCGTTTTCAAATGGCCCAACACACAAAACGATGAAAAAGCTTAAAACTTGCCTTTGTTTTTTCCCGTTTTGTTTGGAAATTTGAATAAAAATGCATGGAAATTGCATAGTTGTGAGCAATTGGAGCCCTTGTTTGCCCAGAGTCTCATGTGTCTTGGATGATTGTCGCTTTTTTTTACTTCTCTCAGTTTTCCTTTGTTGGCACTACAACAAAGGCATGAAAGTGATTCACTCTCATTTAACACTTACATATGCAGAACATGTCATGATAGAGTCCCTCCAAAGCAATGCGATTTTTGCCTCCTCCATACACAGGGCAATTAGGATTCTCCATTGTCTCCGTTGTTCCCACATTTTATGCAATTTACTAGAAATATGCAAGTGATTTTTGAGTCAACAGACAAAGTTCGTTTGGCGGTTTGGCATATTGAACTTTCAATCGCCACCTGGCCCACACCTCTGGCTCTTCTAACGAACCACAAAACGTCCACAAATCACGACCAATACGTGCATCCCCGAACCGAACCCATCCGACCAGCACTCCACTCCACTCCATTTCCGTTACGCTGTCCAGCATCCGACCACTGCACCTTCGCTTATTAACAATCCTTGGAGAGATTTGCCCCCGTACTCCCGCACTCCCGTACTCCCGTACTCTGGACATTCGTGGTGGGTGGGTGGCCGGCCATATTCCATTTCCATTTTCCATTGCCATTGCCATTGCCGTTCGCCATTTTCCACATTAATGAAGTGCTCTGCTCGTGTGGGCAAGTTGTTACATTTTCTTTCGCTACGGCGTTGATTACATGAGAAATTCATGTTCAAATTCAAATTTAAAACTTTTGCCAACTGACGGGGAAAAACTTTGCTCAACCAGGTAACCGACAAATAGAAAATAAACCAACGAAAATGGAAGTTTTCCCAACAGAAATTTTCAGCTCGACTTGTGTTGAAGTCGTGCCATTGCACTTTTGGATACTTCCAGAAGTATTCCTCCTCCTCCTCCTCCTGCTCCTCCTCCTGCTCCTCGTCCTTCTCCTCTTTTGCTGTCTTGATTTTGTTTCTGTCTGACCATCATTTTGTCGCTGGCCATTGCAGTGGAAATTTGTGTCGGTATTTCTCTTTTTTTTTTCCATTCAAATATTATCAATTTCTATAGCTAACGATTTTTTCTTGCCAACGCTAACTGATTGAATTGTTAGAACGCTTTACGTGTGCGGCATCGCAAATGTGCAATTGAACCTGAAACCTCTGGAACCCTTCCACGCCACTCATCCCGAACTATGGCAGCGAGGAAAAATCAATTTTCGTCGAAATAAATTGTCGAATTTCGGGTATAAATGGCAATCGTTTGCCAACAACACTTTCTCCCTGAAGCCCCGCTTCTGTCTAACTGATTTTCTTCTTTTTATATATTTGTTTGTTGGCTGTTATGTCTGCCATAGCCTTTTCGCGGTCAGCCAGAATGATGTTTCGAAATGATATTATTTATGATAGTCGCCGCCACACACACACACACACACATATACACACAAAAGCTCAAAAGGGCATTTCATTTGTAGACTATAAATATCCATTATTTTTTAGCAGTCTCGCAGATAAATCAGTGTACCCGTCAAGTCACTGTCACCTCTTTATTTAGCCCGCTCCATTAGCCGACCATTAACCTATTTAATTATTTAATCAAGGACAAGCACGATGCTAATATGGATTCAAGGTGGATATGCATTTAAAGATGAATATTCGCTTCTAATATTTTTTCCCAGAATTTTCCATGGCCCTCAATGACTGAGGTAGAACATTCATCATTTAAGCAGAACAAAATTACTTTACCTAACTAATTGATGTATGTATGTGTACACCCACCTCTCCTTGTCTCCTCTCTGTCTCTCTTCTCCCCAACTGAAATGAACGGCAGCTTCATTATATTTTTGCGTGGTGCTCTATAAACATCATGAACATTGCTCATACGACACGGATGACGTGAATTGGCTGCTCTGTGGCTGTGGCTGGCTCTCGTGCTGCTTCTATGCTACTAATTGTCCCAAAATGACAATGCAAAACCGTACAAATTCTCCGTGCTCCCACATACTCACACTCACACTTGCACAATGACATAAAGCGCTTTGCAAAATAACCGAAAAATTTGTGTTAAATAAGCGAATAAAAGCAATGAAAGTTTTGCCACTTGCCTGCGTCCGGTCGGGTCCGTTCATTCGTGTGGCATGTCCATCCATCCGTCCGTCCGTCCGCCCGTCCGTCCGGGGTACGCTTCTGTGCCGTGCACTGCTCTTCTGCTGTTCTGTTCTGTTCTGTTCTGGCCGCGTTGTCGGTCATTTCCTGTTTTATTTTGCCAACTCATCATCATTGCCATTGCCATCCTGGATGGTTAGCATTAAATTTAAAGCCTGGTTGCTTGCCTCTGCCTCTTCCCCGTCTGCGCACCACTCTTAAGTGGTTGGCACGTTTCAGCGTTTTCAGCACTTTATTTGGGCTTTCATTTTCAGTTGCTCTCACTTTCGTTTCGGCTCGTTCCGTTTCGTTTTCAATCCAAATTGTTGATTACTTGCCAGTTGGGCGCTGATTGCTTCACGTGATATGCACATTAGCATTTCTGATTCAATTTGGTGGCATGATTTTTGCCCTTGCCTCTCGGCACTTCCTTTGGCTCTCATTTCCAATACATCCACACCCTTATAGCCCGAAGGGATGGGGATAGAGAGAGTCCATTATAGTTGACAGCAGCAGCCCTGTGAAAAGACAGATTCATACAATGTCAACACAAAACCATTGCCCAAGTTTTTCCTTTTGTTTTTCCACTAGTAACCCCTCTCCCAGATGGGAAACCGAAAAGGAAGCACACAAAAAATTTGTTTAACAAGCACTTATTTAGATTATATTTGTTGATTTCCACTTATAGAGCACTTAATGTGAACACGACTTCCAACCGCAATCTAGAGCGCTCTGTGGCATGTATCTTCCACTCGTATCTGGGTCTGGTGTATCTATCAGCGATGACAGTTTTCCCCAGCTCGGTTACAGTTTCATATTTCTTTGCCGCCGCCACCACCGCCACCGCCCCTGCCGCCCAACAGTTGTTTGCCACTCAAGTATGATTGATAATTCTGATGATTCATGCGTGTAATTCAGCTTAGGGTTTTTCTGGGTTTCTTCTATCTTTTCTCTGCTTCTACTTTGGGGTCAGCGGCGGCCTTATGTTGTGACATTTATAAGGAATTTATTTGCTTCATGATATCTTTGATTGTATTTTTTTTTTTTTGTGGAAACTCACTCTTTAAGAGCTTCTTTAAGCATGTCTTTAAATGGGCGCTCTTCGCCCCGCTAAGTAAATTACCCAAACCCATTAAAACGATGCTAATTAAAATTCAGCACGTTCTCCAAGAGGGTTCCCCGAACTGAGTTAAGTTGAGAGTCATAAGCCGTGCCATAAAACAGCCGAAACGAACGACCGCACAGAAGCCATCAAAAATATTGTAACACATTTTGCCTATTAATTGCAAGCACCAGGCGAGTCCAAGGCTTCTGGAAGGACACCCAGCCAGTCAGTGAAGGAAAATCCACTCAGCACAGTACAGCACAGAATCCACAATTTTCCACCTTTTCCTTAAGCCATTCCCCAGTGCTCTGTTCTTAATGAAATTTTGCAACATTGTTGATGGGACATCTGTTCTTTCGTCCCTCTGTCCTGCCTTGAATAATGACAAATGAAAACTATAAACTCATTTGTGTATTGGGAATCGGAGTGGCTACGTGCTTCGACGGGCACAGGTGACATTTGCGGCAGGTGCAGAAGCAGCAGCAGCAGCATCGGATGAGAAGTTCGTAAAACTTTTAGATGCCAAAAAGGTGAAGCGTTGCTCGATTTCGCTTGCCTAGTTGAGTGTGGTAGAAAGACTACAAATAAAATTGCAAAAAATTGAAAATATTCCGAGTGCAGAAATAGAGTAAAAAAACTCAACTCTAAAACCAGAACTATACCTGAGTGTCTCTTCAAACAACATATTGAACCCGCGCATGGGCCAACATTTATGGGTGTAGACAAAGTTCGCTTGCAATCGCAACACTTTTGTCCGTCATTCGAACCAACTTTTCAAATGTTTCTGCCCCTGGTCCTGCCTCCTGGCATTCCCTTTTCTGGCCCACCCGCATGTTGCCATGACAGTGCGAATAAATTGCAAACGCAAAATGTTGTGCGCAAAGTAAACAAAAATCGATGTAAGCAAATTGCAGACACACACAACAAACACACACACACGCACGCAGATACAATGTGAGACACAAAGATACAAAACTTTCAGTTCCCCAGTGCGGCACAGAAATGACGAAGTACGCGACCTCACTTTTTTTGGCAGAGAATGACAGACAGACTGAGTGACTGACTGACTGACTGACTGACGAACAGGTTGAAAACGTTACTCTGTCTGCACTGAGCGAAAAGTTCAACAATATTTATGGTAATTAAAATTGATTTGAAAAGTTTAGATTGTCTCTGCGGTCGTTGGGCCAGGAAGAGCTGCTGGCAAGCGTGGATGGGTTGCTGAAATCTCTTCAAAAATGCACAATGCTTCAGAGTGTACAGAGGGTGAATTTTAGGGGGAACACACATCATCCTACACACCCCTCTACCTACATATGTGTATGTATTTGTACATGTACATGTAAGCATAGTCGCCGCCATCCTGCATGTGTGACAAAACTTTCTAATTAAAGTTGTTGCATCCCCGAAAAGTTGTCAAGTTCTCACCGTGTTTGTATTTGGTAAGGGAAAAGTTTTCGGTGTCGGCTTTTAGGCGCAATGCGTAATATATTTTTGTGCTGCTGGGCTGCGCTGGTATTGCGATTATGCAGGCAAACTGAAGTCGGATTTTAATTAGGTATCTGGGCAATTAGGCAAGGTGTCATAAGCCCCCCCCCCCCCCCCCCCCAATTAGAAGGTCAAAAAGTGTTGGTGGGGAAATTGAGAAAACTTTAAGAAACTAACTTTAAGACCATAAAGTCTTATATCTTTGTTTTTGTTTATATTTTGTCTGTTAACATTATTAGTACTTTTTCAACCAGAAACTAAGACTGTAGACCAACCCCTTTCGGTCAGGAAACAAACCATAAGAACAAAATTAACGTAACTTATTTATATAAACCCGATTCATTTCTGCATTTGACCCCAAAGGGTCCTGAGTGTTGAGGCTGCTTCGAATCGAAATAAAACTTGGCCAACTTTCCAGTGAGCATTTCTGAATGAAAATAAAAGACAACAAGAGAACGAAAAAGAACTACCCTGGGTTTGCTCTTAAGTTTGCAATATTTTTTAAGTTTCCCATTCAAATTGAATTAAATAATATGCACTCGACTCGCAAACAGAACTTTCTCTGGAAACTGAACTTTCGCTGGGGCTCGGCTCGAAAGGGAAAGGCACAGGGGAGAGAGGGCAACGGGCGGCAACGGGTAGCCCAAATAAGGCAGAAAGGAATCTTAGCCATCTCTCGCTCTTGCAACGGCAACTGGAAACAACTTTCATAATTCATTTCTGCCTGAGTGTAACAATTTTTGCACTTTATGACTTTCGAGTGCGCGCTGTGCGAGTGCCTTGAGTTTTACTTGACTTTCGGGGCCCCGCAAATCATGCAACTGCAACAGCAGCAGCGCCAGCACCAGCAGCAGCACAGCGGGACCAGGAACCCAAGTCAGAGAGGGAGAGGGAGAGAGAGGGAGCACCAGAACCAAGAACAAGACCGAGAGAACTTCAAGTTGCAAACATTTTTCGGGGTGCATCCTCTCTCTCTCTCCGCAGTCCATGATTTTTTGTGCTAATTACAGGGGAAGCGAGGCTGATGGACGGCGCACTCCACTTGGCAACAGCCGAAAACAAACTTGCGGCCAAGAACAACAAACAGGCAACCAGAAAGCGACGATAACCATAAAGGCCAACAAAACAGCGACAACAATAACAACTGCAAAGAGAAGCAGGCGAAAAACAAAGAGTCAACGACAAGCCAAAAGGCAAGGCCGGGCCGGGCCAGGCCAGAAGCATGACCAGGAAGTTGTAAACGGCATTCAGGCAGGCAACCAGGGAGTCAGGGAGCCAGCTCTAGAGAGGAAGAGAGCCACAGGGACGACTCCAAGGCAAGACAAAGCAGCAGCAGGCAGCAGGTTCCGTGAGCCGTGGAGCAAACAGACTGGCAGGCAAAACGACCTCGAGCCGGCTGGCCAAAAGTGCTAGTACATGTTCTGGCCAAGCAGGTAGGAAGTCCGGCTTGGATTCCTTTAAGTTCTCTCTCTCTCTCATCCCTCCCCCCCTCCAACGACGACTTGTTTGCTTGTGAAGTGCCGGCTTGGAACAACAAGTAGCTTACTCCCTCTGAAAACGTACTCGCCCGAAACGAACCTGCTCAAAGGTAAAGACTCTGAGATCATTTAGTGTGGGTGCCCTTGAAAATTCTTTTCCTCAAGAGCCCCACAGCCAAGGACTTTCATTCCTCGAACTCCGAAGGCTTCATTAATTATGCCAGCAGCAAGATGCTAAAGGCTTGAATTGATTTAGACAGGAATTTCATTTACATTCCGTCGGTGAGGAATGATTTGTAGCCAATGACAGTTGGGAATAACCGCAAGTTATGAAATATTCAAATCAATTTTTGTAGCAGCATCAGGAGCAGGAACAGGAGCAGGACCAGCAGAGTCTTCCTATCGACACATCTGTTATTGTGTTTAAATTTTGATTGTTTTGCGTAAGTTTGAGGTTCGATTTCGGTTCGATTTCATTCATACATAAACATTGTTTATGTCACGCATTGACACGCGTCGTCCTTCTTCGTAAAACAACAACAAAAAATTCGATTTATATGCCACAGCAACAGCAGTGGCGGGGGCAGCAGCAGTGGCAGCAGCAGTGGCAATGCTGGGGTCAGAGCCACACATAAAGACAATTGAATGTACGCGACTGGCCCAAAGGACTCCATAGCAGCAGCTCCTGGTATCCCTTATCGCATACATACTCCCCCGCACATAAATATAAATAAATACATATAAATAAATAAGAGGCATGGAAAAGCTGAGGGGAAATGGCATCGGAATATCGAGTCGTGTGTATAGCACAATCGAAAACAATCACAATGCCACAGGAGCAAATAAAAAAAAAACAGGTCAACAGAGAGAGAGAGCGAGAGAGAGAAAAGGATACGCAATGGCAATTGGTGGGTAAATGAAATACTTGGATTCATTCAGCCGTTTCGGTTTGGCATCAATTATTTCCTTTTGATGCATTTGAGGCACGTGAATTTTCCATAAACCAAACAATACAATAATTAACGCGAAAACCCATGGGAAAAACCCCTATATATTCCCCATTTTACTCAGTATATCTCCAATTTGTTCTAACTCTAAATAAAGACCGCTAAAAGCGCACTACATTATTTCTTGGCCAAGCGATAGGAATCTGCTGAAAAATGTATCCACTTAACTAGCCAAACACTTTGGATAACACAAGACGAAATAAAAACTATTCTGGTATTTGCCAGAGCTTATCAGAAAAATACCACACGAATCTTGACAATGGGCTGCTGAGCAATTAATCTCATCGCACAAAACTGAGCAAAACACAAAACTCAAAACTCAAGAAATCCGGTTGGCTCCTAATGCTGCTTATAATTTATAGCACACACACACGCACACACACAAAAATCAACGCTCATACAATTTGCATAAATTGAAGATGTATCAAATGAAATTGAGGTAATAAACCCAGCGACTGGGCCTGGCAGGCTCCATCACATATAGGCTGGAGAACTGGAGTAATTGGCACTAATTTGCTTTCACTCCATTAAACGAGTGTGTGTTCGCCACAATCTAGATGCAAATGAGGACGTTCCACTTGATAGACATAAAAGAAAAAAATACTGGCTGGGCTGGGCTGCCTCCTGCTGCTGCGAATCCCATTAGAATCAATTAAGAAATGAAAATAAAATCAATCTTCGGCCACACTCGTCGTTCGCTCCCGCCCCCAGTGTGTATGAGGAAGTGACACAAACCTGCTGCTACGTTTTTAACCAAATTTATGCAAACTGCTGACAAAATGTTCAAAATTACATCCGCTCATCCTCTCGGAAAACGAAATGAAACATCTGTGGGAATGTGACATCCCTCGCGTCTTATCACCAGAACCAGAGACGAGACCGAACGACCGTGAACCAGGAGGCAAGAGTTCAGCGAAATGCCTCAGGTAATCAGCTGTTTCTCAGGCTGAAACCTAAGACTATGCTGTTTTCCGATGCTGTTGCTGATGCTGATGCTGCATTCAGCAAACAACATGATGCTATATAATAAATGTTGACGGAGCAACTTAATCGACCAGACAGACAACGGAGCAGACAAATCTTCGGATGGGAGCTGAAACGTCTCTCGAAATAATACAAATAAAATTCCCCGTTGCTGGACGGCTGGCCCGGCTTAATCCGGTTATTAAACTTTACACTGTCCAACCCATTCCCACATGTCTCGCTTTATTTTGTATTATTTTGTGAAATGGAATGGACTATAAAAACGCTGCGCATGCTCAGCGACGCTTTTAGTTCATTCAGAAATTTCAAGCCGTTCGGTCGGGACTGGAATACACCCAAATACGTTATACGATATAATATCTAGCAGACATGTCTCTAAAATACGTAAGTTTTGAAATGGAATGGAATGGAATGCTGTTGCATTAATTAGACAGTTCTAAATTGCTGCAGGCTATAAATGAAAGTGTTTTCGATAAGGTTTCCGGTCTTTCTGGATATCAAATAAATTAAATGATGCAACAAATTTGTTCTAATTAGGAATTCGCATACGAATAAATTAGTGAACGAAATCCAGTCTGAGCAACTCAGAATCATTTATAGTGACGTAAAAGATTATGCAATTGGTTCTGACGGCAGAGCAAAATCAAATATTTACATATTAAAATCATTTGTTTGGTGTATAAAAATAGATTTTGGAAATATATCAGCTATTAAATAATGATTAAAGACTCGTGTTTGTGTGTTTGTGTGTGTGTGTGGTGACATCAACCATGGTATTTACATATATTTATGGCTAAATAAACTGCTTTATTATCTGAGGTGTGAATCTGCGAACCATGAGCATAAGATGACAGATAACTTCTTTCTTTTGATCAACGAAAAATTTGCATACATTTCAAGCTCGATTAGTTCCATTATAATAGATATGTTAATCCGGGTCTAATGACCTTTCCCTCCCAGAGCGAAAGGCAGCAGGCTTCCGTTAGAATCTCCAAGCGAATAGAATGGGCCATAAAACACATCTATTTTCAGTTCCAAAAAAAGACGTCAGACAATGCAAGGTTTTTGCCATTTTCGGAGGTCGAAACGAATCAGTTCGAAATGCCTTTCGAGCGCCCACACTTCCAGAGCTAAATTCAAGCCAAGTTTTCAAACTGGAACAAAGCTATTTGGTGTAGTGGCTCTGACCAAAGCCAAACAATAGGGCCATAACTTAGGAGCATCTTAGCAAAAAGCGGTCTACAAATCAAAACTGGCTATGCAATAATTTCAACACATTTTCCCACTGTTTTTCCAGCTATTAATTGCATCTGCAGTGCTGATCGGCCTGTGCCATGGGGATGTGTCGGAAATAAGCAACCAGAAAATCGATCTGCTAGTGCCATTCAATGATTTGTTGCCGCCACTGCTGGATGAATCGACCACAAGCTCAACCACAAGCACCAGCACCACAACCACCACAACCACCGCAGCCACCACAACTACAGAGGCCCCTCCTCCGCCCACTGCTGCCATAACGAAACCCACAAAGAAATCGTATTACCAGAAGCCCGCCCAGCTCAGCAAGGAGGATAAGTCAAAGCCCAGCTCTGGCAAGCAGGCCATACAGCTGCTCTCGCTGGATCTGCTGCCACCCTTCGAGGACGAGGTCAAGCCGGAGGAATCAAAGCCCCAAGAAGTAGCCAAAGTAGTGGCCGTGAGTGAGCCAAAACCTGTGGCCAAAATCGCTCCCCTCCCGCCAGCTGTTCTGAAGCCCCAACATGTGGCCAAAGTCGCTCCTCCTCCACAGGCTGTTCTGAAGCCACAGTATGCACGGGTTGCCTCCCCGGCGATACATCCCACACAGGCCTCCATAGGGGGAGGCTATACCTCCCGATTCTCAAACTACTTCCTTACGAGCACCCCGCGGCCACGGCGCGGTCCCCTGCCCACACTGACGCCCTTTCCACGGCACATCAAGCAGTAGAAATCCATTTAATTAATTTAGATAAGAAGTAAATCAAAAGCAAAGCCAACAACAAACATAAAATTAATTAAACACGACACAAGCTGAATGGTAAACAAAGTGAATGAGTGGAAAATATTCTGTATTATTTATAAGCGACAGTTTTAAGCGCCACAAGTGAATTATGGAACTCTGAAAATATACATAAATTAAAAAAGAAACGATTGAATTTTTGACTAATACAAATAGTATATTGCATATGAATAGAAAAGAGCTGTCAATATTAACAGTTGAGTCATGCAAAATGGAGTGGAAAACATCACAGCAAGTAAACTGTAGGGTAATATACACACACTCGTAAATAGAAAAGAGCTGTCATCTCCAGAAACGTCTTGTGAAGGTCATGCATCAAAGAAAATGGAGACGAGAGCTGTCAAACAGTTGACAGGCACATTTAAAAATTTGTGATATGTAAGGCAAGGTGTGAGCTGCCTGCTGCACAAGGCACAAATATCTCGTTCGCAATTACTTATCTCTCCCTCTCCAACCCTCTACCGCTTTGTAGTTTGCACTCAAACTCTGGCAGACACACTCTAATGTACATACATATGTATACCACAAAAGCGGAAAGCAGATTCATCAACGGCATTTAATTAATTGCCAGCAACGTGCAAATAACTTGGCGCCACCGAAACTGAAACTGAAACCGAAACCAAATCTGACACTGAAAGCCGCTGTCAGCTGCCACATAGCTACAGACGCTCTTAGCCTCCAGCTAATATACATATTATAGCCCCCTCTCCCATCCCGTACCCATCCCCAACCCGAACTCAGTCACCCCCTCACGCCGCCTCTCTTGGCAGTCGTTCAACCTGCTAAATGCTAATTATTGCCCCCGACGACTTGGCGTTGATGATGTTGCCGGCATTAGGGGCCGCCGCGCCGTCAGATATTTGTCGCATTCGAGTAGCGCGCCCATTGCTGGCGCCCGGACAAGGGCGGCGGAATCCTGTTGCAGTGGTAATCGCATAGCTTGGACGATCTAATCAAATCAAACCATTGCCATACCGATTAGCCATATTTATGGGTCCCGTTTGTCACTCGACATTGATATTGTTTCGTTGTCTGTCCGTTTGGCCGCGTTAATTACACGGCTGATTGACATTAATGCGTTTGCCCGTGGAAAGGATGATGGTGATGCCCCTGCCACCGGCGATCTTGATGCAACAGCTGATTCGAATTGATGTTTGGCCAATGGCAGATGCGTAGCAAACATTTTCCATTGATTAATGATATTAACATAAGTTTTAAATGCCGTATAATGAATAATTTTGATAAATGCTTTATGCATTTATTTTTCGTTTGGAAGAGTGACGTTCCCCTGCATTTTGTTGATAAATTATTCCGTTTTGCTTACACAATTTCATGCTTTATTACAGTTTGTTAAATGAATGTTGATAAGCAAATGGAATGGCATTAACGTTTGGGAGATCTGTTTATTGTTGTTAAAATAAAATATGGTACTCATATGTATAACTCATATTTTTGGATGAAAAATTAAAATATTCCTAGTGTTTATTTGGGAATGCAATGTGCAATGCATAAAATGAAAAGAATAATTTACACGTTTATCCACTTTATTTATGATTTCATTTCAGATACGTTGCTGCGTAACTTTTCAATTAAAATGTCCAACGGGACAACAAAAATATTTGCCAAAAGAACCCGAAGCCCAAAATTTCTGTTTCTCAATTTAGTGTGAAATTGATAAAACGCTTTTCAATTGCCATGACAACTTTATAAGCCGATTCTCCTGCTTTTCTAAATCGTAATTTAAACAAAACAGAATCTGAAACCGAAACCGAAACCGTAGCCGAAGCCCCTCAATGTCAGGCCGTGACAAAATCATAGCGATTTAATGCGCTTCAACTAATTACTGCCAGTGGCAACAATCTGGCTGATACTCGTCGGAGTAGTAGTCTGTAGTCCCCTGCCAGCTGCCAGCTGCGGCCGGGAGCTGCCAAGCCGAGCAACGATTTAAATGACACTAAGCGATGCCGAAAGGCGATTCGAACGCCAGCACGACCTATGTGTACGCTTAATGGGATCTGAATGGTGAATGCTGATGTTAATCCAATAAAGGGGCGGTCTACCGGATGCTTTGATGTAACCCCATCTTACCTAATGCCACCTCAAGTCCTCCTTATCGCATATCACACTTTTTTAATTGGATTTCAATTGGTAGCTGATGATAATCCCCTTTCGTGAAAGTCTTGTCTACGGTTAACGAGATTTAAGCTAAGTCTTATATTTCTAATCATTTTCTATTCTAAAAAAAAAACCATTCCTTATGGGCACTCAATTTTGTCAATGTTTTAATGATCCACTAAAAGCGAGGCTTGTTTGATAGTTTTTTCTCTGCTATCTAATCATTTATTGCATTATTAATTACAAATTCGAAGCCAAAAGTTTTCGTATGCCTCTCGAAAGGGTATCGGCCTGATGCGCTCTCATTAAAAAAGTTTTGCGTCTGATGCGTGGAAAGCCATTAGATGTTGGCCCTGGCATTGGTGGGAGCTTTCCACACCCCCACCACACACACACACACACACACGCAAACAGATATGCAGATATGTCTGTATGTGTGGATATATCGTGGCAGCATTAAAAATCGCTTTTAACAAATGGTGCCATAAGCTCTTAGGCAAACTTTTAATGTGCACACATACTCGCACACATAGTGGGGGATCCTTTGGGGGAGGGAGTGGGGTGGTAGAGAAAGATTTATGTGGCCAACGCTGCGTATGAGCGTTGCAAAGTATTTTCAACTTTAACACGCAGCCTGAAGAGTGGCTTCGCTTCCCCTCCCACTGCATTCTCGTAGCATAACACAAGTATTTAGATATATTAAAAGTGTCTAGACATGGCCACATTAAAACAAACAATAAACCATCCACATAATAATAATACAAGAGAGTAGAAATAACAACTAAATTATAATATACCATCCATGTCGGAGTGTTCGAGTGTCCGAGTGTTTGAGTATCCGAGTGGGTTCTTTGAGTGTCCGAGTAGGTTATTTTCATGGTTAATAAGATGGGAATGATATGGCCAGCATTTATATTCCACTGGATGCAAATGAGCGTCAGGCAGACACCCATTTAACAATCATTTTTTACGTCAATTTAATTAAATTTTCCTACTTGCTTCCACGGTATGTTAATTTTATTTCCAGAGCCAGAGAGCGGAGAAAGACGATTTTCACTTTTCGCAGCTGTCGCTGAATGAATTAATGACCTCAAGTGGATGGTCGAAAGGACAATAACTTCCTGCCACAATACTGCTGCTGGTGCTGCTGCCGCGTGCTGCTGTAAATGTTTGCGCAAATTTTAAATTGATAGTAAATATTAAAGTTTGCTCGCAGATTCATGCGTTCCGTGCAGCCGTATGCTGCATCCTGCTTTAAATGCACTTTTGGCGCCAACTTTTCTCATTTTGGGCTCCGCGGCATACAATAATAATTTTTAATATGGCCATGTTGCAGGCCGTCAACCAAGAGCGATGTGAGATGTGGGATGTGTGTGGACGTTGATGAGGTTATCATCCAGCTGGCCACCCACATATCCCTTTAATTACACTTTACCATCAGAGAGAGAGAGAGAGCGAGAGAGATACATTCCCCAAACGAAGGATGGCTTGTAGTGTTATATTTCCAGGGTTAAGGATTGGGTGGATTGGGCCAAATTTACATAAAGGACAAACCGATTGAAGTATCGATTGTCGAATCAATGTGGCGTCAACGTTACCAACGTCGATCTGGCCATTAGCCGGCAGCAGCAGAAGCAGAAGCAGAGCCATAGATGTTCCACCCAACCGTTAATGTCTCGCTTCAGTTACAATAACGGAAATGAGTTTTAATGTGGAAATAATTGCATGTCATTGACGTTGACAGTAGCAACAGCAACACAGAAAAAACAGCGACAGATAGATACAGATACAGATACACAAACCAACGAACAATGTGAGGAATATTGATATATAATAATATCATTAAATTTCATTTCATATTTGCTCTCTGATGAATGGCAGACAGTTCAAGTTGCTTATGTGCCACAGCCACTACCACAGATACGTATTTGTATCTGTATCTGTATCTGTTTCTGAGTGTGTATTTTCTTCAGAATTGATTGGAATCGAAATGCAAAACCTTGACTCACTTCACATCCGGCATCTGGCATTTCTTTTGATGCATACATTTTCTGGCTTTAATTGAAAAGTGAAATCCACAATATTCTTTTCTGTTCCTGCCCTGATTTGTTTTGCTTTTTCGTTGCCTCTTGAAAGAAGACCTTGATTTTCGGCATCTGCAATTAAATGTTTGTGCTGGAATTGAAAGCACATCTGTATGTACCATAATATACATATTCTTGTGCCACTGGAAATTCGCAATAAATAAAGCTAAGCAGAAATGCATCACATAAATTCTGGGAAAGATTTAGTGCTGTCAGAATTCGAATTTCCATTAAAAAATCAAAGATTCTTTGAGGTTTATAGAGGTTTAGGGTAATGCAAGATTCTTACATCAGATTATTATTTTCCACTTTTGAATTAAACAAATTTCCCAATTACCATACAAAGATTTCTATATTTGTATTTTATTCTGCATTTGCAGCAAAGAAAATATAAATAATTTAATGCTGAACAAGCTACTGCTCCACTCAGCCATTTGACGCTCTCTATCTCTACAGCATATCTGTGAAAATTCATTATTTTTGCTGGGAAATTCAAAACTCAAAACTGAATGGCAAAAAAACAAATCATTTCTTATTCGCTTAACGTCTCCAGACAAAATGGAACTACGCATGAATAATGAATACTCCGAGCATCCGTCACTCATAAACTTTGATTACAATTTGTTTCGGGCCCAAGCCCTGGACCAGGCCGACAAACAAATTGAAGAAAATGACAAAATAGATTATCACTGGAAAAACAAGAAAATGAAAATGGACAGAAATCACCACCCAGCACGTCCCTGCAACAAAAAATGAGTCGAGTCTGGAGTCGAGTCGGAAGGATAGAGAGAATCCAGCAAACAAATACAGTAATTGACCGGAGGAGCAGATATATTTGACATTTAAATAAATAATTCATTTCATTCAACGAGAAACCCGTGTAAGTTCGCAGAGTCTAGAGTGGACTGGGGCTGGATTGCTCATAGAAATTATTAATAATTTATTTTAGCACATTTCAGGGATTTCGCACGCCGGCCACACGTTTTGGCAATTTCCGGGGCAATAAAACCGGAAAAATACTTGAAAATGTAATAAATTTTGAAAGACGTGGAGGCTGGGGGACGCTGTGAGCTGGGACCTCGGCCTGCGACCCAGGACGAATCTGTAGCCGATCCCCAGCCGGTCCCTGTCTGTTTGTGTGTGTGTCAAGGGTCGACAGCTGTGCAGCCCCGGGATGGGGTCAAATGTGAGTGCTTGACAAACTGTTGCCGCCGGGTCCAAATCAATGACAAAAATTACACACGAATGCCTTGGGCTTGGGGTATTCCAGCAGAGATTTGCAAACGTAACATCCCCCCGCCCATCACGACCTTGGGGGAGGTGAGAAAATTAATTTCATTACCGAGTTTTGCGCCTGGTTAAGTTCTCCAGCCAAATGGCAATTTATTTAACGCCATGACCTTAACTCTTGTGACTTCAATTCAGTTTTCCGTATACTTCACTCATTAAAACTTTAGACCCTTGCTTTCCCTTTGCTAAAAAGCCAATTAAATTAAATTGTTTCAAGTACTTGGGCCATGAAATGAAAATAAAGCCAAAAGGACCGCCAATACAGTTGTTGTTTGTTTGGTAAATGAAAAGGGAATTCTGTATTAAGAAAATACTCTCACAGGGTCATAATTTTATTTCATTTGTTAATAGCTTACTTCTATTTTTGTGTATATTTTTCTTAATTTTGTCTTACCTTTGCTCCATTAAAATCGATCACATCAAAAAGTCCCTTCACTACAATGGCCACGAAAAGTGAAAAGTATTTAACAAAATCAACAAAGAAGTCCGCTTCCACACCCCACCATGACCACTCTGTGAAATAAGAGCAAATGAAATCCAAGGGAGAGCTTTTGTATAAATTATTTTCCGCGTCGCAGACAAAAAATGACAGAAGAAAATCGAGAACAACAAAAAAAAAAAAGCGAACTGTCTCTCGCTGGGGCAGTCTTAAATCAAAGCACCAAAGCTTTTCAATGCCACGTTTTGTTGCTTGGAGGTCAAAAAATGAGCAAAAATCAATGGCAGGAGTTGGGGTCTCTCAGGCTATGCCTGGATCCTGTTGGTGGCTCGAGACCGGGAGTGGACGCGTGCGACTGACGAGCTTGGCTGGAAAAGACCATTAACAAAGTAAACAGCTGCAGAAGAGCCCCGAAAGTCTGTGAAGTCTCCCCCAGAATACAGTCGAGTCAGCATTATATTGTATGCTGAATTGAGGGGAAAATTAAAGAATTCTCTTTGTTTTGACACCTCATTCTGAAGTTCTTAAAAGTGGGTACTCCTGCTGGTGCTGCTGGTGCTGTTGTGGTTGGTAGTGATAAAAATTAGCATAATTTTAAGGCAAGTTTTAAATAAACAGCCATCAAATTCAGCCACCAACTAAAGCTCACAAGATGCCACTTGAACAGAAATTACGCTTTTTTTCTATGCTTTTATTTGGGTCAGCATAAGCCAGGGCCAGGTAGCCCATGTTCCCTCTTTAGATCTCTGAGAACATTCTGAGCCAGTGCTCATCTCCCGCATCTTGACAAGTAATTGCTCATGATGACCCAGATTAACGACGGATGGAAATGAAGAGGTGTCCTAGGGTGAAGTCTGCCCCAGATTTGATTAATTTCAAAGCTAAGTTTGAGTCCCCGCTGGGATTGCGACTCCATTAAATCAGTATGGAGCATTTTGCAGTAGATCTGGTATATAAAAGAGTCGTCCCAAATGACGGTCCCATTTCGCTTCCTTTCCTTAAATTTCGATCCACGAAGTACCCATAAATATCATAGAGATGAGGGAACTGTTTCGGCTTGAATATAAATAAAGCCCCGCACAGAAATCGATGGCGCTCAATGGCACCGCCACAAGACATCCGTCAATAATGGTGGTAATGGTTGGTGTTGCTTTCGGTGGCAAAATGGCCAACGGACAACGATCCACAAAACCGAAAACGGCACATATCGGTTATTGAAATTGTCTCGCAGGTGTCATTAACGTTGGCAGCACTTTACTGCCCGCAGTAGCCATGGGCGAATAGCAATAGCCATCGGACCAGCGGGCCATCAGTAGGAGAATGTGGAGCAGGAGCAGGAGCAGGAGCTGTAGTAGCAGCAGGTGCTTCCATTTGTGGCCGTGGCATAAACGAAGGCCAAAGTCCGCAGGGCCGTAGTCTGAAGCCTGACTACGGCCTTTGGACTCTCTGTACCCACCTCCCCTGCTATCAGCCCCCTGTCCGCTCTTTGGCAATGTCATTAATTTCGATTTATGGTCATTAAGCTGAGGCATCGGCTCCCTTCTATTTAATATGGAAAATGTTTAATGAGTCCTTATAATTTATGCGCATTTTTGTTGCGTATGATTTACCCCAAAAAAAATATCCTATATATAAAAATTATGAAAAAATTCTCCCGCCTGTCGATTCGAGTTTACGATTTTAATTAATGCCCTGCCATAGGCCATGTCCCTGCCACAGCCTTATCGCATCATCAGCTTTAATTTCACACTTAAAGTGTGTGACTCTTCCCCACAAAAAAAGAAAAAAAACTTTTGTTTCATATGCCTCTGGCCCCCGAAGGAGAGGAAAATTATGAAAGAGTCGCAGCATATTTTCTTGCATACTTTTTGCACAAAAATAACAAACCATAAATAATGTCATACGCTCGCCCAAAATGCCAGCCAATGTTGGCCACGCCCCTGAAGGCAAACCAGCCCACAGTTCCACCCAGAAAACATCCTCGCAGTGGCCCATCTATATATTTCTTTCTGGTCGCCTTCGGTTTGCTTTTAGGCCAAAGTTTTTGAACTACTTGCACGTCTCTTTTTGTGGCAGGGTGAGCGGGGGGTTTCCATTTTTTCTCGGATGTTTTGGCAACCCTGCTGTTTTGTGTCTTGGCCGTTCCTTCGGCAGCTTGGCCGAGCATCTTCATCTGCTGCTTAGGGCTGGCACGCCTTCCAGAGCAGGGGCTCCCGCTGCCTGTCGCTGCTTTATGTTGCCGCCGTCGCGCGTACCCAAACTTCAATAGGGTGAAAATGATAAATGGCCATGCTGGGGACTTTTTCTTGGGTGTGTAGAAAAGAGGGGGAGCTGAAGTGGAAAGAGAGACAGAATTGGAGAGAGCGTGAGAGAAAGAGAGCATAATGTGTGAGAATAAATATAATAAAATCATTTTTGGATACTTATTGCAAGATACAACTCAGACTTAAGCAAAATTTAAGCAAAATTGTAAGATTACGATAAAATATTGCCAACATTTTGGACTTTTCCCCCACGCACACAGAGACACAAGAACCGTTTCAGCTTAAGCTCGAAATCACTGGAATATTCATCACGATTACATCGAACCAAATTATATTAACACAGTCCCTGTAAAAGCTGTAACCACTTATCCTGGTGTTTGGAAATGGAAATCTATTTAAATTTTCTTGAAAGTACAATTCCACTTCATTAAAAATTTAGTTATTTCAAGGATCCCCCTAATCAGCTTAAACACCAAAACCAATAGGAAAACCCACTGCCTGATAACATCATTAGAAATTCAAAGAGCTCTACCTTTGGCTACAAAAGTGAAATTGTTTCGAGTACTCTTAGTCGTTTTTTGGAAACGGAGGGGATGGGTTTCTGCTTTGTGCATTCCGAGCACCAAAATTATTCCAGCCCCCCACCACCACCCCTCCACACGAATATCCGACAAGTGAAAAGCCAAATGCGTTCGTACGTTTTCCCTCCGTGTTTACACAATTCAACCGCAAAATCCTTTTGTTTGCCAAATATGCTCGGCGCTCTGTGCGTGTCTGTGTATGTGGATTTTCTCCTCTCTCTCTCTCTCTCTCGCTCTGCGAATAATGCATTGTTCCCTGTGCACAGGCAAGGTGTGTGCGTGTGTGTGGGACTCTCCGCCTTGTTTCCAGTCTTAGCGATAATGATGTTTATTTAATGCATTTCAGGTGCAAGGTGCTATTTGCCATTTGACGTTTTGCGCGCGCCATCGTACGTCGGATTTCAGTGCCACCCAACATCCACCCAACGCCCACCCACCCAACCACCATCTTCATCTAGCACTCGGCTGCAACCTCTACTATCTTCATCTGCAACACACCCACTCTCGCCCCTCCTCTTCTGACACTAATGCCCTGCTTGGGTTGGGCCATTGGCTTATTGGTAGTGGGTGTGGGTGTGAGAAAAAGGGGGAGTGGGGAGTTCAAAGTGGGGATGAGCATTGTGGGTGGATGGCGCTCATTATGCCAAACGTGGCTCCATTCCATGCGCCCGAGCAGCTGCGACGTGCATGCGATAAGCGAGAGCGTTAGCTCAATGTCATACGCTGCGTATACGTAATGGTTCGGTTCTGTTCGGTTCGGTTCCGTCTCCCCTTCTGCCAGCACATTGTCCTTTAAAATGCAACACACGTTTTTGTGGCACTGCATTTATCGTCCCTTCACATCCCATCCCCATAGCCCATACCCGCTCCTTCGCCAAAGGCAGCACTCTACCCATAAATAATGCACATAATCACATTTAAATAAGTAATTTAATTTGTGATTTTCACATATCGTTAAGTTCTTAAGCTTCATAATGAAAGCGTAGCTATGGGAGGTCTCCATCCCGTTAAACACATGTACATTTAGCTCTTTTGTGCGGTTAAACGGTACGAAACGGATACGTTAACAGTGGGGTTATCGCAAGTTCGGAGCAGTTTATAACTAAATATATGTACATATTTATAAGTAAATTCCTTGGATTATTTATATAATATACTGATAACCTTATCAGCACTATCCATACAGGTTGTACTTGGTGCGCCCTCACCTCAGATGTTTCCGTAGTGTAGCGGTTATCACGTGTGCTTCACACGCACAAGGTCCCCGGTTCGAACCCGGGCGGGAACAAGATTTGATTTTTCTTTTGAATTTTTATTTTATTTATGGAAATACATTTCTTAATTCACTTCTCACGTATAGAGCACAAAAATAGCTACAAAATAACACAAAATAATTAAAAATAATGAAACAAAATAATTAAAATATATTTTACAATTAAAAAAAATTAATTTAGAAATAATAATATTTAGATTAAAAATATATGCCACAAATTCAATAAATTATGTACATTTATGTTAAAGTGTTATATATTTGGATTTCTGTTTTTATTTTTTAATAAGCACCCGAATATTTAATTACAATATGAGTGTGTTTCGTGTTACTAGATATATTCAATTCTGATCCCAAGCTGTAAGAGAAGTGTAAACCATCCTTTAAAACACCTATAAAGTGGCATGCTATTGCTGCAAACTAATCGCCACAAATATCCCGCAGTAATTCCACAAGACCCGCATTCCTCCTTCGTTTATCTACGTTCATCGTTTGCTATCCACCCGCCATCACCGAAAAAACAATAATTTACATTTATTTACTGTATCAGCTTGCTGCTGCTGCGAGTGGTCTTGGTATTGGGTTGAAACTTTTGCATACTTTGCATTTTTATTGCACAACATCCGGTAACAAGGACTTTTCGCAGCATTCAACTGTGAGATATTCCAGCGCGGGGGAAGGCGGTGCAACCCCAAGTTAACCCCAAAGAGCCATTACCACAATGCCAGGGCCGCTGCAATTACAAACAGTTGTTCAACTGCTTGACTTGAAATGCTGCTGGAGCTGCTGCCCCAGTATGCAATCCCCTGTTGCCCCCCGACTCGACTCGACTCCACCCCCTGCTGTATCTGTATCTGATGCCGTCGTTTGCGGTTTACAGATTAAAGCGCGTACATCCGTGGCGGCGTGGAAAAGCCGGATGATGAGGCCACGGCAAGCCGCGCATGCGTCTCGGGGACCCCAAACAGAAACAAAAAAAAGAGCAACAACCATGGGGTAACCGGACCAGGACCGGGAATCGGGTTTCAGGATACACTGGGATCCACTGGGGTCACGCGGAGAGAGCAAAGAGAAGAGTCTGGTCAATGGCGTCCGGTGTCATTGCGTTTCCGTTTGAGTTGGCAATTTATACAATTTTCGCTGGCGCTGCTTGTAAAATGGAAAAACTTTGCCACCGCCGCCGCACATTTACTTACTATGCGGCATGCAGCACGGCTATGGATAGCTCTTGGATGGCTCGCAGACTTTTGTCCGGCCTCGTTTTTGGGGCGCGCTTTCGGGGCGGGGCAACGTTAAATTGATTTATAATTTCTCTCAGAGTCGCATTTTAACTTTTCCTGTTGCCGTTGCCCATTGTTGTTGCCCGTTGCCCGTTGCCATTGCCAGCACTCCTCCACGAGCCGTGCGTCCTGTTCCCGTTCATTTGGCATTTTTTAATTCGCATTTTTAACGCTCCAACCGAAGCCTCCAACCGAGGCTATGGCTATCCAAAGAGTGGCCCTATCGGCCCACACAAATGCTTGGAAAAACATTCTTTACAGCGCAAATGTATGCATTTCCAGCGGCCCTTCATGTTTGTATGAATTTTAACGCCAAATTGGTAACTGCAACAACTTGCATCAGCGGTTCGAGCCATCCGTACATACTCCATATATGTTTGTACTCGTACTCGTACTCGTTTGTATCGATGGCCGGGGAGGGCTCCTCTTCCTTTCCTTTTTTGCCGGGCACCCTTTAATTAAAAGTCAAAAGTTCAGCAATTGATATTGTAATCAATTTATGAGCCTTGTATTTTATTTATCCTCTTTGGTAGCCTTTGGTAGCCTTTGGTAGCGGCCCAAAAGTCCTGGGCAATCAGCATTTATGGGTCAACAAACATTTCGGCAGCGGCGCAGGCGAATTCATAAATTGTACTTCTTATATAACAAATCAAGGATGGACTTGAGCCCAGGGATTTTCGTTTCATCACAGCTACTTTTATGGGAACGTTAATCACATTAATAGAACCAAAAATATCAACTGTGAATGGCCATTAAAGTGACTGGATTCAAATGGAACTGTAAATGAAATCTGCCATCGGAAAATCAAAGGGAATCGCGCGAGGAGTCGCTGAGCATAATGTCCTCACAAATAATCAGAATAATGCAGGCAACAGCAGGGATGAGATGAGAAGAAAGGACGAGTACTAGTGGGGATGGCCAGAGTAAATGACAATAATGACATAATAAAAACGACTGTTAAAATATACAAAAAGAGAGGAAGCTTCGTTACAACATCGAAGTGCTTGATACCCTTAGAAAGTAATGGTTTCTATCCAAATTGAAAATATTAAATTAAATATTGAATACTAAAAAAAGCTGAGAAAATATTAAGATCAGGGCGTATTCTCATACAAAGCAAATATATAATAATATGACCAAAAATGTCTCTTTTGAGACCTTGACACCAAATTTGTAGATTAGATTATTTAAATATAACATATATACATATATTAGATTAGATATAACCATGAACTCTCACATTTAACATTCTGTTATGCATATATATAAATATATATGATATATGAGCGCGTATATAACCGCAATGA
This sequence comes from Drosophila helvetica, assembly GCA_963969585.1. Classification (NCBI taxonomy): domain Eukaryota; kingdom Metazoa; phylum Arthropoda; class Insecta; order Diptera; family Drosophilidae; genus Drosophila; species Drosophila helvetica. Next base: position 5,429,653 of record OZ018403.1, read on the forward strand.
CATAAACAGATATTGTTTATATTCGACATTCTTTGGCACTTGAGCGCGGATCGGCCAGCTGCCCAAAACGCAATTCAGGCATTTTTCCAAGCTCAGACAGAACCCCAAGGCACTCTTGCTGCTGCTGTGAATTTCTCTTAGCAGGCCACTTAATGCTGATCATGCATTTCCACAGACTCGAGCAGAGACCACGCGCACTAATACAACTGCAGTGGTACTCTTTTTATAATATGCGTGGGAGACCTTTCGCTCTTCAATAAACACATAAGAGAACAGTTTACCGTGGGCTAAGAAATGAAAAATTAAGAATTAAAGATACTTTCAAGCAAACAAGCAACATTACAAAAGCCCCATTCAAAATCAGAATATCCTCTACAAGAGTATCCCAAACATGATGGCAACTAGCAGACAGAAGCTGCCACTGCCACTGCCAATGCCACTGCCCCATTGCTGTGCTTTCTGCCACTGCGGCTAAGCAGCATGACAATAAAATAAACGTTAATAACGATAAGATAAGACGCAGCTCAGACAGACATTTGCTGCGGTTCCGTGGTATGGGGGCAAATGTTAAAACAATAACCAGCTAAATGTGCCAAACAAGGCGGGAGAGGTGGGGTGGGGAGGGGAGGGGAGAGCGTGACCAAAGACTTGGAATTTGTCCGCCACTAAGCTGTGAAGATGAAGACGTTCCGTCCCTAGGTCCTTCCCCTACGAAATGAGTGTCACCAGAAATGTTTTCCTCCAACTGGAGAAGCAGCTCCCCCCAAAAATGACATTAAATTCGTTTTAGCAGATGGGGGAAAATATATATCTATTTGAATTGTGACTGTCATGTCAAACAATGTACTAAGGCTTTAATAAATTAATGATAATAACTCGCATAATGACTCGTTAAAGATGATGGAGATCCATGCCAGAAAAAGACAAATATGTGCTTGTAAAAATTCTTTAAATTTGTTTGGCTAAGACAGCCCCTAAATACCATTTGACAAATCGAAAAGTTTTCATTTAAAACCCAAAACCCAACCCCAACCCCAACCCCAAACACAACATAAACCTTAAGTACGCTCCAATGATTCCAATTCGGTTGTGGGTTGGCCTCCCCGAAACTGAAACTTTTACCTGTACCTGTACCTGTACCTGTACCTGGACTTAAAGTTTATGACGCAGGTGTTTGCTTTGGATTAGAGCAGCAGCCAGTCAGGAAAAACCCAGAACAGAAAAAAGAGCAGAGCATGAAAAAGATGGGCTTACCTGTCGTGTGAGAGAACAACTTGACCCATGCAGGGTCCTGGTCCTGGTCCTTGTCCTGATCCTGGAGGTGTGAGTGCAAGTGTTACAACAACCATTCAAATGAGGATTCGGCTCGCTGCCAGTCCGGACAAAACCTCAGGATTCATTTTGCCAGCTTTTCAGCACAGCCGACCACAACAAACGGGCTACAGCTCCCCTCAATGGTTTGGGGGTGGCAAGGCTCTGTGTCTCCCCTATTAAATTGTTGATAAAACTATAGAACAGGCCTTAAAATTGTTTTTAAATTGCCGATGAAAGGCCAAAGCCAAGTGCGAACAACCGAATGGACAGCACATGGAAATAATTGTCTGATTTTTCGCTCTTTTTATCTGCAGTTTTCCATTCACTAAGCCCTTAAGATGGCTCTTGTTTCCGGGCTTCTTACGTGTGTTTTACTCTTATTCTGCTCATTAATTTTTCACACATAATTTGCTTATCCTTGCATCGGACTTAAAGCCATTTTGTGGTCCGTTTGGTGTATTTCCTGCGTTGGCATAATTAAAATACTTTTTTTTCCACCATGAAGACATACGCATTAAATATTATTTATAGGCGTTTGTTCGATGCGTTCGCAGATTTATTTATGACTTTGCGGGGACTTGTTAATATTTTTTACGCAATAAAATAATTAATAAGCGACAGCAAGCACCAACGGGGGACAGTATTAATTATATCGGATTAAAAATACATTAAAAAACAACCGCCGCGTGGGGAAATAAACATATCAGCAAGATGCATGTACACATAAACCTATATATAAGATATATATACATGTTTCCTTTCCATAAGCCTTCCGCATTTGGAATTTATATTAATTTCGTTGATAGTTTTGTATCCTTTCTGCGATTCAGTGCCGGCATTGGCCTTTTAATCAGCTTTATTAAAAACAGTTTATGCAAATTTAAATATACGATTAACCTTAAATCAATAACACATCGGGAATCCCTTTGCATTCTGTAAGTATTAAAAAATACAAAATGTCGCATTTGTTGGGCTTAATTAACGGCGACATTTCGCCATATAGTTTTCCATTAATTGCTGGCATCAAAGTGGATAATCCGTTCCGGTATCATGGGCTCTTCCGCTCTGCCATTTAGCTAATTATCGAGTAAATTTTATGCCATCCTCAAAACGATACCCCGGCAATCTTTAATGAGACAGTTTTTCCTACTTTCTTTTCAGGGGGGCGGAAAGGAAATTAAATGAAATTGCATTAACATTTTCCAAAGTTTGCCTTTTTTGCAATTCTTTCAGCTGATAGGAAAAATGTGAACGAAATGAATGCATAAAAATGCACTTATTGACAGTTATTCCAACAGTTTTTCCAACAGTTTTTCCGCTTGGCTGTTGCCGCTGCTCGGGCAATGAATACCAAAAGAAAAGTGCCTGCATTTGACAGACGATGGCCCAGATAGAGGCTACATTGGGTGGGGGTTGAAGTGCAATTGGCAGTCGGAGCAGCAGCGGGGAGTCAAACGTTTGCAAAAATATCTTTTTAATTTCATTGAGTGTCGTTGTGCCATCGGAGAGACTGCGGGATCCCGGTGCGGTACTGAAAGAGCTAGTCAAGTGCTGGCTCATAATCGATTTCATTATTTTTGCAAGCATAGTCAAACTTTTTAATTACACTTTGTTACTGCATTTGCAACTTTTCTCCTTTGGAAAAAGGTGTTATTCCAGCCACACCCGCACCCGCACCACCATGATGGGCAAACACTCAGCTGCAGCTGTAGCTGTAGCTGCAGCTGCAGTCCCTGGAAATCGTTCTATAATAACAGAATGAAATTTATGCATCCATCTAGAGTCCCTCGCACTCGCCCCCGCACTCCTCCCTTCTGCACTGGCTTGAGCACATGACACAAGTTTGTGCAACACTTAAACTTTAATTGTGCAAAGTTTTTGACCATGTCGTGTGAATGTCCTGTGCATTGTGTGGGCCTGTCTCAACCGCTCCCTCTATGGGTGTGTGCTTTGATAGATGGTGGAGAGAATTTCGCAAATGGGGTCACAGTCTACGTCTGGGATACCAAATGCATAAAGGATTAGATACGCACACACACACACACAGACACACGGTCGTGCAAAGCAGATTGCTCGACTACTACTGAAAAATACTTTGCCAGAGAGACGGAGAGAGAAAGGTGGAGAGAGAGAGAGAGAGAGACAGAGCTGCTTGATGTCTGTTTGCCAAATGGTTTAGCACACTCATTGGGTCCTGACCACAAATTCAATTTGCCTGATAAGATAGTAAAGAGCATGAGCACACAAAAACGAAACGAAACGAAACAAAAGTTGGCCCAGGAAAAGCCAACTATAAGGAAAACGAAAAAGGTAAGGAGAAATTGCCAAAGGTCAATTACCATAATATTCCTCTCAACAAAAAAAAATAAGGGAATATCCTTTTTCTCTACTATTATATACTGGATTTCCATTATATATCATTCTATATCTTCAACCATAGTACATGCTCGAATGCTGCTCGAACCCGACATTTTCGCCCAAAAACTAAATAATGAGATGCAAATATTTTAATGGGGCCTGTTCATACACACACACACACACACACACATCTATGCTTAACCCAACACATAGAGACGGACCATCCTTTAGTCGTAACTTCATTTATTTTGAAAAGCTTTCCTTTGGGCAATTTGGTTGCCTGGCGGGGCAGCGGACTGCCTGGCTGCCTGCCGGGCGGTGGACGGTGGACGGCCGGAGAGCTGTCGTCGTTGGCCCCCCAAGTGAGAAATATTGTTTTAGTTTATCATGACAGGACTTTTACAAGTTTAAACTGCTCATACATTAATTAAAAACTTAATAAAACACACACACGCGCCACAGGAAAAACTAGAACAACACATGGGCGAGAGCTAGAGCTAAAAAAACAGATCTAGAAACGAGCATGCAGATGGGTGGGTGGGTGGCTGTTCAACATGTGTAGCTCTATTAATTGCTTTCCTTTATTCTCGTCCTTGGCTTCTGTCTGGTGGCTGCTGATTAAGCGTTGCTTAAAGGTTTTAATTTCCCCATCCTACTTCTCTGCTACTGTCCTTCAGCTCCGCTTAACCTGTGCTTAAAGGCAGCCCTGTCCCTCTGTTTGAGCTCTGTTTAAGGACTGACCAACATACTGTCCTTTCCAGTTCTCTCCTAATTGCACAGCAATGTTGTTGACACATTTGACCAAAGAAGAGTACACGTAAACAGGAGAGAGAATGCCGGACCGAGCCACGCTGCAGAGTGCTGTCCAGGCTACAAAGGAATACCAAATAAAATTTGCTTACAGTCAGAAAAAGTTAAGCTTAAACGAATGCTGGAGTTGGGAAAAAAGTCGTAGATTGGAGTTGATGAAACAAAGGCGCACTTGCAGGAATTTGTTTTACAAAACGAGATTCTTCCGGAAATTTCTCTGGAATTTCACATTTGGTTTAGAGCTTCTCTGAGATCCATGGAATTACTTGATTAATTCATAAACAAAACCTTGTACATTCCGTCTCGAAATTCAAATAAACTTTACTTTAAAACTCTTTTAGGATATTTCCTCGTTGGAAAGCGTATAAAGACTATTTCATATTTTAATTTCGCAATGCAGCAGATACTCCAGATATTCGCAAACGATGCCTTTGAGCACTCTTTGCGTCCAGTCGTTTTCATAAAGAAATCCCATACTCATATTCGCACACAGATTTTGCAATTTAAAAGAACAAATTTGTTTCTTTCGTTTGCAATTTTAACCATTTCATATACATTTTTCTTGGCTGTACTGCTGTACTGTTCTTCTTGTATTTATTATTTTTTATTTTATTTTATTTTTTTTCTCCATTTTCTGTCTTGTTTTATTATTTTTGATGAATTACTTTGCATAGAAATCGTTGAAAAGGGTTTGTGCACAGCTCGCTTCCTCTGGCTGTTTCCGTCTTGATTTATTACTTCACAGAGAAAGCCAGAGAAAGAGAGAGAGAGAGGGAGAGAGTGGAGAATGTCTGCAGGGGGAGTGTGCGTGCGTGTGTATGCTCATATGCGTATGGGCGTTTTCCAGTTATTGTTTTTAAATTCATGCATAATACGACATCCGTGAGTTATGAGCCTGTCGTCTGTCGATGCGGGGGCCCCGTGGGTCAATAAACTCTCCGCCGAAACGGGATGTGTGGGATAAAAGGCCAAATCCGGCCGTTGCTCTTTGCTCCGCTCTGATCGCGATAAAGTCAGAGACAAATTTTCTAATTTGTCAACTAGGAAGATATCTGATCTGATCCTGCACTTGACTCTTACATATGGCTGGGCGTCTCGTAGGACTCCGACTGCAGTTTTCCGTATGAAATGCTCTGTGTGCTTCCTTTTCTGGTTCTCAAATTGTCGGTGTTGGTGCATGTCAAGCGCTTGACTTCCGCTCACACACACACACACACACACACACAGACACATACACTCAGACATGTCGTCTCTCTGGCCTGCATTTAATAGTCTCACTGCCACACCCCCAACCCACACTCACAGTTGGTTACATTTTTATTTCAAATTGGTCATTTCCGATCATTTTTGCAATTTTCATTTATCGCTCGACTGAGTGGAGTCCTGTAGTCCTGTAGTCCTGGAGTCCTGTGTGGCCAGGACATGTGTGCTCCATCATGCAAGTTGACTTGGCAACTTGTTTCCGTTTGACATTTTGCTGAATATATTTCATATTTATATTCGAGTACCATATCAGTAAAATGGAGATGGAAAGAACAGCACGGCGCCTCACCGAGTTTTCCTCCTAAACAAAAGCCATTTTCCGGCACTTGAATTTCGCCTGGATTTCCTTTTTAACGAGCTTTCACTCCTCCTGCCTTCTCCCACTTTTCTGGAGCTTATCCCTTGCACATATGGCAACCTCACGCTGTTTAATTTGCATTTTTATCGATTCGAAAGGAGCTTAGCTTTGTCTTTGCCATATTCACTTGATTCACATAAAATTCCCATAAAAATGTCAGCGCATAGCCCCCCAAACAGAGCCCCCCACACAACCCCCCGACTAAGCCACACTTTTAAAGTGTAAGATTCTTTTATGGTTTTGCCACTTGGGCTGGGGCCTGGCCGGGGAATGGGGCTGGGGATGGGCGTTGGGATTTTAAAGCACAATCAATTTTATTAGTCAAAATAAATTCCACACTAGGCTGGCGGGCATAAGCCAGACCAGAACCAGTCAGAACTGCATTAGCCAAAAGAGTTTCATACGAATTTCATTCAATTAAAGTTCGGACAGACAATATTCGAATAATATTCCATTTGGCAGGCCACTGCCACGGCCTGGGTTTAATCAATATTAAATATTGATAAATGCAAGGACTGAGGCCAAGTAATGGCTCGTGTCTGTTTCTTATTTATGCAGGCCACAAAATTCATTAAGCCACAATACAAAAGAGCAGAGGGCCATAACAAACAGGAACCGGAAGTGCAGGGGGCAGGGGGCAGAGGGCAGGGGAGGCCTAGGCCCAAGGGCAAGGCAGCAGACAACAATCGCATAGGCAGGGGCAGACAATGAATGCATGCCGTTGCATATTTAATTGCATATTGAAATTGCATACAAAACAATCATAAACTTGTAGATTTCAATTAAATAAACCCCCTGCCAGCCGGAGAGACAGAGCGTTGACAAGTCGAATGTATGGATGGATGGATGGATGGAGGGGGGTTATGGGTATTGCAGTGCCTGTACAAATAATAAAACAAAATATTTACATATGCACCCATGCTCACGTTTATTTTTTGTTTGTTTTGCATGCAGTGTACTGTTTGTCATGCCTAGGAGTAAAAGTAACTGGCTTACTGGTGAATCATATTACGCATACGCCCCACATGCACCATGCACCATTCACCATGCCCCAATGCGCTTTGGTCTCTCTTCGACTGCAACAAGGGAACGCAAAAGCAAAAGCCAAAGCCAAAGCAAAGACTAAGCCTGGCTAATAGCTTTAAATAAATAACAAACACAAGAAAAAAACACAATAAAATGGAATAGAATAAAAGCAAGCCGAGGAGCAGAGCAAGTGCCAGGATAATGCTGGCCAATATGCAGTACATAATACAGAGTACAAATAACACAGGACACAGATCTGCAACAGAGCTCTCTGGCTTTACCAGCTCTCCGTCCGGCTCTTCGTCTGTCCGTCTGTCTGTCTGTCTGTCTGTCTGTCTGTCTGTCTGTCTGTGTGTGTGACTGTATGTCTTTGCATATGCCAAAGGCTTAAGTAAAGCCACTTCCGGCTAAAATGCATTTAAAGCAATTAGCAATTGTATGCGCTACAAATGGCATTATGACGACAACTGGCGCAATCTGCAGCCATATTTCGGAGAGGAATATCAAACATACGAGTGCACAAACATTTCCCCAGTCATAATCTATTACCCAAGAGACATTTGCCGATGGTAAAAATCAAAGAACAGATAAAGATACATGAGGCAAAGCGATTTCATCTATCATTTGCTGATTTTTGATTACTAATTCGATCTTTTAATATATTTTCTACATCCTATTTTCCATCTTCTGTATATACTGCAATAAGAGCCTATTTTTTATATATTCCACCTTACATACATCTCCCGAATCTACCACTAGCAAGTATCTACTGTATTTTCCACTTCCAAATTTAATTCCCATGTATTTTTAGTCCAAAAACAAAGACAATTCAAATCCAATTCCATTCCAATTTGTTGACCACAATGTTGACTGGGTTCTGGTTTTGCTTCAGCTGCTCTTTGGCTACGAGACAGAAGGCTCGGCTCTGGTGGAAGTTGCCAACAATCACAATACAAATAATAACAATTTCGAGACCGACAAACTTGAAGATGCAAAATAAATACGAGTATGCATGCACTCTCTGTGTCTCAACTCTCTCTCTCTCTCTGTCCCAAAAAAATGCACCAAAAACAACCTCAATGTCATTGCTTACATTTGTGGCAGCAGGACACAGCAGTCCCCTCTCCGAAAATCTTGCCACAGGAACAACAACATCCCAGAGGAAGGTGGAAAAACGCAGGCAATTATAATAAGGCAAGGAAGGCAAACCGGCAGAAGGAACTTGTTGTTGCACTTGGCTCGAACACGCACACATAGAAGAGAAGGGGAAGGGGAAGAGCAAGTTGGTGAATGTATCCTGGTTGTAGGACTCTTGTTCTTCTGGTTGTATTTGTCTCTCTGGCAAGTTGGCAACACTTTTGTTTGCTTTTGCACATTTCAAAAGCAGTAGGAACAGAGAGCCGGATACGGTTGAGGGCGGGTGTTCTTCCAAGCGATTTCAATGCCATTTCAGGCAAATGTAGGAGACAGAAAAATGCCAAAGCATAGAAGGAAATCTGAGAAATGTTGAATTCCAAACGGATCTGCAATCCAGAAGGACAATTGTTGGATGCCTGCGCATTTTGCAAGCTACTTTTTGGCATGCACTGGCTGCAAATGCATTCGGCAACAAAAGTCTTGGGTGGCACACACAATTACTATATAGAAAGTGCAGAACCGAGACAGCCAGACAATACAGCCCCAAAAAGGACCAGCATTGTAATAACAATTACAAGGACATGGCCTGGCCTGGCAGAGACTAGCGGCTACCGGCTACAGGCTACTCATGGACTGCCTTTCGCCTCATTCTCACTTTATTTTGGAGCTTAGCCTGGGTGCCATCGTTTGTTGCTATTCAAGTTTAATTAACCTAAAAGTGCTTGCATTATTTAATTTTATTTTGCTGTCATTGTTGCTGCTGTTGTCTTCTGCTGTTGCTGCTGCTGCTGCAGCGGAGCGACACGGACAGATACTAATTTAGTTGAAAGCAAAACTTCATTAGCAGTGAACGCAACGTGTGAAAATATTTATCTTAAGTCCTTTTTGGAAATGGGAAATCGAAATAGAGCTGCTCAAGATGCAGGACTCCTCCTTGGCTCAAACATCAATAAAAGAGTTTAAGATGCCGCTCCTTCAAAGAAATGACAAATCTTTTGCTGCTAACAAGCTGCCAGAGGCGCTGACAGCTCCATTATCATTTATAGAGCACCCCCGATAAATCAGCCATCAGGAGTTCATTGTCCGCGTATGTCGCAAGCACAATGCAAATTGATACACTTGATAAAACTTCCATTTCCCCCATGACCTGATGCCAAGAGGACTGCAGTACTCGCATCGTAGCTGCAGTTGAATGCAAATATTATTCGCGCTGGCGCTTAAAGAGGAAATGAAATCAGCTAGCAGCAAGCAGCTCTCACCCTTCCTGAAATTGGCATAAAGTCAGAGAGCAGAGTGCGTTCTCTGGTCATATTGCACGATGATACAAAATAGCAAGATACATTCAAATGTGCGGAGTGCGGAGAGCGGAGTGTGGGGTGGGCAATGGCATTTTCATGCTCCTTGGCTGCTCAATCATAAAAAAATTTGATTTTCGTATGGCAAATGCATTTCTTGACTCCAAGGAATCATTGCATTGCATTGCCAGTCATAAAAGGAAGAACAAGTTGAACTCTCGAAAGGAAAGCAATCATTTGTGAAGAATTTTCAGCTTCTATAAGGCTTTGGCTTAATTATAGTTATTGCTTTTTATGGATGCATATAATACGATATGGAAATGCTTGGAAGCTGCTTCAAATGCCAGCATCAAAGAGGAAAAACGAAGGCTGAATGCCCTTGGGGTGAGATTAAAAATCATTTACATTTGAAAACAGCGATCGAATATCCGCAAGCTAAGATTAGGCATCTCTTAATTAAAATATTAATATTTAAGCTAACGAAGCCTTGACCTCTCTATATAATATGTTTTAATCCGCAGAAAATCCGCTGAGACAGCACTTAAACTCTTTCGTTCATACTCTCTGGCTGTTAAGGGGTTATGTATCCTTGGAAATTAATAAATATCTGATGCTGCAATCAACATTAGACTCGAATGGTGCGAGGCGTTCGTGTAATCGCAGCAGCAGCAGAAGCAGCAGAAGCAGAAGCAGCAGCAGTCGCATTAGCAATAAGCGGAAATGGCTATAAAGCTGCTCTCTCTCACACACACGCACACCCACACCCACACACACATGTACACCCTCAGACATGTGTGTATGGGCACGCCGCTTCGCTGCATGCAATCTAGAAACGATTCTAAACAAAAGAAATCCGCTTTCATAATTTCCCTATGGAATGAGCATTCTTTTTATTGCCACTAAGCGACCGAACGAACGAACGAACGAACGAGTGCGAGAACGAGGCAAACCCATCGACCGACCCACCGCTGTAGAAATAACAATGCAAACAGACTCGCTCTCTCTCACACCAAGACACCCGACACACACACACATAGACACACACACAGAAACTCAGGCACACATACACACACAGAGACAGTGAGGAGGAGTCTCGGCTCAATTACAATTGCAATTGTTTGCCTGAATGCGTTTTGGTTTCGCGCTGGTTTCACCGCACGGCCGCATCCACAAATGCCGAGCCATTTTTATAAATGATGTTCGCCGCAGCTTATCCGACGATTTCCCCCTGCTCCCCCTCCACCCTCTATTATCCGGCATTTTTTCACTGGGTTTGGTTTTTAAGTACAATTGCATTCTTGTGCTAGTTTTTTGCCTTGGATTCGACTTTAATCAATGCGTCGCCACAAGGCTGAAGGCAGCCTGGAATAATAGTTATTGCAGGTCTCGCTTACGGTAGATTAGCTTTTGGCTGGATTATGTATCGTATTAGATATTCCATTTGCAAGCCAAACAAACTAATTTCGAAAATTAAAATCACTCTTACGCCGCGCTGTCAATGGAATGTAATTTATGCAAATTCTAAAAACCAGGCCAAAATATGTCGCTTATCGGGCCTGTCATACGCATTTGGGCTAAACAAACATTCCGTTCTAATAAATCAATAAAGGCGAAATTATGACAGTCTGGTTGTACGCATACGTATACGTATACGTAATGTGAGTGCTGATTAGACAGACAGGCAGAGGCCTCTCACTGATTCCAATTGAAAGAGGAGCAGCCCTCGGCCCGGGCGGTTCAATGGCCGCTCTCTGGGGCATATCTGGGTTATCCCTGGCACTGAGTATGTTAAGCCTAATAACTGTTTTGCTGCTGCCGCAGTTATTAATAAGCAGCAGCAGCGGCAGCAGAAGAGGCATCATCAGAGGAGCCTCTGCCATCCAGAAGAGTCTGCCACAGCAGGCGGTCGGTCTCTGAAGTTAGGCTTGGCAGGAGCCACTGGAATGGGCGTTTTTAATTTTCCACAACGTTGCGCAAAGAAATAGTTTCGGTTTCTTACATACATACCTACTCGTTCCACCCCCTCTGTGGGTCTTTAGTTACCCCCTTGTTGTAGTCACTCAAGTGTCTCCCTTGGGAGTCATAAGTTTTTCCTTCCTTTAGTTTTTTGGGTTATGCTTCGCGTTTATGAAGCGTTTGATGTTTTTTTTAGGAGGAGGCAAACCTCAAGCTCAATCTTAGCATAGTTTCTCCTCTGCTCTATAGAAATTGTTGTTCAATCAAATTTTTCTCTTGCTTATTGATGCGGCAATTTAATATTAACTGGTTCGCTGATGCATTCAATTTTTGGTCGGGTTTTGCCCACATTTTTGTTTTCCATTAATAAATATTAAACGGGGAAAATACACATATGAGTGTGACAGCCAGGGCCTTCGAATGCTGCTGCCTAAAACCCATTGAAGGTTGATATTTCCATGTGTGAAACAGAGTGCATTAACCCTATTGCGGTTATTTTCTGATGTAGTAATCCCTTGCGGTTCCTGCGGTTTCCTCTATCCGCATGTGTATCACAAAAGCAAACCGAAAGGAGTCAATACTTTTAGGCAGAGGCAGAGGCCCAATCAATTATATGGCCACCCCCTTCCGACACACACAAAGTGAAAATGCAGATAATTTGCATTCAACATTAACCAAATGGATAATGCAATTGTTGGCCATTCATCAATCCACACATAATTGCTGTTCGATTCGTGGCTGCTTCCTTTGTTGATGGCCAAAATCCATAGAATCCAATCCCTGGCCCTGAATGCCTGGCCGCTTCAAATCAACGCAGTTGTCAGTGCGGGTTTTCGGTTTTCGGTTTTCGGCCAAAATAAAGCAAATCCCTGCAAAAGTGAAGTTCAGCTCCAGTGACAGGCAGACAGAAATGCGCCTGACATGAAGCGGGAGGTCCATTGTCTGGCCAGTGTCTAAGGCAACATTGCTAGATGTTTTCTTTCTTTTTGGTTACTTTTTGGCCCTCCCCACCGACTTTGCTGACATATTTTGTGTACCCAACTGTCTGGCAGAGTCGGGGTCTGGAGTGATTAAAAAAACAGTAGAAAAATAAATGGGAAAAGTATACAGAGACTGGAGGGGACTGCCACTGCCACTGCCAGTCTCTAGCCCGAGAGAGAGGTTAAGCAACTCTCGCAGTTGGCTGACAGCCCCTGATCCTCTGGCACCCTACACACAGGTGTGCGTTTCATGTCGAGACAGCAATTTATTGAGCTCTGATAAGAACTGAGTTGTGTGAGCTTGTATGTGTGTGCAATGGGAAAATGGTAAATGGGAAAAATAATTGAAACCCGTTTTCAACAAAGTTACAGAAAAATATGAGGCTAAGCTACAGACAGAGAGACAGAGAGAGAGCGAGGGATTAATCAAGCATGCAAGTATTTATTTAAAGAGTAAGGATTACAGAAAAAAAAACATTTCTCTATAAAGGCACTCCCGTGCGTACACCACTTGCCCCGAAAACGAAACATTTATCTTCCCACTCTCTGGAGTTTTTTTGTGAGATGCCTCAAACGGTTCGTTTCTTTCCGTTCCGTTCCCTCTTGTCAACAGCTCGACACAGAACAATTAAAGTACTTAAACGTTTCGAGAGGGCGCCGTATGGGGCTTTCTAAATATTCAAAGAGCAACTTGTCAAGCCGAACCATCCTCATGGCAGGACGGACCCCGCACACAGCCAGACCCTGCACAACATCCTGTTTGTTTGCGGTGCACATGTGTTTTGTGTGCGTCTGCCTGTCTGCTTGTCACTTACTTTTGATTTCTTCCCTTTTCGGGCCCCGCTGCCACCTCTAGTTGTTGTTGTCGTTTGGAATACCCTTCAAAGGTAGAGGGTATCTCTGTGAGGTGGAGGCACAGGCGGAGTAGGAGCCATTTCTATATAATCCACAGGAAAATCATATATTTTTATGCATTTTGTGAGTATTTTGAAGCATGCCTTTCATGTCCGAATGGACTTCAGGAACAGGTTTCAATCCGAATCCGAATCCTTGCCGATGAGCACATTTGTGTCAATTTCCGGTAGTTGCACTTTTTCATGTTTGACAATGACTGCATTCCCTACCCGTATAAACAATCCATAGAATACCCTTAGAGTATCCTACGCTTCGGTTCTTAATCCCTGTGTTCCCTTCTTGTTTTTCTTATTTCGCTCCTCATGTTTTCCCTCAGCCAAAATTGTCTAGCTTTGATTTATGCCACACACATGCAGTGCATACGTTTCTGGTGGCAGGGGGAGGGGAGACTGTCAGACGTTTCTTGATTTTTCTTTGGCTTTAGCTGTTTTTTCTCGTGTCTCTCTGGCGGCCATTTTTTGTTGCGTAATCTTTTCCGAGTTGTGCTCCAGAAATTAGATTTGCCTTTCGCCTTGTTTGCGCCGCTTGCTCCTGTTTGGTAGCCAAAACAAATATCAACAGGACAGTCGTCGGCCAGCCATCGGGGGAATTCGAGTCAGATAAGGGTGATGGAAATTGCCTCTCCAAAGGCGGAACCAAGTCTCGCTTTGCAAATGGCTGTCATTTATTAAATATCAAGCATACGCCGAGTATTCGCCTTTAAATAATTAAAAAGTAAACGCTGCACATTAGGAGCATCATAAAACGCATTAACAGCCATTACAGCATTTTGTTGCTGTGCGTGTGAGTGTTTTGAGCCACAAATCATGGCCAAAACACGAAACAACAATTTAAAGTTGGCTTCAAACAATTTGCCCTAATATCAGGCTTATGATCAAGCAAATGGCCAAAGCAGCTGCTAAAAGAAAATGTTTCTATTTGTTCCGGGCAGGTTGTTCTCGTTTTCAATATCTCTGGGAAATTCAGAGCACTTATGGTACCAATAGGCGAGACTCTGTGGCGAATTTATGGCGGTTTTGATTTCAGAAACAACAGAAATGGTCACAGGTCTCTCTGCGTATTGTGGCTGCCGCAACTTGAACAGCAATTAAATTACAAGAACAATGAGGCACAACAACTGGGGCACACACACACACACATGCACATACACAGCACAACAAGTGTTAACTGCAGCAAATTTTGCAATAGGTTTTTGCGAAAAATTACTGAACAGAACATTGAAGCCCAGTGCACGGCATTGTTTTTAGAGCTCTCTCTCTTCTCTGTCTCTCAGTGCAGCGATTTCCAAATGCTGCACGACTTCATTACAATGGTACATACAGTGCTTCCTAGTCCTGGAATTAGGGGCAGAAATTGATGGCGGAATGGAGTGTTTGGTTGGCTGGGGTAAGAGGTTGCAGCCGTTTCGAGCAATTAGCGTGTGCCACAATCTCGGCAAAAGGCTAAAAGGAAGAGGTAAATGCCAGAGTTAGATGCAGACACCCAGGACACAGACACAGACACAGACGCAGACAATTTTAACAAAATTAATTGCCCGACAGGCATGCAAGTACTCGCACATACATATATGTGCACATATACAGCATCTCTTTGGGATTTTCTGTGCAGAAGAATGTTGTAAAAATACAACATACTTCATTAATTGAATCCCCATGGAGGGGAGAGGAGAGGCAGAGGCGAAAAGAGATTTGTTTTCAGCTTGAAACTTTCCCCGGGATTTAAACTATAAATTCCTTACATAGAAAAATTGTATAAAGTTATCAAATATTTCCGAGTCTTGGCAATCTTGTACTTCATGTACTGTGCGCCCTGGGGGTTAACCAAGGCAGTTGCTCAACTCCAGCTGCAGTTTCGAGTCCCAGCCCGGGCTCGAGCCAGAGCCAGAGCCACAGTTGGTTGTGGATGCAGGCGTCCCCGATCCTTGGCATTAACTTTTTGGTTATATTAATTGCCAACATTTGAACTTTTATTCAATTTACGAGCTTGCATGCGGCAGCCGAGCCACAGTCGCCCCCACACAATCAGCTAATACAAATGCCAAGGCGTGTGGGGAGGGCGTGCCAAGAGCTCTGCCAGCAAGAAGTGCAGCATGGAAGCAGCCACAGATAGAGCCAGCGGAAGAGAGAGAGAGGCACTTGACTTGCACTCGAAATATGTAAGTTTCTGCTGTCTGTGAGCGGGTGTGAATGTGTGGGTGAGTGTGTGGCACACACTCACACATACACACTCGCACATAAAACAAAGAACAGGCAGAAAACTGAGCATCAGCCAACATGGCGTATTAGCAATGTGGAGGCCCAAGTGGAGGTCGTTGGCGTGCTATAAATACGTGTCATGTCTGCCTCAGTCCTTGTTCCTCCACTTGCCGAGGCCGAAGCCTCGAAGCCACAACCCCTAGTTCCCCTTGCAGCCGGAGGGGTTGTAGATTTATGTAGAGCCACATACGCGGGTTATTTCAGGCTCATGATTTTAATTTCCTCCAAGCGCGAAGGTTAATTGCCATTAAACTTAAAATGCTTTACTTGTACCCGAAACGGAACCCTTAAGGCCGTACAAGGCCTCTCACTAGTTTTTATGATAAATTTGGGAATTGCTAAGATTTTATGCTCACTTCGGGGCCCATAAAATGTGACGGCCAGCCCAAAGTTAACCCGATCAAACATTTACTCAAGCTGTTGCTGTTGCTGTTTCTGTTTCTGTTGCCAGCAATCCTCTGCCTTGGCGCGCCCATCAAAAGTTTTAGCATTGCAACAATGTTTTTTGGAAGGGATGGGGGGAAGTGTACATTATTTTTGCATATTTGCAGCCATTTATTTGCAACAAGAGGCAGGAACAAGCAGCCGGAGAGCACAAATAATAAAATAAAATGGTTAAATTATGCATAAATAGCGCGAAATGTAAAACAAAGTGGGAGTGGAACACAGCCCTCAAGCAGCTGACTCCTGCCGCGGCAGCAGGACGCATCCTGCCCAGACCTGCGTTCGTCCTTCTCCTGCTGCTCCTGCTGCTGCTGCTGCTGCCTTCTGGGCCATAATTCTTGTGAGTCTGCGCCAACTGAATGCGTAATTAAAATGTTGCACAAAGCAAATGTTGCACTGCCACCCAAAGACGAGCACGGGAGCACGCAGCAACAACAAAAAAAACTAGAACTCTTGAAAGAGGGCCAAGGACAGTAATATAAAGAAATTATGACTTGGCATTACACAAAAACAGAGTGCAGAACGTGCCCCCAAAATATGCAAAAATTCGCGGAGGAGAAGGAGGAGAAAAGTTTCCGAGTTATAGTCTGACGGAAAGGGAGTTTTTAGACAAGAGGATGCTGTATGACATTAACTGCAGCCAGCGTCGGTAACAAGGCCAAGGACAATGGGGTTAACTTAATTGTTAGAAGAGCTCCTCCCGCTGCCACGGCGAACAGTTGTTAAAAAGTGCGAAAAGCTGCATATCTTGAAACCATTTTGGAATGTGAATAGCTTGACTTTTCCCCACGTAACCCAGCAACCAAGACGGAAATTAGGTTTAACTTTAAAATTAACATTTTATAAACTATTTAATAAACAGATGAAAAAACATAATGAGAACAACTCGAAAGGAGATGACTAATAAAAGTCCTATAACAAAGGCAGCGAAAAGACTAAAGAAGGATTCTGCTGGCCAGGTGTCTGAAAATGATTGGAAAAGTCAATCTACTCGAAGCCACGGAAAATGCGACCCCCAGTCGGATGGTATAGTGGAGCGCTTTAGCAAAACGTTCAAATAGGTTCGATCTCAGATTCTAAGAATGCTTTAAAGCTGAGAGACAAGTTGGCACATATACAGATCAACAGAAATCGCTCTATCGGGCCATCACATTAATCAAAAATATATGCAGATACCTCATTGGGTCGGAAATACTTCCTTCTATGGTGCCTCATTTTATAATATTCTTTTCAGAGGAATATCAAAGCAATGTAAGATTTTCAGGAAGTATTTCTGGCAGCTACATTTTACCATTGTGCAAATAAATGATTAAAAATGTAAAATATGTTTAAATTTATAAAATATAAACGAATGGCGAATACGTTGATGGAATAGTGCAGATAGTGATTTCAGAGAGTTTATGGCTCCCCTTGCTCAATGGAAAGATCTTCGAAGTTTAAAAAATAGAAGCAATGCTTATAGCACTCCTTCGGCAGCAGCTCCAGCCCTCGATTCCCGTCAATTGGTCGCGACAGAGCAACATCCCTGACTTGGTGCCACTCATTCGGAAGTCTGCTGGCCACGCGCGATTGCTCCAATCGATAGCGGCTCTCGTAGTGACGCAGTTCCATGATGCGACGGCGGCAGAACTGCCAGGTGATGGTACGCTTCGTGTCCAGCTCTCGGACGATCTCCGCCCAGATGGTCTTGTGCAGGGCGGTGTTGAAGAAGTCCCAGTGAGTGATGTTCCACAGGCATTTGTGCTTTGAATACAGCCCGATGAGCTTCAGATTGAAACGCTGCGAACGCGTCAGTAATGACGATCTATATTCTGTACACGTATCATCCATTGACTGCAATGATAAAGTCGATGATGATGGTGATTGTAGACTCATTAGTGCCCTGTAGTTCTCCATCCTGATCTGCTAACGTACAAAATAAAATTAAAGTGATAAGAAAATCTTTCTAAAAATTGGTTTATAGCTTTCAAAAAGGAAACTGTTTTCAAGGCCTGATGTGGAGGGCTGATATGGAACTGTATTTATATGAATATTGACTCCTGGATCATTTCTGAATAAGAGAAGCCTGCTTGTTGCGGGAACAAGAGTGAGGAGATATCTATCACAAAAGATATTAATATATTCCCTTATTCCTTTTACCAGGATACGTCTGGAGCAAAACTCAATGGATCGGATCTATTTTTTCCGGTTATGAACCACGGCAATCGAGTCTTTTATCGAGAGTGACTCCCACGCAGAAAAACAGGAAGCTCGCTTAAGATTACTGTAAGTGCAAGCAGGACAGAATGCTCGAAACTCAATAGAATCTGATGTTTTCAATTCTTAAAATATAAATAAATAAAAATATTTGTTTTCAATAGTTTATAACAATAAGAGCTTTTCAGTTTAAAAGGTATTCGACGAATCCAAATCCAACAGCAAGTGGAACCGCAGAAAGATTCTCTGCTTAACGTAATATTTAAGAACTAAATCTTAAATACGGTTTTATTCATTAAATATGACGTTCCTAAGACTCTCCTTGAGAATAAAATAAAATTTAAAATCTGAAAATTAAGGCTACAGAAAATATGCCACAGACTCAGAAAAACACATAAAAAATGTAGACTTGGTATAACAAAAAAAAAACAATTAAATGTTCATTCTAGGTTCCTCTTACTCGTAAATATAAATATTCAGATATCGTCGTACATATTTTTATGTAAAAAAAATAAAAGGAAGGTTTTTATTTCGAATCGATTGATTGCATATTTGATTGCGGTTCCCTGGCACGCTAAATTATATTTAATTGCCGAATCACCTGTCATCAGTGTTTTGCGGTGGTTAGCACTAGTTTTTTGTATCCCACATTCATTGTCCACGGCTTTTGGAAAACTCTGAAACGCAAGTGACAAACTGACCAGCGCAGGAAAGTGGGCAAAATAATTCGCATTTAATTTGATTTTCAATGTTGAATGCACTAATACTTATTAAGGGAAACAAAGTGTCATTTCACATTTACCAACAGCCAACAGCCAACAGGCAAAGCTAATCCATAAAGGGTTCTATATTTTTGTTTGATATTTTTTATTCCATTTACCCGAAAGCAAGTAATTAATTTCATTGCACATTGGGTGCATTTGGTTGCTAATTTAATAAAATCGTGTAAAATGGTGTAAAATGCTTTGGTGACTTTTCTCATTGACACATTAATTAAATTTAATGCAAATGTTGTGTGTAAAATGGCTAAAATTCGATTCGAGTTTTGTTCATTACTGGAAATTAACTTGCTAAATTTGTGTGCAGGTTTAGTGAACTGTAAAAATCGGTATTGTGCTTTTATTCAGTCCCCATATAATTATAAAGCCAAAAATCGCATTTATAGCTAGAAGGATTTGGATTCGCATCCGTGTCCCCGCATCCTAACACTGTCATAAAGTAGAAACCTTTATTGCTTGTACTTGGTTGAACAACTAAAGCCTGCGGGAAAACTTAAACCCCTATCACGCCCACCCACATAGAGCACACACAATAGCGAAAGGGGAGACACACACACACACACACACAGTGTGCAATACTCGTAAACTTTTGCTCGAAAGAGCCAAGCTACAACCAACCGAAAAAAAGGTACCAAAGCTGGATTCAGATGATGAGGTTTTAGATACCCTTGCTGGTTCATATATCCTATAGGATATACTCATACGATTTAAAAGCAAAAGCGAGAACAGGTTTGATTTTCATATAAATTATTTTCCAGACCTCGTTTAAGATCACAAACATCATCTCTCTATTATACATTTTACTCCATATTTTATTCATATCGACACGAGCAAGTGAAGCGAGTGAGCCGGGGGTTGCCGAGCGAGCAAAGCGCGTGTGCAAGGGGACTTTAGATCATTCTGAATGGCAAAAATGATTTTCTAATCATGAGACCCTCTGAAGAGCTCTTCACCTACTATATACTGTGCCATTTGGAAGGGTACTACAACAGTGACTGGAAGTGGGCGAAATGTGTATCCCGGACACCTAAACAAACAGTGCATACTTTCGGGCTCTGGCCCTGGCCCCTCGACCGTTGACACATGCAAGGCGTGCAATAATGCGAGCCACAGGGCGTGGTGTTCGCCGTGTTAGAAGTATTTTGATTTGGAAAATTTAAATTTCCCCCCTCAGCCAAGCCAAAGCCACGCCTGACTTATGCAGAAACAACAAAGTAAAGAAGCCATGAAAAAGGTTGCCTTAGATCGAGGTGAGAAAGGCACAAAAGACAAACAATGTTTGGTGATGCCCTGGCAACAAGTTTTTTTATTGCTTACCAAATGAGCTGGTGGGTGGCAAGGCTTCTGGGGAACCCTTGGTGTTAGGTTTGAGCCCATTTTAACTTTTCATATGCCAGCTAGGGCCATAAAAATGCATTCTTTATTTGGCTTCGAGATTTATTCGTTTGCCAACGAGTTGCTTATCAAAAAAAAGTAACGCTCTCGTACGCTGAGAGTGAATGTGTGTGCCACGCAAAACGCGAATTTCTATTTCTTTGCACTACGTGATTTGCAATTTTCCAATTTCCCAAGAGCCGAAAAATAGAGTTACCGCTCTCTGTCCCGCTCTGCGCTGTTTCACTCTTTTGTGGCATATCAAGGCGCACACACCGCACAGACACACAGACACACAGACAGAAATGCGGTTGTCCACACGGCAAATCGCGAATGGCGGCTGGCATTTGATTTTTTTTCTTTTCTGCTCGGCAATTTTATTTGCCAGTCGAGCTGCGTATTTTATACATGACTACAGCGGATATTCACTTGGGGAATTCTGTATCTAAAGTCGCTCCAATGTGCTGGAAATATTCAATATTCACCAAATTGAAATTCGCTGAATATTTCCTGCATTGGTAATCATTTCAAATGTCCTAAGTCTTAAGATTAAGGCACTCACAGTTTTTCTCTGGGTTGCACTTAGTCAATTATTACTGTTTTGGGGCCTGTCAGTGATTTGGTAGCATTTCAGCTTCGGTTTGTTTGCACTCTGGCATCCTGCATTTGTATTGCATTTTATTTACGATTTCTTGCCATTCCTTATTGCTGTTGTTGCTGTTGTTGCTGCTGTTGCTGGAGCATTTCCCCTACGCGATATGCACTTCCTGGTCTGATACCTCAACTTTGTATTTCCGCCATTTCTTTGGAATTTTCCTTTCCCCTTCAGCTGCAGAAGGAACAGCAGTAGCAGGCACTGTGATTTCTATTTTAACGCTGCCAAGGCCTCGCTCGAGGCAAATAAATATTTTTTGGCGCACGCGAGAGAGGTCCTTTTCTTTTCTTATTTTGTTGTGTACTCTCTGTTTGCCTGGAGATGTTTCTGTTTCTGTTTCTGTCTCGCTCTCAGGGCCCTGTGTGCTGGTGTCCGTCTGCCATTGTCTGCCACACCATTTAATGTGTTTACCAGATAATCGAAACCATGGCATTTTGTTTAGTTTTTTCAGTTGTTGCATTAACACATTGAAAAACTCCGACACTTGCCACGTGCCAAAGGAATTTGGCTTAATTTAAGTTTACTTTCTAATTCGTAGAAATGAACCCCCAGATAAACAACAAATATTTCTGCAATTACTCTGTTGCTCTTCGAGACTTTTCCACTACGTACAATTTTCTATTGTTGAAAACTTTTTCGCAGCAATGTAAAGGGAAATTCATTGCAAAGGAAGGCAGCACATACGATACATATTTCGACTCGTCAAAGGTTTCGGCTGCTCTATAATTAATTTCCTCGAAGACAAAAACTGAAAACTTTTATAATTTATACGCGCATGCAGTCGAAAACTGAGCCGGAATCGTGCCGAGAGCTGCTGATGTGCTGTCAGGCGATAAACACAGTTGTCAGCAGGCTGGCTGGGGGGTGGCTGGGGGTGGCAGTAGGGCAGAAGTTCAACTATTAATTACGTAACGGAAATGTAAATGTTTCGAGCAATTTGTGCCCGCAACAAAACACAGCTACGTGCAACACTTGCCGCATTTCCTCCGACACGAAGTAGATAATTAGCAAAAAGTTGCAGGCTAAAATAAAGTTGCAACACAAACTGCTGCCTCACCCTCTGGGCTGTGTGTGTGGGTGTCCTTCGGTTACCAGGGTAGCTAGTAGCTAGTAGCTGCTGACAAGGTGCTGCCAACATTTTTGCATATGTCTTCCTTCCATTTTTGGCAGTTGAGGCAGCGGAAATTGCTGTCGGCACAACTTTCCTTTTTTGTGCAGAGCCCCCATCCTGTGCAGCCTGCATGGGGAAGAGGAAAGGAAAACGATTTATAATTTAGCTAATTTGATAAAGATGTGTGTTTGCTTTTTATATCCGCTTAGCCAACGTTTTTATTGCACTTTCTCTTGGGCCCAAGGACGCTTTAACTTTTATCATATGGCAAATATTTTCCATGCACTTTTTTCATTGTTCGCAAAAGTTTATCCAAGTACAAATGAATGGAGGGGTAGACAAACTATCGAGCATTGTTTTACTTTTGTTCCCAGAATGTTTTGCTTGTTGCATTCGAGGCGAGGGGGTTGCAGGCCATTTTTTCAGTGCCGTTGTTGTTGCTGTCTTTATTCCAACGCTTTCGTAATGAGAAAAGTTTTTGGCATTCCACAAATGCTGTCTGCCTGTCTGTCTGTTGCGTGGTCTTTGTTTATATTGTATTTTGGTTTTTAATTTTATACAAAAAATCATTTATATTTTGTCCAGGAATACCTACATATTTTTTTAGGATAAATACAAAATGTACAGTAATTTTTCTTGCAGGATGGCAAATGGATGAGTCTCCATTACCAGAAATATTCCTTTTCCCCATCTGAACTTCTCTTATTCCCCCTCTTAATTGCAACATAGTAAATACTGTTCCAATACGGTCACAGGGCCATGGCCATGGCCATAAAGCTCTTGTACCACAGCCCGAAATCCACACAAACAACGACTATGTCATTACGCATACGCACTGTGGGCGTTAACCGGGAGTTTTAAACAAATGCAGGCAGTCAGGGAGAGAAGTAGACCGCCGGAAAGCTCTCACTGCAGCAATGCAAAAATTAATTTCCCGCCAACGGCCATGCACCCCAAAAAATGTTCGAGGCAGAGCAACGCCTAATGTCATGCAGGGTGGAGGCTGGTGGGTGGTGGGTGGCTCTGCCCAGCGACAGTTACAAGTGCTGGCAGAGACTTGCCAAAATAGTCAGCCATCGCCGGCCCCAGCGAGCCAAACAAGCCGCATTAATTAGTGGCCAAGGACATGGACATGGAATCCTGCAGTTCGCTGGGCTTTCAACTTTTGCGTTTTACATTAAACATTTTTTTTCTCGTAGCTTCTGTTTCGCCATAGCCTTTACTCCTGCTGCCATGACAAATTGGACGTGCTCTCTGGAGTGTCCAAAGTGGCGAAGTTATTACTACACCATGTAGTCCTTGGACCCTACGACCTACCGCTTCCTTCGAACCAGTTGCTTGGCTGTTCTGTGCTGTGCTGTGCGCATTTGCTTAACGATATTTTCGCTTTTGGTCCTGTCCTGTCCGGGCAGCTGGCGATGGCCCTTTGGCTGATATGCATTGAGTGCATTAGTTGCATATGTATGTTGTATCTTTGTGCGCGCGTAGAGAGTATCTGTGGGAGTGTTGTGTATCTCTGTGGGTGTCGTGTGAGTTTGTCTGGGTGTTTTCGGACTGTTATGTATTTTGCACTGACACTAAAAGCTATTTGTAAATTTCGTGGCTGCAATTATGCTTGCTGTGCTGTGTGTGGCCATCACAGTTTCCTCCTCGGTTGTCGCCCACCACTTCTCCACCACTTGGCGCACTTAACACATTCCCATGGACAACGCTACGCTCCGTCCCACCTCCCACTCCTCCTCCTAGCCCTCTTGGCCCGTTTTTTTTTGGCTGGCCATGTGGCTTTACTGGTTATTATTAGTTTGCTGCGGTTTGCTGCACTGTGTCCATGGGGTCTATCCGTTCTTAGTGCCGACCACATCATGCATATATGCAAATAGCCTCGTACATATAAATGTTTCCACTATCGGCTATAACATTTCTCTTTTTGGCTGCTCTTTCTGTATCTGCATTAAAGTTTCCTTTAACATTTTTTGGCATACATTTCAAGAGTTCTAGTGGCTACCATTATCCTGAATTTTCATGCAACTATTTTCCCCAAGCTCACGCTACTTTGTTTGCCACATTTTCTATATTTAAATAAGCAACACTTTTTTTCTGACATGTTGCATAAATTTTGAGTTAATTTCAGACATTCCCGTCAGCTGGTCGGAAGTGACGAGCATAACATGAATTGCCTATCGGCAGTTTAACCGACACGTGGCCACTTTTTTCGCACACACTCTTCCTCTCTCTCTCTCTCTCTCGGGGCGATATGACCAACTGCAAACATCCGTTTGCCATTTAAATTATTGCATCCGTTCCATTATAAAAAAAAGAACAGGAGACGCTATAAATTAACAGAAGCCTCAGGCGCGTGGACGGCCAGGTAGAAAAAAGTGTAGCCCGACAAAAAGATCTAATAATTTACCATCGCCTGTGCTTTTGGGGAGCAGATGCTGCGGTGAGGTTTACTTAAAATATGCCAAACAAATTATGTTCACACTTCAACGAAGGCCGAACTTCGATGGCGCCGCCTGGCCCATATCGAGAGACAGAGACTTGGTCCACTCGTTCTCCTTTTTTGGGATGCTCTACAAATCATTCCGAGGGGGCATGAAATATTGCTGGGGGAGCTTAGAACGTGCTCACAGCGTTAAAGTGTCATTACTGGGCTTAATGAGTCGGCCAACTGCACAAGAACGCTCTCACTTACACACACTCCAGGGAAAAGAAGACAGTACATGTAGAGAGAGAGAGAGAGAGTGAAAAACGGGACAGTAACAGCAAAGAAAGACTGTAGAGGAGACGGACAGGAGCAGTCGGAAAGAGCGAAAGATGGCGAGAAAGTGAAAAAATGTGTAGCATGCAAACAGGCGCAAACTACATTGTTCATTGTCTGCCTCTAATTTATGTGGCTGCTCTGCTGGTCAGTCGGGCCCCAATAAATAATAGTTCTTGCGGCATGGAGCCACGCTTAAAAGAGAGGGTATCAGTGGGTGGATGGGTTGGAATGTTGCAAGGATATTTTCTAGATTTTCCATGTTTATTGTATGGTAATTTTCCCATTTGAAACTCCCTTAAAATATTGGTTAAAACTTCTTCTTTTGGGAAAACTGTTCTTGATTTTAGACAAATGTTTCTCCTCATCCAGGGTACCATTTAGTCCACACGTCCACTAAGTTTCACTTGCTTTTCAGCAACATCTAAATGAAATAGATGTCTCATCTTCACCATTGTTGCTTCTGCTCTTGATTAGTTACGTCCTGACGTGGAAAAACAAACCCATTAACACTCATACGTCACGTTGTCTGCGGGAGAGTGCAATTCTAAGCATCTCGAGGCGCCTCGAGTAGCAGCTCGCTGCCCAATCCACCCCGCACTCTCGACTCCGCTGGCCACATAAATTGTGGCACCCAAAATGCATAAACCAAGCATGTCGCGCAATCATTTTCAGCTGCCACGTGCCCCGGCATACATTTTGTGCATTTTATGGGGAGGTTGGACTCTCAGACTCAGACTCTGACTGCAGCCTCCAACTGCTTCTCCTTCGACTGCTGCTTCGCCTGCAGCTGCAACTGGAGCTGGAGCTGGGGCTGCAGCTTGCGGGCTACTTTGGCCGAAAAGGAACAAACAAATGGCCAGAAATGGGAGGAGGTGCGGAAAGGCTGGAGCTGAAGGTTGGGTGGCAGGGTAGAATTTTAAAGCTGATTACTCAATAACTTTGCCTTGGAGTGCATAAAATGCGAAGCATATCCTTCGAGTGCATAACTCCTTGCGCGCGCCCCCATGGCACGAGCAGAGCTTTCAGCTGCCTTGCCACTCGTTTTATGTGCACTTAAAT
Organism: Drosophila helvetica; assembly: GCA_963969585.1. Taxonomy (NCBI): domain Eukaryota; kingdom Metazoa; phylum Arthropoda; class Insecta; order Diptera; family Drosophilidae; genus Drosophila; species Drosophila helvetica. The sequence goes on from OZ018403.1 coordinate 5,455,702, forward strand.
TGTGTTTGTTATTAAAGTCTGTACGGGGCTCCTTCTGGAAGAGCCCCTGATTGTGCCCCTGATTCACCATCGGTTCTTCTGTTCGCCTGTTGTTGTTTTCCACCTGGACCAAATGAAATTTATGCTCAAATTGAGTTGCGTTTCGTGTGCGTCGAAGTGTTTTTCCTCGGGTCCCAGCTCCGGTTCCTACTCGGCAACATTTTTCACATAATTTGAGACACTTAAGTGAATAATTTATGCTTGCAACATAATTGAGTTGCAGCTGCCTCTGGCTCTGGCTCTTGCTCAGGCAGCACTTAAACCTTTGAGCAGAACACTTTGAGGTCAGAAAAGTAAGATGCACCAAAATATATACAAAGTAGAGTAACTAAAAGAAATTTGTGGCAAGTTTCAAGTAAAAGAAAAGATGGGAAAGAAAATGTCAGTAGAGGTCAATGAAGAATGCCAAATTCTTGTAAAATAAATGCAATACTCTCTATAACTCCTCTTCGTATGTTTTAAATATTTAAAAAAACGCTCAACTTTTATAGCAGTCTCATACATTTTAATACGTTTTATTCAATGTCTGGCTGAAAATTGAAAAATTGTAAACCAGCAGTTAGTCAATTTGAAAATTAGGAAAATATGTAACCATTTTTTCAACAAGGCCTGTCAAAGTCATGTTCCGAAATGTTACGAAAAAACTTTAATAAACATCGATTTTTGGGAAATATCCCGTTCTAACAAACAGCCCAATTTTATGATGCTCCTATTTTATTATTTAAATGTGCAGCAGATTCAATTAAGCCACAGTTAAAAACAACAAGGACCCGCACACACGCGGGAAAAATAGTGGAGTCCCTGGCACATGGCTGAAATTCAATTACAACCGCTAATGCCACTTGTATTGGCCTGAAGTCCCGCGCGACCGCAGACTCTGTTCAGCTCTAAATACCTGTAATCCGGCAAATTTAATTTGATAAAAAGTTGAACTTCAATAAGCGCCAAAAGTTGCCCACGGTCGTCGGCCATTATAATTGTGGTCTCGTCTGTCTGTGTATCTGTGCAGCTCAGTGTGTCTGTGCGAGTGTTGACCAGTTTTTGTCGAGCGGCCACCGCAGTGCAGACCGCAAACAAATATGATCAGACATCCGACGAGTGACGGCGATAAGCAACAACCAACAAAAAAAGCAAAACAAAAAAGGGAAAGCTCCCCGTCCGAGCAAGTGGCAACACGGCGGATGAATACGGCTTATGCAAGCAAATGTACACACTGACACACCTCTCACGCATACTGACAGCAGCCACACATCTCTCTCTCTCTCTCTCACACACACACGCATTGACACGCGCAAATATCAAAAAACGTTAAGCTAAAAAAACAAATAAGTGTTGCATACTTTTATGCGGTGGCTAAGTCGTGCCCGAACAAAAAATAATACATTAAAAAACATACATACACCCCGCTTAACTATGAGATATATTAAATTAAGTGTGTGCTTAAAAATAAATTTATGAAATTAAGTTTACATTTACCCCAAGGATATGGAGTGCAGACTGCATTTTAATTTCATTTAGTATGCTAAATTTATTAACTAAAAACCCCGACTTTAAGCGGGCAACAAAAATTGAAAAAAATATTTAATCAAATGCCCCGTGGACACAGACAGACACAGAGTGAAACGAGCAAGAGCACATTTTATAAAACGAGAAATCGCATTCTCAAACAATTTTGTGCAATGGAAAAAATTCTAATTTATTGAGTTAACGCCCATTTTTACACCCTCTGCACATGAACAGGATTTAGCCACACCTCCCCCACCCCCAGCCACCCCCCGCTCACAGTCACGCCCGGTTGCATTCCACCAGCCATGACCATAACACGGTCTAAAATTCTCCATGCAACGAAAAGAAAAAAAATGGTTATACTATATAGAGAGGAAAAATTTAACGAAAAATTGCCCAACTCGCTGCGACTTGGCCCCTGCCTGTCGTCGACAAATGAAATTTGCACGTTGCTGATGAGAGGCGATCCGATCCCAGGGACCCAAAGAGACAGCAAACACATACGCATCCGCCGAACGAACCCCTTTCTGGATTTACCACACACACGCACACACACATTTTCGGTGTGTCCCGGCAAAGGCTGAACAGACAAAAAAAAAAAAACAAATTAAAACTTGCAAAAATTTTAATGGAATTTTTTTTTGTTCCTCCTATTTCCACGCTCTCTCAATCTGCCACTCCCTTCTGCTATGCCTCGCTCCAGTTGCTGGGTGTCATTCCGGCTGTCGTTGTTGGCGGCGGCGGTGGCGATGGCGATGGCATTGCGGAAACTGTTGTCCCCTTTGATTGTCAAGCGTCGGCTTACACACATAAATGTCACATCAGCATATAGGAACACGATGGGGGAGAGGGTGGCGGTGGCAACGCCAGTGGGAGTCAAAAATAAAAGTTTAGAAAAATATCCGGACAGGTTTAGTGAAATGCTGTCTTAACTGGCATTGAACTGAAGCTTTAAAATGGGTTTTGGTACGCCAGAATAATGTTAATGTTTAACGAGAAGCAGAATCTGTAGCTTTCTTCTTTCAAACATTATATTTGCTCCTTTAAAACTCTTCTTATAATACCTAAAGTGTTCTTGTCATGGCTAAAACTAAATACAAAATATGTAAAAAATAATCAATAACCGGAATATATGTACAACATATTTACACAATTGCAGAAAATCCTACAACTGAGGCAGGGCTAAAGCTATGGGACCCCCTTTCGAAAGAAGGACTACAGCTTATCCGGAGAATAGAAACTGTTCCACACTGGCTCAATCTTCTGCAGCTCGGGCAGTGTTTTGTATTCAAACTCCCCGCCAATGTTCAGGCACTGGATATTCGTCTCGTTCTCGAGGGGTGCAAACTTCAGCGACTTGATGCTCTCACAGTTGGGATCCCCATTGGCAGCGAAACTCGTCCAGATGTCGATCATGCCCATGATGACCTTGTGCTCGGGCGAATCTGGGGCCGACTGGTGGGACAGCATACTGTGGAAGATGTAGCACAGATCATCGCCGTGGCAGACGCCGCGCATTTGATGGCCACAGAGCACAATACGAATGGCATTGCACAGCTTCGAGTCATAGTCGAAGCGGTACAGGTAGGTGGGGGCACTGCCCTGACGCACTCGAGCCAATGCGGCACGATAGATGGGATGCCAGAACTCCCGATAGGAGCTTAGTTCGAGGAACTTCATCATGCTGGCCTGACTGCAGGGCTCGTCGCCAAAGTAGGCTCGCTTCAGCTGCAGACCATAGTTCTCGCGCAGCTTGGGATCGAGATTGTTGCTCATATCGTTGGGCAGCAGGTTCTTGCAGTTTCCCACCTCATCCAAGGTGGCAGGACGCCGGGATACCTCTAAAGGAGTAGAGGAAAGTCATGAGTGAGAGTTCCTTTCGAAGAGACCCCAAAACTCACCTGGATAAAAGAGCAAGCCCTCGAAGCTGGTGCCTCCGAACATGATGGGCACCCTGTTGCTCCAGCTGTTCTGCATTAGGTCATGTGGTGACTTATCAATCACCGTTTGCTCTGTGCTGTAGGGCTCCACAACAGGTCCGAATGCAAATAGCACTCGATTATGCTTCTCATCCTTGCTCAGGACTGTGGCCGAGGCCTTGACTATTTCTCCACCATTTACCGAGCTCAGGAACTCAAAGATCGGCTTGTCCTTGTTATGCCCAGTGTATCCCAGCTTCTGGGCCAGACGATAGGCCCAATCATTCCTGGGAGGATGTGCCCACGGACACAGCACACTGCCCGACATAACGATGGCCTTGTGGATCAGTCCCTCTGTCTGTGGACTCAGCGTGAGGAAGTGGGTCGAAGCACCGCCAGCACTCTCGCCAAAGAGCGTGACATTCTTCGGATCGCCACCGAACGCCTCGATGTTCTGCTGCACCCATCGCAGGCCCATGATCTGATCCTTGAGTCCTGCATTTCCGGGCACATTCAACTGCGGATCGTCGAGACTAAGGAAGCCCAAGGCACCCAGTCGGTAGGCCACTGTGACCAGCACCACATCCTTGGACATGAAAAAGTCCGGACTGTACATATCCCGTGAGGCTTCGCCCACCTGAAAGCCACCGCCATAGATCCAAACCATCACGGGACGCAGCTTATTCGGTTGTAGCTAGAAAAGAAAACATTCCAATGATTAATATTTTGTGGCTTCTCCTCTCTTTTGGGTACTCACATCCTTGGCGTACACATTGAGATACAGGCAATCCTCGGAGCCGGCGAACTTCTTGAAGAACATGTGTGTCTGCAGGGGCTTGTCGGCTACCGAAGTGCAGTCCAGCTCTCGATCCCATGGCTCCACCGGCTCTGGCGCCCTGAAACGCAGCTCACCCACTGGCGGCTTGGCAAACGGTATCTTCTCGAAGCTGAAATAACTTCCTCCCCAAATGGTGTTCCGCTTCACACCGCGCACGGTGCCCAGATTTGTCTTGACCACGGAATATATGGCTGTGGCAAGCTTGCGCTGTTCGTACTTGAAACTGAGGACCCTGAAAACGAAGCAAAGAGATGTTTTAATTTATGGATTTTCAAATGCATTTGCTCCACATTATTATCACGAATTCATTCCAATCTGGGACCGCAGAGCTCCCTCTTCCACATAGTACTTTATGTGCGAATCTAAGCCATTGAAAGGCAGTCACGCATTGGGGCCATGCCACCGGGCGAAGCGATTTCAATGTCGTTTTGGGGTCTGTCTCTTTGTTGTTTTGAAAGTCTTACGAATTTTCAACAGGCTTTTGACCAACCTCAACGCAACGCCCCATTCGCTTAACATGCACAAACTGTCTTCTATTTTTTTTTCTGTAGGTATAACTTTCTGTTGTGTATTTTGATTTGCCATTTTTTATTTTTATAGGTAATTTGTGGGTGGGCGTGCATTTGATGGGATATTTTTATATTATTTCCACTGCGCACCTTCGGTATAAAGAAACATTTTATATTTAACTGGCATTCTGCAAGTGCACTGACACAATTCGCTCACCATCAATGGTGCACGAATGCATACAAATCGGTAATTACAAATTGGCATCAACAGATAAAGAGGAAGCGAGAGAGAGAGAAAGGCAATGGAGATCGGAGCTGCAAAGATTGGACTGGGACTGGGACTGGCGCGAGTACGTGACTGCAATGAGGCTGAGAAAGCCCATACTTATAGAAATTACAGAAATAATCTACATTTAAATGTCATTAGCAAAGGCATTTGAAATAAGCAACCAACTAGCAAAGCAAAGCAAATTAAGGAAATAAATTCGAATTATATGAGTACTTTGTTGCATTCATTTAACAACTACTTTGAATAGCCTCGAGTACAAGTGTGAATCACTTTATCTTATCAGTAAGTATAGCAAAAAATATTCTTCAACAAATCAATACGATAATGAATGAATTTCATCGTTTATATTACAGTTTGAGGATTAATTGGGTTTGTTTAAAAAACCGATGCATAGCAACAAATACAATCGATGGGAAACCATTGACCAATCCCATTCATTTCACATAGCCATAAATGTATATTAATTTCGACCTTTTATCTATCGAACAACACTCCGCAATGGCTTATATAATTTTCTGTTGGGGCTAAAACCTGTCGTGTCATGCCCGTGGCGCAAAAATCGCAGTCTATCACCTGAAAGTGAAATGAACCTTGTACCCTAGAGACTTATCAGTATGGTTTCCACATACATCGATTTATATGTATAGAAAACAATTAAGTTGTCTGAAAGTTAAACATATAGTATTATAAAAGAAATTATTAAAGATATGTGGCGTTATTAATTATATTATATATAATTAGGTACATCCCCCAATAGGAGATGGGAGGAAAGATATATTGAGGTATCTTCCAATTAAATGGCATGTCTTTATGGTTAAACATTTATAATTAATAGCAATCATTGAGATAATAATGTTTATAATTGAAATTAACCTAATAATACCGACAATAAATCCAACAGTAATACTAACAAAAGTCTATTCTCTTCTTCGAAACTCTTTTGATACTCTTTAATACTAAAAGCTTTAAAAGCTACTCCATTTATATGAAAACTGTGCCTCAATGTGGAAAATATGAGGTATGAACTCTGATATACCAAAGTTGCCAGAAATAATATCTCTCAAAAATAATTCTCTTTGATAGAGAAAAAAAGGCACTGCAAAAACGATTTCTTTAAATATTAAAATTTAAATATTCGGGTTTAAATAAAAATAAAGTTAAATTAAATATAATTCACTTTGATTAAAAATAAATCTTTAAGGAGATTGTTTTATAGGGCCCATATTTAATTTAAATATAAAACATTTAAAAAAAAAAAAATATTTTTTTATTTATTTTGAATTATATTAAATTTAAAAATGTAAGGAAAACTACTACAATTTAAATATACTCCCTCTCGGCTGCAAATATTTTCACCGGAGTGGAAAGATTAAAATTTTAAATTATTTTCCTCTGGATTTTTCAATATTTTACCACGACGTGATCTGCTAGGGTATCCACACGGCGCCCCACAAAACACACACCCACCTTTCTTTTTGTGCTTTGTTTAAATAAAAACCTATATAAATATATCTGCGCGTAGCAAGCCGCACTTTAACAAATATATATATTTGCAATTAACACAATTGCATGACTTTGCAATAATTTATGTTAAAAATACTAACCATCCGCAAAATTGCTAATAGACCTGACGGAAAACGTGCAAAAAATAAGCAAACAAATGGAACAACGGTGAAACAAAAAAATAAATAAAAAAATCACTAACGAATGCCGCCGCAACAATGGAAGCATCGCGCATGAGTCAGTGAAGGCAGGGAGGGAGGGGGGCGACAAAAACAAACGGCAAAAGAGGAACAAGACAAGAAAAAAAAGAAGCAGCAGCATCATTAAGTTTATGCAAAACAACAACAAAAACAGCCACAGCCGAAAATCCACAAAAACCCGAAACCAACAACCAGCAGCAAAAGTTTGCGCAACAATTTCACCAACACACAACATGTGGATAACGATATCATGTGTACGCATATTTTAATGCGAGTCTGTATTGAAACCACCTCCCCCTGGGCTCCTCACTACAGAGAGAGAGAGAGAGAGAGAGAGACCTCAAAACACAGAAAATCATTTAACGCTTCGAGAAAATAATTCAAGAAAAACCAAAGAAAACGAGGAAACACTCGAACTCACTTAAAGGTCAGCTTCAGCATATCCATGAAGCGTGTGGCCATCTTTCCCTTTACTTTACACTCTTATCACACTTTTCATGAACACACCACACGACACAAAAACAAATTGAATATTTTACTATTGTTTTACAATTTTCTGCTATGGGAGAGCCACAGAGAAAGTGTGACAATATCTAAACTCCAGTTAACGCGAATCGGCGTGGCGTGGCGTGGGATGGGAGTACGCAATATAAAACGCTTCACCCGAGTGTGCGGCACAGACTGACTAAAGTTATGCCCAACGTATACTTAACAAGTCGTGGCGATCGTGGGCTATCCATATACACAAAACACCACCACCAGTTGCTCTCTACCGCTCTCTCCCACTGATTGTTCTCTCAGAGAATGAGAGAAACAGCTGATTGTTTACCTTCTCTCCCCAGCTACACTCTGTTTCTCTCCTTCTCTCTGCATTCCAAATACCGGAATAAACACATACCGGTATATTCATTCGGCTTGCGTATAAGCTCTGAAAGCTCAATGTAAAGCTTCTGTATAGCTTAACAGTAACAGATCAATGTTAGAGGGCATAGCTCTGATCTGCAAATGTTAGCACGAGATCGATCGTTGATCGCTTTTGTTGCGGAACTACATTCAATAGAAGTGTGTTAACCCACAAAAAAAAAACAAGCTGCTTATAGCACGTCCGACAGCCGAACCACCTTGAAAGTGAACCTAAGCTTGGGCTAATTAACAAAACAGTATACCAGACCCGACTAGCAAAACGCTTTCGAAAAGCTTTTTTCTGAAGCACCACTTAATGAGTGCACAGTATACAGTGCCTGCTGCGCCCCACTAACTAGTGCACACACGCAGACATTAATGGGTTTTACAACAATACAAAAGGCGCATGTGACTGTGAACTTGACTTTGGTCTGATAATTATGCAATTGACATGTGCCAGCCCCCACTCGATTCGATTGAGCGCAAAACCAGCTGATGGATGGATTTCTTTATTGAAAGTGGATTTTTATCGAACATATCCATTATAGATGAAAGTCATCTGGCGTTGTGTGGGCAGGTTCACTCTGTGTGACAACTGCATCTGCCTCTGCGGATGGCACATCATCGCAAAGTATGTACTGCAGGCAGATTGCTAATAGAAAACTAATCAAAGGAAAATGGAATAGGAATTCGAATAGGGATAGAAACAGGTGTATATCCTACCAAAGCAACAAGTAGAGAGTAGACATTTTGCTGTACCTTATCGCTGGCTGTCGCGAATCGAACTAAACTCGGGAAATCGTCTAAGATTATTTCTGGCAAAACGCTGTCAGTTAATAGAAATTATTTACTCTAATGATTAGCACTTGGCAGCTGATTCAGACAGTCGCTTGCATTATCCAGACTCTAACACTATTTCCATCGCAAAAAAAAAGGTTAATGTGCTCTCTAATTATATAATAATTATAAGCGCCAATCAACGTGACAAAAGCAAAAAATAAAAAGAGAGAATACTATTTTTAATGGTAACCAATTAGCAAGGAATTAGTCACGCTGTATTTAATCCTACAATTTATCTATCTATATTTCAGTATTAATTGTTGGCCATATGCGATAATTTTCAGCACTTTTTTTCAGAGACCCAGACGGAATCTATGACGTCTGTTGTTTCAGATTTATGCTATACCAATACAGAGTTTTATTGGCATGATAATGGCCATGGTTCAAGGTTTTCCGCTGAATCCTACTTACTTTTGTATAAAATCCCAGTTGGTCATGATCCGTGGAACATTGCTGTTTCGACGGAAACTCAAACATTTCACAGCAGTCAATAAATTTCTCATTTTCAAATATTTGATAACTAAATCAAAGTATATTTCCAATTTATTTATTTCGTTCCTTTTTTTGGGTTTCAAATACATTTGAGATTTTTGTGTGTGTGTTTTTTTTGTTTTTATTAAAATATGGTTTTATTTATACCTTTTCAAATTACATAGTTTTTTTCCATCACATGACTTTGAAGCTTTTGACAATAAACGGACTCGAATACATACACTGAGAAGTTTTTTCTTTCTTTAGGAATATAGTTTTGAAATTTATATAATTTAAACATTTAATCTTCTTGTGCACATTCCTAAAAACAATTCTCCAGCTATCAGTTTTTTTTGTTATTTATTAGTTTGTTGTCTTCCTATAAACGTACTCTAAAAAATTATGTAAAACTTGGACAGGTTTCTGTTGTTGTTGTTTTGTTTGTTCAAAAAAACATATGCATATAAAACAGGTAAATATCCAAAAGACTTAAACTACAAATATAAATAAATTTGCGGGTTCAATATATACTATATATGTTTTTTTGAAAACACAATTGGAAAATGATTGGCATTTTTCTGGGGTGTGGCGGGTGGGTATTAGATTGTGTGCGGCTTTTTGCTAATTGGAAGAAAATATATTCAATTGAAATCCTAACTAAAATGTACGTGTGTGTGCGTTTCGGAGGACAGTACCTTAAACTTATATCGATAGAAAATATGCTTGATATATGTTTAGGATGTACTATTAAAGGAACATTTAATAGATTTATATAAGACTTCGCTTAGCTCAGATTTCTTGGCTGTCTTTGTTTTCTGTTTTGTATGTTTGTTGTTTTTTTTTTTTGTTTTTTTGTAGTTTTTTATAGAAGGTACTTTCAGTTGCGACTTGGTTTTTCATACTCATATCTTCCCGTTATAGTTCAGACCTATTCCAGATAGATACATACTCGTAACACACTTAAATAGAATCTTTCGATATTGGCAAAACTTAACAACAGTAGAGGGTCGTTTTTTCTTTGTTTTTGTTTTTTGTAGGTCTAAAGCTATGCTTTTTGCATTGTTTTGAACAGAGGCTTTCAAACATAAAGCTGTTTAGAATCGTACAGATAAAGCTACAGATCTACATCTAAGTGGAGATACTCCACACATTCCATTCCATACCAATCGCAAGTCGCAAATTGCAATCCCCGCCCCAACTCAAAGCAGTTCGTCGCGTCTGAAGAAACTCTCCCAGACCATCAGCTTGCGGAGATCGGGCACATCGATAATCTTCAGCTCATCGGATATATTAAGGCACTTTAGCTGATGCTTTTCGACGGACGCCGCGGACACTGGCTGCCACAGCTCCGCCTGGTCCGGATCGAAATTGGGATTGCCGTAGGCGGCAAAGTGGGTCCAGAGACCCACCAGACGCTCAATGCACTTGTATTCCCGTGTATGGATCTTCAGTTTGCGGGCGAGTGAGTTGTAGAAGAGATAGGAAAGATCGTCGCCGTGACAGGTGCCACGCACCTTCTTGCCACAGCTGAGGATGCGCAGGTGATTGAAGTGCTTCGAGTCGAAGTCGAAGCGATACAGATAGGTGGGTGCACTCCTGGCATACTCCAGGCGGGACAATACTGTGCGATAGATGGGGAACCAGAAGTACTCATGGGAGACCATCTACAAAAAAGAAATTTCCAGACTTTAGTAAACGAAAAGAGCGGTATATATGTGTGTGTGTGTGTAACCCACCTGAAGGTACTCGTGGAGAGTTTCCAGGCTTGGCGTCTTGTCGCCATAGTAGCACTCCCTCAGCTGTTCGCCGTAGTCCTTGCACAGAGCACTCTCCCGATCCATGTTCAGTTCTATGGGCACCACAAACCGGCAGTCGTCCAACTCATTCAGACAATTGGGCTTGGCCTTGGTCTCCGAATACAGGAGTAGACCCTCATTGGAGACGCCGCCCAAGATGAGGGGTATACTGTTGCTCCAGGCGGTGCGCATCATCTCAATGGGCTTCTTGGGCACCACACAATGGCTGGTCACAAAGGGCTCGATGACGGGTCCAAAGGAGAAGCCAATACGCTCCTTCTTCTCCGCCTCGATGCACAGTTCGCCATTGGCCTTGATAATGTCCGAGCCTTTGGCATTGCTGAGAAATTCCCAGATGTCTCGGGTGTTATTCTCACCCGTGTAGCCCGCCTGGACGGCCAGACGATAGGGCCAATTCCGCTGCGGCGTCACCGCCCAGGGGGAGAGTGTGTTGCCCGACATGCAGATGGCCTTGTGGAAGAGGCCGCGGGTCTGCTCTGTGATCATCATGTAGTGTACGGAGGCGCTGCCAGCGCTATCACCAAAAATAGTTATGTTCCCCGAATCGCCGCCAAAGCGAGAGCAATTGGCCTTGACCCAACGGAGGGCCAGGACCTGATCCTTGAGCCCAGCATTGCCGGGTACATCCAGCTCAGGATCGTCTAAGCAAAGGAAACCTAAGGGAAAGTCGAGTCGAGTCCCAGAGTTAGCATAAAGATCTCTGAATTTCCAGGATTAAACACTTACCTAATGGACCCAATCGATAGTTGATGGATATCACGACCACATCTTCGCGCAGCAAGTAGTCGGGACTGTAGCACTCGCGCGAGGCCTCGCCAAATTGAAAGCCACCGCCATAGATCCAGACCATCACTGGCATGGGTTTGGTGGGATATAACTATGTGAGATAAGTCAGATAACCTATGGGTCAGAAGGCCATTTCTAAATATTGATCATCATCGTCACTCACATTCTTTGTGTAGACATTGAGGTACAGACAGTCCTCGGAACCATCTGTCATATCGAATACAAAATGCTTTTGCAATGGCTTTGGACCCTGCGACGTACAGCTGCGCACCTCTGTCCAGATCTCTGGCGGTTGCGGGGCCCTGTAGCGTAGCTCTCCCAGTGGCGGTTTGGCAAAGGGTATCCGCTCGAAACTGAAATATGGCTGGCCATAGATGGACTTTCGCTTGACACCCTTGATGGGTCCATAGGTAGTGCTAACGACAGTCTTTTCGCTGGTCCTATAGCGACGCTGTTGCACTTTGAAGTCCACCATTCTGCAAAGAGGATAGAGCAAAACACACATACAATTTAGAGAGAGCTGCTAAAACGATTGAGACTCGAAAATGTAATCAGCGTGAAATAAAACGAAGTGTTACCATTAATCAGTAACAATAAACGACGTCAGCTTTGCTGATATTGATGGGACTGTCTTTTCCGTTTAAATTTTTCTGCTGATAAGGTTAATTTTTTATCAGCCTTTTTCGGGGCCCCAGGTGTGTACCATTTATCAGTGCCCGCAACCCCAACGCCACGAATCATTTGGAATCTTTAAGCAATGTATTTTTTTTTTTGTATTTATTTGGAGTAAACAAAATCCACTTGGCTCTGGTATCATACGTCTCGCTTTTGGTATCAAAAGAAAGAAAACAAACAAATTTCCCATACATAATTATTGTTTGAGTGGAAGTAAGTCATTCAACTTGGAAATCAAGGACAAAAGGCCATTGAAATTAAATTTAAATTTTGTATGAATGGCTCTGGTATAACCCGAAAATAGAGAGTGAATTTTTATGTTTTTTTTTTAAATTGGGTTAATCGGTACACAATCCAGACCCCAAGGTTGTACACGAATTTATGAATTCAATAAAAATGTTTTATTATACATAGGTTCCCTTTAATGTTCTTCTAGGAATACCCATTAAAATGTATTTATAAATATATTTATACCTCAAGGCTCTTTTTTAATGATAAGGTGTACAATTTGTTGTACTTAAATCCTAAGGAGAGACCTTTTATGTTCTGCCAAAAATAGCCATAGAAATTATATTCAAATCTATGCAGGCCTCAAGGTTTTATTTTATTGATAAGGTGTACCGAATACTCGCACTTTTTGCTTAGTTTTTGCACTTAAATCTTGATTTTTATTCCCCATAGAGCAGCCTCCATATACGACCTCATATAGGGGCGGCTTTTGTTTATCGATTGCCCTTATTGGTTTCATCAGGTACACAAAATAAAACCGACTCCGTCATAGTATTTTCCTATTTCTATGATGGCATAACGCAAAGCAAATAAAACGTGTCTCAAATTTGAATTATGCATTTTATGGCGCCCCCCACACATGTCATAAAAGCAAAAGGAAATCAAGAATGAACTCAGTCAAAACGCCAAGTGATCTGTCTGTCTGTCCCAGGCTTTGTTTTCTTTTGTTCGAAAAATGTCATCAGCAAAAACCAAGGGCAACCGAAAAAAAAAACAAACAACATACAATATATATCAAAATTTATGTTTATTAATAGCCGGAACGAGCTGTTGCCCATTTTTCGACTCGGATTGAAGATGAAAGTCCCCCAAAACGCATGATGTGAATAATACATCCGTAGAAATTTGTTGGTCTATCATAGACCTTGGCCTTGAACTTAAGGCAAAAGGGAAATTGTTTCGGGGGGGAGAGAAAGGGAATGGGCATGGGCATGGGTATGGGAACGCTTAGGCTAATGGCTGGCACCTATAAAAAGAAAGTCAATATAAATAATTTTTATGACGGAGGGAGTCATAAAAGATTATGTCCTAATGCCAGGCTTGCGTGTGAGAGTGCAATTCCTCAAAGCACACACCTAGATGGGTTCCTGGGGACTGCCCATTGGGTTTTAGGGTCAGTTGTTAAATGCTGAAAGCCCAGAGGAACCTTCACAAATTAGTTGATGATAGTTAATTCTTTGAGCCCTTGTTCCCACAAATGATACAGAATATTGGATGCGTTCCTTGAGGAAAATCTTTTGAAACATTCCATCAAATGTTTAATCTTTGTAAATACTTAATTTGTTTGTATTCCATTTGCTGGCTGCTTAGTTTCTGATTTTCCTTTCCTGATTCGTTTCTTATTTTCATCTTTCGCAAATCTGGTGGAAAATCTTTCTGCTAAACGATCTTGTGTGTCCCTCACTGATTTATGTGTTATTTTTGGCCTCTGTACAACGAATCTCAAGCGATAAATTTGAATGAAAATAAACAAGAGAGAGATCTTTTTTTTTTTAGCTTACACTAAGAAGGCAAATATTCAGCTGCTTATGAGCATGAAGTGACGACAGCAGACACCGCCAGAACAGGGTGGAAAATGCCCAGAGACCCAGAGGCAAATAAACTTTGGTGCCAAAGCAGACGGAACAGAAACGATATAATGCTTGAGTTTTATTATTTCCGAATTCGTTAAATTGTAAAAATAATTGAGGCAACAGTTTGTAAAGGAAATGTGCAAGTCATATGCTGGAATATATTTCTTATAAGGTGCGGTTTTATGAAGCTGAAGATAGAAACTGCTGTAAGTTTTTATATAAAAATTGCAATCGAACAATTATTTTAAAATTTGTATTTTAAAGTTACTTCAAGCTACAATACTTTTGGAAAATTTGTATTTTAAAATTCTAACTAATAATTATGTAATTAAATTGTAATTCAATAATTTAAAAAATTACAAAACAGATCCTTTTTTTTGTAATTAAAATAAAAAATAAGAGTTCATTTGGATTTTTGTATTTCAATAAAAATAAAAAATAAAAGTTCATATAGATTTTTATTTTAACAGGTAAAAATGAGTATTGCATATTCCGAAACTTTTATTTAAAAAATCAGAAGTAAAACTTAAATTTAATATCTTTTGAACCAATTTGTGTATTACCAAAATGTATTCTTCTTATTCTTCTTGATCTACGATTCAATACCTTTCAAAGTCAATTTGTTCTTCTATTTGCTGCTGCAATAGTATATTTTGTTTATATGTTGTTTTGGCAAATAAAATAAAAATAAGGGAATACTATAAATGTCACAAAATACTATACATTTTACAAATACCAAGAAAAACCACAGAATTTAATACATCAAAACAATACAAGTAATCACTCACTATCTCAAAGCTTTGAATTTTCATTTCCTTTCAGTATGAAAAAAAAAATAAATTTATTTGCATGTTATAAACAAATTTTCTGTGCATATTATAGGTTTAAAAAACCTTAATCACAACAAAGTTACTTAAGTTATGGCACCGACCCCAAATAGTCCACAAAATATTGTAATAAGTCTTTCAGTTCAAAAATAAACTTGTTATGTGTTCTACTTCCATAAAACTCATACTGCCGTAATTACAAGTCATCTCATTTCATACACATTAAAAAAAATAATAGAATCTTGAAATAAAACCAAACATGCATAGGCTCCTCTTGACATCATGTCAGGCAGTTGATGTCATTAAAGATTGCTTTGTAGAACCCCCTATAGAACAGGGGTCTTATCGGGCATGTTTTTAGGAATATTTATTCATCACAGCTTGAGAAGCATTTGCCGCAGGTTTATGTTTATGTGCAACTGGAAGCACCCAGATAAGCTCGGCTTATGTCATGAGTGAATCAATTAATTTTCCATACACCACACCCCACTGCCTAATCTGCCACGCTCCGCTCTGCTATCAGCTAGACGTAGGACAAGTCCCGCCACGCGATTACCCCGTATAATCTAGACAAACATCAAATATTGTTGGAATGACTAACTGACAGACAGATAGACAGACAGACAGTGAGAGACAGAGGTACAGCCAGCCAGTCACGGTCAAGTTAGTTTTTTCCAACAAGAGAACGTTAAAATATGATTATGTGGAATCATTAAGAAGGCAGACAACCACATCATAGAATTTAATTTCCTTTGCAGAGTAGCCAATAAAAAGAAAGAGAAATGAGGAAAACCTTGTCTTCTATTTGTAGACATTTTACATGAAAGTGTGCGGCGGACATGGCTCTGACCTTGGCAAGGCTGCAAAAGCTCATACTCAATGAAAGCTTCCCATGGCGGCCCATGAATGAAATGCGCGATGCAGAAAGCTTAAAAGGATATAACAACCTGGCGGCGAGAATGTTCTGAATGGACTGCCCAGAGACGGAGAGCAGGTCAAGGAGTGAAACTGAAGGCCAAAAATAAGCAACTCTTTATAATAATTTAATCAGAAAATTCAATTAGATTAACCCTAATGTTCCAGCCATATTAAAATCAAACTTTTTCTGGCTGCTTAATTTGATAAAAAAAATTCGCTAAAAATTTCAACTCATTCATTGAACCATTCATATAATATATTCCGCTACCATGCCAACGTATGCGTATCTGTGAATATATATATATTTTTATATCGTACATATATACTATATATAATATGCTTATCTGAATGTTTGCTCTTGTTGCGGCAATTCTTTCATTCTTTATTCATTTAAAACATTTTTTTTGCTGCCACACAAAAGCTTTTTACACAAAAAATAAAAAAAAAGGAAATAATAGAGAGAAGAAAATGCGGCAAAATTAAATGAAATTGACATGCTTGCATCTGTGTTAGAGTATGTGTGTGTGTGTGTACGCCTGTGTGGGCGTTTAGGTGGAGAGCACGAATAGCTAGCGACAACAAATTTCATAGAATATAAGCGAAAATTGTGTGGCGCAGTCATACCCGTCGTATGGGCAATGTCAGAAATACACACATGCTCACAAAATACGAATAGCGACAGGAATGCAGATAAATCAACGAAATGCGAAGGGAATAAATTATAAACAGGTGACGGGGCAAAGCTATCAATACTATTTCCTGCACTTTGCAACACTGAAACGAGAGGACTTCTCTTAAATGTTTTTTTCAGCTTAAGGATTTCCTTGGGAAGGTAGGGTTTAGTTGAAGAACAATTTCTAAATAGTAAAGGAACAACTTTAGAAACTTTTTTCAGTCCATTCCAACACTGTTTGTCGTGCTAGCCAACACTGAAACTGTTTACAAAAGGATTTATATTGCGTTGTCCATCTATTTCATTAGCTTAAAAATGTACTGTGTTTGAATTTTGTTTTCTCCCCTTTTTCGAATTAATGTTTGAATGATTTCCTTAAAACTAAACCCCGTTCTGACTGTTCGATTCCGCTTAATCTCTTCTACTTCTTGCGCTGGTTATCGTTGGCAAGAATCATGGCAATGCGTATGAAGATATTCAGGGCATCCATATAAATGGCCAGGGCCATATTGATAGGATCGAACTTGGGAGTGCCATGCTGTGGATGCAGCTCGGCCACGCGTACAATCCGCTGCGTGTCGTAGAGCAGGAACCCGCTGAACAAGATCAATCCACCGTAGAGCGATATGCTGGCCAGACCGGCTCCCAAGGCCGTTGTGGGGGGCAGCCACATGCCAGCCAGAGATGAGGCAAAGACCACGCCCAGTCCAATGGCCAGTGGACCGCCCATGTAGAGAAATTTATCGCTTGGTGCACAGGCGGCCACCGTGGAGAGGGCGCCCACAATACCGCCCGTGTAGAGCATGGCCCTGGTCAGAATCGGACCGCCCAGGAAGCACATGGGCGCCAGCACGGCACCAAGAACGGCACAGTGTGTCAGCCAGGCCAGCTGCTTGAGGCCGAATCCTTCCTTGTATTCGATTGACTGGGCAAAGACCCCAGAGGCCATCACCAAGCCCATGGTTACGAGCCCGGCCACAATGCCGGAGCGCGTCATCAGGTTCATGGCGGCCTCGGACTGGAAGAAGGCCGCCGCTGCAGCAGCTGTAACGCCACACGAGGCCCCAAAGTACAGATAGGTGGCATGGATGCGATCCTTCACATACTGCGGCCACATCATCGAATTATCGTAGAGACTGGTCTGCTTCGACAGGCCCAGTCCGTAGTAGCAGAGCCCCACGAGACCCATGAGGGCAGCTCCTGCGGCCGCACCCTTGCCCATGGAGTAGGCGTTCTCGCTGGGCGGTCCCATCATGCGATCCTTGAGCGAGGGTCCACGCGTACGGCTCTCCAGATGCGACCGATCGCCGTCCTTGGGCTCACGTGAATAGTTGCGACGCAGGATACTCTGAAGATCCTTCTTTGCTATCAAAGACTTGCCCTGGCCCATCGATGTCAGGGGGTTCTTCTTCAGCAGCGGCATGGCCTTGGTCGATTGCCATAGTCGCTGTCCGGTGACCTTCCCCAAGAGATTCAACGAACGTCCTGGCAGGACGTGACTTAAACGAGCCAGCAGCATCTTTACAGATTTCAGAAATAATTTTGTTTGTTGAGAAGGCTAGAAATATTTTCTTGCTCTTGTTTTTGGTAATTTTTGTTAGTTGATTCAATGACTGAATGGGGAGAAAAGCCTGCTAGGAAAGAGAGATATGTTTTAAAGACGAACAAAGGTTAACAGATTCCGATTTGATGAAGAATGCTCCAGAGACTTGTCGTTCGCCAAAGAATGCACAAGAAATATTTGCACGTGCCACCACAAAAGACTAGAAGTCTGAATGATATCAGAATATTGTCTCGAATTGAAGGTTAATTGGTTTCCCACAGATAAATTCGTTGTGTCAATTAAGACACAGATATCCAAATTGATTGCGTTCAATAAATGAAAAGCCCATTTGGTCAATTCGAATTCGAAATTATAATTTTAGATGCCTCCCCAAACGAGATTGTTTTGTGAGGTGGCAATTTAGCCAATGAATATGGAAAATATTCCCACATTGTATAAGAATTGGCAATTTATTTATGCCAGCTAAAATTGGATTGAATGTGCGCCTGCAAATGGCATTTCAAACTGTCACAAATCAAATAAGAAATAAAAAGAAGAAAGCAGAAGAATGCAGAAGAATGGAAAATGCACAGGAAAACACCATGTATGATATAATACATTTATTTTTAAAAAGCAAAACTAGCGCACAGCTCTCAACCATTTTGTGGGAACTCGGTTTGATTAATCTTTAGTTTTCTTTACCCTTCAATCGCCTAATGAAATCATCGATGTATTGTGTCGATGGGCCTGAGAGACAGCCAAAACCAAACCAGTTAGAGGCAACCAAAGCCAGAGGCGGCCTCTGATCTCATACAACATTCTCCCTGTCTCTTTTTGGTTTATTTCTCTGCCTTTTTTTTCAATTTGTGAGTCAGCTACTGCGGCTGCTGCTGGGTTTACTATAGTTTTTACACAATACAATAATTTACATACCCGTACATCCCGCACCGACCGAGCCACAGAGTGAGAGAGAGAGAGAGAGAGTGTAGGGGGGGCGGTGCACTAGTTTGCTACCTAATTATTTGCGCAGTTTAAGTGTCGGCACAGAAAAAGCCAAAGACCCCTAGACCGGACTCATATGACAGACAGCTGTGGCACAGCCACAGCTGTTGTATCTGTGTGTGTGTTCGCCCGTGTTTGCTCATTATGAAGACGAGAACTAGAATTTCCTAGAATCAATAGAACGCAAATGAAAGGGGACACGCCGTCATTAGAGGCGCCTGCGTTTCAATCAACCAACCCCCCGGGAAGGATACCATCTCAGGTTTATTGTTGTTGACTTTTACATAATTACGAGCACATGTATATGTATGTATGCATAAGCATGTAGGTCCCCAAGGACGAGCCATCTCTAGGGGGTAGGTAGGACATTGCCGCAGCAGCAGCAGCAGCTGTTCCTTAAATATTGGAGGCAATTTAATTGTTTCCAGCTGCGCGAAACGTCAGAGAGAATACATGTACAGGGTTAATATATACACAGATTAATATACGGATTTACAATATAAATTCCTATCGGTACAACACCACTTTTGGCGCTTTCTTTGGGGTACTTCCCCAGAACTAATTCAAAGAGTTTGCAGTTGCCTGATCTGATCATCAAGAGATATCAAGTGACGTCAAAGTGGGTTCTCTATTGGATGGATCTGGGTAAAGAGTACTATATATGGTCTATATAAAGTGGCAACCTAATTATATATTGTAGTGTGCCTTAGATTGGATGACAGCATTGTGGCTGATGTCATGATGAGAGACTTGCCCAAAAAGTGGCTACACTATAAGGCAAGTCATTTAATTGTATATTTACCACAGGAAGAGGATTAAAATAACTATTTAAAAAGTATTATAGTCATAGTAGCTACATATACATCTTTTTTTTAAACTTACTTGAGTCCAATTTTGAACTGATCAAACGCAGCCATGGAAGACATTTTGGTGTTCTTCTGTGTTCTCCGGCTCAAATTTAATCAAAAAATTGTATTTGTATGTCTCTCCTTTTTTTTATTATTATTATATATATTTATAATTTGTTGTATTTCTTTGGTTTTTCTTTTATAAATTTACAAAAATTGCTATTATTTTGTATCAAAACTGCCAGCTATTTTGTTTTGTTTTCTTGTTGGTTGGCCTTGCAAGGACTGTGCGTTGTGTGTCAACAAAAATACAGTCTCTGGTAGCTGTAGCTCTGCTACTGATAAGGAGCTTTCGTGTCCTGCGCACAAACACAATCACAAAAACACCCACAGGACGAACAGCCCGTTCCCGCACAGCAGGAAAACACACACGCGCTCTGCGTGGGTACACGCAGGACAATTTACACGGCGGAAAAAGCACAGATTCCAAAGGCAAGTATTTATCACATAACACGCGACAAGACAATCAGATAGTTGGTCGAAATTCTTTAAATACTGCCCATCCAACTATTAGTCGGTTTCCGTAGTATCTATATATTGTATTTTATGGCTATTGTTGATGGTGAAACACTGTGGCACGGTGTGTGTGTGTGTGTGTGTGCTTGTGTGTTCAGCTTTTGTTGCCGTTACGCGTCCGCTTGGCGTGAAGGCAGCTCATCAACTGTCCGCAAAAAGCACGCGCTATAAAAGTTCTAAACGTAACGCCACACCGAAAAAGCTTTTCCCACTGAGACCAAGCCAGACCGAGACCGAGACGGAGACGGAGACCGAGACCCAAGCATAAAAACGAAGCGATGCGATGCGATGCGACGCGTGTGCGAGCCGTGGGTGGATGGGGCAGGTATCTCTGAACGTTATCTCTAATTCAGTAGCCTCACAATTATGTTTATTGTGGCATTCTTCTATGGAATCCTGAGTCATTCTCGCAATTACATGGCAAAAAATTGTCGACTTTGTCCTGCGGCATTTATCGATGAGCACCCCTCCTCATATGAGCTTTATCATTGGCCCAGCGAATAGTAGATAATAAAAACCATATTGATACGCCATGGCTGGAGGGTAACAAGTTGTGATTTTGCTGATTCGACACTGGAATGCTCCATGTGCCGCCGTGTCTCTTTTTTGTATGTATTTTGTTTGACAACGTTGGGTGACATGTGGCGTATGTGTAATCTTTATGGCCCACTCATCGTGTGATAAGAATGGGTGGAACCAATTTTGCGAATGAGTCAGTTTATGGCACTTCTAGGAAGCTGCCCGCCGCCATCGATCTCCGGCAATCGGGAAAGTACCCACTCATGTGCGGGGGCTCGATAGACTAACATCTAAGTAGTACCCTAAGTAGTGTCTAGTACTCAACGGGACAGCAATATGGTGGAATAATCAAGATGTTGTATGGTAAGAGAGTTCTTTGACGTTCTTAGCACATATATACTTTCAGATTTCTTTAACTTTAAGCTTGAAAGTACTTTCAGTAATCGGGAAAGCCCCGCCTAGGCACTTTAATAGACTATTGAAATGCTATACATAAGAAGTGGGTATCTCTAGCTCTATGAAATGGAACAATTATTAAATTTGACACTGCCTAAGGGATATGTATAATATTTCTTTTATTTCTTGAATTTCTTTCATAATTCTTTCAATTAAAGCTCAAAACTATTCATGACTTCATCGCAATTCTTGGCCATGCTTTCTCCCACTCTAGACCCTCTGTATACCAGGAAATTTGTTTATTACCTCAGATAAAGTCATTCATTATAAGTGGGGCATGTGGCTGTTGTTGTTTCTGGCTGCCACACGCGCCCACTGGCCCCTTGGGGCAAAGCAAACAAAATCAACTGGAAAAAGCAAAATAAGGGAAAGTAAGAAAGGAAAGTCAACACAGCTGATTGGCAGGAGCTGCTGCTGCCTCCTGTTGCTATTTCCCACACAAAAGCTTTATGCTGGATTAAAGCTCAAACAGCAGTAGCTTTCTGCTATAGCTTTTAGCAAGCTTTCAGCAGTCGAACGTTAATTTTGATTTGGTTTTTATTGAGTTGGGTTCTTTCCCAAGTAATTACCATAAGTTAAGGTCAGTTCTGGTTTTGGTTTGGCTTAGTCTGGCAGCTGGAATCAAAGTTGATTGGATTTAATACAAAACTTGGACCAAACGAATATGAATATAAATACGAATACGAATATGTGTGAATGGTTTGTACCCAACGAATGCTGTGTATGGCCGCACAGTTTTGTCTTTATTTATGATACATTAAATTAAATAAATAACCTTGGACGGGGGGTAATACTACTATAAACTCTCGTGACTTTTGGCGCTTATGTTGCCATGCGCTTTTCAGTGCAAGAGCTTTTCCTCTCTCTCTCTATCTCTCATTTCAGATGAGGTGCTTAGCTTGATCTCTCTCTCTCTCTCTCTCTCTCTCTGGCTCTCTCTTGCTCTCTCGCATACGATCGCGTGCTCTGGCGGCACTCTTCTGGCACGTTTTTCCGCATTACGTTCCTCTAATTCATTTAAATCAATTTAGATAGAGTTCTTTTTCTGCGACGACTACGACTATTTCTGTCGTCGCACAATTGTTAGATTTTAAATGATTTTGATTAAACCAAAATGATTTCAATCAGCAAGCAGCGAAACCAACACAAAAAGAAAAAAGAAAGCCTTTTAGTAATAACAAAAATTTTGCAAATTTTCTGAATATTGTTTTATGTATTTACATTTTGCCATATGGCGGCATGTGAGTTTTTTTTTTACGAGTTTTCCCCCGAAAACTTTTCCACTGTTTAACTTCAACAAATGTTATATGTATATTCTGTGGGGGAGAGATTTGCGTGCTTCAATCAGATTTCCCTGGAAAATTGGGGGCAGTGAGTAAATGCTACCAGCAATTCCGATAAATTAAAAATTCATTTCCGTTAATCTTACAACTTGCGTTTTCCTTACAACAACAACAACAACAACACCAACTAGGGGCCAGCCCTCCAAGGACCCTGGCTAAGAAAATGTAAATGGAATATCAAATGTCCAAAAACCGGTAACAGGAACAGCCAAAGAGGCCTCGTACCGTGTGCCCGTTCGAGTCGCACATGATAATCATAAGCATTTCGCGCCGCGCGCGCAACAATTGCCTCATGAATTTTTCAAAGGCAAATCAAATCAAAACGGACGCCTGCCACACCCCATTCGCATTCTCATCAGGATGCCTCCTCCTCCGCTGTTCGCTCCTTTGGCAAGAAGTCATAATTTTCCGGCTGCTCGCGTGACTTTTCCATGCCATTTCGTGACTTGATTACATGCGTCCTTGTTGTTGGCTCCGCCATTCCTTCCTCCTGTTCCTCTCGTTGTTCTCGTTGCTGTTCCTGTTTTCCGGGGGATAATTGGGGGTGGATTTTCCCCATACATAGAGTTCACGAGGGCCATCAAAGCCCCATACTCATTCCATTGACTCCTGCACGTGACACACCGAACAACTACTGGGATGTCTGTGATTTTAAAAATTCAAACAAAACAGAAACTTTTGGCACACTTTAAGGCAACACACACACACACACACACACACATGGCTAACTAGCAGAAAGTATTGTTTTGAAGGATATTGATACGTAAGATGAGGTCTGAGAGGCTTAAAGATAACTTTTTTGAACAACTTGCATGAGTTTCTAAGAGTTGGACACTTTAGTTGGGGATTAGAGCCATTTTGACCCACTTTAAGCTGGAAATATTATGAATTTCTCCCAAGTGCATGACTTTTAAGGCTCGGACATTCATTCTGCATTCAGGAATGAAGCTCCTTAATTCGTTTTGGCAGTGCATTGATTGCTTAACAACACAGCAGCAGATTCATTTAGTTTTCCCCCTTCTTCTTCTACTCTCCACATGTTTATATGTTCTGGACATCCAATAAATTATTAATTGCTTTAAAATGCACTAAATACTCACAAAACTTTTCAATAAAACCAGTTTGTTGCTTTAACCGCACATAAAATGTTTAGGGAAAACCGTTGCATACTTTGCGGCTTCCCCTGAAATTCCAAATTCCAATTTCAAATTCCCCAAAAAGCCGGCCCAAGCAAAACACAAATTTCCAGCAAATTTGCTCAGCACCTGTAAATAATAATTACAGTATTACAAAACATAAATAAAATGCCAAAAAAATGCGCACCAAATTAAAAAAAAAAGAGCCATGTTTGGGGGCCAAAGGTCAACGGAAGCCAACGCAACCGAGCTGCTGCTGCCGCGGGAACTCCCTAAATGCGAAGCACGTGTAAGTTTTTAATTACAATTAATGGTTGACAAGGTGCGGGGAGTGGTGGAGGGCGATGGGGTGTACAGTGTGTGTGTGTGCATTGTGTTTTTAGCGGTCTTTGAAGTTGCCATAGACACAAGCTCTCGAAACCCACGATACAGTATGACAACAGTAAAGGGGACAGGTGTGTTGGCAGGCTTTTGGTTTTGTCGCTTGACAGCACTCATATATATGTAGGTACATATATGTATGTATCTATTGTGTGCTTGTGTGTGCTGTGTGTATGCGTGTGGGCAGGTGTTAATATTGTCATGTTTGAGCATTTAAGTATTTTTAATATCATAACGCGTTGCATACTTTATGGCGGGTGGCTTTGGAGTCGAGCCACCAGGTTGAACCCAAAAACTCACACAAGCGTGATTAGACCAGGGCCTACACGTGTTTTTGTCAGAGTATATTCCCCCAGCATAAACAGATCAATGTTTGCCTTTATTGGGGCAAAGCTTTGGGGGTGGGGTAATCGGTTTAGTTTTTCGATATGAAATCAAGTTGTAAGGGTTCGTTACAACTAAAAATATCAATACCCTACGCAAGACAACCCTCGGCTCACTCGAGCCGATATGGCTAAAATATTGACTATTTCTCCCTTTAATTTTAATTCCAAAAAAACAATAACAAGCATTTATGGCCTTTAAAAAAATTGTAAAGATGGTCTCTAATTTATTGAGAGGCGAAAGAGATTAATTAAGACAAAATAAAACACTTAACACCATATAATATATATTATAAAACGTTTATTAATTTTACTAAAATTTAAAAAACACATTCAAGACATTCAACACATGTTTTTCTTCTATCAAATCAGTCCTTAACAACATCATTTTCTTTTACAATTATTTAAAGCCCCATATACAAATCACCAAAAGACCTTTTGATGCATATGATGGCCAACAAAATTTGCAGCCAAAGAAAATATTAACTTAATCTTGTTTTTTCTGTTATTTTTTTTGTGTATTTACTCTTAAAGCTAAGCTATAAAAAATCGCTATTTACATGTGTACATTTGATGTGCTTTTAAGGCCGCCTCAGGGCCGAGGCTTAGGGGCTACTGCTACGGCTACGACTACTGGCTAAGGCCTACGGATTGCTAAGGGTAAACAGGCGGCAAAGCCGCCGAGAGATTTAGGGGAGTGAGCGCTGGGCAGGAGCCAACCAATATGCGATTCAGTACAAGAGTCGTCTGTCATAGCAGCTGTCCCAGAGCCGCAGCTTTTCGGCCTCTGGCAAATCAATCACTTGCACATCATGTGAGATATTCAGGCACTTGAACACGGCATCCTCACGTGAAATGGGCAGCCAGGTGGATGTGGATGTGGCTGTGGATGTGCCCTGTGGCTGCTGCTGGTGCTGCTGCTGCTTCTCGTCGTGCGTGACCAGCGGTATATTGGGATTCCCGGATATGGCAAACTGCACCACCATGGATACCAGACGTTTTATCGTCTTGAATTCGGCCGTGCGGCGCTTTAGTTTCTTTGCTGCCGCATTGTAGAACAAATACGACAAATCATCGGCATGACATGTGCCGCGCACCTTGCGGCCACAGGTGATAATCCTCATGATGTTGAAGTGCTTCGAGTCGAAGTCAAAACGATACAGATACGTGGCCGCCTCTGGAGCGTAATGGGCACGTGATAGCAATGTCCTTTGGATGCCATGCCAGAAATATTTGTACGAAAAGAGCTGGCAAAAAGATGATAATATTATTATTGATGTTTGTGGTAGTTGAAGTTGTTCCCACTTACATCACTGTACTCCAGAATAGTCTCACGATTGGGCTTCCTATCGCCAAAGTAGGTTTCCCTCAGCTGCCTGCCGAAGGCCCGCTGCTGCTCCTTGTCCAGCTGCGCATCCCTTGGCGCCAGATGCTCGCAGTCGCCCAGCTGGCACAGCAGCTCCGGCCACTTGTTCACCTCGGGGAACATCAGCAGGCCCTCGAAGGAGTTGCCGCCAATCACCATGGGTATGCTATTGCCCCAGCAGTTGCGCATCATCTCCAGCGGCGACTTGGGTATCACACAGTGATCTGTTTCAAAGGGTTCAATGGTGGGCCCGAAGCAGAACATGGTCAGCCGCTGGTGACGCTCCTCCATGGTGATGATATCGTCGGCCACCTTCAGCAGGCTGCTGGCCTTGCATTTCTTCAGATGGGCAAACACCTGGCGGTCGTTCAGCTCTCCTGCGTAGCCCGTGGCCTGGGCCAGGCGATAGGTCCAATTGATGTGCGTGGGGGTCTGGGCCCACGGCGCCAATGCCGCGCCCGACATGATCACGGCCTTGTGGAAGAGATTTCGGGTCTGTTCCGTCAGCATCATGTAGTGGGTGGACGCTCCGCCTGCACTCTCGCCAAAGACTGTGATATTCTCTGGATCGCCGCCAAAGAACTGGCAGTTCCGCTTGACCCAACGCAGGGCCATCACCTGATCCTTGAGGCCCGCATTGCCGGGCACATCCAGCTCCTTATCGTCGATACTGAGAAATCCCAGGGCCCCAAGCCGATAGGATATGACAATCAGCACCACATGCTCCATCATAATGTAGTCGGGGCTGTACAGATCCCTTGAGGCTTCGCCCATTTGAAAGCCACCGCCATAGATCCAAACGAGCACCGGCACTGGCTTAGTGGGATGCAACTGAGAAGGAAAGTAAATATTAATTTGATATTTTATCGATTAAATATGGATTATCTGCACTTACCTCTCTGGTGTACACATTAAGGTACAGACAATCCTCGCTACCCTGCACGAGCTTCATTACAATATTAACCTGGCACGGCTTGGAGCGTACCCTGGTGCAACGCTTCACCTCCGTCCAATGGTCGGGCTCCACGGGCGCCTTGAAGCGCAGCTCCCCCACCGGGGGCTTGGCGAACGGTATACCCTCGAAGCTGTAGTAGTTATTTCCGTAAATCGACTGCCACTTGACGCCCTTCACCTTGCCGTAGACCGTGTCGGCAATCACCTTGTCGTTGCTCCGAAGGCGCTGCTGGTTCGTCTTGAACTTCACATAGCTGCAATGAAAGTGGGGGAAATACCTTAATACACAGAAACACCTCTCACACTCTCGCTGAATATATACTAAGTGCTTTCGGGGTTTCGTATCCCTTATATTTTGTGTTATTTTTTTTGTTTATAAACAAACACGAGTACTTGAACGTTGTCTAGTATTTTTTGCGAATTTTCAATTAGCGCGTAAACAAAACCGAATATAAATATCTAAATAGTGAAAATAGAAAGGCCTGGGAAAGACTAAGGACTGGCGGAATGCCCTATAAATGGGAGAGCGGTATATACATAGTACGAATAAGCCAGCAAGTTTTGGTTTTGTTTTGGATTGAAGAAACCTGGCATTTGACTTAAGAAACTCCATTAAAGAATTTCCTTTAAGAATAACATGAGGAATGACCATAAAATGTGAAAAGAAATAACGCTTCTAGTCAGAGCGATCCTGGATGTTTCCATCTTCTGCCAAGAGACCAAACGATTCCAGAAAACCATCACTCCCCATTTGAACACCATTCCCAATTAGTATTGGAAGCAACAGCAGAATATACCATAAGTGTTTGAAATGGAGGCGTGCCCCATTTGAATTTCAAGTGCGTATCCATTTAGAAACGTGTGCTCTAAACGACGCGTGAGCCGATCCACAACAGACCGAAAATTTACGCTGCCTACAGAATACTCGTACATCTATTGTATGTCAGAAGATCTCTCGTACATAGTAAAAAATAGAAGACGCGTCCGATGGGATGACCACAAATCATGGGAGCCACAAAATGCGGCAAACAATTAATTAACAGCTGCCCGGCGTCTTCTGACTATTTTCTGTGGTTTGTGGGGGGGGCCAACCTTGAGGGGGACTCCAGACAACCGATACGAACTGCAATTGGTGTGATTTATTAGATATCCAGTGCTAATTGTAAGCTACCAACCGGATCGAGGTCGAGCCCTAAGATTCCAGTTGTTGAGTAACACATGAATAATTCTAGAAGCTTGAGAACCTGTTTTCTTGTTTGTGAATTGAATTAAATTAAATTATACTTTTTATACGAGACTGGTCATATAAGTATTCCATATGCATAAAGAGAAGTAATTTGTCAGAGCAGAAATTGTTTCAAATTAAGGAAATCATAAAGCAATTCTAGAACCATTTTATAGGCTTTAGAAAAACAGCAAGCGGAACTGTTCAGTGGAATACCCAAAATATATACAAATTAAAATCCATTTGAAAGGAAAATCGAAATGGAAATGGAAATTTTCAGCAAATCAATCAATATCTCAATGCATCATGGCATTTTTTGGGTTGCTCAGGTCAATGCCATTTTGCTTGAGTGCATTCAATATATTCAATATAATATTTGATATTTTCTCAACACACACAACACCAGAGAGAAACCAAGAAAATATAATATTCAATATTTTTCCATTTATCAAATTCATGCATTCATGTGTAAAGCGATGCAGAAGAGCAGCCCCAGAAATTATAGCCGGTCATATTCCGTTGATATTCAAATACATACAAGAGACCATACACTGTATAGTTTATTTATTTTTCGTATCATTGGCTATCTTTTTTCTGCCGAAAAACCTATTTTGATTATTGATAAAACTCGTTCAAAATTGTGCATAATACTTGTTCAACATTTCTAGTCGAGTACTCGAGTATTTTTTAGCGTTATTGAGAAATAAAACAAATTCGTAAGGGGCAAAAGAACAGGTAGGAAAAGTTTCAAATTAAGAGTGCAATTAAATTGAAATATTTTTCGATTGGACAAACTACTGAAAAATATATTTCATAATTGTATTAAATTAAATTTAGAACTGGCTACATAAAATTCTCAATAATAATATTTGTAAAAGAAAAAATTGAAAATGCATTCGTGTATTTTTTTTTGCTTCTTCATTTTATATACATTTTTTCTTTTGCCTTGTTCGTTTCGGCTTCTTCTTAATCTTTGTTTATTGTTCAACTTTTGTGCAGAGTCTGCAAAAATTCGTAATTATTGCCTTGACATTTAACAAAACGTGATTCTGGCCCCCAAAGAATTTCGTCAGAGTACTTCTGTGACATGTACACACAAATTTATTCGATTTCACAAATAATTTAGCTGATAAAGTCAGCAGCAGCAGCAGCAAGCCCTAACCTAATGATTATATCACTAGGCAGTAAAGCAGTTAAACAATCCCCACGGACTGACGCACCTGGAAAGTCACTTAGATGTTAAGCCAGGGCTGTTTAAAATCTTATCGGTGCTCACATGTCTGATATTGATAATTTATAATTAATAGAGCACAAAGGCTAACAGCATGTTTAGCTCTTCAGGAGCCCGTCACTAACATCGAAAATCAATGTGTAATGAGGTGATTTGGTTCCTCAGAGTGCAAGGTCCATTTCCAGACAAGAAGTCTGATCATTCTGAGATTTTAAATTTATTTTTTGGCAATCAGCTTGTCTAGACTTTGACACAATGACGTTTCGAGAGCGGATACTTAATATGAGTATGACTGTTTTTGAAATGAAGTCTCTTATCACCAGCTTTATGGCTTGCTATTTATAAGACCCCTAATGATGAACCGGATTTTCGACTCCTAGTCGGCCGTACATCTGCCCAGCAGAAGCAGTAGCCTGTAGTCTCTTGATAAGAAAGTGCTCCATCGGCAGGGCCGGACTTGGCGGCTTATCAAAAACAAACAAAAAAAGTCTGTGTTTCTACTTGAGCCACGTACATATGGTCATGGAACTATGGAAAGGGAAGGCGATTTATAGATAGATTCAATCAATGACAACTGATGATTGGCCTACATGGTTATGCATAAATCTATTCTCAACCGTAACTGGTAAATCAGGAAATGCATGATAGACTGCACTCGTAAATAGGAATTCAATTAAAAACAACTTACTTCAGGGCAATGCGCATCTGATCGGCCACGGCTATATCGAATGACATCTTGCTGTGGTCTCACGCTGCTCTATGGCCAATCGATTTCCCTCCTGGCTATATTGTTTGTATATCTATTTTATAGTATACTATATATATTCGTTTGTAAACGCGTGCCAAACTATAAAATACAATCCGCAAGCTGTTGGAAATCCCAGTGAAAATAAACGCAGGGCAAAAAACGCGTAACTAAATCAAATAAAAAAAAATCTATAAAATAAACGAATGGACAACAGGCAACAGGAGTGCCTGGCACGAATTGTTTTTTTGATTTTAGTTTTTATGTTTTAGAATATTTTTTTCTATTTTCACATGCACACACACACAAACGCAGAATGTCACATCACTTGTTGCTTTTTTGTTGCTATTTTTTTGTTCCACTTTCAGTTATTCTTTTTAATTGAAAAACTCAGCCGCATATTGACGTTGGGCTTGTGGGGGGCTGGCTTGAAGATTTTATATTCCAGCTCTGGCTATTGCCTAAGGCCTTCGTTGCGTTTTGTTCAGGGGCTGGTCGGCAACTGAACAATTTCAAGTAAGCGCCGGCTAAGTTTAGTGTTTCGTCGCCGCTGTCGCTGTCGCTTCTGTTGTTGCTGTTATTGCTGTTGTTGATTTTTCCACTCGTTTGCTCATTTCATGCCGGCTATGGGGTCGTATGAGTGATATTCTGGCTCTAGCTCTGGCGTTTGTGTGCGTTGATATTTCCATTGTGAGTGTGTGAGTGTGTGAGGGTTTCGCATGGCTATGTGTGAAGGTTTTCCCTCTGTATGCGTGAGGGCCTTTGCATGTGTGTGTGTCTCTGTTTGTGTTTTGCACTCAGAATGAATGCCTGGTGCCTAGTGCCTGGTCGAGTGGATTCGCCTGCTGTCCGTGCTGGGCGCCGTTGTTTTGTTTAAACGTTATCGTTTTTGTTGCTGCTTGTTTTGTTTATTGTTTATAGCATATGCACTGGTGTCCGTTCCGCCTATCAGCGTTGCCTGCTTTTGTTGTAATTACTGTTATTCGCTGGTGTGTTTGTTCTGCTCAAATTTCGGATTGAACTCGTGTTTATGTTTGCGGGAATTCCGAATTTCTCAGCCATCAGCA
Organism: Drosophila helvetica; assembly: GCA_963969585.1. Classification (NCBI taxonomy): domain Eukaryota; kingdom Metazoa; phylum Arthropoda; class Insecta; order Diptera; family Drosophilidae; genus Drosophila; species Drosophila helvetica. The sequence goes on from OZ018403.1 coordinate 5,487,052, forward strand.
GAGAATTCTATTAATTAAACTACATAAATTGTAGCTCCAAAGGCACACTGTCCATGGCTCCAATTAAACTAGATTACTCGAGCATTACAATTGTTTCATTGATTGCCATTGAGGATACAAATAGATTGCCCTTAAGTCTGACCATGATGGATTTACACTACATTATGCACTATGTAATGCAATTAACTAATTAACTGGCGATATTGTCAATGAGTTTAATAATTATAGGCCATCAGATGATACGAAAACGATAGAGGAATACGTTGACCAACACAACAACTATCCACAAATTACGATAGTCTCAAGACAATTGAGAATATTAGTACAATACTTAACCGATATGCTGTAAAAATCCTTTAAAGAATAAACAAATATTAGAATCATTTTTGACCTAACTTCTAGAGCCTCAATCTATTGAAAATGTTGTTAGAAAAATAGAATATGTTTTAATAATAGAACCAATTTCTTTCTAAAGCCTTCTTTAATACAAAATATCTGTCAAAAAAATATTCTTTAAATAAAAACATTAAGAAAGAATAGAGTAAAACACTATCAAACACCATATTTCCACTGCAAGCCAAACCCACTTTTTCTGATTAATTAACAATTTTTTAAATAATTAATGGTTTTTTTCTTCAAAATGTGGTTTTATTCTAATATTTAAAAATAGGCTTTTCAAATGTTCTTTTTCAGATACTGTGCTTCTATTTTGTATAACATAACTTATGTTTTTTTCATCTGATTACAGTTTAGCTTAGCAGTTGCTGATAAATGCAGCTATAAATTGGATTTAAGAATTTTGTAGTTTCTGCTTACCGTCTGAAAAATATCAAGCTTTAAAATTCAAAATGGATAATTTTTTGCGATATTTTTTTTCAAAATGTTAGAAAAGTTGAACAGAATTTTTCTTGGGTTTTTTTGTTGTTATTTATAGGTACACTCAAAAATCCCCACCTTGAAAAAAGAAAAATAATTCATTACAAAATTTAAAGCCCCAAATCTATCAGAAAAACTCGGTTTGGTTGGCAGCGGAAATAAAAGATTAAGTGTGTTGGCCAGTGCCATATAAAACTACTCAAGAAAACCATTGTTTTTAATTAGATATACTAACTCAGCAACCCTTAACTCAACCTTAACTTAATAAAAATATAATTAGAAAATAGTACGCCTGAGTATATTGTAGCGAAAATAACACTCAAAAAACTGGTAAAAGCTCAACTTAATAAAAATTATCACTGGAAAAACATTCCCTAAACTATAATATAGTTGCAAATAATAGTCACTGCGCCATTTCCCGGTTCAACCACGCAAGCTAACGTGCTTGAATCAAGTTAACAGTATAATCAGCTAACTATATTTACTATATACTCGTATATACATTTATTGCAACATTTTTTTTAATATATATTACTTAATTGGTCAATTACTCGTCAAGTAGTCGATAGAATTTCCCTGCTGTCCAGAGCCCATCCGGTAACTTGTTTTTCTGATAATTTATTAAGACCTTCATAGGCTCTGTGCTTGGGCTGCTCCTAAGGGCTCATCACCTGATTTTAATGAATTTTCAATTAGATAAGTTGCACATGGAACAGCCGAAGGCAGCCAGGGACATTGAATGTTAAATGATTGCCCAAAATGACATTGGCTGTGAGAGAGGAGACCGAGACCTGTGTCCAGGCGGGTCATAAATTATGGAATAAGCAACCTAACAGAACGGACAACAGAACAATGCGCATGCACTCAGTAGATACTCGTAAATAAGCCACTTCGATGCAAGATAATCAGCATTAAAAGATATTCATGTAAAGTGTATTTTATAAGTAGGTATATACTTAAGATTTATATATTTCTGATCAACAGAATGAATTTTGTTTCAGTGTTAGTGAAATTTCATAATTTGGACAATTTTAATAGACATATACTATTTTGTTCCCCCCTCTAGTAAGGACGCTTCTCTGCATTCTTTTTGGTAAACTCCTCGGCATTTTTCATGAACTTCTTGTGACTGGTGACAAACTCCTCGGCCACATCGACGCGCAACGGATGCTGTGGCTCTGGCTCATGGAGGATGCCCACAAGAGCCTCTAGTATCTTCTCTGTGCTGGTGGTGGGCTTCCAGTTGTCCGAGTTAATGATGGGCAAACACACCACACCATTCTCGTCGATGTTCGGATGATAGATCTTTGTTTTGAACACGACCTTGGGTGGCTGGAAGGGATACTCGTCGGGGAAGCTAATCTCAATGCAAAAGGCACCCTTGTTGTAGGGTGGACGCTCCGGCACCAGCAGGATCTTCCACAACATCATCGAATCATCGCTGGCCTGAATGTTGCACCAAGTCTTCTTCTCGCCAGATTCCAGCAGATCCGCGAGCTCACGAGACAAACGCCGTGTGGCACTCATTTGTTTTTTGTTTTTTTTTTTTTTTGAGGGTATAAAACGTTTTTACGGATTAAAGTTTAGAATTTTTAAAGTCGAAAAAGACGGAACGGAACGGATGTTTGCTAGTCCGAGAATATCTCAGAACTGGGTGGAATAAAGTTTTGATTTCGAACAGAAAAATCAAAGCACACCTTGGAAAAGTCTCTTGTAGAAAAAAAAACGGAAAGAAATCGTTACATGCTCATTCCATTTAACTATATTTATCATATCTGTCTTTATCAGATACCAAAGTGCTATAAGATATACCCTCTCGCTCCTCAGAAGAGCAGCTCCTTATTGTCCGCGTAAAGACTCTGCCAGACCTTCAGTTTGGGCCACTCTGGCAGCTCAATATGCTTCAGTTCATCGCTAATATTCAGACACTTGAAGACCTCGTCGGATTTGCGTACTGGATCCCATGTCAGTGTATCCATTCCATTGATCTTTTCACTGTACGGATTGCCCGTGGCCGCAAACTGTGTCCATATGCCAATGGTTCTCTCGATGTTCCGGTATTCCCTGCTGTCCTTGGGCAGACGACGGGCCAGTAGGCTGCTGAACTGATAGCCCAAATCATCGGCATGGCTCACGCCCTTGACCCCGCGGCCAAAGCGCATAAGTCTGTAGGGGAATATAATCTCTTCGGAATCGAAATCATAGCGATAGAAGTACACTGGGGCGCCAGCGGCATGGGCATGCCGGGAGTGCACCACACGCATCGCAGGGAAAACAAAGTAAAATATGGAACAAAGCTGAAAATTAGAGAAATTAATGAATATTCAGATATATAGTATAGAAGGGAAAAGCTTACATCCATATAGTTATCGGCGGTGGCAGCATCCCCAGTTCGATGTGCATCTCGTATTTTCGAGCCCCACAGCTCGAGCTTTTCCTTGGTGGGCTCCGTGGCGAGCAATTCACGGGGTATGAAAGGAGTGCCAGCCTCCACCTGCTGCACCACTAGTGGCAGCATTTTGATCTCTAAAAAAAAATATCAAAAAAATTACAGATTTCCCAGAAGCATTTTCCCGCGGAGAGGATCCCTACCTGGCAGCCACAGCAGGCCCTCATAGGACGTATTTCCTATGAGCATGGGTATGGTATTGCTCCAGGCGGTCTTCATCATTTCGATGGGCGCTTTAGGCACCACACAATCGGGGGTTACATACGGCTCCAGTGATGGCCCAAAGGCAAACATTATCTTCTTCAGACGATCCTCCATCGTCAGGACATTCTCCTCGACACGTATCAGATCTTTGGCCTTGACTTTCTGCAAAAACTCCAGCACATCCTTGTCCTTATCCTCGCCCTTGTAGCCAGCCAGTTTTGCTATTCTGTAGGGATTGTGGGTGATATCTCCATTGTAGGCCCAAGGTGCGATGGCACTGCCTGACTGCAGGATGCCGCGATGGAAGAGGCCCTGCGTTTGATCCGTGATCATCATGTAGTGGGTGGAGGCACCTCCGGCACTCTCTCCGAACACGGTGATGCAATTGGGATCGCCGCCGAAGTTGGCGCAATTGTTTTTGATCCATTTCAGAGCCATCACCTGATCCTTGAGACCCGCATTGCCAGGCACATTCAGCTCAGGGGACTTTAAACTAAGGAAACCTGAACGAAGTTAAAGAATAGTTAATTAAAATCCTCTTTGGAAATGGAGTTTTCGCTTACCCAAAGCTCCCAGGCGATATTGAATGGTCACCAGAACAACGTCTTCCTTGATAAAGTAGTCCGGACCATACCACTCCCTATTGGCTTCGCCAATGATGAAGCCACCGCCATGAATCCAAACCATAACAGGACGTGGCTTATCGGGGGTCACCTTAAGGAGTTGAGGATATATATATGAGTTATTTGTGGGGCAATAATCATGGAATTCCAATCAAATATTAATTTCTACTCACATTATTGGTATAGACATTCAAATACAGGCAATCCTCAGAGCCCTCTACCTTATCCATGACAAATTGCACCTGGACGGACTTATCCCTCGCCTGACCACAGTCCCTTTCGCCCTCCCACGGGGTGGGTCGCTGGGGGGCCCTGAAGCGCAGCTCGCCCACGGGTGGCTGGGCATAGGGGATGCCCTCGAAGCTGAAGTAGGGCACATCGTACATGGACAGACGCTTCTGGCCCCTCACCTTCCCGTACTCGGTGTCGGCAACAATGGTCTCATTGGTGGTCTGGCGATACTGCTGGACTTTATGCTCGATGGTTCTGCAAAATGTACAACAGAGTAGTAGAATGTACAATAGTAGTACTGTAGTGTGCTATAATTAGCATAACAATATTGGATCCGGTGGGAAGATAATTTGATATTTTTGTCACAGAGTCAATTATTTTAATTCGTTCTCAAAGCCCCACATTCCAGAGGGCTGTCTGTCTGACTGTCCATTCGTCCGTTGTGGGGACAGACTGCATGCATTGCATTAAATTTAAATTGTTTTGCCTGCCTGCCCATCCCTCAGATACACACAGATACACTGCCAGATACAGATACAGTAGTAGCTCTCCAGCTTCAACTGCAGCTTGACTGTGTTTGTGGTCCACCTGCTAGCCCAGGCACGTCTGTCAGTGATAAATTAACAGACACTCTCTTCTGCTGACTAGTTTCGCCCCAAAAATGTAAAGTCCAAGAACATCGAGAGTTCCTAAATCATTCTGTGGCACTGCCTACCCTTTTGTACTCCACACCATGCCACAAAATAATCCATAATCTTGTGAATATATTAAACCATAAGCCATTGTTCCTACTCTCTTATCAGCAGCTGTCAGTGTTATCAGAGAGGGCTCTTCAGAAGACTTAATTGCTTTACTTTTAATTTAAAAAATAACAAAATTAAATTGCAATCATCCGAATGTACTGTGGAGAGGTCCGTCTGTCTGATGTATACAAATAATCGTTAATTGGAAATTATTAGCCTGAAAACCCACACAAATCATATTATGTATAATTATTACGGAAAATTGTTTATAATTATACGCACGTCAGCCAGAGATATTTTTAATTGCATTACAAAATAAAATCACACCTTTTTTAGCTGTCAATGTGATAAAAAATTAATTTGCCAATTAATTGGTGGGTGGGGGTTGAAACATGTTCAAAATGCGACAATCGACTTCAGTATCAAGGTTATAGACTGATAAGAGCTGCACATGGGAGACTGCAGGACTGTGATAGCTTTGAAAAAATTTAATAATAACCAATGGAATTCATTTTAATTTCATCATGTTATCAAATGTTTGATTTGTACTTGGGGCTACAACCGATTTGGCTGGGCGCGGGCTGTTTACAGAAAGAAAACATCTTCAGTTACAAAACAGTGTAACCAAAAATAAAATAAATAAGCCCATTTGTTAATGCAAAGTCATTACTACTTACATATATCGATTACAGCAACAGTTGCGCAATTAACGTTAAGACCGTATGGCCATAAATCGTACACGTTTAGCTGATTCCAGCAATAAGTAAGAAAATTTTATGAATTAATGCTAATATGTGACGTTTTTACAGCCGCAGATATAAAAACTTTTTCGCATTTATTGGAGAAAGTTTTCGTATAATATTGAAATGGTGGGATTTATGGATTGGATTGTATGGGATTTATTGCCGCATGATTTGGGGAATAAAAATGAATATTACTGGCAAATTTGGTTACAATTGTTTGTCTATCAGAACTCTTTTAGATGTTTGCTACATCCAATTATGGTTCATTATTTATTCAAGATTCTATTGCTTGTATTTCTTTAAGAGCTCTAAAAAATTAATTAAAAATTGTTAAAAATACTTAACTTTTTGAAACATAATCTAACTGATATTTTCAGTCCTAAAATGCCACTAAATAATGACCCAAGTGACTTTTTATATTCTATATTCTATACATATCTGACTGATATTTTCAGCCCTAAACTTTCTATATTCTATATGCCCTCCAGTTTGCGTCATGCTTCAACGTTTAATCTTTCAAAAAAGCTCACAAAAAAAACCTCAATTAGATCACTAAATATTATTAATTCCTGCCATCCCACGGCGTTAGTCATGCCTGACAAATAATGAATAACGAAAATTGTTAAAAGGCGCCGATCGGACAAGAGAACACGAAGCCGCACAACAAAATTGACAAAAGCTAACCGCAACAGTAATACGTACGTGTAATGCTCCCGACTCTCCAGACATTAATAAAGAATAATTAAATATAGTAATAGTTTTTGTGGATTAAGGTCAAACGTTTGCTACTCACTTGAGGCGCCATCGGAGGCGCTCCACAAAGCCGAGGTTCTTGTTCATATTCGACGACGGACGGACGTTCTAGTTAACCATAAACGAACCGATACGATTTTTATTCTAGTAGAAGTAGATCTTCCACGGATCCACGATCTTCAAAATGCGTTCCGTTGCGTTCCAGCGACAAACTGAAACTGAAATTAAAAACAAACTTTTTTATATGGCATTCCAGCCGGCGCACCAGCGACGAGAGCGAGCCAGCAGTCAGAATAGGCGAAAACAAGTGGCAAAAAAAAAGAAAAAATATACTACATTAACACAAATATCGGAATACAAATTAAACAAAAAGAAAACACACAGAAGAAAGAGAGGAGAAGAGAAGGACAGCGGAGAGTGAGCGGAGAAAGAGAGGAGAGGAATATGTGTGGCAGAAAACAGATATTGTATTTTCAAGTGCGGAGCCAGAGAGATAAACAGCAGAAAGCAGCAGTAACAGAAACCAGAACTGGAATAAGCAGAGCTCAAAGTCGAAGTATTAGATACCCTAGCATTTACAAGATGATTGAGTCACCTGGTTTTGATTCATTTTCACCCAATTTAAGTATGTAAATTTAGATTTAAATTTTTTTTATGTATGCTACTAGTTTTTGTAAGGGAAATAAAGCTTCCGGTTAAAGATTTTGATACCCTTACATATACTTTTGCTTCTACATTTATCTTTTTTTGATGTTTCTGAAAAAAAGTCTCATAAATACGTGTCCTAGAGACCGCAAGCTTTCTTGTTTTATTAACAATTAATAAATCTATAAAATACAAATTATTTCCTTATAATAGGGAAATTTGCTCAAGAGATATATTGGTTTAACTTTTGAAAATTATTCTTTGAAAACTTTTGAAATATTCAGTTAAGCGGCTCTGTATAAAATAAGGATGTATCTACTATATAAGATATAAGATAAGATTACGATTTATACGAGTTTTGGCCAAGATATTTATAAGGTTTGTTTGGTTTGACTTTTCTAACAAAAAATGTTGTACACACAAAGAGTTGATAGTCTTTTTGGCATTAAAATGAAATTTTAATGATATGTAAAATATTTATAATACTCTAATGAGTGGCAAATATCTTGCTAAAATATGCATACCCTCTGATATGTTAGGGTATGCAAAAATCACAGTAACAACAACCGATCATTGAGCCGTGGAGAGCGTGGAGAAGATGGAAGCGTGTGGGCTGGCTGTCGAGTAGCTTTGTAGAGAGCTTTTGGCTTTTGTTGGGGCTGGCTTCAGGGGAGGGGGGGCACAAAAAAACCGCTTTAGACGCGCCTTAGGCGAATGCATAATGAATCGACACTGCACAAAATCAAAATCTTTATTAGCAAGGCACTTTTTAGCACTGTAGACAGAGTTCTCAAGTCTTAGGCGAAAAGCCGGTTGTCGGGTTGATTGGGTGGTGTTTGGGTGAGAGCCACTGAAGAGTGGGTCAACGTCAACGTCAGCACCAAGCACCGAACCACTGTGATCGTGCCGGAGAAAAAAGTACGAGCACCGTAAACAAAACGAAACCCATTTTATGGGCAATTTTATGCACCGCTTGGACAAAAGCTCGGAGCTGGTGGGGGCAAAAGCTCTGGCAAAACTTTGGATGAAGCTTTAAAGCCAAAGATTGTATGGTATATTATAAATAAAATATAAAACAAAACCTATGTGATGATGATCTTAAAATTAAGAAATTTTGATAGAAAATTATAAATAATGGTAGGGAACATTTTCCCTGAGATTTTCATTAACACTTGTTGGCATAATTTTATGTGGAATACTTTTAGGAACATATTAATTCCATTCCATTTTTTATCCACCGTAAAGTTTAATTTCATTATCATACAGACGATTCCAGACCTCTAGGCCATCCCTTTCGTACTGTGTTATAAAGTCAAGCTGATGTCCAATATTCAAAGCCATGTAGGGCGTCTTTTTGGTGAGAGGGGACCAGGTCTCCGACTCCGTTTCGGTACAATTTGGATCTCCAGTCTTCGCAAAAGCGGTCAGAATGCCCACCATTCTTTGTATAGTGAGATATTCAGCAGAGTGCAAAGGCAGTTTCTGTACACCCTTCTTGTGGAACACATAGCCCATGTCATCGGCATGACAGACACCCCGCTTGATGTCATTGCCGCATAATCGATTTCGCGTCAGATTGAAACTCGGGGAATCAAAGTCGAAGCGGTACAGATAGGTGGGGGCCTGGGCATGGGCCAGTCGAGAGCGTGCCACGCGATGCAGACCATGCCAGAAGAGTTTGTAGCTAAAGAGCTAAAAAAAAGAGAAATTATAAGTAAATCTCACCAAAGACAAAGGCTACTTACATCCAGAGTCTGCATCACGTTGTTCTTGGCTATCCCTCGGGGTCCATAGTGGTATTTGACTATTTCTTTAGCACTAGCCTCTCGCACCTCAGTGGACATCGTGCGGATCAGTTCATTGGGCAGCACCATTTCCGGTTCCTCTTTGAAGAGTTCCAGCATTATGCCATTGCTCTGCATGCAGAAGGGATAGAAGATCAATCCCTCGAAGGAGGTGCCGCCCAGCAGCAGGGGAACCTCTGTGGACCAGGCGTCCCGCATCATCTCCAGATATGGCCGCTGCACCAGACCGCCCTCGCACTTGGCCTCCTCCTCGCCCGGCACAAAGGGATAGATAAAACCAGAGCATCGATCGTGAGAGGTGTAGGCGCTAAGAGCAAACTCCACCAATTTCTTGGCCTCCACGCCGCGAAGGTACCGCAGCATATTATCCTCCCTCCGTGGTCCCTCGTAGCCAGCGGCCAGTGCCAATTGGGAGTACAGATTGTTGCGATCTGGGCTATGAACCCAGGGATTCAGCATAGAACCCGACATCATGACGGCCTTGTGGAAGAGGCCCTTGGCCTGCGGCAGGCACATCATAAAATGCACACCCGCAGCCCCTGCACTCTCGCCAAAGAGCGTAATGTTCTCCGGATCGCCATTGAAGTGCTGGACATGCTGCTTGATCCACTTGAGAGCCAGCAGTTGATCGTGTAGTCCCGCATTGCCAGGAACATTCGATTCGCTGCTCGGCAGACTGAGAAATCCGAGAGAGCACAGCCGATAGTTGAAGATCACGTAGACAATGTCCTTGGCCATCAAATAGTCCGGACCGTACTTCTTCCGAGTGGCACCGCCAGTGCGAAAGGCCCCTCCGTAGATGTACACCATGACGGGAAGCGGAGGCTTTGTTTTATCGAACTGGAAGAAAGAAAAAGATGTATATAAAGGCGCCACTTGATCCGCTGATCCTTCACTCACATGCTTGGTGTAGACATTCAGGTAAAGGCAATCCTCACTGCCAGTGGTGCTGCCTCCGGGGACCTCCATCTGCAAGGGTACGTCCCTTTCCTGTTGCGCATCCAGCTCCTTCCCCTCCCAGGGCACTGCGGGCTGTGGGGCCACAAAACGGAGCTCACCCAGCGGTGGTTTGCCAAATGGAATGCCCTCAAAGCTGAAGAACGAATCGCCATAAATGCCACACTGTCGGCGACCCTTGACCCGACCTATGGGCAGGTCTACGATCTTTGTTTCAGCATAACTACGTCCGGGAGTGAGACGGAGAGACCTGTACACCAGCTGCAGATACTTTTTGTGGTTACAGCCTGGCACAAAAGGTTTCCACATCCTAAAATCTTACTAATCCAAACTAATGAATGAAATTTCGAACCAATTTTGATGGCCAACTGGGATGAGGATTGCATACAATTATTATGTATATATTTCGAACTCAACACAACAAAAAAAAAGGTACATTTATTGGGGCACCAGCGTCACATCCAGGACGTCAAACGCAACACAGCTACAGTTGGGGGCCTGCTCCTCCAAGAAGTTTACGTTCTTTGTTGTTGTCTGATTCTTAGGGTCTGTGCCTTGGCTGGGCACCAGGGTCACATCCGAGAGGTCACACTCGGCACAGCTACAGTCAGGGTCGTGCGCATCCTCAAACATCGCCATAAGCTGCAAGTCCTGCTCTTTCTTTGTCTTTTCCTTAGGATCTTCCATGTATTGCTTGATGGATTCCTGTTTGGCAGCACAAGTCAGGGGTTCAGCCTCCTCATTTTGGTTCTGGATAGCTCCTATTTGCAACAGAAATGTATCAATGGCTGTCTTCTTCAATTCGTACAACTTTGGAAGGGTAAACAGCAAAACATGTCCTGTAAATAAAATATAGAATTTAGATTAAAAATCTAGAAAATCTAGAATGGGAATGGGAATGGGAAAACTCACCCATCAGCACCACAGTCATGACATTGCAGTAATCCCCAATCATATTAACGAAACACAGACCGGCCAGCACCTTCAACGATTCGTGCAGATCCTCCACGAGCAGCACAGCAATAACCTGGTTAATGAATGCATTCAGCTTGACGACAGCCACTCCGGCCAGATGCTGGGCCTCCTCTTGGGGTATGTTGCATGTCATCAGAACATGGAATCGATACGAATAGTATTCGTCCGTGTTGTTCCTTCTGTTCCACAATTCCATGACCTCGACGCAGAAGCGATACCCCATGGCGCCAAGGATCACGGTAATGCCCAACATGCTCACCACACTGATGGCCGAATGGTTTATTGTGTCCACCAACAGGATCAGAATGATCGTGAAAACAAACAAAGTTCGCAGAATGTTGCGCCACAACACCAGGTTCTTCAGTTCCATCAGCATCTGGGCAGCGCCTTGATCCTCCAGGAGACGTGGATTATTGCAAATCGCGTTCGGCGTAGCCATTTCATAAATTTTCTTATCGAACAGAAAAAAGAAAAAGCGCACTCGTACAAGTTTGACGAAATTAAATCCTTTTAGATTTCAGGGAAAACAATTTTTGCAAGGCCAACTATAGATTTTGAAACCAAAAACAAAATTGGGAAATAATCCAAGATACTGACTATAGATATATGACTGAAAACGAATTGATATGTGATTAAAAGAGTACTAGATCTGTAATTATGGGACTGGGCTACCAAGCGCATACTGACAGAGGGGCGCTGCCGCATAGCGCGGTACAAATGTAACCGAAACGATCCCGTACAAGCAGAAAATTATACATTTTAGATATAATAACTATTTAGCAATCTAAAAACTATAATTGCCAACAGTTTTCAACACAATTTTAAGCGAATTTCCATAGAATTTCTCCATGTGTTCAATGGATTCCCTAGATCAAATTCTCGGGCTTATAAATGCTATCCCACACTTGAAGTTTCTCATACTCCGGCAGATCCACAACCTTCACATCCTCACTTATGTTGACCACACGCTTGGGCACGGACTTTTTCGCTGGCTGCCAATCCACTTCGCTGATTTCAGGACAATTCGGATTGGAATTGGCAGCAAATGCCGTCCAAATGCCAATCATTCTCTGAATGGTTCGATATTCCCCCGAGGATTTCTCTAGTTTCCCGGATTCTGAGTTACGGAACAAATAGCTCAGGTCATCGGCATGGGCAACGCCTTTCTTGATATTGTCGCCGCAGAATTTCGTACGATAGAAATTAAAGTTTGGGGAATCAAAGTCAAAGCGATAGAAATATGTTGGGGCACGGGCATAGGCGAGTCTTGCCTGCAAAGTGCGATGCAAGCCATGCCAAAAGACCTTATAGGAATAGTACTAAGGGAAGAGAAAGACAAAGATATGATAAGGATACAAATATCTAATAGATCCTTACTCACATCCAGCATATTCATAAAAAGCGCAGAGCTGGGTGTAGCATCGCCAAAGGTCATCTTGAGCATTCTCTCACTGTACTCCAGGTTCTCCTTCTCCGTACTAATCACGAGCACATCATGGGGGACCATTTTCAGGGGATCCTGGCTTAAGGTATCCAAAGCCTTGAGATTGGCCGCCACAGCGGGATACATGAAGAGACCCTCAAACGATGTGCCACCCAGCATTGCAGGCAGATCGTTGGTCCACGCCTCGCGAGCCATTTCCACTGGAGATTTGGGCACCACACAATCCTCACCCACATACGGCTCTACCGTGGGCCCGAAGGGGAAGAGCATGCCATTCCGGCGATCCTCTGGCGTTATCAGGCTGTGGCGAACTAGATCCTGAGCGGGCAGCCCTCGCAAATGCTCCAGCACCTGTGCTTCTACATTCTCTCCGGTGTAGCCATGCTGTTTGGCCAAACGATAGGCAAAGTCCGACCTCGGGGTATTCGACCAGTAATTGTGAACCGTCCCCGACATCGGTATGGCCTTGTGGTAGAGTCCTCGCGTCTGCTCGGTGCACATCATGAAATGGGTGGAGCAGCCGCCGGCACTTTCGCCGAAGATCGTTATATTTTCGACATCGCCATTAAAGTGGGAAATATATTTCTTGACCCAGCGCAGAGCCAGAACCATATCCTTGAGCCCCGCATTGCCTGGAACTTTCAGACTGGGATCCGTGAGGCAGAGAAAGCCTGCCAGGAAGGGAATTATTAGTCGGTTTTGCACATGGTAATCTTGTTAAATTATGATTGTACAACAAGTGTGAGAGTTTGAACCCAAAAGATAACATTAATCGCAGATAAGATACCCACCCACTCACCCAAGCAGTCCAAGCGATAATTGAATGTCACCAACAGAACATCTTTGGCCATAAAATAGTCAGGACCATACAGTTCGCGTGTGGCCTCGCCCACAGTGAAGGCCCCGCCATAAATGTAGACCATGACCGGCAAAGGTTTCTCGCTCTACAAAAAGAAAACAAACAAAAACATCAATTATCATAATCAATCCGATTGATTAAAGGTCTCTCTCTCTCTCTCTCTATCACTCTCACCGGCTTGGCGTAGACATTCAGATACAGGCAGTCCTCGTTGCCATCGATCACCTGAGTCATGAAATTCTTCTGCACTGGCTTCTCCGCATAGTGGCTGCAGTCCAGCACACCAGTCCATGGCTCTACGGGCACGGGGGCCCTGAAGCGCAGCTCTCCAATCGGTGGCTTGGCAAAGGGCAGACGCTCGTAGCTGTAGTACGTATCACCGTAGAGGCTTTCGCGCTTCACGCCCTTGATCTTGCCCAGCGGCAACGTAATTTCACACTCTTCTGCTCTGTCAATGGGGAAAATTACATATATTTAAATTAAAAGCTATATATCATTTCCATATACCACTCACCCTTTACCCATCGTTCATGTGTGCCGATCTGTTCGCCGCGCGTGTTGTCTGTCAACTGAAACAGAAATGAATGCTAAGTTCCCAGAGCAAACAAAAAGCTACACAGTTCGGGTGAGCATTTCCATTTGTGTAGTTATCTGGCATTAGTTGTGGTTCTACAAAAGGTCTCTTATCAAGCTAAGGGGTTAACTCTCATAGGTTTGTTGTTGGTTTGTTGCTGTTCAGGAGATAACGCTAGGGTTTCACTTCTTTATAAATCTTATTAAATTTAATGTTAAGAAAGGTAATGATTATCCTGATTATGGGTATATCCTTAACCTTTGAAGACTTTGTTAACACATGGCAGAGGCGACTGAATGATTTTAAAATCTTCAAATTAAGGAATATAAAAACTTAAAGAAATTAGGACTGCATCCGAGAATACAGGCCAAAGATGTGTATGTGCAGAAACGCAACCGAGGGGCTCTGCCGCGCGTTTGAAGAGGAATTATAAAAAATTATTATGTAAAAATTAGACATAATAATTATTTTAAAAAGGTTTAAAGTAAAAAAAAATCACTTTTTAGGACTAAAAACTAAGAGAAAACACTCGAAATAATTTCTGCCAAAATACCCGGTACTAATTATTTTTTTAACCATTGAAATATATGCGCATTGCGTATATCACTATTACAATGCCCTTGCCTGTACAGGGCTACAAAAATAATTTATAATTTATAATTTAAAATAATTTCCCATCTATAACAAAACGTAAAGATTACTCCTAGGCCTAGCTCAATGCATAAAGTGTTGGATATAAACCAAAAAGCTTAATGACCTTTTAAACAACAAGCTAATAAAATCTTTCGAGAAACACCTCTTTAAGCGCTCAAAATATGTTTTATCTCTTAAAGCAAACCCCAAACCTAACCAAAGCTCTTATCTTTAACAAATTATAAAGAACTTCAAGTGGTGTCGAGCACAATGGGTTGGATTTGAAAAGTTTCCTAACACACGCACACGAAACTGATAGGCAATCGATGGTCAGCAGATTAGATTTGGGGTTTATTGGGTGCCAGGTTATGCCTAAAAGAGAGTCACGCCAGCCTGTTCGTACAGGCGATCGTAGAACTTTAATTTCTGCCGCTCTGGCTGCGCCATGAACTTCAGTTCTTCATTTATATTGAGGATCATTCGTGGTCCGAATCGTGTGACGGGCTTCCATTCCACCAAAGGTTTGGTTAGCTCGGCGTTGGGATCAGAGGTGGCGGCAAAGCTCACAAACATCGCAACCATGCGACAGATGGTGGCGTATTCCGTGCGGGATTTGTCTAGCTTAAAGGTGCTTGGGAGCACATAGATGTACCCCAGCTCATCCACATGGGTCGCGCCGCGTTGCTCCTTGCCGAAGAACCGAATGCGATACAGATTAAAGTCTGGGGAGTCCAAGTCAAAGCGATAGAGGTAGGTGGGCGCCTGTCCATACGACAGTCGTGCCATCACCAAACGCTCCTGCGAGTGCATCATGTTGTGGGTCCAGAGTTGACTCAATCCATCCGTGTGCTCGATGGTCAAGCGATGACCATGCGCCTGACAGAAATGATCGAGCAGCGACTGTGCCAGCTGTCGCCGCAGGCCGGGATCGCAGCGATTGAGCAGAGTGTGCGGCAGGACAGACTCTGGATGCTTTTGTATCTGCTGCAGGTATTTTGAATCCCTTAAGACCGGATTAAAGGAGAGTCCTTCGCCGCTATTGGTGCCCATAATCACGGGTATGCGATTGCTCCACGCCGTACGCTGCAGGACAATGGGTTCCGACAGCAGCACCGCTTGGGGCGTCTTATAACCCTCCACTGACGGCACAAAGGGCATCATACGACCCTCCGCTTTTTCCGCTGGCGTCCAGAAATCTGCTGAGACTAGCAGTTTTGGATCAGCGGCAGCTATGAACTCGAACACCTTCGCATCAATGTTCTCGCCCTCGTAGCCCAAATGCTTGGCCAGACGATATTCCATACTGGGCAGGCGATTCAGCTCCGAGGAGAAGCCAGCCATCAGTACGGCCTTGTGGAAGAGACCCTCCGTTTGGGGTGTGACCAGCAGCATTTGCACGACCATGCTGCCAGAGCTATGGCCAAAGATGGTGATCCTTTCGGGATCGCCATTGAAATTCCGGGCATTCGCCTTGATCCATTTGAGGGCTAGAACGATGTCCTTGAGGCCAGCGTTTCCGGGAATCTCCAGCGATGGATCCGCAAAGGAAAGGAAGCCTACAAAAGGAATGGAGATATAAGAGATGCCGCCTCCTCCTGGAGCTCCACTCACCCAAAGGCCCCAGTCGGTAGCCAATGCTTACGTGGATGACATTCTCGCGCATTAAATAGTCCGGTCCCCAGGCGCGCCGTGAGGCATCGCCGCCCTTGAAGCCACCACCATGGACATAGACCATCAGTGGCAGGGGCTCTTCGCTTTTTAACTAAAGAAATAAATCGATAGAGCATAGTCCTCTGATGTTAAACCACAATTTCTCACCGTTTTCACAGAGATATTCAGATAAAGACAATCCTCGGAGCCCTCCACTTGCTTTGTGTAGCTGCTTACTTGGATGCACTTGTCCAGCGGCTTGCTGCAGTCGCGTATACCATGCCAGGGCTTCAGATCATGAGGCTCCTTAAATCGCAGTGTACCCAAAGCGGGAACAGCATATGGTATGCCATCAAAGCCATAAAACTCCTCCTCATCGTAAAGGGTTTTCAGCAGAACACCGCGCACCCGGCCATGCGTTGTCTGCACCACTGGGGCGTTGGTCTCACAGCTGCAAAAGTGGGAGAAAAAATGGATCTAGCAGGGCGCAATTTGATGGCCGATGAATATACTTACTAGTCGGTCATTGTAACCGCGTGCCAACAGCCTCAAACATAGACTAAAACCCCCTCTTCAGGGTCCATAACATTATCGAGCAAACGACTTAAGATAGCAGCAGCTTATCAACCTAACAATATACTGATCGCTCTCTCTGCCGTATCTCAAAACAGCACAAACAAACCAGAGACAAGGGGCTATCGTGGGGTCCACTATTTGGACATTTTTAATGCACTTGGAATTTGGACAAAACATTGAAAAGCTAGTCTTTGATTTTGCACACAGTCTCCCACACCCGCACCTTCTGCAGTTCCGGCAACTCGATCACTTTGATGCTATCCGAAATATTGAGGCACTCCATGGTCGATTGTCGGCTGTCCAGGGGCATCCACTGCTTGGTTCGTGGCAGCTGGTCTGCGACCTTCTGGCAATTGGGATTCGAGCTTCGAGCGAAGCTCGTGACAATATCAATCATCCGCTCGATGGTTAGAAACTCTGGTGTATGCTTGTCCAGTTTCCAGGCGAAGTTGCCGAACCACAGATACGAATGATCGTCCACATGAGCCACGCCACGCAGCGTGTTCCCCACATACTTGATGCGCTGATGATTGAATGTCGGCGAATCGAAATCAAAGCGGTACAGGTAGGTAGGGGCCGTGCTATGGCGCAGGCGTGAACGAATCACCCTCACAATGGGCAGCCAGAAGACCTTGTAGCTGGCGTACTACAAGAATATTTGCAAATAATTGAGAGTTCAACAATAAAAAGGGATTCCCTTACCTCGCAGTAGGCCAGCACTCCCTGTGGCGTCATGTCTAGGGCGTTGTCCCCGAAATGCGTCGCCTGCAGACGCTGACCCAGGCTTCGGGCTAGAGCCTTGGGCAGGAAACGCTTCACGTCCAGCGGCAGCATATGCTCGGGCTGATCCTTCAGGCTGGTGAGCATATAGGGTGCCACGAACACGCGAGCATACATCAGGAGCCCTTCAAAGGAGGTGCCACTCATCAGCAGTGGAATCCTGTTGCCCCAGGCGGTGGCCAGCAGTTCAGACGGCTGCTTGGGCAGCGCGCAGTGATCAGTTTTGTAGGGCTCCACCATTGGTCCGAACTGGAACACACAATCGTCCATGTGCTCGGCCTGACTTAGGAGATACGTCGTCACCAGCTTCTCTCCCGGCAAGGCTTGCAGATAGTCCAGGATCATGGCATCGGTGGCGACATCCGCATTCTCCATTCCCAGATTTCCAGCCAGCCGCTGCGGCATGTCGTTGATCGGAAATTGGGCCCACGTGCACAGCACATTTCCCGACTGCAGAATGGCCTTGTGGAACAGTCCCTCCGCCTTCGGGTTCAGCATCAGATAATGGACCGAGGCCGCCCCGGCACTCTCCCCAAACGCCGTCACATTATTGGGATCCGCATTGAAGTTGACCGCATTCGCGGTGATCCATTGCAGGCCCAGAAGCTGATCCTTGAGCCCAGCATTGCCGGGCACGCCCACGGCGGGATCGTTGAGACTGAGAAAGCCCAAGGGCCCGACTCGATAGGAGATCGTGACCACAACCACATCGCGCATCATGAAGTAGTCGGGACCGTGCAGGTCAGTGGTGGGGTCGCCCTTCTCAAAGCCGCCGCCGAAAAAGAATACAATCATCGGCAGTGGTCTATCTGAGTGGAGCTGCAACAAGAGTGAGTCATTATCTAATTTATCTGCGACAAATGCATTGAGGGATAGCCCTACCTCCTTGGCATACACATTCAAATGCAGGGAGTCCTCGACGCCCTCCAGCTGTTTGCTGTAGTGATTGAACTGCAGTGGCTTGGGGCCCTTCTGCCTGCAATCCAAGGGCTCATTCCAGGGCGTTACTGCAAGCGGGGCCATGAAACGTAGACGCCCCACCGGCGGCCGGGCATACGGAATGCCCTCGAAACTCACGTACTCATGGCCATAGACGCCCGTGCAGCGTCGCCCCACCACAGGGCCGCTCTTTGTCTGTACTTGAATGCTACCATCAGATCCACATATAGCGATGTAAGTGGCTGTTTAATCGAAAAAAAACTAGCGGAATAGTACTCACCCCTCCATGTCTAGCGGTTGAATAAGAGACTTGACACTTTAGCGCCTTTTATCTAACAAACTGCACACATTTATGGCAATTTTTTATCGCGCAATGCGAGCTGGCTGACTAGAAAAACAACAACGAGAACGATGACCGCACAATTTCTCTGAGACAGCTGATATTTCAGTTTTGCTTTGCGTGCTCTCTCACTAGAGCTTTGTATACTATAATTTTGAGCTTGTTTGCATAGTATTTGTTTATTATTTTGTTTTGTTGAACGATTCGCAGCGTCGGCTGCGGCGGGGGCGATAGTGACTGCGACGCCGAAGCCGACGACTTATGCCGTTATAAACAGAGCTGCCAGCTGCGAGGTGGACTGACGGGCTGGCAATCCTAAGTCAGGGCTTCTGTAACACTATTGTTTTAAATATTTCAGAAAAAAAAAAAAAATGATATATAAATATTCGATTAAGAATCATTAAATTATAAGAAATAACAATTTACAATATACATTTTATGTATTTTTATTCTTTTAATACTGCAGCCCTGGTAAGCCATCAGTAGAAAATACAAATATTTATTTTAAATTAAACACTTAAGTACCATTACATTTGGGTATTACAATGAATCTTTCGACTTGAGGATCTTCTCCCACATTTTCAGCTTTTTCAGACTCGGCACCTTCATCACTTCAAGAACGTTCGAAATGTTAAGGCAATCGAAATCGGCTGCTATTGGCTTCCATTCGATCGCAGGATTAAGCTGCGTGAGGACACTCTTGCAGTTGGGATCAGAGGTCTCGGCGAAGGTGGCCACAATATCAATCATCCGTTCGATGGTGATAAATTCTGGTGTATCCTTCTCCAGTTTCCAGGCGAAGTTGCCGAACCACAGATACGAATGGTCGTCGCAATGGCATGAGCCAGCCGACTGTTTTCCACAGCACCTGATGCGGGCATGGTTAAACGTCGGCGAGTCATAGTCGAAGCAATAGAGATACGTGGGGGCAGAGCCATGGTCATTTCGTGAACGGATTAAATCCATTATGGGCAGCCAGAAGTGCTTGTCGCTGATGTACTATACACAAGATATACGGAAATAGTTGGAAGATCTTAGCCATCAAAAAGGAATAAGGGCAATTCTTACCTCACAGAAGTTCACCTTTCCCTCTATCGACTCTATCGGGGCGGTCGTCCCGAAATACATCGCCTGCATGGACCGGCCCAGTTTCCGGGACATAACACTTGGCAGGAGACACTGGAGATCATACGGCAGCATACGCTGGGGCTGATTTTTCAGAATAGTCAGCACGCTTTTCAAGTCTTGCGAGCCCATTACGCCAAATACCATGAGGCCCTCGAAGGAGGTGCCACCCATGAGAACGGGAATTTTGTTGCCCCAGGCAGAGGCCAGCAGATCGGAGGGCTGCTTGGGCAGCACACAGTGATCTGTTTGGTAGGGCTCCACAGTCGGCCCGAACTGGATTATGAAACCATCCAGGAGCTCAGACCCATTTAGCGGACGGTTTTCAGACAGCTTCTGTCCCGGCTGGTCTTGTAAATAATGCAGAATCTGTGCATCGGTGGCTTCATCCACATTGTCCATTCCTAGTTTGTTGGCCAGCCGCTTTGTCGTTTCGGATGCTTTCGGACAAACAGCCCACGGGCACAGCGCATTCCCCGACTGCAGAATGGCCTTATGGAACAGTCCCTCCGCCTTCGGATTCAGCATCAAATAATGGACAGAGGCCGCCCCAGCACTATTCCCAAACGCCGTCACATTATTGGGATCCCCATTGAAGCTGGCCGCGTTCGCGGTGATCCATTGCAGGCCCAGCAGCTGATCCTTGAGACCAGCATTGCCGGGCACGTCCACAGCGGGATCGTTGAGACAGAGAAAGCCCAAGGGCCCGACTCGATAGGAGATCGTGACCACAACCACATCCCGCATCATGAAATAGTCGGGACCGTTCACGTCGGTCGTGGCATCGCCGAATATGAAGCCGCCTCCAAAGAAGTAGACCAGCAGCGGCAGTGGTTTCGGTGAATGGAGCTGCAACCAGGATAATCATTATTTTTGACTGGAGTTGAGGGGCTGCTCTGTGATCTATCAACATACCTTCTTGGCATACACATTCAAATAAAGGCAATCCTCGGAGCCCTCCAAAAGCTTATCTTCATTCGACTGCAACGGCTTCGTGCCCTTCTCCCTGCAATCCAAGGGCTCCGTCCAGGGTATCACCGGCAACGGGGCCATGAAACGTAAACGCCCCACCGGCGGACGGGCAAACGGAATCTTCTCGAAGCTCACGTACTCATGGCCATAGACGGCAGTGCAGCGTCGGCCCACCACAGGGCCGCTTTGGGTCTGCACCTCAATGGGCGCAGTAGAAGTACCGGCGTAATCAGTTTTCTTCATTTTGTCAAGCGCAACGGTTGATGCTTTGCTTCTTTTAAAATTTTCAGACAGAAAAACTTGGTTGCGATGCTGCCCGGTTAACAGTTCTAAACCAGGCTTTCTGTAAGGCTTCTGTAACTAAGAATTGTACCACAAAATTAATATGCTTTCTTTCACCTCGCACCTCACTTTGTTTATCTATAATTGGAAAAGAAATCTACATATATCAAAATTAAAATATATTTCCAAGCTACTCGGATTATTTTTTCCGTAATAGTGCAGCCCTCGTATTTAATAAACGCTTTGCTGTTATTAACAGAGCGGACACAGCCCTTTTTGGTCAGGGCTGCAGTGACACGGAAATATTTCTATGTATTTGAAATATTTATAGCTTCAACTTGTAAAGTATTTTTATTAGGTGAATTGATATTCCCGCACCAATTTAAAATACATTAAAATATTTTCCACATTTTATTTATATGCCAGCCCTGGTACAGCGTTATCAGCAGTCTATCTAGATTCTAGAATCTAGATTCACTTCTTCGCGAGGGCTATACCAGGGAGCCTGTAACATTTTTCTTTGTCAATTTCCAAAAAATTAAATTATTCATTTATGGAAATACGTATCAAAAATATTTTAATTACACTTAATTAAAACAAAAACACTTTCTTTAATGTATTTTTTTAGTATTGCAGTGTAGCCCTGGTATATTTTGAAAACCCAACACTTCATACATACGTTACTACACTGAAAGAAACAAAGTTCGAGCTTTTGCTTGCTATGCAGCATCTAAATATAAGCTTTTTTTATGCTAAAATTAGGTTTATTATGGTGCGAATGTCAGAGCAGGGCACCGTTTGAGCGCAATTCTATTTCTATTGCGCATTTCGCTTAAACACAATGACGCAAAACGGTTTGCGGTGCTGAATACATGCATAATTATGTACACGCATGCACACGTTAAGATCGCCAAACAGCTGGATCGTGTGAATGTATTCACGTGCGCTGCCGCGTCCGGCGGCCGGCCCGGCGCCGGCAACAAACCAATGCGATTTCAGTCGCATCTAGCCAGCCAGCTTTAGTGGATCCAGCAGTCAGCGCATTCACCTCATAGAATCTGACAATCCAATAGCATATTTTGGTGAACATCATTCCCTACACAACAACTCGCAGACGCACAACGAAATCATGGAAGTCCAAGTAGGCTGGCAAAAGCTGCTCAAGATGGGAGCCAAGTGAGTACAAGAGAGCAACGGACCGGCAACGGACGCCCAGGAGTCCACAAGTCCATTGCGAAGGTCAGGGTCGCCGTGGAGACTTTGCACCCGGCGCGACCTGTAGCCGACTGCTCGATGTGGGGGCTATCATCGAATTTCCTTATCGCTTGCAGTATCACCTTTGTCATCGTGTCAGTCGCCGTTTAATCACTAATCACAGTCCTCTCCCAACTCGCCCCTGATAGGCTCGTTGGGCACAAATACCAGCAGTATCGACTGGCCACCAACAACACCGTCGTGCTGGACACGGAAAATGGCCAGGTGCTGGGTCTGCAACGCAAGACCGTCTACGACGAGGAGCTGTACTACGCCTTCGAGGGCATACCGTATGCTAAGCCCCCCATCGGAGAGCTGCGTTTCCGTGCCCCCGAGCCGGCAGTGCCCTGGAAGGGGGTGCTCAACTGTACCACCTATCGATCGAAACCGATCCAGAGGAATATGGTGATGGGGATAATCGAGGGTTCCGAGGATTGCCTGCATGTGAATGTGTATGCAAGGACACTGCAGTCGGAGCAGCCGCTGCCCGTCATCGTGTGGATCTATGGCGGTGGTTTTCAGAAGGGCGAGGCCTCCAGGGACATCTACAGCCCAGACTATTTCATGAAGCAGTCCGTGGTCTTTGTCTGCATCAACTACAGACTTGGAGCTCTGGGTAAACTGTCGAATAAATCACTCTTTCGCAGTGCCACTAATGAACTCGTCTCTTTTTTAGGTTTCCTTAGCCTTAAGGATCCCAAACTGAATGTTCCCGGCAATGCTGGACTCAAGGATCAGGTCATGGCCCTGCGCTGGATCAAAGACAACATTGCCCACTTCAATGGCGACCCCAACAACATCACGCTGATGGGTGAGAGTGCTGGGGCCGCCTCCACGCACATCATGATGACCACCGAGCAGACGCGTGGCCTCTTCCACAAGGCCATCCTCCAGTCGGGCTGTGCCCTGAGCGAATGGGTGGAGAGTCCCGATCACCAGTGGGCCTTCCGGCTGGCCCAAAAGATCGGCTACAAGGGCGGCGAAAAGGATGCGGATGTCCTGAAATATCTCACCAAAATTTCGGCCCGCCAGATAGGAAACACGGACCAGGACATCATCACCAAAGAGGAGCTACGCAGCTTCCTGATGTTCGCCTTCGGGCCTGTGGTGGAGCCATACGAGACGTCGCACTGTGTGGTGCCCGTTAGGCACAAGGAGATGCTGCCCCATGCCTGGGGCAATGACATACCCGTGATTGTGGGAGGCAACTCGTTCGAAGGCCTCTTCTCATATCAGATCCTGCGCGGCGATCCCTGGGCACAGAGCCATTTCCACAACATCATTCCACGGGAGGTGAGCGAGGCGGCCACCGAAGAGGAGCGCGATGAGCTGGTGCGCCGCCTCAAGAAGGTCTACTTCGACGATGAGAAGCGCGAGAAAATGGGGTTCTTTGAGACCTTGAATATATTCTCTCATCGCCAGATCTGGCACGATCTGCACCGCGTGGTCATGTCCCGCTTGGCGTACGCCCCCACACAGCCCACCTACCTGTATCGCTTTGACTTTGATTCGCCGCATTTCAATCAGTTCCGTCGCCTGGTCTGCGGCGATCGCATCCGTGGTGTGTCCCATGCGGATGAGCTCTCCTACATGTTCTACAACATTATATCGCCAAAGATAAGCAAATCCTCGCAGGAATACCGCACAATTGAGCGCATGGTGGGCATGTGGACAGCATTTGCAGCCACCGGAGATCCCAACTGTCCGGCCATTGCCCCAGCCGAATGGCTGCCCATAGAACGGACCGAAAATGGTGTGGAGCATTGCTTCAACATCAGCCAAAAGCTGGAGATGATTGAGCTTCCCGAGGCGGGTACCCTGGCTGTGTGGGACAGTTTCTATTCCAAAGATGCGCTCTATTAGGCTTAAAATTTTAGTGTGTTTATATTATAAGATTTTTCTTTAGTCCAGTCCCAAAGATTGTTAAAAAATTGTAATGTACAAAAAGTTTTGTATTTCGAGTGTAAATAAGAATTAAAGCGAAATTTGTTGTAAAATATTCAGGTTTCCACCTAAGAATTGCATGTAAATGAGGTTTAAACAATTTATTTTATAGAAATTGTATACACAGCCATGCTCCGGTTATCGCAAAAAGTTGCGAATGGACTGTCACCGGTTTTCGACCTTTTCAAAATGTATTTTCTTATATCTTAATATATTTAATAAATATTTTTTCAATGACCCCTCAAAATGGGTGACATGGAACCACTTTCCCAGAGAATTGAAGGCTTTAAAAGATTGTATTTATTGTATGTAGAATATTCCCCCTACCAGTAACAGTGCCCCACTGTCTGGCTTATGAACAATTTTTCGCTGCGTGTTTTAATTAAACCACTTTAATTTACTTAATTACCCCCATTCAGTTATACACGACATTATAGACATTTCAGAGGCCAGGAGGCCGGCCAGACGAGAGTCATAAGTCCAGGGGCAGAGCACGACACACGACAAGCGAGTGTCAAGTTTGAGGTGACTTGATGGAAAGCCACTTGTCGGAGCCACCCGGAATTCGAAATGCACACAAACCAGTTGGGGGACTAGGCTAACTACAGTGGAACCCATCCAATCAATGCGTAGTGCATTATAAATTTTAGTTAAAGAGTTTTCGCCTTACAAATTAAGCAGACTCCACTGTACAAGATATATATTATACGTAATATCCACAAGAATCATCCGAGATAGGTCCCCCCACTGGCTGGGCCTCTTCTAGAACTACTTATTATATTTCATTATTATTCTGCTTATCGTATAGTCTGTCCCAAATCCGGAGCTGCTTCGTTTCGGGCAGCTCAAAGAACTCCAAATGGTGGCCAATGTTGAGGCACATCTGTGGACCATTTGCGTCCAAGGCATCCCACAAAACGGGGGATATTTGTGGACAATTTGGATTGTCATTCGCGGCAAAGGCGGTCCACATGCCAATCATCCGCTCAATGGTGCGGTACTCCATCGAGGACTTGTCCAGCTTGGTGGCCAGCAGCAGATAGAACAGATAGGAGACGTCGTCGCCGTGGCTGACGCCGCGTACATGCCGGCCACACATCACCGTTCGGAAGTGATTAAAGTGCCGGGAATCAAAGTCAAAGCGGTACAGGTAGGTGGGCGTGGTGGGGGCCAGCGCCAGGCGGGAGAGCACCGTGCGATGTATCCCATGCCAGAAGTGCTTGATGGACAGCAGATGGAGGCATTCATTGAACTCCATGCGCCCGCGCGTGGCATCATCGAAATTCGAGATCTTAAATTCTCTTATCAGATCCTTGAGCTCTGCGGGGGACACCTGGGCGCGGACCTCCCGTGGTATCAACGCCTCAAAGGCGCTGAGCATGTGATCCGCATCCTGCATAGTCGACTGGTAGGAGAACAGACCTTCAAAGGAGTTCCCGCCAATGATCAGGGGGATATCGTTGCCCCAGGCATCGGCGGCCATGTCGCGATGCGGCTTGGGCATCACACAATCGCTGGTCACATACGGCTCCACCACGGGCGTAAAGGCAAACAGGACATAGTTGCGCTTCTCCTCCTGCGTGAGCAGAGCGATGCAGTGCGTCGCCAAGTCACTGGCGGAGGCGCGTTGCAAGTACCGGAAGACCTCCTTTTCGTTCTCGCTGCCGGCGTAACCAATCGAGCAGGCGAGACGATAGGCCCAGTTTCCACGCGGCTCGCTGGCCCACTCGCTGTACATGGACCCCGACTGCATGATGGCCTTGTGGAAGAGTCCGCGCGTCTGTTCCGTGGTCATCATCATGTGCGCGGAGGCCGCACCAGCACTCTCGCCCATCAGCGTGATGTTATTTGCATCGCCATTAAACTGCGCGATGTTTTCCCGCACCCAGCGCAGGGCCAACACCTGATCCTTGAGTCCCGCATTGCCGGGCACATCCAAATCGCGATCGGCAAGGCTCAGGAAACCTACAAATAGAGATTTTAGTGGGAAATTAACACGATTGTTGTGTAAGAGGCGGCAATTAATTGGCCACACTAATTGCAGCAAGCAGTTTAAACGTTTGTGGAAAATAAACATATATACACCATCGGCCTATCGAAATTCTATATGGACCTTTCGATAGGCAGGGTCACTGCAACACTGCGAAGCTATCGCATTAATTAGAGGTGGGGCGGACTTTGGTCTACTTGCTTTAATTTAAAAATGAATTGAAATTAGGCAAATAAAACGGATGAGTCCCTAAGACAGGCCATTTCATGTTATTTAAATGAATTAAATAAAATAAATAGTTTTTTTTTTTAACACCTAAATGGACTTTTGGCTACTTGGACTCACCTAAGGCACCCACGCGGTAGTTGAATGTGACCAGGATCACATCCTGCTTCATAAAGTAATCCGGACTATAGAAATCCCTGGAGGCTTCGCCGATCTGAAAGCCACCGCCATAGATCCACACCAGGACCGGCAGCGGCCGCTCCGAGTCCAATTTCTTGGCATAAACATTCAGATACAGACAATCCTCGGAACCCTCGACGATGCTCAGGACGAAATGCTTCTGCATGGGCTTGGCCCGAGGATAAGTGCAGTCGCGTATGCCCTGCCAGGGCTTAGCAGGCTGTGGCGCCCGGAAGCGCAGCTCCCCCAGCGGGGGCTGGGCAAACGGTATGCCCTCGAAGGCGTAGTACAGCTCCTCGTCGTAGAGGGTCTTCCGGCGGAGACCCTTCACCTGGCCATTCCGCGTGCTGACGACCTTCGTCTGTTTGGTGGCCAGGCGGTATTGTACGATCTTGTGGCCCACCAGCCTATGGAGGGTTAAGGTTTTTATAATTGAGTGTT
Organism: Drosophila helvetica; assembly: GCA_963969585.1. NCBI lineage: Eukaryota > Metazoa > Arthropoda > Insecta > Diptera > Drosophilidae > Drosophila > Drosophila helvetica. Next base: position 5,514,264 of record OZ018403.1, read on the forward strand.
CGTTCGTATCTTATCGCTCCAAAGCGAATTTCGCCGGTTCCACACATTTGGAAATCCACTCGAAGCAATCGGAGGGTATAATTGGGATGTCGAAACCCCCTGGAAGGGGCAGGAGATTGACCTACTTGGTACCCATTTTCAGCAGATCGCCGACGCCCACACGTATTTCCATATCTTGCGTGCGTTTTGTACTTATTTCTGATATTAATTGATGGTTATTTTAGGGTTTAACTTCCGTCACTTGCAATCAACGAGGAAATACGGAAAACACACTGCCACGATAGAACCAGACCAGACCAGACCCGTCCGATCCCAATCTATCAGTTCGACTGCGACCACACGTCTGAGTGTAGCTCAGAGTGCAGCCTCAATTCAGTTTGTGGGGGTTTAATCACGACCGACCGACGCTTATCGCGAATGTACAAGCGAAACATATGGCGGCACTAGCTGGGGGGGAGAATATCACCGATTGATAAGACGCCACCACAGACAGACAGACGGAGAGAGAGAGAGTGAGAGAGAGATAGATAGAGAGAGCGAGTATTGCTCTGTTCTGGAAGACAATCGGAGCAATGCCAGCTGTTTCATGTACAGTTTGTAATTGCCTTTTAATGATCCACCAGAGCAGTGCGAAGTAGGTTTTTATCTGGTCTGGGTAGAGTGTCGGAACTGAAGCCCCTCCATTTACGATCGAGCAGCAGTCAAGGTTCAGGCATAAGCTACTGAGATGCTTTTTCATTAATTCCATAATTGACACTCGCACAAAAGTGAATTATTATTTTTACTTTAATGAACCCCTTGACATGCGGCGAATCATCATGCGAATATTGCGACGTTCAAAAGTGAAAGCTGCGCGCGCCGCTAGCATGAACTGCTTGCTGGCGGCAGTGCACTGCTTGCATGCAACTCATTCTGTGAAACTTCCTCTCTAGTCGAAATTCAATACTTAACTCAATCCGTTGCCGTATCTAATCGAATATTGATCTAATTGTGGAATTATACTAATTTATTTAGCTTGAAGGGAGATTTGGATCGTATGGCCTTGCGGCCGTATCGCATTTATTTGTTTACATAGAATTTTGTTTATTAGACGTCATTTGGCTTATTCTTAATAAAGATAATTTCTTTTTATCTGTCAGAGACCTGCTTGGCATTCAAAAAGATGTCTCCTCCATGGACATCGAACGGTGCGTCGGAAAGCTTTGCGTGACGTCACAGAGATCAATACCTAAAAAGTCCTAAATTCCATTAAAAATCAAAAATTCTTGATTAATCCTTGATTCGATTACCGAAATCCCTGAAACTTTTCCACAATTATATTTGATTGTTGAGCAATTCTGAAGCTTTACCTTATTTTGGGACAATTTTCAATCAATAAAAAAATGAATATAAAACTCGTGAAAACTTGTAACAATCCAAAATTAAAATTAAAAGCTACAACTTTTACAATTTCAAATTTTCAAATTTCCCTTGAATATATTAAAGAAAAAATCTTCCATATGCAATTATGATTTGGCTTCATAGGCAAAAGAAAAGTTTATTTACGCATAAACGATTTTGATTAATTCCCCAAAGAGGAAGGCCCCACCAAGAGGAGCGAGGGGTGAGGAGGGGGAGGACCCTCCTCAGCTAATTAAAAAATTGTCATAAATCCCCAAGAGTTTAACCCATTTACAGTCGACTGGTCTGTTGAGAAATGGCCAAGCATAAAGGGATTTCTACCCACCACCCACTCCACACCACCCACAGCTACTTAATTACACTTGCGCGCACTTTAATTTCCATTTAAGGCAAAATAAAAATGCTCACCCAAAAAGAAAATGTAAATTTTTTGGCTGCCTCCTTTCCTGGAAAGAAGAAAAGTCAAGGCGAGAGCCGAAACATTGTAAATTATAGGCTTAAAAGAAAAGGCAAGGCACGGCAAGGCAGGAAGGCTTCTTTCTCCTCCAGCAGCTTATTAAATTATACTCGAGAGGGAGAGAGAGCGAGAGAGAGCGGGGTGGGGGAGGAGGCAAGGGGTATGGGATGTGGTCTTAAATTTCCAGCATTCCTAATCTCGATTTAAGCCAAGTAGCAGGCACAGGCCAGGCTCCTCCTGTGCGAGTATATCAAGTGAATTCAATGTCAAAAGGGTTAATTGAAAGTGCCAGGAAATTGGAGGAGTCACAGGAGCTGCAGGACACGACAGGAGTAACCCGAGCGAGAGCCCGAGCGGGGGAGGTAGCCCTGGCAAATTTGTGGGTTTCTCCTGTCCCCCACATGGCAGGCAGGGGGGCATGCAGTAGTCATAAAAATCAAAGTCCATAAACCGGAGAGACCCAGAAAGACACCGGACCCCGACCCACCGCAGTGCATAAAAAATAAAGTTTTTTTCCCCTCTTTTTCTTTTGCTTATTGCAACCCAAGGGATTTACCCATGGACCATAAAAATATATCCCTAGATCCCTGCCCCTTCTCCTTCCCATCCAACTATTTAGAGAATTTGAAATGCAGACAAATTTGTATGCGTCAAAAGAAAAATTATGCCGCTTTTTGTTGTGCGGAAAAATTGGCGGGGGGAGGGGTAAACGCACACAAATTGACTACCATTTGATTTTTGATTATATTTTTTGGGTAGGTTTTCATAGGAAAACCATTTCAAATGATGCTGCCGACGTTTTATTGGGGAAATTCACGTTAGCTTTTCTTTGATGCAAATCAAGGGAAAACCATTTCAAATAATGCTACCAAATTTCTATTGAGGAAATCTACGCTTTGGTTAGGTTTTCTTTGAGGAAAATCCATTCCATTGAAGATATTTTAGGAAAATGCTGAATCTTTTAATTAAACTAAAGGAAAACCCCATGCGAAAACAATTGAAAAATCGTAGAAAAAAAGGCTCCTGCTTCTGAAGGGTTAATATTACGAGTGGGAAGATGGGAAAACCGTTTTCACAAAGTAATTTGGTTACAAAAAAAAGAGTAATTATTAAACGCTGGCCCTCGAGGGGGTTGGGAGGGTGAAGGCCCAACAAAAAGGTGGAAAAGGTAAAGTTAACTTTCTTTTTTTCTTTCTTTTTTTGGAAAATAAATTAACTTTTGTTGAGGATTTCTTAGGACTCCGCGAAAGGAGTTTCTGCCCCATCAATGGCTAAATAATGGACTACCGTACCCAACGTATTATTAAGTGAATGCTTTTTGATCTTACGATGGCAAATTACAAGCTACAAAACACCCAGCATTCAGTGGTAATCCTGCCTCCTGCCGCCTGCTGCCTGTGCCTCCTGCCCCTGGGTTGCCTCCTGCCAACAATGAAACATTATCCAGTGCCGTCCACTTGGTGTTATATATAACACTTTCAATTTGATAAGCAGCCTGACTGCGCGGATCCCCTTCGTCCTGCCATCGTCCTGCCATCTTCTCATTCACAGCTCTGCTCTGGCATCGTCGTCATTTGCCAAGTCTCCACTGTCATTGTCTGTGGTGGCATTTGTAATTCACTTTGATTAAATATGCAAGGGGATGGCTCCTCTATGGACTGACTGTGACTGCCTGCCTGCCTGCTGCCTGCTGCCTGCCAGACGAGGACCGCATTCAAATGCCGGAACAATGCAACGACGACAGTCAAGGGACACTGGGAGCATGACGAGAGTCCAGAAAGCAGCGAACCCCGGGCCCACCCCCAAGGTTACAGCAGCAGCAGCAGGAGGAGGAGGAGGAGGAGCAACAGCAGCAGTGAGAGTAGGAGGAGCCGCAAAGGAGGTCCTTTTAGTCAGTCGCCAAGAAAGCGCAAAACAAGTTTGTGAAATTTTCGGCAACGGGGGCTATGTCTATGGCTATGGCAATGGCAACGGCGTGTCCTCTGACAGGATATAAAACAATCAGTGCAAGCTAGCGGAAACGGAAGTGTTGCCCCCCCACCCCCACGCCAAGTCCCCTTTCTCTTTCTCTTTCCCTTTTTTCTCTGTTGTGTGAAATTGTCTAAATTGTGGGCGTGGCTCTGGCTTTCTCTGTGCTGGTTTCGGGGCTTTTGTGAAATGTAGTCCAAAAGTTGTTTTGTGGCCGCCTCAAAAAGATAGCCACCCTGACTAAACCATACTTTTGGATCCTCGCATTCTCTCTCTCTCTCTGTCGTCGTCCTTTGACTATTGTCTCTGTATGTTTCTGTGTGTGTGTCGTCTGCCATTTCTAGCGGTGTCTTGATTGCATTCGTTCCCACCAACAGTGGGCTTTATTAATGGTTTAAATTGAAATTTCACGCTTTGCTGCGTTTTCTCTGTGCTGTCAGTGGAAACGTATCCCCAAAAGGTAGAATTGAATGCATATTTTGGGCAAAGAAATAACACAGGAAAGGGGAAAGGTAAATAAAATGCAATTATTAAAGGTTCTGGAAGGGAACATGTTGGCAAACCGATATTTAAACGCTAAATAGTTGCGGAAAATACGTACTTTAACCTGTGAAACATACAGACCGGAGGCCTCACCTTTAATTTATATACCCTTTGCTATGCTCATCCTCTCTTTCATGTTGTGGTCCCTCTCACTGACACCCATGTACAATTGTACTCCCGCAAGGCGCTCTCTTTTTCGGGCCTTATTTTTCTGCCTCTTCCTGGAATTCTTCCGTTATTGTTGTTGCTTTTGAGAATATATAAAAAAAGTTAAGTCTACATTTTACTTTACATCTTACATTTTTGCATTTAATTCTACATACCATATTTTCATATTTCGTAATCATTTTCCAGCAGAATTTCACTGATTTATAAACACACACACACTCACACACATTCGTCCTCCTGCCAGTTATGTTTTATTTTGGGGAGAAAGTAGGAATAGGCGTGGCCCAATTGTCAAGCCCACAGATTGACTGGCAAACTTTTACTTTTGCCCACCACAATGGACATTGAATATTTTTCGGTGCTGACAGGCTGTCGGAGGGGGGGTGGGGGAGGGGGGCATCCTTTCTTGGTGCTGTTGTCCTGCCTGCAGAATGCATCCAAAAGTGAAAGGAAAGGAAACGGAGACCGAACCCAACAGTTTTGTGGTCCTTTCTTGCACTTTTGCCGGAATCTATCTGGTGCTTTCACCATCTCTCTCTCTCTCACTCTCTCTCACTCTCTCTGTCTATTTTGCAGACTTATTCTCTGAGTCATTCTCTGGTCATTGTCTCATTTTGGTGGTTTATAAATGGAATGGCCTTTGTTCCTGTTGCTGACATCCGTTACGTCCTTTACTGCTGCTGCTGCAGAAATGGGAAGATGTAGGAGATGGACGGACGGACAGTCCTTTCGGCCACAATGATAAACTGCTGTGCTGTGTTCTGGTCCACTGGTGTGGTGTGGCTTCGGTTCGGTTCGGTCCGGTCCATGGACATTTGGGACTATATTTTGTACTGTGCTGTCCTGTTCTGCTCTGATGTTTAGTTCATTAGTTGTATTGCGGTTTCACAATTGATCACTGGTGTCACTGATGGGTTTTCTTACCCCCAAATATTTCTCCAAATTTTCCAAACACACTTTTCTTTTCCATCTTTGATATACACTTTTCGCAAATCATTTTCAATTTGCGAAATTACTCGCATCTGTCGCACTTTTCTTTTTTTTATTAATATTTAATGTTTGGTTGTGGTTTTTTCACGAATTTTCTTCTTCAAGAAGTCACTCTTCAGAAACCGAAATTTCCACTGACATCTGACATGCATTTTGATGAATAAATAAAAGGCTGATTCAGATGTGTGTATAGATATTTTCCAGTCATTCGCTTTGCTCTTCTTCCGTTGCCAATTAGAGGCGAGACTGTACTCTGCCACACCGATGCCCGATGCCCGATTCCGCCTGAAGACAACTCTAATTAGGAACGGTATAATGTGCTTAGGTGTGGTGACACTGGTGCCGCAGCCCACAACCACAACAACCACATTTCAGTGTCATTCGCTCTGTCGCTTCTGCTGCTCCTCTCACTCTCTCGCTCGGCTAACTCCTTGCGCCTCTCTGGCTGCTCTGCCATAAATACTGAGTGCAACCGAGTTGGCAGCCAGCCGCCCTCCCCCTCCCCCTCTCTTCGCGTAACTGTACTACATTCCGGTGTACAGTGCGCTGTCGCTCCTTGCATGACATTTCTGCTAATTTAAATTTATTGGAACCAAATTTATGCGGCGCTGCAGCAGAGTTGCAGAATGGAGCAGGGAGTCCTGGGAGTTCTGGGACTCCTGGGAGGCCTGGGAGTCTGGGATTCCTGCTTCTTCTCGGTCGTCTGGCGGCTTGCATGCAAAATTTATGACATTTGCCAGCATTGACACTGGCAGCAGGCCTCGAACGCAGCAGTCGTATTTTTTTGGAGTTGGGGACTGGAGGTTTATGTAAAGGCAAACATTTCGTTATGGAAATGTTGCGGGGGGTGGAAATATTCATTACGGGATCGATATGATCTGTAAATGGAAATAAGAGATGAACTTTAATTCTAAAAAAAAAACCCTCTAAGAGAGTGTTTTCTTTGAGGCTTCATTTTCATGTGAAAAATTTTCAGCTCTCCATATACAGAATTTATTTAAAAATTATGTATATATTTTTCACACTTCCCCCCAAAAACGCATTTCGTTTCGCAAACACAAAATTCTGGTATAAAAATTTGTATTTGTGTGGATAAAAGTAGGTTTATTTCTTGTTTGCATATTTTATAATGTAATTAAAGCGATTGGGGTAGGATCGTGTAGGACACCGGACCCTAGGCACCTCGGACCCTTCTCCCCAGTAGTTATGAGGGTACGAGGGATGGAAAAACCTGGTAAAGAGAAATTTTAATTGAAATTATAATAGCCTCATTATGCAAATTCCCGTTTTTGTTGCTTATTTTTCCACCCACACATACACATACACACACACACACACACACTCACATGAAATCCAAAATATTGCATGGCCTGTCTCTCTCTCTCTCTCTTTTTTGGGCGGCTTTTGTTTATTTTCTATTTGTGTTAATAACATTTTCTGTTGTTGTTTTTTCAAGGTAGTGCGGGGGAATTGTGTTTGCTTTGTTGTTTATTGCAATTTTATTGTTTGCATGTCGAGAAGAAGTACATATAGTATTCATTTTCTACACTTTATTATTTAGCATTTTTGACATTTGTTGTTGTAGTTTTTGTTTCGTTGTATACATATGTATATTTTTCAATACGAATGTGCGCGAAAAGTATCTCCACGAAAAGGAAAATTAAATTCTTTAAAAAAAAACGATAACTTTTTCAGCGATGCCTTTTTACTGTCCATGAGATTTGCCATTCACATCGGGGTTTCGCACTCATAAGCTGTCGTTTTTTCAATAAAAAGAAGAATACGGAACACGAAAAGAGATTCAAAATGATCCTATACGATAAAGTTTTCACCTTCGAATATTCAGCACCGTTTAATTTTGCCATTCACATCGGTTGACCCATGTAAATGCAGAAGAATTCGACTGAAACACAGAAAGCGATTAAGTGCGATACCTTTTATACCGTTGCCTTGTCCCCGCGCTTAAATTTGACATTCACAACGCATCACAAGAGAATGGCACCATTTCCCATCGGGTTTTCCAACCAGAAAAGTAGTAGTATGTAGTGGAAAATTAGCTACCGAAATACAGAATAATCATAGTCAGGTAATAAAGTTGTATCCCTTTCCATTAGCCGCGAAACCAACCAAACCGCGAATTTTCCCCATTTTCCCTCCCAAATGGCATAAATAATATAAATCTAAAAACAAATTTTTAACGACACAATTTTCGCTCAACTAAATGCAAACAAAACGGGGTGGAGGGAAAGAAGACTAAAGCACCTGTGCCCTAAAAGGGACTCTGGCTTACCGGTCAATGAACCCCCATGCCGCCTGTTGTCCAGCCTCCCTCTCTCTCTCTCTCTATCTGGGCGGATGCAATGCGTGGAACGTGTGAGTATTACCATTTAATAGCATTAACTTGAAAATATGTAAAAACAAACCCAACTGAATAATGCAGCAGGGAAATTTCTGGTTTGTTGAAGGAAAACTCCAGCACTGGAGCGAAGGGCATATGTGACCAGCCATTGAGTACCGAAGGATCAACGAAAATGTGTCTAATTGGGAATATTATTAATAATTTTTCTTGTAATTAGGAATTGTCTAGGAAAACGGGGTTTCCGACACTTTTTACAGAAGAATAAATAAAAAGAATAGAATAAAAAACAGATTTTTGGATTTAATTTTCCAGAAACTTATTTATTTTTTTATCAAGTAATCCCAATTTTTTAACTATTTCCCATCATTGGTTATTATATATCCCTTTCGAACAATTGGCATGCCCTTAAAAGCTCATTCGAAAGTCGTTTTGAATACGGTCGCTGGATTTTACGCGTAAATGTTTTCCGCTTTTTCGTGGAAAATTTCATAAATACTGTACGCCATCAGAGAGGGCAACGATGCGACGATCCAGGCAAGCGAAACCAATGAAAACATCACCCCTGCGCCCGCCACACACACAGCGAATTGTGTGCAATGGGGCGTTATGTATAGCATAAATATTTAGTCAGGCGATGCATTAAAATTTATGCACAAAAAAAAAAAAAATAAAAACAAACAAAAAATAAGGAACAAAATGCGCCCAAACTATCCAACCATTTTTGCATATGGAATGGAAAAATCCTTAAAGACAACTGTACCGCTCCCGCTCCCTCACCCGACCACACTCTACCCAATTGCCAATTAAATGCCACTCCCCCTCCCCCAATCGATGGGCTTTCTCCTTTTTGCATGGAAAAACATGTTCAAATGTCACATTAAAAATGGCTGGCTCGTTGGTTGGTTGATGCTCCTACTGGTGCTACTGGCTTTTTGCATTAATTAAAAGCAAACGATCGATCCATGGAATGTGGGTTCTGGGGATTATAACATTTTCCCTGACATCAAAAATAATAACAATTGGCACGCGGTCGATTACTTATGGGAGCAACTATAACAATCAATCGAGTGGGGCGAAAAAACTGCTGAACCGCAACAGAAGTCAATGAAAATTAATTGTTATTTTAATGATTCCTTTGTTTTTTATTTGTTTGTTTGTTGTATGTTTAATTGCAACGAAAATTCATTAAGCTTAGGGTTTTTGAATGTTTCATTTAAGTTTATAAAATATATACATACATATATTTTAACCTGAATAATGCAACCAAAAAATGCAAGTTACACGGTCACGCGGTAAACTTTAATTAAAAATGATGCACAAAAAGAAAGAAAGAGTGTATTGTTGCAACACACAAAAAGCGGGCGATAATCCCCACATTTTCCGACATCAAATATATATTATTACAAATCTACATGTATTGTATAATCACATCAAACAATTTGCATTGTTTGCATTGCAAAAAACCACACCAAAAAGTACCAACAAAAAAACCAAAAAATAAGGATATCTGGAACCCACATAATTGATTATATTAAATTAACATTAAACAAACATTACAAAGTAAATATTGCAACAGAGAAATCTAATACAAAAATTGTGAAATCAAGCGTCAAGTCAAATGGGGAAAAACTGTAAAAGATGCGGAAGGAAAACCCACACATAATTAAATGGCAAACAATGCGGTATAGGAAATTTGCATTGCATCAAATATTTATCGAAACATTTAAAGGCTTAAATCTTTGGAAAACTGTTGTGTTATTTTCTATTTAAATATTTTTCTTTGTACATTTTATTGATTAGCAAGATTGCTTCAGGAAATTGATTTTGGTTTTATAAATCAAATATTGAAATATATGGAACTTTTATGGATTTTGCGACTCAATGAATTATTGCTTGTTTTACAAATGTATCAAAATGTCTGTACCTTTACACTTTCTTCTTTCACTTTTCTTCGCTGGTTGCTTAAATAAAAAAAAATTAATAAATATTAAAATAAAAAAATTATTTAAAAAACGGAAATAAAACTATAAATTGTAATTGAAAAAAATTTAAAAGGCGATATGCTTTTCAAATAAATTATTAATTTAGAAGGCCATTAAATCATTACGAAATTCCTTGGTTTGTATTTTCTTTCGTTTCGGTTGAAAATTTATTTTCTTTTAAACAATTTTCTTTCATAATTTTAATTGAAAAATTCCCCTTTTTCGTGTGTGAAAACATATTTGTGTGATTTATGCCCCGCAATGCAGTTTATTTATGCTTTTGTTCCCAGTTCCCAGTTCCACTTCAAGAGCCAAAAACATTCCTTGTTCACACAATTTCCAAAGTAATTTTTCTTTGCAGATTCTTTTGGAATTTTCCCCATTTAAAGTTGGCCCAAAACAGGCGAGGGAAAAGTCAATTTGCAAAGCTGTGAAATGTTCCCTTTCTGTTTGGTTTTTTATATGTCACGGGAAGTGTGAAATGCACTAGTTGCAGATTTAAATTCGAATTCAAAGTCGGACTGCCCCCAAAACCGAAGAAAAGAGTGTGTCCAAATCCTTCTGTAGCTAATGGCAGCAGCTGGATGGCCTTTCAGAGAGGGATAGGGGGAGTGAGAGAGACAGACAGAGAGCTTCAAAGTGCAGTACACACGAGTGTGGCCTTGGTTTTGGGTGGTTTTTCCTTAGACTCTTAGTGCTCTATGGCTTTTCCTTGCGGCTTTTCTTCACATGGTGTGCGTCTTTCACTGCTTGACTTTTAGCTAAAGTTTCACTGAAGAAAACCCAACATTCGGCCTTTTGAAGGCTTTAAATTCGTATTATATTTTAACCCCAAGCAATTTCACACTCTGTCAAGGTCTCTTAGGGTCCTCTCCTTAGTATCTTTAATTACATTTCATATTATTTATTAAATTTATTTCTGAAAGGCCAAAGAAAGGGTCTGCAGACACAGAGTCCTTGGGGGAATTCTCTGTTCTGCAAAAATGAGCAAAAGCAAATAGAGAGGGTGCCCAAAAATTGTTTGATTTTTCAATTAATTTGCAATGAGACTCCTTTGACTCCTCAATGGGTTGCTGCCACATCTGTAACGTTGCATGCTTCGATGCGTTCGAAATGATTTCAGTTTTTAGAACAAAGGGGAAATGAATGTTGGAGGAATATGCTTTTGCATTATGGGAAAGGGTATCCAGACGGGGTTTCCATGGACATTTCGAAGGGAAATTCGATTAGATTTGTGGGAGATTTATATTGGAAAATAGGGACAGAACCAAAGAGAGGGAGAAGAAAGAGAAAAAAAATCAAGTGAATGTACTTAAAGTGTACCCAACAGTCCATCAAAAAAGTTTCAAAAATGTACCTAAAAGTGCACCAAAAATATACCACAGAAGTATACTCGAAAAATTGATAAAAAGTTTATCAAGAATGTAAGAAGAATGTAACCGAACAATGTCCCATAAATGTGTTTCAAAATGTACCCTAAATTCCCACAAAATTTAAAAAAAAAAAGATTAAAAATACGTTTAAGTATTGCTTATGAGAAGCGAATAGAAAGGCTGTAAAATGCAGCGATGCCCCGAGAAGAAAAGAGAGACTGAGATAGAGAGAGAGAGAGAGAGAGGTAGAGAAAGAGTATGAAGATGAAGAAGTAAAGTACTATGGAAAGCGGTTCTTTCTGTTTCTTTTCCCAGTGAATCCTCACTCTCAAGGGTATCCTCTGGCTGCTATCAGTGCCATCATCGCTTTCACGGTGTATTCTTTTTCTTTCTTGAAATATTTATGAAAGAAGTTACCTTGGCGGCTGTCTGTCTGTCTGTCTCGATGGATGTGGCGCGGCTCCTCCTGAGGCTGCTCCTCTTCTGGCTGCTGGATGGATGGCTGCTTGGTTTTGCCTACCGTTGCCTCCACTGCCACTGCCCTTGCTGCTGCTGCTGCTTCTGTCTCTGCCACTGCCCTTGCTGCTGCTGCCTCTGCCATTGCCACTTGTGCTCTCTGCCTCTGCCATTAATTACCAAACTCATCCGAAAGTAATTCTATGGGAAAATTAGTTTAAGCGAAGGCTCTGAGCCGTCGTGTCGCCTCGCCTCGCGTCGGTGGCTGATTCAGAGCTGTCAGAGTGTGGATTGCCACGATGCCACTGCTACGCTGCCACTTGCCCCGTGCCCCGTGGTACTGCCTCTGTAGATAGTGCTGCTGCTGCTTCTGCTTCTGCAATTATTATGCAATTACAGGGGGTGGAGAACGGGGAGGGTAGACTGGAGGCATAACTACATAAAACTGTTACCTAAGCAACCTGCTGCATAAAGTTATGCCCCCACTCGTGGCAGCAGGAAGGCAATTTAGCGGTAGAACAGTCAGTCGCTCTATCTCTCTCTCTCTCTCTACTCTGTCTTATATTTTTTTGTGTCTTTTTTGTTTTTTATGGCTTTTTATGGTCGGTGTAAGAATTATGCTCTATCTCTAAAGTATATGGACTTTGTAGTACAGAAAACCATGAATCATTGACCCTAAAAAGTGTACTTATAAGTCCGACAATGATTCTATAGTTCAAATAGTCCTTCAGCTCATTCTTTATGTTTCTTAATGGTGTCCAAAAGAAGGAACTGCTATTATATCGAATAGTTTTGAGGAAGAATAGGTTAAAAAACAAGTATTTCGTGCTGAAAATTGAAGAAACCATATTTAAATTAAATAATCGGTTTCTATTAAATATTAATTATAAATCTAAATATATGTAAAAGTGTTTAATATCTTTTTAATACAGTCGAACAATTTTTTGATCTAAATTTAGAATACTTGGAAATAAATATATGATTTTAAATTGGTAGGAAAAAAATTGTATCTAAATATAAAAAAAATATAAAAAAATATAAAAATATATATAAAAATAATAAAAAAAATTCATTTAAATCTAAATTAGTGAACAAATTTACTTTTTTGCAATGTATAAGTTCAGATTTTTTTTCTGTGGGTGTATAGATTCCATAAAGTTTTTCTATGGGTATCCAAAGCCTCGCGTTTTCCGCAGGACTCGTTTTGACATTCATATTTTATTTTTCTCTCACTCGCTCGCGTGGTCGCTATCTGCCTTCTTTGTTCCACTTGCCGTTGCCTGCATGAAGAGAAAAAGCTCATAAAACTTTTTCAATTTCACTTTAATTTCGCCGCCATTTCGCTCTTCATTCCACTCCGCTCTTTCTTTCTCAATCTCTGCCACGCTTTATCTAGCAACAAAAGCATTTGTCGAATGGATAGGCCTCTCTCTCTACTGTTTTTTAGTTGGAATATTCAATTATGTGCATTACCTGTTCCCCCATATATAAATTATATCTAAGAGAAAAAGAGAACACGGAGCTTGAATGAATACCTCTCCCTCTAATGACAATCAAATTAGCGAAACATTTTTCCATTGGCGCCAAAAACTTTTTCCATTAAACGTACAAACCATTTTTTTTTTCAAAACCATTTTTACACTTAAGTTTTCCGTGAAATAAATTGATTGGCCCCCAAAGTTATGCTGCTTCTGCTGCTGTTACTGGATTTTCCCCGGCTGCTTTTATTGTCAGAGCAATTTTCCGCCTCAACTTGAACTGCACTTTGGGGGTCCACAGAGATAAACTTTTGGGCCAGGGTCCAGTCTCCCTCTCGAATATTGTCCATCCTTTTAGGCGGTCATGCCCTTAATCAAAATGTTTCACCTCTAATTGAAGTTTCTTGTTATTCGATGTAATTTCATGTTCATAATCTTACACCAAACATACGATTAGGTTTAAGAGAGAGAGAGAGCATTTCGAAGGCTGTTCTGTTCTTAGCTGTGGAGTAAAACAGTGCGTTTCAAAAGAGTATAGCACTTAAGACATGGCCTGCGAAGCTTTTTATATGCGGATTACAAGCTGAAATGCAACAGCTAGCCAAGGACTGCACGACGCGGATTTTCTATGTCTATATTTTAAAGATAATTCCATAGGGAAAATTGTATACATGAAATGTGGTTTATTATTTGGAAAATATATATATTTCTGGGAGATAGCTGCTGGCAATCGGTTGATGTAAGCACTTCAGAAGCGAAAAATTGATAATAAATTGCTCCAGCATGATATTCCATGCTTCCAGAAAGTTGTTCCATATTTAATCATAGAATATACGATTTTCCATAAAAAATAAAATAAATATATGATATTTCCCATCAATTGATAAGAGTACTTTTCATCAGAAAGGAGTAAAACGGTTTTTATATGAGAAATTAAATAAATAACGAAAAAAATGAGTCTTAAAATTATTTCCAACGCTCCAGAAATGTTTCTATTATATCCATGAAACGCACTGTATGTCATCCACTTGAGACTCTAGAACATGGACACACATAATGCATTTTGGTTAACGGTGGCGTTGCTCATTGAGTAATTAGTGGCTTTATAGGCGCGAAGCCCAAGGAGAAACTTTGCCCAATCAACCGATGGGCCTAACGCATGAAATTTGAGCCTAAAGTAGCTGCCATCACTCCCCGAAATCCCCTCCCCCTCCATCCAACCATAATTTATAATATTTCAATTTTCAACCAATTTGATGGCATACCAAAACACGCACACGCATTTTGAAAGCAGATATATCTCCCTCTTTCTATTCGTTCTTGTCTGATTATCAAGTGTAAAAGTCAAAAGGTGGGCGTAAGGGTGTGGATGAGGTGGAAAAAAGGTGTAAGTTGGGGTTTGGTGTATAGGGTGGCGTTGGGCGAAAGTCATCGCTTCATAAACATGAATAATTGCGATCCTTAACGGTCGTTGAAAGCTCTGAAGACTTGCGATGTGAGACTGAGAAGATGGTATGTTAGTCCAGCCTTTCGTGGTACTGGTGTCTTTGCTGTGCATACCCTGGATCGCAGAGGGTATGCTGTTTTTTCGGAATATAATTGCTTATTTCATTGTGTTTTAATCTTCTAAATCGCTTCTTAAAAGTTTCTGCAGCATTTCTGACTCTCTGTCATTCCTGGTGCCATAATCCCAGTTAAAACACATTAAGCCGAAGGGAGTTGCTGCATGACACTCGAAGCGTTTACCCTTCTTCGGCCTCTAGTCGGTATCTGTATCGCTTTAGCCAAGGGTATCCTGTGATTCGACCCTTTGTTATGCGCCTCATGTGCGTTCGTGCGCAAGTTTCCCCACAGCTTAGGGGGTGGCACCATGAGGGTGGTTGGAGGCTACGGAGGTTATACATGAAAAGTAGCTTAACATTAGACAGGACGACATACGACACTTGTCGGGCAGTTCGGTGCCGTGGCTTTCCTTGCAGCAGCAACAGAGGAGCAGCAGCCATCATTGACAGCCAAAGAGTGTGACCCGCAGAGGGAGAGAGTGAGAGTGGCAGGGGGACAGAGAGAGATATAGATAGATAGAGTGCTGACCTACTCTACACTTTTCCCCTCCTCCTCCCCTGTAATCGTGTGTGCTGCTGCTGCTGCAACGGATGTAAGCTCCTTCAGCGCTGCACTTCTACTCCCCTTGCCATCTGCTGCCTCTTCATTGCCGTTGCATTTGTGATTCGATTTGATTTGGCTGAATGGATAGATTATGGTCTTCTATACACACACACACACACACACACACACGCGCACACAGAGAGAGATCCCCCCTATATCCCATATCTATATCGTACGGGAAATCTAGGTTAGTTGGAGATTGTAGCGTATGAGTGCTGCTGCTCTTGGCTGTTCCTGCTGCTGCTGATGGCTTTGAACCAAAAATATTAGTGCAGTATTATCTATACCCCCCACGTACACCATCCCCTGATTCTGCCCTCTATTTCAGGCATTTCAAAATGTGATTTCCTCTGCCATGAATGAATCGTAGTCATTTTCCCATAATATAATAGTTTCACAGTGGGATCTTTGTCTCGGCTAATTAGTGGAGGATTAATGCACTCGAAATGGAAATGGAGACCCAGGAATAAGGTTTCACCAGTGACCATACACAGTTATACCATTGCACAGAGGAGTTTTCTGCTAAAAAAATAGCATTTTTACTGTAGAATGGATAAACTTCTGTTTTATTCCACGGAAAGAAGAGCACCAACAAATGTAAACTTTCCTTTTTTGTGTGTGGCATTCAAAAAAGTATATAATAAATATTTAAATTAGCTACTGAGCCATACTGAGAGAGAGAGAGAGAGACAATGAGAGGAGAGATGCCAGAACAACAGGACGCAAAGTAAAGTGCAAAAATACTCAATGAAAAAAACTAATTGAAGGGCCACAAAAATCAAAAGTTTAGCCAATGAGAAAAACTATAAAAAAAATGCTTCGATCCAACTTCGATTTCTACTACGCTTCTATTAAAGTTTTCCACAAAAAAAAAAACACAAAACACAACAAGAAAAGGCTCAACTTTTTCCAAATTGTCTGCGAATTTTCGTTGGTCTTTTGTTTGAGCAATTTTTTCCACCAATTCTGCTACTAAATGTGGCTCATGTGTTCTATTCTTTTTGGGAAACTCAATTTTGTTTGGGATTAGTGCTTGATGTTGCCAATAAAAGTGTGCCGAAAAGTTTTCCACTTTATGAAGCTTTTCCTAGACCAGATTTTATTTTTTTTCCGTTGCTGGTCAAATGGAAGAGCAAGGAAAAAGTGAAAACTGAAAGCGAATTTTTGGATGCCAGGGACTGTGTGTGTCTGCCTTTTTTATAAATGTTTTAAGGACCTTAAAACCCAATTACAATAGTTTTCCCTTTCTAGTTTTCCAGGGAATGAAGGGGAAAATACCTAGTTTTATTATCGTCTAAAGTAATTTCCAACAGATTTTTCCTAACATAAATTATCAACCTGCCAGAGTGCTTAGTCGGGGGGAAAAGTGCAGGGAAAGTGTTGCTCTCTTTTTGGCAAGCTTTAAGCCCATGACTCGTGACCTTTTTGGCAGCATTAAGAGTGATAATTCTCCCTCGAGAGACGAGAGAGAGAGGGAGAGAGAGAGGCATCGACTGAGAGCCACTTGGAAAGAAGACTTTTATTATTTAATTTTGCTCTGAAAACTTTTCGTGCTAATAAATTAAACACAGCAGGGGGCCACGCCCACTCTTCAAGCACATATGCAACAAAAATAAGAGAGGAAAATGGGGATTAAGTGCCAAAAGATTTTCCCTTTTTTTTGTGAGTTTTTCAATTGGATTTTCGTCATTGCTAATAAAAATCAAATGAATCTTAAGCCAAAAAACAAACGAGGGGGAGAGACAGGGAACATTTTCCGGAGTGAAACTATAGTTTGTGAAATGTTTTGATTCAATTATTGCGCTAAGCAGCAGCAGCAGCAGCATCAGCATCAGCATCAGCATATGAGAAAGGATACTGCAGGATGCAAGAGCAGACATTTATTCGTTTATATTTCGTTTGAAATTAAGCTGTAAGTCCTTGCGATATAGAGAGAAGGAAAGACTCTTTGTGTGTGTGTGTGTGTGTGGAGGAAGCAAATTTGCATACTAAATCTATTTTCAATGGATTTTCTTTTCGTTCTTTAAAGCAGAAGACTCCGCCTTCCCATGCTGGGATGTGTCTCAGGCAGCAGCCCTCCAGCTTGAATCTGTCTATGTGAAACTCTCAATTTCCATCCAATATCTACAGAGTGTCTGTATCTGTATCTATGTGTACATTCGCATATGTGCAACCATTCATCGTCTTAACTGCCGCTTAAAGTAGAAGGTTCTAGCTGCAATACTGAATGTTTTTCGTTTTCGGTTAGATAGGGGGTCCCGGATGCAATTGAAGACGTGCCTAGAAAAGTGATATCTGTATCTGTAAAGGAGCCCAGAAATTTAAGGAAAATTACATGACATTTAAGAATTTTACTGGGAAAATGTAGGTTAAAATAAATATAAAATGTAGCATTAGGAACCAAAAGACACCTAAAAAGCAAGAAGAACATAGAAAAACTACCGAAAAACCGCATGACGCGTGAAAATAAAAACAATATAAATAAATGGAAATACTACTGAAATTTAAGTTGTAAAATAATATGGAAATTAAATAAGAAATAAAAAGAATACTGAAATGATGTATAAATATGCGGAAATTAGTTATACATATGCCTAATATCTAAAAAATTTAAAATAATGAATCAGAAACTTCCTAAAATGAGAATGTAGCAAAAAAACTCGTAAAAAAAGTATTTTTAAACCAAAAACCATTGTATTACGTTCCCTACCTATTTTTGATAATCTAATGTTTGAATAATGATTTTGAAATGAATAAAGAACAGTAAATGTCTCTCGATAATACCTATATATCAAACACCCTTCAAAATATCTCCCTGCCATTCCTTCCAAGAAAACATAAAATTCCGTTTTGTTTTATAATTTTTATAATTTTTTGCAACTTTATTATTTACTTAAATTTCAGTTTTCTTCTTAAATGGCTGCCACTCTTTGCTTCTGCTTTTTATTACTGATTTTTCACTATTTCTTTTTCATTTTAGTTTGTGGAATTTTCATTTGCTTTAAACACTAGAGAATCCCGTTACGCACACTTTTCTAATGCCATACATTTTCATGAAGTTTTCCAGTTTTAATTATATTGTTATGCAGCACACTATATATATATATATATTTGTTATTATTACATATTACTTTATATGGTTTCTTTTTGTTGTTTATTTTGCTATTTATGCTAGAGGTTTACATCATTACAATTACAGAATATATATATTTATTTATAGATGCATGTTTTTATATTTTCAATTGTTTTTCCATTCCATTCATGGTTTTATTTCTCTCTGAATGCATTTTTATATATATTTTACAAGTGTTTTTCATAAAATTGTTTGCAATTTTCGCACTGTTTTCACATTAATGATCTCTCTTGTTTTTGCCCTTTTTTTAAATATATAATTTTCGTTTTAATTACAATTTTCGGGGCAATTGGTGAAATTAAGAACAACAGAATAGCAAATGAAAAAAATAACAGAGCAGAGGGCGGGGGTGGAAAATTATGTATATTTGCTAGGGGTTTTTCCGACTCCTCATTTCAATTGCCTTGCCGCTTTATGCCTAATGGAATATTTAACTATATTTCCACACAGACATTTCTAGATAGAGAGAGAGCTTATACGAGTAGATATATATCATATCGTATTTAATTTTAATGGCTATATAAATATTTATTTAGTTACATAACAAAGTAGCCTGCATGCTTAATATTAACAGTTTTAATTTCCTTTATTTTTCTTTTCCTCCTCTCTCTGACCAAACGTTTAGCTGTCCAGTTTTTAGTTTTTCCATCAAAGATTTTTCAACACAGAGCCAGTGCCAGGAGGCCTCCTATACATGATTTGATTTTGGTTGTGTGCGTTTTCCTCTGGAAATTATATTTGTTTTTTTTTTTGCGAAGTTCCTTGTGTAGTAGATTATACATATTTCTGCCACTGCGTATAGTTTTTTTCCTATATTTTTTTTTAATATTTACACAGAATACTCGCACTCGTACTCGTACGCAATTTATAATTCAGTCTTTGGAAGAATAACATTTATGTTTCTGTTTTTTTTTTGTTGACAATTTTCTTATGTTTTGCTTATGAATTTTTTTCTTGTCGGCTGAATATTATTTTATACATTAATCTAGTAACAGAACGAAGTGGAGCGAAGATTTCTCTTCATAACTTGGAATTAGTACGATTTTTTATTGGTCCTAATCGGGTTTGAAAATACAGACAGTACGCTTCAGGGCTGTAAAAAGGGCTTATGCTGTAAAAATCTTTAAAACAGTTATCGGAATAGTGGTCGAATTTTTATTAGAACGTGTTATAGTGGTGGAAATAATGATCGAATTCGTAGTCTTAACTGGTGGAAATAATGCCCGAAATAGTAGTCGAAATTCTTTTCGAAGTTGTAGTCTAAAAATTGGATTATATTAGTAGAAAGTGGTCGTAAAACTGGTTAAAAGTTGTCGAATTTGTTGTCTTAAGTGGTCCAAATAGAGGTCGAAATATTAGACGAAATATTATTCTATATTTCCAAGCGATAGCATGGCATAAATCTGTAATCAAAGAAAACTCAAAAAGCCCCGAATATTTTGCGAAATTGTTACAAAGAATTCATTAAAATAATCTATGATTTACTGCAAAGAATGAAATGTTTTTCCAAGTTGTGGGTGCTTTTCTTCGCGTGATAATGAATCCTAACAACAATCACTACTCCATGGATATAACTATATACAATATATACTATAAATACGATCTATATGTATGTAAAATCAACTAGCAACAAAGTTATAGCTTGGTCAGCGAGGATTAGCATTGGATTTTAAATCCTGATACATCAGGATACATCAGCATTCATACACTTATGGCGCTACGAGTATATATAGAGAGAGAAAGAGATTTAACCATTCACCCAGGGGACACTCACCGACAGCTGAAAATTTGTTGGGAAAACGGAAAGGATGGAAGGAGATTTTGGGGGGTATATAGGCTATAGGTTATAGGATGGACTGTGCGCTTAGAGATCACATTTAAAACGCACGGTCAATTAATGTCACACACGGAGCTCATCCATTAGCGGATGTTGCTGCTGTTGCTGTTGCTGCTGCTGCTGTTGTTGGTGGTGCTGCTGCTGTGTGGTGGCTGCCACAATCACTGGCACTGTGGGCGGGGTGGGCACCACCAATCCACCGGCTGTGGTGAGAACGGTGGTCATGCTTTGATTATGATGATTCTGCAAATGTTGCTGATGTGTTACCACGTGCTGTTGCTGTTGCTGCTGCTGCTGCTGATGCGACTGATGTTGCTGCTGCTGCGAGGGGGAATGCTGCTGTGCCTGCGCTTGGGTCTGCTTCATGCAACTCTTTTTGGTCAGAGTCCCGCACTGATTGCCCAGCACTTGCAGGGCATGCGTTGGCGGAACACCACCACCACCACCGCCCCCTGGATCCTGCATCGTTTTCATGTGCTTCGGCGGGGGCGGGGCTCGATGTGGAATGTCTGCGAATTCCGGAGGTGGAAGCTGATGATGCTGCATGGCATGATGATGGGATAGAATCGTCCCAGGGTCACTCTTGGCATGGATTGTCAGAGTCTCCAGATCCCCACATATGCTGTTTGGGATTTGGCCATTTTCCTGGCGCTTCAACTTTGTCTGCGGTCGTGGTTCACTCAGACGCGTCTTGTCCCGCTGATAGTAGACACCGGCAAAGATCAAGACGTTGAGGATCAGCAGGGAACAGCCGATGGCTATGGTGACACTCAGTGCCGTGGAATATGCCGCAAAGCCATCGTTATCCTGCGACGCACTGGCCGCTCCACCGGCCGCATGGTCCGGATCCATCATGTCATCGGGATAGATCTTATTACCGCCATAGCGAGTGCCATTCCGCTGCAGAGACGACGAGGGAGAACTGAGATTCAGCAGGGAAAACACTTGATTCGTGAAAATCGTAAAGTTTCCCATTGCCGCCGCATTGGCAGCCCGCGAGGTGTAGGGGGGATTCAGGGGTTTTACAGAGGCGTCATTCGGGATATTGTTATCCTCCTCGTCGTCGTCGTGCAGCTGATGATGGGCTGCGGGCACATTATCGCCACCCGGTTTGTGCAGGTCCGGTATCAGATTCAACCAAAACGAGAGGCGATGTGCCCGATAATGATTCTTTAGCTTGGGTTTGGTATCTGGAAATGGAGAAAAAAATACAGAAAAGAGGGTTCAATTTATGGATTCATTTTATGGAAGAATCGATAGATCAGTTATCGAACTGATTGCCATAATGGATATTAAAATAGTTATTAAATAAGTGTGAATAAGAAGTAATATGGAAATAGTTATTGGTTAAGAAATTGTTTCGATATATACATATATCAAACTAGTTGTGTAAAATAAGCGGTAATGTGACTAGCTATAGAAATTGTGTATCAAAAGAATTGGAAAAATTGAACGAATTATCGATACATTTATAGAAAATTTTACAAAAATAACAATCGTCCCTTTTTCGATAATTTTATCAAAATTCCTATTAATAAATATATTGATAATTTATAATTTGTTATCAAAACTCCATATGAAATGATGTACTAACCGAAATTCAAGTACTTCTTGTGCACACTCTCATACGCCGTCCATTCGATGGTCTTGTAGCGACTCCTCTCCTGTCGACTGCTGTGCTCCGTTTCCATTTGTTCATTTGGATTGCTGCATAGAGAGAGGGAATGGGAGGGAGTGAGTGTAGTCAGGCATATGAGGCCCCCTGCCTGGGTGCCTGGTTAGATGACCGCAGCAGGGCACTGGCCATTTACCATTTCCCTGGCCATTTACTTACCCAGTGCGCACAAAGTTGGCCCAGTAAAACATGACCACCTCCGATAGACTGATTTCGGTTTTCGTATAGTTGCGCGTGAAATGATTGAAACCACCAACGAGCGGTGCACCAAAGATATATGGCAGGTCCTCGCCATGGATGCAACCCTGACGCTGCAAAATGTACAACAGAGGGGGAAGGGAGAGAGTAAATTTATTAGCCACTTGACCCGCATTTGTGCGAAATTTCCAAATAATCAATTTACAGAGAAATAATCAGGGAATAAACCATCGATTTCTTGTTCCAAAACTCACCTGTGGATAATCCCCAAAGCGCGTCTGATAGTCAAAAACATATAGATACGAGTTTCGATGATCTGCCGAATGCAAATCAACAGTTTGTGCTGCCGGTGCCACAACCTGAGCATCGCTTAATGCCTCCAGTGTTTCATCGCTGCAGAAAAGAAAGAGGAGCAAAAAAGTACAGGCATTAAAATCAAATAACAATTTTCCCAACCCCCCCCAGCCCAGAGCGATGCAATTTTCCGGCTATTTTCCCCCATTACCTCGGCTTCTGCCATCGAGAGTTTTATGCTCAAGTGTGCATCTAACAAGCCACTTTTAAGGGCTGCCACTCTGAATACCTGTTTAGCCTCGGAAAAGGAGAGCATCCTCTGCGAAGGACTAAGCCTATTTTCGGGACTGATTGAAACTGGGGGGATTTTTGTGTATATATTTTTTTTCACAGAAAAGCGCAAAAATTTGAATAAAAACCATTTGCCGCATTTGCATGGATATCTGCCGAGGGAAAATAGAAAAATGGAGCCTTTTGCTTTATGTCTGCTGCACTTTTTTCGACGAATAAATACATTATCCTGTGGCTGCGACAGGGCTTTAATTTTCCCCAAAAATGACGAAAATGTCTATTAAATGTTGCTTCAATTATTATGGAAATATTTCCAATTTAAAAGGCTCTTTTTCTTTGAATAAAAGACTCCCCGGAGGAGCGTCATGCACCTGTGTTCAATACTCAATTGGCGTGCCACGGAACACTCCTTCCACGTTCCACCGATGAAGCATGAAACGTTGCAACTTAACGCACGTCTGCACACATTTCCGTTGCAGACTTTCCCAAAAGAAAATTTTGAGGAAATCAATTGATTTGTTTTCCCCGAAAAATATTGAAATGTAACTACGCATAAATTATGCAAACACTTACAAATAAATTGTAAATAAAATCGAAAGCATAAATATTGATTGGAAATGGAAGGTAAATCGCAAACGAAAAAGCATTTCCATATCACTTGTATGCCTCGTGTGCAGCAGAATGCAGACTGGAAAACTGCAGCATTATTTATGAAGATTGGCAGTTGGGAGGGGGAAAACGATTTGCATAAGATTGAAATCAAGATTCATTCAAAGCCGCTTTAATTGAAAATCTCACGCGCTCCGTCGCTCGTTCGGTGGGGGTGTGTGTGTGTGTGTGTGCGTGTGTGTGTGTGGGAGTAAGAGATCTCCAGGACATGCCATTGCGCATTTAATTAAGAAGGAAATATTTATTTGGCATCCACTCTCCAATATTCTCTACCTCTTTTCGGCAGAGAGAATCTCTGCCTGATGTTGCAGTGATGGGCAGGGGCGGGGGGCTGTGGGGAGCATGGCGCAGCATGGGGCAGCACATACAAACGCAATTACTCACCGGATATTAATTGGATGCTGGACGGGCCTCTCCCAATCCGTATACTCGTTGACAATCGTTGCGAATATCTCGTTCAAATGAAATGTGTACGTGTTCCTCACGTAGGCCTTTAAAATTCTCGACCTTCGATCCGCCTCGATGCCGTATTGCACATCGCCCGAATTGAAGCTGAAAAAGGCCTCGGCACGTGTCACACCGGCCATCAGGTCGTATCTGTGTGTGTGCGTTGGTGAAAATGAGGGGAAAATTGTGAATAAGGACGCAGAATATTCAGCAGCACTAAGGATAAGTATGGGCGTTAAAGTGTGTGAGGGAGGCAGGAGTGTCCTGTCTGTTTGTTAACCCCTTTTCAGCCACTGGAAGGAGGTATATTTTACATGACCAGCCCGTGAATTATATATATTCTTAATCAGAATCAATACCCTTGATGTCGATTCACGTGTGCCTCGATACAGAAAACCTTCCGATTCGTTACCAACAGGAAAGGAGTGAATATGAAATCTGATTTGCAGAACAAGGTCAATGAGTTCAGTTAAGAAATTGAAAACAAAAAGCAATTAAAAAAAAAAAAACAATTCTTTCTTTTTTGTTTTATTTAATTAAGTTTTTAAATTTATTTATTAAAAAAAATAAATTTATATTTGTTCACTATTTATTTTTATGGTTTTTTAAAATATTTTTCTTGATTATTTTTTTACATTATTTATCGTTTATTCATCAAATCAATCTCTGCTTGATTTTTGAAGTCCCTCTCTCTGGACTTTGTAATCGCACACTTGGGGTAAATGCCTCCCACTCCAACTTTCTCTCTCTCTCTATTATAGAGCAGCATCTTCAGTGGTGATTCGAAAGCAGTTTCCCCAATTTAAATGTATATTTTCCCTCCTACATTTTCGTGGCTTATTTGCTTGGTAGATGCAGCAGAGATATCCAAGGGATATTTGGTAAATTTCGTATTTGCTCTTTGTGTGTGCGCCATGTGTTTAATGGAATTCCTTTCGAGGTAGGGCTCTCACTCTCTCTATCTCTAGTGCTCTGCTGTGTGTGTGGGAAATGCTTTTAAACTGCATACAAACGAAATATATTTATACTAGTTTTTTGCGGCAGTCCTTTGCCGCACTGACTAATAGCCTCTTGGGCATTGATGGAACACAGCATTCAGGATGCAGATACAGATAAATTCCTAGTTAAACGAAGAATGCCGAGCACTTAAGTGGAGGGATATCAATGGAGGGATATCTAGCTCAAAGGATTCAAAGGGTTCCATCATTAACTATTTATTCGATTGAGTTTTGTGTTAATTATAAACCCGAATTCAATTGCAGTCCGGAGAGCGCTCCATGCAAACCGTAACCCAGTTTTGGGTCTTGAACATCAAAGCGAACCGCACATCAATTATGTGAATAGCAGCTCTAATTAGCTGTTAATAATATATATATTAACATTTTGTAAAATGGCCTCCAACACACACAAAGTGCATAAATCAAGTGGCACCACAATGGCCCGAAGGGGGAGTGGAAGGTCTTTGCGTGCCTAATGTGCATAAATTAATTACACTTGCAGTCCAGGCAGGTGTGTGTGCTTGTAGGAGAGTGTATGTTGTTGTATGGTTAAATTTTATCGGTGGCTAAACTAACGACACGACACTCTTGAACGCCAGATAAAGGGCAGGCAGCCTTTTCTCTAGGGGAAACCCAACAACTTTGCCGAAAAGAACGAAAGTTGAAATGAAAACTTTAAATTAATTATGTTGCATAGGGGAGAGCTCTGGTTTCAGGTGCCACAGTGGGTACACGATTTGGAGTACTCTTTTGATGATACGATGAGTAATTTTGGTTAGGGGTATATTTTTAAGAAAGGAAGAATGCCATAAACTATGGGTATACCCGTTGGTATACGGAATCCATCTAAATTTAAGAGATTTCACTGCTTCCAAACGTAATTTCTTTTCTAATTTCTAAGTCCTACTTCAGGTACAGAAATATCTTAATTACATGTGTGTGTGTGATTTCCACTTTCGACTATTCTCTCTATCAAATGTTGACTCTTTCCAGTGTCTACTGTATTTGAAATGTGATGTATATGATGGATGTGTGTGTGTGAAAGTGTTGAGGTAAAAATAATTAAGTATTCGCCTGGGCCGGTGCCGTGGCTTGGCTTCGGCTTTGGCGTTGGCTTTGGCCTCACAACTTACCTCGACAACTTGTTAATGGCAGTTTTTCTCATTAATACTGCATTAATTAAGAACAGTCCGTGCCATGTGGGTAAGGGCACATATGTGCATGGGTGAGAAGTGACATTAAAAGACGGGAAAAATATTATGAGAGAAAGAATTATAATTTATTTTAATTATGCAAAGGAGATAAAAGAAAAAAAAAAATGGGATTCTCAGATATTAATATCTCACCGATATTCTCCAGTTGTCCGGGCGTGCCCCAGCCTCCTGCAGCGGCAATCCCCGCCTCACCGCCTAGGCCATTCCCAGCGGCTGTGGAGGCCTGCGCCTGGGCCTGAGCTGCCGCCGAGCCCGGTGCTGGTGGCACATAATCCCCGCCATCGATGACCACACCATCGATGCTCGGCCCGAAGGCGAAACCGAATTCGGGCGGACGGATGGGGACGCTCAGCAGTTGCTCGAGCGTCTTCTCGCGCAGACACTTCATCAGATGGGCGTGCGGCAGGTCCGAGGCACAGTTCACATGGTGGGCCACAATGGCGGCATATTTCGCCGGATTGCTGACCAGTGACCAGGGGGCCAGACCCGAACCGGACATAAGGATTGCGCGATTGAAGAGCAGGCCTGGCGGGAGACAGCAGAATGGCAGGGATTTGAAGCGAAAGAGACAGGAGGAGCAACGCAACACTACTTACCCTCTGGCACAGCCATTGATGATATGAGAAAGTGGACACACGCCGCTCCAGTGCCATGTCCGGCCAGGGTTATGCTATTGGGATCACCGCCAAAGGCAGCAATGTTCTCCTTGAGCCAATGCAACGCGGCAATGATGTCCATCAGGCCATAATTGGCTGGCAGCTTCGAGTATCGGTCCGTGTTCGCATTCAGAAATCCTGAAAAAAATTGCATATTGTACGAAGCTTTTCCTCACATAATCGATGATTCGTTTGCTCGTAATAAACATTTAATCGATTTTGAGCAGTCGTGCAGTGAGTCGGTTCTGTCGTCCGTTGCCTATTTTAAATGTCGAAACGCAATGGCAGGCCGACAGACGACAGGCGACACTTTTTCACTGCAAAGTCACGCGTGCAAATCATGATGTCAGCACTTCCGTTTCCTCTGCAACAACCGTGGCAGCAGCGGCAGCGGCAGTGGCAGGAGGTCCAAATGAGGTCGCCACTAATTTTGCCTGTGCATTTGAATTTGCACAGTGTTTCGGGGTCATACAGTGGTGGAAAGATGATTTGTTGGAGATGAAATTTCGAAGATATTTCGGACTTTGTCATTAAAATATATGAGTATACAAAGGAGCGAGTATAGTATAGTTTGAGTATATGTACAAACAACATTTTTCTGGGATTTTTTTTCACATTATTAGGATTTTATGGTACTCTTATAGAATTTTCTGTTATTTTCTGGTATTTGTATAGTAATTTCTGTAATTTTTTATTAAAGTCTTTCTATTATATTTTTCAATTATTTTATGATAATTTTCTAGTATTTTTATTATTTATTTTGGTGTTTATATTTTTTGGTATTTTCCAGCATTTTCAGATGATTTTCCTGACATTTTCTTCAGTTTGCTTTAGTATTCTCTTGGTATTGTCTCCAATTTTTCTGGTATTTCATTATTTGAATTATGTTGTTCTCGGAGATGTAATATATAGCATTTTATGATAATTTATATGGTATTTATTGGTATTTTTCTAGAACTCTTTTCCTATTTGCCTTATTCAAAAATAAGTTTTGATTGTCTCAGAAATTGAATAATTTCTAAATGTTCCCTTTTTCACATTTTTGAGTATTCATTTCCTTGTTCGTGCAACTTTGCCCCACTGTTTCCTGTGTGGATTTTTGTGTGCCTGACTGTAACTAAATTAGCTAGATTATGGAATAAATGTACGCCTCATTGCTGCTGCCATTGTTGCTGCTGCCTTAGTCGTTGGCTGTTCCTGCTGCTGCTTCTGCTGCTGTTGTTCAACGGAAGTGCAGTTGATGTTGCAAGAGCTCTGCAGGCATCCCGGCTCTGGCACTGGCACTGGCTTAAAAGCCGCTGCTCTGCACAGTCGATTGGTTGGCGGCACGTTTGCCTCATTGCACCGACGACCTCCACTCCACTCCACACCACTCTACACCGCTCGCCACTCTCAGAGGAGGTGGCACTGCTGTCGTTCGTTGTCGACTGTCGTTCTCTGGTCATGCACTCAGCATATCAATTAGCATTAGGATTTGAGTGTGCAGAGCACTTACCCAGCACTCCGAGGCGATAATTTATGGTTACCACCAATATTTGTCCATAGCTTGCCAGAACGGAGCCATCGTACGGATTGCCGCTATTCCATTCATATGATTCGCCATGGACAAACACCAGAACAGGATATTTTGTAGGATTTCCACTGCCCGAAGACGATGAGGAAGATGACGATGATGATGATGAGGAGGAGCTGGAACTGCCACCAGAGGAGGAACTGCCGCTGCCCGTGGAATCACGTGAACCAACTGCAAGAGAAAATCAGAAGGAAAAATATATGTTAATTGACAGATCAACGCAAAAAAAAAGAATTGATTCTCCTTCCGTTGGATGGAATTCCCGTATAATATTTCAAGGGTAAACATTTGCACGAAAAGATTTACACGAAGGAGAAAACCCACAAAACCGCAAAGCTTTTAAGCCTTGTCCATTAATCAACTGGAGCTCCTGTTTCCGTGCATTTTCCAAGAAAAATACTTGCCAAGGTAAACAACAAGGCCTTAAATCAGCCATCAACCAGGCCGACAAAAACGTAAGACAAATGAGCGTCTAAGCCTCTGAAAATAGTCAAATTATATCCCAAAACAACTCTTTTTTCCTCATCGTGTGACGAAAAGAAAAGCCAAAGTCATCGATGGAGCAGCAGCAGGCGGGCCCTTCAGGTCTAGTGGTTCTTTCCTAATATGAATGGACACGTTTTCCAGCTTAGGGCAAAGG
Source organism: Drosophila helvetica (assembly GCA_963969585.1). Taxonomy (NCBI): domain Eukaryota; kingdom Metazoa; phylum Arthropoda; class Insecta; order Diptera; family Drosophilidae; genus Drosophila; species Drosophila helvetica. Next base: position 5,543,230 of record OZ018403.1, read on the forward strand.
GTTTTCTTTCGAGTGAGAGAAAACAATCATTGGATTGGATTTGAGACCTTTCTTTCCTGCTGACGTGTGGAGTGTGTGGAGAAAGTTTTGGTGGCTCGTGTATGGCTGGGATTAAATGGAACGAAGAGTGATATATGGGATATACGAGTATACGGGATAAAGATGGAATCGAGAATGGTACCCTCTAAATACAAGGAACAGAGTGTTTCTCTATGAATTTAAAATAGATTAAATAGTTTTGTAATATCCAGTATTTTTCAGCTTTTTGGGTGGATTTGTTTTAGTATCCGTCTAGTAAATGTATAGTGCTTTTGTGGTATATTTTTATTCTCAATATTTAACTAAACTTTTGAGTAATTTTCTGGTATTTTTCTACTTTAGTATCTTTGGAAAACGTAGCGTAAAGGTGGCGATATGTGTATATATATATACAAAATATCTATAATATTTCCTTATATATGTATTTAAACCACACTTTAAAGCAAAAGCTGAAGAGCAAACTCCCAAAGAAAACACGAAAACTGCAAACTGAAACCCATCCTACAAGGACAGGGGGATGGAAGTGATTGCAGGGTGGCTGCATCTTTGTTAGAGATATGTACATATCGTCATGTATCTGAGCGAGTGCATGGCTTGTATCTGACATCAGACGATGCTTCTCCTACCCTCTCCCCTCGCTATCCCTCCACTAGAAGTATAACAAAAGCAAGCCCATGGAAAGTTATCTTTGCTCCTCTCTCTGCTGTTCTGCTCTGCTCTGGAACAAAAGAACTTGCTTATCAAAGCGGAAAAAGAGTTGCAAGGGAAGGGAGGAAGGATTGGGTTGCGTTGGGCTAGGATGTGGCTGAAGAAGTGCTACCAAACGTGGCACCAGGAAACCAAGTTACTGTGTCACTGACTTTTATAAATAGCGCGAACAAAGAGACTCGTGTGGCAGACACAATCAAGGGGAGGATGATGCTGGAAGGAGACCTCATAAAAACCAAACCAAAAAGGGGCAGCAGAGACTGGGAATATCAATGTCAATATCTATATAAAAATCTTCACACTTTCAGGAGCTAATTCAATGGATAGTACCTCTAGTATCTCTGGCTATAAAGTGGGGAAAAATATTCTATGGAAATGTGGAACTGGAAAACATTTTGTAGCGCTAGAACTTGGCCAAGTATTTTCACAAATTACCACACCACAAAATGGCCAACAATTTTGGGGCCAATTTCTATATTAATTCTGGGTGAGGGGTGGGGGCCTGGAAAACTTTACTAACTGCAGCCTATAAATGCCTTTGGTTTGCCACAAAAATTGGCTAACAAAAAAGGTTTCCGCAAAGTGTGGGGCAGGGGGAAGGCATGTTTCCACGCAACATGCAAACAGCATTTAAAACTTGTGACGCTCGCTCTCTCTCTCTCTCTCAAAAAAACTTTTCTGCAAGTAAAAACTTTTGTTGTCATTTCAGCATAAAATGGGCGACATTTCTGTGTGTCTGCATGTTGCATGTGCCCCCAAGGAGGGAGGAATTAAACTTTTATGACTGGCCCCAAGAAGAAGGAGTAGGAGCAGCAGCAGCAGCAGCAAAAGAAAGTCAAACCAGAGAAAGGGCTGGGACCAGACACAGACAGAAGTTCAAACACCCTCCCCCCCAACACCCTGCCCGAACAAATGTCGCTAGTTTTTCCCCCGGAAAGAAAGTTTCCGCTGGCATAATTTTCTGGAAGGGAGGAAGGGGAGGAAGGGAAAATGTAAATATATTTTGTACATATGACATGTCGTGGAAGAGCGATGACTTTTGGGGCCCAATGTACAGCGGCAGGGAGGGGGCGGGGACGGCATCTTGTTAATAAGTTGAAACATGTTTTAATTTACATGGATCCAATGCGTCTCTTTGGGGAAATCCTAAGCCTTACGCCCCTTCATTGCTGGTGGCAAGAAAATGTCATTTGCCACACTGTGTGGAAGGCAGTGGAAAGTTTTGTGTGTTTGTGCCTTTTGGGGGCTGTGTGTCGACAGTTTTATGTTGTATTTTGACTGGCATCAATTTAATCATATTTTCGGAGAGGAATGTGGCATGGGGCGTGCCCCCATTTAACTGAATTTTCGGGAGGCATTGAGTGACTAAATGGAACTAATGTGATTGACAGGAGAGCTGGCTTCCCGTGGAAAATGTCAACGAAGGGAGAAAGTAAGATAAAGTAAAGGAAGTTTTGGGAAAGGGAAAGGAGTGAAAGTCGAAAAGAATGTTTGATAAACATTCCCGATATGATTGCGCATAAAATTTTACATCTGCTGAAATTACAAATTTTCAATGATTTTCTTAAATTTTTTGAGAATTTTCTAAAAGTTTCATAAGTAATGCCAAAGTTGTAGATTTAATTGGAAAATTATTTGAAAAATATTTTTGGGAAGTTTGGGAACTTTTGATTTTCTTTGGAAATCTCTCAACAATAGATCTCCCTTTGCTTTAAATAAAATATAACTGCATTCATAGGATTTCAAGTATTTTGTTTCCACATTTTCCCAGCAAAACACACACACACACACAAATAAATCTCTTGGTTCTTTCGTTGTTCTCGCAATTTGTTTGAGAATAAATTTTACCAGCTATTGAAATTCATTTTTCAAGTATTCTTTTGCTTGTTTGGTGGCCTCTTTCACACCGCCCAATCCACACACTTGAACACACACAGAATTAGATCTCTCCTTCCCCTACAAATAGAAAGAAAATCTAACAAAAATAGTAGGAAAAACTGAAAGAAAAACAAAAAAGAAACCATGTTGAGGCCTTCAGGCAACCCGAAAAAACTAGGTGAAATCAATATCCAGCAACTCATTTTCCTTGCTCCATGCTCCTTCTCCTCCTCGACACCCCTTTTGATTTCCTGTGCTGCTCGTACTACTACCCCAAACAATTGCTACTTGTGTTCGATGCTGGAAGGTGCCCCATTGCCCCATTGCCCATGGCCCCCTGCACCTTGCCGCACGCTCTCAGAACACAGAGAAAAATGTGGTTCATTTCGTTTTATGGCAGCGAGAAAATTTCATTTCGTTCGAGCTCGAAGTTTAGTGTCGCCTTTTGTTACAGTAGAGCTTTTGTATTGGAGATGCTTAAAAGTGCAGTGAATGTTCGTTTAAAGGGGAAACCTTAAAGGTAGGAAATGCATGAAAAAGAAATTATAGAAATTTGTAAAACAATGTGTCCCTATTTCTCCCAAGGACACTATCTATTAATGGAATATAAATTCCGAGAAATCTAAGGAATTCTCTTGTATTTTTTATTTGAGAATTTGGAGGAAATTTTCATAAATTTTTTGTCTTTAATGTGAATACATTTTGAGGAATCTATGAATCTAATTCGCTTAGCTTTTCTCTCTGTCTCCCAGTGAGTCTAAGCAATACGGGGTGTCTCCACTCAGCGAGTCTCCACTGTGTATTTTTCCCTGTCTACTGCCACAGGTTTTTTTTCACACAATTTAAAGTGTTTGTCCAACATATACCATTCTCTGTTTCTGCCTCTACCTTATGCCTTCTCCTTCAATTTATTCTTTTTTTCTTTTCGGATTTTTATCGATTTAATAAATTGCAGAGTTGCTTTTTGCTCTCCTTTTATTTTGTGTGTCTTTAATTTAAGGTTCATTGATTTTTGTTGTAAACAGAACTTTTTTTTTCTGCATGTTTTTTTCAGAGTTTTTGGAGAGTTTTACAGGTGACACAGTTTCTCAGTCACGTAGGTTTCTATCATCCTTTTTTTGGCCATCATTTTTTAGCATTTGGCAGTCACTTTTCAGGAAAATCGTGAATTCCTGAAATATTGATTACTCCTGAATTTGAAACTTTTTTCAATCCTAAATTGAACTGTTGTTTTTCGTTCCTGAACTGAAACTTTTTTATACCTAACTTAAACAGTTTAATTTAAACTTTTTTTTCGCTCCTGAATTGAACATGTTTTGACGCTTATTTTATCTTTTTTCTTGTAGCAAGATTTTCCTCTGCAAAGTGCATTTTCAGTTTCTTAGTTTATTACATTTGCTTGTGTTTTAACAGTTTCCTTTCTTTTTCCTCCTTTTATTTCTTTCTCTTTCTTCATTTTTCCATCCTTGTCTTTTCTTTCAATTTTTTTACTCAACGCTTGGAATAAATGTATTTATTTTTTTTTAGCTTTACCAAATTGTTGGCTTTTTGGGGCTCGGTCCAGAGGGCTATGGGTTTCAGGGGTCATGGGGCTTAAGTGACGTTCAAGGATTAACAGGGGAAACATCTTTCTGGGGCTTCAACTTTTTTGCGCCAATTGAATAATTCAGCAGACAAGACCATAAATGGGAATTTCTGGTTGAACAGGGAAGTGGTTTTACTCGGAAAATTTTGTACCGAAAAGTCAATTGAAATAGCAATTAAACTTTTTGCGGCTTGTAGTTGTATATTTTCCACTTGATTTGATTTTCCTTTAGTATTTGTCTAACGAATGCATGAATGAGTGGGCAAATGCCTGAATGGGTAGTAGGCCTGAACGAATGAGTAGCAGAAGTGTATTCAGGAATGCAGAACTTCATTCAAAAGTTGTAAAACTTTTTCGCATAGTTTATTGGAAGAAAAGTTCAACTTTTGCCACATTTAAGTGTGGAAATGTTACAGTAATTCCTCGCTAAATGAGCCATCTAATCTTCAGGTTAATCTGGTGTGGGTTCCGATAAGGTTTAATGTATGGCACGTCCTTAAGGAAGATATTAGACGGAAAATGCCGCAAAGGAAACAAAATGTCAAAGAAAAGACAGCCAACGAGCCACAGCCAACGAGCAATGAAAATTATGATTTTCGTCATGGAAAATGCCGGTAAAGACCCATAAATAAGTACCCGGCCATACACTCCAGCATCCACTCGCTTACACTCTCACTCTCACTCTCTTTTGTATATAAAAGCTCATAAAAGAAATATGAATGAAGGAAAGAAGAGAGCGAGAAGAGAGTAGGAAAAGAGGAGTAGGAGAGGAGGAGAGTATGAAGTTATCACGTGAACTCCTTTACGCACATTGCAGGCCATAAATTACAAAGTACTTGGCCTCCGACTACCCGCCCACGCCCACGACCATCCGCCCGCCCTGCCCTCGCAAAAAACTCAATTTACATTCATTGTACAGTCACACACATGCGTATATGGCTTCTTGCTTGCTTGCTTCCTGACTGATAAGCCCACAAAGTGAATGCGGAAAAAATGCCAAATGAAAATGGGAAATCCTCCCCCACCCCACACGGACACACATACACAACGGCAACAACGAGGCGGAAAAGTCAAAAGGAAAAGAAAAGCAGCGCACCACGCTCCAGGCCAGACCAAGTGTGAAGAAAAAATTGTTGCATTAAATTAGGCACCACAACAACAACAACAAAAAGGTGGGGCAACAACGAAGCATGGGGATACCCTTTCAGATGCATCCTTTTAGAAGAAAATTGCACAAAAAAATAGATGGATGGACGGATGGATCATTTGATCGATCGATCGACAATCGAATGAGTATTTCTTTCGTGGGTTTAATTATAAAAAATCATCTTTTTGCTTAAGAAAAAGTACCTCTTTTATCTTCGATTTTCCCATAGTAGCTTTGACTTTTGGGCATACGATAATTAATAATAATTAATTAATAAAAGAACATTTAATTTTTGTATAAATAACAATTTATTGTTTGGAAATATAAAAGATTGACTTCGACTTGGCAACTGTGGTTTTTCTTAAAGAAATATAATATAAAGTTAAGATAATATGCTCTAAAACTTGTAGATAAAATATAGTAGGTAAATATTAAAATAAAAGTAAATACTGGTATTAGTAAACATTTTTTAAATATTAGTTTCTTCCAAATATTTTTTGATTTTCCATTGATTTTTTCAGGGCTAATTTGGTAATACGATATGGTCCCCAGATGTTGGATGTTTCTTCAGCATGAAGCATTGAAAAATAGTTAGGTCTGCAATTTGCTAAACAGTTTGATGCTTTATTCCGTTGCAAACAATCTGCAAAGAGTCCTCATACCCATCTTCTAAGGGTATAAAGAGCAGGCCACCAGCCAGCGGCAGAACTTTACGATGCGTCACTTGTGCATGCCCCAATGCCCCATGCCACATTTAAATGCCGATAAATCATTAAAAGAAACATTAAAAACCATAGAAAGTGTGAGTGTGTGTGTGAGGAAAGAAATGGGAGTGAAAATGCAAATGGAAAATGTTTTCAAGCAACTTTGCTTGATTTTTCCCTTCCTTGCGTTCGTTTTCTTTTTCTGTTGTTGAACTTTTTATAACCCACAAAATACGATTTTTATTGCAACTTTTGTTCCGCCCCCCCCTTGGCAGGCGTCCTGGCACTTCATAAAAATGTGAAATATTATGATGCCTAAAGGACACACACAGTCAACAGTCACTCAATTCCCCCAACCTTTTTCTATGAACATTTTGCACATTTTTTTGAAATTTTTGTCTGTGGAATTGGCCCTCTTTGAATGAAACCAAATTTGTGGGTTTTCCAAGGAAAATATGCCTATATTTGTAGCCTTTCGCACATTTTCTTATAATTTGTTGGTATTTGTTAATTGATAATGTTAATTGCTCGAGAAATGTTGGGAAAATGTCAGCCAAAGGCGGAAACAAAGGAATTCAAAGGCCGAAATACCTGTTACTCTAAGTAACTGGCAGTTGAATGCAGATACACACAGAAGCCAAGTTAAATTTGCCACAGGCACACCAAATGGAGAGCTGCTCCTCCGATAGTAAGCGCCTGTGGGGGGGTCTGTGGCATGCCACTTAATCTTAATGCATTCTACCGCTTAAATCCATGCATCAGCTTAACCCGAGGCTTAACCTGAAGTCAGTGGCAGGACCATGTGGCGTCTGTGTGTGTGTGTGTCTGTGCGGCGAGTGCATTTTAACGAAACCAATATTTGCGGCAGACACCTGGAAAAAATGGAGAAGCAAACGGAATGGAGCTCTTCTGGTCTGCTGCCCCCCTCCAGCCCTCTGAATGTTGTTGCAAATTGAAATATGCAATTTGTCGTAAGAGATTTTGTGTGGCTTTGCCACTGACTGTAGCTGCTGGCTACCTCCTGCTGCTGCTGCTGCTGAAGTCTTGGGTCCTGCCAGACCGCAGTCTCCATTTTTCCATTTTTCCATTTCGTATTATCGTTTAACAGCATTATGTCAGCGTTCAGGCATGAAAATGCTTAAGAAAATTGCAAAAAGAAGTGGGAAAAAGTGTGTGTGTGTGTGCTACCGAAATCGAAGACCTTAAGAGTTTTTCGCATTTTACCAGCTGCAGCTGCAATTTATGGCTGCCACACATAATTGCAATTCCAGTTACATTTTTGTGGCAGTTGCAGAGCATCTCATGAATGTATCTTACAAAGTCCCCACAGAGAGCGTACACCAGGGCGTATGCATAATGTGGCACCATTTTTATGCTGCATTTTAACGACTGACAGTCGAAGAGGGATGAGGGAGGATATAATTGATGGCCTGCACATGGCAGCAGCAGGGAGGAGGAGGAGTCTCATCAATAACTAAACGTATGACGTATGCGTTATAAACAAATAAGAGCAAAAGATACATAAAAAAAAAAAAAAAGATACCATTCATTCATCCTCTACGACATCATCAATATCCGCCTAGATATCATCGAAAATTGTCAAAATATTAATGGCCATCAAGTGTAGTTCTTCTTTGGGTCTTTGGGTCTTGTAGTAAATTTATGTCTATTGCTGCTGCCAACAACTATTCGAAGTATTTTCTCTTTTTTGTGCTGCTTTCTTCTTGATTGATAAATTTACTTTTACTGCCTTTCGGCATTCCTTTGCCGCTTCTTCGAACAGATTTTCCCTCTCTCCCTCTCTTCCTCGCTCTTATGGCTTCGTTAGTAAATTATGGCCACTTCCGTCGCTTTTTTCTGCTGCTGCTGCTGCTCTCTAATAAACTGAAGCCGTCATATGTTGTGTATTAGTGTCTGCTAAAAGTATCTGTATGTATATCTGTGTGTATCTTTCACTTTTGTGTTGTGGCCATTGCCGAGAGAGAAAACAAATTGACGCAAGTCGTGTGTAATTTATAATGAAATATTATATACGCTCGTTTTGGCAGTTAGGCAGTCAAGTGTACTCTGAAGGTAATAAATGACAATGTTTTGCGGGGGCTTCCTCTCAGAAAGTATCTATGTATCTTCAGATACACAGCGTTTGTGTGTGTGTGTGTTTGTGTGTTTGTAAGCAATTTAAGGACATGAGCTACCGAAATCTTGAAGGCTTTTGACAGTTGATTTTGATTATCCAATCGATTAGACGTGGTGTTTCTTGGGAAATAATACTTTGTGGCTTTTAAGAGGGGGATTTCAGAAGTTGAGCTTTTTTCTAGGAAAAGATAGACAACTTTTGAGCAGCGTGTGACAAATGGTAAAGTAATTAAATGGTTGTGAAAACTCTATTAATAAACGGAATAACAGCTTGAACACAGGGTCGAATGTACATACCCTCCACGGCCCTTTATTTTCCCCCCCTTTAAGCTGAATTCCCTCAATAATTATGGTACTTCCTCCCTAGTATGTTTTCCGTGGTCTTGTAAACAATTTATAGTACAATTTAAAGAGCTGAAGATCATAAACGCCCTACAAAGTACCATAAAACCATTTGGCAATCCAATATTTATAATAGCTCCAATCGACCGTAAAATTGTTTGTGTGTGTTAGTGTGTTTCACCTTCATTTGATTGCCCGCCAAACTATCAAAATGCAATTTTGTTTGCACTTAAAAGCCAAGATTATTATGCATGCATTTCCCCAAAGGCACAAGGCACACGGAACCTCAGAGCTCATAGAATATTCCTTTGGGGGGCATAAGTCAACTGGGTCTGGGGTCTGTTCCCTGATTTTTGTGTGTGTCTACAAATTCGTGCCGCACGGGGGCACACAACTGGGATCTGGGGGATCTAATGCACTCGTAGCATGCAAAATAGCAGTCAGTAACGCCCTGTAATTAGACTATGACACGCTAAGTGCACAAAAACACTGCTGCCCCCCCACTGCCACTGGCCGGGAAAGAAAGCAAAGAAAGAAAATAGAAAATAGAAAGAAAATAAACGTATCTTAAGGAGGAAATGCTTCAAGTGCATGCAATAAGACGTTTGCTTTTCCGCCCATGTGCCTGTCTCTATTTGTTTTCTCCAGGCCCAGGCCCAGGCCCAGGCACATTTGCGCATTTTCCATTTCAATTTGCCCTCGCACACATTTTTCCACCTCTCAACAAGAAAGTACGAGCCACAAAATGTTTTTACCTTTTGCCTAATGCCGTAACTGGTTTTTTTTCGGGGGTGCCACCCAAGAGAAGGAAGGGGGGGCACGACTAAGGCGAAAGGGCCAGTATATGGCCAATTATGAACTTTGACTTATCAATTTCTTGGAAAATGTCCTCACACACACACACACCGGACACATTTTGTTGGTCACATTTAATGCGCAATTTAAATTCAATGCCTTGAATCCATTTTCTTCACTAGATGTCCTGTCCCGTGTCCATGTCCGTGTCCTGTGGCGGTGTGTGTTTGCGAGGGTCAAGTGGCCATTGAAAAGGTGAACTTTCTCTCGCTCGCTCGCTCGTTCGTTGGCTCTACAACCGCTTTTCCCAGAGATGTGACAAATTTTGTGATGCATATTTTATATGGCCCGGACTGTGGGCCTGTGCAAAGGCTTTCCATCTGCAAAGGCCTTCAACGAACGGACGGCCTGACACGACAACGTGTGGGAGGGAGGGTTTTGATACAACAAAAATACATATTTCAGAGGAGTGTTTTTTTTTGGGGGGATGGTTTAAAAATAAATTCCTTTCTCGCTTTAAAAGCGCAATTTTCTGTGTCAATATTGGAATATTTAAATTTGCATAAAAAGGGAAATATCAACAAAAACAATGGCAGGGCCTCGACGGTGGGCTTGGGGCGACTGTGAAGTGTTCTACAAAAAAAAGCGGGGGCGTCGGGCAGCAGTAGCTGCAGCTGGGCCTGGGGCGTGGTTGGTAACGGGCGTAACTGGTCTTTGAGATATTATTAGAAATGTCTGGGCAGGAAATAGCATTGTTGGAGGGGGAGGGGTATTTCCGCTAAGTGGATCAAAATACTCGTACCAGAAATGATGTCAAAAAAATACTGTTCCTGATAGAAATAATCGTAGAATGGTAAAAATCTAAAATAGAATTTTAGAAAAAATCTAAAAAATTAATTTAAGAATGTACACATATATTTCTCGCTTATCATAGAGCTCTTATCAGCTGTTATATAGTTATCGATGATCAGAGAGCTTTCGTTAATTAGTCTATCGATAAGTAATATTTGTTAAATTTCAACAGAACTATAGTATCCAACTATAGATGAACAGTTGGTTATAGGAATTCAACTATATATCTCAGTTATCGGATAGGTATCGATAGCTTATCTATAAGTAACAAATTTAAATATTAACAGAATTATGGCATCCATTTATCGAAGTACGTTTTTTATTTATAAATAATAACTTAACAAAATATATCTCTCTTTCCGAATTTCTTCCTTGCCATTTTGAAGGATGTACCTCTACGCAAAAAAAAAGAGTACACACGTGTATCCCCTCGTATGTCTGTACATATTTTCCGAAATATGAAAAAATATCAAAAGTGCCATGCAACATTGTTTTACGAGTAGAGCGGCCGAAGCGGAGCTGGCTGTGGCGGCTGAGTGAGGAATGTCAGACGCACACTTGCAACAACAACGTAAACACTGATCCAAACACATATAGTACATTCACCCACCCCCACACTCATACACGCACATTGCAAATGCTTGCAATGTCGGCGGGGCAAGGGGCCATCAGCCGAAGAGAGACTTTGCTTTTCATACATATTTTGTAGATTTATTGATAGTACTCCCACATCCACACATCCACATGCACACAGGAAAACAGACAAACAGACGACGCACACATGTGCACAGCCATACAAACACAAATACACATGCTACACGCACACAGATACACACAATCAACATAAATGCTTTCTGTTAAAGTCAATATGTAGTCGAGCGCTTCGTTTATAACACAAAAAAAGTTGACAAAAGTTTCCGACATTCTCCTTTTTTTCCAGCCTTTCTGCCTGCGAATGCCATTCTTTTTTTTCTTCTTTTTTTGTTGTTGCTGCCCAGAGTATTTATGGGGTTTCCATCGTCACTCAATCGCTGTGAAGGTACGACGAGCAGGAGTGCTTGTAGGAGTAGTAGTTATTGTTGTTGTTGCTCGATACCAAAGCCTAGGAAATTGCAATCGCAAGCAGCAAATACAATCAGGCAACACAAACGCACACACAATCCCATCAGAACGAAAGGGTGGTGGAGGGAGGGAAACGAATGGAAGGGAAGGATTTGATGTATGGAAAAGCCCTAAATGGGATATGATTTGTGGAACAAAAAAATTGTATGAAAAAGTGGGGGCTAAGACTATAACTAATTGGAAAGTGATTGGAATTGGTACTTAAACTATAAAAAAAAACAAAATGAAAAGGGTGGCTTGAGAGACAGAAAGCTAAAAAGTGGGTTGCACTTAAGAGATCTATGGAATCTTAGAGGAATGCAACTAGAAAAATGTAGAAAACGGTAAACCTTAAAGCAGGTTTTTAGTATTCATTTCAAGGCAATTAAAGCTCTTTTTATTTAAAAAATTTCCCTATTCAAATGCACATGCATTGCTCTAGATTCATATCAAAGAATCAAGAATCAGATCCAACAAAAATTCTCTAAATGGAAATCAGATTTCTAGGCCACAAATTTATGATTTTCTGTTGCCCACCTTTGCACCGTTTCTGTTGGCTTTCATTTTGAGTTTTCGGCTTTTGGATTTCATTTAGTTTGCATTTAAATTGCTTTTTTAATTAGTGGCTTACATTAAAAAGTTCTACGGGAATTTATGAATACTGGAAAATGAATGAAATAAAGATTTCGGCGGGGGCCATTGACATTGAAACAAATGATTGTTTAAGGATTTGCCTATGCAAATGCTGGGACGGAAAAACTTGACACTAAATGCGGGGGAAATAATAAATGTAATTTTCAAAATTTTATGCTTTCCACTCTCGGCTTTCACTCCCCTCAATGTCGTTGTGGCATAAGAAAATGAGCCAGGACTGTCTTTTGTCTTGGGTTTTCGCCCCGCCCTACACAGACAGACGACAACTGCATTTGGGGAAAACTTTACCCCCCTCCCAGTCAGCAGGCAAAGTAAAAAGTTTGCTTGATTTTCTTTTGCTGCTTTCCCTTTGTTATACAATTTTCCCTAGCTGTTTCATGTTTTTTGTTTTTGTTTTTCTTTTTCTTTTTTGCTTGTTTCATTTCTGTGTTAATTTTGGCTTTGTCATACGAAAAAACAACAAAAAAAAAGATATGTAGGTTCCGTGCTGTTATTTTAAGCAATTCATATACATAACTCTCGTATTGGCAGCAAGAGAAAGAGAGAGAGAGAAGGAGTGCGAAGTAGAGGTAGTAAAAATGGCGAAGAAAACTTCATTTCCGTGTGTGACCAGAAACACGCGCCATGTGGGCTCTCTGGAATCGATTTCCGTTTCCGCTTTTTGTTTTTTTTTTGGGGCAGCTGCTGTTGCTGCTTTTTCTGTTGCGTGTTGAAAGCGGCACGCATTGAGGAACACATCAATTCCATGCCACCAAACCTCATTAATAATGTATTTTTGGGTACGGGGAAATTTTTGGGAATTGGGGAATTTCATGAATGAAAGAGTTCTGTAACCGATCGAATAGCGAATTTCATAGGAAAGAAAACCATGTCTTCATTGCCTTCATTGAGCTGGTTCTAAGAATGGTCTTCCTTCCATGGCCTATTCTATTGTATCTATTCCAGGAATACACATTTTCCGTATGATAAATATTTATACAGAAAAACTCATTGCAATGGGAAATCAAAGACAGAATGAGGGTAATACATATCATTATTATTCCGAGTGTGGATTGTCACCGGCTCAGGGGTTATTGTGTGAGTGTAGTGGAGTGTTGAGATGCTTGAAACCACACGATTCTTGAAATGAAGGCCATGTCCCACTGTAGGGCTCCAAGTGATCTAAGGAATCGCAGTGGGACACAGGGTATATTCGACTATATGTTCATGCAGAGCTCTAGTGTGTGTCTGTGGTCTTGGGTCGAAGGTCACGCCGTGTACATTTAGCAATTGGTCAATGGCCACACAATGAATGAATGACTGACTGAATGAATGGCGTTCTCGCTCTCATAATGCGCCATTAAGTGAGGCTCAAGGAAGTTAATCACATGGAAATGCCTGAAGATTAGAAATTATGACATTAATTTTTCACCAACGAAATCCTTAGATTTCGACCCATTTCTCATTTTGGGGAGCAACAAAAACAGCAACAGCAACAACAGAAGTCAGTTAAGCACAAAATATGGCCAACATTCAAACATGGCTGATAGATAAACTTGAAATCTACACACGAATGAGCAAAATGGACTTTGGGGGATGGATGGATGGTCCCCTGAAAAGCGGCAAATCATGCTTAATGTGGCATTTGTATGTTCCGAGTCCCAAGAACTTGAAAGAAATGCCAACGGACAATAATACCATAAAAAAAGAAATAGAGAAGAGGCTGGAAAATAAAATAAAAAATAAAATCTAAGAAGGACCCCGAAATGAAGGCCAAGAGCAGGACAGCCAGACAGGCAATAAGCCATAGAGAAGAAGAAGAAGGCGAATAAAAACCACAGTGGCAGCAGAGCAAAAGGACTTCATTCCGCAAAAAGGAGAGAGGCAGAGGCAAAAGATGATATAAATTTTATTGTCATGTCCAAGTAGATTAAACTATAGCCTGCATGTCCATGTCCGCTCGAATCCCCATTCGGGAAGGTCCCAAAAAAGTAGGCTATACAAAAGGCACAAGAGATTTATGTTTGTGTGTGCGTGTGGCAATGAAAAGTATATTTTTGGGTCTCCCACAGAAGAAAGAAAGAAAGAAAGCATTTCATTAAATGGAAGGAATGGCCGGCAGGGCAGGAACTAGTAGGCAGGGAAAACACCTCAGAATGCTTCTTCCTCTCTTGCCTGGGCTTTCCTTTAGGGATTCCCAAGGTACCTCTTGAGGCTGCTTATCTGGCAATTCACTTCGAATAAATAATGATTTATTGCATCTTTTTTTTTGGGGGATCTTGTCTGACATTTGAGCACACCACAAAACACGCCCCCCAAAAGGCTCATTAACTTAAACTGTCAAAAATTTACATATTTGTTGGGGTTTTTTCCTTTGGAAAGATTTATTATGAAATGTTAAAGGACTTCAAGGACACGGGATTGAGGTGCAGACCTCTTGTGTTCTTTCTGGCGGCTGCTTATCCAATTATCAAAACCAGACATTTAATTTTCCCTTTCACTTTGTGCCCACAAATTGCTCGTTCAATTAGCCGTCGCCCTTGAGGCCTTGCATACAAAAAAGATATATATATATATATATACTTATGTATATATGTATTTATCGTGGAAATATCTCTGGTAAAATCTCCAATTCAATTTGGGACCTCAGAGTGTCTCAAGTTTTATGCTCGAAACAATTTATCATAATTTCTTATGAGAAAAAAAAGATGAAAACTCTTGCAATTTCAGCAAAAGTTGTGCCTTCCTTTTGGGGGGGCAGGACCTTTATATTTCTCGTGGCATCTGCCATCGGAAGACAAATTGCAGGTAAAATGTTAAGGAATCTCTGTTTATTTAACAGTTTTTATTTGTATTTTTGTATGCCCTAAAGAGGCTGGAAAAGTATCATGAGTGTGGAGAGCAGCATCGCTGGATATAGGATTATGTCCATATTTTTATGAAAGAAAACAATTAAACAATTGTAAAAAAAAATCGATTAACTATTCGGCTTGAAAATTGGTTCGAAAATTTATTTCGAAAAAAAAGTTCATAATTAAATAAATTAAACGGGTTCAAAAATAAGATAAAAAAAGGTTTTACAAATGGAATTTATATCCATATATGAATCCATATATCCTTTAATTTTTTCTGCCTTCAAAGGGTATATTGGTTTCGACTTTAAAAGTAATATTTCATGTCTAAATTTCATTCATTTTTCATATTTTTCAGGCAAAAACGACATTTCTCTTGTCAGCCAATGGTAATAACAATGGAATTTCTTTTCTATCGACAAAAAACAATCTAAGGCCATTAAATGGAAAAAGTACTTCAAGAAGTTAATGGATGACAATCTGACGAAATGTGAGAATGCTGAAATTTTCTTCTGAATATTTCATATATTTTTACCAAGAAATAAATGCAATACCTTTCCCATGACCAAAAGGACACTTAATTACCGAAGTAACCGCAAAATATTAGCGATTCAAGTGCCCCAATGCATATGTATATTACGTATACGCAATGGCCTGCTGTAAGTTAATTGAAAGCCAGCGGCGAAAATCAAGCCAACTGTCTAGCCAACTGATGGACGAGTGTCTTACAGAGAAAATGGACTGAAAATACAGACGGCATGAGAGACTAACTGAGGGACTAACAGGCAGAAAGATTGACAGACTGACGGACTGACGGACAGACGGACAAGCTGATGGACGCTTGCTTTTGTGGCTTGAAACTGGCTATGCCCTGGTACGAAGTATATCAAAATGTAGCTCTTAACGCTCGCTGATAGACAATCAAATTTACTTTCGATTCCCCCGCAATAGTTTTTCTTCTCCTTTCCTGACAGGTGCCGCAGCAGTGAGCCGGACAGTGAGAGAGCGACTGCTGCTGATGGGTTTCCATTAAGAGTACGCACGTTTTCCGCTCCTCATTCCTTAGTTTCAAGTTTTAATTAAAATGTAATTTACTTCCATGTCGAACGGCGCAGATGCCCAGAGAGCCAGAGCCAGAGCACCGTTGCACATTTCCCAGCGGCCAAACGGCTGCTGGAATTGACTGTCGGACACACTGATGGAATGATTGAATGACTGACGGCTGGTTAGAGGCATTTAGATCCATGATTGCACTAAATTTTTATTTAGGCAGACAGTGCGGATTGTCCGGTATTGAATTTCTGTTGGGTGTTGACTGATTTTTCCACTGGTTTCAGTTAGAACTGTTCTTTTTTCTTTCTTAGAACGTTTTTTTTTTATAACTCTAAAACATGCAAATCTTCTGAAACCAAAGCTTAGCATTGAGGGCACTCATTTTCAGGAGTTGGTCGATTAGATGGGGAAATAATAATTGAAAATGGTTCCAATTTCGTAGAAGAATTTAACAAAAGAATTTCCACATGCATTTCCTATAATTTTACCTGTTTTTTTTTATTAAATACTTTTAAATTAAAAATAGAATTGTAAATTTATTAATATTATAAAGCAAAGTTTATTTTATTTTCTCTCTTTGCATCTCAACCTATCCATCGTTCCTTTTATCTCTCCCAAAGTGGCTTAGCAGTAGAAATTGTGTTTGTTCATTTTTTTTCTCCTTTTACAACCAAAAAAATCAAATAATCTGCCTCAAAAAGTGGGAAATGCTTAAGAATTCACACCAGCAAAAACCCAGAAAAACATTTTTTGGGCCAATTTGCATTGGAAGGTCCTTCTTTGCAGCTTAGCAAGTGCCTTTTTTTCTGTGTGTGTGTGTGTCTGTGTGAATGCGAAATTTGAAAAATGCCAAAACATTTGTTCCATTTGCATGCAGTAGCAGCAGCAGAAGGGAAAGCCAGTGAAAAGTGAAAACCCAAGCGGAATTTTTAAAAAACTACGGCCTTTAGATGACCCTTTTTCTCTTTCCGGCGCTTGCCCTGAGGGATTAACGTGGAGAAAAGCCGAAGAAAAATGGAAACGCGTTACACCCACCCTGACACTGCCGTCTGGCCGTCTGACAGCGTCTGCCAATTTATTCAAATGCCTGGCAAAGTGCTAAATAAACAAGACTCTTGTGCCGTCATTTTTCTTGGTTTTAGGGATAGGAATTATAGGATACTTAGGCATCCCTCCGCACTCACTCACCTTGTATGGGCACATAAATATTTAGATAAAGACAATCCTCTGATTGATTCTGCAGATACGGCAGCAAACGCTTCAGATACTCCAGACGTCCCTTGGGCATTCGTTCCAGCGTTGCCGTCTCATTGTGAATGTCCGGCAGACGTTGCGGGCAAACTGGACTGAATCTGTAATATACAAACAATTTTAGAGAAAATTAGGAAAGCACTATATAGATTTTCACAGAACGTGGTTAAAGGGAAAACTTTTTGGTGGACCGCGAGGAAAGTTTTGCAGATATTTATTTGATAAATTAAATGAGTGCATTTCATTTTTATAATTTTTCCTATTTCTTTACCAGTTTCCCATACAAACAAAATTTTGAATGTTTAAAAATGTTTTTTTTTTCTTTTTCTATATTTTTTTTTAGTATTTTTTCTCTCCCAGTGTAGCTTAGGCTAAAGCATTTAGAATAAATTTTAATTTATTCTAAAGAAAAATTATTTTGAATGTTTAAAATAGTGTAGCTAAGCTGCCTTAACATATTTAACATTTTTTGAGCGTCATTTTTTGATATTTGAGTGCCATATTTTTTTCGCAGTGTAATATTTTTGCTTGTCCTTTAAAAAGGTTTTACCCTCGAAGAACCGAGAAACTTTTTTCGTTAAATAGGCTTATTTTTATGCCTGGCCTTGAATGTCGTTATAAATAGATTAATTTGCTTCAAACTGTGTAATCTTTTTTTCGGGTACTTTCTCGAGAAAGAGGAAAAGAGAAGCGAAGGAAAAGTGGGAAATTCCTGAGAGTATGGGTCAACGACTACGGTCAACTTTTGTGATTGTCTTTTGGCCATAACAACTTTTTGATTTGAGGACGGACTCTAAGAAAAAAGAAAATGATTGCTTTTTAATTTGTTTCTTTTTGGTTTTTTTGTTTGCTTTTATTTGCTGGGGGTTTTCCTCCCATTTTCGAAGCTTATTTTCGATTGGTTTTCGATTTGGTTTTCTCCGGTTCTTCTTTCGCTTTCCCTCTTCCTTTTCTGCATCTATCGTTCTCTGTGTGCATTTTGTGTGCAATTTTGCTGATGATTTCTATCCCTCTCTCAACATTTCCACCTGTTTTCAATCCCCAAAATGAAATGTGCAGAAGATGCCTCGAAGCATTTCCCCATCCCTTTATGGCCTGGCGCTCATCTATGAATGTGTTTCCGAAAAGGGGGAAGTCCTGAGTCCTGCCTTGAACCACTAGCATTGTTATTATTTGTTTTTAATCTGATCTATGTGGGATAATGGTCACTCCCAAAGATGAATTTCTGTTGAATTTCTGTTTGAAATGCGGGTATCAGCCTTGGGACTTGATTGCTAGATTCTGTGCCTCTCAATCCCCAGAATCCTTTGCCATTCAAAATGTGCGTTGGAAATTGCCCCTTTAAATTGTGGTCCTTAATTCATTAACTGGTGACTCTCTGCCCTCTCTCTCTCTCTCTCTGGAGTGCTGGCTCTCCCCAACCCCTCTGTGGGATGCTGTGGGCAGCCCATCAAATTGTCATAAAGCGAAAATCAATAGCAATGGAAAATCTTTTTCCTATCTGCCGCTACCATTATGACGCGGAAAAGCCCCGAAAGCCGAAAGCAGAAAATGCATTAACATTAATGACATTGCGAAAATGAAAATGAGAATTTATTTTATTTAATTTCCTTAAGGTTTATTTTTGCTGTGGCCCTTCTTTATCGGTTATGGCTGTTTTTCTTTGTTTTTCCGAAAGGGTATTTAATTTTTTTTTTTGGTTTTATGGTATTTCAAATGCTTTCGCAGAGTTTTCTTTCTTTTACAGTGTTGCTTAGCCGTAAAAAGATTCGGACACAGCAGAAGCTGCCGAATGAGGTCTATCCATGAATGGGTCAATGGGTGATTGTGGGTGTCCCCCCACCCATACCATCCCGTTTTAATGGACACTTGTGGTCGTGGTGGCCCCGTTGCGATATTGCCATAATAATCATTAATTTAATGGCAAAACAATAAGGCAGGTAATAAAAGTTTCATTTTCGGGGGCTCTCTGGCTTCATTTTCGCTTCGGCCATAAGTATATTTTTTCCCTCCCTCTCCTTCACTGATTTTTTTCGTAGCGGTGGAAAATGGTTGACAGTATCGCCAGCAGCTTGCACAGAGAAAATATTAAAAATAATGAAAGTGAAAAGTTTTTATGCGTGCAGCGTTTCAGGTGATGTCTCTGAATCCTTGCCACCCCGTGAATGTATCTCTGGTTGTATCTCCCTCGCCACCGAATGTATCTCTGGCTGTATCTCTGGTTTCATGGCACCTCCTCCAGTTGCCTGTTTGGTGCCATAAAAGTCACATTTTGCACATTTTTAATGCTGTGTTGCTGCCACTAGGAGCCACAGGAGCCACAGGAGCCAAAAGCCAGGGGCAGGCAAACGAATTGTGTGTACACTTCTCAAGTGATCTTGTTTATGCCACTTTGCAACCGCTGAACTTTTCCAGATAACACGGAATGGAATGGGAAGGGGGAGGCGGAATGGGAGACAGGTGTTTGGGAGGGAGGGGGCCATTTGCTAATAAAGCGAAAGCTGCAAATGGCAATTAAGGTCATTCGGGTTGGGCGTTTTCGGGGTGGGGGTGGCCAAGTCGATATAAATATTCGCCCGAAATGGCCAGACACTAAAAAACTTGATAATTACTTGTGTTTGTTTTATGGGGCCAGGAGGAGGAGAATAATCATGAAATGGATGGATGTGGGATCCCTGTAAGCCAATTTCCAGTTGAAGAAAAGAGTAGTATATATTTCTTAGTGCGGCAAAAGTTTTTACTATTTATTTTTCGAGTGTGAGGTGCTCTATAAAGGGTTCTTGGGGTGCTATAAGGAGCAAAGGGTTTCATTACAGAGAGAGAGAGAGAGAGAGAGAGAGAGGTGTAGTTTTTATTTGATGGGAAGCTTCCCGAAGGGGTTTTCGTCTTCTTTCAGAACAGATCAAACGAAATTTGTAATCTAGAAGTTTCAGAAAGCAACTAGAACTAAATTCTCTTAATTTTTCTCTCCCAGTGCAGCTTAACAGTACATTTTAGCGATTTCAATGCCATAATTCGGCTTCAAATGGAAGAGAAGGAATCTTTATACAGCTCTATTTTTCACTACCTGTCTTTGCGTCTATCGCGCGTGCTCTCTCTCTCTATCTCTTTTTCATTCCCTCTCCCAGTGTGGCTTAGTTGAACTATTTACGATTTTTTTGATGAAAGATAAGGAATTTGTTCTATTTTTATATTTTTCACTATGTATCTCTCTATCTCTGCTTTACTCCCTCGATCTGTCTCTTTAATTTCTTTTAGTTTTGTCTCTCCCACTGCGGCTTAGCATTAAAGGAAAATATGGGAGGGAAGGAGAGATTTATTGATTTATTGGAGTTTCATTGAAATTCAATGAGGCAATCATTCAGATTGAAGTTCTCTCGAATATTTACCAGCCTACAGATTTTTCCTCACATCTAGCAGCTCTCTACTCCACCTCTAGCAGGTCCTACCCCAGCTCCTGCTCCTCCCCTCGTGTGGTGGCATCTGCTATTCGTCTGATCATTTGCCACAAACAGATATCTGTGTGGATTTTGTGTGCAAACAATTTGTGTAGTCCTGTGTGACCCTGACCGAAAGTCCTTCTGCTTCAGCATTCAGCAAGCGGTCGCAGGCAAACAAGGTCCTGCCACATCCACATCTCATAAGCGGGGAGGAGCGCTGGAATACATGCAATTTAGGAATTCACAAACAAAACGTAAAGGCAAACGCCAAACGATGTTGGTCCGAATTTTGTGTACATTTCGAAGAGGAAGCCAAGGCTAATCTGCATTCAGAGGCAAGAGGCATGGGGCATGGGGCATGGGTCCCCCCAAGGAGCATGGGGCAAGGACCATTTCTCTTTTGGTGGGGTGACCCACTGCGTTTTCGTGGCTTAAATACATCAAACAAAAGCATAATCTCAACGAAGCAGAAAAGTACACGCATCCACCCAGAGACCAGAGACTTCAATTGGTGTCCAGCAGAAGCGGAGAGCAGCAGGGAGGAGTGGCAGAGTGGCAGAGTGGCTGGATGGCTAAATGGCAGGAGGAAGGTTGCTGTGTGGCAGCCATAAAATTATACGCGACGTTGCGGCCACCGTCAAGTAAAATAGATTAATTTTACCTGTGGGCAATGTCCTCTCGTCGTCGTCATCGTCATCGTCCTCGTCCTCGTCATCACTCTCCACCTGCCTGTCTGTGGCATACACACAAATTAGATTGGTGGCAGACACACCACCATGCCCCCGTCCCGTCCGCATCTTTGCCGCAATGTCAAATTAAATAAAATCCAATTTAAAATGAATTTTCGCAATTTCATTTAAAAACGCGGGGCAACAGTTTGTCGAAGCAGCAGCACCAGAGTCTCAGGCAATTTATGCGTACTTGCCACATGCCATAGCCCCACCTCCACCCAGCCCTCTTGCCACCTTTTAGAGACACGCCCTTATTCCTTTTAGACGCCCTTTGCGGTCGGGGCCCACTGCTACGCTCTTGAGTCTCAAATTGGAATTAACGTTTTTAATGATGGCAGCAGCAGCAGCATCAGCAGCAGCAATCTACCTGCCACTTTCCACTTGCCACAGCAGCTACTGTGGCTTCTGCCTCCTTCTGCTGTGAAAAACGATGGCTTCTGCTGCCTTCTGCCTGCTGCAGCCACTTCTCAAGTGCTGGCTTGTTGCACGCACATTTTGAAGGTCTTTTCATTAATGCGCTTTTATCTTTTTTTTAAATATTTTATTTTGCTGTTTTCTTATTAGGAAAATCGTTAACTTGAGTTTTCCTCCATTTAGCGTTTTTTGCGTTTTACTTTTCTTCTTTATTAAAAACTTTGGCGTCATGCATTAAGCTCTGGCCCGTCGGCCGTCGACTGGCGGTTTATTGCGATTTTTACACTTGGTTTATGAGGCACGAATCCTGGCACCGTTTCTGGCGGTTCTAGAGGTTCTGCGGCCTGGTCAGAGGTTTCCCGGAAACTCTTGGCCCGTGTCGTAGCCACTAATCCGCTTGTTTCTCATAATCCTGACGCCACCGAAAGGGGGAAAAGTGGAAATGTGGCTTATAGCTGGTACTCAAGGGGTACCAGGGGGTATATAGGTGGCGTGGATATGTTTGTGAGAGGCAGAAGAAACATAATTCGAAGCCAAAAGGTATATTATGTTCTTGATTTTTGTATAGCTCTCTCTTTTTCTCAGTGTGGCTTAGCAGTTGAGAGCAGAGGGAGAGGGAGAGGGAGAAAATGAGAGTGCATGCTTCTGAAGAGAAGATGGAGGAATGGAGGAGGTTCTGCGGCAGAGCATGAGGAATGGCAGAGGCTTTGATGGAGAGGAGGAGAATTTCAGAAGGAGTGGGGTGCCAGAGCGAGCAGACTGCCGGGCGGGGGATGACAGGAGGAGGGGTACTCCAAGAGTAGGAGGATGTTGGAGAATGGAGCTCCTCTGCTGGTGACACGCGTCGCTTGTCAAAGCCATGCTGCAAACAGCTGCCTCTGCCACAGCCTCTGCCCTTGGCGGCCTATGGAATGTACGCGTATGTGTGTATACAATTTTTTTTCGTCGTACCCCCCGCCATTTTGTGTGGTTGGGAAATTATTTTTGCACTGAGGTCGATGAAAAGCTGAAGGTAGTGCCGAGCGGTTAAAGCGGTTATTGCGGTGGTGGCAAGTACGAGACGACTATGTGCCACACGCATAAAGTTCGCATTTTTTTTCCTGTTGTATGTGGAATTTTTTTCGAGTTTTGTTTTGTGGCGTGGTAGAGAAGTTCCATTTCAATGGAAAGTTTTCATCAAAGAGAAAACTACTAGAAAAAAGCCCTGGACAAAGTAAGAGAGTGATATGTGGAGGAAAACGAAAAACTAAGTTTTTCGGTGAAAAACCTGAGGAATTGAAGGTTCTTGTTGGCCATAATTCTACCAAGAAAAGGATACACAATCCGTGAAGAGAAGTCGTCAAATCTGTTTTGCAAAAAACACTCCAAAACCGATTTAACAGATATTAAATATCAAATCACACTCTAGAGGCATTACTTCCTCGAAAAATTTTACATTTCCACTAAAAAATAAATTTTCCGACTTCAAATTCCTTTAGGAATAACAAGGAGGCGGCAGCCTCATATCTAACTCATTTAATGGTCATTTCTCTGAAGGGAACAATCTTGAACAGAAAATATTTGCTCAATCTAAAAGCTTTAAATCATTTCAGTGAACCCTTTGAAAAAGGTTTTTCCAAGTGCCATATAAAATGATCAAAATGGCATAAGTCAAGAGCAGAAGACTCTCTACTTGCTCTTGACTCTCTCTCCCTGTCTCTTTGGAGAGAACAATTGTCACCTCAATTAACTTTCTCATTATGGAGTCAAGTGCGCGCCGAGCGACAAACCTCCCGAAAAAACCCCCAAAAACGTTGGAAAAAAATAATGGAAACGCGACAGACAACAATAGCATCGTAATGATAATGATTTCCAGAAAAATACCAACAAAAAGGGGTTGATGGGGGAGGGGGAGTACAAGTCAAAGGTCAAGCTGGGCTTCCGCTTGAAATATGGCACAAATTAAATATTAACGCTGTCGCTGGGACACACAGAAACAGCGGCAGGCAGCATCTAATTTACAAATGCTCCCAAGTGGCAAATCATTATTCACGAAAAGATGCCCCCCACGGGACAAAGGACGCACCGGCAACAACAAAAAAAAAGGGGAAAAAGGGATTGCAAAAGGCAAAAGTTTTCCCCTTTTCCACCCTTTTGCCGGCTAATGAAAAAGGGCCACGCGAAAATCAGGGGGCCCCCGCAAAAAGCAAATAAAATATAATTTTTCAAGTTTAACAATGCTCGCGGCGCACGGAGAGAGCAGATGCTGCCTGCCCCATGATTCGCGCATTCTCCGCTGATGGACAGGCGGCTGTCCTGCCACGTCATCTTCACTTTTTGTTGTTGTTGGGCAGAAGGTGAGCGCGCGAGAGCGAGGGGCTGTATTTGTTGACAGAAGGCGGTGGGCGGGGGTTGTGGGCTGACGAGCGCCAATAAAACGGCTTGAGTAATGTTCAAGAGATTTTTCAGCGTGTCAGCGTAATAAAGTTGTCCATTGGCCACAGAAGGTCATTAGCCCTGATTTTTTTCGGGTGGGTGAATGGTTTTTATTTCAAGGAAATGGATACGTATCCGAAGGTTGGGGACGGCTACTGGCTGCGCCGCGCAATAGACCAAATATTTAGATTTGTTTGGTGGTTTTTTGGGGGGAGGCAAGATTTTTGTGGCAAAGTGAAAGATGGTTGAAAATTAAGTTTAAATTAGAGGAAACCTTTCTGTAAATCATCGGGCGATGATGTTTTTCTTTCGATAAATTTTGATTGTTTTCTATAATTTTACAGCTATTGATATTCGATATCCAATTTACTAATAATTTTTTTTCGATAAGTTAAGATAATTCCGAAAGTTTTGATCGGTTTCAATAATTCTATGAACAAATTTAATTCGAGATTTGTGTCGATAGTTTAAATTTCTTTGTGCGGATTAATGTAAATAAAAGTTCGATAAATGTTTCGACAAATATAAAGGTTTGTAATCAATTTCGATAATTCGATTAATGTAGAATTTTGATAAATAATTATTTTTCGATAAGTTTCGCTCATTCTATAAGTATAGATAATTCGATAAAATTAGTCGATAACTATCGAATTTTTGATAAATAATTATAAAGTAATTTTTTGATTACGATCGAAAAACTAAATTTTTTTGATGTCATGCCTATTTTTTCATGCCCAACAGCTTAATGGACGTTAAAGCGCACCCCCGCGAAAAAAACCTAAGCCAATACGCGGTAAAGGGTAAGGGTTAAGGGGGTGGGTGTTAGCCCTTATGTAGATTCGACTTACCTGTCCGCCTTTTTGACACCCGACCACATGGCCGCCGAAACGGGTGGCATAAAACGCAAATTGCCAACGGGGGGCGAGGCATAGGGTATGCCGCGATACGCCTCCACCGGATCCAAATGCCTGCCATCTAATTGGACAATTATCCCCGAGATGGCGCCATTGCGTGTGTGGATGATGCGTGAGGAGAGTTGGGCGGGTAATTGATCATGATTGCTGCCACTTGCTGCGCCCCCGCTGTTGCTGTTGCTGTTGCTGCTGCTGCTGCTGGCAAGGCGACCACTGCGGTTGCTGCCACTGTTTGAGGCCCCAGCGCCAGGACCAGACGATGATGAACTGCTGCCGCTGCCGCTGCTGCTCGTGGAAGAGGTGGATGATGATGATGAAGTAAGGGATAATGAGGGCACGGAACTGGAACTCGAGCTGGAAGTGGAGCTGCTTCCGATCAACACGAGTCCTCCATTATTTGTTGCAGAAACAGAGCCACGCTGTGGGGCACTCAGGTTGCCGCTGCTGCTGCTGCCGTAGTTGTAGCTGTTGCCCGCCGCATGACTGATGCCGCTCAAGAGCACTAGCATCGTCATCATCAGGGATGACCATGTCCTTGTTCTCTCAAGTTTTCTCCTCGTTCTCGATGAGGCTGCTGTTGCTGCTGCTGCTGGCGGCAGTTGTCGCTTCGAATGCAGCAACATGACCATTATTATTATTGGTCAAAAATGGCTGTTGGATTACTTGGTTGGCTTTTGTTTTTTTTTTACTGTAGTATATGTATGTTTTATATTTTTTCGCTGTTCGAGTTGTATAATTGACCACAAGATAGCTGCTGTTTGTGGCGTGGCCTCGTTTTTCGCTTACGCTTTCGCTTGTTTTCTGTAAAGATTTTTCCGCTCTTTCCTCTCGTATTTTTGTATTATTAATTAAAACCAGCGATAAGTTTGCTTGCAACAAAAAACGTGGCAGTTGTTGAACTGGAAAGAGAGAAGAGCAGAGAGAGAGAGAGAGTGAGTGAGAGAGAGAGAATGGTTGGAATCAATATTTATGGATGAAGGTTGTACTTTGGTTGCCAGCAAAAGTTGTCGCTAATGAAATTTTCATATTAAATATAATGTAAATAGTTTTAGTTATTCATGAGCTTTCCCATAAACTCCCATGTATTCGTCTCATAAATGGCAAAAGTTGTAAATATTTAAGGCATTGATTTATGGCATAATTGGAGAAAAAAGGATGATTTTTTGATGAACTCCTTAAATTTTATTGTTTATCAATTTTTGTTTAAAATATCGATCAATGGATAATAGATTAATAGAGATTAATAGAGAAGCTGTGAGCGATAGAGCTGGGGATGTATGTTTTTAACAAGAAATAATTGACTAAATAATTGATAAAAATCGATACGTATCGATATAATTGGATAAAAGTAGTGAAATCGATACATTAATACGATTTGTATGTTGTTTAATGCGATGTTTAATGCGATAAATATCGATTGTTTGATAACTGATAATTTGCCTACAACGATCTATGATGAAATTCCGATAAAATGAGTGTTCTCTCTTGCTTACTTTAATATTATAAATCGATTTGGGTTCGGATTTATCCTTTTCTTACCCCATAAAAACGGCCAAAATCCTTGCCACTTTATTAGATTAAATATTCTCTTCATAATTTAAGTAAGAGCCAGAAATTCCATCATGCTGCACTCTTCATCATTCAGACAGACAGAGAGAGGGTTCTACCACTCTTCTCTTGCCTCTTCAGCCAATTCCCCACCAAGTGCGGTGTGTGCCTTGAGGCATTTTCAGACGAGGCCTCCACCCAACAAAAAAAGATTGCCATGCCATTTGGTAGTCTCTGAATGTAGGCACGCACCCAAAAAAAAAAGACCAGAAAGGAAAGCAAAAACCCCTCTGTCCATTATTTTTTCTCTTTTTTCCTGCAGCCTTGTTTTTTGGGATGTTTGCTAGCTGAAGCATCACCTTGTTTGCACTTGCTGTAGTGTCCTTGCCCTTGTTGTTGTCGTCCACAATACAGGAGGAGGAGGAGAAGTAGGAGACAAAGGATGGGGCTGCCCAAATGGGGGGACAGTTGGCATTTTGCATATGCCAGACATGTCAGGCAGGCAGAGAAGAGCAGGGGACCAGGGCAGGGAAGGGACTCCTGGCAACATGAGCACAAGAATGCCTACGTGAATGTCAAGGAAGAAGAGAATAAGTAGGAG
This sequence comes from Drosophila helvetica, assembly GCA_963969585.1. Lineage (NCBI taxonomy): Eukaryota > Metazoa > Arthropoda > Insecta > Diptera > Drosophilidae > Drosophila > Drosophila helvetica. The sequence goes on from OZ018403.1 coordinate 5,570,369, forward strand.
GGCGGGTGAATCCTTTTCATTGTCTGGTGACTGGACTGACATTGGGTCAATCATTGGAGGGAAGAAGGAGGAGGAGAGGCAGGAACTGGCAGCTAGCGGAGGGATAATGTACTGCTTTAGAAAATATCTCTTTATGGATTTTTTGATACTCAAATAGGATCGATATACTGCTCCGATATCTTTAATTTAATCTCCTACGGCAAATGCGACCCCAACCAAATCTGCAGCCCATACTTTTCCACTTTTCCACTTTTATTTTTTCGCTGCTTTTGTCTTGAGTAATGCACTTGACAGCCCTGTAAGCCCTGTCCTGTTACGGGTGGGGATGGGGGGAAAAATACGTATTCTACTTACTTATTCCATGCGTCGTGTCGTGCCGTTGCTGCTGCTGTCTGCGCCTCTGAGGTGCAGGTGCTAAGCCTTGCTTGGGTCGGGATGATGATGATGCTGTCGGGCATGTGTCCTTGCTCCTACTGCGGATGCTGCTGCAGCTGCTGCTTGAGAAACACTTCACGTACGCCTCGCTCAGCTGCGTCGTTTGCTGCTGCTGCTGCTTTTTCTTCTGCTGCGTTTTCTGAATGCCGGCACGCTACAATTGTCATGCAAGCGGACATTTTACAGAGACATTCACGTGCTCAACACCCTCAACTGGCAGCCACTGGCTGCTCCTGCTCCTGCTCGAGTAGCTGTTGTTGTGCCATCGTGGCGTCTGCTGTTGCTGTTGAAAAGAGAATACTTTTTATTAGACCCTCTATTTTCTCTGGTGGAGTATATTGTATTGTATGCCACTTAGACAATGATTAATAATTGAGCGAGACACGCGCCATTTGAATGCGTATTTAGTGCGGATAAACAATTTACTTAAGGCAGGCCAGCAGCAACAACACCCCCACCACCGGAAAGGGCAATCACTAATCAGGTACGTGGATGATTGCTCTTTGCTGAGATTGCAGTTGGGAATGTGCAAAGGATAATTCATTAAGAAATTGTAATACACTGTAATATATGAAAAATGGATATATATCGCTAAATCGAGAAATATATAGATTTACGCACATCGTACATCGATACTTTGCTTAATTTAGATATATCGATAGCCATGAATATATAATAATTTATACCTATGGTAATTTTCGTTAATTTTATAAATTGATAATACGATAAATGTAGTTCGATATATTTTTATAAATTTAAATAGTTGTATATAAAAACTAATTTGAGATCTTTTGATAAATATAGATCTTTCGATATAGATTTATCGACAAAGACTTACGCAGTATATATATTTTGAATAGAGAGATCGATTAAAATAAGGAAATTCCGTTAAAGCTTAATAAAATATTCCATAAACCATCGATAGATCTAATCTGCATTGAAAAAATGCTGTGCCATCTCTAGCATATCTTTTGGTCTTAACTTTCTCGCTCCTCTATTAAGGGAAGGTTATAATGAAGCTCGTTATGTGGTGGAAGCCTCTTGGAAATTTCAATTATATGATGCCCTCAAGTGTAAGTAAATTATTATGTAGATCATTAGCAAAGTAATTAGGATACCAGCCACTCATTGACTCTGTGCTAGCGCCATCATAATCCTTGGCTCACTAGTTGAATTAATTGTATTCGTGGAAATTGAGTTAGGTATACATATATACTCGCAGTATATTTTAGCCCACATTCCATCAACGCCCACCGGCTATGTCTGATGCTGCTGCTCTGCCCCTCTGTCTGGTTGTTTGTTTATTTTCTCTGCATTTATTTATGCAAAATTCAAATGAATTTCCCGCAAATAATTTCGGCCCAAAGCCTTGGGCATGAGTGTACTCGTAGTTGCTGGCAAAGCAAACAGCTGGATAGAAGCTTAGTTTTCGGTTGTACTCTTCAGAGAGTTCTTAAGTTTGAAGAACAAATAAGGAGTAGATTTTCCTGCCAGAGTCCTGCCTGTCTTCCTGCCTGCCTGCCTGTCGTTTAAACATTGTAAGTCATACACAATGTTGAGTCCTTCTTTTGTTTGAATATTGTAAATGAGTTAAGCATTCCCCAGACCATGGCACACGATATCTGTGGCATATCTGTGAGCTCTGCTCTTCGTTTATTTGCCAAGCTGTTGCAAGTCCCAAGTTCCTTCATTCTGATTGTTATTTATGGCCAAAAAATATAACGCAGAAAAGTCCTTTCTTCAAGTAGCACTCGTAAAACGGACCAATCTCCCCCATGTACACAATAATTTCAGACCTTATTACATGACAGCACAGAAAAACATCTTCAGCTTCTTGGGCCAAAAAGTTTTGCCTAAAGTTCTGTGTGAAAAAAACAGAAAGTTGTCAAAAAGTTCAAATTTTCTGTATTTTCGAAAATGACTTTATTCACATTTGTAATTTGTATCTCTCTTTCGCTTGGAGATAATTGGATTCAGATTCAGGATTCAAGGAATGTTGTTTGCCTAATTTAATGGCAAATAAACGAAACGAAATTCCATTTTGAATGTGAAATACTTTTGCTTTAATTAAAAATCAAAACGCGATAAGCGGCAAAGGGAATTTCCTTGAGAGTCCTCCTGCTGCAGGAGGAAGCAGTCTCTTGACTTTCCAACTGGCCGCAATTTCCGTCTTGCCGCAAACTTTTTTTCTCCATGCCTTGCCCTGCCTTGCCCCATAAATTCAGCGCCAGCTAGACGGGGGCATCCGCAGAGCCGCAGTCACAGTCGCGTCCGAGGGTCATTAATTTGTCTTTTGGGGGGCGGTAGTGCTGGCTGAAGGAGTACGAGTAGGTCTAAAGAACAGGAGAAGTCATTGCTGCCGCCGCCAAGGCATTAAACTGCTTAAGTAGCACAACTAAATTAAGAATTGTGGCCCAAGCAATTACGAGTAGAGAAAGGGCTATGACCAGGAGATATCAAACTAAAGTTAAAGACTGAGTTGCGTAATGGATATATCGGGGGTTTTTGTAATTCTATCGCAATGAAGGAATTTTCAGAAAAAAAATTATAATATCTCAAAAATTATAATTTAAAAAATTAATAATTTTACTAAATTTTTGGATTAAATTTCCTATACAAAATTTTCGCTTTTTCGATAATGATTGAAATTATGATAAACTGTTATATTTCGATCACTTTCGATGTATCGATAACTATTTATTAATTTAATTATTGTTAATATTTTGATAATAATCGATTTTTCGATAGATATTTCGATCAATGTTAATTTTTGATGTGTTGTTTTGTATTAAATTATCGACAATTAGCTATAATATTTAAAGTATAGTTTTAAGAAATATTTTTCCTCTAAATATAAGTAAATAGTAAGAAGAGAGTACCACATCATATAATGGTACCTTTTCCTCAAAGAGATCGCACACACAAAAGGGCAAACCATATTAAAATCTCGCTCTTTCTCTTCGCCATGTCTCCCCCACACATTGCGTATGCGTTATATTGAATATTCTACCCGCTCTCTCGGCCTGCCTCTTTGGAACCAGCAATGAATGGAATGGAAAGGAATGGTGGGAGAGCGTACAGAAAGAAATTGCTTCTTCATATCGATTGATAAGCATGCAGACATGTATTTCCGGAAATTTAATCAGTTTTTCGTGCTTAAAGCAGTTGTGGAACGAAGAACCGAACGGAAAGAATCTTTACGAAATAATAAAAAAAGCGGAGCGAAGCGAAGAGAAGAGAAATCCAAAGCCAAAGGCAAAGGAAAAGCGAGAGCAAAGGCATGTGGAGGAGCAGCAGCATCAGACGGAGACGAGAATGAAAATTGTTTAGCAGTTGTATGCTCTGACTGGGGGAGGGAAATGGAAATGAAAATGTTTCTGACTTACTTGCCTTGGCATTGTTATTTGAGTTTATTGAAATGACTGTCTTGCCCGAGAACCAGTCCCTTGGCTGCTCTTCCCCCCTCGTTGCTTAAGTGGGTATGAAAATACCAAAGGAAAAGCCCTGGACTTGGGAGAAAGTGAAAGATGAAAATGGCTTTTCGGCTTTGCTTATTGTTTGCTCTAAACAACAGCAACAAAAATAAAGAAAAACGATGCATAAAACTAAGTCAAATGTGTAATTTCTATAGTTGTTCTCTTTTTTACGCCTCGACTCACTAAAAGTCTTTTTCAGAAATTTCCTAATCATTTTCCAACACAAATAAGGAAGAAACAAGAACAGAGAGCCTAAGGAGCCACCAAAACTACTCAAAAGAAAATTATATATACTAATACTCGTAGTTTTCCGTTTGATAAAACGAGGAAAAACAGTCATTTTTCATGCAAATTTATGCTGAAAAGAACAGAAACAAAAAATTGCGAGTGCAAATTCGCTTTAAGGAAATATGAGCAAGGAGAAATGCAATCTGTAAAAAGAGTTGAAACCAAACAAAAAATAGAAGCAAAGATAGGAAAATGGAAAATGCAAGAGAGTCGGGAAAAATGGAGAACTTTTTGAATGTGATGGGAAATAATGCGAGTTTTTAACTTCGTTTTTTTTCGCTAAGTGCATTTTGCATGTCAGAGTTCGCCTCGCTGTCTCCAAGAGAAAGTCTCCCATTTTCAGCTGCTCTTTTGCTGACTTATTTTTTGCATCTGTATCTCTCTGTATTTCCATCTGTGGAGGAAAACTCTTCATTGGCTTAATGGGGTCTCTCCAAATCCCCTTTTTTACTATCTGGTGCCTGCTGCTTTCATTATCCAACAAACAAAAGATTATAATTCGCGACCACGCCTTTTATTTTTCTCGTACTCGTTTGCATCCGTTTCTTCAGACTGAGACTCCGCCCTGGCCATGTCTGCCGGAAGGCTAAGTAGTCAATGGGAAAAACAATGGAAAAGCCAACCCAACAACGGCACAAATTAAACTGACTTTTCATCAGGAAAGGCAGCGCACCACAACAGACAGAAAAAAAAAATAGGAGAAAATATTATAATCCAAGTGGGAAATAAAATGCAGAAAAATAGTTTCCTTGCAGCTTAAACTCAAACTGAGAGGAAAAGGTACTTACAAGATTTGCATAAACTATGTAAAATATGGAAAATAAAATCAATTTTCATTAAAAAATGTCCATCAAAATTATATATGTAGGTAATTTTCAATCAGAAATTAGAGAGGAAAATGCTTGTGGGATAAATTATGCAAAAGTTCTTGGGCGATTGGAATCTTTTCCCACACACATACACACACGTATATCGTATGGATTTATCCTTCGGGGGCCACCCGAAAACATTAGCCAAAGCAGCAATAAATTTCTCCGCACAATTGAGCCTCTGGAAAATGCATGGGGCACAAATTAATTTCCCTCTGATTTTACATGGGCATAAATTTTCGATGCTCGCGGCGGCCAAAGCAAAAATTTCGAAAGCACAATTTTCGGGTCTGAAATAAATTATCGTTTAATATTGGCAAATAATTTCGTCAGCATCTCTATCCATCTCTCTCACTCTCTCTCTTTGGTGATGATTTTTCCAACAGAGGGAAAATAAAAGTTTCCTTGAATTTTTGGCAAATTGAATTCGTTATTCGGCGTGGCATAAAATGATTTGCCCCACGGGGGCAGCGGCAAATGGCGAAATAATGATATTAAAGCCGCATTACTCCATTACACACACACACACACACACACACACACACACACATGAACACACATATACATGCAAAAATAAATGACGACAATGATGTAGACCATGCGCATACAAAGATACGCACAGAATAGATACAGATAGATACATGTGGATATAAAGACATTACGAATACGCCCCGTAAGCCATTGCCAGACTAAATAATGAGGTTAGAGAGCCGGAACTCTGAGCGAGAGAAGGAGAAGGCCACCAAGCTATGCAAGAATGTGAGATCTAAGAAAGGGGAGAATAAGGAGAGGGTGGAATAAGATGCGACTGAGAGGTATCCTGTAACTGAATTGTGTGTTGACGACATAGAGACAAAAGCAATGGAAGCCAGCTTGTTTTTTTTTGTTCAAGAATGTAGGATGGTAGGACGTTGTCTCCACCATCAAGTAACATAACACGGACTTGCTGGAGTTTGCAGCGTAATAGTAGCTCCAAGAACAAGTATTATAGGAACTCCACCATCAAGGATTATTATAATCCACCATCAAAGGCATTAGAGATCAACCGATTAGCGCTGCTGCATGACGCATAAAACCATAATAATTCTTCTAAATTCCCTTACAAATTATTCTTAATTTTGATAGAAAAATCCCCCTACTTTTCCCACAAACACAATTTATGCAGCGACAATTTCAAATGAAAATCAATTTGCTCCACAAAACATACACAAAGGACACACTAACACCCCACCACCACCGCCACTCGCTGGCCTTGGCTAAAGTCTTAATTAATTTCAACTCATGCCGAAAATACATTCATATATCCCCCGGGCTTTGTTTCGTGGATTACTTTTACTTTTACTATTTTCCCCCTAGACTTTGCCGAGTATTTTAATGACATTTTCATAAACAGCCGCCGCTATTCTGGGTGCTCTCTCCCTGGATGTCTCTTCTGTCTGTCAATGCGTTCCTAATTCCTTGTTATGCCACGTGGCCTCTCTTTCACTCGCTCTCCCCCTCGCCCTCTCTGATGCTGGTATTTGTTTTTTTTTTCTATGGCTGAAATGGCAGATAAAATAATTTATTGGGTAAAAATCGCTGGCCAAGAGCTAAGCGTTTTGGTTTTCCCTTCGTTCTGGCTTTTGTCTTTTTTTTTTTTTTGCTCTGTCTTTGTCGTTGTGTCCTCGCCATTGTCTTTCCGTCTTTTTGGCTCATGTTATCTCCAATGGAATATCTATTTTGGCCATCGCTTCTGGCCCTACCATAATGTTGGCGCCATGTTGATGTTATCTTAGCGGAAGTGTTGACTCAATGTTTACTCAATGAGGGCGTTTCTGGCGCTATGGCGATATGAAGGTCCCTCTTTTGTCTCTATGTGGATATGTGTGTGGTCATCAGAGTATTCCTTCCTGCCTGCCTGCCTGCCTGACTGCCATTTTGGCTCTTTGTTTTCTGGTCCTCCACTTAGTTAATACATTTACTTGTTTCGCTTTTGGCCTTTATAAATATGCAAAAGCCCAACAGAACGAACGCCCTTTACTGTCGCATAATGCAAGGTCAACTCTTAGGGCCCTGGCCCTGGACTGAGAGTTATGTAAGACAATGGGCCAATCCTCTGAAATAACCTCGTATCCAAAGCAATAATTGGCAATATAATGGAACTCTTGGCTTTCATTTTGGGGCTAAGGGAAGTTTTCAGTTGAGAGTGGTTTTTTGGCCACTTAAAAAGTGAATAAAGGCTTCGACCAGACAATGGCTCACAACGATTTGGGGGTTGGCCTTCAAAGTAAACAGTTTTAATGGATAGATTATAAGAAAAACCCATCAATGTCATTCCATTAATAAGCAAAGAGAGGAAATTTGAAATTAGTAAACGAAAATCCAAGGGATAAATTGCAAAAACTATTTGGGGATAAGTATCATTCTTGATACCGCCATTCTCCCTGGCATTTTCAATCACATCTGAACTTCTAATCTGTCATACACTTTTCCATGCTAAAATGTCCTTGAACTCAAATTGTAAAATACAGAAAAATATCATGCCTTGTGGGCTCACATAGGATATCGCATGCGAATCAAATGCGAGTCATAAACCGAAAAATATGATATAAATACTTGTGTCGCTCAGTTTGTGGCAGTGAGAGTATAATTTATGATAGATCCTTTAAAAGAATTTGTGATATTTCATATATTATATTTTTATATTATATATTATATTTTATGTTTTTTTTTCTGCTCGCTTGCGAGTGTTCATGGAGTGCTCTATTTCTGCCCTCAGAACCGCAGGCCCGTAAGCCTCATGGCAGCTGCTGTTGCTGTTGTTGCTGCTGCTGTTATTTCCAGTAATATTTCAATTTCTATGGCTACAATCTCTGCTGTCCGCACAGGCGAGCTCCTGTTACACTGCCCTAATGAGCAACACCTGGAGAGAGACAGCAGCAGCAGCAGCAGCAGCAGGTGGAGAGCAGCATTTGCAAAATTTACAGCAAAAAAAATCTGCTTAACCACAAAACTGTAGAGGGGGAGAGTGAGAGAAGGGGGGGAGAGGGGGTGTCGTATGTGTAGTTGGGAATCTAATGGCACATCTCCAGGCTATTTGGGCTTTGGCTTTTGTGTGTCGGTCGGTCGGTGCCTAGGTCCTTCGCTTATGCTGCTGGCTCGTCCGTCTGTCCCCCTGGTCTCTGGCTTTGTGTGTTTCCGTAAACTGTCATTTCCGGCTGCTGCTGCTGCCGCTCCACTCGACTGCTCTCTCCCTCTCTTTCTCGCTCGCTCTCTCTCTCCTTTCAATGCACAATAATTGTTATCTTCAACAATTTGCGGATGTTATAAACATATACGACTGCTTCATATTGTTGTCTGCATGTAAATACAGTAAAAGCAGGAGCTAGGGGAGCAGGATAGCATTGGGAATGGGAATGGTATTTTGTGGCTCTGGGATTTTCGGAATTGGTTGCGGGAAGGAAGAGGGGAAGGGGCAGAGAGAGTCAGAGATTCACAGTCGATGTTTGCACTTGTCGTTGCTTTTAATGGCTAGACCAAAAACGGAGTGCACCTGCTCTCCTATTGCTCCTTATCCTCTGCTACCTATACTTCTTCCACTCCTTACCCGGCTCCTGCTGCTCCCTTTCCTGCTCCTCCTCCACCTTCCTCCTCGTAGACCCTTCTTCCACCTACAACAATCGACTGTTCCCTCCTCCCTAGTGTAAAACTGGCACGGAAGACATTTAGCTAAGCGCTTCGCTTGGCAAACAATTTTCGATTTCAGTCTTTTCTGCAAACCCACCCTCTGGATGCCTTCCCCTGTGGCCCCCCCTGCCACGGCCCCTCTTTCATGGGGGGATACGCGCAATTTGAAGCTCATGTGCGAAAACTTTCAAGCAGTGAAAGTTGTGAACTCTCTCTCTCTCTCTCTGTTTCGAACAAAACAAAAAAAAGGACTCTGAATATCATGGAATAAAGGAGGTTCATGGATAGAAGGAGGCTCCTTCCTGGGGTTTACGGATGGTATTACACGCTAAGCCCTGTTCTATCTTTCTCTTCCTCTCTCTCTCTCCCTCTGGCCGTAAGTTTTCCTGTAGTTTTCGATACGAAAATTTGTTACATGCGAAATATTTCTCAAGACTTTTCTTTCAATTTTCGGCTGTTTTTTCTTTTTTGTAGAGAAGTTTCTGCAAGTTCTTAGCTAAAGGAATCAGGAGCAATATTTATGCTCTAGAATTCGTAATAGCTTCGAAAAGTATACGAGAAGCTTTAACCTGAAAGACTTGGCTTTAATTAAGAGCTCCAAATAGGGAGAGATTCTATCTGTCGATTATCTACGCTTGTGCATTACGCATACGCCCCATTGTCTAGGTGTCACGTCGTAGTCGTCGTCGTCTGATGATGCTGGCATTCCACCTGTTTGACGTTGCGTTTTACTCATACGTCTACGTGTCTCATTAAGAGCTACCCAATCCCTGGACTTTTGGTAATAGAAAACTTTGCCATAAACTTAATTAACAGTCGTCCAACCTACCACCCCCTAGCCCCCCCGTACCCCACCGAAAAGGTAATCGGCAGGCGGTCTCTCGAATTGCTGCTCCTCCGAAGCCCAAGGTTTAGGCCATTGTTTGGGCCATTTCATTTGCAAACGGGTGCCCTGCTCTCTCTCTCTCTCTCTCACTCTGTGTGTGTGTGAATGGGAGTTCTGGGGGGAGGGTGTGACTGTGGCCCTACCATTAAATTGGTCATTAGGCGTCAAGTGGCTCTGCCTGGGGCACAGTCCGGGGGCATAAACAAAAGGCATTCGAAATTGTTTTGGCTTAATTTGAATGCCTTCTCGGAGACCCAGGCGGCTTTAATTTCTGGTCATGCCTCTGGCTCTGGTGGCAGGTGGCTTTAAAATTTAATATATCAATATATTTCGTACAACATTTGCTCGCTCTCTCTCTCTTTCGATCCACAGTTCCAAAAGTTGTTCTGGAGAGCTCAAAAATCAACACGAAAATTTTGCTTTGGAAAACAAATCTTTTTAATTGTTCTTCTATGCGGCGCACACAGGGGCCAGAGGTCGGAGGAAAACGGAAAAAGTTCAACGTGAAATTTGTTGAGAGAGCAAGTTTTTCTTTCTATTTGGCTTGGCTCTTCCTCCTGGCTGTATATGTCCCTGGCACGAAAACAAGAAAATTTGTTTAAAAGTTTTTACGGGGGAAAACAGGCAAACGAAAGAGGAATCTACACGGACAAGAGAGAGACCGACGGAGATAGAGATGAGGTCACGGGGTTAACATTTTGAGTGTTTCGAATGCTGCTACTCGAGAAAATGAATAATAGAAATCACAGAAAGCAGCCAAAAACTAAAAGAGAGTGTCGTGAAATTGCAGGCTGAAAGATTGGCTTTCTATTTGAGATCTACATAGAGTGTCGCTTTTCCATTTTTCCGCTTTGCTGCACATCTCACACTTCCATTTTTCTTTTGCCCCAAAAACCATTGCATTTATGGCCATAATTCTTGTAGCACTTTCCGCATTTTTGCACTCTTTTTGCATTAAACCAAAAACTGAAAGAATTTCTGAATAATTTCCATAGTTTTGTGGTTTCTTTGGGGGGGGTCCCATATAGGGGTTTCCGTATAGAGTCATGGGAGGGGGTGGGGAATGAAAAATAAGCGCATAAATAAACCATTTGTTGTGTTAAAGTAGATCCCTGGCATAGAGAAGAAAAATTCGTGGTATGGAAATCTGTTGAGTGGAAAATTACAAAAAACTGCACAACGCTGCGTTTAACCAACATTTTCTCCTGCATGAAGGGGAAAAACACTGTGGAAAGGAAAACGGCAGAACGGAAGAGGTGGCAAGGTAGAGCGTCTCGAGAGGCGGTTGTCGGACGACCCACATGTGTGTATGTGTGTGTGTGTGTGCTGCTTTTAAGTATTTTCGGCAAGTTGTGCATATTTTAATTAGTTTCCACAGGCAGCCAGGCAACACCAGGAAAACAGTTTTCGCCTAACAAGCAGCAGCAGAATGAAGAGGGAGGCAGACAGAAGGAAGGAAGAGGCAGGCAGAAGGAAACAGGAGGCAGGAGGCAGGCGGCAGAAAGGAAAAACAAACTGCAGAAGGCAGAAGTAGCGAAAGGATGGCAGTAGGCAGTCGGAAGGCACATGCCAGGTGGAAAGGAGTTTGGAACATAAGCGTAAGATATGGCGTATACGCAATCTGCGGAGGGAACTTCAGGTAAATGGGGGTGGAAGGCCACCTGGAAGGGGATGCGGGAGTTGTGTGTGGGTGATATAATTGTATATTCCCGTACCCCATTCTTTTATAATTATACTCCCCCGCTGCTTTTTGTACCCCATTTTGCTGTCGTTGCACGCCCACTTTTCCTACTTCTAAGTCCCTTAAATAGTTGCCTTCCTGCTGCCTACCGCCCCCTTTTCTCCCTCGTTCTTAACTTCAAAACATGACTCTGGCTGGGGACTCTTGGCTTTTTGGCCCCGCTAAAAACCACTGCTGCTAAAATGCACACAAGTTTTCGTGATGTGCTCTCTTCTGACGCTGCCAGTGCTGCCTGCTTTTCCGCTTTTCCGGTTGTTCCGCTATTTCCCGTTTCCCGGCTTTTCCGCTTTTGCGTTTAATGCCAAAAACTGGCAAAAGTCAAACAAATGTCAAAGGCTAGAGACGCGAGATTAATTTTGTGTGCACAAATTCCAGCATTTCAAGGCTCAAACCCCATCTCGTGGAATAGCTAAAACATCTACCTTATTATGGCCCAAACCTCCTACCTCCCTCTATACCCATCATGGCTCAATCTTTCTTAACTATTTAGGCAAAGGATCTACCACAGGGAAGAGAGAGCGCGCTTTGATTGCCTGTAAGCGACTCCACCTCTGCAGCCAGCCATTTAGTGCCCGACAAAAGGCCAAAAGCATATCAATATGCCATGGCGCAAATACACCAAGCTGAAGGCAAATACACAGAGAGAAAGTCACACTCAAACAGGGAATGGGTGGGGGGCGGCGCAGGAGAAAGTCACATTCATGTGTGGGGAATGAAAGGCAGGAGAGAGCGGGCCTTCCTACCTATGCAAATATTTCAGTCAAGTCTCCTTCTGCCAATTCAGGACTTTCTGCTTCAGTTCACAGAGCTGTTGCCATTGGCCCTCGTTTCTCTTGTGCTCTCTGCGTACGTTCGAATGTATCTTGATACAAGTGCTGCAATTTGTACTCGTCGTAGCCTCAGACTCGCACTTGACTGCTCGTTTTGCCATTCAAATCTGCTGCTGATGCTGCCTTGTGCTGCTGCCTAGGAATCTCCGCTCAAAACTGCATTGAACCCCAAAAGCATTCTTTTGCCTCTGATCCTCCTTTGGATTGCCTTTCGATTGGCTTTCCACTCTTGTGTTTCTCCTTTCCCTCTCTCTCTCTCTCTCTCTCCGTTTGATGCTCTGGTGCGCGTTTAATAGTCGCAAATTGGTTCCATCACACACTTGGTATTTCGATTGGCTGTGTGATTTGACTTTCTAGCTGGAAGAATGGATGGATTTCCATTTCGGTTACCAGACAAATGAATGGCGATATGCGAGAGGAGAGGTCGGTCGTTGTACCCATAATGATCCTATAATAATATTGCTTTCTCTGGAAGGATTTACTCCAACAAAATGTCAACCGCCAACCACTTATCAGGCCACAGAAAAACACACACATACATACAAATAAAAGAAGGATTTCCAAAACAGTTTTACCACAAAAATGGCAACAAATTTTATTTTATTTGTGTGCGGGTTTTAGGTAAAAATGGAACCCGCAGAATGGGGATGCTCATTAAAATTTGTACCGTCTAAAACCCTGATATAAAGGTGGATTTTCCCCCGATTTCCCCCATGTGTGTGTGTGCATGTGTGGTGCGTGGTGTGTGGTTCCTGGGGCGTGTATGTTGTTTATGGTTCTGCCTTCTGTTTATCGGTTCTCATCCAAAAACCAAAAGTCATCAAATATACAACACTTACACTCTCTCGTCTCGCATGAGGGTAGGTCTCACACACACACCTTCATTTGTTTGGATTAAATTTCAGGGAAAATTCCCATGAAATGGTGAATTATTCTTTCCAATTCCACAATTTGATGAACTTCTAATGATGACGGGCGGATTCCCAATGACAGACATACTCCATCGAAGTGTGCTTATCAAAACATTCTTCAATTGTGTTTTATTTGTAATGTTTTCTTTTTGCCATACCCTTATACCCTTCTGATTTTGTTGAGCTGTTTGTGGGAGAGGAAAGGGACGATTTTGGTAAAAGAGCACTAGAAAATTATTTTTAATGCGTACAATGACAAAACGTATTTTAGCTGTCATTTTGTGAGTATTTTTTCGGTAATTTTGTTGGTATTTCCAATATATTTTGGTATTTTTTGATATTATTTGTATTTTCTGGAATGTTTCTTGGTATTTTAATGATATTTTTGGCATGTTTCTTCTTTTCTGGAATTTTGTATTCTTCTGGTTTAAATTCCTTATTTTTCCGAGAATAATTTCGCTATTTTTGTGATATTTTTTTTTTGTTTTTTGGCACTTTTAGTTATTGTTCCGGTATGTGTTTTGGTATTTCTTTTGTCCTGCGAAAACCTATCCAAACTAAATCCCTACAAAATATATTTAGTATTTCCCCATAGAAAGCATAGATATGAAAGGGTATCTAATGCTTCGTGGACCATAATCTACTTGTTTTTCTTTCTCCATAATCTTCTGCTCCTGTTTTACCATGGACTTGTTTATCGATTTTTCACTGTACATATTTTTGAGCAGAAAACCCATTTCGCATGAACAGCAGTAGCAGCAACAGAAGTTAATAAATTACACATCAATTGTTCAGTCAATGTCATGTTACCCTGTAAAAAATACAAATACAATATGTGTTGTGGCAGGAGATTGCGTATCGTCTTTGTTCTTGGAAGTAGCACCCTCTGTGCACACACACCCCACTGTACGTACAGTCGGCTGTCTGCCAGTTACTGGCTGGCAGGCGGCTGTCAAATCAAATAATTGAACTTTCATTCCATTGTGAAAAATGAAGCAGAGGATCCAGTGGCAGTGGCAGTGCCAGTGGCAGCCGCACATTAAAAGCGATTTAAAAAAAAAAAGGGAACGAAAGAAATGGAAACCGTGCAGCTCCACCGATATGAAATGGAAACCTTCTCTGTACGTGGGAAAAACCTCCGCATCCGTGCACACAAACACACACACACACATTTTCTTCTTAATCCATTTTTGTACTCAACGTTAGCTGATGGATTACTCTCGTTCAAATGTCGAATCTTGTTAGTGGAAGCTTTTCCCACCATCCTTTGCTCCGCTTCCTGCCTGACTGCCCCAAAATATTGCAACAGCAAAAAAAGCCGAAGAAATAAAAAAACAACTGTGCTGTGGGGGCTGTTTTGCTGACATTCCGCGGGGAGGCAGAGGCTAACACTCACACACACACTCCCACACAAGTGTCGTCAGATTTTTTACGCTCCAGATTTCCAGAAAATCATTAGGAGTCCTCCATACTATACTATTTTTTCTTTTATATTCAAGAAAGTTTCTGCCGAACGAAAGTTTCTCTTTAGTCAACTTTAAAGCCAAGCTAACACTGGCTTTCGCATCTCAGTCCCAGCTGTTATTCCTGGCCAGAATTTTGCCTTATTTTGTTTGCCCGATAATTACTAGCCAGCTTTTTCTGCTGCTGCTCCCGTTTGGGCCATTCAATTCCCCCGGGCCAAGGACTCTTTAGCATCCTAGGTACATGGAATCGTTTTCTTCCTTTTTTTTTGCTCGTTGCCTCGTTTTCATTTTCTTTGCACTGTATTTTGCCCCTGGTTTTTTTTTTTTTTTTTGTTAACATTACCATTTTGATGTTGCCAATTTTCTGGCGTTCTGTTGGCATTCCATTCCTGTTCTACTAATTTTCTGTTCCTCTGTTTTTCTGTTGGCTGTTTTTGTTCAACTGTTTTTCTGTTGCCTGTTTCCTGGGGAATTGCATAACAAAATGGAAATCTGTTAAGGGCCATGCATGGGAATTGTTTGTTTTGTTTTGTTTGTTGTGTCGTTGAGTTTATTACTTAAGGTGATTTTGTTTCTCGCTTTTTTTCTGCTTGTTTGATCTTTTTCTACTATTTTTAATGGCGGTTTCGGTATTTTTTCCGAATTAACTTGATTAATTAATGATTTAATTTTTAAATTTATTTTATCAGGCATTACAATTTTGTGGGGTTTTCCTTTATTGTTCTCGATTATATATTGTTTTTCAGTATTTGTTCCAGAATTTGTCGGTATTTATCCCACATTAATCTTTACTTGTATATGTCAATCAAATAACCTTGCAACTTTTGCCTCAACTTTAGTATACAATTAAATAATTCGCTCATTAATGTCATATTAAAACTCCACTTCCACATCACCTATATAGCCATATATTCCACGAAGGAATCCTCTTGGGTACTTGGCCATAAATTAGGTTTAAAGTTGGCCTAAGCTGCCTGTATAATTAGTTGGAATAATAAATTAGACATGCGACTAAAGTGTACCCCATAAAATCACCAATAAGAGAATATGACTTTGAATGGAATTTAAGATGCAAAATAAAGCGGAAATGTTCTATAGGAACTCCTCCTATATTCACCTCATATTTCGAAAGCCTTTCCCTTAGCCGCGTATGCCCCGTGTGCTACCGTATATTTTGACTAGCCAAGCATAAACGGACTAACCATCATAAAGAGCGGACTTCCTACTCTATGCAAAAACCACAATGAGGGAAAATCCCCTTGTGTAATGGCCGCACCTGCAGTGCGTCAACTGAGCGCGCAATTTTCCTTTTATTTTTTTTAGGGCTTGACCAGCCAGCCCACAATCCACGCCCACACTGCCACACACACACACACACCCATACATATGCAAAAATAAGCGTTGAATTTAATGACGTCGTAGTCGTAGTCGTTATAGTAGCCCCCAAAGTTTGCGTCAATTTCCAGGACAAGCAAATCGCACAAAAGCTGTCATAAAAGTGTGCGCAGAGGCAGAGTGTGTTGCGGAGTGTGTGTGTGTGTGTTATCCTGGATATACGTACATATGTACATACTATATATATACATATATATGTACATATACTTTCAGACGATAAAGCGGTTTATGTTCTAATTCTATTAGCTCAAAGGCAAGTGGTCAGAGGAGGTGGTCAGAGTGCGGTGGCTGTGCGGCCAGTCAAACGGAAGCCGTGGAATGCCATGCGTGTAGCAATTACCGGCAGACAAGAAGAAGAACCTCTGACAAAATGTGGGTCCCACATGCAATTGGCTTTTGTATGGGATACTCTGAGGTCTAAGGAAATATTCAAGATTCGTCATATGAGGTACTCACAGAAATGGCTCTTATTTTTGGGCAGTATTTATTTTTATACATTTGTACCATGTTTTAACATTTTCTTCATCTTATTGATATAATTTTCAATATTCTGGTATTTTTAGTATACTTTTTGTTGTTGTTTTAGATTTTCTACCATATTAGTTGTTATATCTTATTGATATATCTTTTTTATTTTCAGGTATTGTCTGGTATTTTTAGTGTACTTTTTGGGTTCATGTTATATTCTCTGTTATTTTTTTGTTTATTTTTTTAATTTATTTTTTATATCGGGCAATGTGGCCTTCGCCTTTCTTGACGCTTTACAGTCAGAGATTTGGTCCTTCCATGGATACTCAAAGGATACTCAGAAGTTAATTTCATTTGACGTACTTAGAGATATAGCTATTTTAATCTCACTTGCTTGAGCAATATGGCTCTCTGAAAGTCTGAGGAAAGACGGAGGATGTCCATCCATGGAAAGAACACCGCATGGTACTCGTAAATGCAGCAAATCCTTAAACGAATGACAGCAAACTTTTACGATCCAGTGCTGGTAATAGACTCAATAAAATGTTGCCCTCTTCAAACCCCCAAAAATGAATCAAATATTAAGTAAAATAAAAATGTCAACGCCCAGTGATTTCGTGTGTGGTGTGTGCCATTCAGATAAGTAACTGAAGGTTAAATTGGGGAAAAGTGTGTAGAAAAGCATGCGGAAAAGACAGGAAAAATATCTTGCTTTCAGGGGAAAATTGGCAAATGTTTTCATTAGTTTTTTGGGACTGGTTTAATGAATTGGAAATAATTGAGAGAGTCACTTGTGTTACGAAGCGTGGAGTAAAGAGAAAGAGCAATGAAACATGTTTTTAGAGAAGGGTATTTTTTTTAAGTAATTATTTAATTTGGGAAATTCTTCTTTGATTGATAAAATTACTATTTTTTCCTACCTTAAAGAAAATGTCCCCCACTCACCTCCCCTCAAGCTCTTGGCCTTTTTACTATTTAAAATTCTTTCTTTTTCGTAAATGTAACATCTTTGTATTTAATGTTTCTTTTTTAAAGTAAACTAAATCTTCTATTATGTAAAGACTATTTTTCTCTGAAAAAAACTCTGTAACGTAACTTATTTACGTGCATTATTTTCCCAGTATATGCAATCTTGTGTGTTCAACTTCTAGTCTGAACTTTTCAATATGAATTTATGCTGCGCTATCCTTGTGCACATCCTTTTATTTCTCTAGCATTTTCTCTTTCATTTATGTGCATCTTTTATTCTTTTTTAGTTGCTTTTCTGTAGACAAATTGAATTTTATTCAACATTTTAAAGGAAGGAGCGAGGAGCGGCAGGCAGCAACCTATTGTCAATCAACTGTTGGTCAAGTTTATAAAACTATGCCATAACCCAGTTATAGCTGGAAAATGTCCGGAACATACATATATACATATGTATTTTCATGAGTATTCTTCAGAGTTTTTTGCTGTCTTTTTTTCTTAGTTTCTTTTATCCACTATCCAGTGGATCTATGTGTGTGTGTGGCATTGGGCTATGCGGTATGGGTTCTGCAACATGCTCAAGTGCTTGCTAACAAAGTTAACACAAGATTACTAATACGCACCATTGTACGTGACTTTTTGCTGTCAGCGTAAATCAAGTTTCATTATGTGCCAGGGAGGGAGAGGAGCAGCAGCAGCAGGAGGCAGGGTGAAAATGATGATGAAAATCTACAGATAGAAGAAGAAAATGGTAAGAGACTTTCCACCTGCAGGGCACAACTTTTGTGCTAATTGTAAGGCAGACAGAGTGGCAGAGAGGGAAAGGCAGGGAGGCATACGCTTATAAATGCTATACCAAAATGGTTTTTAGTCTTGAGGCAAGTATCGGTAGAGAGAGTCTGTGGCAAGTTTGTAGCATAATTAAAGCATAGACATGCCTCCTGGGAGCAAGGGCTACTAATGGCATTTGCATGTGAGGCACGCACACCCAATGGCTGGGGCAGCAGGCAGTCAGTCCCCACCTGCCAGAGGCAGTTACTACTAGAGTCAGTGTCCAGTGATAGATAGAGTATCTCATAGATATTTTCAGCAATTTCTAGATGGAAATGCAGCTACTTATTATACTATGCATCCCCAAAAGAATATCTGGGCGAAAACAAACACAAAAATATGTAGAGTGTAATAGACACGAGTATGTATGCTGCCCTCCATCTGCATCTCCCTGTGGGGGTCGCACCAGAACCCCAATCCAAAGACCGAGCTTGGCCTGATTTTTCTTAACTTTTTTTTCCGTGAGTTTTCCCTCCCTTCATATGTGAGTGGGGGTTTTGCCTGCTTTCCCTTCTCGTGTGTGTGCGAGGTTTTCTGTGTACCTTTTGTATCTCATTTGTGTGCGTGTGTGGGGGAAAAAGTTTTATATTTGAGTTCAAGTTTTTAAGAAGCTTTTAAATTGAAGCTCATGACACATTGATGGCAAATTGGGGGCATGCCACAAACAGACAGTCACCACACCTCTCTCACAGTCTCTCGCTCTATCTATTCCGATGAGGATCTACTATATTTATGGCACTTATGAGCCCCGGCTCTTGAATTTCACTTCATTAAAATAGCAACAGAAAGGGATATGGGAAAACAAATGACAGCAGCCAACAGCCAACAGCAGAGGCCAACATTTACATTGTGATAATAGGAAGTATCCACAAGATACTTCTTCCATACAAGATTAAATATTCAATTATATTTCAAGGAGCATTTCCATGTAGAAGCTGGGTGCGTGGTCCATAAATAATTAAGGATATTTAACCACAAAATGAAATATTACAAAGATACAGATACAGCTACAAATATGTAATGATAATGAGAATCTATAGAAATACCAGCCACACCACAAGAAGTGCAAGGAAAATGTCCCAGGTGTATGTCACCACAAGGCATGTGTGTGCGTGTGTGTGGCAAGAAATCACAGGAAAGGAGCAAAGGGCAGAGGGAGAGAGGGAGAGAGTCTCATTAACCGCAACACAGAGAAGAAGAAGAAGGCTGGAGAGCCAGCCAGCAGCCGCAGCAATGCATTATAAATTTATCTGCTTTCTCAGCCTTACATCAATGTACCACAGTGTACGCCTTCCGTTCCCACAGGTGCGGGAGAGTGCGAAAACTTGTCAATGCCAGAAGGACTTTCGAAGTGAAACAAATATGAAATCATTTGACCAACCAAAAAGGATATTTAGGATACGCAAATATATGCAAAGGTAAAACCTTTTAACAATACAGTAAGAGCAGAGTTAACTCTGGGAAAACCGCTTTTCTCCCTGCCTTGTGGTTTTGACTACCATTTTGCATTATCTCCTCCTAAGAGCTTTAGAGGCTCTCGCTGGCTATAGGCGCTTTTCCACTTGGCCAAAATGCATGAGGCATGCATGAAATGCGTTCGACTGATTTGCATTTTCTCTCGATGGAGGAGGGTGCGGAAAGGCCTCCTTGCATCCTGGCACTACCTGCTGCTATCAAATATTTGCCCTGACTGTGGCAAATGTGGCTTTTGTGGTCTTAGGCAGACAGTAATTCAATTAATATTTTACCTTTTCGTGCATCATGCTCACTCAATCTTCATGCCACACATACCTGAAAAATACAGAGCGAGAGACAGAGAGAGGAAAAGCCATTGTTAATATCACACACTCTTTGGATGCTGGAAAAGTTTTCAAGTAGGACGATTAAGTATGACACAAAGTTTTCTACTACTACATTTTGTAGCCCTCCAGAAAACCCTCGAGCACTAATAGCACGGTCAACGAGACGTATAATTAACGTGGGAGAAAAATGGGAGACAGCTGTGGCAGGAGAAAGTGCCACTTAAACGGTGGCTCCGGGGGTGGCAGTGAGGCTTAAAAACTAAAGAGAAAGTCAAACATTTGTCACTTTGGGCGAGCCGAGGTATCTTTCTGGTATTCTGTGTGGTATTTCTGTCTATTATTCCTTTTGCTTTTCCCACTTTTATTCCAAGTGGCATTTTTTTTTAGGGCATAAGGATGCCTTTTGGACTAGTATTTTGCGAGGATTTTGTAGTATTTAATGTCGTTTACCGTTTTTTTTAGTATTTTCATACTATATTTCTAGTACTTTTCTGGCATTTTCTTGTTTATATTATTTTTCAAGTAATGGAATATTTTTCTTTTAGTTATTTCTGGTTTTTTGTACTAGAAAATAAAATCTTCAATTTTCTTCATATTAGTTGAGTCTTTTATGTATTTTATCTATTATTTTCTGGTATTTTTCATTATCTCTATATTTAAAGTTAATCTGTTCAACTCCTTAAGGGTGCGCGATTTCATGCGAAACTGCCCCTGCCACCATTTGCCGCAAAACTTAAATAGCTGCACTTTTTCTTGGGGGTGCGTTGCTCTGATCCCTGCGTATGTCCCCATTTCTGTTCCCTGCTTCTGTCTCCCATCTCTCTCTCTCTCTCTCACTCCCTCTCCGTATATGTAAGTCATTAAATGAATGGCAGCACAGGCAAAAACCGCCGCCAGAATTCATCGTAGCACATAAAACGCACCACAGGCTGAAGGAGTCACACAGTCACAGAGAGTGAAAAAGCGGGAAGAGTCGTCGGCGCAGTCAACGCCAGACGTGAGTGAGCGAGAGATGAAGTGGCCCTGTCGCTGCTTTTGTCTTAAATTGGCTAATAAACTGCCATCTGTTGGCTGGGCGGCTGTCGGACGGTGGACGGATGGACGGGTGAATCTCTGGGCCATCTTTTGGTGGTGCTGTCCTGCGGGGGTAACGGGCGTCCTGGGCGTGTGACTTTATGCGGTTGGCAAAGTTGAAATGCTTGCGGCTTCATTAAGCGCTCATAACATGAAGCGCATGAAATTGAAATGTTTCGGGAGCTGCGGCCCAGCGCCATCTCTTCCATTTCAAATTTCTGCGCTGCACAGTGGACCAAAAACTATGGACCAGAAAATGGTGTACATTTTGGTGAGATTTGTACGGGCAGGGAGGATTTGGAGACTTATAGAAAGAACAATGCAGCTATAAAGGCTCACTTGCTTTTGGTTTGTATTTGTTTGTATTATTGTACGATGCCTAGGAGTAAGTATTCGACTAGTATTAACCAAGGATGAGTCTAGTACTTGTTTAGTATTTATATTTATATTCAAGTATTTTGTAGTATTTTCTGGTTTTTTACCTGTATTTGTTTAGTATTTTCTAGTATTTTTATATTTTTTTCTGGCATATTGCCTAGTGTTAAATTTTGATTTTTTTTATTAATTGTTGTAGTTTTTTCTGGTTTTATTATTTTACAGGAAATGTACCTTATATTTTATATATTTCTATTATTTTTATTTTGTTCATTATTATTCGTATGTATTTTTAAAATATTTATTTAATATTTTCTGTAACTTGTATATTCTCTTTTTACTACTTTTTTAAATTAATTTATTTACATTTTCCCTGCCTTTGAAACCAATTTCCCGCAAAAACTAGATTTTTGTTTAGAATTTAAATAAATAATCTTTTAAAATTGCTTAAAGTTTAAACATAATCAGGTAATAACGTCGACTCTTTTTTGTCCCTACTCCTCCGTCTCTGCTTATTTTCTCTGCCTTTGGATTTTGCCATGGTTTTGTGGCATCACCAACGTTATGTGTGGAAAATGTCTCTAATGAAATATTTCTGTGGTAAAGTGGAAAATTTTAATTAAAATTATAACTAACGCAACACACAGCATACAGCAGTGGCTTCACAGAGCAAACACGAATTAAGTTTTATTGAAAAATACTTGGCAGAACGAGAGGTCTGTTCTGGCCTGGTTTTTGTGCCACTAAAAATAGTAGATACAAAACGCACATAATTAAATCATTTTGTGGAATTCCCATTCGAACTTATTGATTCGCTGCATATTCATGGGAAAGCATTCATTTTAATTGCAAATATCATTCAAAAAGAGTGAAACAGAAAGAGAGAGTCCACAAAGTGAATGTCTTAATTAAAATAGAGAGCATTGATTAGTTTTTGTTGGCCATTAAGTGAACCCTGAAATGGAGGGCATAAGACTCCATTTCTTATGAATAAATTTGTGAAAAGTATACCCCTCAATAAAAGCGGGGTATTTTCCTCTGGTTTTATGATGTGGGTCGATGGATTAGAGTGGCAGAGAGAAGGAGATTTCCTTGCCACGCATACGCACACACAAAACTTTGTTGCGGCTTAAGTGCCGCGGAGAGCACATAAATTGTGTATGTTTTTTGCTTTTGTTTTATGTACACTCGCTCTCTCTCGATGGCTTTTTGTTGCTTATTGTCAAAGTTTCCTACCGATTGCAGCAGGCAGGCCAAGTAGTGCGTAAAATTTTCAAATCCGAAGTTGAGTCATAAATTTCCAAAATTATTGCCAACAATTGAAGTTTTCTAGAGTATACATCCGCTGTCCCTGGCATGATTTCTCAGTTGTAGGCTCTCTCTCATGGCTCCATAAATATCTTTTGTGTTTTTGGTTTTTTAATGGCCTTTTATTGAGTAATGTCTTTCGAAGAGATTTTATGGTCTGATTTCTAGAAAGAATATTTCTTAAGATTAAAGGATTCCCTCTACTAATGACAGAGTGGTAAATGGTTTGTTTGGCTTTTACTTAAGCATTTTCCTCCCGCTAGTAATTACAAGACACACATTCGGTCTTTGGTCCAAGTTTCTCTCGAAGCAAACATTTCGCTTTCAGTGGAACTTGCATCCTGTCCTTGCCCCTCTGTTTGTTGGCCAACAACTACTTGTGCAACAACTTCTGACAAACTCATTAACTCATTATCTGTGCAAGAAGTTGACACAACGCTCCAGTAACTTTTCCAGAGGCGACAGAGCAAATGGCAAATGATCATCTGCAGCAGCATCCAACCAAGACACACAAACTAAGCAGCCATTCCCGCCTTTAATTAGCTTTCATTTGCATATGACGATGATGATAAAGAACGTCCTGGCAATTGCATTATGCTTCAAGCCCGCATCTTCGCTGGGATCAATCTCCGGACTGACTGCCTGCCTGCCTCATTGGACACCTTAATTGCTGCTAATTGATTGAACATGGACGCTGATGATCCCGCCGCTGTTCTGTCCTGTGCTGTTCTGTTCTGTTGTGTTTGCCTTTCGCTGATTGCCTCAGATTTACGATTGACCAAAAATTAAATAAAAGCAAATTACGAGACACAGAATGAGCGGGTGCCTGTGTGTCCTGCTGTAAGTCCTTGCTGCCTGTTATCGCATTTACAGATCAGGGCGTGCGCCGCCGCTGCGCCTCTGGTCAACAGATTTTTTTTATTTCATTGTGCGCAACAAATTTGATTTAATTTTGGTTTATTTCGGCAGCCCAGCCCGGGAAAACCCCTTCTGCAAATCCTCGTATGGGGAAAATGCCCTTTTGTTGTTGGCTTAATAACAATTTCCACACAAAACAGCAGAGAAACAGAAACCATGTCCATGAAAATGGTGGCATGTCGAGTGTATTAAATTGCCATTTATTTGATTTTTGTTTTTTCCCCGCTTTTCCAGCTTTTGTGTCCTACTTTTTTATTGTTGCTTTTGCCCGCCTTTACATTTGGTATTCTCGGTGCTATGTTTTTCTGTTTCTTTTTTTTTGGGAGCATATTTTTTGGTGCGCATTTAAATAATGTTTATATTTGTACAACGGCAAGGATTTGTATTGTTTTCTGATATCTGTCTAAGGCTTGTGGGGTGGGATTGGTGCGTGAGACTTGTAGATGAATCAAGCTGTGACCCTGTGCCTTGGGGATTGTATGAGGAGAAGCAGTATGGCTGAGAAGGAGGAGCTTGATGATGGAGCAGCAGCTGCGTGTCAGAGGTCTCTGCAGGATTGGAAAGTCTTCTTCCGGGGGGAAATGGATGGATGACACGTGGAAGCTGAAAATCCGCATGGACACCAGTGGGGCTCTCATTCTGATTTATCTGGGAAATATTGCCTTTTACTTGTTCGGTATTTTCTGATGCTTTTAATATTTATATATATGTATTTATAAATATATTTTATATATTTTTATATTAATATTTGGTGTTTTATTGACATTTTCTTGCATATAATTGGCAACTGTATTTGGTAATTTGTATTTCATAAGATAAAAAGAGTTTTTTAGAAAGAAAAATAGTATCTATAATTTATTTTGGTATTTTTTGTAGTATTTTTAGAAGTTTTTTCTTTTATTTATTTAATTTTTTGTTTGCTTTTATTTTTCTAGTATTTTCTGGGAATTTATTTATTGAAATTATTCTTGCATCAAAAAACCCAGTCAATACCTTGTGAGCGTCTAATATTTTTACAGTATTTTTGGTATGTTCTTGAATTTTTTCTAGTATTTTCTAGTGTTTGTGCCTGCTTAGTTTTAATTTCTTTACTTTTTTAATTGGTGATTGCTTTCGAGTATATTTTTTAGTATTTTATATATTTAACCTTAATTTCTTAATCTCTTTTAGATTTCATGAGTTTTTAATGTTCCACCTTCATTTATTTTGGTTGTTTTCGGTCAAATTTCCTGTCTCATTTTCTTTTGGGTCAAGCAGCGCAGAAACCGAAGGAGTCGACTTGACTTTTATGGCGGTCATAAAAAGGATTTTAATGTGTTTTATCGCCCCCGCCGCCACTGATGGCCAAAAACGGAAGTGTAGCCAGAAATGCGAAAGCAAACTTCTGCTTTGCTGTCCTTCACATAAATCGACTACGAAAAAACATACTACAGGATACGACATGAGGGGAATGGGCGAAAAGTCCAATGGAATTATGCGTGAGCGCACATCAAATGAGGAACAAACGATGTTTCTTCGTTTTGCCGGCTACTCCTGGAATTTATGGCAGGACTTGGCCAGGACTTTTGCGTGTGGAATAGGGACTGCGAATGGGATCGGATAGGCCTTTAAGTCATTGACTTTTCCCGCAGCCAAATCAAGTCGTCAAGGACGTGGGCGGGCGTATGGTCGATGGAAGGCCTAGGGAAACAGTCAAATGAGCTGGCATAAATCCTCGCCTTGAGGCCAGGTCACTGCTGCTCTCTCTCCACAAAGTTCTGGCTCGCTCCGCTGACAATCTGTCAGGTGCCACTTAACATAAAGGTTCCGTTGCGGAGGTGGGGTGGGTGGTTGAGGAGGGAAGCTGTGGGTCGCTGTGGACCTGGTTTTGGTGTTTACCTTTAGCTTTTAGCATGCATGGAAATCCTTCAAAGCAATCAATTTGTTTTTATTGAATTTTCGGTGCTAGCCAAAGGAACGGAACCTCAGGGCAGGATACACCACTCCAGTCGCCACTTCCTGTGGCTGCACGAAGGACATTCATTTTGAGTACGCATGACACGCTTCAGAGAGAAGGAGGAGTAGCAGGAGCAGGATCAGCAGTGGCAATACCATATCCTGCTGTGCTGCTACCTGGGCGTATGAGTGACGTATGGGCTAAGCATTTGTTATGGTAGTGGAGACTACTCCCAATGGCGCTCTGGCTCCCTGGATCTCTGTGTGTAGTTTTCTCCACTAAAACATCTCCTTTTTATTGGTTTTTCCTGCTGGTCAGGGCAATTTTCATGTGTCTCTGGCTGTCAGAAATTGCTGTCTGCTTCTCAAAATAGAAAACGTAACTAACGTTAAGTATACGATGGGTCTAACAACACTTTTCTCTTTCAACTCCCTGTACCACTGTATTGTGTGGGTTTTGTTACCCTGTTTGGGGTCTTCCACCCATTGTTTGTGTTTGTCTCTACTTTTCCTTTCCTTTCTCATTTTTTTCTGTTGTTCTGTACCGCTGGCCCATTTTTCAAATAGATGTCTATCGGTCCTTGGCTCCTTTTCAAAGTTTTTGGCATTTTACATGTGCTAACCAACAAAAGAGCACATCGCTTTCCCTGCTCTACCACTTTCTCTGTGGATTTGGTGAGCGGATAACAGAATGTGTGGGTGAATGGTGTGCGGATAGCGGATGAGTGGGTAAATGCTGAGCGTATGAGTGAATGAATGTTTGAATGAGTGGTGTAACGTGGTGAATGTGGCTTTGGTTCTTCGATGTGGCTTTGCTGCGGCTTGAGTGCTGTTGGCTTTTGCCGCCCACCGATTGTTATCCCTCGGAAAAACACAAAAAGTGCAAAACCAAAAAAAAAACAGCAGTAAAGTGGCATGAATCAAAACCAACCATCGTTTGCTCTGTTTTTGTTTTTGTTTGGAGAGATACTTTTCAGAGATATTATTGGTTGGAAATTGAATTTAGAAATACTATGTTTATTTATAGCATATCATTATGCTATAATAATTTGCTTATTTTGTTGATTGATTTTCATATCAAATTTGTGTGTTTGAATTTCTATTTCCAATTTGCATCTGGAAATCCATTTTCAATCTTCTAAATTGTGTTCTGTGGGGGCGAAAAATGCAGTGGAAACGTAGAGGGTAAAAGGTCATTTTAATGTTTAATTTATTGTTAAAAAAAACGAGGACTTTAAACTACTATTTTGCTGGAATTAAAAATAAGATTAATCAATGAATATTCTTTTTCGACAATATAAATTATATTTTTTCACAGTATGCAGTTTCTTTCCATTTTCAACAAAAACTAAGCATTTCTTGTGGAAATCTTGTGCACAAATACATAAATAAAATGAGAGCCATGCCCACAATTATCACCCGCCCTTCCACAAGTTTGTAATTGTGTTTTGTGCTAGGTTTGGTGTTGAAATATTATTGTTAAGGGTAGCCTAGCCGTGTAAAACAATTCCTCTTTATTTTTTTTCGGTGGTCTTTGCTACCATTTCTCTTGTCTTTGTGCTACCCGCCCCCAACTCGCCTGCCTCCCTATGTTACGTCTCCCCCTCTACTGTGTATTTCTATTTCTTGCAATTATTATAAAATGCCGCAGACCCCAACCATCGAAGGACAAAAGCCGCACAGTTCTTAATGGTGGCGGTGGCGGTGGCGTCCTGCTCCTTGGAGACTCATTTTCAAGTGCTGGGCCGACACCGCACCGCCCAGCCTCAGCTCTCTCGGCCTCAGCCTCAGCCTCTCTGCCTCAGCCATTTGCTCAAGTGGGTCAGCGGCAGTCGGTCGCCCAAGTGGTGCTTTAGAGAGGCAGCAGCAGCAGAAGGAGGCAGCAGAATGTGGCAACAGTTCAAGGATTTTATTGTGGCAAGAGCATTGTAATTGAATGTGCAATGGCATTACGCAGTGGGAAGGCGAGCTCTAAACGCTGCATGCTGTGTGCCGCCTATTTGTATGCAACATTTAATTGCGTTTCAGTGCAGAGGGTAACCCTATTTCAATATTTTTTAGGATTTTTTCACCATTTCCGGAGAGCTCTGAAACCTTGAAAGTGATTTCTTTCTTTTGTGGTAGAGAACTTTGAGGAATTTTGACAGAAAATGAAATAAGAGTTACAATCCAACTAACTATTTATATTTATATCTATGTATCCATCTATCTCTAAGCGAATGCAAAACTATTTTTGCCAGATATTTGCCCTATAGATCCTCTATTTTAACATCTACAAATCAGCTTTAACACTTTTTATCATTCAGTTTTTGCTTTTTTTTTTAACACATATTTCGCTCTCTCTCTTCCTCTTTTACACTTGCTCTGTAAAAAAAAAACACTTAAAACCCCCCAAGCACGTGCCAGAAATCTAAACACCAGAGAAACAGAGACTCTTGTTGCAGAGGCTGTTGTTTTCATCACTTTTCACATTTCCGCTTGCCCTTCTTTTTCCCCTCTTTTCACTCTTTCATTGCTGGATAATCTTTTCTACTTTTACTACTATTTTCCTACTACTACTCTGCACTTGTTTCTCTGCCTTTTTTTATCAACTTAATTCACATGCCAGACGGTGACCAAATCTCCCCCCTGCTAGTACTGCTTCCATCCTGTATTTCCACTCAGAACTCAATCAACAAACTGAAGGACCCCGGACTGACCCACATTTTATGGCAAATTTTGGCCAAAAAGCACAGACCTCTACTCTCCAAAAAAAGGCCCACAAAATAAAACCCTAAAAAGGCAGAATATTTCTATATACTTCTACATATATATAGGATATCTGTATGTATGTTTTTTGGGGGGTGTGGCTACAGGGCGACGGCTTATCACTCGGGTTCCAGACCATTGCGTATTAAAAACATTTTTGTTACGCCAATAAAAACGAGCTGGAGTCCGGAGTCGGGAGTCGGAGGAGTGCAAAGAATTTTGCATAATTCGTGGCCATAAAAAATGAGACTAAAAGCAAAAGTTGCTGTTGACAGAATTTTCGTTTTCGGGGTTTTCGGTGCGGGGCGTCAAAAACTAGATGGGAGAAATTGGTTTGGTGTGCGAGGGGAACGCCATTTGGTTTATAATTCGAGGTCCTATTTTGATGTGTGTCCTGCAGACAGTGAGGGTTTTAGGGGATTTTTATTGACTACAGTGAGAGAACAGGGGGTAAGAAAGAGTTGAACTTTGAGAGGGGAATGATTATTTATGGAAAATATAGGAAATATGCATGGGAAATATATGGAAAACTAAACTCAAATTTAATTAAATAAAAATATAAAACATAAAAAATTATAATTACAAAATATAAATAAGAAACTAAAAAAAAGAAGTTAACCTTAAAAAAATATTATTAAATAATGTATATATATATATCCAGAGTAAAAAAATGAAAATAATTATATCAAAATATAAAAATTAAATAAAAGCTTATTGAAATATTAAATCTAATAAAAATATTGAAAACATTTTTTTCATAATTTTTGTCATATTTTAAATTAATTTTTGTTTAAATTTGGTTTTGTTTTTCTTTGAAATCAGCAGAAATTATTGTGTTTCTTACGGTGTGTGTTTTTTTTTTAAATTACCCAAACGGAGACAGAGACAAAAGTCATTGGAATGTGAGGAAAAGTCATTGGAGTAACAGAGAAATGTATAACGAAATCAGCAAGAGGCAAAGGAGTAGCAGCAGAAGTCGCTGGAGGTCTAGAGAAATGAATGCTACAATGGCTCATGTGAGGTCGAAGGTGGAGCAGGAGTTGGAGCAGTAGAAGTAGAAGATATCGCAGGAAAAGTCCCATGAAAGAGGCATCCGAAAAGGATGTGCACAGCAGACCTCTGGACATCAAACTTCCTCCTGGATGCTGTTCCCACTGGTGGCTGGTGCCTGATAGACGCCTGATGCTGTAAATGTGCTCGTAGATTTGAGGCCATTGGGCATCCGAGAGCCTCCAGAGCAGAGCGTTGGCCATTTGTCAGATGAGAAAAAAGCCTGGCACAGAACTATGTGTGCATGTATATTGTTTGTCATTAACAAGGTCGAGCAGAAGGAGGAGCAGCAGTAAGGAAGGCAGTAGCAGCATGAATGAAGGAAAAACTAAACTCGCTTTGATGAAGGAAAGCTGTTACACAAACAGAGCGAGAGAGTGAGAGCGACAGAGAGCGACAGAGAGCAACATAGATATAACGAGAGAGAAAGATAGATGGGGAAAATGCACGGGAAAAGTTGTGCGGAAAGTGTTAAGCGCGCGGACCGTTGGTCCTGACCCGCAAAAAAATGAAAAAAATAAAAACGCCTGACATTAATTTTGTTTTCATAACGTGAATGCCAGAATCCTTCAACCCTTCAACCCGTCAACCCCTTCCCAGGCCTTTCAGTCGCCTGCTTGCCTGCCAAATGAAGACACTTTGTTGCACTGTTTGTTGCCCCTGGTTTTTCCTTTCTCTCTCTCTTACTCTTTCAGGGTTTTCCTTCACTTTTTGTTGTGTGTCTCTTTGCAAGCCAAAGCGAGAGCTTGATTGACATGATGTCTGTCTGTCGTGTGCCCTGCTGCCTCTCTGTTGCCTTTCATTTCGTTTTGGCCAACTGTCCGTGACATCAAATAACAAAAAAACGAAGAAGAAAATCATGAAAATGAGTGAAAGACCCAACGACAACAAGTGTAAAAACAAATTAGCACATTTTGCAGATCTGCTGCTTCACAGAGCTGCTGCTGTTGCTCGTTGGCTGCTTGGGATTCTGATGCATTTTTGACAATGAAACTGCAGATGACGTCCTCCCTGTCAAAGGCGACAACAGGCAACAAGTCAAGGCTGAAAGAGCAGGCTAACAGTGAGAGAAAAGTGAGGGAAATAAGGACTAAGACTGGAGAGAAAAATGAATGGAAATGAGGTTCAATCTGGAGGATCTTTCTGAAGGAAACAGCAGACCAGGAGCAGCTGCGGGGGAGTCTCTGAATCTCCAAAAAAAGGCCTGAAAGAAAATGCAGAAAATACCTCTAAAAAGTGAGAAAGAAGGCGGTAAGAATATACTAAATATACGCCCAAAAAGTTCCCATTTCTTCCGCCTTCCATCCAGGAAACATGCCCGCCTTTTCTGCTGTGTATGTTTCTCCTGTAAATTAACTTAAATAATTCTCTGCCCAAAAAAGAAATAAAAATAACTGGGTTACGGGAGTAAATAACACACGAAAAAAAAAATCTCAACAATTCCTGGGCTGCTGTGCTGCTGGGGTGCAGACTGCTGCCAGCCTGCTATTCAGGCCACAGCTCTACAGAGTCACGGGGTTCTGCTATTCATGCCACAGATGTAGTCAAGGGGCAAGCCCCAACAGCAGCAGCACCACACACACACACACATTTCGTATTACATTTAATTTATTTAAAGCTTGCATTTTCACACTCCAACGCTCCTGGCCTTCCCACTGTGGCGGTACTCTTTTCCAGTGAATTTTCCACCAGTGAGTGAATATAGCGTTGAAATCAAGGATAATGTTTTGGGGGTTCCGTTCCCATTTTTGTTTTCGGCATTGTTTCGGCGTTGATTTGCATAGAAATCGCGAGGCGAAACAACGGAACAAAAGCGCAGGACGGGCTTTAAAACTGCGTTTTTTTTTCCTGAATTGATTTCAAGGTTGAAGCAGGCACATCACCCTCCCGAAAAGGGGGATGGAAAAATGTAACTGCAAAACGGAAAAGTTCTCTGTTGTAATTATGGAAATTCGTGGAAAATGATTGCCACAGAGAGTGAGAGACTGACTGCAACTGAGTTTCCCTCATTTTCCATTGCTCATTGTTTTCTCAATGTCATTGTCGCTTGTGGATGCCGCTGCTGCCGCAGCATGATGATGTTGCATGCATTTCCTTGTTCATGATGTGCATTCGGTGGCATTGTTTGGGGCATTACGTGGTGATAGTTATATGCCGCTTTTATGTGTGGCATCTGCCTCGTGCCTCGCCTGTCTCCCCGGCTCAATGATTTTCATGATTTTTTCTTTCTTTTTTTCCTGTGATTTCTCTTTGTTTTTCTCTCCCTATTTTTGTGTGCTTTTTTCGTGTGTTTTCTGTTCATTTTCAATTAATCACAAGCCTTCCCTCCCCTGTGAATGGTTTGTGCCACATAATGTGGCATATTTCAAGGTCTTTTTTCTTTCTCTATCGAAGTGAATGCCACTTGAATATGGAAACTACAGCCGAGTGAATGAATGAATGAATGATTGAATGCGGGGAATATTAATTGCCATTGGACGGGGCCCCTTGCCCCCATATTTCTTTCCGTCTGCCATTGTGCTTCCTTTTTCTGCCTCCTTTTTTGTTGCTGGGTTGTCAACGGCATTGTCTTACGATAAGAAAGATTCGTCCTGCTCCTGCTCCTGCTGCTGCTGCTCCTGGATATTATTGACAGGGCAACATAATAAACATAAATCAAGTGTCGCGCTAGCTGGTGGGGGCATTGTACTCCCATAGCATCGCTGGGCAGGCGGCCTGTGCCACACATTGCATATCATACTCGTCATTGTTTTTATTAACGAAATACCAGACCAGAGAGTGCGCGAGGGCAAGAGAGAGTCCTTCATCTCGTAAATAAAAGGAAATATAATTCCGCTCTAATGAAATCCTTGCCTTGTGTGGGGTATGTGTGTGGCCATGCTTCTTGTGTGGCATGTGGCATGAATTTTACTGCTTACTTTCTCTCTGGCTTTACTTAATAGATATTTATCTGCAGATTTTCGTTGGTTCTTTAATTTTGTTTTCTTTCCGGAAATTGATTTTCGCAAACAATCAACAACAATGCTCGTATGCTCGTAGTAATTTCTTTGCTCCAATTAAAGCACTTACGAGCAAATGCCTACATCATCATCAAAAATGTGTGCTCCAAATGAGTTTTAATCTCTCTCTGTGTGTCAACATGTTTATCATCGCGTTGTAAGCCATCATTTTTTAGCACAGACTTGGACTTTGTTTTTGACACAAATTTCCATACACAGATATTATATGTACATATGTATGTACTTTCTGTGATGTTATTAACTCGTTGTTTGCGAGTCGCTTAGAAAACACCAAAAGAAAATGTCAAGGGTGGGAAAATACTTCAAAATTAAAAGATGACTGTCACGGGGGTAGGAGAGGGAGAGACTGTTGCTGTTTGTTGTCTTTGAGATACTTTTTGTGTCACTTTTTGTCTTCAAAATGTCAGTCTCTTAGGGGAATTGATTAAGGAAACAATAAGGATAAATGTAGAAGCTATGGCAGTGAAAACGTAGAAAATGTTTAAGTGAATATGTGGGAGATATGAAAGTGAAAGATGGAGCTGTGTTTGAGGAGAATGTAAACTTTTGTCCTCTATTAATTAAGAAACAGTTAACTGGGAAGTACCTTAAAATAATGAAGGATCGTTCTGTAAGTGCTGTTTGCTTAAAACAGTGTCCTGTCAATTTTGTTTGCTAAAGGGAAAGTCATGTAACTGATTTATGCTTCAAAGAGAGTCCTGCATGTACAGCATATGCGTAAAGGATAGTCAGGCGGATTCCCTCACTCTCGCAGAGCCCCAGATCTCTTTTTTTTAACCGTATTTTTATGACATACATCCGCCGCGAAACTCAAACCTCAAAGCCCGAATTGAAGCTGACAGACAGTAAGACCTCAAACCCCTACTGCCCGTCACGCATTGATATTTAATGGCACTTTAGAGGATTAGAAAATTTGACTTGAAGGAGCACTTGACTTTTCCACGGAAAAAGCGTTAAACGAGCGCCTTGAGACCCAGGCTCTGGGAAATTTGAAAATGTGCCAGAAATGTGGCTACATGTGGCGTATACTTGATAAATGTAACATTTTAAACGCGTTCACATTTAAATCAATATTTATGTGGGGTTTTTTCTCTTTTAAACATATTCTTTTATGCAAATATATATATAAATATTTTTATTAATTATAATTGCAAAATGGATGCCACAGAGCGGCGTTCCACAGAATGGATTCGCAAATACATTTATCACGTGTGCAACTTTTTTTTTGTTAATTTTTGTTCCATGGGCAAAACGAATTGCTGCTCATTTAATTGCAGCCACAATGAAAATTTACGAGGCGACACAAAAAAGGAAAGGGAAGCTCTTCTCTTCAATCTCCCCTCCTCCTCTCTGCAATCTCTCCACCTCTCTCTTCAATCTCCTATTAATCTCCTCTTCAATCTCCTTTTTCCATTCCTCCGAATGTCTGACATTTTTATGATAATTGAAAGTGAAAACAGGATTGCAGATTGCATCCCATAAACATAAACATATATAGTCCTTGCGCCATAAAAAGCGAAAAGTATCTTCGTTTAATTTCGCTAATCAAAGAATTTTCCCGCCCCCACACTACTCATAAAAATTACACTCGTAAACCCAACCCCCTACTGACCCCTTTTTTTTGGGGATATTCAATTACACTGACTGCCAAAAACTATGGAAATATGAAGCTGTTAAAAGATAGCCTAAAAAAAAAAGAAACAAAAAGGAAAGGACAATCCCTAATTAATTTCCGATTTTTGTCAATCAGAAAGAAAAGCACAAAAAAAGAACAACCGAATTCGTGTCATAAATTTGTGATTTTCTTTATGCATTGTTTTTTGTGTTGTAGGAGAGGGTCTGATACGCGAGTAATAACTGTAAAATATATATATATATTTCCTGGCGGAAAAAAGCAATTAATTGGAACTGCAGACCGTTCAGCAGCGGCAGCATCAGCATTCATTCAGCATTCATTTCCATTATGAATATGTCAATGCGCCAGAGAGGGGGAAATTCATCGAAAAAACTACACAGATGAAAGGTCCAGAAACGCTATCATTGCGGGAGAAGTGCAGGGGGGAGCAAGTGCACTACCAAACGGTTAGAGCCCCTCTTCACATGTGCCCCATG
Organism: Drosophila helvetica; assembly: GCA_963969585.1. Classification (NCBI taxonomy): domain Eukaryota; kingdom Metazoa; phylum Arthropoda; class Insecta; order Diptera; family Drosophilidae; genus Drosophila; species Drosophila helvetica. Next base: position 5,604,939 of record OZ018403.1, read on the forward strand.
TGCCATGTTTTAAACGAATTTAATTATTGTCCAAGTGCTGAAATATGAGGCAACATTTATTTATGGGACATGCAATGGAAACAGGAACGAAGGACTCCTACTCGTTGGCAGTGGATTGGAGTAGGAGTCCTCGTCGTTGGGAGCCCCAGACAGAAGCACAGGACAGCAGAGGAGCTTCATTTCTGTCTCTTTATTTTTATAGTGCATGTGTGCTTGTTTGTGCATTCAATGTGGATGTGTACCTGTAGGAGGGTCCACCTGTCCCATGCCTCCTGCCTCTGTACCTCTTTGGATCACTGGGCGTATGAGTTATGGTCATTGCTGGATATGGGAATGGTAAAGGGGTATGGATGATGGGGCGTATGATTAATATTCAATTACAAGGGAGAGGATATTCTGTTTGCACTGGAAAAAAAAGCTCTACATGCAACAGCAGTTTTCTCTTCTTGTTTTCTTTTGTGCTGTATCGATAGGAAAAACTTTGCTAATTGCCATCATCAATGGCACCAGGAATGGCACTTTTCTGTGCTCTTAATCGTGAAAATAGGAAACCAAAAATAGAACGAAATGAATTGGGAGAGTTTCTACCACTGGATACCTCTTTAAAAAATGAATATTATATGTAATGGGGAAAATGACATTCATTATGGATATTTCTTCAATACATTCTATCAGTGTTTTATGCTTTTACATGGCAATGTCCATCTGCAGTCAGTGTTTGTTGAAAAATCCTACTAAAATCGACTGGAAAACAAATTTTTCGCTCGAAAATTGATTGAAATTGTATTATCTTTATAAAAACCATTGATTTGGAAAAGGGTATCAAGCGCCAAAAGGTATTTTTGAGCTGTCTTAAAGATATCCTTAAGGGTATCTAAAGCTGCGAATGGCTTTTACTTTTTGTTCCTTTTGTTTTGTCGTCTCTGTTTGTTAAGCAAATTTGTTTTTGTTTCTGTGTGCTGCTGCTTCGTTGGGCAACATGTGCCTTCATTTGATTTAATTTTCCGCACAGCCAGTGGGTAAAAGTGGAGGAAAACACTGTGCCACAACCCGCGATTTCTACACAAAATACACACTCGAAAACCAGAGGGAGAATTGCGGTGACTAATTATAATATAAATTTAAATTTTTTAAGCCAAATTTAGACCAAAAATGAAGATGAATAATAGCGAAAAATTGTTGAAGAAAATACAAATATAGAACAGTGAAAATAAATTCTATTTGATTTAAACATTAATTCATGATTTATTGTGATTACTATTCAGGGAATATAGTGTTGTGTGTGTTTTTCTTATCAAGAACTAGAATTACTCTATGGTAGAAATTTGTGGAATTTTTCCGAGAGTTTTCTTTAGTAGATATTATCCGTATCCTTAAGGATTCGTGGATTGCGTGTAGTTTTCGCATGAGAATGAATCAAAATTCATTTGCCATTTGACAAGGCCAATGTCCCATGATTTATGGCTGCCATTATTTTATGTTTAGCTGCACGGATTCTCTCCCTTTCCGTCTTCCTCTTGGATTCGTGACATATTATTAAGTACTGCAATTGCTTTTGGATGGTGGGACGGCTGAGCTTTATTTTGGGGCATAATTTCCATTCTTATCGTAGCACAGTTTATGGCAGCAGTTTCCCACTCTAACGTGGAAATGCGGAAAGTGGAAATGGTGTGTTCGTGTGAATAGTTGTGCTGTTAATTTCCCAATGGAATTGTTTTTGTTTTTCATTTATTTTAGTTTGCCATTCGAATTAAAAATTAATTGCTATTTTTATGGCCAAAACCCAAAAACCTTTTTATGTTTTGTTTGTTGTGTTGGCACACATGCCCCTGCTCTTTGCTCTTTCTCTCTATCTCTCTCTTTTGCTCTTTGTTGATTGTATTTTTTAATGACGTGTGCAATTATTTGTTTGTTTGTTTTACACATAACAAATGCAGCACAGCACTGTCGCGTCGCACGATATGTATGCAGTGAAATTAATTAATTATTGTGCTTTAATGAACCCTTATGTTGTAAATCAAATGAGAATCCTCTGTGTATTTCTAAAGCTCTGCATGAACACACCACAGTCAAAAATACCCTCGATGGCAATCGGTTCTCTTCTTTTGGTAGCTTCGATCACTCGGATCAAGGTGAATTACCTTATAAGGTGACGTTCACCACCCACCTGCTCGAAGGTGAAACGCTTGCTATCCCTTTCTAGCGCGGCTTTTCCATTCCTTCATTCTCTTCCTCCACGCATGTACCATATCGTCAGGTATAATATTTGTCTGTGTATTTCTACGAGAATTAATCTTTCAATCGCCCCATGATGTATGCGTTCTTTGAGAGCTAGTACACCAGTAAGCCCATCAAGTTTGACATTTATTTGCTTTATGCACAACAGATCAGACGTTATTAAACTAGAAATGCTAGACCATAAGCTATCGAACTTATTACCCTATTTCCAACTACATATTTCGACAAACTCCCTCAATAATTGCGGCAATTTCTCTCCCTAGTCGGCTTTTGAGTAAATCATTATTGAACTGCTGTCAATTTTCAGTTCATGCATTCATTCATTTCCATTGCATTCATTGATTTCATGGGAAATTTCATTCGCCGTCTGCTTAATGAACGACAAAACCGAAAGCATTTATTAATTGATGCATTTAAGTGGATGCCTGATTGCATGTACAGCCAAAAGTATGTGTGTATGTGTAACCAGCTGTCGTCGTTGCCTCTTTGCCAGCGTCATCCTGTCACTCTGACACTCTGCCACTGGATGCCAAAATTTTGCATATTAATTGCTCATTAATTGCTGATTAGCTTCCAAGTGGCAGGCAGGCAGCCCGCCACACAGCGGCTCATAGTGCCACAATAATCTCGGTCTTAGGCATCAACTAATCTTTGGACTCAAGGCATACGAAAAACTTAGTTGCGACAAAATGTGGCAATCAATCAAAAAGGCTGCGGGCGGGCGGTGGTCCGATACTTTCGTCAGCAGCAGCGCAAATACTTGCAATTAAGCATTATTAATCACAGCGACTAAGCAACGCAACAACACCAGCACGAGGGGCACTAGCGCGTGGGAGGGGCCACTTCCGGCTTTTGGCAAATAATTACAGTGGTCATCGCCCCAGGATCTGAGAATCGGTGAAGCCCGGGGATTCTTGGGATTTCTGGTTTCTGGTCAGTGCGCTAATGTGTGCGTATTATTTTCCCATCAGAATTAATATTTAATTAAAAGTCAAGTGCGTGTGGGCAAGAAAAGTTCCGTTTCCTTTCGCCTGTCGTCATGGTGAACGTTTCTGGTTGTCATGTATATACATATACTTTTTTGGGCATGAAATCTGAATGCTTTTTAGGGATAGTTAGAGGGTGGAAATAAAGGTGGAATTTAGGGGAAAGTGTGGAAGCTTTCGGCTTACATTTAAATCTATTATTCCCTTATTTGTGCAAAAATTGTTCTGCTATTTGATCATGATTACGCAAATGCGTTCGAAAGCACTCACACACAAAACAATTCAAATTCGAATGAGAATCAAAGAGCTGGAGTTCATTGTTGGGTGGGGGAGTTCAGAGATCGCAATCCGATTTATGCACTAATTGCGATGCTCATGTCAGGCGGCTCTGTCGAGTGTCGTCTGTCGAACAAAAGAACTGTAGTTGTGTGTGTGTGGGTGGCATCAATCGAGTGGCACAATAATTCTTGGCCAAAACACTTGACTTGTGTGTTGTGTGCGTGCCAGCCTGCAAATCGGCAACTAATCAATCAATTGAATGGGTGGGGGCGGCCATGTTCCACTTTTTTTTCTGTGGTGGAGGCCTACTCGATGGATGTTTGAGTGGCATCCCCATATGATGGATTGGATTGGCCCGAACTTTGATTTTGATTTGGATTTCGATTTGCAGGGGGCAAGCGAAACTCTCATTTGGAAACCCAACAGAAAACCCAAGAGCAGAAAAAAACTCTCTACGAATTTGTGGAAATTGTGTAGTATCTTTGCATCTTCTAAGTCCCATTTCAAGCGTCAATCTTCCATAGCAAAAATTAGCCAAAAAGAAAAGCGTGAGTTTTCCTCTAATTATAACATGATTTATGACTCAATTACCGTTTAATAGTCCGTTTCAGGGCTTATCCTGACTTTGATTTGAACCAATGATTTTCCTTGGATTTTCCTTCTCTCCTCTTGTCACACTTCACTTCACGCTTTTCAACACCATTGGCGGGGGAAAAGCTTTCTGCGGAAAATTTAATTTTCTTTAATCTTTCTTTTCACTTTTTTTTTTTTGCTGGAGAGAAAAGCCTCGTTTTAGGCATTCGCTGGAGCTGGTGCCGCTGCCATTTGGCGGCCCCTGACTATTTATTTCTATATATATTTATTTTTATTTTTTTTTTGGTGGGGCAAGTTGGCGCCTATGCCACACACACACGCCACGCACCCTGGCACACATACACTTTCCCCCCGTCCGGAAAATGGGAGGAAAACACTTGAAATTTGTTGGCTGCCTTAGCGCGACTTTCCGGTTAGCGAATTCTTTTGTTGAGGGGTTTTGTATCTTTTTTTGGAGACGCTTTTCTATCTCCTTTTCAGAGGGTATCTTTTTTAAGAGGGTATCTTATTTTCGAGGGTATTAGCCGGATTGTAGGATGCTGCTGTATATCCTGCGGATTGGTTCTTTTTTTTTGGGTCCGCTGTTTTGGTTTCTTTTATTTCATTCTTTGTTTGGTCCTTCTTTTTATTTTTTGGGGCGTTGCTTTCTCTTAATTTTTGGATTGTTGCAAATGCAACAAGGGAATCCCCGTGCACACACCCTCACGCACACAGCCTTAATCCATGCACTGATGCACCCACACAAACACACAGATGCACAAATACACTTCTCGATGGAGTTTTATGATATTTTTTTGGTGGACAGTGCGCGACGTACTGCGTTGTTCGTCGTAACCGTTTACTCCGATGTCGGGCGTTGTGGCGGACGCCTGGCTGCCGTTTCGCCGTTTCGCCGTTTACCGTTACGTGTTACCACACAACACAAATATCGAACGTGAACTGACGACATGAAGAACGAAATCCGAGGACCATTGGAGGATTTTCACAGGAGGCATGGCATCCAACGAAGGCACGACACACAGAGCCCCAGAGGATGTGTCTGGTCTGTCGTTCGTTTCATCGGGTGGCTGCTGGCTCCTTCGTTTTTCGTTTTGCGAGCACCCAGGCGCCAAACGGTCACAGGGAGAACTACAGAGCAACAGCGAGAGAGAGAGATGAGAGAGAGAGAGGCGTTGCTGAGATGGGGAAATATGGGGAGAGAGCATGTCCCATTATTTGGAGGAGATATGTCTGAATAGTGGAAAATTTACCACTTGGAGGGATAGATGAAAATTTCCAAATGTTTTAGAGGGACACAATTTTCAGGAGTTCGAAAATAATTTCGTATGAAACTTGTTGCTAAAGGAAAGCGACTTATGGAGGGAGTCCTTATAGCGATATACAAATGAAATTGAAAACAACCGAAACAAATAAAAAGTTCGGTGTAGGAATACGATATGTTTTTTAACTTTTGTGGCGAATAAAGGATAATGCAGGAAAGGAAGGTAAGTAAAATAAATATATATATGTATGTATTGCATAGATTATGCATACGCATAAATAAACGTGTTCGAACAATTCCAAGATTTAGGTAAGGTATTTTGGATTTATATTGCTGGTGGTGGCTCATCATTAGTAAAGATGAACTACAATTAAAAAATCGTTTCTGCAGGATTTTCCTACGATATTGGTAAAAACGTATGGCCTTTAATAGGCCATTTAATGACATTATTCGGGTTTTAAATGCAAAAATAGTGAATTACAAAAGATTATACTTTGATTTAAACATACAATTTTTTTTTATACGCCCTATGTGACAAATTAAAAACACTTTAAAATAAATGTATAATATTAAATTTATGGGATAAATATTTTATATGCTTATGAGTTTTTAGAAAATATAATTAATTTAAATATGAAAGTATGTAATTTAAATATATAAAATATGTATTTGGAATATGTTAAATATTTAAATGGAATTGTTTTATATTAATTTCAAAACATAAGTAAATAAAAAAATATCCTTCAACAATTTTCCCTAACGTAGAAAATCTATTGGTATACATTTTTAAATCTCAGTGTGAATATTACAAATTCCAACATTTTTTCTCTGGGTCTACATACGACTATGTAGAAATATAGTTCTTCATTTAATGTACATACATTCCACAAAACGAATTTTACCTAGATAGTAGAAATTGTAGAAATACGGATACAGAGGATACACACTAAGAAATACATTATTCTCTTCCCAGGAATTTTCCAGAAATTATCTTCTGACAGCATTGCTAGTTTATTCAGTAGAAAAACCATGTAGCGTTTCCTCTATTGTTCGAATATTTTTCAGAATAAAAGGGAAATTTTTTATTTTTGAGAAAAATACTTTTAGACACGGACACGGTACCAATTTTTACCAAAATTTTCCAAAGCTAACTGAAAGTTTCACAAGCTTCCTTGGAAAAAGTTACAGTCTGAAAGAAAATTCGTCAAGCTTTTTGTAGAACTAAGCACAGCAGATGGAAGTGCTTTCAAAGCTTCAAAGGAGCTTTACAAAAAGTTTCCTTTTGAAAAGTTTGATGAAACATAAAAGTGTTGTGGAACTTTGAAGTGATACGAATATTTTCCGATAGGAAAATGGTTAATTTGGAAATTGTTTAAAGTAGTACGTGAGTTCTCCGATAGAAGAAAGGCTGTGATTCTAGAGTGAAATCGTCCATTAAGTTTGAAAAACGTTTCCTTTATATGAAAAAGTAATAAAGCTAAAAAAACCAAAAGGAACGAATATTTTTCTTTCTTTACGAACATTCACAGTGCCTTTTGTTCTTCCATAAACCATCCATTGGAAAGGTGTCCTCTTTACAGTTGAGCAAACCCGTGGTTTTACTCACTTTGTCATCGGCAAAAGGTCTGTGAAATTCTTCTGGTATTTATGGAGCGACAGGCCAGCAAATATTACGACGAAAACTGCAGCCAGGTGCCAGAGGTTGTGGCATCCTAGGGGGGTCTGTGGCTTGTGGCTTCTCCTTTAACTTTTTGCTTACTGCTCATTTTTGTCAAAAAAAAAACAAATAAAAACCAACCGAGTGTATAGATGTCATCTGCAGGTAAAAGCAAATGCATAATTCAATTTTCGATTTTTGTTCGGTTTTTCTTCAATATTTTCCGAAACGCAACGAATGACCTGTGAATGGCCCACTAAATATCGAGGTCAATGGCCAGAAATGAGTGAAAGAAAAACGAGTGGAAGTTCCCCAAGGCGGCGGAACTAACGAATGATTCCGGAGGGGGAAAGCTGTCTGTGGCATTGTGTGTGTGTGTGTGTGTGTGTGTGATGCATCCTGCTGCTGCTGTAAGTGCAACTGCTGGCTGGCTGCTGTTGCAAGGCTGACCTTATAAATCATAATTTCCAACAAATAAATCCTTCACGGACAATTTAACAATGCGGCCCCGGGACCCCAGAAAAAAACTGCAACAGTCGTCGAAGGTTCTTGATGGAGGGGTGGAGGGGGTTGGAAATTTCTGTTTCTGTTTGTGATTTTTGGTTTTTTTTTTCTTTTGAGAGGCCCAAAGGAGAAGCGGAAATGGAGTTTTTATGTGTGTGTATGTGTGTGTGTGGGGGGGGTGGATGATGTATGAATTAATGTGGGAAATGGATATTAATTTGTTCGGGGCATCTCTCATGTGGAGCTGTGATTGATGGCTCATCATTCTCTTCCTTTCCTTTTTCTGCTAATAACACACCTTTTGACACTGAAATTAGAAATGGAATCCCATCAGAGGAGCATCCTTCTCGCATCATTTCAAATGTGCTTTGTGTGGATGCCAGAAATATGCTGATGCAATCGTTCTTGGGGGGGGGAGGGTTAGTACGTATTTTGCAATCTCTGAAGGCACTTATCGACCCAATGAAATGCACATAGAACAGTTTCAAAGTTCTGGTCTTTCTGTTGTTGATTTGATGTGTGTCTGTGTGTTTGTGCGTTGTGGTCTAGTAGGAGCTCCTCTAATACCTATCTGGTTGCGGTTCTGCATCTATGCATCGATATCCATACCATCCCAAAGTTTGCTCACAAAAATGTAATTTACGCACATTTCGGAGATGAGCAGAAGGACAGCCAGGAGCCAAGAGATGGATGGGAGAGCCAGGAGATGGAGAGCACAGCCTAGAGAGGGAAAAGTAGTGGCAGAAGGGGAGAAGAAGGATCGGGGAAATGTAACAGGAGAGCCAGGAAAAGGGAACGGAGCAGGCGAATGAATGGGGCCAGATGTCAGTCGAGAGAATATTTGCGTAATTTTGAACTTGGCATTTGGACAATTGTGTGTTTGAATTTGTAGTCCGTGCAGCGAGACCCATGGCCATGGCATACCCTCCGTTGCAGTGGGCCCTCTCTCTGCCTCTCTCTCTTAACCGATTTCAAATAATCAAACATTTGACTAGCATTTTGGCTCCATTCGTGCAGCAGAAAGGGGAGGGCACTACACCCAAACAAAAACACATCCGAGGCACGTTGACATGTGTGCCCCTCCCTTCCTCCCCTCGCTGCAGAGCTAATTAAAGCGCGCACGCGTGTGTGATATGCCACGCCAGATGTTGTTGATGCTTGTAGATGTCTCAAGACCCCAAACGACAGCAGAAGCAGAAGCAGCGTCAGCAGAACTGAGCATAAGAGGAAGGGCATGCCGCGAGAGTAGACGCAGGAGATACCCAGGAAGATCTACGGATCCTAGGGTAGTATCTAAAGACTTTAAATGATGAAACTGTCTTCTGTTTTAAAGGAATTTCGTGGGATTTAGCTAGAAAGTAGAGTAAAGCTAAATTTACTTTTGAAATGGATTGTTTTTAAATGGATCGATTAGTATCTAATTTTGAAGCTTAATATATAATTTTTGGAGGAGATTTGGAAGGCTCAGATATATATTCCACTTCCATTTAAGTGGAAAATTCCTTCACAAACGAGTAATCTACGAGAGACATATACAGGACCCCTAAAGCAAACTGTTAAAGGCTTTCCTTCCCCTTCTTCAGCATCTTCCCCATAACCATAATTCCATCACTTTCAGAGGCCCCACAGGGTACCAAATGCTACATGTCTTAGGGGAAAACTGTAGGAGAAACAGTGGCAGTGGCAGGCAGCAGTGGCAGCAGAGGCAGTAGCAGAAACAGAATCCATGCCTCCCTGCGCTTTATTCTAATCTCAACCGCAACATGTTTTAAATTTAGCATAACATTCGGAGGCACCACAACACGACAGGAAAGAGGCATGGACATGGACTCTCTCACTCTCTCTGGCTCGCGGGGATGGGATGGGATGGGATGGCGGAGATCTATATGGCTCGTGCGGCAACTTTATGCAAAGGTCGCCTCATCAACAACATCTTGGGGACCTTTGGAGACTGGGGGAATGGAGTATTGGGAGAGTGAAACTTGGGTCTGGATGAGGATGAAGGGATTCCTCTACCTTCGGGGTATTTGAACTGCGCTAAGATGGCAGCAGAGGCAGCAGAGTGCCTCGCGTGTTGTGTTTTGATTTGATTTTTGTCGCCGCCGCCGACAACGACGACGCCATCAAAAAGGTAAACAACAAGAGTATTTTTTTCTCTTTTTTTTGAGTCTTTTTGTTTTCTCTTAGGCTGAAGAAAATGTGCAAGAAAAAGTGGGAGAAGAAATATTAAAGTAGGTACATACAAGTACTTGAAAAATTAAATATTTCTTGGTTAATAGATGATTACTTGGGTAGCAAAATATTGCTAGAAAATATATTTTAATTTAAGAATGAACCTTAATCATTTTTTAAGAATTTAGACATCCGGTAGTGCCATTCTGAATTTCAAAAATCCCATTAGGAATACCTTTAGATGAGAGCTGTCTTGAGTATTTGGAAGGAAATTATTGCAATAAAAGTGACAGAAAAGGTAGCAGCATTTTCCTGTTTCCTATTAATATTTTATGCTCAAAGATTAAAGATAAAACAATGCAAGAAAAAAAACAGAGGAAAAGGGAAATATGAGATGCACCCGCCCAGCCATTAGCATATCGTAATCGTTTCGCACAGCCACTAAATCATACGAATTTCCACTATTTCCACCACTCGCCCCGTTTGCCACTAGAGTATTCAAATTTCGTTGGAAATATGCTGCATGCTGCTGGATGATATCTAGATGATGATTCTTTCCCATTTAGTTGCATGCTGCAACATTGCAGACGATGCATAAATTTGCAGCCATTTATAGCCCATGGGGGGCATGAATGCACGGAGGTACTGCTGCAGCGGTGCATTGTAATGATTTACCAATAATTTTTTATTAATATATGAATGCCATGTACATTTGAAATTTGAACAATAAAATATTCTCAACTTTGCAATTTTCCACTGTTCGCAAGATAAACCTGCGTCCAACGAATGGGAAATCAAAAATGCATTCAAATGGAACAGAGCGGCATAGAGGGGACGGAACGCCTCTCTCAATATGGAATTTTATATAAAATATGCAATTTTGAACAGAAAAAAACTTTAGAAATGTATAAAAATATGGGCGAGTCAATTTAAACATATTCTGAAATTTCCATGCAATAAAATGCAGAAAATACACTATAGAAAATCAAGAGGAACTTTGATGTTGAGTGGAATAAGGACATCATTAGGAAGGTGCTTCAGAAAGAGCCTTATGTATGGACGGAAAGCGCAGATTGATTGGAGGAAGGAGTAGGGAGGAAAGGTATTAAATTCTTAGAAATATACTTCTGGAAATTGTTTGCACACTGAAATTATTCTTAGAAATAAGACGGATAGATTATGTAGAAATGCTGATGGAAAGATTGAGAAGTGGCTACAAAATTTAAGGATATTAGAAGAAAGGTGCTTCGAAAGGGTCCTTGGAGTGCGTAAAATAGAAATCGAATTAGGTGAAATCTACAATTCTTAGAAGAACATTATTAGAAATGGCTGTGGAAACTTTTTTTGTATTTAAAATTATTTGTAGAAATATGATGGAGAAATAATAATACGGGAATGATGGAAATGTTGTTTAAAAAGTCTTTGAATATCGCCAGAAATTACCCATTGATTGAGTCAACAAATTATTTGTGGAATAACTATATAAAATATCATTTCCCCTGCACTTGCACACTCAATTGGAAAAGCATTTCCCCACCCTGGAGCCTTGCTTTTTAGAATTTCCATTTGATTCCCTTTTGATGAAGTAATTCAATGTTGAAACAATTTCTGGCCGTAAGCTGACTGACAAACGATACGAGGAGTATATGCAAATCTATAATCCATTCGATCAATACACAACAAGGGAAAGGGCATCCATTCGACACGTCCTGCGCGAAACATAATCCTTGTCGTAAACCAACTCCATCCTACGATTATTGTTAACCAAAATGTGCCAAAAAAAAAAGCATTTTCCGCGCTGCATAAAATCCATAATAAATATTAAATGAGAAAATCTAGAAAAAACACAGTACTACATGCAACATGCGGTGGTACACAATATTGGCGTATGTTTTGGAGCAACAACAAAAAAGGGGAATGTATATATGTATAGTGGATCCCTCGGATATTTGGGGTGTGTTTTTTTTTGTGCTTTTTTTATGGCCAATTGTTTTGTTGATTCCCCCGCACTAAGTTCTTTTTTTTTTGTTGCGTTCAATAAATTGCACTGCGAAAAGTGCAGGGAAATAGTTAAGTGATTGATTTAGTGCTGCCTGGTGGCACAGCCCCTTTACCCTGCCTGGAGGGGCGCAAAAGAGTTGCAAACGAAAATTGATTTCAAATTGAGAAATTGGTTATTGGGAATGGTCGTTGAGGAGAGGGTGGGGGCGCCTCTCAACATGAAGTGGTGCATTCCCCATGAATGAATTAAACGGGAAATTTATTAACAATGATCGGTGAAGGAATGGGATGCAGAATTTTCCGCTCTCTCTCTCTCTCACTTTGACTTCGACCAGCACAAAAATGTTTGTGGCGAATTTTTTGGCAATTTTTTGGGGGAAATGAAAATGATTAGAGAAGAGACTGTGGTGGAGAGGGGTTGGGGTTTTCTGGTTGATTGGAAATTTGCATTTTCTGGGTAAATTTTTGGTCAACATTTTCGATGGCTAAATATAGTAGAGTACCGCCTACATATCTACGTACATATATGTATCTAGGGGATACCATTTGGGGAAATAGCTCTTAAATGTCTCTCTCTCTCTCTCTGGTGTTTAGCTAAAGTTTTAGCATGAATTCAGTGGAGTCCTTTGGCTATTTCCAGTGGAGTCTTTAAGCCATTTTCTAAGCTCGGAAAACTTTTTGGTTTACATAAAACTTGTCTCGGCCTTGCCTTAAATACTTGATGACTTTTCTTAGGCCGCACTGCCACGCTCCATGGATCCGTTGAGCTGCGTGGCACTTGAGCCGCAAAGCGGCCATTAGGCGACTGATGCAGACAGATGCCACAGCGACAGCGACACGCAACAGAGGAGTGGTGGGGGGGGAAAGCGCGTGGTACAGGAAAAAGGCTGTGCCAGGGAGTGGGAGTAACGAACGGCATGCAAACTATCTTGCCACTCAGTCGAGCAGCAGCAGCAGAGAGACAGAGGCAGACGCAGAGGGGCATCATCCACTTGAGTTATGCTTGAAGCTGTAGGTGCAGCAGCAACAGGGGGGGGAGGGACGGAAGCAGATGGTAATGGTAATGGAGATGAGCTGAGAGGAGTTGTTGCAAGATGAAGAGCAGATAGAGTGTTACACGATGAAGACCGAGGGGGGTGGGCGCTTCAAGATGAAGCTCTCCCTTGAAATGAAGATGTAGAAAAAGTGGCAGAAATAAAGACAAAGAACATGGCAATTGTTGCCGCTCTGCGAGAGCAGGCAAAGACATCCTTCTTTCGTTTATATTTTATTGCCAACAACATTTTGTAATTAGCCAAAAGGTGGTCTAACAATTTAACCTGAGCATAACCTGAGGATGTTAAACCATTACGCATTTTCCTATGCAATTTTCCAAGCAATTGCTTTACACGTGCAGCCTCTTAAATTCTTAGATGGCGTCTCGCCATTTTTAATCACACGAAAATTGCGCTAAATCATTTTCTAATTGCCTCCTGTGGCATAAACAGTGACTCTCTAATGAGTTTGTGACCCCGCAGCCACCAGCCAACAAAATCATGTCTGCCCCAAAAGCTGCTGAGGCATACGTATCTGTATCTTTCGTGTGTATCTAAGAGAGACTCACCAGCACATGTGTCAATAAGAGGAAGGAAATACTGGGGGGGTGTGTTTGTGTGTGTGGCGAGTATCTTAAAAGTGGAAGTACCTTAAGAGGAGCAGTATCTGATGAACAAGAAGTATCTGCAGATAAGAAATAAGCAGTATTTAAAGAAAAGTATCTAGAGGAGAAGTATCTGAGAAAAAAGAAGCCCCTCTGTAGAGGAAGCGAACTTCTTTCTGAAGATATCAAGATGGAATTCCCCGGAGAAATTTCTCAAAAATAGCAGGACTTTTTCAGTGCCTACAGTATCATCTCTTCGACTTCTAGCCTTCTTTTCAGGAGCTCTCTAAGAGTCATGTTTGTATGTTGTGCGTATGCCCAGGAGCAGCAGCAGCGGCAGCAACAGAAGCAGCGCCAGACTGTGTGCTAATTATCCTCAAAATTTTGTGGATTTCATGCTCCACCAGCCCCCACAATCTAATCCTCACAGCCTTATGCCTGGACTCTCTGGTGGGCGCCCAACCAAAGTGTCCTGCCGGACAACCATTGTGGGACTTTTGGGGGCCCATAATATTGCCATGAGATGTGAACGCTTGAATGGGTCATTAGCTTCCAATTAGTTATTGTTAATTTGTCGTTTGCCACAGGAGCAAGAGGAGGAGTCTGGAATGCAGATCCTTGTGTGGTGCAAAGTGCTGCATTTAGAGAGGGAGAGAGACAGGGAGCGTGTGCTTATGGGGATACAATATTAATTATGGTTTGATGGCATGTGATGGTACATTTTGCCCCCTGATTCCTGCTTCCTGGTTCCCATAGGTATAACGTTTATCCAACAGTTGATCCTAACAGTAGTTTCCTAATTGCTTTCCTTATGAATTTGATTGTGTTTTGAGGGAAAGGCAGGGAGCAATGAATGATGTGGGAGTGGGGGAAGTTGAGAGAAATTAATGATTTTCTGGTACTGTAGAAAGTAGAGAGAAATTAATGATGTTAGATGGGGATATGAATGATTTTATGGTCGAAGAAAGCAATTAATGGATGTGCTTTTGATACAGAAATTAGCACAGATATTATTTGATCAAAAACAAAATTGTGAAAAGTGATGGAAAAGTCTTCTATCTACAGATATATACATATATATAGATAGATCCTTTTATCTATACAACTTTTCTCAGAAAATTGGTATGGAAAACATGCCTGAAACTCTGGCCACACTCTTTGTTCTTCGCTTTTTTCTATGCAGCACAGTGTTGCATCCCATCCCCGCTATTCATCGCCTTTTCCGCCTAAATTGCCACACTTTCAGAGCGGAGGACAACCCTTCCATTCGGCTGACAAGAGCGACGGCCATGGCGACATGGTGGATGTTTTGTTTATTTTTGTATCCACGCGCTCGTGGCAAGTGCAGCGCATAAATGTGGCATCGCATCGACATCAGGCAGAAGCAGGAGCAGCAGCAGCAGGGCACGTATTGCTCCAACCTGGAGCCAAGTGGTGGAGGCAAGGGCCAAAAGGGTTGCAGTGGCAGAATCATCATATAGGGGGAAACTGCATAAATAACAACACGAGAGGGGGGAGAAGAACGACAAAGTTGCCGCTGCGGTGGCGGCAGGGACTCTTCTCTGACGACGACGATGATGATGATGTTTATTATGTTGCAGGGGCAACATCCATGATCCCCGGCACTAAACGACCCTTGCAGCACTCGTGATTGGGATGCAGTTTGTGGCATGATTGATGCGTTGTTTGTATGCGTGCGTCTGTGAGTGTGTGTGTGTGTGGTGTGGCTTCAATCAAAATATGAAACTGATTTTAGAATAAATATGTATGCTTACTCCCCATGAGGGAAAATGTTTTAGAATATATCAAAGTTTTTCCTTTGTTTTTGGCGCGACTTTTGCTTGTGTTTTCCTTGACTTTTCCTAGTTGAAAAATTGCGTGTTCCTCGACTTTTGCTTGTTGAAAAATTGCATTTTAATTAAAAAACAGCTCAAGTGCACTTAAGTGTTGTGCTGCCGCTGTGCTCTCCCATAGCCACGTCAACAATCGGACAGGGAAACACCAGGAAAAAAGAAGCGGACACAACACGGGGAACAGCACTGACTCCAAGTGCAGCATGCAGCATGCAGCTTGCAGCACCCACGCCCACACACACATACACAGTCCATGCAACAATGACAGCACCAGCAACAATGCGAACAACAAGAAACAACAACGGCAAAAGCAATGAGTGAACGGGCAAACGCCCAACAACAATTAAGACAACAATACTCGAACAAGAGAGTCCTCCGAAGACCAGAAGAGTGAGCAAAAAGAGCAGCAAAAGGGGAAAACGGGGAAAATAATATAAAATATTTACGAAAGTAGAGGAAACATCGAATTGGGAATGCCCTTTTTGTCGGGGCGAAACAAGGATTGCATGTGGATCGAAAATGTATTGCACGTGGATTCCATGTAGATTAGTTATGCATAGAATATGGATTAAATGTGGATTAATAGGGGATTGCACGTGATTCGGGTTCGAATATCATGTGGATTGAATGTGTGTTGCATTTTGATCGTCTGTACTATATATGGATTGCATGTGGATTGTATATAAGTGATTGTGGATTGGGTATTGATTGAATGTGGAACAAAGAAAGAAAAAACTGGCATTTTGAATTAGATTAACTTGTGGAGTCCATGAGGAGTCCATCTGGAGTCCATGTGGATGGCATGTGGACTACATGGATAATTTGTGGACTGCATGGTATATGATGTGGACTGCATTTCCATTGTATGTTGATTAAATGTAGAGCTTATGGTGGTTTAATTTGATTGGATTGTGGATTGCATGTGTACTGTAAGTGGACTGCATGGTGATTAAGTGTGAATTGAATGTGGATTTTGTTTACATTTCGTGTGGATGTTATGTAAATTAAATTCTGATTTCTTCCAACAACAGGAGTGCAGATCCACCTCTTTAATCTCTCCTTTGACCCCCTTCCTACCAAAATAAGATACCCCATTCCGTAGCCAATAGACCCTTGCTACCCCTTAGGGTATCTCCAAGAAGTTGCATTGCAAATAAGCAACGAAATTTATATAATTTGGCGCCGACTTACACAGCGAGCTCCCGCCAAGCGTTGCTTGTTTTCCCTCCAGGAGAACGGGAGAATGGGAATCCTCGCCCGCGTGACTTACGATTGTCGGCAGAGCCTGCACTGTGTATCTGTGAGATACATTTATGAGAAGATGAGCAAAGGAGATGCAATGCGCTTCCTTTGTGGCACTTGCAACATGCAGCTCTGATAAGCTGCCACTGCGCACGTGTGTGTGTGTGTGTGTGCAATGACTGAAGGAAACAGGATATGACATATTTTATAATGCGTAACAGATGCGCGCAAAATTTCGGAGCATCATCCTTCCACTACATCTTCTCCTCCTGCCATGGGTAAAACAGTTTAATTTAATTTTTACCCTCAGAACGCGGAGTGCCTTTCCTGCCTGCAGCTGCCTTTGACGTAATTATGAAAATATTCCCAAGGAATTGGTAAAAAATCATTTGCATAGCTTCTCAGAAATATTTCCAGAGAGCAAAAAAACCCAAAAAGGTGGACGACAAAAAATGGTCTTAAAATGGCATTTGAATTGCAAAATGTATAATAATCACGTGAACAGGACAGGAGGAAAAAAACTTTGGATAATAATAACAAAATGGTTAATTGAATGCAAATGCGGGAGAAGACAGCTCAATTAATTAATTATTCAACAGCCAAGAGTACGAGTACCTCTTGAGGACGTTGGAAAAAAAGAGGGATTATTCGCACCTTTATTGGAAAGAAGATACAAATTTACAAAAAAACTGTAAACAAAAAAAAAAATATTGTTTAAATTTTATATTAAAAATCACGTTTAAAAAATTGATTCTTACCTTTTTTTTACTCTTATCACAAAATTTTATTAATGAATTGATTTGTTAATTTTAAATAATTTTTTTGGGGCCAATATCATTAAGCAAAAAAGTTTGGATTGATTTACAGACTAATCAAATGAAAAATACTAAAAAACATTTATAAATTGAAGCATTTATTAGTGGCAGAATCGTAATGCGCGCTTATATCTTGAATCATTTCTTTGAACACCTAGCTTTCGAGACTCTCTACCGTTTACATAAGAACAGTGACCACAAGAGCAGTTTTGGACCACATTTAATGGAAAACTTAGCCTCAAACTCTGAATGAGTGATGGTGTCGAAGCTAAGGGTTGAGTGGATCCGGGAACCCGCGAAAACTAAGGGATGAGTGGGGCTGAGAACCCCCCAAAACTACGAGAAGGGCAGTGGAATGTACAGAATCCTCCCCCCCCTCAAATGACAAACACGTAAGCCGCCACGCGTAAGCGAAAACTGATGCAACTTTTCCACCAGCTACACCCCACACCCCTTGGCCACTCTTTTACACTATTTTTTTGGGGCATTTTTATTTTTTTTATAAATGCATAAAAGTGTAACTGGAGTACGTGGCGAGGTTGCTGCTGCCAAAAAGAGATAGAGAGAGGGAGAGAGAGAGCAAAGAAAACTTGTTTCATTTTCGCAGTGGAAAAAGTTTGGTGCCGCCACCGCCGCATCGGGCATTAACAACACTTAAAATGCCTGCAGCGTTTTTCCTTTAATACAAGTGGACGACAGGCAGTCCACAGTCCACTGTCCAGTGTCCACAGTCCAGTGTGTGGCTTTTCCTTTTTTGTGTGCCCCAAAAACTATCTAGCAGTACGCTTTTAGCCCTTAGTCCTCTCGAGAGGGAAGTTTCTAGGGGTCCACTTGAAGTGGCAGCAGGCAGCAGGCAGCTGGCTCTTCCATGCCTCTCCAAGGGTCTCTTACTTTCTCACCCTTTCCCTTTAGTTTTGATTTAGTCCAACGTTTAGTTTCCCTCCCTTTTGGGTGCCAGATTTTATTTGGTTAGACATCTCTTTTGGGGCATCTAAAGGGCATCTATCTGAAGTGTAAATGAGGGTCATTTATTTTGCCCCTCCTGGAAAGACGGATTTCCGCAACGAATTAAAGTTGTATCTTCATTTGCATAAAGAATCCACAGGCCACCTACCACATTTCACATTCCGTTTGGACGCCACAACAGCACACAAATCTCTGGCTAAGTCTGTTAACGGTTTAGTGAAGTTTAGTTAAACGTTCGCTGCCCTTTGGGGACTCAAAAATCAATAGCCTACTTTACGCCAAATTTACTGCCCAAAGAAGCAACGAGTGAGCATCGCTTGGTGCTCCTTTGGCTTCTTCGGCTGCTGCGGCTGTGTTTTCTGCTCAATTGAATCCTTGAAGTAGTCTTTGGGGTACCCCCTCACCCTCTTCTCCCCCCCCCTCTCTCTCTCTCTCACTCTCTCTCTGTGTTCTTTCCGTCTCCTCTGATTAGCGTAAAAAGTTTTGAGGCCAATGAAATGACAAAAAACTACGATTACAAGTAGTTTGGCTATAATTCAAATTTGCATTTCCACGGGTCCATGGATTCTGCGTTTTGGAAAGGGTATCCTTTGGATAAAGTATTGGGAAAATATGTAGCGGTTTGTAAGGTAGAAAAGGAGATTTTAGATCATTTAGATATATAGTATATTCTAAAGTATCAAAAGACATATTCATCTATACATTTTTATAGATATTTTTAACTCATTTATAAATATATTTGTCTAAAATTTTGTAGATTATAGAAAATATAGAAGACGGATTTGGCCGCTGTCAAAAAACAGCTTACATCCTCAATTTCTTCTCAGATTATTCGTTGCCTTCCTCATGAGATCTCAAATTGATGTGGAAAAGCAGCTAATATTTTTCAGAAAAAATGTTTAAATATCTGTGCAAATTTAAAGAGTTTTTCAGATAGAATGATTTCCGTTAGAGTCAGGGAGTAATCATATTTCTAAAAGTGTATCTTAAGCCTCGGTTTGTTCATCTTTTATTTTTTTATTTTTCATTATTTTTTTATATTTTTATGAATTTTTTTGTGTATTTTTTCTTGCGTGGCAAGAGCCAAAAGTTGAGTGCATTTCTTGGGGCATTTCTTGAGCAATTTCTTGGCTAATTTATTTGCACTTCACTCTGCGTGGCGCTGCCTCAAGTTAAACACTTGACTCGGTAGAGACTCGGTAGAGACTCGGGAGACTGGTTTTTTCTCTTTAGATTTTCCGACTGGCATTTCTTTGGCTTTTCCTTCGCTCTGTTTTCTGGGTCCATCACTGGCTTTCCTCTGACTCTGGCTCTGTTCTATTCTTCTGGTAAATACTTGCATTTTATTAGATATCTTAAGTGGGTCTTAGTGCATTCATAATTCCATTTTATACCAGGCCAAAGACGATTACGGGGCTTACGGATTAAGGCATATACGATGCCCGTAATTAGCGCCCAAAAATATAAGTTTGCACTCGAATTAAATCGACCAAGAGCAGTGCGCCTAATTTTCTTACTATCTGCTGGAAGTTTTCCTTGCCTTAATTCCTGACTCTGTTTTCCTTTACGATGCTTTTCTTTTTTGGTCTTTTGGTCATTTCTGACTTAATTAGAGTTGGCTTTCATTTGGGCGCCTCTTACTTCGCTCTGGCTCTTCAAGGCCTTCGCTTAACTGCTGCCACATGGTGCAAGCATCCCACCAGAAGCGCCCCCCATCCTCCTCTCAAAGCAAAACACAATTACATTCGTATTCTCTTTTTTCTTTTTTTATTCGTTTACGTTTGCGTTTCTCTATTCTTTTTCGTTATCCTTTCGGTTAGAGGCGAAAAACTTTCGTTTTTAACTTGATTTTTATATTCTCTCTTTTTGCTTTTTCCTTTTCCTTTTGTGTGCTTTTTTCTCATTTGAGTGGGCGTGGCATGTGGCAAGAATTATGCGCCACGAAATGCAATTATGCAAAATGTCCTCTGTCCCCCTGCTGCCGCTGCTGCTGCAGCTGGAGTCAGCGGAATCGAAGTTAATTAGATTTCAGGAACCCCGAGGGAGGGGCAGGCAGATAGAGTCCTGTCTTTGAATTGGCAGCAAATTAGTGAAGCAAGAAATCGAAAAGGGTTATAAAAATGTCCAGAGCTCTTTTTTTATGAGCTCTAAAATGAGCTTACGCATGAAGAACATGAGTAAAATGAGGCTTAGAGATGGGGAGAATATGAGTAAAGGGTTGAAAGTAAAAGGGAACATAAGTAAAGAACCCAGGGAAAAGGCTAAGAGAATGGGGAAAAAAACTGAAAAAAATGGTAAAAAAAAAAGAAGAGATTTCTGACTCAAACGCAGGGATTTATGTCTTACATTCAAGGATTTCTGACTAAAAGCCAAAGAAAACAAAACTTCAATCAGAATTTAGGACTATTCTCAAGCTTCTCTCTTGTCAATTTGCCAAGGACAGGCAGCTCGAATGTAACGTTCGATTATTTTTTGGCACTTATCAAAAATTTGTATTCAATTTGTAACAGAAATTGCCCCAACCCTCCTTCGAATTTGTTTATGCAATTTATTTGGCACCTCAAGCGGCAGCACAGAAATACTCGAATTAGAAATAGAAACCCAATTTATTTAAATGTAATTATTGGGGAAAAGCATGCAAAAAAAAGACAGACAGAGACAACGCACAGAAAAGCCCCAGCAAAAAAGAAGAAAACATTTGAGATGAATAATGTATTTTTTGATAAATTGACAGGCAGACAAATAGACAAACCAAGCTGAATTTTCTGTTCAAATGTATACCAAAAAAAATTGGCAGAATTTCCAAAGTAAATGTTGAAGTTTTCTCTGTCCGCTGTCTGTTGCAGCTACAGAATATCTGTTGCACCGCTGAATCTTTTGCTAACTGCCAGATATATAAATAATTCCATTAACTTGATATTCTAGAGCATTTTCCGCAGTTTTACCGAATTTCTATATATATATTTTATTTGTTTTTTTTGTGGCTTAAATTCATGTAATAAATGTTGTGCCGCCTCGTTGTCGACTTGGGGTTTATTTTTGGTTCCAAATACATGACTTTTTTTCCTCCTTTTTCACTTGGGACTTCAATTTTTTAATTAACTTGCAATTAAAAGAAAATTTATAGCCGCACTTTGATGCTCATAAATTAGGTGCTGCCACTCGGTGGCATTCTCTGCAAAATGTCAGATCGAAGGTAAATCAATTTCCCAACGGGACGGAGACCCTCCTTTGAGATGAAGGTTTACTGCTATTTTTAGGGAAAAAAATAAACCAAAGGTGGAACTGCCATGCCGCTCTCTGACATGCACTGACATTTGTAGGAGTGGGGTGAAGGGTGAAAATTGGCCATAAAAAACACCGAGTGTGTGTGTGTGTGTATGTTGGCTTGAGGTCGTCTGACTGTAAGCGCTTCTCCTCAGCCGAAAGTCTCGACCAAATTGGCGATGAAGTGGCAGTAGACACAATGAAGCAGTCAAACAACTCACTTAAGGGGTTTCCACTGGGAGCTGGAGAATAGCGGGAATAGAGATGCAAAAAACGGAAAGACTTTACCTTTCTCTTGGATGCATAGGGGGAGGGTTTACCTTTCTTCTCTCTTGCTCCTGGATGCAAGAGGAACACTACTTTTCCTCTTTCCCCCATGCAAAGCGAGTGGACTGGAGTTTGGCTTTTTCCGCCTCTCTTTTTCCTTTTGTTTAGATTCTCTTGGCTAAAAGCCAAGCTGATTTAAGACCTTAGCCGTTGCCGCCTGCCGGCTGCCTCCTCGATTGCAGCAGCAGGCAGGCACTCAGACCCAAGTGCGAGATTTGTGGCAGGAAGTCGGCGATAAGAGACAAAGGAGTGAAACGGAACAGGGAATCTTTGCAGTCGGATCAAAGATGAAGTTTAAAGCGGAAGTTTTATGGAAGGAAGTTGAGGAAGTGCCTGGAAGATACCATCAAAATGGGGAGGAAGGCAATTAATGGGCAGCGAAATTTCATTGAAATTTATATGATTTCCTGAAGAATTTCCCCGAAGAATAACAGAAGCCCGCAGCCGTCAAGATTTATGCCAGTTTATGCCAAAAAATCAGCTCAACAAATGATAAATCTCTCAAGAGAGAACAGACACTTCTTAGAGAAGAGAGAACTGATGTCTAGGAGAATCTAGCAAGAGAAGTGCCTGCCTGCCTGCCGGCCGGATAGATGGAGCGACGAAACAGTTGCAGTTTGAACGTTGATCGTGTCGCATGTGTGGCACTCGCTTTCGGATCGTGCCCCTCGTTTCGGTCAGAAGTGCTCTGCTCTGTTCTGAACTCAAATAAATCTTGTGCGTGATCCAAAAATAAAACCCCGTTAAAAAGGGGGACAAAAACAACAGAGCGTGCCAAGAAAAGAAGCATCCCCCTCGAGTGGAAAAAAGCGAAAAGTGTAAATATTTTCAGATCGAAAAAGTTAATCAAATTTAAGGAACGATCAAATTGGTCTGACAAAGAAAAATATCTGTCGAATGCGCTTCAATCGAATGAGATTCAAAACGAAAGTATCTGGCAATTTGTTATTTCGTAGCAGATCAAAGATTCAAATACCCGTGTGGGCCCATAAAGCAAATCAAGTGGAAATTTGCTTGGTAAATGCCAGCCAAAAAAATATTGATGAAAAATCCACAAGGCGAATAATGATGAACCGTGACAAATGTGTTTACAAGAAAATTCCAATCGCGAAAATTTCAATGCAATTTTCGTTAATTAAAAAACTCTTTCCGCTCTTGTTGCTCAAAGGAATGTGTAAAATAATGATCTGTGCAAGTGCAGGATGTTTTCATAAATCAAGACAATCGTTAAATTTTCATCGTTAATTTTTGGTGCAAGTGAATTTGAATATTTCCCGAAACAAAAGAAGAACAAAACCATTCAGGAAAATATATTGAAGTGCTGTTGTGTGACGCTCGTTAATATTTCAGCATATAAATAATATACAGAGAAAATGGCACGGAAAAATATGAGATATATTTCATATTTCGGATAAAATTCAAGGAAATAGATAAAAGAGGATATAGGATAGAAACAGCAAGCATATATCTGGTATAAATCGGATAAAGAAGGCAGACATTGCAGAGTTTATTTTTCTGAGGATTATCTCAGGAATTACGTTTATTTTTAGCTTTTTTTATTAGCCATAAATTGAAGCGTTTATTGAGTTAATTTTCCCATCATTTCTGTATATTTTCATTTATTTTGCACTTTATCTGTACACAGAAAACAATTGTGCAAACAGTTTAGCATTTTTGTGTTCTGTTTCGATGATTTATAAATAAACGCTTCACTTAATTTACATGATATTACCGAGTATGCCAATGCCCATTGGCCCCATAAACCCAATGTACCAAAAAACAAAAAAAAAACAAAGTGCACAACGTTTATGCAGATACCCTTTAAGAAGAGGAGAGGTACTGTGGGTTAGAGACGGTGTTTGTAATGAAGTGTAGGCTGAAATGTCAGTTCTGAATGATGGTTTTCGCTTTGAACATTTTCCGTTGGAATAATCTGTTTTTCGAAAATAAACCAACAAAATGCAAAATTTCAATGCAAGTCTGATATTTGCTTTAAGTATCTGTAATGGAAATGATGTATTTCTGTATAATATTATATTTTAACCGTTAAAATAAAATAATAAAAATAAATAAATATATACAAAAAAAGTTTATAATATTTTCCTTCAAACGCTTCAGATACTCAAAAAAAAATTGTGTGGATCTTAGTTTTTTATTGGTTTATGATCTCTTATCGTATAACTGAATTTTTCAAGGGTATTTCCATATTCTATACCCAAAATTCTCTCTCCCTCTGGTTGTAAGTGTGTTGATGTTTTTTCATCGAGCGAGTGAGAACCCAAAAATAAATCTCATAATTCTCTCGTAATTCTCGACCCAATCTTTTCACATTTTAGTTTCTGTTTTTCGCTTTTGGGGTTTGTTGAACTTTTTGTCGTCTGTTTTTGCATTTTTTATTTACTTTTTCTTGTATATTTTTCTGCTGTTTTGCATTTGCAGCTAAAATTAGTTGCATATAATTTGTTGTTTGTCGATGGGTTGGTTGGGGTCTTGTCTTTCTTTTTGTCGTTTCATTTCGTGTGGCAGAGCCGCGTGTCAAATGTGACAGCTTCGGATATTTCACTGTGTGTCTGCTAATTATGCAAATTTAAATGTACTGTCGAGAGGAGAGAGTTGGAGTTTTGTTTTGTTTCGTTCCCAAAAGGGAAGAAGCACCCTTTCTGTCAGTAATTTGCATAACAAAAGAATGTGTTTTGGATATTTTAAAGGGAGAACCGAGGAAAGCGTATGATTTATGGGAGCACCACTGACAACAATCAACTATTGATTGGGGTAGCCTTTAGTTACCTTCTGTTTCCTTTAGTTCCATTTAATTTACCTTTAGTTGCTGTTTGTTTTCCCTTTTTTTATTATTTATTTAAAGTTTATTCAAGCGAATGATGTACCTCAATTGACTCGTACTAGTGCCTTTATCCGAGTTAAGAAGAGTCGGAAAATGCATTTTCCGAATTGTTTTGACCAAAGACAAGTGGCGGACAGACTGGCGGAACGGATGGTAGAAGTGACTTTTGCGACGAAGAAAAAATAATCCAAAATCAAATCACTTTATGTACTTAAATTCCAATTGTAGTTTTTTCCGCTCTGTCTCCCCTTACACTCCCCTTCCCATTCTTTTCTTTTTTACTCTAATTTTTCCACTTATTTCCCTCCATTTTCCCTTTATCTTCCCTTCATGCCATCTTATTTGACGCTCTCTTGTTTCCTTTTGGGATGCGTTTTCTCTTGTCTCTTTCAACAGCTGCCAAATGGCAGAGTTTGTCTTTTATTTTCTTTTATTTTCATAGAATTTTCTTTTATATTTATTTATCCACTGTTGCCTCCTGCCTGTCTTGTCGGTGACGACATTTTGTGGATGGAGCAGCAGCGCCACAGATAGCGAGTGGAATTCCGTGAATATTTCTACTCATTCGTTTTTATTTTTAAACATTTTCGCTGTGTGTATTTTTAATGCTGTGCATTTTTGTTTAAATTTGCATTGACGCTCCACTCCGCACCACTCGGCTCTGTCCGCTTGTCTATTTATTTTTTATTAGTCGTATTTTTAGTGCAATTTACGTTATTCAAGAATTTGCATTTAATGGCCGGCTGCATCTGTCTTAATTTACTTTCACTTAGTGGATGCCATGTCCGTGTGTTCCTTCGACACACATCGATCCGAGAATAGCACCAAGATTCTACTTTGAGGTCTATAAATAATCGCATAACATGGCATCCTAAAGAGAGGAAACACTCTCTCTATCTATCACCATTTTATTGATGTTGACTCAATTAGCTTTTTCGTTTTGGGAAATTTATGTGATTTTCTTGTGCGAGAGAAAGCGCTTTTCACGCTTCTGTCTAAGTGCTCCGATAAACTTCACTTCAACACCCATTTTCCATCGCTTTTATCCGCCCTTAGGCCATAAGGTCAATTTTATGTATGTTCACAGTCGATGTACCTTGACATTTATGTATGTGTGTGTTTGCATTACACATATACGTATGTTTCCGGACATACCCACACACTCTCCCACACATACACACCCAAACACCCACACAGATACTATAAAAAAGTCGAACGCGTTGAAAAAATGTGTAATAAATAACAAAATCATTTAAGAGAATTTTTATTTTCTATGTTGGCACACATTTGTTATGTTTTTTTTTTGTGGGACGCTCTTTTTGTGGGGAAGGGTACGTGGATTTTTACAGAGAATTTGAATATGATTTAATATGAATTTCGAAGAACGTTGAATGCTGGTGTGGTGGTGGGGAATATTCGATTATTTCTATAGATAAGTTTTATTCTTTTTCTAAGGGCATTCAAGAGACCTTTAAACGCATTCAACGACTTTGAAGAGTATTCACAGACCTTTAATAGCATCCATACCCAAAAGAGCATTCAATATTTGACACTGCTTCTGCTCCACCATCATATTTTTGTTATTTCTTAGATTTACTTTCAGTTCTATTTAGTCTATCGTTTGTTGTTATTGTGAAAAAATGCTTTTAGTGTGCCACAGGGCGTTGCGTTGTGTTTATTTTGATACGGGGCACGAGTATATTCACGCGGAAAACTCACACACGGAGAGACTCTGTCACACATGGCAGAGCCCCGCCCCGCCACGTCCCGGCCGGCCCGATCTCCACCATAGGGGGGCTCGTAAAAAAACATTTAAATTCTTTCGTGCCTTTTCGTTTGCCAGAGATTTTTGCATTTGTTTCAGTTTTTATTGCGAAATTAGCTCACATTTTGAGTGCGCGGAAAACAGCGAAACTTAATTGAATTTTCATTGGTATTTGCCGTATTTTTATGATTAATCGTCATGGGAAATCTATGGCTTATGGCTTTTCCACATCCATTTGCTGAGATGCTCTTTTGTTTACTTAACGCAAAATGTGGAAAGATCTAAACTGGCACTCATTTGGCAGATGTCAGATATATGTGGATACTCCTGAATGACGGGCATTTGTTTAACGTTTTGTATACAAACATTTTCGCATTCAATGGGGCAACTTCTTATCGAATATTTATGCCCAACAAGTGTCGGAAGTTTTCTTTCATTTGCGCCACTCAGCTTTCATTCGTTTTCCTTTCAATCGAAACGATTTGACAAAGTCAGCCCGAGTCCGCACTGCTCCACTCTCCATAAGTAATGTTGTTCTCTATAAATAAATGACTGCCGCCATTTCCAACCAAAAAGTCTTAAAATAATATTTGAAATTCTAGAAAAAAGAACAGCACAGTACTAGATACTTATATATTGATTGGCCCGAAAGAACTACCAAAACGAAGAGGAAAATGATTGCCCTTTTCCAGGCTGAAAGATGACTCAATCAGAAATGAAAACTGAAACAGAACAGAACACTTAATATTGTAGGTTTTTTTTTTTGGGGTGCCAGAATGCGAGTGTTTTAAGAAATGATTCACGGAAACATTGCGCCAGGAATTCTGAAAAAACTTACAAAAAAATTCCCCGAAATGACACCATTTGAAACAATAAAATTAATAAAGTGAATAAAAGTGAATTAAGTGAATAAACTGAATGAATTTGTACTAAACAACAAAACACAATAAAACAATCCAAACAAAAAAGTTTCAACAAAAATTAAGTGAAAAACGAAATTGTTTTCCCATTTACTCTGCCTTTTTTTCACACCCACATTTTCTTTTGTGTTTTTCTTTCTACCAAAAGTTTAAGACACAGAAAAGCGTGTGGCACAGAGACACAGAAATGCGTGTGGCAGAGAGAGAAGAGGAAACTTTTTGTTGCCAAATGAAATGAAATGTACAGTGGAGAGAAAGTTGCAAGGAGAAAGCGAGCGAGGACAAAGAAATTGCGAATGCTAAACATTTCAAGTAAATAAACTGTGAGGGAAAAACTACTATCTACTATCTGGCAAAGGAAAATCGTAGGAAAATGTGAGCGATCTGGAGCTTGGACACAACAAGCTGAGGAAAACACAAAAGAAAAAGAACAATTAACATCACGAAGAAAACACGCAAAAGACAAGCAGCCGCAACGTAACACAAACGGAATGTACGGAAAAGTTGGTAAAGTAGGAAAAATAGCAAAAGTGTAAGACCTAAATTAATACGCCGCAGAGCAGCAGCATCGGGAGGAAAATCTCGCATCTCCACCCCAACACTCGCAAAAAAAAAACAACAAAGCCATGAAGTTCCGTTTGGCAGCATTTTGGCTATTTCTACTGACAGTTTTCTGGGACACTGGCAGAGGCAATCACAAGCAATTAAGCCTCGATTGCTGCCAGGGGCATGGCCTTGATGCCCCCACATGGGGTGTGGCAGCTGCAGCAGCAGAAGCAGAATCAATCGCCCAACAAGACAACGACAACGGAAATGAACTGGAAAATGCAATGAAATTGCGTGCAACCTCAAAGCAAAAGCAAAGGCAAACGGAAAGGCAAACACAGGTCATTGGGGACATCACAACAACAACGACAACGAGAGCAACAGAAGAGGCCACAACACTGGCGGCAGCGGCAGCAGCAGCATCCAAATCAATTGGCTATCAAGCTATGCGACGTGCCAAGGACGCCGCTTCCATAGCTGGTACTCAAAATTTGCAGCTTCACTTAAAACAGAGTGTGGCAAGGCTCTTCACCAGCGATGAAGAGTCCAACGAGGGTCCAGACGTCGACAGTGACAGCAGGGCAGCCGCCTCAATATTGGTCACAGATTCAACAGCTTCAGCCACAGCCACAGCAACAGCCACAGCAACAGCCACGACGGTGACCACACATCATCCTGGACGGCGACATGCGGTACCCGATAAGCTGCAGTACACCAAAGAGATACAAATCAAGCAGGGTCGCCTCATGGGCATCACACGTCGCTTTCAGGTCACAAGCGGCCTGCGGGAGGTGGATCAGTATCTGGGATTGCCCTACGCCGAGGCCCCGACAGGCAATCGAAGGTTTATGCCGCCAGGTGAGTCTTGAAAAAAAGGAAAACTTTGAATTTACAACAAAGATTGGACATAGATATACATACCTTTGTTCATTCAGTAATGAATCCCTATTGATTTTATGGCCTTAATCGGCTTAGCAGAAAAGTTTTTCCCTGTAAATAATCTTTATTTTTCCAACTAGTTGGCTTTTTTCTTTGGCATTTTCCCGCTGTAGAGGGGCCCAGCACTGTTGTGTCGACCGCAAATATGATGGCAAATTGCCACTTTGCAGCACCCAAAACCCCAATGTGAAAAGTGTGGGGTTGGACAGGAGGAGCAGGGAAGAGCAGGGGATGGAGGCGTGTGGGCACTCCTTGAAATTGCCAGAACACATGCTGGCCACACATTTCCCGCCAGCGCCTCCTGTTGGATGTCCGTGTAAGAATGAACGTCCTGCTTGGCCTGGTGTCTCCCATCCTCCTCCTGCTGGATCTTCTGCCTCTTGTGGCACTTAGAATTTAGCCTGCAATTTAAGCAATTATCTTTGAAGCCGGTGCCCCTAGGCCCCAGCATTAGGCTCTCAAAAGCCTGACATGTGCCGCCTGGCTCTGGCCCTCTCTCCACCTCAGGATATCCCAGAATCTATCCCTGTTCTGTGTTCTGTTTTCAATCTGTGTGTGTGTGTGTGTATGTGTGTTTTCCTGCTGGTGTTTTCCTCGACTGGCTATTATTATTGCAGCTTGTTTTTACATGGATTGCAATGTACAATTTCGAGTCCCTCCCTTCATTTGTCAGCAGATTGTTTGCTTGAGTGGGGGGCTTTTGCTTATGAATATTTTCCATTATATTGCCATGTATTTTGCTTA
This sequence comes from Drosophila helvetica, assembly GCA_963969585.1. Taxonomy (NCBI): domain Eukaryota; kingdom Metazoa; phylum Arthropoda; class Insecta; order Diptera; family Drosophilidae; genus Drosophila; species Drosophila helvetica. The sequence continues at coordinate 5,634,496 of OZ018403.1, forward strand.
TATTTTGCCTTGTTTAATTAAGACTGGAGATTGCTATTATTGTGTGTGTTTATATGTGTTTTTAATTTGGTTTTTATCCCAAAAAAAAACACGAAAATACAATAGACACCAACAAAATGTATGAGATTTCGTCGCGGACCTAAGTACAAATACGGTAGACAAGGATATGAGTGTCCTTTTGTTCTCTCTGGCGGGCCATAAAAACCGACCGCGGCCTTAGCTGTTTGTGTTACAAGAATCCTCACGACAGCTTACACTCAGAGAAAAAGGGGTCTGATTTTTGTTGATTTTTTGATTGATATTTTCGGCAGAGAAAAGTTTACAATTGGAAGATTGAGTGGAACTATAGATTTCCGGGAGCTATGGGAGTGGAAATGAAAGTAGAACCCATAGATTTGTACCCTCTTTTTACTTCTACAGTGCAGTGGGAGGGTCTCTGCCACTGTTCCGCAGTGTAGTAGGGATCCTTTCCCTGCTCCTTCTACTGTTTGCACAGTGTAGTTCCTCTCTCTCTGTCTCTCCATCCTCCTACATTGTATGCACAGTGTAGTAGTACTACGTATTCGAGCCGCGTCGCGTTCATTGCATTACGTAAAGACAATAAATTAACACGCGCCAGAGGCTGTTTGTTGGTTGGAAAGCGTTGTGTCTGCTGTGTGTGTGTGTGTGTGTGTGTGTTAGCCACGATTTGTATATCGGGTTGCAGTTGTTGCTGCAACAGTTTCGAGTTGCCACAGAGTTGCTGCTGTGCCAATGTGGCAACAGCAGCAGCCTTTCAGCTCGTCGTCGCGTGTGGAGTTTATTGAGCACTTGAGTGCCATGCACTCAATCCAGACGGACAGACCTAAGCACCCACCGCCAACCCACCCCACCGACGACGACAATGACGACGACGATGCCATATTTGTCAGCGGAAGTTGGTTCGTCGTTGGATGGCAAACATGGCGATGTCGTTTGTCGTTTGTTCTGCCTTGAAATTCGCCTGGCAAATATAGGAAGCCAATGCAAATACGCGCCCACGTTGCGTATGCGTAATGTGTACAGTAGGAGCAGGGTTGATATCGTGTGATGGATTTTGTTTGTGTGTGTGTGCCCGAGTACAGACCCAAACCCAAGCAAATAAACTCCAAAAAACATACGATATTTTTCGATTTGGCTCTCTATTCTGTGTACCAGTCGGGGAGCGCCTTCCTTTTATTAATAACAAAATGCAAATAATGCTCTGTGCTCCCTCCGAAAATGTATTATGTATCTCACATAGAGAGCGGACGATTCGTCCCCGTCCTTGTGGTTTTTTTATGGCAGACAATAACGCAGCGCAAAATAAAATGTTGTGTGTGTGTGAGTGTCCTTTCGTGTCAAAGTGTAAATGTTGCATATTTTGTTGGGTTGGAATGGCATTGATTTTTGTGCTTATTGGAAATGAAATTCGTGGACTCTGAATCAATTATTGTATGTTTTCAATCAACAGACACACAGATACGCACTTCATTTGCCTAAGCTTTCGATTAGCAGATTGTAGAACTATGCCAACATTTGCATAACAATCAATCAATCGATATATTATGGCCACAAAACCACAAAACAATCTCCGATGCCCTGAAACAATGTGGGTGTCAAAAGCGTGTAAGCGACTTTCCCCCCAAAAACATTCAGCACCCAGAGAAAGTGCTGCTATCTAACCATGGATTTGTGCACTCCACTCATCCTTAGTCCTGTAGCCGAAAACCACACTTCAGGATTTGGCATGCAGAATCCGTACTAACTTGACCAAGTCGTGGTTACCAATTTACCCAACGATTCTCCGAGCATCTGCGAGCCCAGCTTTGACGTTAACACCAGAAACGTAACCGCAGTCAACTACGAGTGTCCTTCCTCTTGGTCCTCTCTCCTGCTGCCACCTCCTGCCACCTCCTGCCACTTGTGTGCAGGAAATCCGAGCATTTTGTGGGCTGTGTGTATGAGTGTGTGTCCTGCTGCGGCGTGGCGTAGGGTGGTGCTTGTTTATGGCATTTTCAAGTGCCTGTTGACCGTGTTACATAAATACGAAATTGACTTTTTGGCCAAACACTTGGGGGGAAAAGCAGCAATCGAATGGTGAAATCTACGATGCAAACAGTGGATGGTTGGATAGCCCCCATCGACCATACATATGACAGCTATAAAGACCTATGTATCTGAGTGCTTTTTTCTACTCTCTCTCTTACTGTCTCACTCTATCCCTCTCTGTATATTTCAGGTGCACCATTGCCATGGCAGGGCCTGAAGATAGCGCGCCATTTGCCCCCGGTTTGCCCACAAAAACTACCGGATCTGACGTCCCACGGCAGCGTTAACATGTCACGGGCCCGTCACAAGTATCTGAGTCGACTGTTGCCGTACCTGCGGTCGGAGGGCGAGGACTGTCTGTATCTGAATCTGTATGTGCCGCATGAGGGTAAGTGACTGTCGTATGGAAATCGGAAAAGATTGCATAAAAGATACAAATGAATGTTGTCTTAGAGGTGTGCGAACAGTTATCGTAAACATCGATTTATATACAATTCTTACACCTTTATTTCATGGATATTTTCATCGATTTTGTATCGTTTTCTGATACAAAATTGTTCGTTGCTTCAATGAATGTATTCTAATATTTTTCCTGTTTTCCAGAACCTTTAGTCGCCCCCAAGCAATATGCAGTATTGGTCTACCTCCATGGCGAATCCTTTGAGTGGAACAGTGGCAATGCCTACGACGGATCCGTTCTCTCCAGCTATGGCGAGGTGATTGTCGTCACAGTAAACTACCGATTGGGTGTATTGGGTAAGGCACATAACAAAATGATACTCCTCACAGGATATTCATCCTTTTTTCTGTTCTGTTCTCCCACGTTCGATAGGTTTCCTTCGGCCTAGCATCGATGCACACAATATAGCAAACTATGCGCTACTCGATCAGATAGCGGCCCTGCATTGGATCAAGGAGAACATTGGGTCATTCAATGGCGACAATACGCGAGTGACACTGATGGGTCATAGCACGGGGGCGGCATGTGTCAATTATCTGATGGTATCGCCGGTGGCCTCAGGTAGGAGTACGAGAGAGTAATGTGATTAGAGACCGATGGAGCCCATAATAAAATAATATTCTGCAGGCCTATTCCATCGCGCCATCCTCATGTCGGGCTCGGCGATGTCCGACTGGGCGTCCAGCAATCAGTCTTTGCAATTGACAATGCAAATCGCCCATGCCCTCGACTGTCCATTGAGCGGCGGCGGCGACGGTGGTGGCGGCGGTGGCGGCGTCGAGTATTTCGATGCGGATGATGAGGATGCCCTGCTGGATTGCTTGCGCCAGCGTCGGTGAGTTGTACTCGGAATCACGTTATTGAATTATTTAGTGGGCTTCTGGCAGGAGGCTTCTGGTTTGATTGGTGGCTGCGTGAGCGATTTGTGGGAACATTATAACCAGCCGTAATGGCCATATAATGCGTTGAATGTGCGTCAAATTCATTAGTGCTGTGTGGCATCTTCCGCAACAGGAGGAATCCTCTGTCTGCTCTGTTGTGCGGCCCAATGTCCTGTTCCATGGTAACTGGTTCCTGGTTTCTGGGCTTTGATTCACTTCTGGTCCCATAGAATTTCGGCCTCCTTTGGTGGCACGGCCGGCCTCCGCCTGCCTAATGATTCGGTAAATTTACGAGTTTCCAGCCAGCACTACGACCTCAATGAGGCGTAAAGTCCTCCCATCCTTATCCTCAAAGCCATGACCATGACTAATCGCGCGTAATGTCCTTCGGCCTTTGGGGGCGTTTTGTGTGTGTCCATGCGGCATTTGCATTCCGATTACTTGTAATCTGTGTCCTTTGTGTGTGTGTGTGTGTCTCCTCCTTTGAGTGTTGTTCAAAACACTCACTTCTCAATCAACGGCGGCGTGGCGGGGATGCGTGGGCGTGGCGTATGGCTGATGAATGGAACAAATTTCAATTAATTGCTTTATAAGTGATTCATTATTCAGGCTGTTGTTTTTGTTTTTTTCTATTCGGAGTTTGAGGGTCAACTTAAATGTTTTTTTTGGGATCATGTTAAGGAGACCATTTTAAAGTGATTGGCAGGATAATTTTCAGAGGAAAATAACTTGGAATTGGATTGAAAAAGGTTGCCAACTTTGAGGGACTACAATCAGGGTATATACCAATTAGAGTCCTTCACAGACTCCCTGGATCTGAAATCATTTCAATTACGAGCAGAATAATGTGATTAAAGCATAATAATAGTTTTATTTATGGGTAAATCAGCGTAATTACATTAAATAACATATTTATGTACAGTTTTAACACAATTTACTTTACAATATTGGCAAAATATGAATATTTTCCGTTGAAGGGCTCTCCCGCCAAGCAAATATCATAGAAATGTATTTTTTCTATAGGCTGCTCCCTTCATAATTGCTAGAAACACAAGCGCATAATTTATAAAAATATTTTAGTGCCAGATATTCCTCCATTTCCACATGAATATATGTGCATATACAATTTATACGTATCCTTACCGCAATTATTTAAATGGCATATTCATTGCAGATATTCCTGCGGCTTATCCAATCAGAGGGTGTGTGTGTGTGTGTATGGGCTGCATGCACATTGCCCCATTCAAGCGTCATCATATCACAAAAAATGAACCCAGAAAAAAATAGAGAGGGAGTGAGGGACTTTAATGCTATTAAAGTATGCTTTTTTGTATGCCCAGCACTCATAGAGTATACACATTTTGTGTAGATGTGGGTGACATTTCGTTATAGCCAAGTCTGATAAAACACTTTATGATTGGATCATTATTATAGCTAGATTGAAAACCAAGTTGTAGTTTTCTTCTGTCGTTTAGGCTCTTCGAGCACCTGGCTTTCGTACCCAATTAATGCTAGAAAAATTCACACTTTTAGGGTATCTTAGTGTCGAGTTGCGAATGCTTCAACTATATTTAGCCGCATTTAAAGCATAGTTTTCTATGCAAGAGAGCACGTAGGGGGAGAGAGTGTGTTTTCATGTGTGGGGGAGTGTCTGAGGGGGTGGAGCATTCATTTGTATGCATTGGTGGGGAGAGAGCGCACAAAAGAGAAGAAAACTAAAAAACAATTTGCATACGAAATGAAATAAAAGCGCATGAACACTAAAAATGTATGTAAAACTAAATCAACAAAAACGGCACAATAATAGTAATTATGTTAATTATGCTAGGCATACACACACTCGCACACAGCAAACACACACATACACACATCCGAGTAGATACTGTCGCATGATGATGCAACATGTGTGTATGTATCTCTGAGCACTTGAGAAACTTTCTCTTCTTGCTTTCTTCGTACAAATTGGCACACCAGTACTCGCAACTTGAAGATCCGCCAGAGAGAACAAGAGAACCCCCCAGAACAGGAAATGACGTCAAAGAAATGGGGAAAATGTTAATTAGAGCAAAGAGAAATGTAATGTACTCTAAACGGGGAAAACCCTGAAAGGGATGAAAGGGATAAATGAGTTGAAAATCGATGGTAAAATAAATTGAACTATTGTGGAAATTGGGCAAGTGTTTTTACTCTGATTGAAAAGAGAAGGAGGAGAAGTATTAGAGATCGAAAACATACATTGGGGAAAAGCGAAGTATAATTGACAGACCTAGGAGGATGTAGAGAAAAGTGTAGAAGAAATAATAAAATGGATTTTCATTTCAAATGTTAGTCCTTATCTAAATTAGTAAGCCTCTCCCCACGAGCAAACCGCCCTAGAAAGTGGGATAGTCCTTTCGCTTGGAAGTGCATTTAAGGAATGTTTTAATGAAGGAGCTAAAGCTTTGGTTTTGAGCCTGAGAATTGCAGCCTCGTGTGGCAGCTTACTGAAGCAATGGAACGAAGGAAATAGCAGGAGTGAAGGAATGAAGGATGTGATGTGTGTGTGGGAATGAGGGAATGAATGGGTAAATGTGTGAGCAGGGGAAGCAGTAGGGGATTTGAGGAAGGAGTGAAAGAGTAAGGTAATGAAGGAAGGAACGAGTGTATGAGAGAGTGAATGAGCGAGTGAATGAGCGAGTGTTGGGGCAGGGGAGTGGAGTGGAGTGTGCGAGTATGAGTGTTCGTACGAGCAAGTGCGAGTGTTAAATGAATGCAATGAATTATGTATGAATTACTGGGCAAATGTGCTCATCGCTTTTGCCTACAAAGCACTATGGGGAATTTTGCCACTTTTTCTGGCCAAAAGCCATTTTCAAAAAGTCGTTATAATGAAATATTTTAAACCGCTATGTACCAGAATAACATTAGTCTTCAATGTTATGTAATCGAAATTTTAACAGAGCGAACCACTGTTAAGTTAACAGCTGTCAAAAACAGCTGTTTGCTAGCGATGTGCAAGTTTTCATACAACGAGTAATTTTTCTCTAAGTTGAAGGAGCTAAAAAGTTAGTAACTGACCAATTTAAGTGCGATTTTTACAATGGATTCGAATCGAAGAGGCTTGTAATATGTATTTTTGTTTTTGAACTGTACAAATACTCCTTATATTTCTTGTAATTGTTAATCGTTTACGGGTATCATTTTGTGACAAATATTAGTCTTTCAAGAGGCGTACAAAATGAGTCCAACCTATTCCAACCATAAGATTTAATACATATTGTAGAGATTTCAATTCTCTTTTAAATGCATATCATATTAATGTGCAGTTTTGCGCACTTTCTCTGAAATTTGATATTTTAGGCCCTAACCTAAGTATGTCAAATTCAGAGTTGTTTCCCATGCGTCCATGATTATGATCCGATCTGATCCAGATTCAAGGCTCTGATAGATATTGTCATTCTTAATGGTTCTGCGTTTTTAGTTTTATCGAATATTTAAATTTTTGGATGCCACAGACTTTCGTCTTTTGTGTGGGCGGAAGAGGGCGGGGTGAAATTTTGAAATACACTTGTAATAATGGGATATGGCAGAATATTGGATAAAAAGTTTGGTTGATCTAGCGTTTATAGTCTCGCAGATCGAGGCGCTCAAAGAGAGGGAACGTTGCCTCTCTAAATGGTTTTCTTCATTGTGGCTATATTAATTATCCGATCTGATCCTGATTCAACACTTGGATAGATATAATCATTCTCTATGATTCTGCGTTTTTAGTTTTCTCGTAGCTTTAAAATTGTGCATGCCACCGATTTTCGTTTTTTGAGTGGGCGGAAGGGGGTGGGGCGAAATTTTGAAATAGACTTGAAACAGTGTGGTAAGACAGGAGTCTGGATACAAAATTGTGTTGCTCTAGCTTTTATAGACTTTGAGATCTAGGCGCTCATGAAGTCGGTACTCTCGAGTACCGGGTATAAAAAGGGCTGCCACGCCCATTTTTTCAAAATTACTTTCTATTGCTATTACAAACTCATATCAAAAAACCAAATCAAAAAACATTGTTTCGTTTGGAAGTTATTAATTAATGCCACAAAAAGTGGCAAAATTCCCCATAGTGCAAAGGCACCACAGCACACACACCCATACACAGACACAGACACAGGCACACACAGACACGAACACACACACACACTGCGCCAAAGAAACACAAACAGGTAACAGAACTACTTGAGCAAACAGCGACTCAGTAAAGCCATAGCCACAGTAGCATTTGTTTGCCCAAACCACACAATCCCTCCCCGTGGACACTCTCTCTCTGTTCCTCACTCTCCCTTGAGGCTTTGCCTTGGAGAAGAATTTAAATATTTAATAGAAGTTTTCTCTCTCTAGTCTCGCATTGATTTACACTTTGCCCTTTGCTCTTTTTCCTTAATTTATACAAATTATTTAAGCATTGCCTTTGGGGGGGACAACCAACTAATGTGTTTGTCCTGCAAACAGGACTTTTGATCTATACACAAATATTTGCTTGCAGGCTTCAGCTTGCAACCTGCCATCCTGCCATTCGATTGTCCAAAAGAGAGCATTTTCCCATGCTTTCCTTTGTTTTCTTTGATTGTTTTTCCCCTGTGCATAAATATTTATCTAAGCTGATTACAAAGCATAATTTTTTGTGCAACAATTCTGCAAATCGTTTCATCGTTTAAACTGCATTTAAATCCAATTGTTATACACGGAAAAATATTTGTCGCTAAGCTGCTTTTATAATGTAACTAAAAATACGGGAATCGAGCAGCGAGCAGAGCTTACAAATGCTTCATTCTAGTTCCTTTTGTTTGCATTTAATCCTACAAGAATCCTTTCTAGAGAGAGAAAAAGCGAGATAAATGTCCTCGGAGAATAATGTAAATATCAAGGAGCCTCAGGAGCGGCCACACACAGAATGCAGCTGTTTTCCATTTGCGCTTCTAATTGACACAAATAAAAAGGGAGAACCGTCTAAAGCATATTAAAAATTCATTAAATAGAAAGCCGAAGGACAGCCAAAGAAGGACTGCAGACAGCTTTAGAACTGGAGGCAGCTGGCAGAGACGATAGACACCGATAGAGGCAGAGACAAGGCTAAAACTGTGGCAGGATAAATGGCAGAGGCAGTACACACACTCTCCCTCTCTCTCTCTCTGCCTGTCTAGAGCAGTGAAATAGTTCAAGTAGCTGCTTGCCACATGCAAGCCATAAGGAATACCATCCATCTTCGTTATTCTGCCACAAGCATATACACACACTGACAAATTGTATGTGCAATGGCAGGAGCAGGAGCAGGGAGTGTTCCCTGCATACCACAGCAGAGAGGATGAGAATATATTGCAACATATTGTGTATCTAAACGAGTTAATCGCAGTTTGCAGCTCAACTTGTGACAGTTTTGTGCGGCAGCTAATAAGAAACAAGAAACAAGCAGAGCAACAGTGGAATAAAGTCTTTTTTCACATAAGAAATATCATAAATCACATGCGAAAATACAGCCAACACACACACACACACACACACATGACTTTTCCCCCAGCAAGTGTTTTTCTGAGGGAAAAGCCAGAGCCGAGACGCTCACGTAGTGGCTGTGTGGAGTGTGTCTTGACCATAAACTTGGCCACACACACAAAAAGCCATGGGATATGTGTCCTTAAAGTGCAATGGTCCTGCAGAATGTGTTTGACGGCATCGATTGGATTGCTGCAACCTTAAATGGATTACGGATAATATCATCTTGAAATGGGGGATTTCCCAAGGTGTTGAGTGAATTAACACACACACACACACACGATGGACACTCACTGAATTTAAGGGATTTTTCCATGGCTTGGCATTCGGAATGGCTTCTCCTGAATGGCATCCTTGGAATATCTGTCTCTCTCTCTTTCAATTGAATTTCCACCAGAGACCCAAAGACAAAGAGCTGCTTTGACATCATCGGAATATCCATTCAAAGCAGAATGAATAGATTTGTATTAATACCCGAACAATCCCATCGTTTAATGGTGGGGAAACCGAAACCCCCCAACAAATCGATTTTGAAAATACCAAAAAAAAAACGAGGCGAGACGAATAACAGAAGGTTATACCCAAATACCGCAAGAAGGAATGTTCCGTGAATGAATGTGCCACCTTTTTACCCACAACATCTGCAGCCTGGACTCGTACTCCTTTATGAGAGGGAGTACGTTTCCATTTTCCTGGCTTCCGGTTTTCTGTCTGCATTTCAATGATAAAAATTGTCCAATATTTTCTAGAATTTTCCTTCTTTTCCTTTTCCTTAATTTGTGCCAATTTCTGAGGATACTTCAGCTGCCGCTTCTGCCGCTGCTGCCGCTGCCTTGTACCATGTGGATTTTTATGCAAACTATGCACCAGAAATTGCACCCAACAGAACCATTTCCATGCCACTGCCACTGCCACTGCCGCACTGCAATTTTGTATCAATATAAAGGCCAGTGCGACGCCCCAAAGTGTGCAAAAAAAAAGGAGAGCAAAAGCGAGAGCTCAAATATTTCCCATCGAATTGAAATGCTTTTCCACAGGCAGCATTCAACAGAATCGAAAAATGTATATATAAATATAGTGCATATATGTATGCCGATTGTATTTGATATATTCACGTATGCAGAATTTTTTTATGGGGGGTAGAGTTTTTCTCGTTTTCCTTTGTCGTTTGTGTTTGTGTGAATATGAATCTGTGTGCGTGTGAATTGGTTTGAAATGCGGCTCTATTATGGGTTTTTCTTTTTAACACAACAAGAAACAGCAACAAAAATGTCATAGCAACAGGATATACAGGAGTGCAAAATGCTGCCGATAAGGACGCAAAGGATATGTGCAATGTGAGGTACATTTTGCAGTAAATATTTGAGAAATTCGAGAGATATTTTTGTGGCCTTTTGATTGAAAGTTTGATGATAGATATTTGATATTTAATTTTAACAAATAAGGAGTTTTCCAAAAATTAATCTGGTATTTTCTATGAATTTATGTAGAATTAAATGTAGAATTTTTGAGCTTATAAAGCTCCGAAAATACAAAAATATAATGTCCCGTTCAATCGAAAATGCCTGGAAGAAATATGAATTTAAAGAACCACCACAGCTTGCTTTCAGAAAGAAAAGCCTCCACTTTTCAATAGTTTTTCCCCCTTCAACCTTCCTCGAATCTCAAGTATTCTTCCCAAATAAAAAGCAACCCTACTTTATGAAATTCTGTTAATTTTTGGGCGGCCCCTAAAGACCATATGTGCATCGTATTTGGAGTATCTTTATGTGCCACACGTGTGTGGCAAATATGTGTACGTGCCACCCAGTGTAGGGAGTGTCCAATGGCCAGCCAACAAATCACACATAAAATTTATTAGAAATTTTTTCTCAAATCAAAGTGAAAAGTGGGACCGCTGTCATGATGTACAGCTGAGGCGCCACAAGGAGCACCACCAGGAGCCCCAACCATACTGTATTTTGAACCTTTTTCTTAACGCATTTTCTGGACTCATTCTCTCACACTTTTCTTCGTTTTTCTCTCCTTTCTAGGTACCAGGATATCTTGCACATACCAACATCGCTTCAACAATTTTCAACATCATTGGGTCCAATTGTCGATGGACATGTAATACCAAATCAACCGTACAAGGTCATGGGGCATTATACGGAGCATTTCAGCCGGTTTGTTAAGCAATTCCCCCCCTAAGTACTAACCTCTGACCTCCCTCAAAACCCCCATGCTGCAATGCCACAATTCCTTAGCGTTTTGCTGCTTTGGGGAGCTGTCAAACATTCCTTGTGCTTTCTTTTCTCTCTCTTTGCCAGAGGGCAGACTATTTATTGTGCGTTACTTGATTAGACGTCTGGTATTTCTTTCTTTCTTTCACTCTTCGGTAAGGGGTGTGGCTTTCGCCCTCAGGTGAAAGTGAAATCGTCTGTAAGGAATCCGTAAGAGGCAGGACCATTTAACACGGCAATTTTTGCGTTGGCGTTTTTGGGTTATCATCAAGCAAATTACATTTCGAATGTCACAGTGTGAGCACCACTCAATGGGCACTTATTCGCTGCTCACAAAAGGTCCTGCAATTGAGCCTTGAGCGTCACAAAATCAATAAGGATATAAGGACATACCGCAACGTAGGTAAAAACAAAAAAAAACAAATAATTGAGAGAATATATCGATCAAAAGGAGAAGGACCGCTCCAACTGCCACATAAATTATAGGCCATCCATCAATCAACGTCTGTTTCGGGGAAAAGCACTCGCGATTTTTCCAACACTGGAGAGGGGGTTGGCACGTGCTACACCGGGTAGACATAACCCTCAAGGGATAATCTAATAAAATGCGTGATTAATTTGATTTTAATTGTTATCCTTTTTGGCGCGAGAAAGAGTCAAACGTGTTTCGCTGCGAGAATAGAATAATAGCTGCCACAGGAAGCGAGCCATTAATTACGGGTAACAGACAGACAGACGGAAGGATACATCCGGAGAGGCTACGGGTGTACGGATGTACGGAGCTTCGGCTTTATGGGCAAAAGTAAAACAAAAGCACGTTTCACACGACTGAATGTAGCTGTTGGTTTTGTTTTTGTTGCTTCCGTTAATTACTTTAATCAGCGGATGACCTGAGGATTAAAGCTCTTACAGTAATTAATTGGAGAGGGCACTCCACGCCCCGCCACTCCACTCCACTTTCTCTGCGGCATTTCTTTTCAATTTAACAAGTTTTGCATTTACTTTTATCGACGGAAGAGAAGAAGTTTTCCCTTCAAGAATATAAGTTTTAATGCGCCTCCGTCTCCCTCTCTCGCTCACTCTGATATTTGCTGTGAAGCAACAGGACTACAATGGCTGGGGCAGGACTCTCGGAAGAGCACTTTTCATAGTTGTGGAACCATTTATCAGGCGGCAGCGGCGTAACAAGTTACGCGCCACAGAAAGAGGCAGCAGCAGCAACGAGTGCGGCTTCGTTTTATTTTTAGTGCTTTTAACTCTCTGCATTTTATGGGCATTCATTGGGTTGTTCTTTCGATGGCCATGCAGAGTGTGCACTGCGCGAAAATTGTGCGTATAGATATGGCAGGGATTAAGGTACTTTTAACAAGCAAAAAGCAAAAAGGGAATATAAAATAGTGTTTGCCATGTTTGACCATGGCTCTACCTCGCTTTTCTCTCCACCTCCTACTAAACCTATCTCTGACTCTCTCTCTCTCTCTCGTAAACCACTCTTTCTGCTCTGCTGCCTCCCTCTCTCACTCTCTCTCTCTCTATCGTTCTAGTTATGATTTATTATTCGGCATCACGGAGTCAGAATCCTATCACACACTGGCCGCATTAGCACTCGAGGAAGGATTACGTGAAAATGAACGCGATAATTTATTACGCTTCTATATGCAGAGTCGCTTTGATGTACGCCCCGATTTGGCATTGGCTGCCACGCTAAAGAAGTAAGTGAAATTTATGTATATCCCTCGCCAAACCAGACCAAACGAAAGCCCAGGACATGAATGGCCCCCAGGCCCCCAGGCCTCTTTCTCGTCCTCCCACATTTATAACTTAGTTGCATTTAACATAGTTCCATGGTGTGTGTGTGGCATGCTACTGCTGCTGCTGCTTTGCATATGTATGTGTGTAAGGGGCCGCCATGGCCATATCGTTCATCTCAATTAGAATTGTTTATGTGGAGCAATTTGTTTGCTAAGTGCCGCGGATTAGCGACGCCTGCCACGTCGAATCCGTTTGCCAGAGGCTCTGCTGGCATTGACGTCGATGAGAAAGAGGAGATTTTGCTTAAATATTTACTTTAAATTGTTATTTATGCCGGGAAACAGCTTACAAGATATTCGATTTCGTTTTATTGTGATCTCAGCGGTGGGAGGGGGGCATGCGAAAAAGGACTCTAAATTGTTATAAATGATGAAAGCAGAAAGAGAGTGGCTACTTATTACTGCCTGGACACATTCCCTTGGGGGCATACGGACATTACTCCCTTCATTTTGTTGGAAAACAATGGACTGGACACTTGCCACTATCTCATTTTCAGCAGAAGTTCTTGTCCTTGTTGTCAGCCTCTTCAGGGAAAGTTCTGTGTGCAATAAATAAATGGCACGATGCACACAGGACACTAGTATTAAATGAAACCTCCTGATGCACTTGCTCCCACACGCTCTTGCAGCTCTTGAGGGGACTGTCCAGCAATGGATTTTAGTCTCTCTTTTTTTGCGTGTCATTCTATAAAACTTATTCGCACAAAAGATGCAATTGTCTTCCCCTAAAAAAGATGCAGCAGCGCACAAGGATTATAAACGGAATGTCCAAGCCATTCAGTAACACACATGTGGGGAAAATTGAAAATGGACAAGAAAAGCACAAGTTGGAAGAAAGGAATGGGCAAAAACCTAAACGAATATTAAATATTCTACTGGGAAGCAGTGCCAGAGCTGGGAATGATTTTTGCTTAAGGATTTTCTTATTAAAATAAAAGAGAAATTTATCTAGATCGAAAACTGAATAAAAAGGATGTTTATCTTTAGATGCTTATGTTTTTATTTCTTTTCAATGTTTTTAATGGCTTGGAACAGGTTTTATTTTATTTTTCAGTGATTTTCTATAAAGTTTTTTCAACAAAGGATGCAATTGCATAGAAAAATTTACGACAAAATCTATAAACAACAAAAAAAACCGACTAGGTTATAAGCTCTTATATCCGATTTTGGCATAAAACTTGGACAGAGAAAAAACAATAACTGATGCAAAGGCTACATACCCTTTCTTATTGAAAAATGTTTAAAATATTTTTCAGAAGAAAAAATTCAAGACAAACTCTGAAAATTGGATTGATTGGAAAGATCTCTGATTCGACATTTTGCCCTTATACTTTCCTCTCCGAGAGAATTTGTTCTCCCATTTTCCTGCATATTTATTTGTATTGCTTTTACTGATACCAATGCCATGGAAAACTTTCAGTATCCCCCATTTTGAGAAGGTGAGAGAGATACTTGCAACCGAAAAAACGTATCTAAGCTTCGGGGCAGGCTGACTGGCTGGCAGGCAGGGAGGCGGGGAGGCAGGCACTGAAGCACTCCGCCTGAAGCGGCGGATAACAGCAATAACACCACGCAAACAACAAACAACAAAAGCATTACAACAGCAACAATAACATGCAACAACAACAACACACAATGCAGCAAAAAACATGCAACAACAGCAACAAACAGGTTTGGGGGATGGGGGGGCGAAAACGAAGGACAAACAAACGATTGAAAGGAAGTTCACACAATCAACAACAGATGCGCTTTTTCACATACGAAATAACTGGTGGAAAAACAGGGAAAACTCTCCAGGGGAAATTGTTTTGTATGGCATTGCAGGGTGTGGTGGCATGTGGCAAGGCAGGCTTTGCTTGCAGCAGTAGAAGCAGCAGAAGCAGCAGCAGCAGCACATATTTGTAGCACTTCTCTACTTCTCTCTCTCTCCCGCTCTCTCTCTCTCTTTCTGTTAACTGCATCCCAGTGGCAAATGCTTTGTTGTGTCCGTCATTGAATTAAATGGCAGTCCCAAACACCATTCTGCAGCAGCGGACAGAACAGAACAGACGGACAGGACAGACTGGACATCCCCCGGACACATTGACGGACAATGGCGCTGCTTTTTGTTTCATTTCAGAGGAGAAAGAACCTCCCTTTCGAGGGGAAAAGTAGGGACAAAGTTGGCGGAAATTCCAGGAATCGATTCCACGACTCAAACTTGAAAATAAACATTTCCACATGAAAGCCATTATGGTTGCCAATGGTATTGGTGCTGGAATGATGCATGCAACATGATTAAATGGTTATTTCAGGTGCTCTAAGCCTGGTTTAGATTGCATGCATCATTCCAACACCAATACAATTGGCAGCCTAAGGAAAAACTGAATGCTAGCTCCATGGAAATATCCGGACAATGGATGCATTGTCTTTCAATTTGGGCACTGAACTGGACCAACACCTCAGTTCAGTTTCATGTGATATTGGAGTGATACACACAGAATGATGGACTTTGCATCTATCCTTTGTTCTGAAATTGGCTACAACATTCAAGGATTGCATTTCAATGAACCTGGGTGCTTGCATCAAAGGATATCCATGCACTGCCCCCAGGAATTTCCAGAGAATTTCAGCAGTGAAAAGTGCATTAGATTATGATTTGAAATCCTGTCAAATATGTGCACCGTGTACAGATATTCCTAATTTTTGTGCTTGAGCACAAGTTTGAAGGAGAGCCCTCTCATAGCTGTAAAATTATAGCCCCTTGAAGCACGTTTTGGATGACTTTCACTCAAGAAATCACAAGCTAATTTCATTTGCTCATCTTTCAGCCGTAATTTCACTCATAATTCCTTTGGCCTTTGAGACGCCTTAAAGCGTAGACAATTCCTTCCGCAACTTTGCTTCAAATTTCATTTTGGCTGCCAAGAGGCATCAGGCACCAGGCATCAGGCACCAGGCACCAGGCACCGGCACTGGCACCTTCAGCATTCACGCAAAGTGGGTCCTGGGAGAGGACCCTCCAGTGTGCACTCTTTTTGCCATTTTATCTGGGCGACAGTGGCTGCAGGTTTTTAAGGCCAAACATTTGTAACTTTTAGGCATTGCTCGGGCACTTTCAAAAATTGTGTGCTTTATGGCAGGTCCTTTGGGGCAGGCCAGCAGCAGTAGCAGCAGCGGTGCAGCAGCTAAAGGTGTAGAGGAGAGACCTGTTATCCGACCCCTTTTAGCATGCTCGAAGCGTGTTTTCCATGGGCTGAATTTAATGGCCGCCTAGATACAGTTACAGATACAACAGGGAGGTGTCCTTCTCTATCGCTTTGCCTCCTACTACTGCTGCTGCAAGCCAAACAACCTTCTTCCTTCTTCGTCTCTGCTGCTCTGGCAGGACTTTGCTGTTGGGCCTCTTTGTGGGTGTTTGCCGCACCCTCTCGCACATGTGCGCCCCCCACCAAAAATTAGCTTCTCTAACATCAAAAATTGCCCCAACAACAGCAGCAGCAAAAACCACAGAAACCAATAGCTGCCCAGACAATGGCTTAAGATTACACTGAGAGAAATAAAGTTAGAAAATTATAAGTAGGAACACGTATAATAGCATTGACACATTCTAACATAGCACATAATGCTAGAGATAATTTAATTAAGAGTTAAATATTTAAATAAAAATACAAATTTAATTAAAAAATTGCACTGAATATTTTCTAACTTATTTATTTTTATTTTTAAAAATTTTAAAAATAAATATTAATGCAAAATGTTCAGTTTTATATGAAGAATGTGCAAAGCTTTCGACACTTAAATCTTTTCAATTTCACGACTAATGAAGAAATATAGAACTTTTTGGTATTTGTTTTATTTTTTGCTTGATTTTGTATCCCAATTTTCTACTAAAAATAGCATAACCTCAATAAAAAAATAGGAACTTAAATATTTAGGTTTCCTCGAGTTTTATTAGTCGTGGAAAGTTTTTTCTTGCAGTGCAAGAGCCACAACAGAGGTCCCAGGCTCCAGGCTTTAGGGCCCTGTGCCGCATGTTAATGAGTTGCATGGCAGGCAATTGCCCCGAAATTGTTTTTGTGTGTGCCGGCCCCCTCGCCTAAATGGCTTTGTCCGCTTATGGGAATGGTCCTGTAACTGGCCCTTGGGGCTGTGCGAGGCGGTTCGAGGGTGTGTGTGAGTGTGGATGGATGGTGCCCCTAATTGCAGGTGTTTTTGATTTACACTACCCATGAAATTGGCCATTTTGGCATGTCTGTCTGTACTTTTAAACGAACGCTAAGCTGACACACATTCGCTCTGGCGGCCACCGAGATTTATGGCCATTCGAAATTGTCTACCAGTTGCCTGTGGTACTAAGAGACGTCTCCGAGTGCTGGAGAGAGAAAAGGCAATTATTTAGAGCTGGCATTCGTATCCGTTTCATCTAAAGGATTAAGCGCATGAAGAGGGTGGGCGGAGGGGGCAGTAACTACTTGCAGGACGAGGAAGATGAAGCTTTTACACATTTCACTTGAGCAATCCTCATTGTGTCTTTCTCTCTTTCTCTCTGAAGACTTTTCTCTGTTTGGCTCTGAGAGAAATTGCAGGTGCAATCCCCCTGACTATTTTGTAATAAAATTGAATTTTCCAAGGGAATTAAATTTGCCAACTCACTGGCCAAGGCCTTAGCAGAGAAAGTAATCTTAAATGAAATATTTTTTAGTTGCTTTTCGAATCAAAAATAACAAAAAGCACTTTCCAGTAAACTGTTACCCGTCGCGCACCTCCTCTTTCCAGCACTCACTCGTCACGGTGTGGCTTAGCAGTCACTCAACTTTCTTCCATTGAGACACGTTTTTCTTTCATTTTCTTTCGCAAAAACAGTTGCTCATTTCTCGGCATGAATTTAATTTACATTTCTCTTTCTTTTGGTGGCAACCCTAAACCTTAAGTCTGTCTTGGCATTCTCTCATTCTTTCATTTTCTTTATAAACTGTTGCTTAGTCGCATAATCTGGGGGCTTATCCTGGACACAGGACACAGAGAATTGACCCAACTCAAAAGTGTCGCTGACAGCTTTATATTGTCGTTTTAATTTCCAGCAATTTATAAACCGCAGCCGAGCTCTTTAATTACCGTTCTGGCCACAAAAAGTTGTTGGGCCACGAGACGCCATAGATAACAGCAGGGCTGGCTCCTTGCGGCAGTGAAAGAGAGAAGACAGGGAGTCCTCTGTGGCAGCGCGGCAGAGTGGCAGAGAGAGAGGGAGAGAGTGGCAGACTACGAGGCAGACAGAGGGTCAACAGGGAACAACAACAATGCCAGGGGCGTGTAAACCGACCAGCTAGCAGACGCTTAATAGCATAAACTTATTTATATAATATTATTTTATAAAAAAATAAGCAAAACCCACCAAACGCTTGGGTGGGTCATGGATATGCCTCAGTTTTGTGTCAGCCACGATCCTTGGCGACAGACGGCGCTCGTTCGTTCGGGGTTGCTTAATTTATTGTCCTAGGGCCGTGCTACAGGAAGTTGCATACATTATGAGAGGGACGCATCCACACAGAGACGAGAGTCCTGTGGGGTCTCAGTGTGGCCTGTGGATGAGCATGATAATGTGGGTGGTGGCTATACAAAAGCCATAAACTTTTAAATGGCATCGCTTCTGGCTTTAACATGAATTCGGTTGCCTGCCTCATAACCCACTGGGGGGGCACTCACTGGCGGAGGATTGGAGCATCTGGAACTAGTTGCTCCACTTCTATTCGTTTCATTTGGACCTCCAAAAGTTCTCTCGTAAATATTCGGCTGCGCTCTCCAAAAAGTTTTCTTCCCCTCCTGCGTGGTTTTTTTTTTGCATTTTGGAACGTGTTGTTTACACGCTGAAACATCATAAATTACATGCGTGGGGCATGCCACTCGCACACTGAAAAACACGCCTCTTGTGTGTACGCGCGCACGCGGTACGACGCTCAAACTCAATCTGGTTTTCGTGGGGATTGTGTATGTTCCCTGCCACACGCATGGGGCAGTGGCAGCGGACCAGCGGACCAGCAGACCAGCAGACCAGATGACTCCTGGGATCTCCGCAGCTCTATGGGTCTCTGCCGCTGACATGCATTTTGTAGAACTTTCGATTATGCAACGGTCCGAATACAAACAACGGCGCTTCAAGCTCTTGAAAATTATTTATTCTGTTGTGTTTCGGCTCGGTTTGGTCCTGTTCTGTTCTGTTCTAGCAGCAGCACATTCAAATATGTAAATTGCAAAATCCATTTTTCGAGTGTGAAAATTTTATTCATGAAGTGCGAATGCCTCTTGAGGTTTCGGTTGCGGAAAATGTGCTGAAGTTTTGTGTGGATGATCCAGGGAATCTGATTCCTGAGTACATACTCGTATCTGTTGATGATTACTACTTATGTGTAGGTGGGGGCCGATGCTTATATTTATTCAGCCTCAATTAGGGCGAATATATCTTCTGAAAGGTTTATTTCGTGTACCAAATGTACAAAAAATGAACCAACATTCAGAGAATTGTTACAGAACCCCCTCTCCTTGAAATCGGTGCAGTGTTTCATACATCCAAAGAAAAAAGACCTAAAATATATTTACACTTAGGTTAAAAGTTGTATATCAATAAATTACAGCGATGAGTGGAAATATTAGAATTGAAGTGTTTCCACTTACATTTTGATATTAATAGTAAAATAAATATATTTAAATATATTTCATATTTCAATTAAATAAATTTCCCACAAAATTAAAATGTATATTATATATATTTATTTTAAAGTGTTTAATACTTAAATTAAATATGGGCCGTCTTAAGCCGTCTTTTAAATAAATTTATATCTAAATAAAATTAAATTCGAATTATTTCTACTATGTTTGTTATTGTTGTGCTTGTTATTACTTTGCCACTTATCTCTCAGTGTTCTGAAATGTTAAAGTTTTTTTGATATTTCTGATATCTTTTTAAATAAAGTTCTCTCGTTATTGAAATTCTGTTTTTAAATTCCAATTAATCCATTTTTTTTAGTCCATGAAATGAACAATAAATGTTTTTGCCACAATTTATTTTTTGTTTTTTGGTATTGAATGAATGTTTTCGTCCTAAGTAAATGCCAAAAAACTGTAGGTAAAACAGGTTCAAATATTTTGGTCTGGGCTTTGATGATTCAATGGAAAAAGACCTTTCTACAGAAAAATATATTTCATATATCATGTGTTGCAATTTGTTTCTCTTTCTACCTCCGAAAATGTGTTCATCAAATAGTCATAAATTAAGAAAAAATAAAAAACGTATTTTCGTTTCCCCCAAGAAAAATGTGATATAATTCTGGCTTATGCGACGGCAATCTCTGCAATCTGCATTTCCGTTTAAGCTTCTCTTGGCAATCTGTTCATCTCCAGCTCATCCCTCAGATCATCCCTCAACTCCGCTGCACAGTGTAGTAAAATGGTGCTTATTGCATAGTGAGTGTCCCAGAGAGAGAGAGAGAGAGGGAGAGGGAGAAGGGCACTGAAGCACTCACTCATATGTGCTGCTGTCCTTCTCATGGAAATTGTGTTTGAGTTCCACCCAGAGCCACATCGTGTGTTGCACAGTTGCAGTTATTCATAATCGTTTGTCAGTGGCTGCCACACATATGTTGATCCGCACACAAGCACCCACACGTCCGCACAGAGTGGGGCAGCACACAAAGCAGCCACAGCATGCGGTATAGCAATTTAGGGGCTAAACAGCTTGGGCGTGTGCAAGGGTGCGTATACGCAATATATTACATGAATATTATATTCCACAAACACTGACCATAAAAGCCAAAAAAGCGGCGATCGCAATAATAAATAATGGAAAATCTGGGGCCATCAATTATTAAATATCTCAACAATTACCATGTCACCGAAGTGCATTAGTGGAGGGCGGGGCTCGGTTCTTGGGGAGGGCATTTTGACCCTCATTAGGGGTTCAGATTCGCGTGAAGTGGCATCTGTGTATCTCTTACTAAGGAGAGCTTGCCTCCTGAAGTGGCCTCCAGCAGAGAGACAGAGATAGAGAGTGGCAGAGACACTTGGTGTTCAGCTCCTGTGTATATCTCCCCCGGCAATTCGAGCGTGTTTGGGTTCATGAACCCCAAGAGACGTGCAACTACTCGTGAGGCATTAACGCCAGTTAGTGCTCTGTATCCAGGACTCTCGCTTCGCTTTGCTTCAGCTCTGCTCTGCTCGTTGTGTCTGTGTGGCATGTCAGATGTTGCGAGAGGGTTCTGGGTGATTAAATGGATTTGATTTTACTCGTTTTACTCTCTCCCCATGGCTACCAGCCAAATGGCCAGACTTTGATTTGAGCCCCAGCCCCTGGGAAAATATCCGTGTCTGTGCCCGTGTCTGTGTGTGCTCCCCCTAATGATGTTTGCATATTTGAGGTACACTGGGAATTGGGGAGGGGCGGAGCCCATGTGGTTCAATAACTTTAATTTTTAATTTTAACCATTAAATAATATACATTATTTACCATCATCCCACCATTTGAATGAGGATAGCTCCCCTCTCTCTTTTCCCACCTGTATGGCAAATAAAATGCAAAAATATTTGACCACCAATTTAAGGTCTCAACTCTTGTGGTGAAGAAAGAAAGAAAATAGTCATTAGCAAACATATTCGTATTCTCATTTGGATGCCAAATTCGACTTTAATCCAATTTGAAGCTGAAAATTGCATTTTATAGCAGAGAAGGAACTGAAAGTCTCCGCCATTTCGTACTTCATTAGCAAAACTCCTCAACAAATTCATTACAGACTCTCGACTCCTCCATGCAGCAGCAGCAGCAGCAGCAGCAGCAGCAGCAGCACCAGCAGCAGCTGCCAAATATCTAGGGCACTAGAAAATTCTGTGTACCCAAGTGTGGCAGCCAGACAGAAGAACACACATCCGTATCCGTAGCGGTAGTCGTATCTGTATTTGTATCTGCATTGGAGTCACAGTCACAGTCAGAGTCTCTGTCTGTGGCTGTGTCCTGTGTGTCCTCTCGCTTGCTCTCTCTCTCTCTCTCTCTGGTGGCAAAAGTGTTTGTTTGAGTGCGGAAATATTTAAAGTGTCACATACGCTCTTCGGAAATTAAATGTGAGTGTTGTGCTTCACGCTCCAGAAAGGAGCAACGGATGTCGTAAGCCCTGCTCTGACACACACTGAACACTGAACAACCAGAAATTAAGGAAAAGACTAAACACTAAACACTTTCGAGTGGCTTAACGGGAGGGCCAGGATATGGGTGGCTTTGAAGGGTGCTCACAGGGCATGTACTCGTAATGATAGTAATTAGTAGTAAATATTGGTTGAATAAACTATAGAGTATCCTACATATATGTATAGTTTTAGAAACTGATCAACTGATGCGCTGATACTTTGCAGAAACTGCTCCACTGATACACTGATAATTCGGTATAAAATATGAAAGTCTGATCTTCAATCTATTATTTTACTGTATTTCTTCTGCTCTCTAGATGCTCTTGCCTTTTGTTAAACAGTGTTCCCCCTTCAGGTTCCCTTCTGTGGGTGCGGTGGGCTCTCTCGCTCTCTCTCTGAATGGTCATTGCTTGGTCACCGCTGTTTGCTCCTCACTCAAGGTGTGTGTCTGGGCGTGGCTGTGGCCCCAAAGCAAAGAACGGTGTCTGCTTTTGTGTGCTTTTCCTTTTCCTTTTGCCTTTGCATTGTTTTTGTTCTGTTTTTCTGCCTCTGGTTTGGTCTGCTATTTTTGCCCGAGTGTGTTTGTTGTGCATATTTCTGGTGGTGTTTGTTGGCTTGTATTTCGAGTGTTTTGCGGTTAGTTTTTTGAAGTGTTTTCCAACGTACTCGTATGCATGCTCTGGGCCCCCATTCGTGGCTGCATTTTGCGGTGCGTATACGCATTCCTATTTATTTAATTAGAGCTTGTTCTCTATGCCACTTATTGTTTGTCTGTCGTCTGTTGTGTGGCGCATCCGAAATCTGATGCTCCCCATGAGGTTTTAGCAATGTTTTTAAGCTGCCGGTTTTTCCACCCCCATTGCACATTTCGGACAAACTTTTAATTAAGCATTTTCGAATGTCTCTGGTGTGGTCTGGTCGGATATGTTCTGTTTGCAACTCGCTCTCTCTCGCCCTCTCTCTCTCTCTTTATATCTGTTTGTTCGTTCTGGATTTTGCGCGATTTCCAAATTATATTTGTCCCCAGTAGACGCATGTTTGACGGACAACTGAAAAGTTGTTCCACAATCCATGAATGTTAATTCGGTTTTCCCCATGCAGTTTTAATTACTTATGTGCATCCTCCCCAGAGCTCAGCGCATTCAATGCGGATTATGTTCGTATTAATGCCAGTGAGGCACAAAATTAAATGGAAATCAAATGCTGGGATCTTTGCTGTGCTTTAAAGTTGTGGGAAAATCCTTCTGAGCGTGAGATTTTCGTTGCGACTTTGCCCTCAAGGCGCTCTAAGCGTCTGGCTGTGCCTTCTCCACAGAATATGCGAGATTATATAATATAAACCGCAAATAAATATAAAGCGTTTCCAAAGCGGGAGGATTCCTGTTCCTGCTTCGATTCCGCTTCGCAAATGCAAACATGTGTCTCCGGCATAGGAAGGAGAGCCATATCCTTGCAAAAAGGAACACAGAGTCACAGAAGGAAGCCTTCCACAGAAGCACACACGAAGAAAAGTCGAGCAGCAGCAGCAGAAAACATCGTCGTCCTTGGAGCCACCACCTCGCGGGGGCCCCACCTCGTACCGTGCCGTACCGTACCGTACCGTAGCGTACCGTAGCGTACCACTCATGAGTGGCTCCATGGACGCTCCTTTCGTTCGCTCTGTTTCGCCAGCGGGGGGCTTCGTTCCCTCTCGACTGCTGTCTGAATGGAGGTCAAAGTGCATAACTTAAGTAGCCGACAATAAAATGCATAACATGGCATACAAAACACAAACAGACAGGCTAAGGCAGGCAGGCAGCCAGGCGGGAGGCGGGAGGCAGACAGGCAGCAGAGGAAAAGCCAAAGGAAAACTAAGCACAAGCCGTACGAAAATGTGGAAAATATGGCTCTATTTATTTGTACATTAGGCCAAGACATTCGCCGTTGGCCTGCCTGCCACACATTTCGTAACTCTTATAGAAATACACATGTATTGGTGTGTCTCTGTGTGTGTTTGTGCGTATTTGTCTGTGTTTGTCTGTGCTGTACGCCCCATGTTTGTACCTGCCTCAACAGCTACTAGCAAAAGGCCAAGTGTTGTGCTTGACATGTACAAGCCCCAGCACCAGCACCAGCACCAACACCAGCTATAGAGTGGGATTTTTCTCTGCTGCTGCCTCTCCCGCTGTGCCACAATAATTTCCTGCTGAGCTGGACTTACCCCTACTCCATCGTGCCCCCATATCGTGCCCCATCTAGTGGCGTGTCGTGTCAATTTATCTAATGGAACAGTCGAGTGTCACATGGACTGGTTGCAAAAACAAATTTATTGTAAGCAAACACACCGAAAGGGAATCAACAATGTGAACAACAGGGTGAAAAACGGAGTGGAAAATTTTGGATTGAATGGAATAAAATATTGTAGAGTATGGAGGTTGCCATAAGGAGCATTAAACAGTAAAAATGTTATGAAATTTGCGGAAAAATAAAGCTAAAAATATATATATTACAATTGAGATTAGAGTTCTATATTTTCAAAAATATACGTAGTATCTATTGTACTAAAAAGATATCCTTCTGCTTGTTGCCCTCCTATATCGTGTAAGTGGTGGTTCCAAAGAAGTACTCGCAGTGATGTCGTTATAAATATATATGTCGTATATATAAAATGTAATGCTATATAAATAGAAGTTGGAAATTTGGCCGGTTGAAGTGGGGTAAAATCATAATAAATGGCATAAAATATTCGTAATATAAAATCGCTCTACTACGTATAGCCATGGGTCACGGTCCCAGCATTTCTTTTTGACTTATTATAAATGAAAATCCACACCTAGACGGAACCTGTCAAAAAACAAAGGTATAAAACTGGGGAAGAGCTCAATTATTCGAAAGACCCACAAATCTGCAATAAAATTACATACCAATCAGCGAAAATCTCCTTTGGTTGCATTAGTTGCTCATTGTTGTACGGTGGTTCGAGTGGTGCGGTGGTGCGGTGGTTGGGTGACTGCCCGCGCGGACTGCTCTGGGACAAAAGCCAACCGCGTAATTAAGCTTTACGTTCCACGAGTAAACACAAATACACTCGAAACGCACACTACTCGAACACTCGAACGAAACACTCGCACTCAAACACTCAAACACTCAAACGGATGCGGACACGAGAGCCAGGAGCCATCGAATGTTAACAATGCACATTACGCATACGCCACGTACGCCATAGCTCTGTTGCTCCACTTGTTTCATGTCTCTCTCTCTCTCTCACTCCCTTGCAGATACCAGGACATGTACAACAATCCGATTAAGGCCACTAATTTGGAGCATCGTGATGTGGTGCTGGACATACTGTCCGATGCCCGTGTCGTTGGCCCTCTACTGCAGACGGGAATGTTCCATGCAGATGTCAATCGGCGCAATTATATGTACGTATTTGGCCATAACAGCGCAACGGGACCCTACGCCAACGTAAGTATTAGCCGAAGAGCCCATCTACCGTCCGTACTACATACATATATTCCAAAAAGCGCGACCAAATGGCCGATTCCAATTACGTACCCCATAGCACTTTTAATTTAAACACTCGTCGGTGGTCACGCGGACCGGACCCCTTCCCTGGCCTTCCCTGCCCTTCCGTGAATCGCTTTCCCTTTCTCTGTGTAAAATAAACCCAGCATGCGGTTGGGCCATCTAATGAGTTTTCATGACGTACTTCTCTCTGCTGGTCTGCTCTGTCGTTCTCAATAATGGACAATAATGCTGGAAAAGTTTTAGGCAGAACTCTGGGGCGTATGGGGTACCAGGGGTCCCGTCGCTCATTGGCTTGTTATGTGTTTTTTTTTTGGCCAAAAACAATTCACAAGTTTTTAGGCAGCAGGCAGCGAAAGCCCGCGAATGATCGTAATAAAGACAATGAACTCTCGCAATGGAAACAAAAATCTAGGCAAAGAAGGGGGAAAACAAACCAAAGGGCGAGGGGTTTTAGATACCCTACAAATTATGTTTTGCATGGAATATTAAAGAGACATGCCTTATGATCTAAGGGTGTTTCGATCAATCCTTCTGCAGTAAATACCCATTCTTTCTGTGGCAGAAAGATAGCCTAAAGTCTTGAGATACTAGTATGCATTAAAAAATAC
Source organism: Drosophila helvetica (assembly GCA_963969585.1). Taxonomy (NCBI): domain Eukaryota; kingdom Metazoa; phylum Arthropoda; class Insecta; order Diptera; family Drosophilidae; genus Drosophila; species Drosophila helvetica. Next base: position 5,660,698 of record OZ018403.1, read on the forward strand.
ATCTTTTGCCTTATAGGCATCCCAAATATCCTTTATTTTCTCCAAAGAAAACAATAAACCCCTTCCATTGTTAGGGTACCAGGAAAAAACATCAACATCGAAGATGTCCTTTTGCTTCTTTTGTCTAAACAGACGGAATGGAATCCCTCTTGACTTAGGGTTCATTTGTGTCCGACGACGGGTCGCTCTTTTCACCCACAAAGAGAGAGGGGGTGGGAGGCAGGGTTATTTGTGTCTGACGCTCGTCGTTCGCTTGGTTTGGCTTTTGCCAGAGTTTTATGGCTCTGTCATGCTTATGGATTTGTTACTGATTGCCTGGCCAAGATAGCTTTGTGTTGCCATGAAGCCACTGTCCTCTCACTGTCCTCTCGCTGTCCTCGCACTGTCCTCGCACTGTCCTGTGTGTCCTCTACTCTATAGATAAATGGGCATATTGATTTGTCATTAAGATGATTAAATTGATAAGCAAATTAGGGCGCGCAGCAGTACAGCACAAGTCCACAATTGTTATGGAAAGTTTATGCTTCGCAGGGAGAGAAATCCTTTGGGGGTCTGAAGGGTCCTTCAAGCTTCGTCTATGCTTGAATGTCAGTTGGCAATTGCCTCAGCCTCAGACACTGACATAATGAATTTGAAAAAAACAACTCATAGAAGAATCCTCAAAAACAAAAGCGACACTCCACTATATGGCAGACAAAAAAGTTATTATTTTGTATTTTATATTTAGCTGGCAACTTTTTTTGGCTAAGCCAATTTTTATGGTCAGAGTTTTGCGGCGGCAGAGTGCTGGGTGGCGATGGGGAGGGTGGGGGTCATAAAACAAAACTGCAGCTGAAACTGCAAATAGATGAACAGCTTAGTGTCCTGCAGTCATATCCGGGCGAATGTCCTTTCAAATGCGACAACAGCTTGCGCATAAGCGGGGTGCAACAACTTTTTAATGGCCCCGCAATTAAAGTATCATAAGGATATATGCCACAGTGTGCCGAATAAGTCCTCTGATAAATTGCCGGGCTGCCATTGAAATGAAAGTAGCCAAATAAGAGGCAAGCACATGCTTATGCCCCATGCTGTTGGCTGCTGCCTGATATATGAGCAGATTCGCCGGCTTGGTTCGCATTAGTTGCAGATAAATTACGAGAAATAAAATTCACTTAAATATTTCATGCTGCCGCCGTCGCTAGCTCGCTCATGGGCGAAACATGAAAGGAAGGATATCAGGGATAAGCGGAATGCCGGCGTGCCTACAAATTATCGTCATCGTGTGGGCCTCCGTCCTGTCGCCAGCGAAACCGAAAAGCAGGCGGCCAGACACAAAATACAGAAAGAAACCGGAAAAACAAACAGTCAGACAAGTTAAGACTCAGACGAGCACACACGCGCTCTCGAATCGACTTCATACCACAATGCTGAAACGCTTTTGATACCCTGTCAGCAGAGAGGGTTGCTCGACTTTTGAGTATAGGTCGGCAAACGGCAGAGAAGGTGGCACATAGTGATCGGTTTACTTGGTGTTTTGTAGCGCAGGATTACAATATACAATTTCCTGTCATGCGCAAGCAGTGTTTTTTGTTTTACCGACGCAACAGTCTATGTATTTTGTTATTGCTGTGGCGGTTCATCATGTAGAAATCTCTCCTATCTCCCATGTATCCCAAGGGTATCCAGCGCCTCGCTACCCCGAAACCTATCCCAAAAATAATCCTGTTTTTGTACCATTCTAAAAGTATTCGGCAACAACAATTTATTTTTTTGTGCAGCTTCTTTCGTCTGTGCAAAATTCCCGGCTGAATGCGAATGAATTTGTGCATAAACTGCGCTTCTGTGGCTGTGGCTGCTCCACTCCATCTCGAGGGTAAAGCTTCAAGTAGCAGGCCACTCACTGGCTCCCCCAAGAATGGACCACGCCCCCTCCACTACCGACTATATAATATATCTTCTTGAGTCTTCAGCCGCGGGCATATTGTGAAACTTTTTGGCACATGTCTTGCATGTCTTGCAGTTGAGATGCTCAGACCTCAAACTCAGACACAGATACAGCCCAGTAAAATGGTCCAAAGAGAGTACTTACATACTTGGGGGGCTTGAAGTGTTCTATCCGTCTCTCTGAGGAGCTGTTATCGTGGGCTCATGGCAAATGTTAAAAATAGAGAAAATTATTCCAAGAAAAGATATTATCCCACTGAAAAAAAGGGGATTTTCAGCTGTAATGCGATTTGCGGGAAGGATAACTTAATTGAATTTAATCCCAGAGACAATAACCCACAGACACTCATACAAATAAAATGTAGAAAAATAAACAAACGACACACACACACAGAAAAAGTCGCTGCTACTTTGGAGATTTAGATTTTCCTTCGATGTTGCCATTTTCCCTTTTTTTTTTTTGTTAATTTCCCAAACTCCTCGCAAGAGCCATAAACCCAACGAGCCGAAAACTTTTCCACAAAACAAGTTCCAATTTATTTCATCATTTAGGCGGCAGGCCATAGAAGATGGAAGACCAACAGTCGGTCTCATTTTTCGAGGACAGTTTAATAAGTTTTCCATATTAAATTCAACAGTTTTTCCCAAAAGCCACGTAGACAAACGTCATTATCATCGCATTCTAAACGCGGTCAGCATCCCAAGAATTCTGCCACAGACCCACAAACAAAAAAAAAGGCAAAATAAAAGCAAAAAAACTTGAAGTATGTCCCGTCTGGTGGGTTTTTCTATCTTTTTTTTCCTTGGGAAAGTTTTTTTTTTGTTGTGTGGCATTTCCTCGTGCCGCCCCCACACTTGCTTTTTGATAAGAATGCGAAATGGCTGTTTGAGGAAGGAAAAGAAATTTATGAAAATAAAATAAATATAAACCGAAACTAAAGTTTTATTCCGGGAACTACACAACAGCAGCAGCAACAACAAAAAAGGATGCTGAGTATTTGAGTCTTTGGCAAACAAAATAGAGGATATACTTATAGCATCCTCGTGCCTTTAAGAGGTCCCTACCCTTTGAGGTCTTTGAGGGCAGAAATTTCTAATTACAGAATACCAAAGTATGTACCTGGGATGGGGGGAACCTAGTGCTAATCCTATGAAATTACATAAAGGTGAGAGTAAATTATGTGGGGGAGCGAGTGTCGTGCCACACTTTAGCACATTCCAGCCCCAGGGGCTCCTCCCTGTCTCTCCCTTTCTTTGAGCCAATTTTAGGGGAAAATATTTTTGGAAATTTTACACGCTGCGAGTGCCATTAACTCCATTAGGTTTATTACGACAAATGGCGCTAAGTCAAATTGTTGCTTCCGCCCCCGTTCCACAGCCACTGCCACAGCCGTGGGGCAGGCACAACATTTTCGAGGGCATAAATTACAAAAGTTACGCATTAATTTCGAAATTGAATTTCCGCCTCCGTTGCCGGTATCTTTTTTCCAATGAATTTCCTGCAACTTTAATATAAAAATCGACCCCTGAAATTGGATATTGGATAATTTGTGACAGGATGTGCGCCCACGCCTTTTGGGTCATTGGAAAGAATAAATATTTTAACAATATAATATAATATAATATCTGCGGGAAATTTATGAATATTCCTTAATTGTGCATTTGGTTACAAATTGAATTGAAAATTTCATTTAATTAAAGCGGAAATCAAATTTTGTGCAGAGTTGGAAAATTATTTATGGGGAATCCATTCATTAATTGTTTATTTTTATTTATTTATTATTACTTATTTATTTATTTATTTATGGGAAAGATTAGTCCTTTGGCCGGCACTCAAATTGATTGATACGAAAATATTGCAGATTTTCCTCGCCATTTTCCAAACACATATTTTCCCCTAAAATAAACATATGCAAAATTCGAGCGAAAATCAATGGGAAAAGCCCTAAAAATATTCACGTTGATTTTCGCTGGGGTTGAAAGGTTATTGAACCGTATATTCCATCAACCGTCAGAATGTTCAATTTTCGCTCAATAAAAATCCGAAGCGTAAGCCTTGCCCCATGAAGAACCAATATTAAATTCCATCGGTTGCTCATTTCATCAAATTCTCACAATTGCCGGAGAAATGAAAATCAAAATCAAAAGCGAAAATTCATCATTCATAAATGCCATAAAAAAAGAACGAAGGACTGGCAGGACAGGCAGGACAGGCAGTCCGAGAGGCCATTGCCAGGACAGTTTCTCAGACAGCCAGCGAGCAAAATGCTTTGTGACTTTGTTACATTTTTCATGGCGCAACAATAAAAAATCTCTGCTTTATTATCTACTTACACACAGAGACCCGTTCCAGCCAGTCTCTTCTCTCTGTCTGTCTGTCGCTTTTAGCCATGACTGTTCGCTTGGCTAAATATTTATGCATTCCGTCTAAGAAGATTGATGTGCTGGTCACAGTGCCCCAAAAACGGAAGCGAGGAAAGAACATTTCGCACCGATCGGAAGGGTAGCGAGAGGGAAGCCATTTGCACCGATTTTTGGTTTTATTTTTGAGTTGAGAGTACATCGGTTATGGGAAGAGATTTGCATAGATTTTTATAGATGGTACATTTGAAGATTGCGAGGAAGGAGTTCCACATGGAAGTTCGAATCACGGTCGAACGTGCTTCTACCACAAATCGTTCCTTTTGTATGCCTTACCACCTGCTTTACTTCTGCAAAAGTTACTTTAAATCCTTTTCTTACCCCCTCAAACCTCTTTAAGTTCTTCCTTCCCTTAATCACCCCCGTAACTGTAATAAATTGCTTCCCTTTCATCGACGGTCTACTAATTGCCGCTACTTTAACAGCAACTTTCAACAGCTTAGAGCTGGAGGAGGAGTGGGAGAGTATTCCCGCAGCAGCTTGATTTACTGATGATTCTGTAATGTATAGTATGTATAAACGAGTATTTTTCACTTACAGCTACCGCATAGCATTATGGGCGAGGAATTGGCGTTTATCTTTGGCGCGCCTTTGGCTCCCGCAGGTCCTTTTCCCAGCCATAACTACACAATGCAGGAAAAGCTGCTTTCCGAGGCGGTAATGGCATATTGGACGAATTTCGTAAAGACAGGGTGAGTACTGGACTTTGAATGAAAAGTGCAATGCGAGTGGAAAGTTGGGAGAAATAAAATGCAGGAGGAGAAGGAGGAACATCAACACGAGAAGAGTCACAGTCCTGCATGCAAATGCGGACTACGGGTCTACGGGACTACGGGTCTACGGATGCGGATGCAATGTGGGATATTCATGAGTTTTTGGAATGGCTTTGGCTTTGGCTTCGGCTTCTCGTCCGTTGTGGTGCCGTGTGGCACGTTTTGCAATCTGCAACGCTTGGACAGTGAAATGAATAGAATTTTTACTGCCGCTTTTATTATTATTCCCGCAGTGAAAACATCGGCTTTGAGAGGCCGGGGTCTGGTCGGGGTGCATGCAAATATTATTAGTGGAAGTGGCTCTGGGGGATCAGAGCAGAAAAAAAGGAAATAAAAACCAGGACTGAAAATCGCAGTTTTGATCGTTAGCCAGGACATTTTCCCGCTGGAAGCAGAGCCAGCGGCAATCGGCCCGGCCCATAACCATGTCATTTAAATGGGAAAATGAATGTTCGGATTATGTCCATAAAATGGAATTGTTTCGGAGAAACTGAGAGTGGGATAGCCTCATTAGATGGGTGTGGGGAAGTTTCTGTCTTTTGCTATAATTGGAAATTGATAAACATCCGAATTTTCCCTTTCGCATGTAGCAATCCAAAGGCGCCCTGGAAGGGTATCTTCCTGAATTCGCATGCCCTCGAATGGGATCGCTATGACCTCGACTGGCCGGAATTTAATAAGCGAGCCCAGGCCTATCTCAATATTGGTGAGTCCGTATTCCGTTTTCTGAATTCCGTTGGAGAGCAATCCCTGACCTGTACATTGTTTCCACTTCCATTTTCCCTGCAGGAATCCCACCAACAGTGGGCTACAAATACCGACAAATATACATGAATTTCTGGAACAAAGAGCTGCCCGATGAACTGAATCAAATCGCAGCCTTGCAGGAGCAGCTGCATCCCGGAAATGAGGTGATTACGGGCCACATGAGCAAGTACGGGCCACGGGACAATGGCGCCGAGGATCCAGTGCGTACACTGAAGCTCCTCCTGCAGGAGCCCAGTCTGGCCAACAGTCCGGACTCGACGGAAACGGCAGCCGAGAATATGTACAATGCACCGCCCACCTTTGGGCACGTGATGCACAAGCAGCAGCCCCAGCAGGAGGAGGACCTGGAGGTCAGCTCTGCCACGAGTTCCATGGAGGAGGACCAGCCGGAGACGGTGGCCAAATCGGAGACAACGCTGCAGCTGCTGATTGCACTGATAGCCCTGATTATTGCCCTGAATGTGATCATCTATGGTACGTTCCTGATGCGACAGCGGCGCAAGAGGGCCAAAATGTTGCCTTTTCCTGGCCCAAAGCTGAATGGGAACATCCTCAGCTATGACGGGGCCAACGATGATGAGCTGAAGCGTTGCAGCAAGTCGCGGGATGGCGATGACAGCTACATCATGGACATGGCCCGCAAGTCCAACACCTATGAGGCCATCAAAACGGGTCAACGGTCGCCCATCAATGGGTATGCGATTCAGCGACAACTCAGTTGCTCGACGGTGGACACCCACACGAAGGTGTGCGAGTGGATGTCCGGGCAGGAGCAGCCCAAGTCCGGCAGCTTCGCCACTCCCACTGCAACGACACCCACTGCAGTGCTTGCCGATGGCAGGATGATCATCTGCCAGGACATTGAAGTGGCGGATGCTGCTCTTCTGATCCCCCAGCACATGCACGAGCCGCAGCACTACGAAATGCTGCTCCAGCGACAGCATTCGGCACTCACCGAGCCCAGCGAGGACATCCTGCAGCAGCAGCAGCAGTTGCAGTTGCAGCAGATGCCACTGCATCGGCACACCCATTCGGATCCTGTGGACATGATCCTGGCCGCCGACGAGCAGGTGACAAGCTTCGTTCATGCCGACGATGTGGACATTAATGTGACGAGTCGCGATGAGAGTTGTGTCCTGGATGTGGTACCTCTCACGGCTGCCCAACAGCTGGAGCTGCTGCGGCAGCGCAACTATCCCAAGGTCCTGCCCACTGCCCAGGACCTAAGGGACAGCCGTGGAAGCTACAAGCGGAACTCCTTGCCGCCGCAGAACTTCAGTGCCCCACTGCCACCGCCTCGCACCATCAGCAGCACCTTGGGTCGGCGGCGACGGGACAGCAGCAACATTACCACATCGCCACTGCAACTGGCCCAGGATCTGGCCGGGGACGAGGAGCCAGGGGAGCCGCAGATTACCCAGAATACTCTTATCTTCGGTCCCATTGTGCCCAAGTCGCCGGCGACCTCGTTAAAGCGACAGAAACGAGCGCCCGAAGCGACGACGACAGCAGCAGCAGCAGCGGTAGCGCCAGCAGCGGGAGCGATGACAGCTCTAAGCGGATCCTTCCAATCCTTTGAGTCGGTGCCGCCGGCTCATGAGACCACGCCGCCGCAGGGCGGTGAGCGTACCGAATGCATTTACTCGATTGAAGCGAGTCCTGGGGTGGGTCCAGGAATGGGATGGGACGATGGGACGAGCTGGTCGGCGCCGAATGGCGATTTGTATGCACAGCCGATGAAATCTCCCTCCAGGACATCGCTCATACCGCGCCTCGCCCAACAGCAGCAGCAGCAGCAGCAACAGCAACAGCCGATGCCTCATCATCATCAGGGAGTACCTGCAGCAGCAGCAGCAGCAGCTGTAGAAGTAGAAGAGACAGCAGCAGTGCCTGGAGGAGCACCATCAGTAGCCACCACCGCACCGACACCGACCCGCATACCGCAATTGCTGCAGCGTCAGGCTTCCGGCAAGGATTTGCGCACAGCAAACACCGCAAATCCCCTGGCAAGCCAACAGCAACAACAGCAGCAGCAGCAGCAGCAACAGCGCACGAACTCCACAATATCATCAGGTTCGTCGGCTTCGGCGGCATCATCCACAGAATCGTCCACATCCTCATCCTCATCATCCACGAACACGGTTCGCACCGAATTGCAGCAACACCAGCACCAGCAGCCAGGCAAAAGTATTACGACCAATATATAGGAAAACCCCAACACCCAGGAGGAGCAGGAACCAGCCAGCAGCCAGCAGCTATTAGCCCACAGCCAAGAAGTTCTTCAATTTAACGCCAGAGAAAAAGAGAAGGAGAAAGAGACAGAGACAGAGTTAGAAAGGATGAAGGTCCCGCTGTGGCCGCAGTGCGGCGGACGAGGAGCAGCAGCTCCGGCAGCTGCCTGCCCCCATCTCCATCTCCATCTCAGGCTCTCTCCGTTGGGGTCCACGCACACAGGCCAGGCTGTCGGAATTTTATAGAGCTTGCGTAAATTTAATAATACATTTTGGTATAAAGTTTATCTTTGACTTGTCGGTGGCGGCGGCGGCATCGGCGGTTAGGAGCTTCGACTGCAGTTTGTGTGTCCTGAAAGGAAAGTTTTCTCCCCATCGTAAATTAGTTCCGAGAATTGCGAGAATTTTGCAGCCAAAGGTTGCAGCAGCCGCAGCAGCAGCAGCAGAAGCATATCGATATAAGCAGAGAAAGTCTCATCAAATCAAAGAAACTTTGAGTGATGTTGATGGTAGTAGTAGCATCTAAATGGGAATGTATCTTCGATAGATGGAAAATAGATTGGTTTATGGATTGAAGTGGAAATAGGTAATAACCGACGTACATATAATTTATTTATAATTTAGTCATAATTCTATACATTACAAATCACAGTCATTATTCTGATGTAAACCAAAGAAAGGTAACCACAAAACTGTACAGCATGGACCCACCCAGCAAGTATTATAAGTTAAATATTCCTTCTATAAAAGCAAATTAGATTCCATGCCAAAAGATAACACACACACACACACACATACACACATAGACCACACACAAGACACTCATCGATGAAGGCAATTTGCATATGGCTGATTTTTGCATTTGTTTCCCCTGACAACCGACAGAAGCAGAAATTGCCAATAACAATGCCTGCATTTTGCCACTTTCCACTCCACTCCACACCACACCACACCACACACAGAATTTGCGTCAACTATTGTTGCCGGCAATTTACCAAACAAAAGCTACTTACGAAGACAGCTCTCCTGCGGAAATACACTTCGAGAGGGTGCTCTGATTTTGAGGAGAGGAAAGCAACTCTGAAGATAAGAACGTTCGTTGAACAACACTTTTCCGAAGTGTATCTATGGCTTCTGCTTTCGAGTCTAGACTTTCATTCTCCGCTTTCCTTTTATGTGTAGCTGCTGCCTCAGGAGCAGAGCCAAGGCAATTTCGTGGTGCCTGCCAACTTAATTTGCCACAAAATTTCAACAGCAGTCACTACTGGAGCACGCTCTGGAGCTCCTTAGCTCCGTGGCTCTGGAACTCTGTTGGTCTGGAACTCTGTTGGCCTGGAGTCTGGGAATCGCATCAAAATCAGTTCAAATGTCAACATTTCTGTAGCTCCACATATTTCAAATATTTGGCATATCCCGCATAGTTGTTAACTCTTTCTCCACTTGGCTGTTTCTGTTTCTGTTTCTGACTCTGCCCCTGCCCCTGCCCCTGCCCATGCCCCTGCCCATGCCCCTCCCCGGCAGGACATCAAAGTTGTCGCCGCCGCAGAATAGTTTGTGCGTTTTGTTGGCTCTAAGCTTGGGGCCATATCCTGCAGGATTTACTGCCTCTGACGTTCTTTGCCATAGACGAAAGTTTTGTGGACCCACGGCTTTTATGCCTTATTCCCTTTGTGGCACATTACTGTTTTTTCTTTTTGGTCTTTGCTCAGAGATTGAGTTATTGTGTCGCTTCGCTTTTGGGTCCTTTATGCAAATTGTTGTGTCTTCAAGTTTTTTCCAGTTTGTTTGTTTTTGTTGCTGCTGCTGCTGATTCCATAACATTTTTATTCTCCCTTAACGCAGGTCGTGGCAGGGCAGGGCACGGCACGGCACAAAACATCGAATGGCAAAGTTTGTCGCGAACTAAAATTGAAAATTCTACTGCCCTCCAAGAAATGTCTCCCCAGAGAGAGCGAGCGAGAGAGAGAGTAAAAGCGGGGGCGCCAAGAAAGTCGTAATTAAATTGTTTGCCCCATTGGATTGTTTTTACGCTTTCATTTTGGCTCTCCGTTGGCCCTGGGTGGATCCTTTTCGTACGACTATTTGTTTGCACACTAATTCTGTTAAGAAATAAAATGAGTGGACGGACAGACCCTTCGAGCAGGCGGAACAATGTTTAATTATGAGAAAAGTCTCCGTCTGGAGCCAACTAATTGAGCAGCATAGGACCCAAAGAGTGCTCTGCATGGAGGGTATTCCTATCGGAGTTATTTGATTGGAATATTGAATAGATAAAATGATATAATGACTTTGATATGAATGGGATACTCCCTGCAAAATGCACTTCAAAGGCGAAACCTTATATACGATTTTCCATAGCACAGCTCCCTCCCCTCCAGCTGACTGCCCGTCTGTCCATCACAGAGTGTTTTCCCACTCAAGTCTGGCCCGGCTGTTTGTAATTTTCCTCAATTGGAAAATGCCTTTGGGGCGTTTCACTCTTTCCTCAAGTTCTTCTTCACTCTCTGCTTTCTCTTCTCTTCCATGCCATGTACTCGTATCGTTTGGTGTATTTTCTTTTGTGGAAAATGGCATTCCGTGCAGTCTGCTGAAAAGTGTATGAAATAGTCCTTAAATTGAATAAACCCAGAGATAACTTTTGCGGCAAGTTATAAAGTGCTAAATGGAAGTTTGTTAGCTTGATATGCCATGTAACAGGATTTTCAATCTCCATTTTCCTCACTTTGATATACACGAAAATTCTGTGTAAATGCTAAAGCAAACGATGGCAATTGAAAAGACAACAAATCCGTTTGCTTGCTGGGAAATCCACGAGGACATGGCTAATTCTGAGACCTTAATCACTTCACCGCAGGGCAGAAACACTTATACACCATTAAATATTTAGCTTTCGAATCAATTTCGTAAATTCCACAGCACTGAATAATTCATAAACTACACTTCCAGAGACAGAGACAGAAACAGAAACTATACCGAAACTACATACCGCACAAGCCAAATAGTTCGGACCCAACAAATCAAAAGCCACAGCCAGAGCCAGAGCCAGAGAAACCCAAAACAAAAATCAAGAAAACTAAAATCTACGAGTACGAGGAAATTCCCAAAAGCAGCTACACAGTACACAGTCTGCTCCTCAGGATATTTTCGTAAATTTGCTGACAACCACAAATTAGACTAACTCAAGAGTATATTAAAGTCAAATATGCAGAGGGCCGGAGCTGCCATGGCCCGAATGTAAGGGACAAGTACGTACTGTGAATGCCTCGCCTCCAAGGAGTATGAAACTTTCAGGAGACTGAGACTGGCAACAATTCATGCATTAATACATAACGTTCTGGTCTCTGATTTGATTTACTGTTTGGGGACTTTTGTTGGTCAAAATCGAGGCAAGGAAACCCAAGGAACAGCCACGAGCAAAATGAAAACTTATGGCAGGAAAACCCAATAGGCAAGAAACAAACAAAACACTAATAAAATATCTTTAAGCCATAATTTAAATTGGACAATTTTTGTAAATATTAAAACGTTTACTATAATTAAAACAAATTTACAACGACATGCATACATATGTCTCTCCATATAAGTCTCTCCATACACGTCTTTTTTTTCATTGTTAATTAAGCAGCTTAAATGCATCAGCACTAATTAATGTACTTAATAATTAGTATTATACGTTTATTTATACATTTTCCGCACCGCAATGACCATGAAACCGAAGGGTTCACTGGGTTCACTTGTTTCACTTCAATAGCCTTAAACAATAAACTGGTTAAACATTCCACAAAACCAAACAGATGAGCGAACAAATATGCAAATTATGTTTCCTTTTTAGCCCCTGGACGTTTGTTTGACTTTTTAATGAAAATTTTAATAATTTAATAGGTTCCGAAAGGAAAAAATAGCAACGGAATGGACACACAGCAAAGTGTAAATAATTTATAATCCAAACAATTATTGTAGCAATGTATCGAAACATTTCACAAATAAAAAGAGCATAACTTTTGAACAAACAAAATGTGGGGGAAAAGTTAAATAAATGCTGGGGCTTACATTTCTGACTGGCGGTTAAGGGTTTAAGTTAACTCTTTGACCCTTTGGTTGGGGCTTCGGGTTTCCCCGATGAGAAATGTTTACCAATTGTAGTTGGGATTACTTTTAATGAGCTTTTCACCAGACCAAAAATTCCTGCTGTCCAATTACAGCAACATTTGATTCGATTTTGTGCAACAATTTTCATAAATTTCATCCGAGCGAATATCAATTTCATGGCACCCCGAAATGCAATATTCCGCACAAACCGAGACCGAAAAACGCTTAATTAATTATATTTTGGGAGACTAGACACAACACAAAAACCAGTGGAAGAACAGCAAACGCCATTAGGGACATCAACGGCGTAAACGGATTTGTTTGGTTGACAATTTTCCGGCCTGCATGCTGGCCTGGCCGGCCTGCGAGAATTAAATGTAATTTTGCGGTAGAACCCACTCGGTGTACGGCGGGCGTTAAATGCAAATTATTTGCATCGCAACCTCAATGAATATAAATTCGCAAATGAACAGAAATCGCACCTCGGTATATTCGAGTAATAAAACAAATATTTAATTAAATATATTTGTGGTGCGTGTGCGCCCTTAGTTCTTTTTCTACATATTTTTATAATAATTTTTTGCTGCACTCTTTATTATTTGTTTGTTTTTGCGGCTGAGCGTTCAATGGTCCATTCAATTTGAACGACAGAAAAGCCATAAAATAATATGCAGAAAATTGGTTTAAGGTAGAGATTGTACCTCATGCTAAATATGCATGACATTCTGCCTTGCTTTTAGTTCCATTTCTGATAAATAGTCAAAAGTGAATGTGTGAAAAGTGTGGGAGCAAAAACAATTCTTTTATGCCAATAATTTCCAATTTTAAGACGATTTTCCAAGCAAAATTCGAGCAGAAAATGCTCTCCAATAGATTTAAATGGCCAAGCATTTTGTTGCATATTTTTCACCATTTTCCATCGGTTGTAGCTGCAGTAACACATTGCCTGGGAGTTGGACATGTAAACAAGCATCCCATTTGCATTTACATTTTTCATAGTTTCTGTTCTTTTATTAAATTTATAAATTTTGTGCTGCTCCACTGCACAGATCCCACCCGCTCTGGTCCTGCTCCTGGTCCTGGTCCTGGTCCTCGGCACGAACACGCTTCTCGCAGACCCTCCTCACACGTATGAGATTTATGGCAAAGCGCATTTTATTTATATATATTTTATGACTTTTGTTCTTTTTATACTACTATTTTTCCGTTCTTTCTCTTACGCTGGCTTTCTGCCCGCAAACATTTCCATCATAAATATTTTTGCCGTTTTGCTGGGCGCCCAAGAAAACCGAAAGGAAAACTACAATTACTAGGCATGGGCAGGGGCGGGAGGGAGGGCGGTGGTGGGAAAAGAGCGAGAAAAGATCCTCTAAAAGTAAATAAAAGTGTGGAAAAGCGCAGGAAACTTTGTAGAACGTGACCTGCACGAGAAGCAGTCAGGCGTTGCCATTGAGCTTTGCCCGGGAGTCTCACTCTTCCATGACCCCCACCACACCCCACACCCCACACCCCACACGCTCTTTGAGTAGCAATTAACGCCCATGATATTGCCGTTCGGCTGCATGTGGCAGCATGTGGCACGGGGCATCATTGTGCTGGGCCTGGGACTGGGGCTGGGGCTGAGGCACCGGCTGTGGGTGTGGGTGTTAATGCGGCAAGTCACTCGAATTGGCAGACGACTGGCTTTTTATTGTAGCATACTTTCCAGGGCCTTTCCGTCGCTCCTTAACGTTTAATTTGCTTATTAGCAAGTTTTCGCACAGACAATGTGCCGTCGCCGTCGCCATCGCCAACGATGCTCCACTTTCATTTAAGTTTGTTGCAATTTGCAATTTGGGTCGTTGTCTGTCCCACGCCAGTCTGAAGCCAGTCAGTCCCCAGCCTGCCGCCACACATTTGTCGCTAATTTGGCGAGAAAAGTCAGCAGCCTTCCGCCTTGGAACGCGGGCTCCCTGCCATCGTAATTGTTTGGCACCAATTGTTTTAAATGCTCGACGAGCGTTCCACAAATTGTTTCCCAGGCGTCACCACAGCCACACAGAGCGGAGGGGGCTGGGGGCACAGGAAGGGCTGTGGCTGAGTGCACTCCACACTCTCCGACTGTCAACAGTATTCGATCGGCATCGAGTTATGGAAGTTTAATTGGAGCAAACACCCACAGATACTATTTGAGTTTACTTTTGTAATATTTTCTTTTATTTGCAAATATTTAGTTTAAGTTTTTGTGCCCCTCCGACCCAAAGCCGCAACTTGTGTCGTGTTGCATAGTGCTGCCTCTCCAATGGCACGCAGCAAGAAATTGCACATGTTTTTATTATAAACAAAGAGCATGCGTTCGTATGTGTGGCGTCGGGTGAACTTTTGCCGTTTTCAAGTCGAAATCGATGCGCATCAATATTCAATATGTTGCTTTTACTCGTGCCACGCCTCAAATGGCGGAAAGAAGTGCTGAAAGGGGGAAAGCCACTGCCACAAGGAGTGGCAGGAAGAGCAGCAGCAGCAGCAGCAGTGGAGTAGCAGGAGCGGCAGCAAACCCAATCATGCAACGCAACCAGCGCCATCTGATGTTTGCTTTACGTAATGGAATTGTGCGGTGAATGCCGCGTGCCACATTTTCGCCTTGTCTTGCCGCGTCCTGCGCCCTTAGCCCTGCTCTACGCTGCTACCACACGCTCTTTGTGACTTCCCCCGTGTCTGTGTCTGTGAATTTTCCTTTGGATCCCATGCCATATGGCTGTGTGTGTCGAATCTCTACCCAACCACCAAGGACTTTGCCTTTCAACTGCTTTCCACCGGCGCTCTATCCATTCCTCTCCTTTTCGTTTTGCTTGGGCGATTGTCAGCATTCTTTGGGCGTTGCAATTTACTTTCGATTTTAATTAAATAAAAATATGCACATGAGTTGGGAAATTAATGGAAACTGCATTGACATAAGCTGATTATAATTTGAGCAGCTGCTGCTGCTGCTGGAGAGCCACAGACAGAGACAGAGACAGCTCCAATGAGCTGGAGTACCGAGCGAATGCTTTGCTATAATTTCCATTTGGAAACCATATTACTGCAAAGTCGATTAATAGCAGAAATTTCCAATTACCCAAGCATTATATTCCGAAATTAAATGCGGTTCGAGACGGTTTGCCAGTTCGTTTCTATCGAATCACTCTCGAAGGATACTCCGCCTCCGCCTCTGCCTCTGCCTCTCTCCGGCTCGCTCTGTCTGTTGCGCAACAAACGGAAAACACGTGCTCGTATTAGCAACCAGCTAAGTGCTGTTATTCTACAGTTTTACACCACAATTACCAGCTCCCACGCACACACACACACTCACAGACACACAGACACACAGACACACAGACTATGTAGAAACACCCACTGGGAACGTGTCAAAATCGACACCAGCACATGCTCCTGCGACCCCGATAAGCCATCGTACCTCGTAACTCGTCCTGCACCGTCGGATCACACCCGCCCTACGTGCCTCCAGGACCCATCGCTACGTGTCGAATTCCAAATAGCAGCGCCAGTCATAACTGTAAGACAATGTCTGCATGTGACGTGGTGACGGGAACGTTGTCACGCAGTCGTGTACGGGTGCGAGTACGGCTACGGGTTCGGGTTCGGGTTCGAGGGCTCTAAGTTTCTACAGAATGAGATTCCGGGTAAATCTAAAGGAGCGGAGGCGGAGGCGGCCGGAGGTGGACGTGTAGGTGATGCAAAGCAGCGCTAGTTAGTATGTCATGTGCATGTTGTCATGGCGTATTTCGTTCAAGACTTACCTTCAGTTTTCCGCTCGCACACAGTTTTCAGGGATCTATTTTAAGGATACCCTTTTAAGGGGTTACTTTAGATGTGTTTGCAGGGCCATCAAGGAGCAGATTGCGATCCTTAAATAAATATATATCGATGGGCACTCCATTTACAGGGGAAACGCAATCGTTGGGATCTGAAATCAATCCCCCAAAGTACCCCTTTGATGCACATGGCTCTTTATATTACTCCCAACATTTCAATTGAATTGTTTTACACAGTCCAGGGTGCCGTTAGGGTATGTCCATATTCGGCTCCTTCGAAGAGATACCGTTCCTTCTTGTTTTTTTGTCATGGCCTTGCGGAAAACTTCTGCCTGCCGTCGTCGTCGTCAGACTACGTCGTAATCATATCAGCTCTACATTCTGGCAGCCTCTCTGCCTCCCCCCGGCAAGTGTTTTCTCGTGTTTAGCAAAAGCGCTACAACGTGTCCTGGCCTTGGTATGAAGCAGATCCACTCTCGTTGTTTTGCTTGTATCTCACTTGGCCTCGTCTGCAGGCTGTGTACGAAAAAAGGATTATGAAAACAACTTAAAATGCAAACTCTGGAGGCCGCACAGAAAACCAAAATTGAATTTCAAATAATCTTCAATCTGCCTAAGAGCTAATCGGCATGAATCGAGCGTCTTAGCCACGACCAATTAGTGAAAGAAATCAGAATAATTGAATGCTTCCAAGGTGCTTGCCAACCAACCAATCAACCACCCATCCATCCATCCGTTTAGCTATCAATCCGATAGAGAGGGTTTTTTCTTCCATATTGCTGCAATTCTTTGCGTTTTAATAAAGGGACGACAGATTGTGGAACATGTGTCAGTCACACATACATATATACGGACAGATACACAGCTACACAGATGCAGATACGAGTTCAGACACCATTTTGTTGTCAATTATTTTTCCGCCAGCAGTCAACATGTTTTGAATGTAGTCTGCTGCCACCCACAAAAACCAGAAACGACCGAACAACCGAACAACCGAACAGGAACGGAACCCTCCTCTTGTGTCAAAGCACTCAACCTTTGACACACTTGCAACTGTGTGTGGTGGCCCAGGATGACTTCGAACTCCTCTGAGAAGAGGATCTCCCCGACGTGAGGGCTGCCATAATGAACACAACTGGCGCCAACAGCGCCATCAGCACAGAGCGAGAGCACTGCATGTTAATTGCCAAAAATAAAATAAAGCCAGAAGCGACAACAATTCCGAAACGGAACGGAATGGAACGGAATGGCATGGCATGGATGCGTGGCGTCGCTTCGCTTTTCTTTTTTCCTTCACTTTGGCACAAAAGTATTTTAATTGCTTCGAGCAGTCGGTGGCGGTTTGGAAGGAAGTGGAAATGAAGCTAACGACTGAATGTGTTCTTGTTGCATACATAAACGGGGGAATTTCCTTCGCTTCAAATGGAATTTATAATCAAACGAAACGCTGGGAAATTAGTGATAAATAAGGAAGTGCCTTGATTATAGAGTTGCCACCAGTGCAGCAGTGTTGGTTAACACTTGAGAGCAGAGTTGCTTTGCCGACAACAAGGGACACTTTCATTTCACTTCAAATTCCCAATGACATTTCGGTATGAAATAGTAGCGAACTACAAAGTCGTCGTCTGTCATGTCGAAGGAAGAAAAAGCAGCGGCCAGTGCAGAGGCGCCTACCACAGAGCCCGAGATCAATCTGGGCCGTGGACCACGAGCCACTAGCCCCAGTACGAAGGCCGTCGCCATCAAAGACAGACATAGCAGTAGCAGCAGCGGTAAGGGAAGCGGTAGCGGCGGAAACATCGAAATGGGATCCACCGAAGAGAAGGTCATGTTGAAGGATGACGAGAGGCCCAAGAAGGCGCTGAGCGATCCACGATTCCGCATCCGACCGCTACAGCAGGTGGTCTCCGCCTGCACGGGGGCCATGGTCACGGCCCTCTTCATGACGCCGCTGGACGTGATCAAGACGCGCATGCAGACGCAACAGTCGCCCTCGAGCAAGTGTTTCCTCTACTGCAACGGCCTGATGGACCACCTCTTGCCCTACCGCCCCAATGGGCCCCAGGAGCCCCCGAAGCCGCTGTTCACAAACTCCCTGGACGCCCTGTTCAAGATCAGTCGGAATGAGGGACCTGGCGCCTTGTGGTCGGGCCTGGGACCCACGCTGGTGTCGGCCCTGCCCTCGACCATCATCTATTTTGTGGCCTACGAGCAAGTCAAGGCAAGCTATATCCGTATCTACGAGCAGTACTTCAAGGAGAAAACCAGCGAGCCGGAGAACATGTCCTCCTTGAAGGCGGGAGAATGTCCGTTACCTGTGATCTTGCCCATGCTCTCGGGTGTGACGGCTCGGATCTGTGCCGTGACTGTTGTCAGTCCCATCGAGCTGGTGCGCACCAAGATGCAGGCCCAGCCCATGACCTATGCCCAGATGATGGGCTTCGTGAGGAATGTGATTGCCCTGCAGGGAGTCTGGGGACTGTGGCGAGGTCTGCCACCCACAATTTTCAGGGATGTGCCCTTCTCGGGGATCTATTGGCCCATCTACGAGTACACGAAACGGACTTTTGGCAGCAGCACTCAGCCCTCCTTCGCACTGAGCTTCCTCTCCGGGGTGCTGGCAGGATCGGTGGCCGCGCTGGTCACCACGCCCTTCGATGTGGTGAAGACCCACGAACAGATCGAGTTCGGGGAGCGTGTGATCTTCACGGACTCCCCATCGAAGGATCTGCACAAGCGATCCACCTTCAGCTGGCTGATGGGCATATACCGCTCGCAGGGCTTGCCCGGACTCTTTGCAGGCTACGGGCCCAGGCTCTTAAAGGTGGCCCCCGCCTGCGCCATCATGATATCCACGTTCGAGTACAGCAAGTCCTACTTCTACTTCTACAATGTGCGGCAGCACAACGCGACACTGCTGCTGAGCAACCCCAATGCCACGCTGGTGAAGGAGGACGACATCGAGTAGGACTCGTCTCCCTGGGAGTCCCTGCGGCAGTGGTTGTCCTTTGTAAATAAACGGCGCATATTTTATACAAACCCAATACCAATACCAATACCAATACCGGGGCGGAATTCAATATCCCAATTAAGCTGCGTGGCGCTTTACGTGTTACGTCAATCAGTCGGGGAGTGGGTTGGGGGGGGGATATCAATTTGCATTTTCACAGCCTAAAGACTCCAGAAGCCAGGATCCTTTGGCCTGTTGCTTCCCGCTGCTCTCTGCTGCCGTTGACTTTTAATGGAATATTCATTCATTTGCATTAACTGCAATTTAAGCGGATGCCAAGTAAATTAAATGGCATTACCAAAGAGCGAGAGGGGGAGAAGGATGACGAAAGTTGCGGGTGGCACGACGACGTAGCCCTAGAAAATTGAAAACACTTTCCACACATCTGGCGGGATCGAGCCTCCGAGCATTGGGCCTCCTTCAAATGCATTTTCCACTTGAAGTTTTTCCCCCAGCTATAATCGAATCGCGAAATACTGTGTGTGCGAGGCATTCAATTGTTTTCCCGGTCACGTTTCGCCACAGTTTTCCTACCCTCCTTCCCATTGTCCCCACACTGCAAATGCAATTCGTGCCGCTCCGGAGTGCTGCCTCCGCGTGACCGAAACTCGTACTCGTATATTTCTGTGATTGAGTGGAAAGTACGGTATATATATATAAATCACAATCGAGAAATAGTTTCAAAACTAAACAGCAGTAATTAAGGGGTATTTTTGTCTGCCCCTGGGGTCCCTGGCCCCGGCTGTAGGAAAACTTAATTGCATTTCAGTAGCAGGTCTCGCTGCCCTTCCGAAAGCAATTTCCCAAATAATTCGCCTACAAAAAAACTGTCCAACCGAATATTTCATAGCTTTTTCATTATTCTCTTTTGTTTTTATTAAAGACCAAACACAGAGAGATAGACAGGGAGAGAGATTTTGCACAAAGCATACCAAAGCACAAAATGCCGAAACAGGCTGTACAGAAAAAAAAAAGAAAAGAAAATATATATTTTGTTATTTCCTGCTTTTCTTTTCTGTTGCTCAACCAAAAAAAATAAAACAAAAAAAGAAAAGATGAGGCATTTTCCCAGCCAGTGATGAGTGCGGGACACGCTGGACAGAGGACCAGAGGTCCTGCTAAAACATTTATATTGAATATTTGTTCAGCTTTTATTATGGAGAACTATCAACGAAAGTGCGGCACTTCTGTGGCTGTGTGGTGCACTCACTCCAATCGAAATCACTGATGCCAAAGGAGCAGATCCGTCCTTTCCATCCTGCCGTAATTCGTCATATTCTCATTTCCGATTCCGAGCAGTATGATTCCCGGAATCATTTGACATTCATTCCTAGACGCAAATGAACTTTTAATGTCTTCCCATTAAGCAATTCACAAAAGCATGCTAATTACGTGGAGAGTACATTTTCCTCCTCCATGAAAATCACATTATTATTATTAAAAATACTTTACCAACCGCCTGGATTCACCACAAGCAGTGCTGGAGCGGCCCCGAGGGGTTCGGCATTTAATGTTTAAAATTTTATTTCCCCTTTTTTTTATTTTCCTTATTGGTCTTCTCTTGTTGTTCGCTTGTTCTGCTGCTCTGCGAAAATTGCCAATAAAGAGAATTAAAATATGCTTTCATAAAGATAATTGAAATTAAATTTAAGCGAATATCTCATTTGTGTTTCCCCCGGTGTGAGTGTGAGTGAGTGTGAGTGTGCGTAGGGGAATTTTTCACTTAACCATAAAAGGACCTCTCGGCAGTCCTTTTCTCATCGTTTTCCCCTTTTCGCTTCCAGTTACTTTACCCCATTGTTGTAGTTGTTTCTGTGTTCCTGGTGTCGGTTAAGTGGGCGTGGCACTTGTCTATATATTTTGTGCAGGCTGTTGCTTGCTGCCTCAGCCTCTGCCGCTGCTGCCTCATGCTGTATTTTTTTGTTGTCAGCATCAAAAATATTTTCCCTGCCAGAAACAAGAAAAAAAACGTATAGGAAAAACAGGGCAGGAAAAAAAGCTGTTGATAGGAAGAGATCGTCCGTCCTCCCGTCTGGTTGTCCTTCAGCTGTCCCTCGGCCATCCTTCGACATTGGGCCCGTTGTCAGTCGAGAGCCCCGGACGAGGACCAGGACCAGACCCAGACCCAGCAGCAGAAATTCATTCCCTACCTTTTTTTTTTCTTGCTTTTCCTCCTCTCTCGTTGTATTGTATTTGCATTTAATTGTGGCATTAAAAATACACGGGAATACAACCGAATGCTCGTAGAGCAGCAGCAGGGCCGGGTCGGGATCTTTATTTATGGCCCATGGTCTATCTCATTCTGGCCATGTTTTTTATACGCTTCAGCCGGTGGACATTGTGTGGGCGTGGCCCAGCGAATGGATATTCGATTTATACAGCGGGGACGGGAGCTCAATGAAAATGATTTAAGATTGGATTATTGGGTGACAAAGTGTGAAGATATAGAGGCATTGACACGCTTTTAGTCCCTGGCCGATTGACAACTAATGAACTGTTAATTGACTAATCAAATCAAAGCGCCCAAGCAGCTGGAAGTAGTCCTTAGTCGCCAGACACTTTGGCTCTGGCTTTAAGCTGTGTCAGCTTGGAATCCATTTTTCTGTTGACCAGCTCGCAGCAGCAGTTTCCTCTTTGACAGCAACTACACTGGCTTTGGCATTCCCCTTGAAGTTGCCCCAACTATTTGCTTAATTGTTTAATTTTATGCGCAGAGTTTAGCTCTGGCTGAAACTTTATTAAAACGCGTAATTGTATGACTTTCAATGGGGGCGGGTGGGGGCGGTTGTTGTCCAAGCGGAAAGCCTTCCAGCCTTCAGTTAGTTAACATTTCCCACGAAATTTCTATTTCTATTTCAATTTCGCCATCTCGCTTTTTCTTTTCTCTTGCTTCTTGGCCAAACATCCGCTTTGGCCGGGATCCGGGTGTTCTTGAGGGCTTCTAATTGTTGGCACTTCCAGTGCATGAAAAAAGGAAACAATTTCCAAGCGCCTCGCCTGCCGTCTGACCTTCAACACCCCCTCCCCCCTCAAGCTCTTGCGAGTGTTTAATTAATTTCCAGAAAAGAGCCAAATAAATGGCAGAAGGTGCCCCTTTCCTTTTCCGTGACGCACTCCAAAAGTCAAGACTCTGCAGAGTAGAAAAATGAAATAATGGTGGAGCGTCTATTTAAAAATGAGGCCGAATTTTTCACACTTCATGGCCATGCATCACAGGAATCCATCCCATTCCTTAGATGTTAACGAGCAGCAGCAGCAGCAGGAGGTGGGGGTTGGGGGGGTGGGCTATCCTACCAGCATCTTTAAAGGTCGAAAAACATTATATTTTTTTAATTAGCGAACCCTTTTGCGTGTTTGCACTGTGCCGGGAACACGCAGGATTTTTAATTAAAAAATACAGGAAAATTGACAGGATGAAAAAATAATGTTTACCTTGCTTGTGCCACCGCGGTGCACCGGTTGTGTCGGTGCGCGTTAGCATTGGCTTTGCCTCAATCCTTCTGGACGGGGATTTCTTCTTGCCACTTGATTATTCAGATTTCACATGCTGAAAACGGTTAATTGTAATCATTGTGGGCCATTTTCCTCTGACCGCGCTTTTTCAAAAATCTAATTGCGGTTAATTTGGCTCTTTATAAATGCAGGCATTTTCCCTCTCTTACGCTTTTTCTTCTCTCTCTCTCTCTCTGGAAAGACCACAAGTTATGCGAGGATTTTCTTCCGTTTTTTTTTTAGCAATTTTCCCTTTTTCGGTGTTGTTTTCCTTTCCTTTGGCCGACTAAATTATTTAAGCGATAATGGGGCGTAAAAGTCATAACTTGTTGGGGGTTTCCTTCAAGGTTTCCCGACCAGCGACCGGCGACCAGGGGTCTGGCACTGTCAAGTGCATTAAACATGAGCCAAGAGCTCTCTGTATTGTTCATTTCAGGGCCAGAGTTAATTTTCTTAGCCATTTGTTGTAGAACAGAATGGAACAGAACGGAATGCCTTCCCCGTTTCAATTGTAATTTATGGTAATCGCTGTCTTAATAACAAACCAATTAGAAACTTTGCCATAATTTAATCAGATTTTCGTATTTGCTTAAGGTTTCCTCCAGGAAACTTGTCCCCCCATCTCTGGAGTGTTTTCCTAGAAAGAAGGAAAAACTTAACGATTTTTCCCTTTTATTTTTGTCCTTCTTATTTTATTTTTTTTTTTTTGTGCTGTTTTGTTGCTGCTTGTCTTATTTACGCTACGTCTGCTTCGTTTATGAATAATTCATGAGGTAACTTTATAAAAATAACGCTCAAATGGCACTAAAACAAACTGGAAGGCTGAAGGGCCTAGGCCGACCTTTGAGCAGAATATTAAATGCCCTAAAAGTGTCTTGGGTGCGAATGGAATGAATTGAATTGTAGTGGCAAGTCATCTATATATATTAGAGAAAACTCGGCTGGCAACTGGTAATATTTGGGGAATTGTTTCTCTAATGCATGACAAATTACCATGATGCGTGGCTAAACTAATGTGCCACGTCCTTCCCTTTCTGCGTCAAGCAGTACTACTACTATTAGGAATTTTCTAGCAGAGTACTTCGTGTCTCCTGCTCTCTCTCTCTGTCTCTCTCCCTCATCCACCTGAGAAAATGATGTTTGAAATTTTGTAGATGAGTGCAACGAAAAGTATCTTTTATTATGAACAGAGCTGTACTCTGCCGTCCTGCCGGCTGTCCTGCCGGCGGGCGTATGTGAGGGCAGGTCATGGGTAAGCAAATCTGAAAGCAGCTTAAAGCTTTAAGTAATGCAATAAATTATTAAATTTATTTAAGAGGGAGCAAGGCACGGAAAAACTTTGCCCATGGAAATTGGCAGAACTGGTCGCTGGCAATCGTTTAAGTGCAATTTGCATATCCAACAGATTTTTCAACCCAGAAACCTAGCAAGAGTCCTGGCATATCACATCATCATATCACATCAGGATCAGAGTGGAGCAAACTTTTGAGTTTCACCTTTTTGTTTTTTTATTTTTGGTTTTTTTGTTTTTTGTATTCCTGGTTGCGGGGCTCATCAAAAACTTTGCTGCGGTTTGGCAGAGTGCCTGTTGTTCAATTTGCATAACAGAGACGGGATGCGGAGAGAATTGTTAAATTTTTATTTTGATAGCACCTCATATGCAAATTAGTCCTCCCTCCTGCAGGAAGTGGAATGGAATGGCATGGCATGGAATGGACTTCCTTTTTGAACAAGTTGCTTCATTATGTCAGAGAATGCGGAAATTAATCAAATTGAGATCTGAGAATTCTGATGAATATTCAGGATTCCCATTAGAATAATGCATTCGGTTTTGGCTCGTGTTTGCGTTATGCCAACAATCCAATTGTGGTAATTGAATAATAAATCTATCAAATGATTTCCCATTTTCCGGCTGCTCTTGATTCGATCCTTTTCGTGGAATCGAAAGCAGAGAGTCTAAACTCCGCCCTAATTAGATGAAATTGTATAATCTGCCAAAAGATGCGGTAAGCTGCTTATATAATTCATGATAATAGCCATCAGAATTGCTCAAAGTCGGTGCATAATTATGTAAGCGGCTTTTGAAAAAAATATGTCATTGTCGTTAAGGAAGATACGTCAGTAAGCTGATATTAATTTCGCTTGCGCATTTTAATTGTAACTTTCCTTCCGCACACACACACACATACGCTACATGCCGCATGCCACATGCCATACGCAGTGCGAGTCCCGCTCCAGCTCTCGCTCTCGCTCTCGCTTTTGGTTCTGTGTTTTGTGGCTTAATTTCATATCGCTTACCTTGACAACAGGGCATGGGACATCACCACCAACAATACACAGAGAGAAGAAGCAAGGTGACTGGGAGACAACATGATGACGCTGATGGGCAATGACAGGGAACGGCGACACCACCATGGACATGGCTCTGGCTCTGGCAATGGCAGGCAATGGCAGACGTCTGCTGACAGTCAGCTTTCGCCATGCCACGTAGCCTGACGGACCCCACTATGTACCGACATGAACAGGCAATGTAGAGCAACGAAGGCAGAGAGAGCGAGGGAGTGAGCTCTGGCATCAGGGCCGGAGTCAGTCCGGAAATATGTGTGTCCTTTGAAATATAAGTTGAGCACTAGGAAGCTTGTTGTCGTTTATTTTTAAACATATTGCTACCTAGGCTTAGACACATTCCTCCCTATAAATAATACATTTCAATGGAATCAAGTTAAAGACAAAATTACTATTCAGAATTCCGGCTAGTCTCTTTCCTAGGGCAAAAGTTGTCAACAGCTCGTACCCTCTAATCTACTTTGCAGCCCTTGTAATTTAGTTTGCACTGTTTTTTTCCCGAGTGTTAAGGCAGAGTGCAGCTGTAGCTGGAGCTGGGGACTACGACTAATGACTTGGAATTTGTTGCCCGCCAGCCAAATGAGCATGTGTGTGCCATGCCCTGCCCTGCCCTGCCCTTTGTTTCTGGCTGATGTTGTCGCTTCTGTTTGCCATTAACGCCTCGCACAAGCCAAAAAATATAGAGAAAACTGCAACTTAAGTGCAACAGCAGCGTAAAAATCATTAAGCTCCAGCTGCTGCTGCTGCCCCCGCAGCCGCACACAGACCTACACAGAGGGACTTCCAGAGAGAATGACAGACTCCCGAGGAGACAAGCTAACTGACAGAGACAGAGAGTAGAGAACAGAGAACAGCGGACTCGCAGCTGTACCCTTTGCATTCCGTCCAACATGACGTATGAGCTATGCAGATAAATTTCATGCCACATCACTCATACGACCCATCAGCTTTAATTACATCAAGCGCACACGAGGCACAATTTAATGCGAAAATCTTGTAATTTGGCAGAACGAATACATATTAGATTATACAGTATATAGTAAATATGTTAAAGATAGATCTGCCATTGAATTTCAACCAGAAATGATTAATTTTCTTTTTCCTTATCCTTGGTTGAAACCTTTTCCTTTTTCTCGGGTAAGTACTTTTTTACGGCATTTCGTATCGATTTCCATATATCCGCAACCCACTCTTTGACGGAAGATTTATTCGGAGGTTTCTTTGCTGATTTCAAAAGGTCCAGCACCATTTTCTGCAGCTCTTCATGTTGGCAATCTGGAAGGATTATCGTGCATTGCCAGTTGAAAGTGACAGCAAAAGGATCAGGTTCACTCACTAGCTGGAGATTCAGGTGCACACTTGGATTTATAGTCGATTTCAGAACCTGGGCCTGGTGTTTTTGAAGGTAATACCTCCTTCCCGGAAACTTTTTCCAGAACGATGCAAAAAACGAGTACTGCAAAGATAAACGGTCTCCTCATCTTGAAGTCTCTGGTGTACCTAAGCAAGGTTGTTGCAGTGCAATTAACCTTTATTCCAGTCAAGTGGCACGAATTGATCTTTTCTGCCAGTGCGAATTTAAAAATCTCATTATAACCACATTTAATTCATTTGTTGAGCTCTTTTTTTCACAGTTTAATGCCGCAATTTCCACGCAACCTCACAAAAGAAGCGACCATAATCAAGGCCATAAAAGGGCTAACCGCAAAGCCAACTCGTTTGTTTGTTGCACAATGGCCCTTAATGAACAACGGAAATTGCTGGCCACTAAAGTGCAGTCGCACTAAAATCGCATAAAAATAAATCAAACGAACAAGCCACTAAAAAAGGGGATAGATAGATAGCCTTTTTTGTTCATACCCTCTCCACTAATTGATGACACTTCAGAGGAAACCCATTCATTTCCGATGGGTGTTCACTCTGTCTCCATATACATTCGTATATGCCCCTTTAGGTGTAGGGTAGTGTACGAGTATGAATGAATGCACAAAGAGCAACAAGCAGCGACACATGCAATTGCAAATTTCATTTGTTGTGGCACTTTTCATAACGTGCCTAAGAGCAGGGCCATGCCACAGGACCCCATTGTGCAACGCTTCAAAAAGGACAATGTTCCGACATTCCTGCTGCTTGCTGCTGCTGTTGTCAGACACCATATAGATACAGATACAGATTCAGAAACAGATACAGAAGCCTCATACATTTGTGCTGACTGATAAATAACGATGCAATTGACTTGAAATCGCGGCCGCATTTATTGTACAATGAGTGAAGGATGCTCTGATATGGAAAATGAAATGCTAGAGATGGGTGTGCCTCAAAGTGGGATAAAAAGCATAGTAATTGTCTGCTACAGAAGGGTCTTTAATGGGTGTATAATATACCCTTTATACATCCATATCCGATTGAACTGATATTCACTTCCCTACAGGCAATCTCTAGACTGTTCGTCTCCAAGGACACCTTTTAAATGAATCGACACGATGTCCATTGCGATACTTCCCTCTCACGCTGTCATCTCTGGATCTCCTGGGTCTCTGGGGTCCCTTGGCCGTGTTTTATTGTTGCCTTTTCACACACGCTTTATTTATTGATATATTTTCTCTGTGCCGCTCGCTCGCTCGCCTCTTTTCAGCTTTTCCTGCCCAGTTGTCCCCGCTCTTCTCTTAAACCGTAAGCTGTATTCATTTTTTGTTTATCAATATTTGCTTTTTGTATTGATATGCAAAAAAAAGAGGAAACTTTTATTAATGACCAATATGCGCAGATTTCCTTTTCGCAGCCTTTTATTTAGTTCGCTCTCCACGCGATTTTCCTGCGAGGTTTCCCCTTTTCGAAAATCATACAATGTACATTTTCATTTTAAAAGCTTTTTTCATGCCTTTAAGTGCGTGTCGGCGTGGCGTTTTTTTTTTAGGTATATAAAAATATTGTTGCACAATGACATTGAAAGGCTGTCCAGTCAAATATGTATATCGTGTATATTTCCTCGACTTTTTATCGCGCTCTCCTCTTCGCGATTGTTCGGCACATTATACATTGTCCAATTTGGCATTAATTTAAATGATTTATTTTGTTTCATTCCATTTTACGGATATGTTGCCAGCCACACAAAAGACTCTGCGGATCATGATTGATGGTCGAATGGGTCGTCAACATTTTCCAGGCAGCAGCGGCAGCGGCAGCGGCATCGACAGCAGGCGCACGGATTTAATTTGATTGAAAAGCAAACCGAAAAATCAATTCGAGCTAATGGATTTTCCAGCACCGCACTAGGCCATAGATACGAGTATTTTCTCCTTCCTCACCTCTCCAATTTCAGAGGGATTCGTTTTTTTCCTGCTTTGACCCTCCAGTCATTTGCATCGACAGCTCGGCAATCGATTTTGAAGGCGGGGGGCTAAGCAATTTTTCAATAAACAATTTACAAAGAAAAAATGTTCGGCATGCCCCTTAGGATATGAGGGGGATGGGGGATACGGGTATCTCTTGTTGTTTATTTGATGCCTGATCTGTTGGTGGTTTTTAGGCAGAAATATCTCGAGGGCACAGCCATTTGAAAATCCTTTCTGGAGGGTCATCAGTTATTCATGGCTCATTTGAATAATATTCAAAGCTCGTCCCATTGGTGCCATTGACATTGCCGTCTGCGGGAATTCGGCCTTGGCTCTGGGCATCGTGTTAATTAGTTGTCTGCGCATTTAAAACTTAATTAAACACTGCCCTGGCTCTTAATTAACAGTATTGGCAGCTGGTAAACTGGTGACTGGCATTCCAACTGCCAGAAACAGAGACCAGTGGCATGTGGCATTGGCAGTGGCAGTGGCAGTGTCAGTGGAACACGAGCCAACAGAGTGTGAAGTTTGTTGCCACCTAACTGTCGGGCTTCATTAACATCCCAGTCGGTTCAATGGTGATGTGGCATTGACAGCCCGTCTACCAAGATTGTCAGTCTCAAATCAGATCAAAGGATGAAATTATTTTGTTTCCCTGACTCACATACGGATACAGCCAGAGAAAAGGGCTTTAACGTTAGAGGAGAGTTCCTCTTCCCCCATGGAGATGGCTCCCACCGCTCCGGTGGCTGCCTGTCGCTGGCAATTAACCATAAAGCTGTTGTCATTCCCTCGCACCATTGTTGGTGCCTCAACTTGTGGATGTTGATGGTTTTTTCCGTGCAACACTGTTGCTTCTCTGCATCTCTGCTTTTGAATGCTGCTGCTGCTGCTGCTCCTGTTGCTGTTGGTTGCTGCTAGTGAAAAATGCATGAGTTAGCCGGAAGCGGCAACCACCAGCTGCGTGCCGTACCCCCTGCCAAAGGGCCATGAGGGATGGATGACTGGTCTCTGTCCCAGCGATGGCGTCACTCTCTCTCTATCTCGCTCCCTCTTCCTCTCTGTCTCAGTGGATAGGGAAAGAATGCTGGAAATTTATACAATAAACGCTTGGCAAGTTCAACGCAATTTTCCCATGCATCAGTCGGTCTCAACTTCACTTCACTGTTGTCCCCTGGCTTGTCTTTCCTTCGCTTAGCTTATTCCTGCACTGTTTTCCTTCTTGTTGCTCAATTTCTATTTTTTCCTTGCTGTTTCCCTTCTTTTTCCAGCAGTTTCCTCTTGTTCCCTCACACATTTCTCTTTTGCTTTGCCGCACAACAAAAAACAAAATTAATTTTTATGGTTTTGTCTTTGCGCTGCCACCTTTATGATGCGCTTTTGAGGTCTGGTCAGCAGGGGACGTGTGTGGCCCGATTCCCTGGCGATGAGCATAGCAGGGGTTTGGCTGAGAAATGCACACTAAAACAATATTAAAATAGCTGGAGATAGTGTCTTATTCACGTGTTTTCATGCTGCCATGTGCAGGTCTTTGGTTGGCCAAAGAATTTAAATGAAAGAGTGAAGGATGAAGGAGCATCCTTGCAGAGTGCCAGTTGTTTTATTCACATTTACATTCATTGAGTTTACACCCTGTTAACCACATTTGATGGCCGTTAGAGGTGGCATATAAACATTTACTGCCGCCCCACAATAATAACTACTTATGGCTCCATAAAAAAGGAGTCAACCTCAACTCTTCTGGTGACTGGCCCGTAAAGAGTAAGTCCGACGCAGGCTGCAGAGTCCACAGTCCACAGTCCACATTCCAGAGCACTGACCGAGTGCTTGGCCATTTAATCCTGGCTCTCGCCCCATCCCCATCCCATCCCCATCCTCTGGGTTCTTTTTCGCAATGATGTTATTTCTGCTGCTGCTGGTGCTTGGCCATCCATTGCTGTGGTAAGCAGCAGGTGAGAAGTCGAGCATGGCACACACTTCACGTGGCCGCCACAGGAGCTGCAGCCAGGCAGAACCGCAGCAGCAGCAGCGGCAGCAGCAGCAGCAGAGGCAGACCCCAACGCAATTCTCCCAGTCACTCGGTCATTCCTTGTTGCCACTTCAGCTACAGTTTCGGTTTAAGTTCCTTTGTCTTGCCTCTCATAACAGTAAAAACAGTAATAAGAATAATAAAATAAAGGAAAAGGCAGGAGGAAACATCGTTGGGAAGGGGCCGAAGCTTTAGATACTCTCAGGGATTGTCTTTTAACTATGATAAGTTAATGATTATTTCAAAGGAATTCATGGCTGTTTATTAAACGATGACTTATTTACAACCTGAAGGACAGAGAATTCTTTTGTGTAATAATTCAGTCGTTAATTAAGGATTAGAACACGATAAAGCCAAAAATATATGTATAATTTAGAGCCTCGAAATTGTATCCTACGCTGAGTCTCAGCTACCTTTCGAAAGGGTGTAAGAAAAGAAAACCCAGTAAAAGGTACAACAGAGAGAAAGAGAGACAGCGGAAAAGTGGGGAGTTTTCCGCTCACGTTGGCGAAATATTTTTAAATATTTTATTGTTTAATTCGTGTAGGTGTGTATGCCTTGTGCGAAAAGTTTAATGGCCTTCAACGCTTCGCTTCACATTATCATTACAATTACGAGTATTCCGCTGCGGGCTTTCCCAGTGGAAAATCTCCACACCCACCCCCCCCCCTCCACCCACTCTATCATTTGCACCACAACTCTCTCTCTCTCTTTCTCTCTTTTTTTCTGTCAATTCGAGCAGGTATTAATTATAAAGCCCAATGGAGGTCTTGGTCATAAACACAGAGCATCTTGCGTATAGCAGTTCATTTTCTGCTTGGATTGTGGTCCATTAACCGTGGGTTCGCGATCACACACACACACACCCACACACCCACACACCCACACTTATACGCACTTATACATACTTATGCGGATAACAATAAAGAGCAATTATAATTGGATATCTGAGAGCGGAGGCTGTACTTGTAAAATAAGCATTTTAATTAATATTTTTCCTGCGAATTTATTATTATCCTTTAAGAGGAACTGCTGCTGCTGCTGGCATTTTCAAAGGCAATCTTTTGAGTACTTAAACCATAGTTAAATGCAGATTATTCTGCCGCAAGCAAGGACCATCTTATGTGGGAAATGCTGCAATTTTCTTTTGTATATAATGCCTTAAAGTTGTTCCCAGTCTTTCATTAATTAAGCTCAAATTATTACGTCACAGTCAGTCGATCTCCTCAGAGGCTATCGACTTTTCGCACTCACGCACACACACATACACACCCTCCGGGTTTTCCACTCCACTTTTGCATTCAAGTTTTCCATTTCCGCTTTGGCGCCTTCTTCCTGTCTGCAGCCTCAGTGCCCATTTCCACTTTCCACTTCCATTGCCAGTGCCATTTCCAGTCCCAGTTGCATAATATTTTATTATCCTCAGCGCCTATCTGCATTGTCCTGGCTCTGGCTCTGGCTGTGTCCGCACCGCTGGCCCCATCTTTCCAGGATATCTCTGAATATCCTTATAGTTCTTTTGGCGCTGTGTAGCAGAATTATATTCTTACAGAGGCTCTAACAAGTGCAAGTGCGCCTCGAATTTAATATTACTCGCACTCGCACTCGTACACGTTCTCTCTCTCCTCTCGCCTTTTGGTGGGATGTCCTTGCTGGTTTGTTGGTTTTAAGTTTTTGTGTATTTCATTATATGGGACGGGCGGGCTCTGGGGATTTGGTTTCTCGGGGATCGGGCTGCTTCTGCTTGCTTGTGTGTGCCTCATGCCTCGTGCCTCTTGCCCCATTCAGCAGACGCTTAAATCCTTTACACAAGCTGTTTGCCGCGCATAACGAAATAAAATAAATAATCCCGTTTAATGGAAAGGCACCGAGAATGAGCAGCGTCAGAGTCAGAGTCAGAGAGGCAGAAACGGAGAGAGGCACAATGGCTTGGCGGGGTAGACTCTGAGGCTGAGTCAGAGCCAGAGCCACACTGGGGGGAACGGCAGTGGCAACAACAATGCCGCACGGCAGCGCATTTCCTTTCCAATTTTCGCTGCTGCTTTTGCTCCTTTTCACCATCTTTTCCTGCTGCTGGTGATGCTCCTTCTGGTCCTACCGCTGCTCCTGATGCTGTATGTTGTGCTCACGTACGCGGCTTAAGGTTTTGCCCATTCATATCGTGTGCCTGGTTGCCTGGTGCTGATTTAAGGGAAGAAAGGACCCCACTCCACATCGACATCCTGTTCAATATGCATTTGGCTGTAGTTAATGCCATCTTGGGAGTAACTGATTGCCACAGTCGGCACTGGGACCGCTGCCTGGTATTATGCATTCGAATTTCGAATTGATGCACGTTCGCTACTTTTTCCCCCTCCGACGCTGCCACAGAATGCAGCACAAGTGTGTGTTCGAGGCGCTGATTACAGTCTGCCACACCCACGTAATGCGAGGAGTTGAGTCCTGGTTTCCTCACTCCCGCACTCCCGCACACTCGCACAGAACCCACTAACTTAACGAGCACTTAAGTGGCTTCGCTCTGGCGCTGCCTTCGGTGTCAGCTTAGCTCTAAATATTAGGTTTAATTAAATATGAGCTCATAATCGAGTGGATGTCGTGGAACATCTGGCCTTCAGCTCCCTCTATCATTTTATGGGGCACTTTATCTGTTTAATTAAAAGGTTGGCTCTTAATTGAAATCGCCTCTGATATTTGAGCTGTCACAATTGCCAGCTGACCTGGCCCTCAGCCAGAGGACACACAGCAGAGAGACCGCACAGAGGAGAGCTCAGCTATAGAAGTGAATGATTTGTGTATTTACAGGGCGGGCAGAGAGGGCATTACGGCAAATTAGTATCCGATATGTGTGGGAATCAGCCCTGAGAGCAGGTTGATATTTATCGAAGCATTTCTTGGGCTTAAATATCAGTCAGGCCATTGAATAAATTATGCACCGTTTGGCTGAGAATATCCTCTACCATTTACACTCGCAATCGTTTCATTGGCCAATTCCCAATTGACCAAGCACAAGGCCTCCCCACTGTCACATTGGATTTGATTTGATTCGGCTTTTTCCCGGGAAAACATATTTATCAAACACGAAGGCGAGGCCCTCCCCTCGCCCCGTGTGTGCCAAAGACTTTTCAATTTGAATAAACGAAATGTTGGGTAAATATTTGATTTATTTTCGGGTGACCTTTGTCAAATAGACACAGACACAGACACAATCCGGCAGAGTCGCAACATTCCCACAGACAGACTGACGGACAGACAGACCCACAGCACATTTGTCTCTTTTTATCTGTTTGACAATTTCTGCATAGAAAAGTGCCAGCCCGAAATTCAATTTTCGCATTTCTCTGTCTCTCTTTTGAGGCTGTATAAAAGTTGATAATTTTCATTTGCGACAAGCAATTTTCGCTTTATAACTTCATTGGCCAACAAGGTCAGACCCCAAACCCATGAAAGTAGAAAGTAGAAAGTAGATTGTGGAAACCAATTCGGAATGTACGAGTAATCTAAGCCAATTACTGCCAACGCTCTGGAGTCGAGTCTCCGGCTACGGCTACGGCAAGGTCATCCCAGTCATTCCGGGAATACGAGCAAACGATTATTACTGCATTAGGAGCTCCATTCCGTCCGGGTAGAGCCGTAGAGCGATGGAGCGGGTGGTAGGGTGGAAACGCACATGTGAGTCGCATGCAGATAAGCAAACGTAATAGAAACAGATTACGGGCACCCCCCTCAGACATCGCTGGGGAACCATCCTCGAGACTCGGCATTCAGATCCTCCCAATCCCATCTCCTCGCTCTGCTCCCCATTCATCCGTAACATAATCGTAAAAGTCAAAGCTTAGCTCAATGCTAGATTGCAGCGTTTTGTGGGTGGAAATTTTTTAAAAGCAAACTGTCAGAGATGCTCTCTGGAAGGAACACGAACATGTGACTGCTTGACAAAAGTCATTAGAAATTCCATAAAAAGTGGATGGAGAGAAAGATGGAGGGAGCATCTCTTGTAAGTGTGCGTGTGCGTGTGCGTCTGTGTGTGTGTGTGTGTGTGGCCATAAGCTGACATCGTTTCAGCCATTTTGTATTAGAAAAGATTAACTCCATAGCAAATGTGGGTCGTGTCGTCCTTTGAAGGCAATGCAAATTACCCAAAAATCTTTTTTCACCAAAACGAAACAAGCTTCTATTTGCTCGTTGTCTATAGTTCTAGCTGGGGGTTTGCTTTTCGTTTTCTTTTTCAGCTGGCAACTCAATTGAGTGTAAAACAATTTCATTAAATTGGCAGTCGCTGGTTGTGTGTGTGCCCCTCTGGGGGCATGTGTTTGTTTTGTCGAAGGAACGTCGCGGCGTCCTGGCCACATTCATTTATTGAACAGTCGCACCAGAAAACCAGAAACCGAATGAAACCCAGAACCGAACCCAGCGGAATCACACTCAACCTCATCATTGTCGATGTCGTCTGCCTTCCCAGCATTGTTCTATTTTTATTATTATTTTATTGTCTGGCTGCAGCAGAAGCCATCGTTGCCATCGGGACATGTGGGAGAGATGAGACCCTGACCGAGAACGGAGGACCCTAGACCGAGGACCGACGACCGAGAAGAGCGAGAGGGACCTTCTTGCCATTGCAATTTATCGGATACGCTC
Organism: Drosophila helvetica; assembly: GCA_963969585.1. Taxonomy (NCBI): domain Eukaryota; kingdom Metazoa; phylum Arthropoda; class Insecta; order Diptera; family Drosophilidae; genus Drosophila; species Drosophila helvetica. The sequence goes on from OZ018403.1 coordinate 5,695,544, forward strand.
GGAAAACATGTTCGCAGGCATTTTTATCATTTCCGCATTTATATGGTTTCCGCTCGAGCTGCAAGCAAACTAAGAAGTGGCTTTCTGCTTTATTGCCCATCGTCCTACCTCCCTCTGCCGCTCTTCCCCTCTTCCCCTTTGGGGGGATATGTCCTCTGATGGAGCTCGCAGCTGAAATAGAGACAGCATGGACCTACGATTGCTCGTGGAGGAGCCGTGGAGTCGAATGAATTGTTTAGGTTTAATTTATTGTACCGAGATTGGTTATGGGCTTTTGGCCTGGGTCAAGCCCACTGCACTGCTCGAAACGGTCCATCCCCGAGGGTTCCGTCCTGGAGCACAGTTCGAAGGTCGACAAAGTTTTCGGTTCGGTTTTAGCCCTGATGGCATCAATTTATTCTTATGAAGATAAATGTTTAAAAATAAAAATATGTAGGTACGATATTTGCATGTGTAAAGAAACAAGTTTGGGGAAGCGGAAAACTATGAAAAATATACCCAAAGGAGAAGGCAATTAAGTAAACCTAAAATCAATATTCATGCAATATTTCTTAGATTTCATTTGATATTTTTCCTATGCAAACGAAGCATTTTCTCTTTGTGCTAGCACTCACCCGAAAGTTCTTTCCTGTGTAATTTTCAATAAAAAAATATAACACTTGAAAGGACAGGCGGCTAAAAAAAACCAAAAAAAAAAGTACATCTCGTGTATGGTGTCCTGCCTCCAGCTCTTCTTTTGGGGGCCACGCACACAGAAAAAATGGTGAAAGAACTGAGAGGAAAGGACACGAAAAAGGGGCATGCAACCAGCCGGACAGCGGAGACTTGTTAAGGGTCAGTAATAAATCTCGGCAGCTTGTGCTGTAACTTAAATTAAATGCTGCAAAATCGGCTGGGCCGAACCCCTGGACCCCTGCACAAAAACGTGAAGGAAATGGAAAAGGAAAAGGAAGAGGCGAAGGATAGACCATACCCGCTGCACGCAGCAGAGATGAAAAATGAGAGGCAATGAGGAAGGGGCACGACGCACACAGGGAAAAGTGCACTGAGACGTGAGCAAACCGAAAAACGAGGACGAAACAAAGAACAACTGAAATTAAATAGAGTTTTCACAAAACAAGCGGCTAAATATGCTGCAATTGCTGCCTGGCTCTGCCCGTCAGGAGGATCAGGACTTCCACTTTGGTGGTATGCAAACACACACACACAGCCACACGCACACTCGGGACAGGAAGTGGATTGGATCCGAGTGGAGTGGAAGGCGACCCAGGACCCTCGCCTCCCTGATGGCATGTGTAAAAAGTCAGGCAGCCAAAAACGAGACTGCACGTGGCAAACAAAACTGTTGGCCACTTTTTAGGACAAAAGCACGCTAAAATTTATGGCTGCCAGTATTTGCGTGTTGGCAGGTTTTTTCCCCGCCGCCCGGCGGGCGGAAAAACCACCTGGAAAAAGATGAAAATATTACATTTCACACACGTATCACATAGAAGAGTTAAATTGCCAGCAAAAAAAAACCGGAGAGTGAGGAGGAGAGCAAGTGAAATTTTTGGGTTATGAAAGAGTCTAGATTCACCCACCACCCACTACCCCCCTTATATAAATTTAGGACTATTATACGACTATTCAATTTGCGTTAATGGCCTCCGACCAGCTGGAAGGACTATCTGTAAAGGTCAATTGAGGTCCTCAATTTGGCATATATATTTCAATGGGATGCCCTAGTATTTTGCGATGCAAAGCGGCTTACATTTAATTTGATATCGGGCCCCGCTATAACTGCTCCTTAAATTAAATTTTTTGCCTCTCATAGAATGACGGCAGCGGGGGGTGGAGGGAGTCATCAATTTCGTTTGATTTATTTCAGGCGGGTGGGTCTCGTATTTATGTACAACATGAATTATGTGCCGCAAAATATTCTACTTAAAATGGACTTTAATTCTTCTCGCTTTTATTTTGGTGGTGAAAATTAATTTTCCGATGCGAAACTTTCATGCCGCCACGCGGCAAAAACCAATCAAAAATTCTGCACCCAAAATGCATTAACTGAAAACATTTTTGGGGGCGCAAAAGTTTCGGCTTTCGCCCATAAATTAAATGCTGGCGAAACTATAAAATTGAAATTATGGCAACTGCCAACTAATGAACAGCGATAAAAATAAATACATTCGAGGCACGGTGAGCGGGGCAGGGGCAGGGCCAGGGACCAGGGAGCAGGAACTTTCTCCTTTCAACTCTTGCATTGCACCTGAATGACTTTGAAGTCAGCGGGAAACTATCTGAAACTGAAACTATGTCAATACATTCTGGGCCCCAAAGTCAGAGTCAGAGCCAGAGTCAGGGCGAGTCCGTGGACTCCACTCCTGAAGTCTCATTTTTTCGTAAAAAGTTTTCCAGCCTTTTTTCAGAGACGAAATAAAAAGGAGAGCATACTTTAGTGCGCGACTGGCAGTCCTTCGACTGCCTCACAGCAAAGGACGAGCCACACTGAATACGAAGCTGCAGTCGGCAGCCGAAAGGACTTCGGGCATTGGGACTTCGGCGGCCAGAGCTTTCGCTCTCTTAGCCTTTGCAGAACTCTCTTCGGTGTGCGTGTGCGATGGCGATATATTGCTTGCGCCGCGAAAACGAGATGGCTGTATGCCATGCCATCCCTCTCGCACCACGGAAGCTGTGTGCGGCGAGTGCCACTTGTGACGCTTGGGAATCCCAAATGTTAATAAAGCATGCAACGCCAAGCGGCAGGGACTCGACTTTCCCGCTGACTTTAGAGTCGTGTTTGCCAGGCGGGACAGCAGGGAGAGGGCGGACGGACTCTGGCATGTTTGTGCTTGCGTGTGTGCGGCTGGGCCACATGCAACATTCGGTGGCACTGTTGTTAGGCCGTGTTGACTTGTTTCCTAGTCGCCGCTTGCTGTTTGGGGATTTGCGTCAGTCCAAACGATAGGCCTGTAGGGGCGACAGTGAAATGCATTTCAAGTCTACGAGCAAGTGCGGCCCTGCAACTGCAACTGCAACGGCAGCGGCAGCCCCATTGTTGTTCTTGCTGCTGCCGCTGCCGCTGCTGGCGGACTGTTTGTTGACTACACACACACACACAGAGGGAGAGCGGGGGCAGACGACACAGAGGAAGACATAGAGACACACTGCGACTTCTGAGCATTGCAATGGAGACAGAATGGGTAGACAGTTGAATGGGTCACGTCTGAGCATTTAAGCGGGACAGAAATGTGGGTCAATGGGTTTTTAGTTGCAGTTGTTCTTTTCATAATGCGACTGCACAAATTGTTTTCTTTTCCCCACATGCTAATCAAATTAGATTCCATGGGCATAAGGATTTTAAGGATCTTTAAGGCGTTCCGCAGATACTTCAGGCACAAACGGATGGAAATCTTTAAGGAGTTCTGGGAATATTTCAGGCACTAGAGCATAGATATCTTGAAGAGGTTCTATTATCAGTCAATAAGAGGAAGGAAATCTTGAAAAGGATATATGTATTTAGCTCTTCTTTCAATAGGATACATCTCTCGATTGCTGTCTGTATTGAATGTTTTTTGATTTATTATCCTCTCCCAAAGAGGGCTCTTAATATAGCCAAGACATTAGAGAATACGAATCTAAAGCTAACTTTTAAGCAACTTAAGCCACAGCATTGATATCCTATACCCAAGAATCTATATATATATGTATGGTACATCCTCCAGAGGTGCACAAAAGGTCGGCTCATAGGTCACCTGGCGTCTAATCAAGTTTAAACAAAGTTTTCGTGCACCTTAAGCCTGGGCACACATTTTGCCACCGCCAAAAACAATGCGAGGGGACGGGCAATGGCAACACGGAAGCAACAACAAAGCCAAAATCCACGAAATCCCTGGCAAAGTTTCTGGCCACTGCGGCCACATAATAATGGCAACAGTTTCGCTTCACACGCTCCACTGATTAACATGGCCAAAACACACCCACACTCACACACACGCACACACACACACACTGCTGTACGGCGTGTGTTTGGCTAATTGAAATTTAATTTAATGAGCGCACGTTGAAAATCCGCGGCACGGAAAAGCCCGTGTGCTGGAAAAGTGCATGTGGATGTAGGGAAGCGGTCTAGAAGTGATTCCCAGTTCTAATTAAATTGCTAGCGATTTATGAATTGCATTTGGCCAGCATAAAAAACAGAGCAGTACACAAAATGGTGCACCGACCAAACCATAAAAATGCCACACAAAACTGGCATTTAGCTAATTGAACATGTGTTCTACTGTATCTGTGTATCTGTACAGTGCGGACTCGTAGCCCTTTTCGCATTTGTTTGAATTGAGTTTTTGTTTTCACGTTTCAACCCTCTACAGTTCATTAATATTGAGGGGGGGCCTTACACGGAGGAGTACGACCACGACGAGGGTCAATTGCAAATTAAAAGCCAACTACACTCAGTCCACGGTGCTCTCTGTTGCCACACCTCCTTTATCCGTGTGTGTGTGTATTTTGCACATTTCCCCATTTCCCTAGTGCCAGCTAATTTAAATTTTTTGCCAGTTTCCTGCGGAATTTATGCTTAACAGCAGGTACTATACAGCAGAGAGCCGCACAAATTGAGGCATAAATTTCGTTGCACTTCTATGCATTCCCCCTGGTTTTTCGTTGTTTTTTTTTGCTTCTTTTGTTTAATTAAAACATTGTTCTGGCTGCACCAAAATACACGGACGAGTACATACAGATATCTAATAAATATTTAAAGTCTGACAGCTCAAAACAATTTCAGTAATGGCCATGAAATTCTGATAACTTTTGATTACTTTTGGATTGAATTCAGCTATAATTACCGGCATGAGTCGGCCCTTGATGGACACTCGAAAGTGTTTTCAATTTCAATTAATATACAAGACACTCGAACAGCCGCAACCCCATTGGAGTCCACACACACACAATTGAGTCCGAGGACTACTACTACAACTGCTGCTCGATGGCTCCTTCGACCGGAAATCAACTGAAGTGCTGTCTGCTTTTGATGGCTGTCCTGTCTAGCTCCTGCAGTTTGCTGCCGCTTCTCCGTTGAGGATGCCTGAGTAAATGCCTTAAACTTTGCTTAAACTTTTGGCCCAACTGCTGGCAGTGGAAGCGCAGTGGCCAAGAAAATTAGCAATGATACCCTATCATCGGCTTTGGAGCCTTGCTCTGGCTCTCCTCATAATGCCATCATTATGGGGGCACAGAGGAGAACTTAAAGTTTCAGCAGCAACAGCTTTTGTTGAAGAAAAAGGAATTTGCAACAAGAGTTTTTGTGCGAGGCCACCGGGGGCTGGAATTTCCGGTATGCTGCCTGTAAAAGCCCAGATCTAAGCAGGAAAATTATTAAACAATGCCCCAGCGGACACGCAGACGGACTGCAATGACGATGGAGATGGGACGATGACAATGTGAGCCTCGGTGCATGCAGCTATGAAAATGGCTAAATGGCAAACTGCTGACCCAAGCCCACAGAGCGAAAAACTGGCCCAGTCAGGAGCCAGTCGAGTCAGGATTGAGGCCCAGGAAAAGGCACACAAAACGACCAAAAGGACAACACATAGGAACAACAAAAAAAGTGTAGTGACACTGCCACTCATCACAAAACTCGAAATTCAGACTGCGTCTGTGACTCAAACTGGCACTGGTACTGGTACTGGTCCTGCCAAATGGTACTGGTAACCCGAGCAAGTGACCGACAGCCAGAAGGAGGACATGACGAAGTGTCACATGGGATAGAGAGAGAGAGAGAGGGGCTACAAAATCCCAATGTAGCCGGTGATAAGGCCAACTAGGGGGCCACGTGTTTGCCTTTCAATTTGTGCAGCCGTAGCCGTAGTCAGGGGTAGAATTATGAATAGACCAGCAAAAAACAAAGCTCCCCAACGAGCAGAGATGGGCATCAGGAGTGGGCGAAGAGACAGCCCAGGCCCGGAGTGGAACGGAGCGTTAGAGCATTCATTGAAGCTAAACAGGCTGAAGGCGGACGTGCGGTGGAGGTGGGGATGGGGATGGGTGTGGGTTACTGGATGGGCAAAAGGCAAAACAAAAACAAGTTTTCCGCAAAAGTTGAACTCGATTTTGCTCTACTTTAGTAGCCGCTTGTTTTCCCTGCTCTGGGGTTCTTTTGTTTCCATCGGGAACAAGATGCATCGAATGAAATTAAAATGTAAATTCCATTGCTGCACGTTAAAGGTGCCACGAGAGAGATTTACCAATTTGTCAAGAATATGCTGCATATAAATAAATATAGGACCCATAAACTTCAGTTTGGCATCCAGAGGCATCCAGAGTCAACAGCAGAACGAAGGCCAGGACGCCCAGTGAGTATGCCAGCAAAGGACCAAGACGCCCGGAGAGTGCGGCAGCAAAGGACCAAGACGCCCGGAGAGTGAGGCAGGAAATGCGGCAGAAGTGCAAGCTGATTTGGCTCCCGTTGCGAGAGTGACATTGAAGGATGCTGATTGCTCTCTTGTGAAACACAACAAAATAAATATATTTTATTGCAAAAATTCATTGAAAATTCGTAGCCATTATCTGGTCGTAGCGCTTCCTCTCCTTTTTCGTAAGTTGAAAAAACTTGTCATGCGTGTCCTTCAGCTCGCGCTCATTATGCAGCGGCGGCCACAAAGAGGAGTATGCCATGTGCCTATAAAGAAAATGTCATCCATCATCATGGTTGAGCTCTAGTCAAGCCACTGTTTGCGGTTACCTAACAAAGCTGAACATCTCCACGGCAGAGGTCTGAAAATCAATCAGATTAGCGATCTCCCGCTGAAACTGTGCCTCATAGTCCCTATAGGCCTTCGAATAGCGCTGATGGCAAACATAAGAGCTGCAAGTGGAGATGTTCCAACGGATTCATGGATTATTGAAGGATATCACACTTACTAATTAACCTTAAAGTTTGTGTAACTGGGAGAGCGACTGATGGTATCGGCACCATCGTCGTGTAGTAACTTTTTCCTCTGAGTCCAAAGCGACTCATCCTCGTTCCTCATATTGAAATGGGTGAGCTGCATTGCTGCATCCTCGTTGGGAAAGTCATGCGCCTCTGTAGCACGCCGGTGTCTATGTCCATGGCCGCTCATCGAAGTCGATCTCCGAATGTGCATGCTTTGCCGCAATTCGGCCACTCTGGACTTCCTATCAATTGGTTTCGCTTCCTCCATTGTGATAGGATTTGTATATATAATGTGAGGATATATAAATATAGTTCCTATCACTACGGAAGCTTGTTTGTTTTTGATTGAATAGACAGGTTTTGAGTTAAGGAGCAGGGCCACTTCAACATTGATCATCTCCCACTCCCGTCAGAGTAGGCGAGTGGTTTAAAGTAATCTTTCCTCACCCATAATACTCTCGTATACCCTCAAAACATATAAAAATAATACACAGATAAACAGGAAAATACATTAACTTCCACCATGGCTACCAGAGAGACAATAGGACTTAGAGCCACCTTGCATCAAAGCGATCTCCCGCGATACTCTCGCTGGTCCACCTCATTCAGTATCGATGAAAACTTTTTGGTTGGTTTTCCGAACATGACTCGGCGTCATACACAGGACAAGCAACTCATTGTGGCAGGCTTCCAGGACTTGCCTGAAGTAGTTTTTGATCCAAAATTCACACCACCCTACCATGATGATTACGAGTTGCGCCACGATCCTGATTATGCAGCATTTTGTGTGCCACTGTAAGTTTCAATGCCATTTAGGTGTGTGGGGAGATTGTTCTATTCATCTCTTCTGTAGGAACGTGCGCTGTCTGGAGCGCTATGTCAAGGCCAAGCGACGATATAATAGGCAATTCAATCGAGAGATCAGAGAACTGATTGAGAATCAGCCAACGGCAGGTTGTGCCTGGCCATTTGTGAGGTAAGATCTGCTGAGCTTCCTTCCTTAGCTATACATATCCCTCCTTCTTTATAGAACGATGACCTATACCACTCAATGGCCTCCGCTGCATACCAGGGAGGAATTGAAGCTGTTTGAACGAGGATTCTGCAAGCTGTCGCCTGAGGAGCGACGTCACTATGATAAAATAATGAACACCAATTTTACTTAATTTTGAAGCCTGAAAATAGCAATAACAAAAAGTACCACAACAAAAAAAATAAAAAAAAAAAATAAAAAAAAAAAAAAAACTAAAATAAACGCAAAAAAAGCTCTAAAAGTTTGTCTTTCGATCGCTTTGAAGCTCTGCCTCCCGCTCAAAAGCTTTGACCATTCTCTCTCGCACTCGATGTTGCTCGACCGGCTCTACTATCTCTCACGCTCTCCCAGAAACCCTGATCATCATTATCTCTCCGAAACGCAGGGCGGTATTTAAAGGCCTCTCGGAGCCGACTTTGCGATCAGTTGGTCAGCGTCTCGGCGTTCCGTCTCCATCTGAACAGTCTCCCTCCCTCCCTCCCGATCGAGGTCGCTGTGCGTAATCGCGTGTGTGTTTTGATTTGCTTTGATTTACTTTGTGTGTGTATTGTGCAAATTGTGGGAAATATCCCCAAGATGAAGTCAACATTCCGGTCGCTGGGGCTTTTTGCCACCTGTCTCCTGGTTCTAGTGGCTGCCCAAGAAAGTTAGTAATTTATCCATTTTCTGACTCATGGACTTTGCCTGGGGAGAACCCGACGTCACTGAAAGAGAGAGGGAGAGGGCGAGGGAGAGGTGTGAGGCGACCTGCAGTGAATGACTCGAATTAATCATGGAAGAAGTACAATTTAATTCAATTTTTGAGCTCGTGCTGCAGAGCAAATTACTTTTCTTGAAGCTACAAAAAATTATAATCGCCCATCGAATTCGTATGTGAACGACAATGAAGCTGCTTGTGTTATCAATTAAATTCTTGCTGGAGTAATTAATTTATGGCACGGCAATGACTTCTCGGGCAAAACAACAGCGCGACAGCAAACTAGTTTCGATTCCAAACAAGTTGTCATATAATTCCCTCAGCGTGCACTCGCATTACAGTTTGAAATTATTCCCACTTTCAGGCTGTAGAAATCCCAACCAGCGGCAAGGCTACTGTGTATCGATCTATGACTGTCCCAGTCTGCTGGGTGTCGTCCAGCAGAGTTCTTTGAGCAGCGACGATCGCTCCTTCCTGCAGAGCTCCCAGTGCTACAACGGCTTTGGTCGCCAGCCACATGTCTGTTGCACCACTGATAGGGGCTTCGGGGCTGCAGATACAACCACTCAGCGATCGATGGCTATGAGCAGCAGGCCCACGGCGTCCAGTGGCCAACAGGGGCCGGGCAATCTCCTGCCAGTGCCCCCTAAGTGTGGGCCTCATTCGTTCAGCGATAAGGTCTACAATGGCAATGACACTGCTCTGGATGAGTTCACCTGGATGGCTCTCTTGGAGTATGTAGATCGTAAGTTCTGACTGACAGGTCCATAAGAAAGAGAAGCCTGATCTTCTCTCTCTCTCTTTCAGGCAAGGGCCAGCGACAGCTAAGTTGTGGTGGAAGTCTGATCAACAATCGCTATGTCCTGACGGCCGCGCATTGTGTCACAGGAGATGTGGGCACACAAGTGGGACAACTGTAAGTGGCTCCCTATTTTCTCCTTAAACCCCTAACAATCTCTATTCTATATCCTTTAAGAACTACTGTACGCCTGGGCGAATACGACACAAGCAAGGATATCGATTGTATAGCCGGTGATTGCAATCCGCCTTTCATAGAGCGCTCCATTGAGCAGACTATTGTCCATCCCGAATACGATGCCACGAGTCGTCATCGCTACCATGACATTGCGCTCCTCCGTCTGGCAGAGCCCGTGACACTCAACGAATACATCCAGCCAGTGTGCCTGCCTCTGACCAGCACCCGCCAGGCGATCAGCGCAGGAGAGCAGCTGGTGGTCAGCGGTTGGGGAAGAACGACCACAGGTACGTCCGATAACAGCGATCAAGGAGAGTTCTCACTATAACGGAATCCCTCAATCCCTTCCAGCACGCAAGAGCAACATCAAGCAGCGCCTCTCCCTGCCCGTCAACGATCACGAGTCCTGTGTCCGGAAGTTTGCCACGCGGCAGATCGATCTGATCGGAGCTCAGCTCTGTGCTGGCGGGGAGTTCTATCGCGACAGCTGTGACGGCGACTCCGGGGGCCCGCTGATGCGAAGGGGCTTCGAGCAGGCCTGGTTCCAGGAGGGCGTGGTCTCCTTCGGCAATCGCTGTGGTCTAGAGGGCTGGCCAGGCGTTTACACCTCTGTACGGGATTACATGGACTGGATCGAGAGCACGTTGCGGCCCTGAGTGGAGTTCTGGTGCGAGGATTGTGTATCTTTTGTTCAAATTAAGTTTTAATTAAAGTCAAGTCGAGGCGAGTTTCTTTTTTGGCCATTGCACGTGGCGTCTTTTAATTAACTTGCATTCAATGCGATTTTATCAGCTGCTGCTGCTTCAATGCTGCGTATACGTAATGCGCTTACAGCCGCGCAGTTTGCGGTAATTAAAATCGCTGTTCTCGCTGGAAAGCTGGGAAGGACAGCTAAGGAATAAAGTGTGGAGTGGAGCGGAGTGCCCTGGTGAATAACTTGCGAGATGCTTCTGCCAAGTTGCCCGCCGGCACCTTCTTAGCACTCTCAACGATTTTCTATGTAATTTGGCAATGAATTTCTATTATGCAAGACCCCTTTCTCCACTCCTCTCCACCCCTATTTTCAATCTTGTTTTCAGGCTGATTGCATTTTGGGGCGGAACGCCACTAAGTAGACAATAGCCGGGGCCCCTCATTATTTGTGAGTGTGCAGAAAGGTTAATGATGCCTGCAGGATCCTGCCGCAAAAGAGACAAAAGGGTTAAAGAATCCTTTGTGGCTTGGGTTGCATTTCCACCGAGGCCCTCACATGATGGCCCTCTGGACCCAACATTCTTCCTCCCTTGAAATCTAATTTAATGTTCAAGTAAATACAAAATTTTAATGACAAACTGCAGCTCTAAGCTCTGTTCTTTTTTTTTTACTTATCTTTTGCCAGAAACTTGGTTCAAGTTTTGGCCAGAAAAAAGAAAAGTTACACCAACTACTCTCTGGTCATGTGTGTGTGTGTGTGTGCTTGGGGATAAATGCGGCAAATGAATACAAAAAACACTTTGGCTAAATGCAACCGAAAAACTTGTAATTCAATTTTGGGTGGGGTGGAGGGGACTTTCGAACTTTTGCCCAAAATGCCAGCCAAATGTAATTAACACGCACACAGAGAGCATTGGGGAGAGAGAGAGGAGGGGAGGGGAGAAGGGGATTCGCAACACCAACACAGAGAAAATGGTTGCAATGGAGTGGCAAAACGACTTGTCTAACTGCCAGACAGGGCCGTCAGGTGTGGTGTCCTGTACCCCCACTGACTGCCCCGTCGATTGGCCCCGGAGTGTGGACCGGTCTAGGGCCCAGGACACTAAACCGATGCAAATTTCTGCTAGGCAGAGCGGGTAGAGCTCTGTGGCACCATTTCACCTCCACTCAGTTACAGGCTTAATTGAGTTGTGTTGCCAGCATTTAAAATGGCCAGCAGCGCTAACGATCCCAGCAAATACCATGGGAAAACGGTCAAACCAAAGCCAAAAGAAATAAATTGCATAGAATTCATATTTCACTTGAATACAAATCTCCATCTCTCTCTCTCTCTCTCTCTCTCTAGATGAATGCTATCCTCAATCTAGTTTTAATAACTATATACACATCAGATTATATTCAGCCTCATTGTGTGCACAAGGCATAACGAACTCTTATTTAGCAAACTCAAATATAATCTTTCAAAAGTTTCCACAGTGCCAGGCACTGCAGTGGCAGTAGCAGTACTCAAAATTGGATTAAATGCCGGCGATTTGCAACCGGAATACCAACGTATAAGCCTCTTTCCACTCCTCTATTAAATGTTAGCGTAAGTGGCAGAAATAATTGTCGAGTTCCCAAAGAAGCCATTCGAAGAGAATCTTTAAACAAAACAGCAGCAAGTTGTTGCACACATGAAAAATAAAAATACTCGTACCTATATATCACAGCATTTTGAGGGGAGGGGGGGGCACTGCTGCTGTGGCAACTGTCGCATAAATCTAACACATTTTAGGAAAAAATATACATAGTACGAGAAATGGGAGAGAAATTCGGTGATTGATGAATTGAGTAAACGTTACGCATACGCCATGTGGGTCTGCAAAAAAACAGTTGCAATAATTTCATTTAACATGCATAGCAAAACTGCCACTGCCACTTCCACTGCCACAGCCAGTGCCAGTGCCACCAAAAATCTCGAAAGCGAAGCTGAAACGAAACTCGCAAACGCTACCCCGATTCTGATTTGAAAGAATCCCCTGAAACGATTCCCGCAATTTCTGTGCAATTTATGACTTTGGCCTGAATACACACTCATCGCCGGGACCCGTCACAAATGCCAAAGTCGATTTCGCAGCAATTTTCGTGCTGACCGTCCCACCACTCGTTTTTGCACTGAAGAAATCTCTGTGGATGGGGTGGATGGGGTGGCTGGGAGCTGCTGCTGCATTTTTGAATATATGCATTTATAAAAGGGACAAGGTACTTTTCGAATTTAAAGAACTCCCCTTTTATTTGTTCAATAGTGTACATGGAATGTGTGTCTGTGTGTGTGTGTGCATTTGATTACCGCTTTAGCGGAGTAGAGAGGGCGAACGACGACACACAAGCACAGAGAGGTCATGGAGGGCAGCGTAACGCGATTTGGGCCTGGTTGGTTGGCTGATTGTTACCGCTACTGCCGCTGCCGCTGCCGCTGCTGCTGCTGCTGCTGCTGCTGCTGGGTCCGCCACATCATCAGTTGCCGTTTTGCCGTTTGCCGTTTGCCATTTTGTCGTTTGTGCCGTTTTTCGCAATGACGTTATTTACTTAGCATTGCCATTTTGAATTTCGAATTTGCATTTGAAATTTTGCATTTTCTGCATTGCCAATCGACTGTGCACACACACGCACTCGCAGCAGCAGAACAGTTGATTTTTACAGTCGCTGATTGTGTGTACACATGTACATATGTGTGTATGTTTATTCCACGATGTTTGTTCAGCTGCGAACCATATAGATGACACAATTAATTTAACAGAAATCAGAGGAGTAATTCCCCACTAAAATTAAATTGAGCTGCGGAAAAATCTCAACCAATAAAGGGCAATGCTCGTAACGCAGCAGCAGAGAGTCAAAGCACAAAGGTTCCCGGAGTGCTTCCATCTGCGTATTCGCTGTTGGAAAATTCAATTTGCTTTCCCTTTTGTTTATTCATGTAGATTTTTCCATGTGCACATAGAAGAATGCTTCAGAAAAAATATACCCGCTGAGTACATTTTTAGCTGATGAAAATTAAATGGTAAAATATTTGATTAAAATTTCATGCTCGTCAATGGAAAGTTCTTGGGTTATACAAAGCACTTTCCATAAGCATTACAGGCCTTTACTCGAATGAAAAGTTTCGAATCGTTTCGGCTTGAAATATGGCTCAAAGGTAAATGCGATGATGAGGCCATTTATTTGTGTGTATTTTCAGCCTTCGTTTTTCCCTGCCGAACCTTTCTTTTGTCGATATTTTACAGGAGTCATGCACTCAAGCCGCGCGACCCATTCAGATGATTAAGTGTTTGCTGGCGGGGGAAAATATTAATAAACTTGTAGCGCACAGACTCTACCAGGAGTGAGAGCGAAAGTGAGAGAGAGAGTGAGAGAGTGAAAGTGGGGGTGGGGTGGGGATAGGTGTAAGGAAAGAAGGAAAAAAATGACCAACCAGCCGCAGAAAATGGCGTGTCAAGGGAGCGACAATACTCGTATAATTTAAATTTATTTAACAACCAACTTGTTAAAATCGTAAACTGAGAGGAGTGCACGAAATCGCACCCACACACGCACACAAGCTGAAATAAAGCAAACCAAATTGCAGCTCCGAGCAGTCGCAACAACAACATAAAGTAGCTCATTAAATTTTCTTAACCAACAGAGAACACAACCGCACAGAAACGAGGCGAAACGAAAGGAAAAGAAACTGCAGAACTGTAGAAGTGTACACAAACAAGCCACTGGCACACCCGAGCCCGAACCCAAACCCCCACGCCCCGAACTGACTTTTTCGTTTTTATTTTGTAAGTAGGAAATATTATAGTAGAAAAACGGCGCCAAAAGAAATGAAATCGCCCTGCAAGTGGGCGGGAGAGGAGTCAAAGCGAGCGAGCTGTAAAAAATCCCGTAAGTGTATTTTTATTGCGTATAAAATGCATTTTGCAATGCCACACAAAACTCAAGTGGTGTGCGTCCTGAGCGGAAGTTACGACCAGTGGGGCAGGACCACAGCCAGAGGAAACACAGGAACCACAACGGCACGCAAACACATAAGATATGTACTGTGAGTGTGTGTATGTGTGTGAATGAAGGGCAAGGAATGTTGATGATAAAAATTATATACTACGGAAATCAGTAGAGAAATACAGGAAGTTTGTTGGATACACTTACGTATGGAATTTCGGACTGATATTGATTGGGAAATGATCTTTGAAATAAGACAATAATCGTACAAATAATACTGTGAAATAAACATAAAACCTCCATATATATTTGAGCAGAAAACCACCATAAACTTGAGTAATAACTTCCCCTACCCCCACTCTTCAAAAGTAAAACAATTTCCAGCTCTCTGAATTTCTCCATTTAAAGAAAACCCGTATTCTTACTCATGGTATTTGTACCCCCAGAAGTATCTGCACAAATTGAAATATCATTCAACTCTCTCGCATGACTGCGTCCGATACGAGTTTGCCTCGCAAAAGCAAACTTCTGCAGGCAGGGCAAATACCCCACTCAAGGATTGTATACCAAACGAGCTACCAGGCAATGATTGCTCAGGATTGCTACTCCGCACTTGTTGTTAAATATTATGTAAGGCAAACAAACAACATTCATTACACCAATGGGGGAAAGCCAAGAGCGGAAGGAGCAGAAGGAGCTGCGGAACCACCAGGGTATCCTGAGGAATCAGTCAGCGTTTATGAGTGGCTGGGAAATTGCCTGTGACGCATAAAAAATCGAAGGTGTTGCTGGAAAGGTGAAACTTTGAGATGAGTTCTTGGAAATGGTATGCTGTAAATAAATTTTAATGGAATACATGCTGCTACACACCTTGTTCTGGTAAACAGTGCGTATGAGTGATATGAACTACTGGCTTCCTGTGGCTAGGAGCGCTCTTAAGTGATGGCAAACACTGCGTACGAGTTATATTCACCAATTATGGAAGGAATTCTTATCACAATCGGTCATACCAGCCCCTTCCTTGGACATGCACTGCATATGAGAGATATTAGCCACTTTCCAGGTGATTCCAGTTTGTGGTTTAGCCTGCTTTAAAACTATGCAGGCATTAGTTTTTTCTTGTATACTTTTTCAAGCGCAATTAATTATAATTTTCGTGCCAGGGGCTCTTCTGGCAACATATGTATGCATGACTCCGGCCAGAGAACCCACCGACACGAATACCAGCAAAGAGTGCCGGGCAGGGGCCACAAAAAATTATATATAAAAGTACGCAGACACCGACACGCACACAGACACTTTCACATATGCCGGAAATTGGCGCACACCTTGCAGCCATGCAGCAGCAAGGATTTTTTTCCATAAGCATCATAAAACCGGAGAATGACCGACCGGACGATGGACCGATGGGATGATGCTGATGGTGGTCCGCAGAGAGGTGTGTGGTATGGTGTGGTACGGTGTGGTGTGGTGTGGTGTGGCGTGGGAGAGAGCTTGGCTCAGCATGCGGAAATTATAATTTATAGCTCAAAGCTGCGGATGCCAGACCACCTACTGTGATATACTTTTTTTCCAGCCAAAGTTGACTTTAAAATTGGTGGAACTTGAGCCTTAATTGAAGCTGACTGCTGGAAATGGTTTGGGATTGGGTGGGGGGGTCGGGCTGGTTGGAGTGGGAGCTTCCGGTGCCATGCTATCCCCTGACCACTGAAGCATGAATCATTTTCTATGGGACTTTCAAAGTGTCAAAGAATGACTACAAAAAAGGAGATACAGACAAAGTTTTTTGTTTCATTGCATGAATTGGGGCGGAATATTTTCTTTTGTGATGCTAAAACCCCGCTCTGGCTGCTGGACTAATTGTGTGAAGCTTTTCACCTGCCCCCCCGAAGCTGAAGGCAACGTCGAAGAGGCTAAGCCTAGTTTAAAATGGGATTTCAAACAGTTTAAGCTATCCCAAAGTATTTAGGGGAAAATTACATTGATTAAAATACACTGAACTGAGCAATATTGCACTGCAAAGGCACTCTGAACTCTGTTATGCCGTTATTCATCATTATGTTTGCTGAGTAAAACAATAAATTGTAAAGCTAATTGATGGAGAACTCTGGGGCCTTGGGGCAAAAATCAAATTAAAGTGCAACATTTACATGGGACTTCGCTCTGCCTTTTGTCCATTATTTCGTTGTGCAAACATTTGTATAGTTGACCTTTTTCAGGTGTTTACGCAGCGCAAACAAAACTCCTCTTTGCCCAGCTGGAAAACTGGCAGCAACAAAAAACTGCCCATAAAGTAGTATTTGACAAATGACGTACTTCCTGTCAGCAGTACACATACACGACTACCAATACGAATACACATGCAGCGGCATAACATTTGTCGCTTATCGGAAACGTATGACAAAAAAAAAGAAGAAAAAAGGTCGAGCAACTGGGGAAAAACTGAAACATGCACATAAAATTTCGCACATTGTTACACACACAATTCAACAATAAAAAATTTCATTTATTTGCAGGAATTTATTGAATTTATTTACGAATGCAAATCAAATATTTAACATGCACAAATTGATTAAAGTTTACTTGAATTACATTTGTTGATGGCAAACAACTTAAATGGGAGATAGTTTTATTATTAAATTTAATCAAATTAGTGCTGGAAAGGCTTTAAATATTGAATGCCCTTAAAAGGGAGCTTTTAATTAAATAAATATCGCATTTCAAACCTACTTTTTCAATGGAAACTTATTTATTTGGCACCTTTTTCTTTCATTTAGCGGCTGAAAGTACTCCCCTCTTTTCTTGAAATGTGTAAATAATTCCTTAGTAAATCATAAACCAAAGAATTAACTCTTCAATTTCTGACATAAGCTTCACGCATTTTAGTATAAATACCTAGAATTATATAATTAACTTAAAGCATCAATGAAACAGCTTTTTCCACTGGTTTACCAATTTTAATTATCTGAAACGATTTGTCTCTTAGCCTTTATTTTTCGTATCGAAATCTCAACAAGCCAGTAAAAAAAGCAAATTAAATGTAGCATATTCAATGGGAATTAAATACATATATTGTTTGTGGAAGGTTTTTTCAAAGACTAATTATCTGGAAATTGCTTAACATAATTGCGAATACAAATGTGCTAATTAAACAATTTTCATTTGGAATAATCAGCACAATTGCATTTGCAATTTTATCAACGCTTTCTCTGTCGCTCCACCGCTGCTCTCTTGAGGGTCTACGATCCCAAACTCAGATCGGTTTTCATGAGATAATTCACGCGATTCTTTTGCTTGGGCGTCAGCTGAAAGAATTTCGTAACAAATCGGTTCAGTTCCCGTTTTGTATGCAGTGGTGGCCAGAGACTATTGTAGCACAAGATGCTGAAGGGAAAACCAAACTATAGAATACACCTTTTGGGATTTTGGCTGTTTACCCACCGCCTCAAGAAAACCTGATTGATGGCCCTTGATTGACAGTCGATTAAGTGCCGCATTTCGTAATGGAAATGCGAGTCGTACTTTTCCTTGGCCTCCATATATCTTATATAGCAATTCAGATCGCTGTATGGAATGCAATAGGACGTACATATTGGATGCATAGTGTGGAATATGGAATATGTGTGGTACTTACTAAGAGAACATCTTAATATTGTAGCTGGGGTGTAGACTGACATCGACATCGTCGTGGAATTGCCTTGGCAGCAGCGTCCAGTCTTCGAGGTCCAGCTGCGTGGTATCCCTATATCGCAGACTCGTCGTGCTCTGACGGAACAGAGTGGACATGGACTTGGTGAGTGAGTGCGCCACTTTCGCCTTAAAGCCAGAGACAATTTCCGGAGATAGGCGGGTTGCTCGTTGTATGGGTATTGTATCTCCACGCAGCATGGAGGCCACCGACCTGGTTGGCCTCATACTGCCGCGGTGTGAGTCCCTGTTTTCAAAATTATCAGACGACATACTGGCAATTTTCCTATATCGTATTTAATGTATTTCTGTGTTAATAAAAAGTCAAACAACTTTTTGGCATCACGAGATACTCCGCCAGACACATATCTCATTGATTGTTTGATTAAAAAACACTTATAAGAATACGAGTATCATAGTTCTTATTATTGGCGGCTGCCTTTAAGCAGCGGCTGTTAATTAATAATATTTGTGGAAAACAATAAACAAAAAAAATAACTCCTCGAAATTCCGTCGATGATTTACCCGCAAGGATCTGGAACTGAAAGTTCTGCAGCACGCAAAGTGTGGGCTCTTTATTTACAGAGCCATCCACATTGGCATTTCAAAAATCATGCATTAATTTTTAATTTCAACAATCAGCCGCCCTCTGGAGGCCATGGCATACGTTCTGTACGTAAAAAATGCAAAAATTGCTGTAAAAATATCGCACACAATTAACGGCAGGCCATGCGGCAGGGCAGAGAAGGGCAGGGGGGAAAAAAATCAACGTCAAAATCATTCCGCACATTTTTGCCCCATTAAATATGTATTCACGCGTTTAATTTCATTTTGCGGGCAATATGATGAAGCTGAACAGAATCACCGAGCCCTACCACAAAAGTGGCTCATTGAGAGGCACAGAACCCACTCCGTGCCAAATGTTTGCCCAGCAAAAACATGGCCACAAATGTTGAGTCTATTAACCGAAAGGCCCATCCACCATTCGCCATCCACCATTCGCCATCTACCAGATGCCTGGGCACGTGTGCAATGAAAACAAACGAGCCCATTATTGTTACACTTTCTTTGACTCTCCACAGTCGTACAGTCGTACAGCCTTAGCCCCAGCCCCAGCCCTATACACCACACACACACCCCATTAACGATGTGTTATGGTCTCAAGATGCCGCTGCTAGACGGGCCCTGAACTTTGGCCAGCCGATGGGCCATCTGAATTGAACTCTAATTGCACATAATGAATTGCACACATTAGGTCAACGAACAGAGCCTCGCTTCGGACCTAAGAGCTGAAAGCTGGCTAATGGAAATGCAATGAACTATTTATGAGTAGAGAGCCAGGCACTTACTCTGGAGTCTTGAAAACGCCAGCGATTGAGTGGCCAAATTATTAAAGCAGCAGCACCTGAATTCCCTTTAAATTCTCCTGGCTTTGGGCCAGCAACTCCCAAGAGAAAATACTGACTAAAATGTTAACTGCAAATCCAATTTATTACAACGAACGGCCAGCCCTGTCCAGACCAGGCCGGTGCGAAGTGCCGATGGACATTAATTAGCAGGCCGGACACGTAAAAGGTATTAAGTGCAAACTCAATTGGCCAAAAGGTGTGGAGGTGGGTGCATTGGGATTCCGATCGAATTTGATGACACACCGCAGGCCAAAACAATTGGCACGCCCCCAAAGGAGTGGGTGGAAATTCAAGCTGAATAATTCACAAAAATAAATCACAGTTTTTCTGCAACCCTAAACTCTGGTCAAGCTCTGGCGGTTTAAAGTGCATTTAATGAAATGTCCGTCAAACAATAAAAAAAGGCTGCATATAATCAATGATTAAATGAAATATGCTACGGGCTTACGAGTGTAATTAAACACAATTCTGCCAATTTTCCGAGAGCAAAGTTATGCGGGAAAAAATAGATTGTTTTACCTGCAGAGTGCATGCCAGAATGCATTGAAATCCATTAAGGTATTAAGTTTACTTTCCACTCCAGCTGAATATTAATAAAATATATGACCCATACATATATGCAGAACGGCAAATTGGGTTTTCAATGGCAAAGTAAAACAATTTCACTTATGCCAGAGATATTTCATTTTGTCACACAAATGCATGCTAAGCCCTCAACTCCAATGTCGCCTAAGCCCCACAGAAATCCTCATATAATCTGTGTCAAACACACGCCCACAGCTGGACAAATGTTTGAACAATTCAACGGAGCAGTTGGGAGGACATTTCGGGTGACATTTTGTCTCAATCTGGCTGGGCCCAGGGTCAAGTCAAGTTTTAATTTATTTGATAACTGGAAAATTGCACACCTTCTCGAGTAGAAGAATGGAGATGACTTTTGTTTCGCAGGCAATTAATTTCAACCATGGCTCGTAGCTCTCCACAGCCATTATTCACGTCAGGGTGAACATATTTTAATTTGATGAAGACCTAATAGTGTTCTGTTCAGAAGCATATGTGCCCTCTGTAGAACTTGTGAAAAGGGGCAAAACTTTGAATGCAAATTGCGAGTGGGAAAAACTTCGAGTTGAACAACACACACACACACACACACACACACGCAAAATGCAGGCGATTCCCATGGGGATTTACTCCCCGACAAAGTATATGCACAGATTCCAGGATATAAAAGTTAGCCCGTTTCATGGCGAAATCATTCGAAGGAACAGAGCGCCCGGTACATTCCACTGAGTCATCAGGTTAATTCAATTTGAGTTGTAAGCAAATTTTGCACAAATTAAATGCATAAACTTTTGCCATTGACATAGACACACGCTGGTACACCACACCACACACACACACACATACTAAGAGAGATATAAGGAGAGGAGCAATAAATTTCAGAAAAGTGTTTATGTAAACGACTCTGATTGTGTCAGAGAGCGTGAGAGAGTGGAGTGGAGTGCCAGAAAGACCCATCGTATCGTCTGGTTGCACTCTGTCACCAGGGAAGCGGAACATAAAGCCGATTTTTTCGCCTGGAAAATGGCAAAGCGATAATAAATCTTCCGCTCGAAACAAATCACAGCAATTCCATTATATACACATTTAATGATGTTGAGGGCCCACCACCGCCTCCACCTCCACCTCCACCTCCTCGCAGAAAGGCAGGCAGACAGGAAGGCAGGCAGGCGGCTTTCTATGCGAATCCCAATTCCAAATCCAAATCCAAATCCCGAGCCAACGAGCCAGAGACAATTACTTGCAGCCCGCGAGCAATTTGTACGACTTCTTCGCCGACAATGGCTGTGCGAAGCTGTGAGTTTTCAACGAATGGTCCGTCGGTCCGTCGGTCCTTCGGTCCTTCGGTCGCCTGCAACATGGCCAAGTTGTTAAAATAATCACAAGAAATGGCATTGCATTGCACAAGGGAATCGGGCTGAGCAGAGACAAAGTTTGTGCAGCCTTTTTCCTTTTGCTATTGGTAGTGCAAGTGCTATTATTTTTAATTAGCAAAATTTCTTTATGCATTGACACTGGCAGAGAAACAGGTGCGGTAAGGCAGCCCAAAGTCGTTCATTAATTAGTGCGCCCGCCGCAAAGTATGCAGCGTTTTCTGTGTTGTTCTATGCTGCAGAATGGCATTTCCTTTGCCTTAGATACACCATATACCTCAGATGCAGTGGAGCAGAGACGCTCAGGTGCACAGGAAAGGAGTGCCGCATACATATACTCTTATATGTGGACACTAAACTTTTCGCCACCTGCATTGCATCAGAGCGTCATGTCATCACCTTTGCTTTATATTTTCCCATAAATCTGCCACGAAATAGAAAAATGGTGGCAGCGGAAAAGTGGGGGTACACAAGGAGAGTTTTCCTCCACTCAATCCCAGGGGAGAAAGCTGCTTATTAGCTTTGACATCCGAGTGCAATGCACTCCTGCTGCGGTGTTTCGCTTGATGGCTGGATATCTTCATTTTTTCATTTTTCCCATCAAAATATACATATTTTTCGTGTAGCCTGAACGTGGCGCAACAGCCTGAAGACTGACATAATTTATTAGAGGTTTCCCTATGCAGTTTTTAAAGTTATGCCCAAAAAGTTTACCTTTCTCCATTATTTTGATGACCACCCTTTGACTGTTGCTTTGTCAGCGAAACATTTTGTGTCTGTTGTTGGAAATTGTTGGCCAAACAGCACTTCTTACTCCTGACCATTATGGGACATGGAATTTTCGGCGGAACTTCGGTACTTTTACTCCTCCAAAAGTATGGGTCACCCTTTTACCGCTGTCTGGAATTTTCACTCTGGCTGTGGCTGGTGCTCTGCCATAACCTCAAGCACCGACGCATCGAATAGCTGGCTAACTATACACCAAAAAAAGAGAAAAAGAAAAAGAATATCATAAAACTTTTCAACTTTTCCAATTCACTAAATGGACGAAAAAGGAAGGGAAGAGAAGGGAAGGGAAGGGAAGGGAGAGAGATGGCTGCGACCCTGGACCCTGTCCGAAATGCCATGCTCACGTTGCGATGTTGACCGCATCACGCTCCAGAGCATAAAGCAATTACAGCGGCGTGCATGGAATCCAGGAATCCATCGACACGCACCTCCTCTTGAAGGCACTTTGATTTATGAAATTTGCCGAGCATCAACCCATGGCTCATGACACCGTGGCCCACCCAGTAGCCACTCATCCAAAGGGTTCTTTCCAGCAGTGGCGGTGGGCGGTGGGCGGTGGGGGCTAAGAAGATTTGATTTTGCGCCAGTCATTGACTTTGGATAACCAACTTTCAGACACTCCACACCCCACGCTCCACGCTCCACGCTCCTCCAGGTGTGTGTGTACGAGTGCCTGCAGTCAATTGAATAAAAGAACTGAGCCCTCATTGCACACTGCACTTTCGGAAGGAAAGTCTCAGGGAAAAACTTTGCTGCTGCAGCTGCAGCTGAAGCTGCCTCTCCGCTGATCCTCATCCTCATCTGCTTTGTGGGTCTGGAAAAGCAGCTTAGACTGTCGTCGACATACAGAAAACTTCCGTCAGAGCAACGGCTTAAATCTTGTCAATTGCCATTTTCGTATGGGGGCTTTCATTTAGTTTTTTCCTCTCTTCTGTTCATTTTTCTTTGGGTTTATTTTTTTTTTTAGAATTTTGTGTGTGTTTTCTTTCCGTTTTGGTAACAAGTGACAATAAAGTTTTTAGTTTTTGGCCGAGAGTGCGTGACGAGTTTCTGCCATTAGCAAAAAGTTGTGCAGAACTTAGAAGTTTTCTGGTTTATAAGAGACACAGAAGCAGGGAATAAGAGAGAGAAAAGCAGAGACAACCATAGTGCTAATGAAGCTATAATGAGGCTGAGGCTTTTCCGAGTTGTATGATGGAATACATCCCAAGAAAAACTGCCAAGGAGTGGGCCTTCTCAAGGGCAAAAGCATATCCTGCATAGTTGTTCAACAAAATTGGTTTTTCTTTCAAGGCGGAGAGACACACAGCAGGCCCAGCCACCACTAATCACAAGTGCCCAATCATCTTTATGGCTCGAGTCAAACACAAACAGGAACCCGAACACAATGTTCTCGATGTCGATGTCGATGCCAGGACCTCCGCAAGATTGCTGCCATCGGAGCCGCTGAAATTCGTTTGTTTGAGAGAAATTCACTTGCGATTGTTGTGCAGAGCAGTGTGTGCCGCCACAATCAATGCAGCAACAGCAAGAACACCAGGAATACAGTATTATTGTGGAGTGGCAGGCAGCCAGGCAGCCAGGCAGGATTTGGCAAGGATATGCTCATAGCATGGTGGTGGGATGCTGTGGATGCTGTGGATGGTTGGATGATGGTGCGCACCGAGCAGTGAAATAGCCGTGAAAGCCGCAGCACACAGAGCCACGCAGTGCCGCACAGAGTTCGAGCTAAGTAAAGGAACAAAAGTGTAGAGCTCCCACACTTGTGTGTGCGTGTGTGTGTGTGTGTGTGTGTGTATGCCCTCTGCGGTGGTGGTGGCATGGCGCAAAGGTGCAAAGCATTGGGATAAACAAAAAACACGAAACACAAAACCCAGCCAACAGGAAACGGAAGCCAACGGAAAAAGATGTAGCCAAGCTCCAAACGAACCCCAATCGAATCCCAATCGAATATCAAAAAACAGAAGAAAAAAAACACAAAAAAATGCTAATTTTGTTTGGCGTTTTTTCGCATCGGTGCTATAAAACCCCAAAGAAAAGCGCCAGACTTGGCCAGCAATTGGGCCCACAACATGTCTATCTCCGAGTATATGGGTATATGGCACGTAAAGCGAAAGTATCTATAATCCATTAGATGCGGCTCAGATGAGCGGCAGAATCAATTGCTGGCACTTGACACATGAATAAATGGCTTTTAGCACTGACATTCGAAATAAATTAAATTATAAAATTGTGAACAATGCCGGGGGCTTTGTTCATCGTAAAAACTCGCAAATGTTTGCTGTGCAAGGACCCTTAAAATTGTTATTTCTATTTTAAAGCATTCTCTCTAACGATTCTGCATGTTATTCTATTCCTTTTGCCGCCTTTGGGGCATAATCTCAACTAATTTGCTTTTTCTGTTTTTCCAGTTTCCACACACAAACCGAAAAACAAGCAACATGAATGAGAAAACTGTTAATGCCATGGAAAATACGGCAACAGCAACAGCAAAGTCCACAGAATATCCCGCACACTGGTTATGCATTTAGTTTAGTTCAGAGTTTGGCACTCGGACTCGGACATGCCAAAGCCAAATGCCAATTACCACGAAAATGCCATTGAGTAAGCCATTTAAATGCAAGAGGGCCAACAGACCGGTCCGAGCCAGACCAGGCCAGGCCAGACCAGACAGAGGAGCGCTCCTCCTCCGATGGGGCATTCGGCGGCGTTGGAAATTACTTAATGCCGCCATTAGTGTTCAGCGCATTTGCCTTAACTCGATTTGACTGCCACTACAACCTGGTAACGTGGCCAAAACACGCACACCCTACCCTACCCTGCCATACCGTACCCTACCTAACCCCCTTTGGAGTGTCTCAAATCCCTGCGCAGCTGTAGCTAAAGTTAACCTCTGGTTAATGAATGACTGAGGGCATCTACTTGTATAATGCTCGCAGCTTGAGGAAAGCTGATTAATATGTTGGCAAAACCGTTTCCAATATTTAATGCCCAAGTGTCAATTGCATTAAATCCGCTTACACTTGAAAAGGGAATACACACTTTTACCAGAGGAGGAGGAGGAGGAGGAGAGGTTTGGAGGTACCAGCAGCAGCACACAAATGAGAGGTTACAAGAGGAAGCATTCAAACAGATTACCAACTGCAAAGTCGTGTGTGTGTGGGGAAAACAGGGAAAACGGGGAGTTGGCGGTTCGGGGATGGGGCGTGGAGGAGGCCACGGTAAGTACGGGTCTGCTAACAAATGCGCGAATGATAAAAACTAAACATGTCCGTGCCGTGGCTCTCTGTGTGGGTCCTTTATTTCTCGTTGTCCGGAATATTGTTATTGTCCCCGGTTGATGGTTGATGGCTTTTTGAGTGTGCCTGGGGCTAAATTTAAACATTTCCACTAACGCACAATACCCTCATTGCAGGTAGGGCTGGGAATATAATCAGGAATTGTGTTGTCCCTGAACTTTTGGAACTTTCCAAAGGTATTATCTGATTTTTAAACTCATTTTTTCCCGATTTAAGAGATATTTCTCTGTTCCACAACTGACTCCGGCTTCTGGGCTCCACGTTGAAAAAGAACTGGTTGGTTTTGGCCTCCCAGTCAGACGGATCGCACACGCGGGCAGTGGGATTCCACTTGGCATGCTCCTTTCCAAAGCCCTTCCTGGCATAGGCCCGTAGCTTCAGCTCCTGGCGCTCTCTCAGTTTAATAATTTGGATCTCGTCAGTGATTTTGCCGTTTTCTGATCTTATCTAATTTTTAAATTAATTTGTTCTCGATTTAAGAACAATCTTTAGGTTACCAACTGCCTACCATTTACTTTGCAAATTCAACGTTCATTTCGAAAACAGATTTTTGGGACAGAATGATGCATTTTAAATCGGTAAGTACTCGCAAAAGCTGAGAAGTATTAAACTTTTCTAGAGTTTTCTATATTTATAAACATTTACTTATAAATTCTTGTATGGCAAATATAACAATTTTAACGAAACAAATTCTATAAAACATTGCTATAACCGCGATTTAATACAAATATAACTGTTTTAACCCCTATAACTTCTGTCATATCTGCACTGGCACTGTTCTACATTATACACCCCCATAAAAACACCTCCATAAAAACACCCCCATAAAAACACCCCCATAAAAACACCCCCTAAAACTTAAATAACAGTGCACGCTTTACAGTGGAAGCTTAACAGTGCACGCATAACAGTGCACGCCTTACAGTGGAAGCTTAACAGTGAGGCTGAGCAGTGAAAGTGAAAGCTTAACATCAGCCAGCAGGGATGGCATTTATTTCTCAAAACTCTGATTGACTAGACCCGCATTCCTCGCATTCGCAGAGAGTATTGGCGTGGGACTCGGTATGCTGTAGACGGGATAAAGGGGCGCAAATTCGTTGATGCCAAATGCATGGATCTCCTCCTCGTTGATATTGCCACGCGGCGTGTGTCGCGCTTCCTCATATTTGGGCGCGCCTAGGGCATATACGAATGTAAGTACGGGAATTATTACCAAAAGTGCTTTCCACTTACATGAATCCCCTTGACTGGGTGTCAAGTCGCTGGGCACAGTGCCCAGGGCCGTGACCACAGGCAACTCATCGGCAGGGCCATCGTAGCGAGCACTGCGTCGTGGTGGCTGCTGGACAACAATACCGGATACGGCCAGGGGCATAGTGCCGATCGTCACGGGCATGATCATCAGCTGCTCCTCGCGCAGGCTCTTGACCAGCGCCTCCACCTCCACCTGGTAGGCAATCTGGATGAGATTGCTCAGCTCCACACAGGTGGGTGGCGTGGACGGCACGGGCAGGTCAATGGTCAGGGAGCGGGTGCACTGTTTCAGCACGGCATCTCCCTTCGCCCTGGAGATGATGAGGCGCTCGACGCGTGCGTGGTCCGGACTGAGGCTGAAGTAGCGGATGAGCATCACCAGGGAGAGCCGCAGCTCGGAGACGGCCACACTGCTGTTGTTCACCACAACAACGGTGACGGGGATCTTCTGTCCAGGCACATAGCCCGCCTGGGGCAGATTCAGCTCCAGCTTCAAGGGATCGGTCTTGCAGGGACCACAGCAGAAGGTGCGATACCCCTCGCTGTGTGCCGCCAACTGGGGAAGGGGCAGGAGAAAATGAATTTCCCCGTCACAATCGTCAGGACTTACCCGAAGCTGTGGCGTCTCAAAGTTCAGATCCATCATCTTGAGCACTGTGAATCCGGTGGTATAGGCCTGGTCGTATTTCCAGGGTCGGATGAGTAATACCTTGACTATATACCGTATGCAGCCATAGCGACCCTCGAAGGACGAAGGACACTGGTAGGGCAGCTGGCAGGAAAAGTTATAGTTGTGCACCCCAGCCTGTATGGTGTGTCTGTTGTTGTCTATCCGAAGAGATGGAGATGGAGACGGAGATATAGCTTCAGCTGGATCCGATTGTTTTATGACTCACTTTGCTCGGATCCCACCAGATATGTGTTGTACGACAGATAGTCTTCTCTGCCAGCATACTGCCTAGTGGATCCCAGACTCTTTTCACTCCACTTGGTGATGGAGTAGCCCACTACCTTGAGTATGACAGCTGCACAGAGAGGAGAGAGAGTAAAAGTTTATCTTGAGAACTAATTTATAATCTGTCGAGAGGGGGAGAGATTAGCGTAGTTCTAATCTTAACTTTGTTGCCATACCTCAATGAACTCAATTGAGTCTAAAACTACACAAAATATTCTCTGGCCTTAATTTATATAACTAATATTCAAATTTAGATTTGGCTAAAGTTCTTTCCACTAATCTGGGTGCTTCCTCAATGCTAAAACGAAAGGTATTTCCGTTCTAATCTTATAATATATTCCTTTGGCGTCTTATCAATCAACTTCACACATTCCCCTGACCAAAAGAATTCCGCAAGTAAAGCCAATGTCGTCATAAAAATATATATATGTATATGTCGCCAGTACATATATACCCCTATCGTTATCGGGGAAATATTTATAATGCCCTTACTAATCAGAACTAAAATTAAACAAGCTCTGAAACATTTTCAGTGCAAAGAACTTCCAATTAGGGAAACTATTTGCACTCTTATTCGAAAGTATCTAATATTGATAATTGACAGATCTTTGATGTACCTTGCACCTCCTTTGGTTTGTCGGACTTGAGTGTCGCACAGCCGCCCACCAGCTGTCCGGCATAGAAAGTGCCGTATCTGTTATTATCGAAGCTGATCTCACACGTAACAACCATTTTTTACTCGGGGTCTCCCGCGATCCGCGCTACTTGGTCTGGGAGCAACGACTAAATTAAATGCACAACTTTCTGGACAGGCTGGGTCGTGGTCGTGCCTGGTCGTATGATAAGCGATAAGACCTCCATAGCCGAAGGCGCGAATCGAATCGTACTTCTGTGCTCACTTCGGGCATCGGGAATGGAAATCGTATAAGAGTTTCAACACTACGCAAATTCTGAGCATTTTCTTGTGGGGGTAAACGACTGGAGAAGTGGATGTTTGGCTGGGTTTGCTATCGCTTTTGGGAACCTAGGCCTTGGCCCTGGACATGTTTTTCGAGATTCTTTCATGTTTAAGAGATTTTGATAAGTATAAAGCATTGAAACAAATGTGGAAGCATATCTTCTAAAGAACAGAGTGGTATGTACAAGTCTGAGCTTTAATCTTAGACGGATTAACCCATTTTCAAGGTTTTTTTTTTAATATTTTATGTTTGTAAAAGTGGCGCAGTTACATACAAAAAATCACAGCCATATTTGACTCGTTTCGGTTGCCTCTCCTACCATCTTAATCCGCTCCAGTCACCCGTTTCTGTAGACATTTAAGCCACTTTTGTTAAAAACTTTAACCTACTTTAATCATTTACATATCTCTATTTTTTTAAATTTTCTAAATATTTTAATAACTTTTATTGTCATCGTTTATTTTGGATTTATTTACATAGGTCGCTCCATATACAAAAATAGTTTTATGTATAGGTACTTTTAAAGTATCGTTTTCTTTTCGTTGTTCTCTTTTCAAAGCCAAGTTCCCTTATCCTTGTCCGCATCCGCAGCTGGATTCACAAAGGCCCTTTCGGCCATATAGTTCTGCGTCCAATCGGATGGCGGTGGGGCCACGGGACTTGGTATATCGAAGACCGGATAGAGCGGCTTGTAGACGCTGCCATCGGGATTGAGAGTATTTGGTGGCACTGGCTCTGGATCGTCGTCTGGGTCGACTGGCTTGCTGGTGGAAGCAGCAGATCGCATATGGATGGCCTCCTGATAGTTGGGAGGAGCTGGAATGGAAGGAGTGCCATTAAAACCCATTCAAAGGTTGCATTTTCTTGGTTAACTTACGTATGGTGTCATCCACAGCCCAGGGACTGGCGGGATCTACTGGCGGAGCAGAGGCCAGTCCCTGAACATCGAGTGGCTGTTGTGGCATGCCACGTGGCTGAATGTGAACGTGCTGCGACAATGGGACACTTCCAATAGTCAATGGAACGCTGACCTGCTCGTTGGTGTGGAATCCCTTGACCTGTGCCTCCACCTCCACCTGGTAGGCGATCTGTATGAGGCCGCACAGATTGAAGCACGTCGGTGGGGTGGCAGGAACCCTCAGCTCATAGTTGAACAGCTTCTTGCAGTTCCTGGCCACGGGGTCCCCCTTGACGGTGCTCAGGATGAACCTCTCGAATGTGCAATGCGGCATCGATGGGGGCTTGCTGTGATACGTGACCAACATGACGAGGAGGATCCTCAGCTGCTCCACTGGAACGTGGCTGTCGTTGGTCACCAGCACGCTCAGGGGCACATTCTGGCCGGGCACAAAGCCCGTCTGTGGCAGAGTCAGCTGCAGGGCCAGCGGGTCCGAGGTGCAGGGCCAGCAGCAGTAGGTCTTCGAGGTCTCGCTGTGCGCCGGCACCCTCAGCAGGGGACTGTCAAAGTTCAGATCCATCACTTTGAGTACAGTGAAGCAGCGCGTATAGTTCTGATCGAATTTCCAGGGTCGCACAAGGGTGACATTCGTCATGTAGCGCACACGTCCATGGGTGCCCTCAAAGGAGGAGGGACACTCTGCGGGCACCTGACAGGCAAAGTTGTAGACATGTATGCCCGGTTCAATGGAGCATTGGCCTGGGAAATAAAGGAAGTTCTTTGTAGGAAATATTTCAAGCCCGACCTGCGATCACTTACTGCTCAAATTGGAGCCCACAAGGAACGTTTTGGATGCGATATAGTCCTCGCGACCATAGTAGGTGCGTCGTGCGTTGCGGTCCCTGGCATGGCCGCCTCTCCTCTCGTGCCATCGGGTCTCCGAATAGCCGTTTATATTCAACGTGACGGCTGCAAAAATGTGCGAAAGCCCAAATTTAATTCCAATTAATGCGAAATCATTGATTACAATATTTAAAAATAATACTAATCTTATCGCATGCAAATGTTTATCAGATATGAACACCGAACACCGAACACCTCTCTATTTGCAACAGATTTCGCACGTGTGGTGCTCGATCCTCTCACACAGCATTATAAATAATATGATTCATATTTAGCTCTTGCTCTTGGATCTCTGGTGTAAAAAGTGTTAGACCGCACTTGAAAATTCAGCGATAAGATAAAGAATGCATGACTCACGAGTGAATTTGAAAGAAATGGCATACCTTTCACCAGCTTTACTTTGTCCAATTTGAGGGTAACCCTTCCCGTGAGTACTTGGCCCCCGAAATACGTTCCATGGGGATTGTTATCGAACTCGATCTCACAGGTTACAGTCATAATGCTGCTCCGTCGAGTATCTCTGCAGCTGTATCTGTATCTGTATCTTCACCGTCGTGTGGCCAGCACGTAACGCAACTGATTTGATTTTAATGCCAACTTATGTATGTTCTTTCCACGATATTTGCTCTCGTACGCGGTTCTGTTCGGTTCTCCCCCGCCGAAGATTGGTTCTCGGAAAGCAACAGAAGCAGCAGCAGCAGCGATAAGATTGAACCCGCCCCGTTGGCTGCCAGAAACAAACTGAGAATGAAACAAATACTGCGCTGGGGTTATACTGTATCATTTATTGGTAGCCACCGCAATGGCCAGGCCATTTCTTTATCTTATCTCTGTCACAATTTTGAATTACAATCGTATATATTTTCCACAAAGAGACCTCTCTTTAGGGGTGCACACAATCCTTGGAGGGGCTTCCTTTGGAGGATTGTATAATTTTCAGTATATGTTTCTGCTTTCCAATTTTCCCCATTGGAAAATTTGCTTGTTCATTTCTTTTTCTCTTCGGCATGTCCTGAGGGGCCTTCCTTCTTCTCTTCCACATATCCTGCCTGAGCCTCCGGCTTCTCCTTGGCTGGGGTTGTTAAATCAAAAATAGGGTACAAGGGCTTATATCCACCCGATGATTCTTCATCTGCTGGCATCAGCTTGGACTTCTCTGCATCCGGACGAATGTGCATGGCCTCTGAGTAGCTGGGCGGAGCTGTGGGAGAGCAGAAACATCATCAAAGTGAATTTAGGAGCAAAGACATGGCAGATCGAAGCTTACGTATGGAGGGATCATCTTCCCAGGGACTGTCGGGAGCGGTCGGACCCACAGCACCTTCTACACATTCCTGGCGATCGCTTGGAAGCAAAGTCAAGGCTCCTGGATCTGGCACCAGGGGGCAGGCGTCTCCCCCTTCGTCCTCTTTCTCCTGATACAGGGTTTGCCGTATCTGCGCCGATAGAGGCGCTCCACAGATGGTCACCGGCACATAGAGAGTGGCATTCACATGCATCCCCTTGACCTTGGCCACCACTTCGATCTGGTAGGCTATTTTGATGATGCGACACAGATGGAAGCACGTGGGCGGAGTGGAGGGCACTGGCAGCTGGAATTCAAACTGCTTTCGGCTGTTTCGCAGCACCCCATCGGCCTTCATCTTGACAACTGAGAAGCGCTCCATATTTTGGCCGCTACTCAGGTCGCTGTAGTAGGTGACGATCATGGCCAGGCTCACCTTCAGCTCCTGCACTTTGATTTTGCTCTCGTTTCCCACCAGAAGCGACAGCGGCACCATCTGGCCGGGCACAAAGATCGATTGAGGCAGCGTGAGCTCCAGGCTCAAAGGATCCGATTTGAATGGCCAGAAGCCAAAGGTTTTTTCGGACTTTGCCTGCACTGGAACCTAAATCAATAGTTCAATGAAAAGTAATTACATGTTCTCGATGAAAAACTCACATGCTCCACGGAATTGTAGCCGAACAAGTCCTTTGTTTGCAGGACAGTGAAGGTGCGAGAGAACAAGCTATCGTACTTCCAGGATTGCACGATATTTATGCCAATCCTGTAGCTAATACGACCAATGCTACCCTCGAACGAAGAGGGGCAATGGGCGGGTATTTTGCAAGCAAATTGGTATGTCCTTGTGCCGGGCTCCAGGGGGGATTCTAGATAAAAGGGATATGTGCCGTTGAAGATGAGAGACAACACCTTCAGGTTTTCACCTTACCAGAGCTGGTACTCGAACCAAAGAGATAGACCTTGCTGGACATGTACTTCTCGAAGCCATTGTACGATTCCGAAGTGGATTTGTTATTCGAGTCCGTCCTGCTCTCCGTCCAATGGGTCTCGGCAAATCCTCTGACCTTTAGGAAAATGGCTGAAACGGAGATTAGGGGAATCTAATCTAGAGCACAGCACTTTTGAGAATTTCCCGAACTCACCCTTGACTTGTTTCACTGTATCCGTGCTGAGCGTCACCTGGCCGAGAATCGTCTGTCCGGCATAGAACACCCCATGGGTATTGTTATGAAATAGAATTTGACAAATAATCCCCATGATTCTGAAGATAACGTTGATTTACAATCGGAATCACTCGAGTTATTGCTTTTCGTTGGATTTGATTGGAAGGGAGGGCTGTTTCCCCTTCGATCGTTTTTGGCAAACTGACGATAGGAGCCTTCTTTCCAGTTCTTTTTGTACTTTTTTGGTGGTGGGTTTGAATTATCTTATCAAAGCCGTTATAAATATAATTCTTGGTAAACGAAATAACAAATTTCTTTTACATTGATTACCCTCGCTTACAGCAACAAATAAAATAGTGCGAAACAATATCAGTGGTACCTATAATACTGATAAGAGTAGATAACCAAATGGCCAACTCGTTCGGGGGGTTTACCTTTCATTTGCGGAAGAATTGACTCATTTGGGGTACCAGAGCAGCCCTAGCTTTCCACTCAACTCAAACAATTGCGGAGAGGCACCTGTATGCCCAGATAAGATTGATAACTTGTTTAGTTCTATGGTATATGGTATTCTCTTCTCTCAGTAAATGCCTACCAAAGCACGCATAAGGTCGTAGGGCTCTACTTTTATTGGTTTATTAGTGGGTATATTTGAATAATTTATTAGAGCCAAGTGCTTCTATCGATATCCTCATTGACAAAGCCTCCTTCTGTGTGATAGCCTTTTGGTCTGTCAATCGCATTTTCCATTTCACTGGGCACCTCAAAGACAGCATACAAAGGGGTATACACAATCTCTTCCGAGTGGGCCTTCTTTTGGGATTTTCTCTTCGACTTGGAAGACCTTGCGCGATCCAATCGTATATGTTTGGCCTCGGAGAATTTTGGTGGCGCTGGAAAATCGCAAAAATATCACAAGAAATCCAAATGGGTAGAGCACATACTCACTTATAGAAGGATCTGCTGCCCAGGGAGTGGGCGGACAAGCTGCTACGTCAACGGCTTCTTCCTCCATCAAAATCAAAGCCTTGGCATCCACTTCTGGTGGCAGCGGATCACCCTCCCAAGTCCTGGGTTGCCTCTGCAGTTGTTTCGTCAGCGGCACGCTGCCTATAGTCACTGGCATGTGAACACTCTGACCCGAATGACAGCCCTTGACCTTGACCTCAGCCTCCACCTGATACCCGATCTGAATGATGCTGCAGAGGTTGAAGCAGGTCGGCGGCGTGGCCGGCACTTGCAGATCAAAAGTGAATTCTTTTCGGCTATTTTTCGAGACACCCTCGCCCGTCTTCTCAGCCACCACAAAGCGATCCTTGTTGGTGTCCGGACAGGGGGGCCGACTGTAGTAGATCACGACCATAGCCAATCGAACGGTGATCTCCTCAACCTGAATGTGACTGTCATTCGAGACGAGGGCACCCATGGGTATGGTCTGTCCTGGCACAAAGCCACCTTGGGGCAAGGAGAGGCGCAGACTCAGTGGCTTCGAGGTGCAGGGAAAACAGCAGTAGGTCCTCTGGGACTCGACTTGAGTGGGAACCTAAGAGAAAGCAGAGATCTGAATCCAAGGGATAGTTCCGCCCCACACTTACCCTCAACATCAGGCTCTCCGTGTTCAAGTCCATCACTTTGAGGACGGTGAAGCAGCGATTAAAGTTCTGATCAAACTTCCAGGGACGTATAAACAACACATTTACCATGTAACGCACTCGACCATAAGTGCCCTCGAAAGATGAGGGACAGGTCAAGGGTATTTGGCAGGCAAACCGGTGTGTACTCGTGCCAGGTTCAATTTGCACTTCTAAAATGGAGACAGTATACTCCCAATTGTATTTTTTTAGTCCCTTTTGATCTCACCAATGCTTGAACTCGATCCATGGAGATATGCCTTTGTGGCCAGGTAATCCACATGTCCGTTAAACGACGAGCCACTCGACTGATCCTCCGAATCGTATTCGGGATCTGACCAATGTGTTTCAGCATATCCTTTGATTCTAAGAACCACAGCTAAAAATAGAGTTGACATTTAGAAGTGCATTAATTTTGAAACTATTGCCAAAAAGAACCCCTCCAAAGAGATATGACTCACCTTTAACCTGTTTCACCTTGTCCGTTTTGATCACCACCCGACCGGAGATCACCTGCCCGGCATAGTAAATCCCCTGGGCATTGTCATTGAACTGTATCTCACAGATTACCATACTTCAGATTGATTTCTACCGATGAATCGAGGAATCGATGATCACGCAACGAGTCGAGTATATGCTCTGGCCTTTCTGTTTCGTCGTCGCCCTGCAAACTGAAGACAAAACTGGCTGGCATTATTTTTATTCTATTTGTATTCTACTTTTTGGCCAACATTTTATCTTATCAATGCGATAATTATTTATGTTTAAACAGTTAATATATTTGGTATATTTCTATGGAAGTATTTACATGTGTAACTGCTGGGATAAGGAATGATATGGGGAAAACGATTGATAGCTCTGGTGGCTACCGAAGGCTGAAGTACGGCAGATACGAGATAGCTATAGAAGCATATAATTATCAGATATATATTATCTGTAAAGTATACCTTCATTGAGTCTATTGAATTATGCCAGAAGCTTGTGGGGTGGAAATTTTCACTCAAAACTCAACTCTCTTTCTCTCTCTCTCTCTCGCTCTCGCTCTTTCTGTGGGCTTTGTAGAGAGTTAGTGGGGCGATAAGATAATGCCAAGCCCCAGCCAATATTGGTTACGGCCAGGCTAAAAGCAGAGATAGCCCCCAGTCTACGCTGAGCAACGAGCGTGTGCGGATCGCCCACAAAAAACCAGCCCAAAAACAGGAGGCGCACCTTCGTCGATATGTCCAAGAACTGCATGATAACATTCGATCAGAATGAGCATGGCACCTACTTCACCGGCCAGGTGATAACCGGAAAAGTGATTGTCAATCTGACAAAGACCAAGAAACTGCGCGGTAAGTCAATCAGGATCAGATCAATCGGGATCCCTATCAATTTCATATTTCAAATTTTCTGGCTGTCTGCTTATCTGTTTCGCGGATATCTTATCGCCTTGGATAATTTCTCCAAATCATCCAAATGGGTAATTTAATGATAGCCACAGCGAAATCTATAAACTTTGATAATTGATGATGCCACCAGCCACACCTATACACACACACACATACACACATACTATACATACAAAAGTTATTTAATTTTATAGACATTAAGCTGAGGAAATGCCAGAGGGTGTTAGTCATATATTTTTTGGGGGGTTTTGTCTTTCAGACACCAGTTTTTTATCTATAAATTAATGCTCTCTTTTTGGCCAGGAATCAAGCTGCAAATCAGTGGCTATGCCTTGGCCCAATGGCGGGCTCGAAGACACGGCAAAGCCAGGCCCATACAGAACGCCAAGAAGAGAACCAAACACTTGTTCAGTGGCCGCGAAGATTACATTGCCTCCACCACCTACCTGATGGGATCGGAGCAGGGCAGCTGCTTCAACATTGATGCGGGCACATACACCTACACCTTTGCCTGTCCCATACCCAGCCATTGCCCCTCGTCCTTCGAGGGTGCCTACGGCCACATACGGTACCTGGCCAAGGTCACATTTCTGAAGGCAGGCGCCTCGAACCGCACCCACAATGTGGGCTTCACCGTACTCAAGCTGTTGGATCTGAATCAGGAGAGCAAGATGCTCCGCGAACCGGCCAGCAGCGAGGCCCTCGAGTACTTCTGCATGCTGCACACACATCCCGTCGAACTGAAGGTGACTCTGCAGCAGCAGGGCTATGTCCCCGGACAGTTTATGCTGGTCCACGCCCAAGTGCGCAACGACTCCAGTTCCGACTGCAAGAAGCTGCTGATTATGATCCACCTGAGGGCCACCTATACGGCGGACCAGCCCTCGCTGCGCACCACCTCCGAGAAGATCATGCTGGTGAAGCGCGAATGCGGGCCCGTGGCCCATCATGCCCAGAAGATCTACACGGAGACGCTGCGCATACCGGCCACGGCCCCCACCTGCGAGCACCTCAGCAAGGTGGTCAGGGTGTCCTACGAGGTGCGAGTGGTGGCCGTCATGAATTGGCTGATGTCCAACCCGAGGGTCGTCATACCCATTACCATTGGCAATGTCCCGCTGACCACAGCGGGTCCGGCATGCCCACAGACGCCCCTGCCCTCGGATCTGCCCTGCACTTCCACCCGAGCCATGGAACTCGCTCAAATGGGAGTGGGAATGGGAATGGGTGGAGAAGGAATGAATAATTCTGGCTACGAGCGGAGCGAGTCGCTGGAGGATTTCGAGCTGCCAGAGGATGGCGATGATGAGCTGGAAACAGCCGATGAGTTCGTTGCAGACTTACGTAAGTGCCACAGAATGATCCTCGAAAAGGGAGTTTTGATTGATTTTGTACACCCACAGCTCCGCCCACATATGAACAGGCTATCTTCATGTCCACCGACATAGCCGACACAGATGCCAACACCGTCAGCGAAGCCTCCCAGTTTACGCCCCGCTATCCCGTCTTCGATGTGGACACCTTCCAGACGCCACCACCCAATCCCCCCCAGAAGAAGCGACGTCGTCGTCGCCGAAGACCCGCCGAACCGGGCAGCCAGCAAAAATCAAGTCCGGAGAAGCAGCAGCTGGAGAAGCAGCCAGTCGAGTCTCCCGTGCAGATTTGAGCGCCCCGCTTATCACGGGAAATCACAAAGATATCTTATCTCCGGGCAGTATTTTGCTTCATATTCCGGTGTCCCAAGACCCAAGAACTAACCAAACCGTTAACATATACATATATACGAGTATATGCAATATATACAGAGATACCCCACATGCAAAATGTTAAATAAACAAACAAGGGTATAAAAGTGTCTTCCGAGACTGCGATAAAATAATGCTGTCTTCGGACGCAAAAACTTAGGCCTTATCGGGGGGCTGAACAAATATATGCATTATATCAAAATTATGGCACTTTAACCTTTGATTAAAACTGAGAATACACAAGCTCTGGGGCTTATAAAATCCATTGATATAATATTTACTTCCAATCTAAATTTCATTTTCATAATTAAATTCCAGGGCAACTCTAAAAGAGACCCAATTTTCGCACAGCTGTTTCTGGCAATTGAGCTTTAATATCTCTGAATTTGTTGTGATTTTTGTTTCTGTCTTGACCTCGAAATTCGTAACAAAGGCCAAGAATAGCAGGCCTACAAAATGTGACGTATCTTTGGGCGAAAGCTCCAGCCGGCAAAAGCTCTCGCTCTCTGCCCAACTGATGATGTCACGCAAGCTGTTCCACCTCTCTCTCTTCCAGAGGTTCTGAAACACATTTACCCGCTCCGATTTCTCTTGTGAATTTCACGTTTCGGTCGCGTCGGTTGTTGTTTGTTCTGTTTCTTTGCGTGTATACAGAATAAATATAATCTAAAAATGTGCCTTCTATAATAACATATTTAATTGGCTTCTGGCACGGCATTTGGAAAATTGAGAGTTTAGTTTAGAAGCAAAAATGCCAACGCTCTGCAACTTTGAACTGGATCGCCGCGATCCAATTTATTATAGCGGCGAGGTAGTCAATGGACGTATTAATCTGCATACAGATTCCAACAAGTCGGTGAATGGTAAGAGAAAAAATTATGAGGAAATACAACAAACAAAGAAACTGTTAGTGAAGTGTTTTACCTTATCTCCATAGTGATAAGCAAGGCAATGCAACAATAAGCCATAGAACCGGTTCAAAAGAATGTTAGCAAGTGAAAACCAGTTCGAGATGCCATATAAATGATTCACATTTCATATCTAGAGGGAATTCCTAATAGTTTTATAGTTTTTTTATGAGCCTAGGCCGCTCCCTATTACGCATCATTGTGACACTTTCTATAGCCAAAAATAGGCACTGTACATGCCTATGTACATATGTATGTATGTATGTATTTGCATTTCTGTTTAAAGATAATTATTATTCCTGCTGCGAGAGCAACAAGTCGAAACGTGTCTTACAGTGGGATGAATAAAAGCTCTAACAATTTCCGAGCAGTTCATTGGCTTTTTGTTCGCATTATGTTGACCTTCATCCCACTGTTTGCTTATCGACGCACGAAGCGAAACGAAACGAATCGAATAGAACGACAGCCGGCGGAATAGGAAGCACAAAGAGGAATAGTCAATAAAATAAAAGTACAGTGTTGCCTCGAGACAGGGGAAACTCGATTGTAGCAACACTTAACTTTCGGAAAACCTATTAGAACCGATCTCCGTCAGCTGGTGCCCTGAATCCGCAAAGTGTATTTGAGATTGGGTTACGAACAAATTATTTATAAAGAAGCCACAAACTAAATTGCCCTTGTGGTGGTGTCAAATTTATCATAAGGGACCAATAAATCATCTATTTTTTTCCTTTTGCAATTAAGACTCGTATTCTTGTATAAAAGACCGTGAACTTTTCATTTGGCCGAGGCAAAAGTTGACGTTTTAAAAAGTAAAAAATCTTTCGCATTTAGAGCGTAAGAGCGTCAATTTATGTGAATTCAAGAGTAAATGTGAAAATGTATGTGAAAGTGAAACCAGGAACCTGCCTGTATATTAGTTTTTTTTTCGAGTATGCCCCGTATATTCTTTGATTTGATTTGATTTAATTTCTCTCCCTTCCAGAGGTCTATATACTCTTCCGTGGAGAGGCCAAAGTGAGCTGGGACGAGCACAAGACCCGCACAAGGAATGGAAAGACGCAACACTACACTGAAAACTATCGGGGCAAGCAAACGTATCTGCACGCCCACACCCAAGTGTTCGGACCGGGGGATCTGCCGAGTGGCGACCACCAGTACACCTTCTGCATACCCCTGCCCCTGGATTGCCCCACTTCGTGCGATATGAAATACGGAAAGATCTACTACGAGATCGCGTTGGTCATCGACAAGAAGTGGGGCTTCAATAAGGACTTCAAGCAGCCGCTGACGGTGCTCCAGACGTACAATCTAAACATGTCGCCAGAGTTACTGGTACGACTATACATCTATAGATTCCTGATTTATTCAATTACTAATCCGCTTTGCTCTCTGTAGATTCCCCTCGCACGTGAGGATGTTAAGTACTTCTGCTGTTGGCCCTGCACCTCCGGTCCGGTTCTGTCCACCCTCACGATACCCTTTGGCGGCTATGCGCCGGGCCAGAAGATTCACTACACCCTGGAGATAGACAACAAGTCGGGTGCCTACGACCTGGACGGCCTTGAGCTGCAGCTGAAGCAAGTTTGCCTGTTCAAGGCCCAAACGCCCCATCACAAGACCCGCGATCTCGAGAAGAGACTCTATGGCGGCTGCCAGGGAGAGCGAGTGCTGCGGTTCTCCAAGCGCGTCGTCAAAGGCTCCCTGCTCATTCCCTCAGTGCCGCCCTCCTCGAGGACGGATTCCATCATAACCATCAGCTACAGGGTACTGTTTTCGATCAAAATGGGCGATTGCCACATGGACTCGGAGTTCGATGTCCCCATTGTGATTGGCACTATACCCCTGGCGCAGAGCGCCGAAGATCCCACGCATGTTGCCGATTGGATTCCGCATACGCCCGATACTCCGGCGGGAGCGACTGGCGGGGATATGCCACCTAGCTACGACAACTGCAGTAAGTTCTGGATTGATCCTGTGTTTTTCTGATATTTCTTAAGCATTTTTCTTTTCGTTTTCCCCGCAGAGCCGCCCACCTTCGAGGAGGCCACGAACTTGGGCGACAGGTTCATTGACACGGACGCGGACGAGCACAATCCTACGAATGACTTCATACCCCGCTACCCCATGTACACGAATTTTGCCCAGCCCACGGCACCGCCAGAGCCGACCGACTCCCCGCCGCTGCCACCACCCTCTTCTGTACCAATACTGTCGCTGCCCCATGACCCCACTGCCCCAGCGAATGCAGAAGGCACGAATGGACCCACTGAAAGTGGAACATCTTATGGTTGGAATGCCAGCACTTAGGAGTCCACCACAGTCAGACCTGGTGATAAAGAAGAATCTTGATTGTCGTACAATCCCTTTTAAGCGATTGATTTAGCATTTGTATCATTTATGTAGGCACTTTTAATGCGCCCTTAGGTATGCAACAAAAGGCCTTTAATTGCTTCGAATGCTTGCCAATTGGTATGTTTATATTAATATTATTAGTTGATTTTAAGAGACTTGTTATGCACTCTGAACAATGATAGTTAGAACTACGGAGGACCCGTGCTAAGAAAGGATATACTCCCGCCTATTGCAACGAAAGCAACAAATTAGACTTTTTTTTAGATATATTTGTGCACATTTAAATCAGGAATGCCTACAAATTTTGACTGCCAAAATAACTCGGTTTTGTTTTTGTAATGAATTTCTTAATATTTAAAATAAATAATATGTAAATACACTCTCCACTCAGTGGGACACGACTGCCTCCTGGGTCTGAGTCTGGCTCTGGTCCAGGTCATAGTAGAGGTAGCGTGGCCTAAAGTCCAGATTCTCTCCGGACAGAGCATGCTTGTTGGTCTTATTCAAATTGGTGGCCATCATGAATTCGGCCTCGCGAAAATTGGAGGCTATAAAAACAGGTAGGAGGAAGAGGGTGAAGCATTAAAGTGGCTCAAATCAATCAAAATCAAAAGAGACAACATACCCAATGAGGTCATGGAGACGCTAAAGTCGGGTGCCAATTTCGTGGCTGTGCCCGGCGTGGGCGTCTGTTCCGGGGCAGAGGCTTCCAGGGGATCCATGGAGCGGAGGGCGTTCGGACAGGGTGGCGTCACATTGCCAATGGTAATGGGAATTTGCGCCACGATGGAGCGCTTCTCCTGCAGCGTGCGCACCAGGACTTCCACCTCGTAGCTGATCTGCAGGCAGGCGCAGGCCGCTGAGGCTAATGTGGCCGGCGTCTGGGGCACTTGGAGCATATGAAGATGCTGGAAGTGCTCCAGCTCGCTGCGGGGCAGGCTGGCCAGCTCGTGGCCGCTGCTCAGCAGCGTTTGCCTCTCCACTTTGATGTCTCGGCGCTTGGGCTTGTTCCGCTGCAGGCCCACATAGGTGCTGACCATGTTGAGCCTGTAGACCACCTCCCTGAGCAGCAGTTGCTGGAGATTGTGCAGCCTCACATGCACCGAAATACCCCCTCCAGGGGAGTATGCCTGTCGGGGAATCTGCAAATGCAGCTGCAGGGGCTTCTGCCAGAACTTCATCCGGGGTGTCTGCTCCAGGTGCTGCACCTCTCCACTGCGCGACTCCTTGCACAGTTCGCTCTCGGCGTAGACCTGCAGCTGGCGTGTGTGAATCACATCGATCGGTCGGTCCGCACTGCTGTGTATGAGCAGCTGCAAGGTATATCGGATGTGCCCATGGGCGCCCTCATGGCTGCTGGGACAGTTCTTGGGCAACTTCACATGGAAGCCATAGCTGTAGGTGCCGGCCTCCATGAGCTGTGGCTGGGATGCCTCCGATCCCACAAAGTAATCGATTTTGGCAAAATAGTCCACACGATTCTCAAAGGCCAGCTGCAAAGGCTGCTTTTCCTCTTGCTTTCCATTTTGCTGCTGGGATTTCTTGGGCTTTCCTTTTGCCTTTTGGGGCTTCAGCCATTCAGTGGCCGCAAATCCATTGGCCTCTAGGGAAATGGCTGGAAAGTTAATGGGATTTTGGTATACTTTTGGAATACTCAGCAGTAAATAATGATAAGGTTATCAGCCTGTTAATCAATAAATAAGGCCACTTTCCCTCAGGTCCAAGGCCCATTATCAGCCCTACCATAAATGGAACTTGATCTTGATCCCCGATGAGTCACACTGCACTTGAGGGTTCTTGTCTCGGGAGTATCCCCGTGAGTCACCCACTCACTCTTACCTTTTATTAGGGCACGCTCCGTTAGGGTTAGATATATGTGACCATTGACTGTCTCCCCGGCTCGGTAGACCCCACTGGGGCTGTCCAATTGCATGTCACAGCGGTAGCTCATTCTCTCTTCACTCGTCGACTGCTCGGTGATGTCTGGCACTTGTCGACAATATGTTCGCCCATTAAAACAGGCAAACTATTCAGGCCTTATCGGTTATACTATAGGTGTGAATGCTACCAGCGATACCACGGCTATTACCGCCTCTATCTAATCTCCGCCTGGGTCTTGGACTCCGCTGCCAGTCGCTATCTCGTTTGGCCAACAATTTATAATTTAATTAAAATGCATTTCATCAAGTGGAGTGTCTGGTGTAGCATACATATGGGCAGAGTCCGTCCACCCACTGCCACTCACGGCACTCCCGATTCAAGGACGATCCAATTAACAAATTGATTTGTAGGTATACCTTTATTTATTGTCCACTGACGAACGATTTAGTCTGTACTTAGGATTATTATTGTGGTAAATTTAATAAATCGAATATATTTTTATACGGATTGGATGTAAAAAAGCAATGAGATATATCTACCATATGCTAGAAAAATGTATGTTTATTTTGGCACTTCAGTAAGTTCGTTTCGCTCTCTAATCCTAGGACTACGGACTCGGATCCACCCTACAAAATGTATATATGGTGTAAGCCTTTTGGTTTGAACACTTATGTTACTTAGGATGTTAATACGTATATAGCTATCGATGTAAGACACTTTTATTCCTAAAACAGATGCTCATCCTGCTGAATGGCCTCTATCTGGCGAAGGCGTGGTCGTGGCTGATGCACCTGTGCTGGCGCATCCATCTGTACCTGCACCTGCACCTGCACCTGCCCCTGCACCTGCCCCTGCATTTGATTCTCAGCCTCTATCTCTACTTGTTCGGATAGCGGACCGCAGAGGGAACCGAAGGTGTCCAGACTGCGACCCGTCAGATCGGTGTTCAAAGAGCCATACGAACGATACAGCTGCATGTCCAGACCGGAGTCCTCCATTCCCTGGGCTGGGGCTCGCCCAATGAAGGTGCTGAATCCTGGAAATTTGGGCATATGGATTTGATGGAGGACCACATGTTGGCCGCCATGGCTCTCCAGAGTCTGTTGACTGCCCGCCAGAGTGGCAAAGCTGAAGGAAGGTGGAACTGCAAGGGATAAAAAGAACAAAATTAGATAAAAAAGGACTCTTTCTTTGATTGATTTACACTCACGGCAACTGTCGTACGAGGGCGGCTCATCATCGTCTATCGCCTGATGGGGGTCATTCGTAGTGGTTTCGAGGATAGTTTCCTCTTCCTCGACCACCACTGGGGGACGGGGTGACACTCGCTCAATCAGTCGCTGCCTCTCCGGGGTGGTTGTCCTCGCCGTCGGCTGTGTGGTGTGGACAGAGCTGCGCAAATGCTGCAGCGATGTGGTGCCCACCACAATGGGCACGGACAGATCCGTGTCGTAGTGGAAGCAGCCCGTCTTGAGCTTCACCTGCAGCGTGTAGTGCAGAAAGACAATGTAGTTGGGGTTCAGGGTGGATCGGGGCGTGTCCATGGGCACACAGATGCTGGACTCGTACTGCCGCTTGGACAGCCGCAGAGTGCGGTCCGTGATCAGTTCCTTGGTCAGAGTTTTGGTATAGAAATTGCGCTTCACGGGCTTGCGGGAGAGGAAGACAAAGTGCTGCTTGATGGAGACCTCCACGCCGATGATGTCGTAGTGCGGCGACTGATTGTCCACCTCCAGGCTGAAGGGCACCTCCTGCAGGGGCGTGAACCCAGAGGCAGGCAGGGCCAGGGACGAGCAAATGGGTCCCGAAACGCAGGGCCAATGGCAAAGATATTTCACGTTCTCATCCTTGACGGGCAGCTGCACAGAAGAAAAGTTTTGGATGTTATCGAAAAGAGTGCAGAGTTCAATGAACCCACCGCAAACTCTGTATTGAAGTTGAGATCCAATGTCTGCACCACTGTGATGGGCTTGCGGAAGACCTCATCGAATCCCCAGGGCTTGTCGATGGTCAGGGAGATGGTGTAGGCAATGTAGCCATAGGGACCCTTGCAGCTGCTCGGACAGTCGGGTGGGATGCGCAGTGTCAGGACATAGACATGG
The DNA here is from genome assembly GCA_963969585.1 of Drosophila helvetica. Classification (NCBI taxonomy): domain Eukaryota; kingdom Metazoa; phylum Arthropoda; class Insecta; order Diptera; family Drosophilidae; genus Drosophila; species Drosophila helvetica. The sequence continues at coordinate 5,740,367 of OZ018403.1, forward strand.
ACGCCAGCCCGGAACAGGGTGTTGTCGAAGACATTCGTGCGCGAGTGCAGGTACTGCTGATGGCCCGAATAGTTGGCCGTTTCGCTTTTCCCGCTCATCGTCCACTGCACCTTGGCCTCGCCCTCCAGTGTCACATAGACCGCTGGGAATTGAATGGGATTGTAGCTCCTTTATGGTTGATTTTCCGCTCTGCAACAGGGACTCACCATTGACGCGCTTCACCTTGTCCGTTCGCAGCAGAATGCGTCCGCTGATGTACTCTCCGCTGTTGTAGATGGGATTCAGGCGATCCAGCTGAAAAACACAGGTGGTGGGCATGGCTGCGCTTCAAAATTTTGCACTTCTACTGCATCCGAAAGGATATCAACAAAAGAAAAACCGCAGAGAGCCAACACACAGCCCAACTGCCGCACAGCCAGACGCGCACTGAACTCTGTCTCTCTCCGGCACGGACCTCTTTGTGTTTTGTGTGGCATACAGCATCCGCCACTGCCGCCACTGCCACTGCCGCCACCACCGTCTTTCAGGCTTTCCCTTTTTTTGGTGGCTGGGGGCAGGATTGGCGGCCTGGCGGACTGGCGGGGGGGACAACGAATCAATAAGTTGGCGCCTTGCGTCTGTGCAGCCTGTGTCTACTGTCTGCTTCTGGTCTAATATTTCAACGCGAATCGCTCGGAAATGGAGCAGCCGCCACTGACTCTCTGACTCTCCAACTCTCTCTCTCTCTCTCTTTCTGTTTGTGTCTCTTTCCCTCCTTTCGGTTTCCTTTGTTGAGCCACAAAACAAAAACATGGCCAAAAACGCAACGGGGCGGATGCTGGCGAGGTCAGGAGCCAACAATATCTATCTAGCTATCTGCCTACATGCGAGCCAGCGTATTACCATACATCAATTCTTGACCAAACACAAAAGCAATCAAAGTGCGTCACAACAAAGTACTCTATTGGATATTTGGGTGGCCGTCAGCCCGTCCACCCGTCCACCCGTCAACCCGTTCGACCATTTTGCTGCCACATTATGTGGCACAATTAAGACCTCGACATCTTTTTGGGTGGCTTGACTTTGCTCCATTAATTTCGCATGCATAATTGCGATAATGAAGTGGAGAGCGGATTGAGGGTTGGGCTATGGGCAGACAAAGGATGAAAGATGAGAGATTTTAGCTACTTTTATAGACTGCTAATAGGGTGACAATGAGAGAATGAGGTAAGGTAAATGGGGGAAGTCCTATCTCGATTCCCCCTGTTTAGTTTATTCCCTCAATTAAGTTGAACTTAAATTCCGTTAATATCATTATAAACATGGAAATTCCATGGCATATTATTATTATTGATATTCCCCAGTCGGGCACGTGCTATGGCAGCAGTCTTCTATAGAAATTCCGCATCAACAATTGCACATACGACTGTTTCTTCTGGCATTTCAGTAATTTAATCCGTTCGGAGTGTTTATTTGGTGCCAGGGCGCCACTTTCCTGGGAATAGCAGCTGTTGGCCAGCAGCTGATTAATTGGCTCAAACAATTCACTCTGACTGTGGGCTAAGAATAGAACCGGGTTCAACGATATCATTACTGGAAATGTATAGGGGAGTACTCACCCAAATTCACGAAACAAAGTCGGGATGATTCAAGGCTAGAAATGGCAGGTGGTGCTGAAGTTCCCACACCAATTGGCAGCCTTAGAGGCGGTTTCATGTGGCCAAGAGTCTCTATATAGTAACTGATTTCTATGGGCTGCTGGGGCTGCCTTTCGTCAGTCATAATCGGGGAGGTCAAAGGCAGAAGAAGTTCTCCTTGGAATTCGCAGCACTCTGATAGGACACGTATCTCTTTTTTCATCTTTCTTTCAGGATTTTGACTCTCGTAATTGATACACTGACATAGCCGGGTGGTGGCCGCAGAGCCATCCTTCGATGACAGTTCATAGACAACACTCTGACCAGGCACAAAGACACTTCTTGGTAGCCAAAGTCTCAGGGATGACTCCTCCTTCGATTGCGGCTTGAGATCTGTAAATGCAAGGCTTCTTCTGATGACCAAACGCTGCGTGAAGCACTTGAAATGTTTGCTCTTTCGTTCAATAATCACTCTAAGGGTATACTCGACAGAGCCATGACCCACCCGACAAGTGGCTGGCAGACTTTCGGGGAGTTCAAAGTCAAAGTTCCACTGCTGGCTAATGCCCGGAAGTAGGCGTTGTCCAGCCGTCAACTTCTTCACTTGATTTATGTGAACTTTGCTGCCTTGGTAATCCGCTTTCGTAGGCTCCTCCAGGCAGCTCCTGGAGCTGTCGTTGTGCTCAATCCGTGGTGGTCCGCCCAGCGCCTCCTTCCAGTGTACATTGCTGATGCCAATTAGGGTGATGCTTAGGCCTGCGAAAGGTATGAGATCAGTATGACCGATGGCCTGTCTATGTGTCTTGCCATTGTCTCTTCTTATCTAATCACTCCGCACGAAAGAACGCAGATACGAAACCAATTTGCCTAATGGCATCTGCCACTTACCCTCCACGGGAACAGGCTTCTTGCGGTCCACTTGTATGGAGAGGCAGCCCGAAATTTGTTCACCAGGGTAGTACACGGCAGCGGCACGCGACAAATTAAAATCACATTTTATTGCCATTTTCACTGGTCAATCGTTTGGAAAATTGCATATCATTAACAAAAGAAAAAGAAATATAATTTTTGATATACGTAATTTCACTACACGCGATTGAGAGCCCCGAACATTGAGGCGTCTGGAAGTGCGGCCTCGTCGACAGGCGGCTGACAAGTGACTGCGACAACTTGGGGCCTCTGATGGAGCTCGGAAAACACTATCCACACGCCACACAGTTGTACCCGTACAACAGATTTTTGTTGTTACTCTTTGTGATTTTGCCATTTTGCCATTCTGTGGGTCGACGTCTGTTTTGGCTGGACTGGAAATAAAGATAAATTACGAGTACGTTTACGACTTGGCTTAGGGTTTGAGATTTCAGTTTGCTGTTTCTGGCGGAACAGATGAATGTTTAGCCCCCAAAAAAAAACGAATGAGAATTCAACGAACTCTACGTTAATACGATTTTCTCTGGTTTACATATATGTTGCTTTATTGACTTGGATTTAATCGAATTGATGACAGATAAGACTTAGGAATAGTATACTTATATGACCTCTGGTTAGACTGGCTTTTGAAAATCAAAGGAGCGGAGAGTCACACAATCGAAATATAAGGGCAGAGCAAAAGACACTTCACTTTCTACATATATATGTATGTTTTCCATAATGTGTGTATAATATTTATGTATGTTTAGACACCGAAATGGTTATGATGATGCTACAACTAAAAATTCCTCATGAGAAATCATAAAAAAACTTAGAAGAATTTGGCTAAATTTTGTGTAAATTTCTCATCTTTTTTTTGGTTTGTTTAATATTCTATACATTGAATATTTGGAAAATGTTAATTGTAGTTTTTTTTTTAATCGGTTAAAATTGTGCAGATTTGTTTAGGTTTGGGTTCTGGCTTATCGTTTATGGTTTAGCTTAGGCCTAGAAAGAGTGTTTTCTTTTCTTCTATGATTTCACTAAGTTTTTCTTTCGTACTCGTATATATTCGTGGCCAGTGCTCACTGTATATGTTTACTTGTATACATTTTGACAACTTGTATTTAACTTTATAAAAGAAATGCATGAGAAACTCCATTCTTTATAAGAGACAAGAAAGAAAAGGAAGACAAGAATTAGGGTTTAAGTGCAATTTAAGCATAGTTTGAGGTGAAGGTTAGAAAGCATATTTTCAAGGTTATAGTTTAAAGAATTGAGGGAAACTAAAATCATATTCAAATCGGTTTATTCTAGATAGATTCTACTCTGCTGCAAAATATATGTACTATATATCCTATTCGGTTTGTTCGATTTTCTATCTCCGATTTCCAATCCAATCGTTTCTTTTATAATATTTTGATTACGAGTATATATGTAATTGTTGTTTTGGTGTTTCCTTTCGGTTGTTCATTTCTTTTCGTAGCTAAAGGATAGCTCGCCTCCTCCTCCTTCTCCTCCCGGTGTGCTGGTGGTCACCTCCTCATCCATCATTGCTGCTGTCGCCATCTCCGTGGCCGATTCCGGGTTCAGGGCGAGTCGCAGCTGGGCATTGGCCTCATCGTAAAGCGTCTCTGTATCAGGATCACGTTCAGTATCATTATCAGTTTCAGGATCATATATCAGAGTTCAGAAGAAGATGTTGAGGTGTCGTCGAGGGTGTGGTCGTGGTCGGTTATGGACGGTACACAAAATGTAGCATGTTGCATGTTGTGGGGAGCGGTAACAAGAGAACAAATTTACAAGTTAAGCACATTTTTGAAAGACCCTTGCAGTTGGCTTACAATCTAATTATAAGAAAAATGCATAGTAAGAGATTATGGAAGTTGAGAAAAAAGATATAGTATATGTTTTAGTTCTTATATCATAGATCGGCTATTGTATATTTAGCTTAAGGTTTACACAATGCTCAAAGAAAGCATTGATTTCAATATAATGATATATTTTTGTTTATAAATATATATTTCCGATATAAATTGGAATTAAAATGTTAATTTCTAAATTAAAAGTTATATATATGCATGTATTTGTCATTGAAATATAATGGAAATAATGGAATTATTTGGAGCAAATGCACAATAATTTGTTGTTAATTTTTTATGGAATAAACATTTGGACAATTTTATATTTAAATATAAATATGATAAAACGTGCAATTTAATGTATTACAGAATTTCATTTATAATAAGAATAAATATTGAATACGATATTTGAGTAAGTAATATTCTGATAAGTAAAGAGATTTCAATAGAGCAAGATATTGGACAGGACGGGACGGGACAGACGGAAGCAGGTCTCGGAAGAGAATTCTGAAGTTCTATAAATACATATACAGACGGACAGATGAAGATCTTGAACAGACAACAGATTACAGGTATAAAAATACATATTTATAGGAATATCAGACGAATACAGACAGTTGCCAAAATGCTTAAGCAGACAAAGATTGCAGACAGTCCTCTCTTTCGCTCCATACTTTAACAGAATACAAAACATGAGAGAACAATTTTCTAACTACTTTTGAGTAAAGGAATAAAATAAGAATTTTCTGTAGAAAATGCCACTCAGCCATTCATTTTAATTGTTTTAGGTTTGCTTTTGCTTTGGTTCTTTTTGCAGTTTTTTGTTAAACAATTTTGTTTTTTTTGTTTTAGTTTTTTTGTTTTTTTTTGGATGGGATGTTTTATGTGTCGGATTCATTGGAATCATCACTACCGGGCGGTATGGTCGGTGTCTCATATTCGTAATAGACCGGATAACGCGGCTTAAAGGGCTCACTTGTGGTAACATCAGCCTGAGCGGACATAATGCTGCTCATGCTAACGTTTGTTAAGAACTCAGTATCATCGCTGAATTTCTCACTCAGAGCCATGGCATCTTCATACGAGGGAGGCACTGAAACCAAGAGATATCTCTTATTAGAAATGGGGAATTTAGAAGCAGATCTATGTCGCATACTCATTGGTATATAATCCGGAGGATTATCGCTATCGCTGGTCACCAATATCGCTGGCAGCATGGAGGCCATGGGTGGCCTGAGGGCGGCAGTTGTTGGCGTTGATGAGGGCGTGGAGCTAGTGGGCGTTGGACTGGCATTCACTATCATATTCATATTGCTATTGGTCGGCAGTAGTCCACCCACTAGACGTCCGTGATTGTTGTTATTATTCGTAATGCTACTCAAATGTTGTCTCTGCTGTGCGGTTGGCGTCCTCTGGTTCTGATCCCGATACGTATCCCGACTACGATCTCTATCCCTGTCCCTGTCCCTATCCCTATTCCGATTGGTGTGTCGCGGCCTTTGTTGTTGCGTGGACATTTGTAAATTTTGACTAACTACTTGGTGCTGTTGCTGCTGGCGGTTGAAGCGCAGCACGGCCTCCGGCCCATCCATAATCGGAATGCTGCCAATGGTCAGGGGAATCTTCAGCTTCAGCTTCCAGTGGAATTCCGTTGGATTGACAATGATCTTAATCGAATAGTTAACACTAATGGGGCATGTGGGCTTCACCGATGTGGGCGGTATCGACGGCAGATCCAGATATCCCCGGTACACCTTGCGCGACCAGCGCAGCACATTCCCGAACTGTTTTCGTGCTATCAGATGCTTGTCGTAGCGGTACTCGTGATGGGGATCGTGCGACTCGTAGCTGACCTCCTGCTTCAGCTTCACCTCACACTCGGTGATGTCGATGGAGGACTCGTTGTTGATGTACAGCACAAAGTGGATCTTCTGGCCGGGGGCATAGCCGCAGTACGGTGTTGAGAACTTCACGGTCAGCGGTCCCGTGGGGCAGCAAAAGCTCCAGAAACGCTTACGATCGAGTATCTCCAAGGGCACCTAAATCACAGATACAGATACAGATACTGATACTGATGCAGATACTGATATAACAAACAGTCGGGATTACTCACTCTGTATATAGCATCGGCATTCAGGTCCAATGGTTGTATCACGGTAAATGGCAGCTTGAAGACCTTTGGATATCGGCCGGCCCGCTCGATCGTCGTTATGATCTCGTAGTGTATCTGTCCGTATTTGCCATCGAACGATGTGGGCAGATTGTCGGGCAGGATGACATGGAATGTGTACGAGTATTCGCCGGCGGGCCAGTCGATAAACGAGTTGCTCGCGCACGATCCCAGCACATACGATCTCGATGACAGATACGATCGATAGGCACGGCACATGGCGCGCTCGCTATCGCGCGGATATCCCTTTTTTATCCAGCGTATCTTGGCATAGCCGCTGACAGTGACGTGGATGCCTTCGAACGAGAGACAGAGCAGAGGGAAAAGCAGGTCAAAAACAGGCCCCAAAAAACTATGACTAAGGTCGGTTCCAAATTAAATTGCAATCCGGCAAACAACATCATCATCGTCGTCATCGTCATCGTCATGAGTAGTCATCGCCGTAGACACACCAGCCACGCCTTTAACGAGTTCATGGATAAATAAAAATGGCGGCATGCCAAAAAGAACACACAACACATAAACGAAACCGAAAAAGTACTACCACAAGCTCCAACTGAACAGAGGGCTGGCAGGAGGGGTAGCCGTAGCCGTAGACGTAGCCCCCACCCCCCACGCCCCATCCGTTCCGGCAGGAACCACGATTAATTGCATGGCACATACAAAATGGCGTCGGAGGGGGAGGGGTGACTGGACTCCCCAGATACATTTTAATAATGGCATTAGTTCGTGTCCTTCGTGCATTTAAATGCAACTAAAATGTTAAGTGCCTTTCCGCATCACTCATACGCCCCGTGAGTCATGTTGGGGCTAACAGCGAAACTTATGGAATTCTAGAGAATTTCGAATTAATTTTAGGGCTTAAATTATATACAAAATGAATGCAGGCCCCCACACCACATTACACTATATCCTTTGTTCCGGCTCTCACCTTTGATCCGCTTGGTGGCATCGACGCTGAGATCAACAACGCCAGATAGCTCCTGTCCGGCATAGTAGACACCTTGTGGATTATTATCAAATGATATAAGGCACTCAATTGGCATATATTGCTATATAGTTGTCGTGTCTGGTGTCTGGTGTCTTTGCCTGTGTCTGTACCCCCTGCGTGTCCCTCTAAGTGTATTGTGTGTGTGTGTGTGTGTGTGTTAGTGTGAGTGTTTGTTTTGTACTGTGCAAAAATCAAGCCACAGTCGTAGAAAATATCACTGTTTTTGTTTGTTGGATTTTGGTTAGAGAATATCAATCGAAATGTTAAGAAATACGAAGTTCATTTGCTATTTGATATCAAGCCATTTGCATTTCGCCTTTGTTGTTGCACGCGCACTGCATTTGCATTTGCAGTTTCTCTTGCCCCTGCGGCATACACACATGCAGCTCCAGCCACAAAAACCACCAACCGACCGACCGACACCGACCGACCTCCAAAATGTGGCTAAAGGGAAAGCCAAAAAATTTCCTTTGCCTTCTGACTGGCGTTTTCTGTCCACTTGCCCTCGCTCCGCTTTAACCTACTTTGCGCCTGTGGGTCCTAGAACTTTTTTCACAGCCACAAGAAAACACTTGAAACTGCACTGATTTCTTCCGACGGGGATATTTCTATAAATATCTTTGTTAATTTTAGCTATTTTTTTCTCGGAATTAGAATGCTTCTTTCCCCGCTCTGCCTGTCGTCTGGCCTTTCTCTATAATTTCTCGCTTGCGCTCCGCACTCGATTCGCACACGGCACACGTCCAGCAGCCGTTCGTGTTGAATTTGCTCTATCCGTATGGCATCATCGTCGCAGGACTCCAAGCAAGCCTCCAAATGGCAACAACCCCTGCTAAAAGGACACACAGAGAGAGCGCCAAAGAGAGAATGAGTCTCACGCACGTGTTGTTTGTTTTTGTACAGATTTTTTGGCATTTCGTTTGGTCCTTTTTCGTAATGACGGGGTTGTCAAGTGTTGTAAATATTCAGTCCTGTTTCCATCATACATTAACCTCCACTCTACACGACATCTACATAACTACTACATGCTACATGCGAATATACAGTGGCGCCTGTAGACAATCTCTCATATTGTACGTTTCTTGAACTAACTATTACCTTTTTCCAGCAAAGTGGCAGCCCTGCCCAACAATCAGCTGTGAATTGCATTTGGCTTTTTTTTCGTTTCAATCCAATCCAAATTTTGCATTAAATAAGCAAACAAGATAACGTTTAGCGAGCGCTTATCGTGAGATCTCACTTTCCAACAAGTACGTGGCCCTGTGGTCGTAAGCGCAACAACTAATCAAACCCCAAAACCCCATACAAAACAGTGCGACTGCTGCAAATACTGCGAAATATGAGCCAGGGACAACCCGAAGTGCAGCTTTCAGGTGAGTTTTCTACAAATTTAAGGCCGAAACTGAGAATATTCATATATACTATGCATTTCCCAACCCAAGCTTTGCGCCTGAAGTACCACGAGCGCAAGGATGCCTTCCTGGAGGAGAATATCAAGATAAAGAATCCGTTTTGCATCTTTCGCGATTGGTTGGAGCTGGCTCTTAAGACACCGGAGATACTGGAGCCCAATGCCGCAGCCCTGGCTACAGTGAATCCCCAAGGCAAGCCATCCAATCGCTTTGTTCTGGTCAAGGAGGCCACCGCCGAGGGATTCACCTTCTTCACGAACTACGGAAGCCGCAAAGCCGACGATATTTTGGAAAATCCAAATGTGGCCATATCCTTCTACTGGATGCCTCTCCGACGCAGTGTTCGCATCGAGGGAGTGGCAGAGAAGATCCCCAAAGCAGACTCCCTGAAGTACTTTCATCAGCGGCCGAGGGCCAGCCAAATCGGAGCCATCGCCAGCCCGCAAAGTCGACGCATTCCCTCCAGAGGCTACCTTGATGAACTGGAGGCCGGAATCAAAGCCCAACTAGGACCTGAAGAAGAGGTGCCCCTCCCCAATTGGGGTGGCTATCTGGTGCGCCCCAATCTTATAGAGTTCTGGCAGGGCCAAACGGATCGCCTGCACGATCGCATTTGTTTCAGACGCGGCGAAGGAGTGCAGACGGAGGTCGATGGCAAGCTGATCCATGCCGGAGAGGATGGTTGGATCTACGAAAGATTGGCGCCTTAGGAAGAGTAGCCACTAAATGATTAAGTTCCAAAATGCATTCGTTATGTCTTCCAAAGAGCTTAGAGGTAGAAAAATTGCATAGAATTGTTATTAGAAATATGAAAATATGAAGTTTAAAATCAACATGTCGATTCTATTCTCATCATTCTCATTATTCTCAAACTCCCAGTCGAAATTCCAAACATGAACTCAGTTTTGATACCCAAGCTTTGGAATTCGCTATCGGGCCCCATGCTGTGCCGCGCCCGGCTTCTCAACCAATCGCCGTGCCTACGAATGGCCAACAGCCAGCCACGCGAGGAGAACCAGAGCATCGAGCCGCCCCACCTGATCTTACGGCAGTGGCTGGCGGCTATTCATCAGCACGCGCCACACCTGCGACCCGAACTGGCGTGCATGGCCACCGTGGACAAGGCCGGCGAGCCGATGACGCGACTGACCAAAGTCGAGGCTGTAAATGCCGAAGGAATCACCTTCTACACGAACCTCGGAAGTCGACAGGCGGGCGAGATCAGCAACAATCCGCACGTTTCGCTGCACTTGAATTGTCCACCGACTATGCGCAGCGTTCGCATTACTGGCACCGCCCAGCAGCTGAGCGCTGAGCAGGCGTTGCACCAGTTTAGCCAGTATCCGCGCCACGTCCAACTCTACCTCGCCTTTGGCCCACAGTCGGCGCTGGCATACACCTCCGGTGTGTCGGGTGCTTTCAACCGGTTGGTCGAACGCGCGCGCTCGCTGTTTGGGCATCAGCAGTCGGCAGTTCCAATGCCATCCGACTTCGGTGGCTTCCTGCTGACGCCCTGTCTCTACGAGTTTGCAAGGGACCATGCCGCGGGAAGGACGCGTGTGCAGTTCAAGCGCTGCCTGGATATGCCCAGGGTAGGTCCTTTCTTTTCCATATTCATGTATGTACAACACTTATTCCAATGTTTTCTTTAGGGCAGCAGAGGTAAGGACTTAATGGTGGCAAGAACTGACTGGATCTATGAGACTATCCAGGACAACCAGACTGTGCTCAATGTTTGAGGTCATTACTACATCATTCATCACCTCTTAGAAAAGTCTGTACCGAAAACAAGTAATACATTTAGTAATTATTTAACCGGAATATAAAAGAAATGTGAAAGTATTTATAGATGGGGATTGATATCGCAAGAATTAGTTTATACTTAATATGAATCAGTTTGAGAATTTCTCTTTACTAATGAATAATGCTTAAGGTTCTTAGATGAGTGCCTACTTATCGACGCATTCCCTACAGAGGCTACCTTGGTGAACTGGAGGCCGGAATCAAGGCCCAACTAGGACCTGAAGAAGAGGTGCCCCTCCCCAATTGGGGTGGCTATCTGGTGCGCCCCAATCTTATAGAGTTCTGGCAGGGCCAAACGGATCGCCTGCACGATCGCATTTGTTTCAGACGCGGCGAAGGAGTGCAGACGGAGGTCGATGGCAAGCTGATCCATGCCGGAGAGGATGGTTGGATCTACGAAAGATTGGCGCCTTAGAAAGAGTAGCCACTAAATAATTAGGTTCCAAAATGCATTCGTTATGTCTTCCAAAGGGCTTAGAGGAAGAAGAATTGCATAGAATTGTTATTAGAAAAATGCAGTACCATTAGACTTTTGTGGCTTCCTGCTGACGCCCGTTTCCTTCGAGTTTGCATACCAGGGGAACGACGCTTCTGCAGATGTGGCGCTGCCCAAATCAAACTGACTGGAGTCATGCGATTTTACAGAACACAGATGATTGAAAATTTAATTTCTAATTAATAATGCTTAAAGCTCTTAAATGTTAGCCTATTTATTTTTAAAGAGAAATGCATTCAATTATCGCCCATTCAATTATGTGGAAACCCCTCGTTGCTAATGAAAATTTTCTTTCATTCAATTACGTGAAAATAATGCCCCCAAAAGGTCAGGAGGCGGTTGTTGGCTGTGGAAAAGTGAATGCATTTAATGGGCTGTCAATCCGAAGCCTTCGGAAATTGAATTAATAGTTAACGGAGAGAGCTTATGTCATTTCCGGACTGTTGCCAGATTCAATTTAAGCGAAAGTTCAGCGTGGGGTGTCCGTGTCCGTGTCCGTCTCTGCTGCTGGCGACTCAATTGCATTTAAAATGCATTAAAAACTCAGCTGGCAGTTTCCTAATTGGAGGATACGGACAAGAAGGCAAATATGGCTGCTTCATCTACTTGTTATGTGTTTATGTGTGTGTGAGCCACGCAAAAATGTAATAAAATAAATAGGGAACTGCAGTCAAGCGTAAAGAGTAATGCCCGCCGGGATATGTGAGCCGGTTGCCGGGAGAAACACACACAAACACACACACACACACATACACAGGTGAGGTGAGGGGGCGTCAGCGACAGCAGACAACAAATAGTGAAAGCCAAAGCGCAAGGCCGGAAAAGCACACACCCATCCACCCCACTGGGGCTGCCACTCAACAAATTTGCTTTTGCACTCTTTTGTAATTGTGGCCCATCTCACTGTCGGGCCACACTCCTCTTCATCCTCCCCCCCTCCCCGACATTTGTGTGCCTCTCATTTCATTTTTCGGCTTTCCTGTTTACTTTGTCCTGGTCTCCGCTTTGCTGCTCGCTTTCGCTCTCCAGCGTTTTGTTTTGCTCGGCCCATTTGCGTGGGTGTGTACTCTCTCTTCTCGCTACCCTCTCATTTCCTTGGCACACGAGCCTCTCTCACACGAATGTGGGTAACAGAGTGAAGAGCACAAAAACTTGTTGGCCAGGATAATGAATCTTGCTTTGACTGTTTTTCCTGCAGAGTTGCCAGCCTTTTGTGAAGTGAGAGACAAATAAAATGGGAGGAAAACAGAAATGGAAACAGATGGGTGGGAAAACATACAGATTGGTCATACAATTCTAAGGAAAATTATGGTAACATATGTAACAAAGAAGAAAAGATTTTCCGAAACAATACAAGAAGTCTTTTAAATAACAGAGAAGGTCACCAAAACTAATTGCCTAAAAACTAAAATTCCAATTAAATAAAAATCTTAAAAGTTAATCCCTCAGATTTGACACCCAAACTAGACCCAAATGCTATCTGAAACTGATTTTTCAGGCCACCTGACAACCCTATGTGGCCAACAAGGAGCCGCAGCGTGTGCCGTTTGGTTGGCGTTTTGGGGCCCAAGCTCTGTGCCACACTCGGCGGCAGCTGACAGTGAGGGTTGCGGTCTCGTACAGTACGCCGCGCGGCTCCGACTCATCCAGTCCAGGGCAGAGCACAGGCACGAGCACAGGCACAAGCACAAGCACAGGCTTCACCCGACACAACACACCAAGGAAAAGCGGATGGAGAAAGGGAAAACCCAACCAGAAAATAAAAATAGAAAAAGAAGAGCAGGAACAATAACTGCAGGCTTCTGGCGGCAGTGTGCTAGAGTCGAATATTTTTTATAAAGGGAGTTTGGCGGGGCCATGAATATATGCGGAATAATTAGGGGAAAATTTCAATTATTGTAAACGTAATCGTGAATATATTTGTATACTCGAACTCGTACTCGTACTCGTAAATGTGAAATCTGTGTAAATTGTGAGTGTTTTTTTTGTGTACGACAATTTTTTGCTAGACAATTTTCTATGTGGCGTTAAATGTATGGTGTTCTCGTGACTCGGACTCGTGTATTTATTGAATTGATTAACGTTTTTTCCAATTGAAACATTAGTTAGTGTTGCTTAAACAAATATATACATACATATATACATATAGATATATAGGTACTGGACGGTATATACATGTGTTTATGTGCAAGTATTTTTGCTAAATTTATTGATATTGAATGTATACACTTTTTGTGCTTCGCTTCGGCAAAGGACATTGATATAATATCAATTATTGTAATATCATAAGTCACTCTTGGACCAGAGTGTGACCCTTAAGCAACCGAACAAAGGGCATAGAAACACACACACACACGCACACGCAAGCACACAGAAGTGTGAAGAAGAAGAAGAAGTTATAGGAATCCTAGAGGTTGGGTGTCCATCCATTGTGTGTGTGTGTCCTGGTAACTTTTTACATAAGCACGGAAAGCCACTGGGGACTGCCACCTGCGGCTGCTGGTGCGTCCACTGTACGCAGGGTTTCCTTTTTTATTCAACGCTCTGCGTGTCCTGTGCTGTTCTGCGTGTCCTTGCAACGTGACAGTCGCCCAAAGGAAGCCGCCGCCATTGCCACCCATTGCCGCCTGAAAGTATGCAAGGGAATTTCACAAAGCCAAGCAGCTAAAAGGTAGACGTAAAAGTAAACGTAAACGTGAACGTGAATGTAAACGAAACCCGACAATGGCCCACTTAAAACTGGACACCCTCCACGTGGCCAGTCCCCGCAGCCCGAGGAGTGGACGCAGCCTCTCCTCAGCCAGTGGCAGGAGCAGTGGCTGCAGCTCCGGCAGCCTCTCGCCGGTGCCCATTATACCGATCATTTCGATTAGCCGGGATGGCGACGACACCGAGTCGGAGTCGGAAATTGAAACGGAGCCGGCACGCCTCTTCCAGCGTCGCCTGTCCACCAAGCGCAGCAATAATCTGGTGAGTATTGGAAGTGTTTCCTTTCCCACTGACAGGGTTTCCTCTGGCTGTTTCCCGCTGCTAGTGTTTCCTCTGTCAGGATTGCTTTCCTCTGCGAGTTTCCTTTGCACAGTCTGTTCGCTGGAAGTGTGCCTTGGGCAGGTTTTGGTCTGGCAGGGATTCTCCCGGCTGCGTGATCCTCTGGAAGTTTCTCCTCTCGAAGTTTTCCTCTCAAAGCCTTCCTTCCTGACAGTTGTTTCCCTCTGACATAGTACCTCTGGCAGCAGTGTTCCTGCGGCAGTTTTCAGACCCAATTTCCCGTTTGGCGCTGCACAGCCTGCACTTGGCCGCAGTGAAAAGAGTCCTCCATGGCTTTGTCAGCCATGCAGCGATGCAGCAGAGCGTCAGCTCTAAAGTTTCTGGAGCGGAAGTTGCATGCCACGCAAAAGAGTGCGGCGTGGCTAGCGGGCGGAGTGCGAAGGGGGAGGGACAGGGCGTTGCGTGTGTGCCAGAGGGCTTATGTTGCAAATGGCGCCAGTGCTGCCGGCAGTGGCGTTTGCCAAAGGTCAGAGGCGCAGTTCAAGAAGTTGCTGAATATTTTAATCCCGCACTTCAAGTGTCATCTGTCGCATAGATCAAGGGTCGTTCTAAGCTGCTCCTAAAATAATCATAATTTGCATCGAGCGTCAGACTTTCAGGCGCTTCCGCAGAATATCACCTCAAAAATAAGGGACACAGAAAGCACAAAAGAAAAGAAGGCCATTAAAGCATTCATATATTTTAATTAAATGTTGCCATAGTTGCCCGACGAATAAAAGAATGGAAGAAACTGAAAGGAAACCGAAGAAAAGCCCCTGAAAAACTCTGCAAAAATGCTGAAGCGAAGTGGAAGCCCGAGGAAAGCTTCAATTGAGTTCTTTATGGTTTTGGTGTCACTTTGAAGCGTTTGACGCACTTCCTCTCCCCTTCTCATTATCCCCATTGGACCCCGCGTCGTATGAATAATTTGTTCAGGGGCAAAAGTTCAAAACCCCGCCCCATATCCTTGGGTGGGGATTTTTCCCGCGTTGCTCTGGCCATTTGATGTTAATTATACGCATCGCTGCACCTTAGCCTTTGCAAAAAAAAGGAAAAGGATTTTGATTGTATTTTTAGTACAGCTGTTTGTTGTTGCCAAGTCCAGGCCGGCTCTTGACCTCTCCGGGGAATTCTCGAATGTATGAGGGCAAATAAATAAATTCCAGTAAATATTTTCCCTCACTTCTCGGTCGTTGGCAATTTGTGCGTGCTTTAAGTGCAGGCATTTATTATTTGTGATTTATTTCGTTTGACGGCTGAACAAAACACATTTGCCTGATTGTGACAGACAAGCAACATTCAAGTGTTCACCCTGTAGAGATGGCGGCGTGGCCCCCACACTCGTGTGTGTGTGTGTGTGGGGGTGCGGTTTACATATGTCAAACCGCAAAACAATAAGCAAAACGTTAAACAAAAGCTTCTTAGTGCTTGAACTGGATGGCAGGCGTTTTGGTTAGCGTAGCACACGAGACCGACAGAAGCGAGAGGGAAATACTCGTAGGACAATAGAGATGAAAAGGAGAAGATGAGAGAAAGCAGACAGGAAAACCTCAACAGTTGGCAGACAGTGCGGTTCATAACCACAGAAGCACTGAGAATATTTTCCTGGGAAATGCAAATATTACTAAAATTTAAATCTTTATTAAATATTTCCATGTAATGCGATAAAGCTGCTTCTATAATTGTTTTAATTGCCTACCCATTTCCATGCCAGTTCCCGCAGCCAGCCCTCAGATCTCGGCCATTTAAGCCCAACAATACCGTAGAAACGTACAGAATAAACAAAGCCAAAAGTCCTGGATCGCATTGTCTGTCGACTGGTTTTTGTTTGGACCCACTTTCGCAGACTTTTGCCGCAATATCCTCGAGACCCATTCACTCACTCACTCACTCACTCACTCTTTCCCTTGCCACGTGCCTGGTGAAAAAGAACTTTTGAATTATTTACGACTATTTACACAGACAATTGGCCAACTGTTTCTTGCTCGTCCTTGCTCCTCACGTGAGCCATCGAAGGATGTGCTCTCGTCTCCTCTCCTTCGTCCAACAGCTAATTTCTATAAACTTCAGGCACAAAATCAAATCAAAAAGTCAGAGAGAAGGCAGCACGATGTAGTGGATATTGGAGCAAGCAGAGCATAATCCTTGTACATAATGTAGCAAGAGAGAGAATAAAAGAAGGATAAGCTGAGGAAGGGAAAAAAAGCTAAAGGAAATCAAAGGAAAAGCAAACCCAATAAAAGGGTGTGGGAAATTTGAACGCTATATTTACGTTGCGTGACTGAGAGAGCAACCAGGAAGAGTCATATCCAATCTATGGACCCTGGACCGGTATTTTTTTTATTATTTATCTTGTATCTTTTTACCTCTAAAAAAAAGAGAGAGATGGTGGGAAAGGGACCGGTGGGTAATATTTAATCAAAATCAATACTCAGCTAACGAAAATTTCAAACTTGCTTATCATCATCTTTCCGTTTTCTGTCTTGTGACTGCCCTGATGAACGGACGCTGGCTTTGTCGGCTTTTGGCCAGGGCCACTTTGGCGTATACTTGATGTGTAGCCAGCCGCAGCACCAGCCCCAGCCCTATGGCCATGCACACAGAATGATTGATTGACGATGATTGATCTTGATATGATAGCACCGTAACTTTGATTTTTAGTCACAGTTTGAAAGGGGGAGGGCAGTCACTTTCCAATTGAATTTTCTTCTGCTCTTCTGTGCGGGTCATTCAACCTAAGGGCCAGCAGAATTTCTTAAGAATTTCTTTAGAATTTCTGCAGTAATTTTTAGGTACAATTAAGGTCAGAGTGGACCATTAAAGAGCTTTTAGCTGGCCACTCTTCCAAGTTGCGCAAACATTTCCGCTTTTGTCCGTCTTCGATTTTGCTGCACAAACAGAATGGAGAAAATGAAATCAAATGGAATTCTCTACAACTTGATTCGATGCAATTTCTTCAAAAGATTTTTCCATTATTATTTGACATTGAATTTTCTTTTAGCCCCCCAGGAAACGAGAGTGTCCGAGGGAGAGGCAGGCACAGAGAGAGAGGGAGCAAATTGCGCTTGATCCAGTGGAAATGAAACTTAAACGGATTGCAATTGTGCGCTTTTCAGCCAGCGGCATGGCATTCCCATTCCCCCCCCCCGTATATTGCCATCGATTCCTGATTTGCTCCAAACGCTAGCTGTCCGCCAAAGTTGACCAAGTCGCACAATTTGCTCAAATCAAAAGGTTTATTTGTCGTATAATTGGCCCAGATTATTGTCACTTTTGTCGCCTTCTGGCCCCGATGCTTATTTACACTTTTATATTTCGCTTTTTCCCGCACAACACTTTCCCACTTTCCCACTGTCCCATGGCATTGGCTTTTGTTCGCGACTCGCAAATAAGTGTGAATGGGGGAGAAAAATGTGGCTGTGGTCGAGTGTGATTGGCCTTTGTTTGCACAATTGATTGCTGGCCATATTGTTGCCCCACACAAATATATACACACACATCACTGAGCCAAGGATCCACAGAGCCACGTTTGGCCTTTGTTAGCCTGCAGCCAATTATGGTTGACATACAGCTGGAGATTGCAATTGACGGGGCACCACAGAGCCAACGGGACCGGTTTCAGGACCGTGTCCATGTCCATGTCTATGTCCAGGTCCAGGTCGAATGTCCCTTTGGGTCTGTGACATGCCATCGCCCTCATTATTATTGACTCTCTAGTGTGAAGTGCAGTGTCAGCGCCATCCAATGCCTAATTGCCAATGGTATAAACGTTTTTCCAACCAAGTGGAACCGTCTAATTCTACTCTGTTTAAATAACTGTATCAATTCTTTGTATTTTTTGTAGTCCGCCATCATTAAAGAGGGTTTCCTGCTGAAGCACACCTGGTCGTTTCAGCGCTGGCGACGTCGCTATTTTCGCTTGAAACGAAATAACTTGTTCTATGCCAAGGACGAGAAGGTAAGTTTTAAGATGAAATGAATGTAGGAATTATACAGAAATCCGAGTGGGGTGGAAATGGTACGCTGCTAATCAAAGCTCATCAAATGGCAACGTAAATGAGGGAAACAAGCCATCTGAAAACGCTGCGCATGACGATGCTGTTGTTCCAAGGGTTCCCATTGCACAGGTAACTCAATTGCCATGGCCAAAATTATAGAGAACCCAATAGCGGGATGTGTAGATGATAGGCCACGCCATAGAGGGCAATGAAGATTATAGACGGCTCTCTAGGAAAGCACAGATGATAGACCCCTCTTCAAAGGAAGCAGGGATAAAAGACCCCCCTATAGAGGGAAGCAGAGATGGAAAATCTCTTCAGGGGAAGCTGCCTTCCCTTCTCGCGATTCCACCGGAGATGATAAGTGCTTTTAATTTGCCATTTCCCGTTGATGAATGCCATGCTGGCTGCGTTCCAATGCAGTTTGATGGATGCCGGATCTATCTTTGGCTCACTCGTTGTGCCTTCTATCCTATGCTTCCTCTCCCTCTCCCCTCTCCCCTATGACCTTTAACATTTAACAGCTGCGGGCTGTACTTTTTCTCCATCAAATTGCCCCAAGAGCAAGAGCAAAAGCAAATTGCAGGATACAATTACCAAATGAAATTACCGCGCAACTTGAAAGCAAAACAATGAAAAGTTCACTGTGGCATCGAGAGAGGTAGCAAGGTAGCAAAGTAGCAGGGGGTTGGGGTTGGGGTTTGGGATGAGGATGAGGCTGAGGAGGGGAACAGGTGGGAAAAGGTAGAGTCAGGGCAGTAGACAGGTGAGACAGACAGACACTGAAATTGGTTTATTGCGTGCACTACCCGCTCTATGCCCGTCATAATGAATGCTTTTAAAATTCAGCCCCCGCATATAATGCCATCCTCTAATAGAATCAGAGTGTGGGAAAGCGAGTGGGGGCTACACTTTTGGGGGGCCCAAAGGTTATGGGGTTGATTGCAATGACTTTTGCTTTTAGTGACTCAATAAATCGAGGGGGAAATTCCGCGCGGCCGTTCGTTCAAGGCGGCTCTTGTTTCAGTGTCAAATTGATTCAATTGCGGGTTATGGCATGCTCCTGCTAGTGCTCGACCCCCATCATTAATTATATTAACGAGACTAATTGACCAGACAAATCAATAATTTGTGGTCAAAGCTAAAGTCGAGACTTCTTAAGCGAATTACGGTCTCCACCCAAGCCAATGCTCGAGCTCGACCTAAGCCTCTAATCCTTCAATACTTCGTTACCCAATCCCACAGTGAAGAGGCTTTCCAGTCGCTGCGAAACGCCACAACTGACGTCAGTGACGTTCATCATCAAAACATGCAACCCGCATATAAAATTCTCACAAATGCAATTATTTCGAAAAGTTTCGTAACAAACCGGGAGGCACTTGAGCGCTTCAGCGGCTTGGCTTTGAGGGGGGCCCATACAAATATTGCGTATACGTCATGTATGACTTGTATGTTTATACAATCTTCAGAGGTGTTGGGGTTGTGGTTGTTGGGGGAGGTGGGGTATGCAGGCTGCTGCGTCTTCGCTGACGCATTTCCATTATGCAACAGGACAGAAATAAATGCTGCTGCCTCCCACAGATCGTTTGACGCTTACAACCGCAGAGCAAAGCAGAACAGCGGTGGGCGCCAAAAGGTACAATGTTGCCATGACGATAGTCCCATTCCCACTGGCATTTCACGCCCCATGGAATCAAGGGACCTGCCATCACGGAACCTTCCAGTGTCAGTCATTTTGATTAAAAATTCCGTTTGATGCTCGATAAATAGACCTTAAGGTGGCTCTTTATTAAAAGGTTAATATCAGCGTTTAGACATTTACGTCCAAGGACTATGCCAGGGAGAGAACTCATTAACTGTAGGCACGAAATTTCAATTATAATTACGCATACGCCATGTTGCGCCCAAGTTGCTTAAACGGCTGGCAATTTGTTGCCTACGGCTGCTGCTACTGCTGCCTCCATAGTAAACTCTAATAAAAAGAAAGAAAATGGGGTGGGGGGGGAAAACAGCAGACGAGACGGGAAAACTACGAGTACGCGTGCCAGAAAAATACGCAAGGCGTGAGAAAACCAGCAAAAGGCCGAGGTCCAAGTTTTGGGCTCGGTTCTAAGTTGGGGCAAAAGAAAGGATAAGGCCTGCCTGCCCGCTAAAAAGGAAAGAATGACGACCGGTTATTTCAGGGGAGGAGCGGGGGACGGGATGGCTGTTGATGCTCATGTTGATGATGGTTGCTCTGCTCGTAAAAGCGCAAATTTTTGTTTGCATTGTTTTCATCGTAGTCTTCTCCTACTTTGTCGCTTTGTTTCTCTCTCTATCCCTCTCTACTACCACTTTTCTCTCCTTGTTTTGGCTTAAGCCGCTGCCGAAGGTTTTTTCGGTATTTTCTTCTTCTTTTGGCCCACTCGCACGCAACGTGGTGCCAGAGGGGTATGGCCAGGGAAATCCACCACAGTTGTAAAGTTGTAGGACTCGGCATCCGGCCATGTGCGCGCTGTCCATGCGAGAGTATGATGATGCTGTGTGGGTGGTTTGTTTTGAAACGTAAAAGCTTCGCTTCAGAGAGAGAGAGAGAGAGAGAGAGAGAGAGCGGTATAGAGCTTTTCCTTTCAGGGTTGTCAGGCTATTAGAAAAAGATGAAATAAACAGGGTAAATTTATAATATATGTTGGAGCATGAGTTATAATTCTACAAATGTGGTTATATTATTTTCTGTATCCTATATTTAAATTTTGTTCTGTTTTTAAAATTATATGTACAACATTATCTTCAATATATCCAATATTTTTTACAAATCTGCATCTGCATACTTGTATTAATATGGCTTTTTGTCTAGTGATATACATCTTTACGAAGTAATCCCAGTTTTCTAACAAACTTTCTCTCAGTGCAAGCGCACATCTTGTAGAAAAAGAAAGCTTTCTGTGCTAACCCCAGACCCAAAGCAGACCCCAATGCCGACCTCCGTCCCATCCCGTCCCCACACGCACCTGTAAATATTTGTATCCTTTCGGGGCGCATGGCTGTCGGCTGTCGGCCAGGAAGGCAGCCGCGGCAGCGGCAGCGGCTCAGTCTCCCCTCTGTCTGTCCCTCTGTTTCGTGGTGGATTTCCTCTTGGCGGCCAATAAAAGCGAGTGCCAGGCAGGACTCGAGCTCAGTTCAAACTCAACGAAGCAGTGTGCCACATCTCAGCGGCAAAAGCAACAGCAACAGCAGCAGCAGCATCCGCCAAAGAGGAGAGACACACCAAACAAACTCAAGCCAAATAATTAATAATTCATCAAAACTCAGAAATTCATCACAGTCAACAGAATAATTTAAACTTTAAGTGAGGCAATAGACAGCAGAGAAAACCCCCCAAAAAATATACCCTCAATTTATTTCGTTGTGAGGCGACGGCAAGTGGTGTTTTGCCCAAGCCTCAAGCTCCCAAGTTTTGAAAAGATGTGAATCCCCGAAATTCCCCGAAGGAAACGAAGGCATAAACTAAAGAAGCAACAGTGCCAGAACCATAAACTAAAAGCCTAAATCACCGCTAAATCAATATTCGGTTTGTGTGTGTGTGTTTTTGGGGTAAGTTTCGTACAGCTTTTATGCCTATTTCATTTTGAATAATCGTCGCTTTCTGCCGGCATAGCATTAGTGATTTGCTCAGGGCTTACCAAAAGTTTCCGTCGGCTTTCGGCATTAATGCTGGAACAAGCATATTTATTTCGGAGATTTGTAGGCTGGCCCTAAAACTTTTAATTGGCTAATTTAATTAATGTTCGCTAGTTGTGCGTCTTCCGAGCGTCGTCCTGATGGATGTCTGATTGAGACGCCCGTCATTAATTTAAACTTTTGGCGGCGGCAAGGCAGGCAGGCAGACATTGATGAATATATGCGAGTGCTCCTGCTACAGAAAATGG
Organism: Drosophila helvetica; assembly: GCA_963969585.1. Lineage (NCBI taxonomy): Eukaryota > Metazoa > Arthropoda > Insecta > Diptera > Drosophilidae > Drosophila > Drosophila helvetica. Next base: position 5,762,559 of record OZ018403.1, read on the forward strand.
GAAGCAGTTCTTAGCTGTTTGCCAGACACATTTACCTAAAGTCTTACTCGTACTCGTACTCTTATTCCTATAATGTTTCACATACAATTGACTTTGTCAGACACACAGCCACATACCCATTTAGCGAGAGAGGGAGAGAGAGAGAGAGAGCCGCATCAATTCAGCAACAGAGCAGTGACCTCTTGTGTGAGTCTGGGAGCAGTAGCAGTAGCAATAGCAGTGTCGGTGTCGGTGTCGGTGTCCGTGTCTGTCTGGTGGGGGTCTGGCAACTCCTCATTACCCAGGTCCTCTCCTTGTAATGGCCACAGTAGCACTTTCTGTCTAATTACTAGGGCACACACAGACACATCGGCCAATAGACACACACTCATATGATATCCAAACAATATACGTATGATGAGCATATGTGTAGTTGTTGAGGCCATGAAAAAAAGGCTGCTAAACAATCAGGCAAAGTGACTGTTATGCAAAGATAATTATACGCATATTTATGAACAGAATAGAGAGAGGGGCGGAACAGTGCAAGTTTAAATGGGGGAGAAGGCGGAACCAATGAAAACCATACGAGAATACGCCCTGAGCCGATAATGGACTGAACAGGACTTACATACCTGAAGGATGTTGTCCTCGTGCTGCTGCCTGTGGCAAAAATGGTTGCGTGCCTCGAATGCCATGCCATCAATGGCTATGTGCGTGTCCCCAGGAAGTTGGGCCCACACACGCACACACACAGTGTCACACCCGTGAAGAGGATGTTATCCTGCGGCCATGTGCAAATGTTTATTGTGCTCAGTGTGTTGAAAAATTTACATGGCACCTTCTTACCCATCCGCTCCAGTCAAGTACGAGGAGGACATTCTCCTCCTCCTCAGCTGCTGCTGCTGCTCCTGAAAGCATGTAATGTAACCGTTGGACAATGAGCACATTGCCATGTCGTTGTCCTCTTCGTGTCCTGTGGCCAGGTGTTTTGTCGGAGCAGATTAGATTCTCCTTTTCAGGCAGGACTTACGTGCATATGTGCTGACTTTCTCTCTCTCTCTCTGTCTCTCTCGCCGTGTTCCTTTGGGTTTTGGCTAATTTTTGTTGGGACTTGTGGAGCAGCAATAAAATTTGCCAAATCATTTTTGGATTTTATTGTTATCCCCGAGAGCATCAAGGGAAATGAAACATCCCGACAATCCCAGGAGAAATGTCCTGAAAGAATGGGCTCAAAGGCTGAGTTGGGGGATTTTATTTCCCGAAAGTAAAGCTTTGAAAAATTGATTAGGCTCCCAGTATTCATATGAATAAAACATCAAACTTCATGGCCTGATGCATGGAAAATTTATAATGATTTCAAACAACACGCTCTTGTTTCCACAAAATAATTCGAGAAATTGGATCGCTCCAGTGATGTGAAATGAGTTTATTTCTTGCAAAACATTTATCAACATTTATTCAATGCTAAACAATTAGCAAAAGTGTTATCTCAAAATACAATGTTACCTAAATATTTGATCAGCTCAAAATTGCGAATTCATGATGATATTTCTGGACATGCAATCACTGATGCATTACCCATTCAATCATATTATAATCATTGATTAGACGCATAATGTATATAAAACATTTATTCTATTCATTCAATGATTTTCAATTTTCCAGAAATAGCCAAGTAGAATAATCAGAAATTATTATTTGTCCTCTTGTTTCGGCGGCACATATCAGGACATAGTTCAATTATTCAATTTAATCAGCGGAAAATCATTCAAAAATTACAAATTCAATGGAAAATTCACACAAAAATACATTTTCCAATGAAAAATTGTACGAACATTTCCGAATGACGTCGGCAGGCATTGAGGGCGGACACATTTACCTTTTAGTATCCCTTTTTTTGGGGGGGGGGGGGGGGGATGGGCAGAGGCGATTAAGTTTTCATAAGCTGAAAAGCGGTGGATAGCTTGTTTTGCCTTGGCAGTCCGCACCGACTAAAGTGTGGCTCTAAAATTAGCCACAAAGGTCAAATGCATACATGGCATGCAATGGAGGTCAGAAACACACGTGGAGAGCTGTCAGGTCAGAAAACATGCACAAGGAATCCAAAGTTCAACTACAGATTTCTCTAACATTTTTCATTAATTTCCATGGTGATTATTGGAGAGCTCAATCCATGAGTAACTGCCGAAAATTGTTCTGTTCCGAATTGGTTTTCATGTGCAGCACACAGTGCGTATGAGCAATGTTTTCTCCCCTTGAACATTTAAATTAAATGTTGTGCATCCTTGGGCCACCAGCACTTCTGCAGTGGACTAAACGGACCGTAAATTCTACTAAATAAAACAGAGATTGCACAATTGTTGAGTACACTCTCCGTATATGCCCAATTTGCATATTATTTGCAACTGTTCTCTGGGGGGGGATACAGCATGGACCGGACCCTCACAGCTTTCAGCTGGCTAGTGCATAATTTGCAGGCTTAGTTTTTCGAGTAGGTTTTCCCTTCGGTTAATTTATGGACACCCGAAGTCAAACACAAATGAGGTCACACATGGGCTCTGGGCTACAAAGTCACGTGCCAAATACAGCACAAAAGAAGGGGAAACTTTTTAGGATTCGGTACTTTTCGGCAGAAAGGGCCAAATCAATATTCTGATGTGGGTCTGCCTGCAAATTTTGTGAAACAACGACAGCGGCCACATGTGATACTATTTTCACAAACTGCACAAACAGAGAGCTGAGCGGAGATTATGTATGCACGAAAATGCGACAATAAATTCAAATTAATTCCACTCAAGTGATTTTGAATAAACATTTACCTTCGGTTCTGTCTCCTGGTCTTGTTCTGACCTTTCAATTTTAGTTTCAATTGAAGAATATCGCACAATGGCTGCTCATAATCCAAGGCCAGGCATTAATGCAATATCTGATGCGAGAACTATGGCATGGCATTCAACAATTTTCAACTGTCACGCAGACTCAGGAGGGGAGAGCATTGCCAGTGCGTTGCTGTGAAAAGCTGCAGCCAAATGAAAAGTGTCAACCAGATGGAAGAGGATGTAGGCGCTGGGATTCCCAGAACCCTCACTGAATGCTGTACCAGTCCCAGTCCCAGTCCCATTCTCATTCCCATTCCCTTTGTTCGCATCTGGCATCCAACTGACGTGGATGTCAGTCTCGAATGATGGGTGCCAGTGGCGCCAGCTGGCGCTAGTTTAATCAACATGAATGTAGCGGTCCCTCTGCGCGTAGGAGGAGCTTCTCACATCCGCCCTCGTATGGCTCATGCTCGTATGCTTCTCCTGGGCCTACTCAGTTTGCATATGCCGTGGAGCTCTTTATTGGCTTTAATGACTGCATAAACATCGAGCCGCAGTGGCACTAGCACTGCTCCTCCCCCCATACAGCGTCCTGCACTTAATGAGCTTGTTCATTTGCTGCACGTGAACGGAATAAATGCCTTGGGAGTACATGTATTTCTATATTTCTTCCGTCGCTCAATGCTACGTGACAAGAAATGGGTGCTTTCACCGCCAAAAGATGATGATGATTTGACATGGAAGGTGGTGCCTTGTGTTCTTATCTAAATTTCATATTTGTCTTAGGTGGTTTTACAACTGAATTCTAGGGGAAATATGGTTGAAGAGGCAGTAGCTAGTGGCTGGTCGGGGAACACACATGAGGGGAGCTCAGTCCAAAGTCATGGCATGACCTTCTCCGTCTGTGTCAAATATGTTATTTTAATCAAAGGACCAACGTGAATTCAGGCGCAAATGAAACGAATCAGCAGTATAATACTCGTACTCGTACTCGTAGATGACGTGTCAGTGGCAGAACTTGTCGAATTAATGCGATCGCCATCAAATAAATAAATACAACACGAACATTGGACATTGGGACAATGGGACAATGGACACAAAGCAATTTAATGCCCCATTTGAAATATTACGCATACCACACGCTGTACCGTCAATGCCAACACAATGCCAGCGCACACATTCTCGTATATTGTCATAGAAATGATATTAATTCTTGGGCCTGGTCAATTGCCATGGCCTCTGGGCATGGTCCTTCCATTTCTCCTTCTCATTGCCTCACTTTTCTGGCCATCATAATAACTTAGGAGGCTTAGCTGTCATTTATGTCGTCAACATCTGCGTCTGAGGCCTCTCGCTAAATGCCTCAGGTCGCCTAATCTCCTGTTTGTATGCAGGCCGCAAGACCAACTTGGGGAAAACTTTGCCATTTCCTGAAACAGGATACACAGTCCCTCAGGAACGAACGAGAGTGGGAGTTGGAGTTTCTGGTGGGGGGGATAAGCAGCTATCTCTAGAGAGTAACCTGATAGAATTTCCCATAGAAAATGTGCTATTATTTATGCATTAACAATCGATTATCAATTGCTTTTAGTGACTAATCGTTCAAAAACTGTGCTTCATATGCTAATTTAAGACAGGGAATCAGCGACTCATTTTCCATTTTAATTTCATCAAATTTATGCAACACGTTAGCGGTGAATCTTCGAGCTTGGCTGCGTCTTAAGCCAGCAGCTTTCAGAGTATATAAATTTATTTAAATGAAATGCATACGACGGTGACACCGCAGAATGTGCCAGAAGAACGAGGACGCCAGCGCTGATGACATGGAAGAGGAGGAGGAGCAGGAGTCTACGGCGGCTCCCCCTCACGAAGGGGGAGAAAAAGTCGATGGGGATGCCGCGTTCCGCATGCCTCAGGCCTCAAGGGTGCATTAAGCTAACAAGCGTACTAAATGTAGTACAAAACGTGGCCACAGAGCCGCCGTGACGTTGATGTTGAAGTGTTGCCAACACTCCAGGCCCGCGTGTATTAATATATATGTGTGTAGGAGGGGGAAGAGTGCTCGGGAAAATTGCTGAGGAAAACCTTATGCAATATAACCGATGCCACAAAATAAATTGAAGCCAACTGCGGTCATACCGTAACCCATGCGCTCATTAGTTGCCTTCCAACTAGCGGAAAATTCATTTGTTCTACTCAAGTATCAAGCGCATCATTCACTGCAATTAGAAGACTAGAAGCCACGAGCGCCAGGGGCCAACTGGAGCCACCGCGGCAAAGGCCATCGGAGAGGATGCTCCAGGCCAAGCGCTTGCCAAAGGCCAACAAGCGGGTGGGGAGAATGTAAGAGAATCGTCTACCTGGGCCGCCAGGTTTCCAAACTGAAATGAAAATGTTCTCGCAGCCACCGCAAAAGCCGCAGCCCCCAAATGCACTTTCTGAAATGCGAGACTTCCGGCGCCGTGTGGCCCCACGTTACTTTCAAGGTTGCTTTGGGCAGTATAGAAGGTGTTCTATTAACATTTCCGTCGGAGCCAGGCGGCTTCAACATTCCCATTACCAATCAGATTTTGAGTTATGTTCGACAAAATTGACATTTCACCTTAATTAATGGCCAGCGGGAAACTAGCAGGCAGAGCCATAGCCAGAAGGTGGCAGCTCAATCATCGGTGTCGCTCTGGTGCTGGTTGCTGGTTGCTGGTCACGGGGCTGCTGCCACTTCCCATCCGAGGTCATTGTCTTTTGTGCGGGTCTCAAATTTATTGTAGCGCATTAATTCGCTGTCCACCAATCCCAGGCACCCAGAGAGCCGCCCAGAGCCCGCAGCGGATAAGAATCCACCTAAATGGAAAGCAATTAGGGCCAGCGAATCTTTTGTTGTCTGAGAACCATTCCATATTTGATTCATTTGGAAGCCAAAGGGTTAAGTCGGCCGCATGAATATTTAATTGATGGCCAGAACGATGCCCACGGTCGGAAAAGGTGCCGGGAATTGTTCTCAAATAATTTCTATCCCCCAAAAAACATTCCCAGACAATTCAATTCAATGAGAGACGGAGGGAGAGAAAGCAAGAGCTGGTACAGCCTCGGGCCACAAGGGTAATAGCTCATCTGTAAAAGGATATTACTTTAAAAGGGTCCGTCTTATTTTAGATATTTCTTTTTGTTAAATTAATGTACAAGTATCATAATTATTTGTACACTTCTGCTTGGCCCAGAACCCTCTTTGAAATATTCTATAAAAAATGAAAAACTTTCCCCCAAATTTTAAATAATGCAAAACGGCATACATTTACTTTGGCCGAAAACCCAACAAGATGGAAAGGTTGAAACAACTTGCTTACCCATCATTTGGCTTGGGTACCGTCGGGCACTCGTGCGGCAACAAAATGCTTAGGCACAGAAACTTTTCAGCCAAAGACAATTTCCACAGGCCTCTTTCCAGCAAAGAAAAGTTCGCATTCAGCCACCAAAAAGGTAATGAAAGAAATGGGGATACAACAAAGGCGACTTTTCCCTTTTTTTTCCAAGAGGAAAGCAATAGGAATGGGCAATCCTTTGTGTGACATTTGTTGGGAGACTGTTGGGGATTCGTGATAGCCGCATGACACGAGGCGTGAGAGAGCTGAAATTTCCGGCCAGAGCGTTGCCAAGGAAATTTCCTTTCTAGCCTGTGAAATAAATGATTTAGTGAGTGACACTTGAGACCAGCATTCGGCCTTCATCTTTCGGTGCGATTCGAGTCGCTCGGTTCGGTAATGCGTCAATTATACGCCATTTAGTGCAATCGACTTGTGGACTAGATTCAATTTATAAATTGTATTAACGAAAGACGAGACCAGACGCTGGCAAACTTTTTGATTGAGCTTCGAGTCGCCCGTAAATCAATCAAAATCCTGTCAACGACATCCAATGAACTGGAGTTCAGTTTGAAATTTCATCGGCCCCCAATTAATTTGATAAATTTTGCTGGGCATCGTTTTCGAAACTGAATTTAGCAAGTAATTCTCGTCCAGATTCAAACGAAAAGCACAATTTGTGGCTCCCACTGTCTGCATTTGTGGGAAACAACTTTTGAAACACTCTGGAAAAAACTAAAAATAAACTCATTTTGGTTGCGATGCCATGGAAAAACTGTTTTCAGCCTGGAAGATGCAGCTAGGATTTTAATTTAAGCTTGTCCATAAAACAAGCACAAAATAAAAAATAAATAGATAAACCGAGCTTAGCCAAAGTTGTGCGACGCACACCACACAAAAGTTTCTGCTGCCAAAATATATTCAGAAAATGAGGCAAGTTATCATTAACACCTCGCTGATCCTGCCACAGAGCCTCCCACTCCCTCTCCCACTCTAGAACGCTCTTTAAAATGGTAAATGGTAAATGGCAAATGGCTGTGGGTGGAATGGACCGACGGACCCATAAAGGTGTTGGCAGTCGCTCAGGGGCGCGTGATTCCCAAATTGATGTGCGGCACACTCTCTCTGGTTACGTGGCATCAACATTCATGCGAGGATTTACGCTTAAAATATAAATCTTTGAACGGCATTAAGGAGATGCGTGCTCGTTGGCGGGTTTTTGGCCATTACACTGGGAGGAAGAAATCCTAAGTCTACCGAAAGGCATCTACCTAATTTATGAAAGGAAAATGATTGGTGTAAATCAGTGAACATTGATTTAAGATGGGAGAAAATTTATTTTCTGATGTTGGCTCAGCATTAAGAAATGTGTAAATATGTCTCAGAACTCCCAGAAGTTCAATTTTTTCCTCAGTGTAGCTGTACCTTCGGTTTCATGCTCCTTTTCGTGATGATTTCGATTTTGATTATGATTTTGTTTACCGTCCTCCCTGCCATTATACACCCTATTTTATGTGTCTGCTTTTAAGTGTTTTGCGCTTTAATGTCCCCTAAAGTTGACCAAATTATTGGCTTGCAAAACACTATCGTTTATTGAAAAAGTTCCCAGCATACAGAGAAAAGTTCATCCGTTTTTAGCCCGAGAGCATCATTTACTACTATTTCGCATGCTGTCAAAAAGTTGGAGGGCCTCGTGCACGGTCCTTGCTAAAACTTTGCCCACTTGTCTGGCGAATAATTTATTTGAGTACACAGAGCAGCATATCATTTTTACTGTCTGCAAACTATGCATGTTTTGCATTAAGTGAAAGTGGAAGAGAAAAAACTGTCAACGTAAATGTTTAATTTATAATGTGCTATCGTGGCACGGCACAGTCTGCAGGGCACAAAAAACAAGTTCTAGCTTTTTTTTCGGTGACAAATTAATGCACATTTATTAGAATGAAAGACTGCAGACTGTCCAAGAGGGAGACGAGTGTCCGAGAGGATAAGCCTCATGCAGGGAGGACATGGTCCAAGCGGATAAGGCATAGAGAGACTGGATTGACTGTCCATGTGGATAGGCAACATTTAGGCAGAATACTGCCAAGAGACCCACACTGGACACACAGAAAAAAAAAAACGTTGGCTCGTTGTCGGGCCGACGGATCTTGGCCGGAAACATTTTTGGTTTTTATCAAGCCCCCAGTCCCTGGGTCTCTTTTTTCTCTCTCTCTCTCTCTCTGTGTGTGTGTGTGTGTGTGTGAAGGAAAACATCATTTTATCAAACCCGAAACGAGGTCATGTGGGTTTTTCGGCGTCAGTACCAGAATCGGGGCCAAATACCAAACCCCCAGAAGCCCAGGAAAAATGTTGTATTTCCCTCTGTAACTCCCTCTCTCATTTATTCAGTGATTTTTTCGTGAAACATAAAATGAAACTCATAAATTATGTTGCATAAATCACGGCACAGCGGTTATGTTCCAGCCTTCTGTATGTTTTTTTGTGGTGGGGAAGGGGGGGTGTGGAATGTTATATGGAAAATACGTGAACACCAAATGTGAAGGGAATACCTCCAGAAATCAATTAGCAAATTAATTAATTTGCCGCCTTTTTCCAATAAAAAAAACTTTCATTAACGTTTATTTGTTTGTAGTTGACACTCGCTTTAAATACTCGTAGTATTTATTTGCATTTTCATGTTTTATTGAATACTTTTGAGAAATATCATAATGGAAGCATCAGAGCATTTTATTGCATTTCAAGAGCCGACAAAAAATCAATTGAAAATCACACAAGCTACACAAAAACACAAATGGTAGCTTAAATATCTTCTTTTTCTGGTGGCTGCCTGCTGGCTGGCATGGCACTACTTGAGTGTTATTTATGCAGCATTTTATCCCAAAACTGAAGAGCCAAAAGTTGAATGTACTACAATGGTCCTTATAGACCTCTCGAATGCGAATGCAAATGGATGGAAAACATATCTGCGGTCGGGCAGAGGATAAACCAATAAATTACAATAAAAAAAGAATCCCTTTCTTTTCTTCTTGGCTGCTGTTTTTTTCCTATATATATTCATCAGCATTAAATTGTGACAATGTGTTTTGCGGGGCGTATACTTAACGTGTGTGACTGTCATTAATGCCTGCATTTGAGCTACAATACCGCCACTTACCGAATCGAATCGGAATGGCCTCCAAAAAGATATTCGCTGATGCCGCCCCTTGCTATTAATCACAATTATTGTCAGCCAGTCGGTATTGTCGCTTGCCGCTTGTCGGTGGAGGTGCAGGAGCAGGAGCAGCTCCTATGTTCCGCCATCTGTGGTCCTGAATCAGGTCACAGCAGTTGTTCCGCCGCCGCCGCCGCCGTCTCGTTCCGTGAGCCCCGTGACAAATTGCTCTCTGGCTCTCAAAGTAGGTTACACAGCTGGCACTGTGCCCTGTACAGGTCCCTCTGTCCCGCACACCCCAGCCAGAGCCCAGTAGCACAACTAAATGCTTCTAATTGCTGGCTGGGCTTGGGGCTTTGTTAAAAAAAAAAAAAAGCGGATGCAATGGGGAAAATGTTCACTTCGCAATGAGTGGGTCACATGTAATTGCTTGTGCGGAGGATATGGGAGGCGTGAATCGTGTAGACTGGAACACCCTAGAAGGAAAATGGTCTCCAATCTAGAATATATCCCTCCCAATCGAATAAATAATATTTTATATAGTTTAAAAGAAAATTTCAATCGTTTTTCTACTTCCATCTTTCTTATATTTTATTTTCTGGTATCATTTCTCTCAGTGTATCCTCAGTAGAACAATCAATAATATATGGCCACTGGAAGCCCATATTTTGATTACAAATTCCACAATTTCTAATCCCAAATATTCAGTTTACCCCAAGGCTTAAGCCCTGGCTCTGATTTATGTCTCATGTTCTCCATTAAAATAGAATTTAAAATAGGTCTTGAGATGGCACCAGCGGCCATGCTTTATTTAGAATATTGTAAAATTTAAATCAAGGGTAGCCCCAAAAAGGGAAGGTGGTATGTGGCAGGGACCAGCTATTTGCAAGGACATTAACATTTTGCGAGTATTTAAATGCGAGAAGCCTCCTACGGCAGAGCACAGCAGGAGATGGCTGGGCTGCCGATGTTATGGCACATTAATAACTAGAATTTGAATCGAGGTCTGGGGAGGGATCTGGGGGAGTGGATGGGAGGGCATGGGAGTGAATGGGTGTGGTGTATTTGAGTATTTTTGGGGGTGCGGCCACCAAGTTATGCCATTAAAATGTCAAAATTTTCAAGCTGCTCCACTCCGACACGCCAAATGAAACATGGCACGCCCCGCAGACACCTACTACACGACACCGCCTCCGCCCCACAAAAACAGAAAATCCCAACCCCCAGAAAATGTTCCTTGAAGGGTAGCCAAAAGCCATTTAATACAAATTATACCCCGCCATCATTGCAATACCAATGGGATGGGGCCGAGAGAAGGAAGGAGAAGCCCATGGCCCTGTCCCATTTGGGAATCCGCCAGGCATACTGTTTCCACCATTTGTCTTGCAGAAAACTTTTCTCTCGAGTGGAAAAATGCAAAAAGGACTTTGTAAAAGTCACAGTGCAAATGCCTTTAATGTTTGCCTTGTTTCCAGCCGACTGAAAATAGTTGAAATGCAATTGCGAGCAAAACTTTCCCGGATGTGACATTTCGAAAGGAACAACTTTATCGAGAGAGAGAGAGAGAAAAGAGAACTCTCGGTGGAAAGGCAGGAAGTACGGAAGTTTTATGGAAAGGAGGTGGCAATGCGTGGGCCACCCATCAATCTGAAATCAATGTGGAAATGAGATTGCCTTGGGATTTTTCAACCAACTTTCTTGAAGTTTTTCCACTGATTTTGTTCGACTTAAAGTTTGAGTAACCTGCACAAATCTCTACCGAAAATGGTGTTCAATTAGCTGGGGGTTTAACGAGTCAGCAGTTTCTCAGTCTCGAAATATACTAAATTCTAATGACTGCCAGATCTTTTCTTCCCATTAAGTGATTTGGCGTGCAAAAAATGGCCAAGAGCACCCCCTCTTCTCCCATCCCAACCAAGACGAAAGTAAGGCCAAGAAATTGATATGAATAGCCTCCAACAACAAAAAACTTTTCTGCAAGCTGTACACAAACCGAAGGAAAAGCAAAAGCAAAAGAAATGAGTAAATAAGCAAGAAAAGGAAAAGTATTTTGTGCGCCAGGTGGCAGAGACCCAAAAAAATCCTTGAAAGTGCGCAAATTAATGATTATTTGAGGCAGTTTTTCTCCAACAAAAATCTCGGCTTAATGCAATCAAAGTTGGGTTAATGCCAGGGGACCAGAAGCCGATAACACAGAAAATTAGCAATTTGCCCTAATGTGATGTCTGTGATTGACCCCAGACGAAGGCAGACAAAAAACACAAAACGGGTCTACGTCTCCCTAAATTCCCCAATGTGTGTTGAGTTTTTCCACTCAAAAAATGCTGTGGCCTTCTTCCAGTTTACTTTTATAATTATTTTATTGATTTTCCACACTCGAATATAATCAAATGTAAAAAACAAACATACACACAGCAGAACAGAACAGAGCAGAACAGAACAAATATTTCTTTTCGTTTTTGGGGCTTTTAATGAGATCCCGGGAAGGAAAGAGCTTGTGACGCTTGTGCCGGCGGCAGGGCCTAAGATTTGTGATATCCATTCTGGCGGAAAATGTCTGGGACTCACTTAATTTAACAAGTGCGGAAAAGCGGAGCAAACAGGAAAACGAGGAGACTGCTGAGAGCAGACACAGATATTGGAGAGTGGAAAGAAATAAGGAAAGAAAGAAAGATTAGTCGAAGATTGAGATACACTTGGAAGTTAGTTTTCAAAAGAGCGGGAAACCATTATACCTATAATCATCTATTGAATTCAAGGTATTGTATTCCTCTACATTATTGAGGAAAAGTTCACTGCAAAATCCCAGAATTCTTAGTGTATTAAACCGGCCAACTAAACCTAAATTTCGAAATGGCGGCCTGGCCAACAATTTGAGTTCTGAAAGTACTCGAAGTCCTTGCTGATTTTTAACGATTGCTGCCCTGACAGCCAACGCTGAGGGAAGGAGCACATCCTTCAGACGCGAATATGGTGGGTAATTTCCCCATCATTTCCTGTGCACGTACATAAATATACATTGTACGTCTACATCATCATCTGTGTGCAAGTGCTTGCTGGGTTTACTGGTTTGCTTATGTATAAGTTTAATTATTGTAATGCGCACTCTGGTGGATTAAGCTGCTCCCTCCAGCTACAGCAGCATACATATGTCTGTGCGAGTTCATATCCACTCAGGGGTTTTGAGTGATGGCTGTGTTTTCAATCAATTATACGCCAAAGCTACTTATTATGGATTTGTGGCAGGAATTAGGGTTGCTCCCCATTCAATGGGGAGAGCGCAGAAACATAACAGAACCCTGAATACCTGAAATACCTCGAAATGTAGATGGAATTTCAAGTACTTAGGTGTCATAATAAGTCTAGAGTCTCGCAATGTGCCACTGACGTATCCGCAAAAACAGCACAACACCCAGGAAGTCCACACAGAGCCACAGAGTGCTGTCTTCCCATGAATAAATTATGCCAAGGCTGAGCACACAGATATGTATGAAAAACGGAAAAACAGAAAAACAGAAAAGCGGAACAGACAGAGATACCTGTGTTCTTGAGATACTTGTACATGGATGGCAGACATGCAGCAGGTTGACATACAAATGCCATTAAAGTGGAGGTCGGCACACACGGCGTATGCGCAATATTAAATTGATTTTTTTTAACCTCACTTAAAGTTTTCTGCTTTCCCAAATAGTACTCAAAAATTAATTGGTGTGGGAATTGAGGCAAATAAAATGAATAACAGATAGGTACGAAAATAAAAACTTGTTTGCTTACCTTCGAGCAAATAATTTTCTGTGTTTCTGTGGAGGGTTTCGCCTGTTACCCTGGGGTCCGCAAACAAAATCAAACTTTTTGAATCACTCGAGTCAAAAGAAAACCAATTTTCGACATGTTCAAAAACTACTTGAGTATACGGAAAACCTTGAAATAGGGCTTGGGCTCGGGCTCGGGCTCGCCCTGCCCTCTCGGCCTTTGGGTGGATTTTGTTTTCGGTTCTGGCCATTGGGTTCTGAGTTTCTGTATTGGCATTGCCTTGTTCTCTGGCCTCCCATTGTCACATTTCTATTATGTGTTTGGGTCCGTCGACAAAAGCAGTTGTTGCTGGCTTTTGTTGCCTCGTAAATATCCATTTATCTGCAGGCCTCTCCAACGCTGGCCTGTGTATGTGCGTGAAACATTTTAATTTCCTAAAGGACCTGCAAGGCATGATGCCACCACCATGCTCTGCATACATGTCCAGGGCGAAAAAAGAAAAACAAGGCCGTCAGAGAGTCTGAGTTCTGAGCCACATCAAAATAGCCGACGGCCGGCTTTCAGCATTCCATTAAGTCGGAAGACAGAACGGAAGATATATACATATTTTTCTCTTCTCAGGGCTTGGCTCTGTGCCAACAGCAGAAACAGAGACATAGACAGAAAGAGAGAGAGAGAGGGAAAGATCTAAGCAAAGGAAAAGAAAAACAAACGAGTTTTTTGCTTCAAATTAAAAACAATATTTTTATTATGTGCCAAAAGGGTTGGTCGGCCTTTGACTGCTGCCGCAAAATGTATATAATTTCTAATCTAAATATTTTTCATATATTTTTACAGTGCGATGTTTTCGATGAGATCGACCTATCGGACTTGTGTTATTTTGAGTGTGGAATTAAGAACGTAAATCATAGTTTTCAGGTAAGTGAGAAGTACCGATGGCGACTTGAGCATTAAATATTCCCTAAAAATAATTCAACAATGCACAGCCATAAAAATGTAATGCGAAAAGTTGGCGAACATTTTTGGCCTTGCGTAAATATTTCATTTGGCTTTAGGTGCCTCGGCCTAATTAGTTTGGCAATTTATTCGGCCCACCTGTTTCACTTCACGTTATTAGCTATTAATTTGGCAAACTTCTACTTACATTTGCCTGCCGACCTTCGTCTGCCTCTGTTCCAGAGAGTGTGAAAAGTAGGAAAAGTAACTAAAACAAAAGGAAACGCTGCTGTCAAAGCCGAAGGATACTTGTATAGAAGCAAAAGCATCAGCCATTTCCTGTTTGTCATCCTGCCTCCTTCAGGAAAGGTTTTCTTCTCTATTTCTTTACAAACGATATCAATATAGCCACAAAAAAGGGGGAAACCCCGAAAAGCCAAGGCGGAAAAACAAAAGAAATCGAAGCAAAATTCATGCCAAATTAGCATAAGTAGGAAAACTCCTGGTACGGACAGAGTCTGGTGCTCGTATGCCAAATATATTTATTTAAATTTTGTGCCTTTTTCTGCTTTTCACACGAATGCGCAACATTTGATGCGAAAAATTAGGGCATTTGTGTGTGTGTGTGTGTGTGTGTGAGGAGAGATCTTGGGGAAATGGAATGCTTAGCCGCCGAGTGGGAGTTTCCGTTGCGTGAACCTGGCTACTAATAAAAATCCTTATATATATCTTATATCTCTTTATAATATAAATAATAAATTTGCCGAGTCGAGCGTATACGCGTGCTCAGGAAATTGCCAAAAGGTTTTCTGTTGCTCTTTCTGATTTTTCCCCCATTCTTCGGGGAAAATGTTATTAGCTATAGGCGACGCCCATCATTGTTTTTTATTGTCTTTTATCTGCTGCTCCCAACTCTGCAAAGCCTTTGGGGAATTGGTTGAGGTGGTATCTAAGGGAAGGAACTTCTTTTTGAGGGATTCTCTTAAAGCCCGAAAAACTCTTTCTGTCTGCGCGCTGCTTAAAGTTTTATAAGGAATTTCCCCTTTCAGTTTGGTGCTGCTTAAAGTTTTATCGAGGGAAAAAAACCCACAACAATGGCTGGCAAGAGAGGTTATTTTTTCATTCAATTTTCATGCACAAGGACCATCCACACAAGGCTGAAGAGTGCGAGTATCCTGTCAATGGCCATGCCTGTCAGCAGCAATAAACCGCAGCAAACATGAAAGTCTATGCCGTATGTCGTTGCAGTCGTCAAAGTTACTAAAATATAACAGGAAATAAACCACTAGCAAAGCCTTCAATCAAAATGTATATAAAAGAAATAAACTTGATAGAAAAACCCCGCTTTCCATTGCAAAAACGAATCAAAAATAGCATTTATACACAGTGGAGGTGGAGTGCAAATAGATGACATTTTAGACACTCCTTTCGCGTTCGAAAGCCGTTTAAACTTTGTGTCAGACATTTAAGAGCGCACGTAAGCGGCAACTTACCTGCTGGCTGCCACGTGCCACAAACTTTTGCACGCAGCCACATAGAGACACGACAACCATAAGAGGTTTGTCGAGCGGTAAGCGCATTGTTAACAATCCCTTTCCGAATGCGGCTTAAGCCTCAAGACGATTCTCGATTTGCTTCGCGGTAGTACTTACTTGGCAATGGCAATGGCAATGGCAGCGGCAGCGGTACAGACATGTTGTTTACAGATTGCATTAGGATTGGCGTACATGGCTATAAAACGGCGTGTAACGTGGCGTATACGCATTGTTAGAATTCCTCTGAGTAGTTCCCTTAGAGCCCTGCTGAGTAAATCTAAGAGTAGAAGTCGCTCAAAATCCACTTTTCATTTGCATTTGCATTTCCATTTAATTTATACATTTTACAATAGATTCTTTCATTTTGTAAAACTTTTCATTCATGCCCTTTCATTCGTCAATCCTTGGGAAAATATTGCTCGTAAGAAAAGTCAAAAGGCTCAGATGATTCATTTTCTTGTGGTATTGTCTGGCCTTTGAATGGAAATACACATTATAATGACCGACTTGTTAGTGTGCAAAACAATACAATTGTTTCCGTTTAACAACTAGGTTTTAATGAGCTAATCGGCTTGGGGGCAGAGCAGCCGCCGTCCTTGATGTCTAAGTGCATTTCTGGTTTACTCTAATTAGGTTCCTAATTAACTCAAATTACTGGCACCTTCAGAGAGAGGTCGCTTACGTGGGTTGGTGAACTATTTGCATATCGAAGGCAGAGGGCGAGGCAGAGGGCTGTAACAAAGAACATTCTTGAACGGTAGTAATAATTTACGAACTCCACTTAACGAACAATTTTCAAGTGCTTGCTCCGTTCTTGTTCTTGTTGCCTGGAATTTGTAATAGCAATCAAGTTGATTGATTGCCTTCACCACGAACACATCGAAGCAGCCAGCCTCTTCGACATCAATTATGCAAAAAGGCTGTGGAGGCCCCACTCTCATTTTCATTTCAGGCGCAACACACTGCGTATACGCAATGCCAACTGCTTCGCCCCGAAACATTACTCGTTCTCTTTGCAAATTACGCAGCATTCTCGTCTCTGCTCTGCCCATCCACGAAACTTAATTGATTTCCAGAGCCAGAAAGCCAGAGAGTCAGCAAAAGTTATGGCCACAGTCGCAAATATTTCCATAATTGAATGGTGGATTTCCATCCTTGTTTCTTGTTTGACAAACATCAACTTTGGATTCAACAATTTTAGATCAGACTTCCACTGATTGCCGGGGTAGGGGGGAGTGTGAAAAGTTTTGAATGCTCTACCAAGAATACATGGCATTTGCTTTGTCAATTATTGTTTGTTAGGCTTCGGATCTAATTAAGGGTCTGCCGAATGTGTCTTTGCTGCTGCGATGATGTGGCTTTTATGGATGGATTGGCTTACAAAGATTTAGGAGACCTTTCTGTGGAACAAGCATAATTAATTAATGATTGTGTGTTGTCATATGTTTCCAATTTAATTTCAATTTCAAAGCTTCATATATCGTAAACTTTTTTCATTCATATTCCGAGAAACCTGTTCAAAGGGAAACACAAAAGAAAAACATACAAAGCCAAGCATTGGATTATTAGTTTTTCCTTTTGTTCCTTCTCAGCAGTTGGAATATGTATACAAATTTGGAAACAATCACGAAGACCTGTGTGAGTGTGCCAGGTAATTGTAACACACAACTCTCCTACCCAGTCCTCTGACCTAAGGTCTGCCGAAGGCGGTCCTGTCCCCTCACATACACACACACACACACATGTCCTTGAACTTTGAAATTTGCCTCAACACAGAGAGAGAGAGAAAAAAACTCATAACATTTTAGCCATATAAATGTTTCGCGGCAGACAGAAAAAAATAAAAATAAAAAACCCGGGGTGGAAAAAAGTTGCCAAACAACGAAGCCAAGGGAAATGTGTTGATAGTCTTTGGTAAAGTACTTAACTTTAGTCGAGCTTATGTGTTCCTGTTCCTGGCATTTCCTTGTTGGCCAATTCCTGGAAGCCTCTGAATAGACGATAGGAGGGTCTTCAAATCCGACAAAACGTTTTGTATGAGCTCTCGCTCATAGAACATTAATTGAAATTACTTTCGAGTGCTTTTCGTTCCATCAATTAAAAATCATTAGACTTGCAAATAAGAGATGACTATGAGAAGAAATAAAGTCAATTTGAAAAGCAATTAGCGAAGTGTTTCTCCTATTCTTTGAGTTTGAAAAGTTAGAGCTGTGCATATATTTTTTATCTCTAATTATGTACGTTCTCAACCTGAAAGAGTACCAATTGCACAAGAAGCTACTGTACAAAGAGTCTAAGAAGGAGCTGCAACTATTTCCCAGCATAAAACATTCCAAGTTCTGGGAAAATAGAATGCTACACTTTTAAAAGGTTAACAACTATTTCTTAGACCAAAAACAATACAAATTGGAACAAAAACCAAATGATTCAAAAGCCTTCCAAGTATTTTTCCACCTGAAAAACTTGCAATTGTCCTTAAAGACAACTATTTTTCGTACAAAAACCAACAACTTTGCTGCTGAGAAAATTCAACACACATAGAATTTTTAAAGAACTTTGGTAAAAGTTGCACGAAAATTTCCATAGTATATGAAAACTTTGGTCAAACAGCCGAAGGCCTTTTTCCACCAAGGCGGCTATTAAAATTTCAAAAGTAATTTGAAAATTTCTTTTCCTTCGACTCTGCGGTGATAATGAAAAAATAAGCAGGGGAACGTGTGTCTGTCTCTCGGGGGGTTTACCAAGAAATAAGCCAAGGAATGTACATAAATATATATGTATATATATATACAGATATGTATGAGTATACGTACAAACAGAAGACGTGTTTCTGGCAGAGACATGAAAACGGTTCTGATGTGCTCGCTGGGGGACAATGCGGCGTATGCGTAATTTGGCTGCTGTTGCTTCTTCTTGGCTTCTGCCTGTTCTGTTGCTCCTTGTCATGAATATTTTGGTGGGCGCCACTTCGGTGTTTGGGCCTAATGAATTCTGGCATATGTCGCCTTAGGTTTGAAGTGGCACAGTGGTGCACAGTTTGCCCTTAAAAGTACTTTAAAACTGTACGTTTCCACCTTGAAAAATTCTTATCAAATATTCAGGTAGGTTCCAAGGATGTGCGTCAGCTTCTTCACACTTAAGTCCTTTAAGGAAATGTTCAAGTTCGTCTAAGAAATATTTACCCAAAGCTGAAGAACTTCCAAGAAAGGGTTTTCCGTATAGCACCTCAAAAATTTCAAGACGAACTCCTTCACTTCTTGCTGAAGAGGCTTCGGCTTCACCTTTCATTTGAGTATCAGCCAGGACTCTTACTTCTAGCCATTGCCTTACACGATAATCCCGACCACTGTGCGTGTGTCTTAGGGGTTTGGTTTCTGTTTGTTTATGTGATTGGAGAGCGCGACCTGCTGAGCCTTCGAGATGAGGCTGCGGCTTGTGTCTATAGCCCTAGGCGATTTACGATTACACATACAAACCGAAAATGTAATGCGCTTATTTTGGGTGACACATGCAAAATACAGCTATCCAACAAAAAGAGCTTAATGGCTGATATTGACAGTTGGAAAACTCCAAACTGGCATCCCGTGAACAATTGTTTGAAGTCTGATTTAATGTGAATTAGTTCTACTGTTTAAACACACAATTAACAATTAATCGCTCAAAAGTTGTAAGCCTTTCCATTTGAATGGCACTCGTTGCGCTTGCCTGAACATCAATTTGCATGTGCAGGAGGTCATAAATTATTTTATTGATTGGAATATTGGAGCACGTATATTTTCCCTCATAAAACGTTGGCCAGAAGTGGAATCTAGAGACCTGCATTGTGTGTCGCCCCCATTCTCATAACAGTTAGCAACAGCTGTCGTTGCCAGTTTTATATTGTGTTCCGTGCCCTGTTTTTACGGGCACTCTCTACCATTTTCCTTCTTTTTTTGTCGTTTGCAAATGGAGACCCGCGGCGGCGATGACGATGCCATTGGAGCAGCACCACACACATGTTAGGAAAAGCGCAAAATTGCAACCAGACACCGTTGCCGAATGGGTCAACACAGAGGACTAAAACTCGGTGGGGCGCACACAAACGAGAATTTATTAGCCCGCAGATTGGTTTCCGACGCCGATAGTTGATGTTCCCAGGTGCCAGACATGGCATAAAAAGTGTGAGAGCACCATCAATGAAATATGAAAATGTGATTAAAAGTGGCTGTCAGCGAAAGGAGACTTTATCCTTTCAATAAGAAATTCCCAAAGGGAATTGTTGTTTAATTTAAATTCAATTACAGCCGCGGCATCCACTGAATGGAACCGACATTTCAACAAGAATAAACCTCAAATGGCCCCAAAATAAATCGGAAATGAAATGCAGCTGCAGTTCGAATAAATTTTCCAGTTTTCCTGTGGCAAACGGAGAGGATACGTGCGGGCTTGGGTAATTGGCGGCAGACTGACAAACGAACCGAACGCGCCGGATTTACGCTTAAAAGCAATTCCATGTTGCAAATGTCAAAGTCAGTGAGTGAGAGGAGGGTGTTCCGTGCCCGGGTCCGGGCCCGAGCCCGAGACCGAGCCCAGGCAACATCCCAGGCCCAAGGCACGTGCATTGGGAATCACTTAACCATTGCACATTAGACTAATTGAAAAAACAGGAAAAACGACACTGGAGACACGGGAGACACAGGAGACGGGCAGAGGCAGAGGTCGTTAAAGGGCCACAGCCAGGCCATGAGGTTCGATGGGTGATGGCGTTGCGGCTGTGGTTGCACGTTAATTGCAACATTGAATATGCAAGCAGGCGGGCGGTGGCTACAGAACGGACCCATCCGACCGTGCCAGACCACTTTTGATTGCAAATTCCAGGAGCAATATGGATGGAAAATGGCGGATGGAGGAGCCCCCAAAAGCCCTAACTCAGACTCGCTGAGAGTCGCTGTGTATTTCATGCGCTTAAAATGCAATTAGTGTTGTGGTTATGCCTCAACTTGAGGTTGGCGGTCGAGGTTGCTTCTGGGCCCAAGCCCGATTTATTGATGAAAATATGAAAGCCTTAAAGCTATAGAAAGATGCATCCGGCTTGAGACCACTTCTGCTTCTGCTTGAGGTTCTGGTTCTGGTTCTGGCTTGTGGCCAAGTCTTGTCGCCACTTTGGCCCCCAAGTCGATTGGCCCGGAGAGCTCACTTTGCTGTCACAACAGAGACCGACATTGTGCGGTTTATGACATGAAGGTGGGCCAATTGCACTGTCTCCCTCTATCTCTTCTCCACTCAGGACCACTCTCGACTCAGTGATGTGGTCGGTTGTCGTGTCACAGCTCCTGGCATTGGCATGTCAACCGGTCATTGTCAGAGCTCTTGGTTAAGTCAACTGCAGTTGGCACTGGAATATTCTGTGGAGCCATGGAATGTGTGTTGTGTCTCTCCAAAGAGCACATCCTCTAAATGTTTAATGTGTTTGTCTCTGTCTCAAAACAAAAAAAAAAAAAGAAAACAGGAGAGAAAACCTAATTACGAAATCTAATTAAAACGGAATTTAATGGATGTGGAAAACACACACAGTCATAAGTTAACCGCGTCTAGACAGGAGCCCGGCAGTCCATTAAGTCAATAAAATACCTTATTATCCAACAAACTTGACCGCAAAATGCGATAACTATGCAGGGAAAAAACGGTGGGAAAAACACGCAGGAAAATAATGAAAATATCGCTGTTGTGGATGGTATGCAAGGATGTGGCCATCGGAAGGATATGTGCGTCATACATTCAGGGCAGAGAACAACCCCATCATAATCCGCTAAGGTAACCAACGGCGGCCTAAGCCCCGCCCCCGCCGAAGGTCGAAGGCTGGATATATTAATTATGCTTGCAAGCCTTGTGTGCAGTGGGTGGGGTGGGGTGAAGGTGGGGTGGGGCTGTGGTTATGGTTATGTTATGGACTCTTGAACGGGCTTATACAGCGGTTTGTCCTACTTAGGGGCTTGGCACTGCCTTGGCCCTGGAATTCGCTTAGGTCTCCGGACTCTCGGCTGTCTGCGCATTATTAGCATATTAATGAGGCCTCCTTCTCTGAAACTACACTAATAAACCCTCATTTGATTACACAACTAATAAGCTGGCCCCGTCTAAGGTTTCCTCCATGTGTGGTATGCGTGGTATGTGTGGTTTATGTACATTACGAGTACGAGTACTCGGTAGGCATTGCATTCCAGTTTCAGTTACGGGTTAAGTGCAAATTAGTATTGTTCAATATTTGACTTGACTTTGAAGTTGCTGCCAAAAAAAGGACTTCTGTTCTACAACTCCTCTAATCCTTTCTCATATTTCTTTAATAGATTCTTCTCCACTATGTTCTCGAGTATATATTACTTCCATTTCTAACCTCTGCTCTATAACTATTTACTGGCTCATTTCTCGTCTGATATATTCGATTTATATCCATTCACATCGTCATTTTCATCTTTGCATTCCATTCTCTATATCATCTTTCATCCTACACATACTCTTACTTCTCTTGATCCATCTACCGATCCAGTCTTCGATCCCATCTTAGGTTTAAGTCTCTGTTGGATCATCTGTCCCATCGCAAGTCGAAGCCATTTCCCAACCGCACTCTCTAATCCCCATGTCCTCTTACAGATAATCACACCCACTCGCTCTCTGGTGCTCTGCGCCGAATCCAGACGCGAAATGGAGGACTGGCTGGGCTCTCTGAAGACGGCCACGGCCCCGCAGCGTCCGCGTGGCGACAGCTTCCTGATCGAACAGCATGACATCCTGTCGAACCACCATCACTGGTATGCCACCTCGCATGCGCGACCCACCTACTGCAATGTCTGCCGGGATGCCCTCTCCGGAGTCACATCCCACGGCCTCAGCTGTGAGGTGTGCAAGTGCAAGGTGCACAAGCGATGTGCGGCCAAGTCCATTGCCAACTGCAAGTGGACAACGCTGGCGAGTGTCGGAAAGGACATCATTGAGCAGGCGGATGGCATCATCATGCCGCATCAGTGGATGGAGGGGAATCTGCCGGTGTCCGCCGTGTGTGCCGTTTGCAAGAAGACATGCGGCTCGGTGTTGCGACTGCAGGATTGGAGGTGCCTCTGGTGCCGGGCCACATGCCATGTGGCCTGTCGACCACAGATGGCGGTGGCCTGTCCCATTGGGCCGGCCAAGCTATCCGTGGTCCCGCCGACCAGTGTGCATTCAATCAGCACCGATGATGCCTGGGATGTGGCCAGCCCCAGGGGCAACTTCTCGCCCCTCCTGGTCTTCGTCAACTCCAAGTCCGGCGACAATCAGGGCGTGAAGTTCCTGCGACGCTTCAAGCAGCTCCTGAACCCCGCCCAGGTCTTCGATCTGATCTCCACGGGCCCCAGTCTTGGATTGCGACTCTTCAGGCATTTCGAAATGTTTCGCATTCTGGTCTGCTCGGGCGACGGTTCCGTGGGCTGGGTCCTAAGCGAGATCGATCGGTTTAACATGCATGTGAGTCTTCAAGGGAAATCCCAAGGAAATCCTCTCTCCAAAAGCTTATCCTTAAACTGTTCTCTGTAGAAACAATGCCAGGTGGCTGTAATGCCCCTGGGAACGGGCAACGATCTGGCCAGAGTCTTGGGCTGGGGCTCCAGCTGCGATGATGACACCCACTTGCCGCAGATTCTGGAGCGCTATGAATCTGCAAGCACCAAAATGCTGGATCGCTGGAGCATCATGGTCTTTGAGAAGGCCATTGCAGTCCCAAAGATTCCCAAGATGTCGATCACCACCGAACAGGAGGCCATGCTCACTGGGATGGTGACCTCGGCGAATCACCATCTGCGCTTCATTGTGGAGACGAACGATACCCAGACGCTGATCACCTCGACCCGGAACCTTTGCGACACCGTCGACGACCTGGTGGCCCGCATCTCCGAGCATCACAAGGAGGACGAGCAGTTGAGCGTCAAGTGCGATATCCTGAAGCAGAAGTTGAACATGCTCCTGGATGCCCTGCAGGAGGAGGAGATGGGGGCCCACAGTGGCGATGATTTGATAGCAACGATCAGGAGTCTTATAGCGCGAAGTATCTCATCCGCACCGGGAGCCAATCCATCCTTACTGTAAGTACATTTTATTCGGTTTCTTCTATCTATCTCCAACTTCTCGAATTTGCTCTCAAGTAACCCAAACATATCAATCGAAAAGACCGAAAAGGATCAAATCAACTCCAAGGAGCGTCGCAACAGTCGCTCACTGCGATCCAGCGAGAAGGAGGCCCTCCAATGCCGGGCAAACAGCGTGAAGCGAGCCATCTACAATGTGGTGGAGCATTCAGAGCCAGGACGACCCAAGCGCTACCAGCGCAAGCTCTCGATCACGCCCTTCGAGGCCCTCAAGCTGCCAACCAACACATCTGGCGACTCAACGCCGTGCGGCTCCCCCTTGCCCATAATACCACCCATCAATATCATATCCCCCACGATGGAGACCTCTCGCCTGACCTGCATCTCCCCGCTGCCGGACACCCGTCGTGATTCGGTGGATGAGAGCTTTTTCAACAGCATCAATCTGCCGGCTCCACGGCAGTTCGCGGACAGTCGCAGGAGTTCTGGGGTCGATGTTATCCAAGAGATCGAGGAGGGAGCCAACGGGGAGACGGTCTATCGCATGGGCCGCATGTCGCTCAGTGGCGGGGCGAACATTGACGATTCTGGCAATCGTCTGTCACCCAGCAGCGATGGAGGCGACAACACGCCCACCGACCGCAAGGTGGACTTCTTGAGAGTGCCCATAATGACTGGCGAACCTCTGGTGGATCCCTTGTCCGACTACCGCCCCGTGGAGGTGTTTGAGCGCACCTATTACATGACCCGGGAGATGGACAACGCCAAAGACAAGGAGAAGGAGAAGCTCTTGAGTCAGGAGAGCAGTATGTTGGATGTGGAAAAGGAGGACAACATGCTCACCGAGAAGCAGGCTCTGGTACACACTTGCAATCTGAAGGTACCCGGCATTGTCGTAACCCCCAACTCCCAAAACGTATACTCAAGCGCAAGTCTAACAATCATTGATACCGATACCGCACAAACCACCACAGTACGTTTGCCATCTTCCAGAGGAATGCCTTTCGCATCATTGCATTGATATTCATTCCTGATTATCCCCAACTGTTTTCCAGGATCAATCCTCTTCCGACGAGATGGCCGGTGAGGCCAGCGATGTGCTTTCGGCCATTAGCAATGAGGAGTGCAGCGTGGCCTCGGAGATATTCGACAAGCAAGACGCTGGCCAGACTTTGGGCGATATTATACAGGTAACAAATAGCTGGCATCGTGAAGGACACACATCTCCAACATCCTTTGGCTTACCCCCACAGAATCTCGATGCCAGCAACTTTACGCACATCGATTCGCCCGAAACCAGCGATGAAACGGAGGCCATGCCCGGCGAGAGTATTATGGATGACATCAGCTCCGTGCTGGGCCACGACATAACCTATGCCCTGCAGGACACCATTACCGATGACACCACCACCCTCTGCTCGGAGCATGTGGGTCCCCCGAAGCCGCCGCGCAAGAAGTCCCTGAGTGCTTTGACCCACACTCCGTCGCATCCCAGGAGACGCAACTCCTCGCCGCCCAGGATGGCCCGGCTCGCCCGGATGGATAGCGATGATAATCCCCAACAGTTTGGGTTCGAGAACATTGTCTTCGAGATAGACAATCGATGCGACGATCAGAAGATGAGGGAACCGCCGCGCTACTGCAGCCTGGCGCAGTTCGTGGAAGGTAACGATATAGCGCGTCAGAGCTTCAAGGTATGTCCTAGATCCTAGCTGGGGGTTTGAAATTGTAGCCTTTAATTGTATATAGTATAAGGAGTGCCTATTACATATATATATATAGAGCTGTTATATGGTGTTATCGGAAGTACTCAGACATGGCCACTTATGGTAAAATCTTTGTTGCTCTCCGTTTGCTTCTTTTTTCTTCGAAACTTTTTCTTTTTGTTCGTGTGTAATCGAAACGAAACTTGCCTCAAATCAAACTCTAAACAATCCTGCAAAAACCACCACCAACATATAAATCCTGTGCCTCCTGTGCTACTATCCTCGATCGACTACTCTACTACTCTCTGAAAAACGAAAAAGCGTCCCAAAAAGCGCACTTCACTGAAAAAACCGAATCCAACTACAACCAATGAACAATCCTCCAATCAACAGCAGCTAATGCAAGAACGGAGCAACGAAGGCACCGAACCAGCCAACGATAAGGAAGACGCCGGAGATGTTGCAGCCAACATCCAGCAAGTGCCAACGAATGTGCCCTGCCGTGTGGCAATGCCTGCGAGCGAGGACGAATTGTCCACGCAAACGGCGATTAAAATAGAAATACACGATGTTGACAGCTCGACAGCTGTGCGCAATTTGACCAGCAACATGAAATCGACATCGCCCACGAAGAAATCGGGCCATGGACAAGATGTAAAGCGCATTACTTTTGATGAGTCGTGTAAGAAAGAATCCTTTGATGATGTAAATCCCAACTATCCACAGATAAGTGTTGTTGTCAGACCGCCGACACCGTTGCGCGGCGACTGCATCAAGCCCGTTGCCGTTGCCACGCTGTCAGCCGCCTCTGCCGGTGGCAGTGGCGGTGGCGGGGCCATGACCATGGCCATGACCACTGGCCTGCTCGGCGTTCGCGCCATGAATGCCTCGGAGATCCGTCGGCATTCGAGTCATGCGCCCAGCAGCCTGGCTGTCCGTGAATTCGACAAGGACAAAGATCGCCGGCACTCCGGCTTCAATCCCAATCAATTGACATTGGATCCGGAGCATGCGCGCTTCCTCAGCAGCTCCCCAGCGGCCAGTCGCCGGATAAGCTGTGGCAGCCTCTTCAAGGTAAGTCTCCCCCCCATTGTCCCCATCCTCGAAACCACCCCGCCCCGAAACCACCCCGCCCTGCAAAGTACCCCACATATTTGACTTACATTGGCACTGCATCGTCGGCAAAGCGCGGCAAAGCAAAACAAGTTTTGAAGTATGTGAATCGATGGTTGTGTCAGGCGAGAGCAATTGGTGTCAAGTGCAGAGTGCAGTTCTCATACAGCCACACACTATAACAACAACAACAACTACAACAACAACCACAGCGACTGTAGGTAAATTGTACTTATAAGTAAACGAAAACCACCACCAGACAACCACCCCACCAGCCACAAGAGAGATTTCTGTGATTATATCTGCTGGACCTCCAATTCAATGATTCATCACAACAGGTTTTTAGTTTTGGATATTACACGTGTTTTGTTCTCCGTTTTTTTTGGGTTTTGGCTACAACATTTTGTGCGATCGAAAGGCAGAATCAATATTCATATATTTACTCGAAAAGAACCATAAAAAGTCGATCAGAGGAATATCTACTCGTTAGAAGAACCTCTTCTTCTAGTCCAGCAAAATTCTGAATTAATTTAATATACAAGATGTTCCCATCGGAAGCCACTTTTTAATCGCACGAAATGTATCTCCAAGGACCGTTTAATATGATTTGCCACATTACTTCTGATTTAGCCACCGTTACCACGTTTAAGTTCCTCGTAAAATTATGAACCACAACAAAATTAAAACCGAAAAAAAACATCCATGTATATGTTATACAAAAAAGCACAAACAAAACAATTGGTACGTATTTCAAAATTATGTAAAAACTATATAAACTTATGATTTGAATATACCTAACCTTCGAACCACACACAGTCCACATAATGTACTATATGCATATAAACACGAAACAATTTTAAAAGCAACACCATACTAAATGCATTTTCTTAGAAGAGAAACCAAAAGGTTGCCGCGAAACGGGGCTATGGATTGTTCAGAGTTCGGTTCTTTGTGGTCGCCGAACCAGACATTCGCCTGGCCACACTGGCGCTTATCAGGCCGCTCATACCTCTGGTAAGCCCAGTCCCACAGCCGGGTAGAAGGGATCTCCCACATTTGATCCTCAATCGTTTCTTCGTTTCTGCGTTCCTTCGTTCGTTCGATGTGTAAATCCCCCCAGCAAATGCCGCAAAAATACCGAATCTATAAGACTAATCGAATGACCCAAAGCTTCGGTGCAACCGAGTTGTGAAAGCCCCTTACAAAAATGCATCTAAATGTACAATTGTCCGTTTATTTAAGGCCTAACTTTTTTCTTAGCTATCAGTACTGGTATTTTTTGTAAAGGGCAATCGAAAAATGTGAAAATCCTCTGTACAAAGCGTCTGTTCCAGTTCCAGTTCCGTTCCAGTTTCCTCAGCACCTGCGACTGTTTCGCTTTTGAGTAGTGTTGCAAAGTAACCAATAAGTAAACAAACTCTGTTAACCAACACTTAAACTAAGAAACCAAACAAACCGACAAAACATGTAGCTTCTGCTTACCCGCTACCTATCCAACCTACAGCTATGATTTCGTTTGACCTCATGATTTATTTATTTCGTTTCAAGTAGTGCGCTATGACCTGTAAAACGCTCTGTCCTCTGTCTCTGTTACTCACTCTCTGTCGCTCTCCTCTCTCTCTCTCTCTCTCTCTCTCTCAAAAAAGTACTTACCAACAACCCTGCGAACAGTAATTGCAAGTCACACAACACTGGCACACTCACCCATCAATCACAATCACAATCACAGCCACCAAACAGAGTTTTCACACTCGATCACATCCACATGTTTCTTTGTATCGTAGTTAGTGCTGACTTTCCAGTTGCTCTTTGACACGTACTCGATACTTCGCTCTGCAGCGAGTCCCCCATCTAATCGATGCCTCTCTCTTGCAGCCGAACGAAGCTCTTCCCAATCTGCAGACCCTCAAGGGCTCCAAATCGAGCCTGTTCATGGGCTCCACACTGTTCGGCTTCGATCACTTTGCAGCTGGCGATAAGGACGATAAAGCTGGCAAGGACAAAGAGAAGACTCCCACCGAGGAGACAGCTCGAAAGTTACCCATCATCAATCCGTTGGTTCGACTGCCCAATTGGCCAAGTAAGGATATCCCAGGCTATCTCTCTCCCTAAAGCGCAGATTATTAATTTGTTTATTCATCTCCTCTTTAGATCTCGCTAATGGCGGTGGCTTCATCTCCAAATGTCTCCTGGCCAATGCCGACACTTTGTGTGCCGCCGTCAGCCCATTGATGGATCCGGATGAGACCCTCCTGGCCGGCTACCATGAGAAGTGCGTAATGAACAATTACTTTGGAATTGGTATCGATGCCAAGATCTCACTGGATTTCCACAACAAGCGCGAGGAGCATCCAGAGAAGTGCCGTTCCCGTGCTCGTAATTACATGTGGTACGGGGTCCTTGGCTCCAAGCAGCTGCTCCAGAAGACCTGCAAGAATCTCGAGCAACGAGTGCAGCTAGAGTGCGACGGACAAAGGATTCCCCTGCCAGAGCTGCAGGGTATTGTTATATTAAACATTCCCAGCTTCATGGGTGGCACCAATTTCTGGGGCAACACCAAGAAGGACGACATCTTCCTGAGTCCCAGTTTCGATGATCGTGTGCTCGAGGTTGTCGCTGTCTTTGGGTCGGTCCAAATGGCCGCCTCTCGGCTGATTAACCTGCAGCACCATCGCATTGCCCAGTGCCAAAGCGTACAGATCAACATACTGGGCGACGAGGAGATACCCATTCAGGTGGACGGCGAGGCATGGCTACAGCCACCCGGCATGATCCGCATCCTGCACAAGAATCGGGTGCAGATGCTCTGTCGCAATCGGAGTCTGGAGCTCTCCCTGAAGAGCTGGCAGGAGAAGCAGCGTCAGCATAGCATCTCAATACAGAGGGATGCCTCCTCCACCGCCTCCGAGCACGCAGTGTCCACGGATGAGGTGATCTCCGAGCGGGAGTGCTATGTCCTCCTCAATTTCATCGAGGCTGTTAGCTCTCTGGTCAAGTGGGTCAAGTTCTTGATCATCTCCCATCCCGCACTCCAACATGATCTCTATTGCGTGGCCTGTCGTGCCAGCGAGGCTTTGGAGAGCATTCATCCTCAGGGGAAACTCCTCGAGGGTCCCTCTCTTCGCACCAAATTGGTGGAGGTGATTGATTCCTCACGTCAGCTGTATGACGATGCTTGTACCTTGCTCCGGGATCGTGGACATAGTCTGATCCTAAGGGAAGACCTGGAGACGAAGCTGAGCGCAGCTCTGGCCAACATGGAGATGGAGTTGAAGAAGTGCTCGGTGCAGAAGTGCATTGATGGCAAGCTACGGGCATACTTCAATGTTCTGGCGCCCAACGAGGAGGTGCGTTCGGACAGAAACTCATTCGATTATATTCTTAATTGTAATCTATTATTTATGATCCTCCAGCCCGATGGTCGTCGCAAGTCCAGACCCTTCTGGGTGCGCCTACGCTCTGGATCCACAGCTGGACAGCAGCAGTTCAAGTCCCCCATCAACAATACCCGCGAGGCGGCCAACAATTGGAGTGTCAACGAGGTGGTCACTTGGTTGGAGACCATGCAGCTATCCGAGTATGTGGATAGCTTCCTGAAGAACGATATTCGCGGCAAGGAGCTGCTCACTCTGGGTCGTCGTGATCTCAAGGATCTGGGGGTGGTCAAAGTGGGTCATGTCAAGCGCATACTCCAGGCCATCAAGGATCTCAGTGAGAATTAGAAATTGCATTACGTATAACGAATGGTTCCTGTTGTTAAGAGAGTTAAGGATACGAGTAGTGAAGGTGAACAACCGGCTAGTACAAAGAAAAACAGTCTTCGAAACGTGCTCTTAGAGTTGAAAGAGAGAAGAGATATGATATGATATGATATGATATGATATGATATGATATGATATGATATGATATGTATATGGATAGCTATATGTAGAAGAGAGTGTATAGAGAGTGTACAGGGAGTGTTTGCAGAGTGGATAGGAATGTTAATTTTTTTAGAGGGGACAACCAATGCATACAACAATCATTAATTTATAGGCTAGCTTAGCTAATGTCATGGGTATGCGGGAACCAGAGCGGGAAACGAATGAAAACGACGATAACGATAAGAAAGACGATAAACGTAAACATTAACGATACCGTTTACCGTTTGGCGTTTACATGCTTGGGCATAGCTGAAGAATTCTTCAAAAATTACTTTTTGAAAGAGACTTGTAAAAATGTTCTGCTCTTAGATATTTAAGATACCCCCGATGGAAAAAAAAATGGTGTACTTTTGATGTTTTATGTGTACTTATGTCAAATTCAAGGATTACTCAACAAATAATTGGCAGTTAAACGAATTTAAACGTAGTGGCACATGCAAATATTCAACAACAACCAAGCAGTTAGCTTTTAAGTGTTTAGAAATTCAGCCCCAAAACCTAATCGAAATAGAT
Source organism: Drosophila helvetica (assembly GCA_963969585.1). Classification (NCBI taxonomy): domain Eukaryota; kingdom Metazoa; phylum Arthropoda; class Insecta; order Diptera; family Drosophilidae; genus Drosophila; species Drosophila helvetica. Next base: position 5,793,445 of record OZ018403.1, read on the forward strand.
GAACCCACAGATACTCCAAGCACTTACCTTTTAATCAAAATCCCAAATAAACCTTATCAAGAAATCCCCAGATAATCCTCTAACCTTATGACGAAGACACAAGTATGATTCTAAATTTAAAAGCAATTTAAATTTTACCAATGCGAAATCCAAAGAAAAGCATTCCCAACAAAAAACCAATCTCAACGTTATAAAAAATATAGATACTTATACATATACTTGTACTTGTACCTATATATATGTAGTTATCGGAAACTAAATTTAAATGTTTACCCCCTACTGATGCTAACCTTATGGGCATATACGAGAACCATTACTCTCGTAGAAGCTGCAACAAAGAAAAGTCTGTTAAAAGTGTCATTTTTTGTGGTAACCGAAAGCAACTCTAACTTTTTTTATTTAAATGAATTTAGTTGTTAAGTCCAGCAACGTTTTTTCAAGCATAAGTTTAGGTAAGAACCCCCCTGGGCGGGGTCACATTCCCTGGTGCCGGATGCCAGGGAAACCCCCCGCTAAAAACAAATTCATTTTTGGTACTATATACAAAGATATGGTATAGAAATTTAGCTAGCATTGGGAACACGGAATTGGGTGTTCGGAAAAACCTTTTTGGTATACCTTTTAATTGTTTAATTTTAAGTGAAACTAAAGAAACCAACACAACTTTTATCAAACAAGAGGAAACGTTTAATTGTTAAGAACAAAATTGTGCTAAATATTTTTATAAGTCACCCCCTTTTCGATTTTAGCCATTACGTTAAACACTTTCTCTTCCCAAAATATACTACATAATACATATATAGCTGCATAATGAGTAGGTTTTAGGTAATCCACAGATCTACATGTCCCCCTGTTGCTGCTCTTCAAAGGCTTGCTCAAATGCCTCCCATTGAGTGAGTGTTTGAAATGGCAAAGCCCCAACATCCTTCCTCAAAGATAGTGTATGTATAACAAATCACTTGAGAGACGTCTATAATATTATATTTTTTGATATATAAGTATAAATGAGCCCAGACCAACTCGATTGATTTGTTGTAATCCCAGAAGGAATCCTTGTTCTATTTTTCTGTCCCCAATGTGCACCACTAGCAATGCCCATGATTTCTGACACATATTTGTGAAACTATTTACGCTTACGATTAATCTAAATAAATCAGAAATCAATTTCAAAGCCTAAACTAAAATTAAAATCAATGACTATAATAAAACAAACAATTGATATAATACAACAAATTAACGTAAAATAAAACTAAAAATTAAAGAGTAAAAAACAAATGAAAAACACATTTAAAACATTTTTTCGACACATGTATTTTCGAGCAAACTTTAAGAAACTTAAAAAAAGAATTAAATGCAATCATAATACAATTAAAAATAGTTATAATTTATATATTCTCAAGTATATATGTACATATATCTGATCGGCTATTAGTATTTTCTGAATACAAAAACTTATTATTTACACCCATTATCGAACTCTAATCATTTCTCCTTAAATATTCTTTCAAAATACTGTGATAACAGCTTTCTATATTCCTGTAACAAAACAAACAAAGAAATGAAAAAAAAAAATTAAAAAAACGTAAAAAACCTAATATAATAATTTATAAAGTGCAATAATAACTGAACCCAAAGTCTTATAGTTCGTCTACAATCAGTAAAATTAGGTAATGCCTATGTAAACCATTTACCAGCAATAAGTGTTTAACAAAGTGTCTAATTAATTAATGGAAATTCAAATTTAAGAACCCGAAAACGCAAAAAAAAACCCCCAAGCAAATGTCTAAAGCTGTCTCTATGCAAAAATATTTACAGTCCCAGATAACAGAAAAACACCGATGATATTGTAAAATTAAAAGCTAATCAGATAAATACAAATATTTCCTACCCACAATAATACAGCAATTATAATAGAGAATATTTTCTTGAAGAAAAACTTAATACCGGCAATAATAAAAACCAAAACACAACAAAAATGTAGCTGTTTTATTTTAGAGTTGGAGCAGCTTTGAGGATAAGTATTAATATAAATTATTTAAAGAGAATCTTCGCCTCTCGTCCTATCTGCCAAATCTGGAACTGGCACTATCAATCCAGCTGCAGACTATATTTTTTCCCCTTAAAAAAAAACATTTTGTAAAACGTTTATATGGATTTTTCATTTATTTGATTCATACAATTTTTATAATCAGTTTTACCATCACTTGTTTTCTTTTGGGTTGGTTTTTGCTTTTCTTTTATTATATATGTTTTCTATTATATGATTCTGTTACTTCTTCGTCCAAGTACATATATAATTATATTATGTCGTGTTATTTAGCATTTCTATCAAGGCTATTTGGTGTGCCTTTGTTTTATGACAATTTCAGAAAAAATCATCAATCGGTTTTGCATTTTTTATTAATGTTATATAATGGGCTTTGGTTTTGTTTTTTTTTTTTTATTTAAAATTTGAGGCGCATCGAGGCGTGAAAGTCAAATGTAGTCCTCATTTTGGGGGAAACGGAAATAGACTTATTTGTGACCCTCAATATAAGTAGTTCTAAAAATGTATATTGGTTTTTGAAGAAGCCTTTTTTGTGGTGCGCCTTTGGTATCGGTTTTGTAGTGGGTATACTTTGTTAAAGTTTTAGTGTTTTATTATTTCTCATTTCATTTCCTTGGTAAACAAGCTAGAGTACATGTCAAGTTTGTTCTTAAGTAGATTCATATTAAAGTTGCCTAAAATTTGTTAAATACGATAGTTTAAAACTAAATGAGTGTCAAGTGTCCTACTTGTTTTTTTATATCCAACTCTAACTGGAAATATAATTCAGTTTTCGTGTGTGCATGTTCCTGTCTTCTTGGGTTTTTGTTTAGGTTCTTTTGAATTTTTCGTAGATTGCCAGAGAGTGTCATTAAGTTTTCTTAATCTTTAATCTCTAACTAATGCATTTGGGAGTGATTCAAATCGAATGAGAATTAATAAACAAATACATTTTTGTTTTGGGATGTGGGGGCACTTGTAATATCTTGTAACTATTCATAGGGTTTCTGTAATCAACTCATCATTTTCAACTAACAAACAGGTCCATTTATGAAAAACATATACAAAATATTCAACTGTTTAATAAATACCATTGAACTGTCTTTCTCAACCGTCTCTTTTTTTGTGATTTTATTACTATATTCTTTGTATTAAAAAATATATAGACAAGCAACAATTAAGCTCAATACTGAAGTTAATCACACAACTTATGGGTAATGAAATTTTAACTTCAGCTTACAGGGTATACGTTTCCTGCATACCTTTTCTTTTTTGGTTTTTCTTTTAGATGTATAACATTTAAGCATTTCCAGTTTCGCGAAGGAAAGTGATGTCTGGCAGATACACATGAGGAAACGAAATCTAACAAAATTCCCATACAGCGATCATCAATCATCATTTCTCAAAGCTATGGCCCTTTGGGAAGCATTTGTTTTCAATCGATTAGCGCTAAACTTTTAATCAAAATCTGAATCTCTATCTTTCATATTTTTGCGACTATTCAGACATACATATAGTTATAGTTATATAAGAAATGTACGTATGTCTCAAACTAGTTTCACAGCTTTCCAAGCATTATCTTTCCGTGTGTTTGTAGTATTTTTGTTTATTTCCTATGTGAGTGTTTTCTTCGTATTTCTAACCATCATTTGCCATTTCTTTTTTCTTTTAGCCAAAAATGTATCTTAAATTATTGTTAGTATCATCTTTTATTTATTTTTTCTTTTTTTGTAATTCATGTGCAAAATCTATTATCAACTTTTCATTTTGGTTTTTGACGGATCAGCGTAGATCACCTTTTATGCATTACCCAAATATACGGCTTGGTTTTTGCTCGATTAATGAAAGTTACAAAAATGTGAGATATATTTCGTATTCCTGTTTGAATATGGCCTCACTTTTTGGACGGGTCTTTGCGGTGATGTTTGTCCCATTTTATATATTTACTTTAATGATTGCATGATGTTTTCGAAATATTGCAAAGTTCTCTTGGGTTTTTCAATGCAAGACAACTGTGTGATGTTGCTTTTTTCTTTTTGTGGGGAAAGGCAGTGAAAGTGTTTTATAGAAATTAATTTTAATAGGTGTTCATGCAGATTCATGATATTGCTATGAAATCAAAATGTTCAAGCATAGTCAAAGTGGGGATTTCGCATAGCTTTTGGGTATTAGAGAGAGTACTTTTCGTATATGTTTAGGTATTGCATAATGTCATTTTGTTTGTAGGCTGTATTACGTATTAAATTTGCTTGCAATTTCATGCTTCTCATGCGAGTGTCTGCTGTCGCCTAGACACTCTCCTCCTTGCTGGCGCCGCTGCCCCAGAATCGATCGAAACGGTCGCGTGCCTTCTCCAGGACCTCGGCGGCCGTGGTGCGAGCCGTCGATGCAGTGCCCGTTGACGAGGACGATGACATGACCTGATCCTGCGGCTGATCCAACGGCTGCTGCTGCTGGCGCACAGCCCCGCCTGGGGCTACATGGGGCGTCAGGGTCTTGCCATAGACAGCACCTCCACTGGTCGTAGGACTGGACGACTTCCAGGCTATGAGGATGGCAGTGGTTTGAGAGGTTTGGATAGGGGGGGAGATAGTTTTGGAAATAGTGTTTATGTTACGCAAGGATCTACGTTTGTTTTTCGATACGCTATGTGATTGGCTTGCACTTTTTAGGGTTTTTTTTTTTTGTTTTTTTTTGGGTTTACAGAAAGGCGGAACTTTGCATTATATTTACGCTTATTGAGAGATTTTGGCTTGATTTTTGCTGGTGTTTTTTTGGTTTTGAAGAAGTTGAACGTTTGGCTAACGATGATTTCGATTTTGGTATTTTGATGATGGTTTTGTGAGTAGCGATACATACATATACATATACAGATACATATATAAATACGAGTTAATATATAAATATTTGTAAAAGCGATTCGACTTGGTTTGGTTTTTATGGTATTTTTTGTTGGTTGACTTCGTTTTTTTTTTTTTTTTTTTTGCTGATACTTTTGGTATGGAAGTTTTTTGCGTTTTTTATTGAAGCGTGCTTAATGGCTTACCGTCCATCTTAGCCTGTTCGGTTAGTTGTGGCGGTGCCGATTGTGGTGGCGGTGGTGGTTTCTCCACCGGTGTCGATGCTTTTATCTCGCTCTGAGGTCGGCTATAGTTCTCCCCTGAAAGTGAGTTCAAAAGTGATTTCAAAAGATATTCCACAAGTGAAGACATGTATACTCTACCATCTTTGACATTCTGGGTGACGGTAAAGGTCTTGCCCGTATCCAGGGGCACTGTCCAGTTAACTGGATCGGGTGAACGCATTATAATCTGCTCCGGGGACTTCACCCGAGTGGGTTCTGGCGGTGACTTGACCAGAGGTTCCTCGGGCACCTCGGGCACCACTGGCGGCTGTGGACTGCAGCTGGAAATGGAAATTGCAGTCTCACGACCATCCTCGCCATCGTCTGTTGGTTTTTGCAAAATATCCAAAGAGATATATCAATTTTGGTTATGAATTCGTTTGTGGAACAAGTGAAACTATGAAAATAACTTGATTATAGGCGCATTTTTTTATGTTTGAGTTATATCTTTATATCGTATATGCTGCTGCAGCTGTAGAACTTCATACATATCTTCTTTTATTCTTTTTTTCGTTTCTTTATTGTTAAGCAAACTTTGTGATTGAGTTTTTACTGGTTAGTAGTTGTAACAGAAAATCGAAAATGAATATATCATAGATCAAACGAAAAATGTTAAGGGAACTCAGGAGAACTTAGGTATATTAAGCCGGAAGCTTAAAAGGCAACAAAAGTGTTAGTAGAAATTAATCAAAAAATAATAGAATTCTCTTGTTATTTTTTTCTTCTTCCTTTTTTTTTGAGATTTTTATAAAGCGCACAACATGAAAGAACGGCATGCCACAAATACACAAACAGACACGCAACATTTAAAAGCGTGGAAGTTCTATAAAATGCAGGGAAATTAGAAGGGGAATAAAGTTTTAAGTTTTCTTATGGCTGTTGTTTGTTGGGTGAAAAAATGTAAGAGGCGAAGACGACAGGCAACAACGACGATATCGACGACAGCTGGGGAAAGTAATACCTCATATGAAAAATACCCCTTCATAATATTTCAAACAAACCTTTAAATGAACCACTTTCGAGACTCATTTAAACTCTGAAATTCTATCTGTAAAATTGTGTAGAATTTAGGATCTATAAACTTGTATTTAATTATTGATAAAAATGTGGTTTATATCTACAGCTAGATTCTGTATCTCTTTTCCAGCTATTTTCTAAGACATTTTCTGCTAGAATAAACCTCTTTTCTTCTAGTGTCTGTGTCTAGTATTGTGTTCAAGTGTTTCACTGTAGAATTATGGTATTCAAAATCAAACTATGTATAAGGATTCTCTAAACAAGTATGATCACTACTTTATAAGTATAATATACATAACGTACATATACAAAAAAAGAAAGGATAATAGAATACATAGAGTACATAGAGTAGTACACACAGAACAGAGACTTAAAGCCATATAGAGAGCACAATGAAAAACTACAAATGATGAGACGCATAGTACTATATATGAAAACGATCTTAATACAATATATACATAGACACACGGCTGGAATATACAACATTTACAAACATTGATGACAACAACAACTAACACTTATTAACAATGCATTTTGCTCTTTGGTTTTAACCACAATTGTTTGCAATATAAGAATTTTGGGGAATTTTACTGAAATTTTCATTGAATTTCAATTTGGATGGTGATTTTTTGGTGATTTTTTGGGCCAGTGGAATAACGAGGTTACAATACAATTTTCAACACAATTCCAAACTACAAAATGTTTACTATATAATTTCTAATGCCAATCGATCTAAGACACACACATGATTCCACATGGCTCGGTATTTCAGAACATAAAACACTTATTAGGAGGGGAGGGGCTGTATCTAATTGTGGAGCCCATTCTGATGCCAATTTGGTAAATGATAATATGGTGTACAAACAGTTTTGGCCAAGGTGTAAAATGCTCAATTATTAATAGCTTTTTTGAGATAGTTTTTTGTTTTTTTTTTTTTGTTTTTACAAAAGTTGCAACACAAACATTTCGCGCATCAGATGTCATTTTACAGCATTTTCCGTATATAATTTATGTATTTTTTGTTTATTTTTTGGGATTTTTAATTGAAGAGATTTCAAGATTCAAGTTTTCGGTGAAACTTTACTCACTTTCAGCCAATTTTCTATCCTGACCTGGTACCGTGAGCCGTTTGATGTTGATGGTTGCAGGCCGGATGGGATTTTGAGACGAGGATGCTGATGCTGATGCTGATTGAGCTGTTGATTGAACAACTGGTTGAGATGTGCCTGCTGTGCCAGTGGCTGTGGCTGGGGCTGTGGCTGTGGCTGGGGCTGTGGCTGCTGCTGCTACTGTTGTTGATGTTGCTGCTTGTGTTTTGTCTGATGTTGCAGCAATCTTTTGTTGCTGCTGCTGTTGTTGTTGCTGTTGTTGTTGTTGCTGTTGTAGTTGCTGTTGCTTTTGTTTGTTCTGCTGATTTTTGACACTACTCGTCTGACTACCGCTACCAGCACCAACAGTACTACCAAAACCAATGCAACTAATATTCGATCTATCTTTGTCTGTCTTACGCATTTGCTGTTGCTGCTGTTGCTGTTGCTGCTGCCGCTGTTGTCCCGATGTCGCAGATGTTGCAGATGATTTCAGAATTTTGTTGGATCTGCTGGGTCCATGGGTTGTCTTGGCTTGTGATGTTTGTGATTGATTGGCATGTGGCTGATTAGCATTTAAAGTTGATTTTGTTGCAGATGCTGCTCGGATTGCTGTTGCAGTTGCAGTTGCAGTTGCTGGCGGCGCAGAGGCTACTCTACCATTAGGCGGTGGCAGGGAACTACTTTTAATGCGGGATTGGAATGTTGTGGATAGGGTGGCTATAAAAACGTAAGCAAGTTTTCGGTTTTTCGTTTTTGATATTTTTCGTCGTTTTTGTATATTTTTTTGAATGATTTTTAAACCGAAAACAAAACGCACATGAAAAAAATATATTGTTAAATTTATATTTTATTAGAAATGTTTTTTTTTTTTTTTTTTTTGGTTTATGACGAATCAAGAATGCAATCAAAGCAAACACTAAAGAAATTTCCATAAAATCATAGTTTCGAAATAAAGAATAATCTTTGAAAATTAAACGAAAATGAAATTCTGTTAGTGAGAACACGTTTGAACTTAGTTTTGGTTAACAATTTCTAGTTGTTAGTAGTACTTAAATGGGAACATCTATTGGAACGATGGGGATTCATTGTTGGCTGAGAATGTCTCATTAATTGATACTTTTCGCCTCTTTATGTATATTTATATTCATATTATTAACAAATATTACACAATATCTAGGGCTGGTTTAAAAGCCAACAACGTCGCACACTTAAGGTTAGTTTTTGTTTGGGGAAAAATGGAATACAAATGAAAAAAAGAACAGACACAACAACACTCAACTGGAACTGTTAGTATTACTTTAAATTACTTACAATTAAGTTTAATTGCTTTAGTTTCGTTAGTTAGTTTCGTTAGTAGTTTGTTTTGTTTCACTTCAACATGCTAAAAACTATAGATTGTTAGTATTATGTTTCTCGAAAGACCAATCAAACGCTTCATTACAGAGAGAACAATGAAACAGAACTCAGGGAGGGGCAACCAAACTAATATAAAACAATGAAAAACTGCATGACCAGAGACTAAAACTAACGGAAAAGTTTAGACAAATTACTGCATAATGATTCTGTAATTATTTTAGTTGTTAGTTTCGTTAGACACTTATCTATACTGTCGATTGATTGATTGATTGATTAGAGGAGAGTTGTGTTCCAAAAAACTAACTAAAACTAAAACTAAAACTAGGAACAGATCTTGCAAATCAAAACTAAATGAATGCAAAAACCAACGAAATCAAAATCTAATCAACACATGACATTATGCAAACTAGGTCTAAAGTAAGTTCCAAACTAAAAATAAAGGCAATGAAGGCCTCGTTACGTCGTTTATTTTGTTTTTTTTTTTTGTTTTTTTGGTGGGGAAATGTGGGAATGTTTCGGTAGTGCTGCTCTATTTTCGGACTACTTACATGGGCGTGTCTTACGCTCGCTTCCGGCCGCTGTCGTGGCTGAAGTTGGTGTCTTTTTGCGGCTCGCCGGAGGGGCCTGCGAGGCCGACCGTATCTGTCGCTTCGGGGATTCATTCTCAGCAACGCCCGGACCCACCGATTGGGAGCGTGCTGCAGACACATCGCCCCACATGGACACACCGAACAGATGAGGATGGTTTCGTTTTCGATTTTGTGTTGTTTTTTTTTCATTTCATTTCGTTTGAATTTGTATATTTTTTGAACGATTTTTGTTGTATGGTTGGTGGTGGTGGCGGTTTGATTGATGATAAAAGTACGATTTGGTATGTTTTAATTTCAAAAATTCGCATTTCGGAAGAGGTGTTCTTATTCTTTATCATTTTTGTTCTCTCTACTGGTGAAGTTTTTGTGGTGGTGTGAATTATTGTACAAGAGAATGTGTTTTTAATGCAAGGTTCTACAAATAAATACTCATTCAACTCATTCAACTTTTCATTCTGTCTAATTTATGGTCTTAAAGTGAGCTTGGAGTGTCCTCTATAGCCTGTAAACATTGCGTACCGCAATCGTAGCCTAAATTGTCTTTAAAATGGCCTAAAGTGATCACAAAAATAGCCTACCCTAAGCCCAAAAAAAAATTGGTTCAAACCCAGACTTGGTCACATTATAAGCTACTTAATCGACAGTTTAAAAATTTCCTATCAAATGTAATTTTTTCAGTCTTGCAATTACTGTTTCAAGTCTCCATGTTAAAAAAAAAAACCCCTGATCTATTCCTATTCTCAATTTGTAATGAAAATACTTTGAAGCACACTTTAATCGCATATTTACAACCAATTGTCAACCTATCTTCCAAAAACAATAAATCAATATACACACCGATACAGCGATATGAACATGATGGCCACACATCGATCGAAGTAACCTTAACTTAAAAATACAAAAAAAAGGACATAAGCTCCATTACTTACAGACTTTGAATGGAAGAATCTGCAAAATGTTCTCTACAAACATGTTTCTTAAATGTATAACATGAATCCAAACTCTTTTTTCCAAGTAATTATAAATATAAATACTTTAAACAATAAAACTACATAAAAATCTGGTGCAGAAAATCGTATAGCCCAACAAGTAGTCTTCGGTGCACACTCGAAAAGGATGTGAAACAAAGTCAAATCCTTGGCAAGGAGTGGTATGGAAAATATATATGCAAATCAAATGATTGAAGCATTTGAGCAAACTATGGCAAAAACGGAAATCATAGGATAACATGGCGTATACTTATTGTTTGGAGCGTGTGTACAATTGTTTGTTCTGTGACAGCTTCTGTGTTGCACTTATGGGATTGTGTGCATTTTTTGTGTACTTGTGTCATTTTGTTGCTTAGAAAGGACATTTCTCTATTTCAGCTATGGTTCAATTTGGCCGGTATAGGATGTGTATATATATGTTTATCTTCTTCTGAAGTCGAGAGAATAAACGGAAGAGGAGAGAAACGGAGGTCTACTCACATTTGAGAACCTTCTTGGGACTGCCCTTTTGGGGGCTGCCCTTCTGGGGCGATCCATGCCTGGAGAGGGCCGTCTTCTTGGGGCTACCCCGCTGCGATTCCGACTCCCTCTTGGTTATGGCTGGCATCAGTTTCTCACGGGTGGGCGAAGGCAGCAAAGCGCCCTCTTCCACATCTGGAAAAGGTGCTACCATTAGTGGTTTGAAACGGAAAAACTATGGGCTAGACCAACCCGGACCCGTGGTGCGTTCTAAATGATGGCGTATATTGCTAAAACGTGCTGGCAGTGCTGAAATCTCATCTTTATTATCAACCAAATAGGCTTGACCAGGAACTCGGGGTTTGAGTGGTGTCTTCGGCAATGGTGCTGATTTCTTATTATTTTCCTGATCCTTCTCCTCCTTTGTAATGGGTCTTTGAGAGAGGATTTAGAACGGTTATTCTAAGGTTTGCATAGGGTTCTATTATTAAATATTACCTATGCACAGTCGAAGCTAAAGATAGTGCTGAAAGTGAGCTGCGCCTTGAAACCTGATCCCACAGATCCTTCTGCTTCTTGTACAATTCCGGATCAATCCCCCTGCCCCAACCACGGCTCTACCAGAGGAAAATGAAGTTTGATGTAAGTACATACTTGATATGTATCGAATTATTGTCATACCTTATATTCGCCTGCCTTTTTGCGTAGTTCAACCATGTCCTTGAACCACAAATCCAAATTCGGTTTAGAGTGCGGTGGATCGGTGCCATTCATGACCACCATTTGGCCGGAATCGGCTCCATGTCCGTGCTTATTGTCCACCTCGTCCTTGAAGGCGGCATCGGTAAAGCCAAAGTTCTCCTTTTTCGTAATAAAGTGATTTATACGCTCGTTATCGTACGCCTGCGAGAAGGGACGTGCCTTGTGCTCCACGATGGTCACTTGTCTGGAAAAACATTGCCCACGGATCATTAGCTTAAGGAAAAACCGCAAAGTCTTTAAGAAAAAGGGGGACAACTGTGCATCTCGATGGCTGTGGCTGCTGACATGCAACACTTTGCGACATGCATGTGGATGAGTGGGAGATTGAGATGTGATGCTGCTGATTTCGGGTAATCGGGTCTACATGAAGAGGACATCATCGAATGAGAATGGCAGAATGGCAGAAGCTCTGACTGTCGATTGGGTTTATCTAACGTGAAGTGAGGTTAAGCAAACGTGTACATACTTCTCGTGCGTTTTTCTATCATCCGTATCGCTAACCAACGGCTCCAACTCATGTAGAGTAGCTGAAAGCACACAGATATGAAATTTAATGCTGCTATCCATACACGGTCGAAGGCTTTATACAGATTCATCCTGCACGTACATTAAGATAATCGAAAATATATGTATATATGTATATAGTATATTTATAGGAGAACTAAAGGTGGAAATAAAGGAGCTTCGGTAAACGTTGTTCTTTTGCAAAGTGTCTAAGTTTCAAGGGAACTCAAGGGAACAAAGTATTAAGGTGATCTTCTTATTAATTGTACAGCAAATAAATGAGCCGGAAGCAGCGCCTTGGTGGGTGGGTTAGTGGTTTAGTGGTTCAGTGGTTCAGTGGGTGGCTTTTACTTTTCGGGTGTATCCTGGGCAAATGCAAAAAGGAAAAACTATAAATCAAAATCAAATTTGTGTGTGTGTGTTGGCATTGAAAATAAGAAAGGAAATTATATGTCGAAAATGACTTGGTTGAAGCGTGTTTGGCATGGGTTTTCCTTCAATTTTGGGTTTGCTTTTGTTTTTTGTATTTAGAATATAGAACGAAATTCAAACCAATTTTTGTATATTTTATGTATAAATTCGAGTTGAATGCACCTTATTAGTAATATTTTTTTAGTATCTGTAAGCACTACAGCCAATGGGTTGTTTGGGTTTGTACACTATTTGAAGCTCGTTTCGCTGTAAGCTGAAGGCGTCGCAAGACCAAAGCAGTTTTGAAGCCACTAATTTTCACTGCGATGCAGATGCACTTAACGACTTAGCAGGTATATAGAGTAGAGGAGGGATAATGGTATTTCTATTTCCGTTTCCGTTTGCCTTACCTATGCGCTCGCACTGTAAATTTTGATCAGTTTTATTTTGTTTTGTTTTGTTTTTGGAGAATGTTCATGGTAAAGCCCCCTGCCAATTTTCCTAACTGAATGATATGATATGATCTGAAATATACTATGTCGTGACTGACTGATGAATGGCTTGTTCTTGTGGTATGTGGTATGCATGACACTCTAATAATTCCGTTTCACACATGCAACGAAACTAAGGCCAACAACTCCTATTCCTCGAAATTGAACTGAAAATACTCATAAAGGAGGTATGCATCACACACAACCTCTGCGGCACAACATGCTCCGACTACACTTTTGCTAGTTCATCAATTGATCCATTCGCCACGTTTAAATTGCATTGACATCCATTCATTATTCACTATTCACTCTAGTCGAAGCACGTGCTCGTATTCGAGTTCATTTGGGGACTCATTCAAGGCAATTTAACGCTTAGCATGAATATAAATTTATGTGTGTGTGTGTGTTTTTTTTTTGTTTTTTTTGGTTTCGTTAGCACTAATATAAATGAAATTTAGTTCAACACTTACGTCAGCTTTTGGCTAAAAAGATATTCTTGAATGTGTTTTTAACTTTTCTTTATATGTATGTTTTTCATTTTTTTTCTGTTTTTTTGTAAAGGAATTTAGCATAATTTCGTTCTATATGAAATAGATTTGAAAGACAGTAAAAGTATTTTGCTAACTGCTTGAAATGAAAAATTAATCATTAGTTCATAAAAGCGTTCAACAAAATATTGGCTTGTATATACAAAAATCATACGAAAAATAATATCAATAAGTTATACTAGGAATAGTACGAGTATCTATCTTAAGGCTGAGAGCACTGTATACATATATAAAGAGGTATATATATGATAAAGCATAAATTTACGACGACGTGTACATAAAAAACTTGATTTGATTCGCATTTTTTTTTAATAAATGTTTTTTTTTTTTTTTTTTTTTTTTTTGTGGCAGTGCTGAGAGTAAGAGAAAAGTCTTAGCTACATTTACCAACACTATTCAACAAAGATTTCTATTAGTTTTTTTTCAGTTTTAAGTTTTTTGATCAATGCTGCTGCCACTGCACAAAAATTTTCATTTAAAAATCATCTTGAAAAATAAAGAAATTTACTCTTTCCACACACAAAAAGGTTAGTAACAAAAGTTAGTTTTTGTTTTTCGTGAATTGGTTGGTTACGTAAGGAAAATGATTAGAAATCAAATGGAAATTCATTTTAGTAGTACGCTCATTCTTTTGGATTCTTTTAGTATTACATAAAGAGTATTATTTGAAAGAAACTATGCGCTAATAGGAAATGTATTCTTTATCAGTTTTTATTTTTGTTTTTGTTTTTTTTTTTTGTTTTTTTTTGTTTTTAGTATTTTAAGTAAATGCTTAGCGACGACAATTTGTTGTCGCACCTTCTTTCTGATTTGTTGTACGTTTTTTATGCACCGTTGGCAGACCTGCACCCATCACCGACTGATGGGTGTGACTGTGACTGTGGCCGTGGGTCTGGGTCTGGGTCTGGTTTAGACTCTGATTCTGGCTCTGAGTGTGACTGTGGCTCTGACTGGATCGCAGGGCGCCCAATGAGATACTCTTTCGAGGGTAATCGCCGGCCGCGGCCTTAGACGTCGCCTCGCCGCCGCCCTTAATCCGTCGGACATTCGGCCAAACGAATTGCAGGCGGTACTCTGTGCTCAGTTTTGAGATGGTCTTTCGAAATAGGCCATTTGACTCACCCGCCTGCGAAAGAGAAGAGCAGAAATCACATAACGCAAAAGGGGTGACACAATTAACAGGAGAGAAGAGAAAGAGAAGAGAAGAGAAAGAGCATTGCATTGTCGCATTGAGTGTGAGAATAGGTTGAATAAATATTATAATTTACGTAAATTATTATTATCATTTTTATAGTGACGATGATTGGAGCACACATGTTACATAGACAAGATGGAGACGAGACCGTGTTTTCAGGCATGGAATAGAGAAATGGAGAAATGGAGAAACGGAGAAACGGAGACACAGAGAACGAGAAAGAGAAAGAGAAGAAATACACACAATACAAGTATAAATTGTAAATTTTGAATATCTATCACTAATTGATTGTTTAATATTCGCTTTAAGATTATTGATTACTGCGGATATATTGTATAATAAATTACTTTTAGGCCTCCCAATTAAATTCTAGATTCAATGATCTGCACGCACTACACAAATCGCAGACAGAACTCTTCCAGAACGATACAAGTTTTGAAAGGATATCAAGGATACACAAATGGGAAGTGCCTGAATGGTTGCAACAGAAAAGAAATCGATGCAAACAACTTATGCAAATGTTGAAGAGTTTTGCAGATTAAAATTGTACATTCAGGTCGAGTACATGGCTGACTAACTGACAGACGGACTGACTATATGTCTATTTGTCTGTCCCACTGTCTGACAACTCAATGGCACATCTACTCACTGCATGAAAGTATGTACATAAAAATGTTACCCAATGCCGCAAGTGGCGAGACGAGTTACAGAATGTTCAACAACATGTTCAGCACATGGAAAATGGCCAATAAAAGGGCCCAGAAAAGTTATAGACAAGAATGCCGGCAGGGGGCCGGACATTCAGGCTGATAGACAGAAACGGACAGGCGACAGGACTAATAGAAATTGTTGCGCGCGTTGGACAGTCGCAGGTCCCGGTTCAATGGTCCGAAACGCGTCCTATCTCTGATCGGAAATAAAAGACACTTTTTTCTCGCTTTTCCCAGGGTTCTTTATGTGGCGCCAGGAAAGAAGAGGCACACAAAATGATGGGCGTTGGCTTTTGCAGATATTTCCGATATGGGAGTCCACTCCTAATGAGACTCGCAAATGATGTCTGCAGAACTGATTTCGACATGCATTTCATTCAAAACTCAACCCGACAACACACACATACTCGAATAGCCAAATATTACAGACAGATATTTGGGACAATGGATGCGAGTCCAATCCATTTGACAATTGTGTACCTGTTTTCTTGTGGCTCCATCGATCTCCGTTGCAGCGGGATAGGCACGTCCATTGGGCACAACGGGTGGTCCCTCCGATTTGCTGCGACGCGAAGGTGTCCCGCCCCGTCCCTCCGACTGCAAATATAGGTACAGCATATACAGGATATATAAAGTACGATGTATAGTTAATTAGTTGGTCATTAATATTACGCATTCGCCCTGTCGACGTGCGTCATCAGGTGAAACACAATTAATTATGTATTGTCAGGGTGCGCATGATAGCATGACAAAAGCACACAGACCATACAGCTATCTCGAATGTCCTTGCAACATGTGCTGCTCGCTGTGCTCGCTGTGTGCCTCATTATTAATTAGTCTAGAGAGAAGCAGGAAAGGACCCCACCTTATATGAGATTTTTTTGTGCTGCGTGTGGGGGTGTGGGTGTGTGTGCGCTTTTTGTGGCACTTTTACGAGCACCACACAACGACTTAAACGAATTAACCCTAATGCCAATCCTGGCGTAAAGGCAACCCCCATTCATATGCAAATAAATATGGCAGTATGTAGAATTCCAGCTAGAAAAAAAAACCATGACCTGCAGTGAATGCTCTTTAATTGCGAACTAAAACTAAAAAAAAAATGTCAATGGCATGTAATTAAATTCAACGCTTTTCAAAAGAGTTTTTTAATGCCTAATTATATGCAGCGACACCACATCAAATGTCAATGGGATTATATGAGTAACCAGATTACAGAGTATATTAAATATACTTCTCCCTATTGCTCTTTTCCATGCACTTTTCCATTTCCCTCATGGACCTCTTCAAATGTCAAAAGAGCGTTAGGTTTGTGTGCGGGCCATAAAATGAAAATACCATTATATACTCAGAGAAGGACCTCCACTTCTCTTTTTGAATTCTGTTCTAACTCGTTCATGGGCACAGCGAAATGCACAATAATTTTTGCATTTTTATGTGCTGACATCCTAAGCTTCAGCCATTCGTATGAGGATACGAATTTAAAAGAAAAATACGTGATTGCATTAGGAAAATTAAACGTAAGAAAATATCTGGAATTACATAAGGAAGGTTGCTGAAACCATAGGAGGATAAATATAATAAAAGTGAGAAACCAATTGAAAAGAAAGAACGAAAGCTACAATCTGGAACACCTTTAATATAATGTATGCACACTCCTCCATCTTTTGCCCCGAAATATCTGACCAATAAAGAATTACCTCATGATGCCAAGACCCTTCCTTTTCTCCTTGCACACTGACAACCTCATTTTATTCGAATTTCTCCACATAATAAATATGAACAATTCCCAAAGATTTTCCCAGGCAATCCACTGACTGCAAATCCCTTGCCTTGCCTCATCCTGCCTCGCGCACTCTGAGTATAAATATATCCTGCACCTGGCGCATTTTCCGTGTGGAAAAGGTCATGGAAAGGTGAAATATGGATTAAGGGATGGAGACACTTACCCTCGCCAGACGATGTGCACTGGCTTCTCGTCGTGCATCTGTATATTCCGAACCTATAATAAACTCGTGCGATTTATATGCTAATTCTGGACATTTTTTCCGACGCGGCATTGACGGCTCATTTGTCGGACCTGCAAACAAATGCCGAGAGAAATCCAAGGCAAAATATCAGCAAAGTAAGGTTGTGTGACATGTCCTCCAGGAGAAGTGTCTTTCAATATACGCACCATCAAATTGACTTTGATTTTGATTCGGGGCTGGCGCCCGTCGCACAACCTCTGGCCGCGAGTTGCCCGTAAATTCATGCCAACGATAAGTGCTCCGATACTCCGAGTGGAGCTGCTGGAAAAAGAGATATGGATACTTTGTTAAATAAGGCATTAAATTGGTATATATATATTATATATATATATTCTGATTAGAGATTGTCCTTGGTCGATTTTAACAAATAAAAGCAAGCATTGAACAAAAGGATTCGAATGGAAAACTATTAAGAGGGATATAGAGACTAAGGGATACTCATTATTGAGATGGTTTCAATGATTAATAGAATGAAAGCCTCACAATGGATCCAACAATAGGATCTTCATTAAATACTCTTTTCAGTCCCATTACTGTCTGTAAAAGTGGTTGAATCTGAATGACTAATGGTATATGGATAGATATTTGTACAGATATCCTTAAAACACATTCTTGTCCAAGTAAAACTATTGTAATGTCTTCCCACTTCACATAAAACCCATCCCAAAGCTTGAATGGCTTATGTGAGCGAAGGACTCTCCCTGTTACATCCTTCAATGCGATACCGTATACCCCTTCGTTAATGGATGTTTTTCTATTCATGAAAATAATTACAAGTACCAGCGCACGCAGGACAACCGAACAATGGAAACCAGAAGCCACGCCGCAGACACATATGCCTGACATGGAAATATTTTCATTCGCCATGGTCAGAGCCACGACCCAAACCCCCGATTTGGCCTGAAGCGAACCGAACCAATTGGCCAGTTAGTCAAACGGGTTTCGGGCGCTCGGCCAAACTGCGGTTTGTGTCGCATTTCAATGCAGCAAACAGTCCAACTGTCCTCCCACTTTCTCTCCATTGCGACTGCCTTTGCAGCCATTTGATAATTGCGACAACTGCCAGTAAAAGGAAAAATCCATATTAATAGCCAATTTTTCCACTAGTGCCAACAACAGTTACTGGTCTTACTGTATTGTGCTACTGTTTTTATGGCTACGACAACCGCGTATCGATCCTTCGAGACACTTGCATGTAAACTGTAAATTGGGCTAAGAACTCCACGGAAAACCCTCCAAGACAGGCGACTGTGAGACATTTTCAGGACATTCTAGCGAAGCAGTCAAGACAGCAGTCGATTTAATTATGCCTCCACTTGCAGTGGAGTTCTTTCCCCTTTTTCGTTTTCAAGGAATTTATATCCACCGTGAGCTTTACTTTCGTTGTCTCCTTCCTTCTGTTTCCTGTTCCACTTTCCATGTGTGTGTGAGTGTGTGTGTTTGGAGCGCAAAATAATTGGCTTTCAACACGCAATGTGACATTAGCCAAAGTACATTAGTCATTTACTCTTTGGCTTCTGCTTTTTTTCTCGGGCTTAATTTTAATTTTTAAACAGATAAAAAAGCTGAGCTAATTGGGAGCCATCAACAAAGGTCATGTAAGCTTTTAAGTGTGCAACAAAATGCATCAAATTGAGTGACTGAATACTTGAAAAGGCTGACAAGGTTTGCCGTTGGTATTGAATACTAATTTCTATTGATTTTTAAAGAGATTTCTAGCACAAGAATCATATGATTTACGGGTAACGTAAATTCCCATTCAAACAGTTTTCAGGCCTCATACTTATTTATTTTAAACGCAGATTTCTAGGCAAACCTCATCAGAATTAAACCACAAAATGCAGTTAAAATAACAAAATAATTGGGTCATTTAATTCCTCTTCTTCCTTCCGCACTCAACGAGCCATAACTTCACCCAATTAACCACCATAATTAGACCACAACAAATCGTTCTCTCTCTCAGTTAAGAACTTCCCATCAATTAACTCCCTTTCCCCAATCAATGACCTCTTGAGAATTTAACCCAATTGCTGGATAAACCTCTACTTCAGTCTAGACGCTAGACACTCCAGTTATCGACAAACGCTTCAACTCCCCATGGGGAAACCGCAGCAATTAAAAACTCCATCACAAATCAATTCCTTGGGCAATAAATATGGATTATTGGGCAGGTTGGGGGGGAGGGAAGCCACCTTTAAAGGTGGTTCGGAACCACTCCAAATACCATATTCCGCCGGCACGCACTTCATGCATAATTTAGTCGTTTGTCGTGTGCCGGTGGCTCACTTTAATCGAGCCTCGACTGAAGGAGTGCCAGCTACTACGGCGCTATGGAGAGGCCCATGAAGAGGTGAGGCCTACTATGAGGTTCGTTTGTCATATGAATTGGCAGTTGATGTCAGGGGCGTCGCCATCGAGCATGATGCTAATGGTTTGTGCGGCATTCGATGGAGGACTTTGGCTGAGATATTGGATGGGTACACGAGTGCCACGTGTCCGTGTCCGTGTCCGTGTCCGTATCTGCCTCCCACACACCTGCCACACACACATTGTTAGGTACTATATTTATTGCCCTATCTCTTCGGCAGCTGCAACTACTATTTATCATGGGCATGGCAGCAGCAGAAAAAAAACCTTATACATATATTTCGCACCCTGATTTATGTTTTGCGGTGGCACCAATTGATTGCGGTTGCACTCTGGCATAAATATTTAAATATGGTTTTATTTTTGGGCAGTCTATTAAAAATGTATGTGCCGCAAACTACATTTAAGCCATTCGAACCGCTTAAATTGTGTGGGGAAAATGTTTTACTTAAAAATGTTCAACATTTATGCAAAAGAGAGAGCGAGAGAGAGATAATCCCACCGCTGGGAGACACTTAGCCGCAGACGCAGCAGCAGTCGGCAGTCGGCCGTAGGTAGTCGGTCTACGTGTCTGTGCAGTGATGTTGAAGTCCTGATAAGCCTGGTGACATCTCAACTATCCCACAGAGAGAGTGCCAGGCGGACCAGAGCGACATGAGATGAGGATGAGGCTTGACACATTTTAATTAAAATTTTAAATTCTGAAGAGTTTAATTATGGTTTAAGAGGGGTAAAACAAGTGAATTTTTATAGGCGGTTAAAGTGATAGCCATTTATAAGCCAATTCATTGTGGCATATGTTTCCATTTGACTATCGTAAAAATAATATAATATAATAATAAATATTCGTAGTGTATTTTTGAGCCATACAAATTGTACCAACCCTTGAATCAATGTACCAATTTGTAGTTGGTTCCTGTCCTATAAATAACCACCGATGTCCTTTGACCCCCCACAAAGTTTAAGAATGCTTTTCTTGTGTATTTATGGGATAAGAATGTGGGTATGAGTGCCACATTTTTCATAGCATACTTTCCAGCGTCAGTTTACACACTGCACCAACAATGACCACATATTTATAGCTGGGACTGTATGTGTATGTGTGTGTGTTTGTGTGTGTCCGTGAGTATTTGAAGAGTATTTGTGTGCGTGTTTAATCTACCCACAGGGACCTTTCAAGTTTTATGCGGGCCAAAACAAGCAAAATGACACCTCAGAAGCATAGTTATCGCCGCCCAGATCCCCCTAGATCCTTGTTTTGCGGTCATACATGGGCACTGTCTGTGTCTGTGTGTCTGTGTGTGTTTGTGCAGGGGTTTGGTTTCTTTGAAGTGGAAAGAAGCATTACAGGGAAAGGAAAAGATAATTTTCCACGGCAAAAGGTTTGTTTGAAGAGTGTGCGGAAAGTTTGTAGCAATATGTAATAAGGTTTTCCGCTCTTCAAAGGAGGAACTACAGGAAGTTAGTATTCCCTGATTCTCTAAAGGTCTGCCCAAACTTAAACCTTAAGCCCAAATCTAACTTCTAGCATAAAATGGAACTTTTCCCGCATGTATGTAAATGTTGCACTAAAGTTTTTCCCCCCCATCAAATAGTAATTTTCGCATATCTTAAATGAATATTGTTCAACAAACCTGCATTGTTTGGGGAACTTTTGGTGCAGCCCTCGCTTCGGTTGTTTGTAAAGTTTTTTCATTTACATTTAGTTTACGATGCATTTTTGCCATTTGACACCATTTTGTCTGGCAGAGACACCACCTTCTCCGAGTATCGTACGAGTATCTGTGTGCTGTGCCTGCGCTTTCTTTTATGGTTTCCACCTGGAAAACCCTCCGTGGCAGACACAAACACCTGCTCTGGCGACCAGCTGTGTGGCTGACCGAACGACCAGGTTGGATGTCTGCCACTGCCCCACACACACTCACACACACACACTCTTTCCTGTGGTGCGTGCCTTTGTGCCAATGTGGTTTAGTTTGGCTCGATTGCTCAACTAACCAGCGCCTTTGGGCCCGGCCCTGGCTGGCACTCGTAGATGGCTGCCAAGACTCGATGGATAGGCCTGGCTTTATAGCCTCTCTGCTCTGCTCTGCTGCTGCTGCTGCTTGTTTGCATTTTGTCTGCAGCAGCAATTAATTCACTCAGGATTGGCCCCTGGCCCCAGGCAGAGACATGCCACAGCTCCTGGCTCAAATTTAATTGCCTGACTCCTCCCTATCTGCTGCCTGGCTGCAATGAAATGAGACAGGCCCCAAAAAACGAAAAAACACCAGCACATCCACCACCCTGATGGAGATGGACTTGCAACCGGGGCTCCAGAGGAGCATACAAATGACCAACTGGAGGTCAGCGCTTAATGAGGTGGTCCCGGGTCGGAGGTTGCCTTCATTAAATTAAAGAATGCTGCTCATTTGCATGGGCGAGTCTCGCTCTGGCACTTTGCCTTCTTTGGGCCATAAATATGGATTAGGTTTCCCGCTGAAATGGGAGCAGAACAACCTGCTGACAACATTTAATTAGATGGGAATTAATTTATACTCATTGCGGGGTTTTTTAATAAACTTGTACACAGAAAATAGATGTACCTACAAGTTGTGCGGGGCAATGAGGAAAATGCAGTTGCTTCAACTATAAATGGAATATGGAAATGGGGGAAAATAAGTGAAGGAAGCTTTGCCACAACTGCAAGGAGGGAATTATATTGAGATTCTGGCTTCTGCGAGCAGATACATATTGCATTATAATTCCAATCAGGGATCAGAATCATATATTCTGAAAACTCTTTAACTTGATGAAAAACTCTCAAAATTCAGCGCCACACAAACTGAAATTGATTGCAGTGGAACAAACTTTATCAGAATTCCGGCACGAGTTTCGTGCTCATCCTTTTATGCGGTTTTGTGTTGCCACAAAACTTTGGTTAAGGCCAATGTGCCGCAGCTTTGCAACGAGTTGTGCAACAAAATTTAATGTCAACACACAATTAAGCTCTGGCCAGAAAAAAAACCAGCAACAAGGCGTTGAAAAGTTTCCATTAAATGCAATGCTCGCGGATATTTGCTTTCAGCCAAAAGTCGGAAAAACCACACAAACATTTTGAGAGGGATAGGGAGAGGGAGAGGGAGGGGGGAAAACAGGGAGCCAGACAGGAACCGGAACGACTGACGACTGACATATGGAACGACAGCTGAAAAGTCATTTGTATGCAACCGCAAATCGGAGGACATTAAACTTTTAAGACGCTTTTATTGCACGTGTATCCTAGCCTTCAATGGGTGGTCGGTCCTTCGACAGCTCTGCGGCTGTGTGTCCTTTTCAATTCTAATCCTTACCAGAGTACCTTTCGACCGTATGGCTCTTGGCTGTGACTGTGAGTGCGACGGTGACGGTGACGGTGACTCCGGCTCTTGGCTTTGGCTTTGGCTTTGATTTGACGGCTTAGCGGTGACATGGCTGTCGATGTGGCAATGTGGCTTGATTTATATGGCCCCACAGGCCATGGGACGAATCTCAGTAGCAAAAGACACAATTCTATATATTCTACATGGCCATGCTAGGGTCTGGGACCCCGCCTGAGCTTCATTTCACTCTGGAGCTGGAAAAACTCAAAAATATATTCACGGGCTCCCAGGCACGTTCCTGCAACACCTTTCGTGCCACAGGGCCACCGAAAGTCTGGTACATGGAATATGAAAGTGGAAAGTTGCAGGAGTTTGCTTAAGTGCATTTGGGGGATTTCCATTTGATCTGCATTTCCCGTCTCAATTTCAATTCGGCTTCTCCCTCAATCAGGCAGCTGAACTGCAACCTTTCTGTGGGAATTAAAATCCATTTAAGTTATCAAATTCCTATCCCCAGACGAACACACGCAAAAACAAAGGGCAACTTTTCACACACACTTGAGCTGGAAAATTGCAGCACTTCCTGCAGCAATTTATGCAGCCACAAACTTTTCACACCAGGAAAACCCACCTACCAACGCCAGACAGAAGAGCGTCTGGTTCTTGGGCTACACATTCCTTCCGTTCCCCTCCGCCATCCCTCCATCCCGCCCTCCCATATTTGTGGATCTGAAATTATGTGCATAACAGTGCCGCGAGGGAAACAACGCACAGACCGAGCGGGGGGGAGGGGTAGCCATATTTAATTGCATTTTCCTGTCGGTCCCCGAGACAAACTTCAAATGTCTGCAGCCGACACCAGCTCGAATGACGAGATACTGAGTATCTTTGTATCTGCATCTGCATCTGCATCTTCTGTACTCTGCTCTGCTCTGCTCTGCTCCGCTAAGCGTTATTCAATGTTAAACAATTAAAATGAAATTCGATGCCATGCCCCCGCCTTTGAGCTCTTTAAGCAAAATGAAAAACTATTTTCCGCCGCTTGTGCGTGCTTCGAAGCGTTTTTTGTGTTTTTGTTTTCCTGTGCAGGCGATTGCCGCACGAGTGCATCTTGTCTCTGTGTGTGCGGGTGAGTGATTCTTTCGGTGTATACCGGCATCTATCTGTGTGTGTGTGTGTGTGTGTGTGTGTCTACTAGTATCTGTGTGAACTGCTGTGCTTAGTGCACTCATGTGAATAACGACGATGTCGACAAGGCGACATCGCCATCGATGGCACGCGCTCAGTTTACGATGTTCTAAGGTGCCCCAATACCCTGCCATGTGACTGAGACAGTGCCCAAAAGAAGCAAATGGGAATTTAATTGCGATGGAGAGATGATCGGGAAAAGATTGGCATAGGAAAAGTATTCCCCCAAAGAATAGCCTTCTTTGTGCCATCAGAAAATCAATCATTTTCCCATCAGAATATGAGATTTCATTTCCAGAATGGCGTTCTCAAATACCATAAGTTTATTATCCAAATCGATGGTTAAAATGACATTCCAAACTATTTATAAATTCCTGAGACATGTCTTTGGTTTCCTTCTAAGAAGTCACAAATTTTATTGGTGAAAACTCTCCCACAATGTCCCTCATTAAGAGGTTTACAAAGTTCCCCCTAAAAGAAGGCATTCCCAAGTCGTTATGCTCCTACCAGATTCGGTTTGTTTCCACATCGATTGGTAGCTATCGAATAGAATAGACTGCAGTGGAAAGCTCATCAAAGGCGTATTAATACACTCTAATACTCAAAACTTTCAAACTAAAATTTCCCCCCCAATAAACAGGGCATAGAAAATTCGTTTTCAAACCACGGAAAGCGACTTGATTTTCCACTATTTTTGGTGGCTTTCCTCTACTTTTTGGGTTGGGTCCTTCTTGTGGGGTGGTCCTTCCTTTGGTGGTGTCTTTATCTAGCCGCTGAATCTGCTGGCAATTTACAATTCCTCGGGGCAGCAATCAAAATGCATTCCCCAGGAAAATCTCCACTTATATAAGGGCACCAAAAACTTGCGTCAGCAAAACGAAAGCAAAGCAAATGCGCAAAAAGAAAAACCCAAATATGACGTCAACTCCAGCCGCTGTTGAGCATCCTTATTCCAACCGAAGATTTAGTCATCTGGCGCATTCCTTTGCTTTTCCGCAAAACAAAGTCAAGTCATTATGCGATTTGCCCAACAACTGAAAGGAAAACTTTTTGCAGTTTTCAGCGCATTAAGATTATGCTCAGGCTTTGTTCCTACTTTCGAGACTGAAGTTGGCGCTATAAAATCATAAGCAAACCGGAAAAATGGAAAGACGGGAAAAGTCTGACTTAAATGCAGAGTTTTTTTGGTTTATTCTTTGGTTCTCTGGTCTCTGACAGATTTGTTGCCATGTATATGCGAATGGGCCTAAATTTGGGGCTAATTTGATTAATGGAATTGAGGATTCGAGTTTGGGTTTGTGGTCAAGCCATAAATTACATCACGGCTTACGTCAGGGAAGTCTGTTTAATTCTATGTATTTTTCTTTATATGACTTGAATTCTCGGCACGAACTTTCTTGCCAGACAAACTTTTATTTAAATTTCATTCTTTTGGCAATCGAACGCACTCCACACTCTGTCTTGCCTGGCTTTTCCTTCGTGGTGTCTATGCAGGAAGCGGGCAATCGGAAGCGTTTATTTAGCGGCGATTTAGGGGAAGAAGATTGCAACATAAAACACAGAGGCAGACAGGGGGTTATATATGCATTTATGCACATTTATTTCGGTAGTTTAAAAGAGCTTGAAGAAGATGAAGTATGGAACTTTAAAACATCATAAAACATATAATTTTAAAACAGCAAAAAGTTGAAGAAATATTGAAATATAGGTGAAACATCATAAAATATATTAAATACAGAAGTTAACATATGCTGAAGAAAGGATCATAATTTATTTATTGGAATAAATTTGATTATGCTCTATAATACATATAATAAAATTATAATTAAATTAAATTAGAAATTAAAAAATTACTTTTTTATAGTATAAATGGAGAACCCGTAAATAAACTATATAAGGGTTATTGAATTGTGGTTTTATTAGTACAAAATCTCTTGTAAAATTTAGCAGTCATTGAACTTTTTCTGACTTTGAATAAAAGTTCAACGGAAATTGTGAGAATTCCGACTTTGTTCCTTACATTCAACCTCTGGGATTATGTATGTCTATTGTCATTTCCGATTTGATTGCTAATGCCCCCCCCCCCCTCCCCCCCCCCCCCCCCCCGCACCATTCCTGGCAGTACAAACTTCACTGGAATCATCGCTTAAACTGAGTTGAACTTCGGAGGACCTGCCACAGCGCGAGTTGGCTTATCCCTCAATGATGGCTGGCAGTTGAAAACAACATTTGGATGTACGAGAACGTCGGTTGAATGCCATTAAGACAATGCAGCATAAAATGGCACTGCAGCATACAGAATGGGAATACATACGAACAGCTATATGTATATATATTCCTTCCTTCATGGCTGTGTGCAAATAATTGTCTATTGTGTGCGCTCATTTCTCTTATTCTTGTTTTCGTATTTGTGCAGTGTATTTTCATTTTAGCTGCATATCAAATTGCGCCAAGACTGAAGGCTGTGCCACAACAATTGTTGTGGCAAATGATCGTAATGCAGCATGGCATTGGGCGGTAAATATAATATGAAATTATAGCCGGCCAGCGAATGACAAATTGTCAGACACAAGAAGACATTTTCGAAGGCTTCCCCCTACAGACTGGAAGTATTTATTTTCTATGAAAAATATTTGTCAAAGAAAATGCATGGCTTATGTTTTAGGAATTTCCTAGTCCCCAAGCTTAACTAACTCTTGGTTGTTGATAGTGAAATTCCTTATGTTAGGCCAACTCCCAGTTAACTCTACTCTTGGGTTCTGACATCATTCTCAATACTTTACGAGTCTGCACGTCCATACTCGCAGCCAATTGGCAATGGATTCTCTTGTGTTTGCCAAGACCCAGAAGCTAACACATTACTTATAAGCAAATAAGGTCAAAATGAGGGGTAGGACACACCCCCAGGACGCTTGCTCCCCCCTTCATGGCCACTTAAATATTTTACGCTTTTGTATTGTTGAGCAAAAGTTCCACCATCGTTGAGCAAAAGCCCCACCATCGTTTTTGTGCCTGCTGTGGAACGCATAAAAAATGCATACGCACACGGTTTCCTCATATCGTTTATATAATGGGATTTCCACACACAAGCCCCGCCGTCCAACGTACATTTTTAGGTTTTTATGGAAAATGAAAATGAAAGAAAAGCGCAGCAAGAGGCTGGCAGCACTCTAAGCAGAGAGCTGAAAGCGTTCAACATTTAACTTTTTATGCAAAAGAGTGCATGTTTTTTTTGTGTTTTTTGCCCCCCCCAAAAGAATGAACAAGTGGGCGTGTGAGGCTGTCAAGGATTGCAAAAAAGGAACGAACATCTGGATTATAATACTTGTAAAAATATGCAGGTTTTTGCAGAAAGCTGGAAAGCAGAGGTGCAACAATTTATAGCAGATTTAGACGTGTAAATAATAGTGCATTTATTCAGGGAATTTAATCTTTAATGGGGTTTAAGCCAAACTATTAGAGCCCCATGAATGGGGATTAGTTTTCATAGAAAGTGTTGCAGAATATTTTATTAAATTACAGCCAAATTAATAGAGTTTCAAATGATAAATAGCTGGGGATTTAAAGGAAACAAAACATTGCTTTAATTATCCATAATTAAGTCATTAAAGAGGCAGTAAATATGTGCCATAAACTAAGGACACTGCCACTCCTGCTATTAGCTATCAAAAATATTGAGAGACAAAGTGATTGCTGATTTTCATGATCTATTAAGTTATGGTTTTCTCAATCCCTGATATCATATTACACAGTCTGGGAGCAGCCATTACACTTCCATAAACATCACCATTAGGGATTCCTTTTAGGACTCTCCTTGACGCCCAGAATGTCCCACCGAAAAACGTCCAATGAAATTACTATCAACGTCGACAGCCTCATGCAACTTGGTCGCCAGCCAAGAGTCCCAACCCTCTTGTGGGGAGGGGAAACCGACCCCCCGCCCTCCGAAGACTGCGTCACGACAGAGCCAGGGCCCCAATGCATATAGCACCTGGCATATAGCTGGCAGTCAGGCAGTCAGGCAGGCAGGGAGCAGGGCAGCGACTGGCCCTGTAATCCATTCACTTGCAAAGAGGAAATTATTATAATTGCATTAGTTCCAAAGGCAGAAAATTGAAATTGAAATACGTTAGACGATGTCGGGCATGGCCGGATGCTGATGGATGGGCAGATGGATAGATGGGACAAGTGTTCACTGTACAGATGGCCAGAAGGAAGGGTTCTGCACCCAAGTTGACGTAATATGCCCTGGCTGAGGCGTGTCCTGGCTCCATATGGACCCATTCACTCGGTTAATGCCCCTTTTTTTTCTGCTAAAAATTAATCAAAACTAATAGAATCTCTGGTTTTTTTTCTTAGAAGGGGAGATGTCCTTAGCTCGTTTAATCAGATAAGACGGAAATCATCAGTAAATTGCTTATAATTCACATTAGATTTTCATTACGTATACGCCGCCGGGGATCAGAGGCCTTCAGAGGCACCGCTTTAATGGGAAAAGTTCTGTGTTATGTGCGCTCTCTGTACCCTTTATATTCGCCTGACATTGATGGATACTTCGTGCCTGTTCCGCCGTTCGTGCGCAGTATTTTTGATGGCTGTCGATAGGGAAAATCAATACGGAAAAGTACTCCTCTGATTAACACGGAAAATGCCAGTCAACCAACAACTGAAAGAATACGATTCGGAAGTCAGAGTCAAGGATCAATGGCCCATTAAAGCATTTGATCAATGACCAACCAATAGACCATAAAAACCCCTTCCAAAAAAAGTACACTATTAAAGAGCCATACAAATATTTGCTCAAAAATTCCGAAAAATGTAAACAGCAACAGAAAATGAGAGAAAAAGAGAGAAAATAAAAACTTCTGGGAAATGTAAAATTTTTTATATGCCCTCTGCATGCGATTCTCTGATTTGCGTTGAAAATATGCAAATATCAAAATGAGTGACTGACTGACGGTGGAGGAAGCCTAAAAATACAATCGAAAGGACCGGAAAAGCGGGGAAACTCTCGTGCGACATGTGTTTCAGCATTTCACCTGTCGGGAGAGAAGGCGGTTATATAAAGTGCAGTTCAGAAATGTTTGCCATTAGCTGGCGCAAAAGTTAAGGTCTCACAGAGGCTGAACAGGAGTGTAGTTTACATTTTTGATTTGGCAGCCCCGAAAATGTTGACCTCAAGTAATTAGAAAACTTTTGTCTGCTCCATGGAGACTGCTGCTCGCCCAAAGAACTTTTCATTCATTCCTCCCAAATCCTCTAAGGATTCAGCTTTCAATTTGCGACTGGTTTTCCTCCCAGTGTGTCCGGTTCTCTCCGGATTATGCTGCAGTGGTGGAAATATGCGCAAATTGCCTTCGTTAGATGCATTGAAAGGAGGGGACTTTGACTGGAAATTGCACACTTTGGTAGACAATTGAAATGCCAAGTTTTCCATTATATAAGCATAAATGAATGCATTGAGGAAATGCAGGACTGCAGGGGAGAGTTTAGAAATCAATCATCTTTGAAGTGGAAAATGGTTTGATTAGGTTTTTGTTTCTTTAAACGTCTTTGGCAAGTTGGGACTTATCCCAGGATTTGCACGTTTCTATTTCATCAATTTAATTTGAATGAAATGAAGCTTTTCCGTGAAAATAGTTTATGTTTTTATTTTATTTCCTTAAATTCTTCAATCCACTTCAATCTATTTTATTCCATTTCTTTCTATTCTATTACTGTGCTCATCCTTTATTTATTTTCAAATCTAATTTCCTTTACGGACTTGCAGCCATAAAAATATCTAATGGAAACACTTCTACCACACTTCCCCCACAAAAATGACAACACGTACCAAAATATGTCCCAAAAAAAGAGAAGAAAGAAGAGAAATGAATTTGGTTAGCATTCAAAGTGGAAAGTGGAAACTGTCAGGCAGGACGACTCATCCTCAACCTTATCCGCACAGTTTCCTGCTCCCATAAGATAAGGCGAGGAACAAAAGACAGCAGCAGCAGCCGCCCCCACAGACACCCCCAGCCACAGACAATGCTGCCATAGAAACCTCCAACAAGTGCGGATGTGGCTGCGGCGGCGGCTGGAGGACTGGAGGACTGTAGTACTGGCGATAAACCCAGCATAAAATACGAGTAAGTGAAACTACTTATGGAGAAGCCAGAACCCTAGCTCCTGGGGCCGACGCCCAGCTGACTGCAGGGATCGATCCGAAGGAGCAGAGCCAGCAGTAGAAGAAACTGCCATATGTGTGCGGTCGAATCGATAGGCAACGACTGACTGGCGACACATAGCCGGCACTTGTTGTTGTTGCTGCTGCTGCTGCTGCTGCCACACAAGAAAAAGGAGGAGTCCAGAGGTGGTGGGGGGGTGGTCGGTTGGGTGGTTGGTTGGGTGGTTGGGTGCAAGGTGTTGCAATAAAAACTTTTGAACTGCTGCCTTGCCGCTGATGTAATACCGCAAGACAATTTTCCTTCCTTCCCCGCTGTACGTCATATGGTCGAGCGAGCGGCACAAAAACAACAAGAACTTTGAATAAAACGCCGGCTGTAAAGGTGCTCTCTCTGGGAGAGTACGCTCTCTTCCCTTAAAACCACCCTCCCCCCCCCCCCCCTCTCCCACTCCCTCTCTCTCTCCGTTGCACATGCGCGTTGTACGATTTGTATGGCTCAATGTGAATTTGTGTAAAGTTCTTTTTACTTGGAAATTACCGAGCGAATTGCATTACGTTTTTTTGGACCCCCCACCACCCGACTTTTATCTATAGAATCCTCTAGCCTCTGACATGTTGATGAATCAGCTGTTCTGCACAGCCACTGGAATGGCCTTAGTGGAACTTCCTTCCAAGTGAGTGAGTGAGTGAGTGTCTGTCCAGTCCACGCCATTCCATTGAGTGAGTGTTCCAGTGAGTGGCGACATTCATTTCGGTGTCGGTGTCGGGTCTGCTGCCGGTGGCTCCCCATAGTCCATGGGCACCGTGGCACCCCGGCCGGCCGCCACAGCTGGCTGAGTGCCCGTGCCCCCGGGCACCGTGTGGCCACCGCTCCGCTGTCTGTGCCACAAGCCATATGCTATTGATTTTCTTTGCGGGGGGAAGCGGTCGGGCTCGGTCTCCTATGCCTGCCTTTTTGGCCATTTTTCTTTGCCTTGGTCTTCTGGCCCGTGTTTGTCGGCTTACTTCGCGTTTCGCTGACGCGCTCGGTGTCGGCCGTAATGTCAGTTAATTTATTCTCCAGCCAGAGAATATATTTTTGTTATTTACTTTATGTCTTCATAGCCGTACAAATACAAATACAAATACATATATATGTATATTCTTTTTGGTCTACTTTTGGGTTTGGAGCTGACTTCTGGCTGCAGAAATAAGTACGAATAATGTTGCATGACTCTCTTTGGGGCTGAATGTAATGACACTCCAAGGATTGTAAGGTGATATTGATCAAAGTTATGAAAGAACTGCTAGAAATGTGACCAAAGGGAAATCAAAAGAAATGGATGATGGTACCAAAGAGTAGAATAGAAAAGGCGAAAGATGGATCTTCGATTCGGCAATCATTAGGGTAAATATTATTCAGCAAAAATGATTAATCACTTTATGCGACGCCTTGGAATTTCATTAGAAATACCGACCATCATTTGGTAGAATTATGAAAGTCATTATTTACGATTAATTTCACTAATGGCCACGGAAAATGTTCAGGGGGAAACCCTTTCCGCAAAATCTAATATAAAATATTCATATATTTCCACCGAAATCAAAAATGCACCCTAATCCCACAATTCTTTTTGGTCGAGTCATAACTCAGGGCCCGGCTTCGAGTCACCCCATTTTTCGAGGCACTGCATCCACCCCACCCCCGAAACATCCCCATTCACTTGTCGCCTGCAAGATTGCAATAAAAATCCATTACAAACACACACACAGACAGACACACAGACAGACAGACAGACGCTCTCCAACAAAAGACAGACACAACTGTCGACGATAAATCAAAAGGAGAGCACTGTGTGGCGATATAAATGCAAATGTTCGCAGTCTGTAAAGTGGGCTAAGAGGCTAGCAGGACGAAACGCAACGAAATCCTTAAAAACATTCAGACAAATTTGGGTTTCAATTGATTATAGAAAAGGTTGGATGGAGGATAGAGGATGGAGGAGGTAGTACTCACCTTGTCTACCGGCATTGATGGGCACGCTCTGCACAGATTCCAGAATGAGCCAATCATAGGGAAATGCTTTTGATGTTGTACCAGAAAATACAAATTAAATTCAACACGCGCACGTAGGCTTATGTATATTCTTCCTTCTTAAATTTTAAGTTTACTTATTTGTATGGCTTTTTGCTTTATTTGTTTCGGGTTTTACGTTTTGGGAGCAACAACCATATATGTAAACGGGGGACACAAAATCACACGCGCTTTCAGTTCGCTTCCGTTTCCGCTCTATCTCTATATATATCTCTCTCACCCTCTGCACTCTCTCTTTCTCTCTCTCTCTTTCGCTCTCTCGCTCTCTCTCGCTCACTCTCTATACGCACACGCACCTGGATAATGCGTAGCGAAGAATGTGCGTTTGTATTATTGTCATAGGCCGAAATGAGATTGGTTGGAGATTTTGCCTGGTTTTTAGAAAACGGAGAAAAGGAAGTGAGAAAAGGCATTGCATACCAGCAGGCGCCATCCAACGGTACTTCTGTTTTTACCGTTGTTCCACTGATGATCTCATGCACAAACACGCACACACCACCCAGGGGCAAAATTCTTCTTCAAAATTTTTGACATAAACCCACGGAATATCCTAGTAATTAGCCAATTAAAGGATTATGGGGAAAACAATTTTTTATTGACCATCAAAATCCCATAGCACAACACACCCTCCCCTCCCCTGAACTCCCACGCGCTCGTGCTCGTTGTATTGCTTTTTTTTATTCCCTGGCAAATCGATATCTATTTTTCATGACAGCCCTGTGGTATGCAATACTTTTTTGCCGCCTCACATTTGCTGCAATTTAGCGATAATCTCTCTGGTTTTTCTTTCTTATTTCTTCGGATATGGCCACTGGAGCGAGACTTTTTCGTGGTTAACCCCGTCGTGAAGGGGGCTTACTGGGGCATACAACAACAACAACAACAACATATATTAGAGGTTCACAGGAAAACACACTTTTTCAAATTGAATTGAGTTTTGCACTGCTGCTGCTTGTGGACTCTGCTGGTGCTGCTATGGGTATTGCTTCTCCTTTGGTTTTGCCTGGATTTTTTCACCGCAAAAGCGTTGGGCACTCGACGACGGTACGAACACGACTGTGAACGTAAAGTGCTGAGTGCTACGACGAGAATCGAATCCCAGCATGAACGTTGTGAAACAGCCCCCCAGAGCGTCGGCGTTGGAGTTGACGCAGGGCTTGGAAGTTCTCCATCTCTTGGTCACGAAATCCCGGTGGCTAGCGGGGTGGTTACCCGCTTTATGGAAATTTTGATTGGAAATGGGAGAGCAAACATATGTTTTCAGGGGCGTCGAAGTTCCAAAATATTTCATTGATCATTTCATTGAACTGAAGCAGCTAAAATATCGAGTTTTTAGGGCCGTAAAATTAACTTTCTTTAAATTTATTTTAAAGTTTTTTAAACATCGCTAAGTAAGATTGTCGTTTTCCACCACTGAAATCGAACGAGAAATTCTGACATTTCCCGACACTTAAATGTTATGTTAACAGCCTTATGTTATAATAACAGACAATATGTCATGACCTTATTCGTTTAAACCTCATTTTAGATTTTAATCCGATAAAACAAGAACTTTAAACTAACATATCTTGTAGAAAATTGATTCATCAATCGGATAAATTTATGTGTTTAGGGCTGTGCATCCTAGCTAGCTAGTAATATCAAGTCGAATATCAAAAAAGAGGAATATGATTTACACTCAAGAACAGAGCTGAGAACGATTAGCCCATGGTAGGCCAGTGGGTATTCTAATACACTCCACGAAAATTATAAAACTTGAAGAATTTTAGCGCAGTTCAGGTTAAAGAAGTCTTAATACTTTTTTTGTAAGTAAAGAGGAAGGATAGAATGGATGTAAAAAAATTTAAAATGCTATTATTTTGCGCATTCTAACTCAAGTTTTTCTCATGTTTAAATAGAGGGGGAATGAGTGGGTTAAGTTTGTTTACAAATGAAATGATACGGATTCGTCGCGCTATTTCTGAGCAGGTGAGCGCTTAAAACCATTAAAACATCAATTTATTAAATTTCCCAAGACTCCTTCCCATAGCTGCCGCAGCTGAAGAGCATTTACCATGCCCTGGAAGTGCCCCTCAAGAAGCAGCAGCTGCAAAATGCCCGGCGACCGACTCTGGAATGGATTCTGCCGGCTGCCGTTGCGCAACAAGAGCAGGAGCTGCTGGATTCCTTGAGGAGTCACACCTTCGATGCCACCTACATAGAGAAAGTGCGTGTGGTGCCCAGCGCTGGACGCAGTGCCGCCAAAGTGGAATTCCAGCTGCAGCCGCAGGCATTTGTCGAGCAGCTGCTCCAGAAAAGACAGCCGGAGGCTCTGCCACTCTCTCTCACCGACGAACATGTGGTTGTGGAGTACAGTTCCCCCAACATCGCCAAGCCATTCCATGTGGGCCACCTGCGCTCCACAATCATTGGCAATGTGCTGGCCAATCTCCACCAGCATTTTGGCTACCGCACCACGCGCCTTAATTACCTTGGAGATTGGGGCACACAGTTTGGCCTCCTGGCACTGGGCGTTCAGCTGAACAATGTCAGCGATAAGGATATGCAGAGGGCACCCATAGAGACGCTCTACAGTTCCTACGTGGCCGCCAACAAAGCGGCGGAGCAGGACCCAGAGATTGCACAGCGAGCGAGAGACCTCTTTACAGCCCTGGAGGCAGGCACTGACGACGCTATGGCCAAGCAATGGCAGCAGTATCGACTTTATACCATCGAAGAGCTTTCGGGAGTCTACAATCGATTGGGCGTCCACTTCGACAGCTACGAATGGGAGTCTCAGTACTCCCAGCAGCAAATCAGTGAAGTTCTGCAGAAGCTGCGCTCTGCAGGAATTCTACAGCGGGAGGTGGATGGCCGCGAAATAGTGATAGTGGATGACCGACGCATTCCCGTGATCAAAAGCGATGGCTCGACGTTGTATCTGGCAAGGGATATAGCTGCTCTCCTCGAGCGTCACTCCCGCCTGCAGTTCTCCCGCATCCTCTATGTCGTGGACAACGGCCAGGCGGATCACTTCAATGCCTTGTTCAAGACAACGGCTGCCTTGGACAAACGATTGAGTCTGGAGCAGCTGAAGCATGTGAAATTCGGCCGTATTCATGGCATGAGCACGCGCCAGGGCAAGGCAATCTTTCTGCGGGACGTGCTGGACGAGGCACGTGATGTGATGCGAGAGAAGCGCATTCAAACACCAAGTACGTGGCATCATTCCATAGGAATTTATTATCTAAAATCTCTTTTTTTTTAGCAACCCGAGCGAATAGTTGTCTGGACGATGAAGATGTCTGCGATATACTGGGTGTTTCTGCTGTCCTCGTGAATGTCCTCAAGCAACGACGGCAACGCGATCATGAATTCAGCTGGCAGCAGGCTCTGCAAGTCAATGGAGATACGGGCATTAAGCTCCAGTATACACACTGCCGCCTGCATAGCCTTTTGGAGAACTTCAAGGATATAGACCTGGAGGACATTGCACCCGATTGGCAGCACTACAGCCAGGAGCCAGTGGATGCCTTGGATTTGCTGTATGAGCTGGCGCGTTTTGATCAATGCATTTGGCAGTCCAAAGAGCAATTGGAGGCGTGTGTTCTGGTTAATTATTTGTTTGGTTTGTGGTGCGTATTCTTAAGAATTCCAGATACCCAGAAGTATAATCTGTTCTCTGTATTTCCTCTAGCAATGCCACAAGTCGTGCCCTGAAACGTTTACCTGTAAAGCAAGAGAGCTGTCCGCTGAAGCAATCACAGCGATTGCTGCTCTTCCAAGCTGCCAAGCGGACCCTGCAGCAGGGAATGCAGCTGCTGGGCCTCAAGCCACTCAACCAAATGTAGAGAAAGGCTATCTTTAACGTAGTTTGATATTTATTAAACATTTTAAACTGAAATGCAACGTGAGTGAAGTGTGTCCGCCTTAGCGCTTCTTCCACGTGTACTTGCGGCGGGCTCCTTCCTGTCCGAACTTCTTGCGCTCCCGTCGGCGATAGTCACGTGTCAGCAGACCGGCTGCAACATAAATGGCAACAATTAGCGGCAAATATATAGAGCATAAGAGGAGGGGGGGTTCAGCACTTACCCAAACGCATTGACTCAATCATCTCTTGATCAACGAAGCTGCGCAAACACATGGCAATGCCCCAGCGTATGGCACCCGACTGACCGGATGGACCGCCGCCTTCCACATTGGCCTCCACATCGACTTTGCCCAGCAATTCGCTGTAGTTCAGCGGGAAGAGCAGCTGAAAAGAACAGACCACAGAGGAAAAGCGAATGAAAAGTGGGGCCACCGTTAGATGTCAAGTTCAGATGTCGCAGATGCCCCCCGAGTCATCCATTGTACTATAGAGATCTATATAATAGTTATATTGTATTCCCCCGAACGCGACTGCGAATGCGGTAGCGCTTCCTGTACAACAATAGATAATGGGCCGAATCGTTAGCCAAATTAAATGTCTGTTAGCCGCAGCCAGTAAACTGCAACAAATTGTTGCATGTCTGCCCTTGGGGGCGGTTCGTCGGCTACGGCTAGTGTGAACTGTGCAATCTGCCTATCTAACAGTAGAGTAGGTGTGAGGCAAATTATAAGTGCATTTGGCAGAGGTCTGGCATATAATTGCAGAGCCGCTGGCCAGGCTCAGAGGCACGCGTTAATAGTTGGGGGAAATACAGAACAAATGTATAAACAAAAGTATTTTTAATTGAACAATTGTATAACTAAAAATGAAAGCATTTCTTGTTAAGAAAAGTTTGTTAAATAATGCTATAAAAAGGGGTGTAAAATCTATTATTAGTGTGTAAAATAAAGGAAAACAATTTTGGTCGGAAAAAGAACGAATTATAGAAACGGAATGGTGTTCCTCCGAATAGAACAAAGAATTTTCTTCGATAGGTTTTAGATTCAGCCGTAACCAAAATCAATTTGAAAGGGTTTTTAGCAAAATAATTAACTCCTGACTTTCATAAGTAATTATATTAATAAGCATCTCAATTCTGGCAAATCTAAGAACTAAATAGGCAAGGTTCTATCGGCAAGAGACCTAATTTAAAAATAAAATGGATCAATTGATGATTTATAAGTAGGAGAAAAGGATCTAGTAGCGTCATTTCAGAGATATTACTACTAAAATACGAATAGCTTCCCAATAGAATGAATCCCCTTCAAATTCATTCGAAATACCTCTCCCAATCACTTGCTAAATTCTGGGAATTTATATTCCTGCAATTAATCACACATTTGTTGCATATTAAGCACTCCAAAAAAAAACAAACACTTTGACGCCAGTTTCAAAGTTCACATAGTCCCACAGATCAGTTCAGATCAGATCACAACAAATCGTAATTCAAATTCTGAATTTGGTTTTGGAATCGTCAGAGATCTGTCGATCCGATTGCGTGGGAAATAAAGTCCAAGCCCCCCTGGTCACAATGGTCCACGGCACACAGACAATAAACGTTATGATTAAAAAACAATAAACAATAAAAAGCTCAACAATCAAACGGGGAACAGGCAATTTTTTAACTTGGCTTTTTTTTGGTAAACCAAATTGACAAACGACAATCAATCAAATCAAAAGATTCTCGAGAGAGAGAGAGAGCCCGGACAAATTTGTGATTTGTTTAACAAATGGCTGGATAGATGACTTCACGCTACAGCGAGAAACATTAAAAGGCTTTAGGATCGCGAACAAGATTTTTAAATTAATGTACACACACAATTAACGACAGCAAAAAAATGCGATAAAAATAGAAACCAATTTGCAGAAAATGCGACGAGGCGCACACACAGGAGATCAAAACTGGTTTCTAATCCCCTCTATAATTTTTGGGGGTTCCCGCAACCCAATTTCGGAACCAATTCCCTTCTTCTGTAGAGAACTTAAGGGACACCCTCCTTTGGTCTTCCCCCAGAAATTTCTAATACTAGAACACTCTCTATCTTTCGCAAAACTATATAGAGGGGTAAATTCTATAGACAACCCGGCATTTGCTGGCACTTCAAGAATATTCGCGGGTATCTTTTATTATGATTTAAATGAATTTTATAGTTTGACACATCCAACGACGATGTGATCACAGTACAACAACGACGACGACGACGACGGCGGCGGCATCTTCGTGGGCTATCGTCGTCGTACAACTGTAAAAGACAGTCATATTGTGTGTCGGACTATATATAGTATATATACTAAGTGTACTGTATCTACATCTTCATTGACGCGACGCTCGGGCGCTTAGTTTTGGACACAGGCCGGAGACAAACGTTGAACAGAATATCATTTTAGCGCAGTTCTTTTTATCAGTCGATTCAACGTCGTTGAGCGTCCGCGTCTCAAGTGTCGGAAAATTTGCTGAAGGAAAACTATCCATAAGAAAAAAGGAATATCTTTCTTGGGAATAAAATGTCGCGCCGATTAATGAAGCCTCGGCACTGGGCCTGTCACTAAAACAAGAATCTAAGACTTGGATAAATGTAAAGTGAAATATTAGGTAGAAAAAGGACTACGAAAAATGCAAGAAAATATTACAATGTTTAATGAGGAAATTCTCTTAAATATTTCTTCGAAATTCAATTCATTTAGTGATGAAAGATCAATAGTTTTTGTGTACAAGCATTTAATTAAAATTTAATTAAATTAGAGATGAAAGATAGATCTATAAATGTGTTCTACGACAAGCCTTTAATTTATTTGGCTCCAGAAATATCTGCACAGATAAACGCTCTTTAGATCTGTGATAGAACTACGATATGAAAATTTCAAACAAATCTCTGACGGAATGGAAAGCCCCCGCT
This sequence comes from Drosophila helvetica, assembly GCA_963969585.1. Lineage (NCBI taxonomy): Eukaryota > Metazoa > Arthropoda > Insecta > Diptera > Drosophilidae > Drosophila > Drosophila helvetica. Next base: position 5,832,670 of record OZ018403.1, read on the forward strand.
CATGAATAACAATTGAGATTTGTTTACCACGTTTGTTATCCTTTAATTGGTGCACTATGGCACACAAAACTCAATTGCAAGCTGCAGGCACACACGAGAGATAGATCTAGTAGTAGTTCTACTATATCTCTCTCGCTATATAGTCGACTGCGGGCATGCGATTCAGGTTCAAGGGCATTATGAAAGCAACGCAACAAATAAAAACTTAACTCGGGCCAATGCGTTTGCTCGTAATACCTCCTACCCTACCCTACCCTGCCCTGCCCACCCCTCCCCGCTGGACCCCCTATTGTGTCCACAAAAGAAAAAGTAAGAAAATAAAAACTCAAATTGATTTCAATTATAATTGAATCAACGCTCGAGCGATAAGAAATACACGAGAAAGTAAGCGCACCGACGAGTCCGACAATCCGTCCGTCCCGATCGCTTTCGATGGCGTCGCAGTTTTCCCAAAATGGCCGTCGACCAGCGACCGACCAGCAGCAAAATGGCGCTTCCGGGCCATCCGTCGATCGGCAATTAAAATCAACAACAAAAGCGTGCCGCCCTGTTCCGTTCCGTTCCGTTCCACTCACTCTCCGATAATCGTTTGCTCTATTTTAGGAATATAATACAAAAGGTTATCCTTTTTTTTTTCGTTCCTTTCGGCTTTTTGTCAGTGCGAAAAATTCATCAAAAATGTATTAATTGTTTGCAACTGCGAAAAACTGTAATCACACGGGGGCGTTTGTTAAAGCCAATATTTGTTTATGTTGTTAGCGACTTTTGGACTCGACTCGACTCAAGTCGGGTCGACACCCCACTCCCCCCACAGACACAAACGATAGCCACCAGACCACAACATATCAGATCTCCTCTGGTCTATGGAGCTCCGAAAACTGGTTTCTCAACTACGCACAGAATTTGATTAATTTGCTCGCATAATTTAGCCCCCAGCCCCCAGTCTTCGGTCTTTCGGGTTGGCCTTTTTGTTGCTGCCAGCCAGCCTTGTTTATCACCAGATTTGTCTAATAAGTCAGCGACAATTTTGACGCAAAGAAAGTTTTTTAGTCGCCGGGCAAACAATCTCTTTTATTTTTCTGTTGATTGTTTGTGTGATTTTTATTTTTGTTTATATTTTTGCGAAACAGGTTCAAACGATTCCCAGAAATTCTTGGGGCGGGTAATACGATGCCAGAAGTAAAATTCAGTAAATGGAACCTAAACAAGCTTAACGCTTCGTTGGATAATTGAGATCTGAGATTCCAGACAACAATTGACTCGATTCTGGGCCAATCATTATATAAATAAGCGGGAAAAACCAGCTGGGAAAATATTATAGAATTATGATAAATGTACAAATATTTTTCCTGGGGTATTGGGCGAAAAACTGAATTAATAAGAAACATAAGATATCTAAAGATATATATACAAAAACAATAAATAAAAGATAAACCCAAGATGAGATTACACAAAAAATAAACAGGAAATAAGCAAGAGATTAAAATAGATTAAAATAGTACGGCAAAACAGCTCTTAAAAATATATAGAAAATACTTTAGAAACCTTTGCTTAGCTTGCATTTATTCTCGAACCGCTCCTGGATCCCCTTTCGGAATTTGCACTCCACTCTGAATGAATAAGTCTGTACACTTTGGCTCTCGCAGGTTGACATAAATTGTAAATAATCTGAGCAAACAAAATCAAGCAAAAAAGCAAGCAAACAATGTCCATGGTTGGGGTCTAGAGGGGGCTAATATTACCAGCAAATAGTGGAGAGACATCCCCCTTTAAGGCGAACCAGTAGCACCTGAAGATAAATCTCCCCAGATTGTCTGGCTATCACTGTGATTATGATGCTGATGCTGGTAGCGGACGCTTATCACTGCGTCAAATGGCAGGCGGTCGCTTAGATAACAGACCAACCAACAGTAGCCCCACGAGCGGAGTGGAGTGTCGCATTCAACGCAAATCAGAGCCACAGACTCTTAGTTCTCACAATTGAAAATAAACCAAAAGAAGCCTCATATTTGTGCAGATATTTAGAAGAAAGTAAACTGGAAAGATCTCTTTCATTCAGTTGGGTCTGAACGCTCTGCGGGAGCGATCAAGATCCATAAACTTTCCATCGAAACTATCTTTTGCAGATACTCAGTCCAGTATGAAAATTGGGCTATAAATAAACGCTTCGATCCCCGTTTGGAAAGTATCACTGTTCGTTTATTTATTGGCAATCGCAACGCATTGACAACGGTCTTAGCCACAAAGTGCATTGAATTCCGTTGAGTATTTTAGCGCATTTTTGCGCGTTTTGATTCACAAACAAAAAAAACAAAAGCAACGACAACAGAAACAGAGACAGAGCCAGAGCCAGAGACAACGGACAAGCCACCATCGTCTGGTCATCGTCACCATGGAGAATCTTGGCTATAAGGAGGGCAGTACGAAACCCCGTCGCATGACACGTTCCATCAGTGTCGTTACAAAGACCGAAGTGGAACAGCCGCTCAATGAGAATAATGCAAATAACCGGTAAGTGCCACCAATTCGAATATAAAATAAGACTTGAAGCCAGCTTCTGCTTCAGCTTCAGCTTCTGCCTCTGCCTCTGTTGCAGTTTACACTGAAACTTTACAGTTCGTTTATTTAAGAGCACACCCCCGAAATAATAGCAATAAAAAAAGAAACATGAGAATGTGTTTGCTAAACCCCGAACAAAAAATACAAGGAAGCATTTTCATAATTTATGTGACGAATTGATTGAATGCCAATGGGCCTGCAATCGAAAATAAAGTAAAAAAAAAAACACCACCAATCAGTTGGTTTCATATTTCTATATAGGCGATCCTCTGCCGAGAAAACAACAACCTTTTTTTGTGGGTTGTTTTCACGTGCACAAATGACATTAGATTCGTAATCTGATTTGAATTACTTCACAAGCCAGCAGTCGAGTTAATTATTACTGAATTATCACTGAACGGGAACAAAATGGAATAAACAACTTTAACTTAATTAACTGAAACTAAAGTAAATTTATTTAAAATTAACCAAATAATAGGAGAAACCAATTGAAAAATCGCCCTTTTCTGGAACGTTTTTTTCTCAAGGTTAAAAGATCATATAGATCCGTAATCTTCCCTATTGAAAACCCTTTAAATTTCACGGAATCAAAACAAAATGGAGCATTTTAGGAGAAAAAATTTCGAGCATGCGCTCTTTATAGGTGACACATCTTAAAGGTTCCAAAGACTTTTAGATGATATGTTGCTGGGTTATTGCCCCAATAAATCATGATATTTTTCCCTCAAAAGAGTGAGTGGTGATCCTCAAAGGATCTTCAGGCAATCCTCCATCTTCTAACAAAAAAAATTACCCAAAAACCCAGCACTTTCCAAAGACCGACTCTCAAATGTCCAAAATCATTTCCACACCCACTCGAAATCACAAAAAATTCACAGATGATTTTTGGCCATCTCTCTCTTTCTCCCTCTGCCTCTGTGGAGCTCTCTTCTCTATATAGGGTTCTCTCTCGACGAGATCTAACCGCGATTCTCTCTGTAGTTTACCTCTCTTTCAATCTCGATTGACGACTTAACCAACGGCTTATGGTTTTTCATCAAGCTCTCAGTCCGAACAGTCGGCAGTCGGTTTTGGAACAACAATGCAGGCGGACGCGTTCCAACGAAAAAGCAAACGAAAAACCTAAAAGCTAAAACGCGTTCGTAGTGATTATAAAACCAACAAAAAAAAAACATAGTAAAATAGAAAAACCTGTAGAATAGAAACAAGCAACAACAAAACGGAAGTGAAAAATTCGCGTTTTTTCACACAACATTTTTGCATTTTCCGCCCGTTAGAGATGAACACAATTGTATAATCACCACAAAAGGCTTCCATTGTAAGCCACTTGTCCCGTTCCGTTCCGTTCGACTACAATCCCCCCCCCCCCTACCACCCCACCCCTTTCGATCCGATCCGGTCCGGTCCGTAGTCCGTATGGCATTCGGCGGTGCTTTGTCTCCCATGTATTTTGGAAATGAAATTAGAAATTGAAAATAGCTCATTGGCGAATTGGCATCATCCGTGGATATGGCTGCAAACGGTGTACGTATTTTAAAGGTTCGAGAGAGAGAGAGAGAGAGAGAAAGAGAGTTAAGTGATCAACAAAGGAAAGTCAGGGCAGCCCTTAACCCCCACTGCAAAACCCACCCAAGAGTTATACAACAAGTGCATGGACAAGGTCTAAAATTTTGCCAAAAATAAAATACATATCAGCCATAAAGCGACTTAAGCTTTGCTCTTGGACTCCGCCAGAGATCACAGCCGGCACTCGGACACAATCCATCAACGCAAAACAAATACAAAAATAAAAATACATACAAAAAAAAGATTGACAACTTTGCATAACTCGGAAAGCAAGAAAAATAAAATAAAATTATTTAAAATTATGCATGCTCTGAACAAACAAAACAGAGACTCGAACTTTAGTGCTCTCAGTGCCATTTACAAACAATGAAAAACAGATTTACAAATCTATAATAAAAAAAACCAGAGATGAGAACCAGACAACTGCGACTTTAATGATCCAAGTTTTAATTCAAAGTGAATGAATCATTAGGCCATTCAGAAACTAATGGTCCAACTTATGCTTGATATCAGGGTGTAAGAAAAAACATATGTCTGCCCACTGTTGGAAAAGTTCTCTGAACAACAAAAATAAACAATTTAAAGTCTATAATTGACTTTTAAGAAAACACAAAGCTGAAACAAATGGTAGTTTTTTTTTAAATCTAAACAGAGATAAGAATGACTTTTAAATGTGGAAAAAAATATTATAAAAATCATTAACAAATCAGAAACATGGTAGAACTCTTTTGATGCCAAAACAGGGAAAAGAATAATCTTTAAATGTGCAAAAAATATGATAAAAATCATTAACAATTCGGAAACTAATGCTAGAACTTTTTTGATATCAAAAAGGAAAGGAAAGAATGATTATTAAATGTGGAAAAAAGATGATAAAAATCATCAACAATTCGGAAACTAATGCAAAAAATGTTTTGATATCAAAATGAAGACGAAGAATAATTTTTGAATGTGTTCAAAATATGACAAAATCATTAACAAATCCGAAACAATTGGTATAACATTTCTGATATTCAAAAGAAGACAAAGAATGATCTTTAAATGTGAAAGTAGAGGTCAAAGATCTTCAGTGCTCAAGCTGTTCCATGTATATTCCCAAAGAGTAGATAATCTTTATAGTAAACCAAAGACATGTTCTGCATAAGTTAAGTAGTTTATGTCTTAAAGCTTATTCTACACCAAACCCCCTAATTGTTGCCTCTAATGACCTAAACGTGTGTCGAAACCGAAACTAATTAAATTTCTATATTCCACCAATACAAAACTATCTTTCACTAATCATAGAAAAACATCTCTTCAACATAGCTTCAAATCGATTCCACCCAACCTGATGGTGCGATGGCGGAATAACAACACGGACGCCATGATCGAAGCCCAGTATCCGACAGCTGGAGAATTCGAATACATGGAGTGTGGACCGTCGCCGCCGGCGGAGAGTGCCCCGTCAATGTACGACAGCTTCGAGGAGCCCACCAGCGAGCTGAGCGTTCAGATCTGCAATGATACGCTCCGGATTAGTCTCATCGATCAGATGAAGAGTGCCACCGGACGAGTGCGTTTATTCGAGGACATTGAGCAGGGCAATGTGGTGGCCGAGAGCACGAAGACGCACTTCGAGTCCGCCTCGAAGTTGGAGAAGAATCTATGCTATTTGTGGGCTGCGTTCCTCAAGCGCTGGGACCTCATCGAAGGCCTCATGGAGGTGGGTGCCGATCTGCACTTTTGCGATCAGAATGGCATCTCCTCCATGCACTTGGCGGCCTTCAGCGGATGCCTGGCCACGCTGGGACTGCTCGTCTCCAAGGGAATGAACGTGAATCTGCAGTCCAAGTGCTATACCCCACTGCATTGTGCGGCCTTCGGCAATGCCGCTGAGGCGGCCAAGTTCCTGATCAACAACGGGGCCGACATCACCAAGGACACCAATAAGCCGAACTGCGAGGAGAGTCTCCTGCACTGCGCCGTGCGTTCGAATGCCCTCGAGTGTCTGCAGATCTTCATCAGCGAGGGAGCCGACGTGAACTCCCTCAAGCCGAATGGCACCAATGCCATCCACTTGGCCGCCGATCTGGGCAACCTGCAGTGCCTCGAGGCCCTGCTCAATGCCCCCAATGCGGATGCGAATGTGAGAATCTGCATTCGCGAGAAGGAGTCCACGGCTCTGCATCTCGCTGCGGACGAGGGAAATGTGGAGTGTGTGGACCTGCTGCTGGCCAAGGGCGCGGATGCCAAGCTAAAGAACCATCGCGGCTTCACGCCGCTCCATCTGGCCGCACGCACTTCGAGTCTGGAGTGCGTGGAGTCGCTGCTGCGGAACGGGAATGCCGATGCTAATGCCGAGGACTTTGATCATCGCACGCCGCTCCATGCGGCGGTGGGAAAGTCTGAGAATGCCTACGACATCATGGAGACGCTCATCCAGTGGGGGGCCAATGTCAATCACAAGGACATCTATGGCTTTACGGCTCTCCACTTGGCTGCGCTGGACGGCCTTGTGCAGTGCGTGGAGATGCTGATATTCCACGGGGCAGATGTCACCACCAAATCGAAGAAGGGCACATCCGCACTGAATGTGATCACCAGGAAGACACCCTCATCGGTGGCCATGATCCGACAGAAGCTGGATGCAGCCATCACGCTGCATCATTCACAGGTGAGTGGCGGAGAAACAGCTTAAGGGGGAAAGACCTGTAATGTTTTCCTCCCTTACAGGATCCTGTCAATCGTGAGGTGGAACTGGAGCTGGACTTTCGCCAGCTGCTGCAGCATTGTCATCCGCGGGAGATCAGCTATCTGAACACCTTTGTGGATGAGGGCCAAAAGGAGATACTAGAGCATCCGCTCTGCTCCTCCTTTCTGTACATCAAGTGGGGAAAAATACGCAAATACTACATCGGACGCCTGATCTTCTGCTTCAGCTTTGTGCTCTTCCTAACGCTCTACGTGCTGACGGCTCTGGCCCACAACTGCTACAACGGCAGCAAGGATGACAATACGACCATTCAGGCCCAGGAACTGTGCCAAAAGCAGTCGATCCTCGGGGATATGCTGCGCAACAATCCGTTCGTGATGGAAATGCAATGGTGGGTCCTGGTGGCCATCACCATAGTGGAGATATTTCGAAAGGTTTATGGCATCACGGGCTACTCTTCGTTTCGACACTATGTGACACAAGTGGAGAACATAATGGAGTGGTTTGTGATCACCAGCGTGTTTGTCATCTCGTACATCTACACGAACAAGACGTACACCTTTCAGAATCACATTGGCGCCTTTGCCGTGCTTTTGGGCTGGACAAATCTCATGCTGATGATCGGACAGCTGCCAGTGTTCGATGTCTATGTGGCCATGTACACCAAGGTCCAGGGGGAGTTTGCCAAGCTTTTTATGGCCTACTCCTGCATGCTGATCGGCTTCACCATTAGCTTTTGTGTGATCTTTCCCTCGTCGTCGTCGTTTGCCAATCCATTTATGGGCTTCATTTCGGTGCTGGTCATGATGATTGGCGAACAGGATCTGTCGCTGCTGATCAACGATCCCGATGGCAAGGATCCACCCTTTCTGCTGGAGGTCAGCGCACAGATCACCTTTGTGCTGTTCCTGCTCTTTGTCACCATAATCCTGATGAATCTTCTCGTGGGCATAGCCGTGCACGATATCCAGGGTCTCAAGAAGACGGCGGGACTGTCGAAGCTAGTGCGACAGACGAAGCTCATCAGCTACATCGAGTCGGCGCTGTTCAATGGATATCTGCCCACCTGGTTGAGGAATCTCCTGCACTACACGGCCCTGGTATCGCCTCAGGCCTATCGCGTGGTGCTGTGCGTCAAGCCGTTGAATCCAAGCGAGAAGCGCCTGCCGAGGGACATTCTAATGAAGGCCTATGAGGTGGGTAAGATGCGCAAACAATTTGGCCACACCATATCCTCGAAGAATCCGGCGGAGAACTATCTCTGCTACAAGAACAAGTACAACAACAGCACGAGTAATGGCGGGGCCTCAACGGGCTATGTGTTGGCCGGCGATCCCGGCGATCCAGATGCGGGACAATTCACAACGCTAACGACCAAAATCGATGAGAATGCCGATCGGATTGAGTTCCTCACGCAGGAGATACAGGAACTGAAGCAGGCCCTCATATCGCAGCAACAGCAGGCCAGCAAGGTGATCGATAAGCTGCTGATTGTCATTTCCAATCAACAGAAGCAGAACCTGCGCAAATAGTTGCTAAAAGCATTTAGTAAAATGATAAAATATTCCATATATCGTTTAGAATTGAAGATTTAGATGTTTCCTCCTATTTTATAAGTGTTTTGACCCCCCCAGAAGATTGTTGATATTATCATAGAAGAAATTTTTGATATCTGTAGGCTATATACATAGCCATATACCACACCATATACTATATACCATATACTATTATATATATACAACACTATCTGTAATCTAGAGCTTAGATAAACTAGAGAGGAGGCGAGCAGTTTTGATGTGTGGCTGGTTTTAGGCTGTGTCTTTTGTTGTTTCGATGAAGAATCGTTTAAATCATAATTTATAATCTTAATAAACACATATGCTATATCTATTGTTACAAAGAAAGGGCCACTCACCTGTTCCCTGCTGTTTTCATCCTCAAAGTAGGAGATGTCCTGCCCGTTGATGCTGATCTTGCCAGTGCCTGGCATTCGTACGGTGACATCTGCACGGGCTGTCTTGCGCAGACACTCATAGGTGGTGATGTACTGTCGTCCCTGCTCATCGATCTTCGGCTTTGGTACCTCCAGCTGCCTGGACTGGTCCATCAGTGGCTTCAAATAGCGTTCAATAAATGCCTTGCACTTGTATGCGTATGGCGAGGCAATCAGACGGTCCATTGAGTTGGAAAAGTTCGTGTATTCAATGTCCGCAATGGTCTCCACCAACTGCTTCTCCAGTATATCCTTGGGCAGAACCTGGAAACCAGCGATTTCTCTGGCATATAAGCGAAGATTCTCATTATACAACTCTTATGTAATGAACACGTGATACCCACAGCTTCTGGTTTTCATCGGGCTTTATGCCACGACGCAGCATGCGCTCCTCCAGTTCGTACAATTTGTTGGTTTCCTCCACAATATCCTGCAATTTCACCAAATAAATAGAATAACTCCTAAGCGGACAACAAATCCAATTAACTCACATGCAAAAGCTGAAAGAAATTGGGTTTCCCCGTGTAGAACATGCTGTGAAACGGCCTGCCCGTCTCATCGAACTCTGCTGCCTTGCGGGCGGGAAAAACTTCCTCTGGCGTCTTCATGGCGGGCCTTGCTTTTGGATCGTACAAACCAGAGGGAAACAGATACGCTATGGCCTCCTGCAAGGCACATTTCATTAGTTCAATACCACACCTACAAGAGATCGACTCACATCGATGTCTCCCTGGCTAAAGGTCTCGGCATCGGCACCCATCATATTGGCCAAGTGCCGCTTGCCGACTTGGAACTCCAGGTGCTGCGTTTTCATGAACTCGTCGTGTTCGGTGGCTCGTTTCAGATAGGCCTTCATGGCTTTGCTGACCTTTTGCTTTTGAATGGCCGCCGGTGAGCCGTGGACCGTCACTTCTGTGGCATATGAAGCCGCCGCCACCTGAAAAGGTTATGCAAACGTTTGGCATTATTGAAGAAATCGAATTGAGCACATGACAAGCTCTATATCTACACAAGATCCACTTACCGTGTGGCCTGCAGGCAGGGCCGTTGCCTTGCATGCATTTTGCAGCAGAGTTTTGTTAGTTTTTACTAAATTTAAACCGAAAACACGCAGGGCCATCGTTTCGGTATCAACGGCGGGAAGAGGAAGACAACAACAGCTGTTTGCACAGCGGCAGTGTGGGGCAACAGCAGTATTTGTATAAAAATAGTGCTGCACAGCGTAACACAGAGCCGCGTAATTTAAAAAGAAAAATGCATTTAATCTACTATATAAAAATAAGTCGGGTTTTCCTTCCTGACGCTATAACTCCAGAACGCACTAACCGATTTCCACGGTTTTGCATTCGTTGGAAAGGTCTCGGGCTCCGTGAGGTTTATAGCAAAGAATTCAGGAAAAATTTCAACAGAAAAGCGGGAAAAACTTGTTAAACATACAGCGCCATCTCTGATACATAGCATGTACTACAAACCAATATTTTAAATAGATGGCACCGGTGCGTGATACATTGTTTGACAGCTACTCCAATGAGCAGGACAATTCCTGCTCAGTTAATTTCATGTGACAAACCGGTATTGTGTTCACTGTGAAATTGTGAAAAAATTTAAAAAAATAAGTCCATAGTCCAAAATGCCTAGAAGACGACGTGCGAACATCGGCCGCCGCACAAGACATGCAAGGCAGCAACAAGTGTATTCACAGAACTTAAGCGAAAAAAGACAAAAAGAGGAGGGGGGTCCTCCGAAGGCAAAAAGCGAGCCGGATGTAAATAAGGATGCTGCGCCAAAATCTAGCAAAGCAGTCAAGTCTCGGGCCAAAAACGAAAAACAGCCTGCTGTTGAAGAAGGGGACGAACCAGCACCATCCAAGGGATGCGCCAAAAGAGGAAAAGCGACAGCTGTCGAGGAATCGGCTCCGAAGGAAACCAAAGCCCGGGGACGTAAGAGGAAGGACCCTTCAGAAGACGCTAATGCAGTGGTAGAAGAAGCAGAACCGCCAAAACAACGAGCAAAAAAGAACAACCCCCCTTGATCGCGCCTGAGCCAGCGCAGAAGGGAAAGGAATATAAGACTGAGACAACAGGCAAACGGGCTCCGAGTTAACAAGCGTCTGGCCGATTCGGAAATTGCCGAGGTTCTTGAGGAAGAAGACTTGGCTCCAGAGCCGCCAAAGGCTTCAAGTTTCAATATGACTATGACAAAAACACATTTTATTTACCATTGTCCTCCTTTACAAAAATGCATTTATTAACTAAATTTTAAACACACAACTTCAATGCTGATATTTTTCATATATGGAAAATTTAAACATACACACAAATCAAAAGGAACAGAAAAATGCAATGAATAACCTTTTTCAACAGCTAATTAGAATTATTTGTTTTGTTGATTTAACGCTATATAATTAATTATAAATAATTGCCTAGGCTTAGCGTTGAGAAAATATGGTTCATCGATTGCATTATTTGGATGTAATGCAGCTACTAGAATTATGTTATGTATATCAATATTCTCTTCGCTTCTAATCTTCCTTTTGGGTCTCTTCTTCATCATTATCGATCGATCGTCATCATCATCCCTTGTTATATTTGGTCGCAGTAAAATTGTATATGTATGTATATAAAGCAATTATTCAATAATAATAATGCCCACCACACGCCACGCCTACTTCCACGCCTGCTTGAGCAATTTACGCGACGCTAAATGCTTAACAATCAACGAGCCCGATGTGAGAGCGACTAGCACTATGGAAATAAGTATATAGTCAAAGTCCTCCTTCAACAAATCGAACGTCTTCGAGGGCGCAACGCGAGTGACGAACAAATCTGCAACAAAATGATACAATTAAGCCATTCACAAGGATAATATATTGTGCAGAGCATACCCAAACCCGTGGCAACGACTAGACAGGTACTCTCCAGACCGCTGGGCGCAGTGTAAATGTTACGCAGGCGTGCCACCGTCTGGTTGTAGTTAATATGGCTTTCCGTGGGCAAAGGCAACTCGGGTATGTAGGGAATGGCACCCTCTTCGCGTCCCTGGGTAGTGGAAGCAATTGGACGGCGAGGATCCAGCAAATGCCAAGGCATTTCAATAATGGAACCGCTGGCAGTGCCAATTAGCACATGCTTATTGGTAATTCCGCGCTCTGTGATTGTCTCGCGGAGCGCTTCGACTATTGCGGGTATGATATAGGACTGACGCTCGACGAGCGGCATGGGCGGCGCCGTCAGGGAGCTCCAGACGCTGCTGCTGTTTGCTTGCACCTTGCCCTCGTACAGTTCAATAGTGGCTAAAAAATTAAATTTTCCGTATAAAATATACATTTTAATGTCGTTTTTAACTTACTAATCTCTGTGCGTCGCACTTTCTCATTGAAGTACGAGTAAGCGAGCCAATTTTCCGAGTGTACAATGGACAGTGGAGCGCGCACCTTGCGATGGGTCATTGAGAATATCACAGAGCCCGACACAACATCCACCAAGTACAAATTAAGCACGGCTAAAGGAATGCCAATGGAAAATATTTAAATACACATACTTATACTTTTGGTGCTTGCAGACCCAACTTACATTTGTGTGTGGCATCAGGGGCCTGGGTAACGAAGGCCACTAAATTGGGATTGATATATTTGTAGAGCACAGAACGATCGCCCAGCACACGGCCCTGGGAGTGCACATGCTCGATGGGATTCTTGCCGGCAACAGCAATGATTTGCTGCTCGGAATTATGTCCGCCCAAACGGGCGTTCCAAACGTGCGTGCACGACAGTTTCTGTAGAGGAAAACCCTTCAATTAGTGGATGTTTCTACGCTTTGGAGTTTCAGTACTCACTCCACCCGCATATTTCACAAAGTATCCCTCGAGATGAGCGCTCTTCACATCAGCTGTATACAGATACATTCCATCGGCCTGCAAAAGATATTCTTAGAGGGTCAAAGGTCACTTTTGGGCATGATATTCACTCATTTACCAGGGGTGTGGCATGCTGGGGATACACATGCACCTGATTGGAGGCATCGAATATCAGTATGCCCTTGACAAAGTCCTTTTCCGTCTCGGCCAACAATGAAAGCTGTTTGATCTTAAAGTCTAGCTGCAGCAGGCCGCCCTCTGCGGCCTGTCCCGTGATGGGATTGAAGCGATACAGCACGCCATTGCCATTGATCTGTGGATAAATGAGAATTTCTAATTATTAAAAGAGTTCCACTAAAACTCTCTGACGGTCTTACAGCATTCTTGGCCACAATGGCGCACAGGGGCTGCAGAGGAAAGTGTTTGGCCGTGCGCTGCACAATCAAATGCATTTGCTCGGCATTGTCGAAAGCACTGACATTTGGTAGGTACAGCTGCCAGTGATGTTTGCCCGAGATGTTGTCGATGCCAAATACCTTTCCATTGCGTGTGAGCAGCACTAGCATCTTGTGCAGGCCAAAGGAGTCGCGAACCAATCCCGCACGCTGCGTATCCGTTGGCGGTGGGCCCAGACCGATGACATGAAGGAATAGGCTTCTGATTTGAACAGCCTGCGTGCTAATGCGACGCAAAAAGGCACTGGCAATGTCTCCTAAATGAGAGAAAAGTCATCAATTTAGATTAAAGGGGATCGTAAGCATGCTATTAAATAGAGATTACGGCATATCTTACTGTCAAAACTTGTGGAATCCACTTTTGGTAAGCAATTTTAAGTGGGATAAACATTAAATAAACAAATTCTTAGCATTAGGTAAACGTAACCTACCGGCTTTGCCTTTCATTTCGCTCTCTAAAGTGCCCTCTGTATCGGCCAGGGGCAGGTCCATGAACTGCGAATCAATCACATTGGCCAGCGACTCCTCGCGCGACCAACGCACCTTTCCCTGCTGCACGGCCACAATGGATTCCGAGCTGGTGCTGAACACAAACAGACAGCTCTTGCCATCACTAGAGCGCTTCAGCTTGCAGTCAAAGCTGTTCAACGTGGGAGTGCCAAAGTGCTCGGGTAATTTGAGAGTCTGCTGCAGCTCTGGAACGGGCGAGCAATTATCCAAATACGCAGCATTGATTTTGAGATGCTAAGCGAAAGAATTTAAATATTAATAATCATTGAGCATTCAATTAAACATATAACAAAACCCACTCCTGATGTGAGATCCGCAGATACCACAATTTTGCGATAGTTAAAGCTGCCCACAGCATAGCTGGAGCCCTGGAGGGCACCGCACACGGCCTGATCCTTATTGACGCTCACGAGCTTGCCATCAACAATCAAAATGCCATTGAGACCCTGTTGGGGGAATGGAAATTACAAGTTAATCGATTGCTACTCCTTCTACTATTTGTGGTCCTGGGCCTACCTCCACTGCCTCAACTGTTCCCCGAGGCTCACTTTCCAGCGCTGTTCGTATCACTTGTGTGCTCTTCGACACCAAATCCAGGCTGATCAGCTGCTTGCTGTCCACGCAAACGTAGAAGGTACCGCTGAGGGTACAGCTTTCTCTTGTGATCCAAGAGGCCATGATCTTGCTGGTGCTGCCAGTGCTGTGGCCAGAGCTGGCGAAGTACGCGGTGACCTCGAGGTGGCTTCGCCAAGCCGGCACAATGTGATAGAGAATAGAATTGCTATAGAACCAGACGGCATCCTGGGCCTTCTCGGAATTCAAAGGCATTATGGACCATTCCCATTCGATGGTGCCAATATTCGTGTTCCAGCCACGCACCAAAGCCGGTGCATGGCCCTGCACTGTGAGCATATCGAATCCCAGATTGCTGCCAATAGGTGCGGCGGCCGTTTCGCTGCTGTCGATCGAGAAACCGCTCACTTGGAGCAGCTTAATGTCGCCGCGCGGCTTCTGTTCGAGCACCTGTCGCCACATAATGGCGCCGGTTTTTGGGCATAAAAAGGCCACGACATCCTCATGAGTGCTCACCAGCAAACGCGGTTGAAAGTGATTTAAATCGACGCGAGATTGCTTCAGGGCTCCCACATGCACGCTTCGCCTGGTTGTGGATGATGATCATACGACTCGTTACACAGATGATGGTCAATGGTCAATGAATGGTTGTGTCACTGTCACTTACCAGTCGAATTTCTTAATCTGGTCCTCGTACAGCGCCGAGCAGGTGCTCAAAAGTAAGAGCGCTATGGAGATACCGGCTAAAACATTATTGCCGAGCATTTTGGTTGTCTTGCTCTTCTGCTTCCGACTACCACAAGCACAAAAAATTTAACTACAAATGCGTTTTTATGTTATAAACTACAAAAAAACCACATTAATTCGTGTTTTCCGTCATGGCAAATAGGGGGATGAGAAGAAGAAATTGGAGCAGAGCAGGGTTGGTCATCGATAACAGGCAGTGCTGAACAACCACCGATTACGAATGCGCAACAGTTTCCAACACTGACGCAAAAACCACAACAAGAATTTGTCCACAATTGTGGCAAAATCGCGAAATACATACATTTGAGCGCTTTTAAATGTTTGAAAAGAAGAGCGACAAGGTCAAGGAGAATGAGCGTAAACCTCGCGACGATGGCATTGAGCTGGAGAGCCACTTTATTATGCGTGTACCGAAGGAAATGGCCGACACCGTCCACGAAGCCATCCAGGCGGGAAACATAAAGGATAGATTATCTATTCAATTGGATCAGGATCTGCGGTACGGTGAGGTCCGGCTGGATGACCAGTTGCTCTACACGAAGCTCGTAGACCTGCCCACGGTTGTGGAGAGCTACAAGACCATTGACAACAAGAGCTTCTACAAGTCGGCGGACATTTGCCAAATTCTGATCTGCAAGGAAGAGCCCGATGAGGAGCCCGAGAAGGAGTCGCCCAACAAGAACAAGAAGAAGGACCCCAACAAGGTGGACAAGAAGTATTTGTGGCCGCATGGTATAACACCGCCCTGCAAGAATGTCCGCAAGCGTCGCTTCCGCAAGACACTGAAAAAGAAGAACGTGGAGGCACCCGAAATCGAGAAGGAGGTCAAGCATTTGCTTCGCATCGACAACGAGGCGGTGCGTGTCGACTACGAGATAATCAATGAGGAGGACAAGCCCTCCGACGATCTGGATCAGTCGGATATGAAGCAATACAACGACGCGGATGATGAAATGCAGGACGACAACACCATGAATGCCAGCGAAAAGGCCATTAATGATAGTGGCATGCAGCGCGATATCAATGTGGAATCGGATGATGATGATACCAGCAATTTCGCCACTCAACATCGTGCTCCCAACATGGGCGTGGCAGCCCACGACATCTTCGGCGAGGAGGTATCCACCACAGATGACGAAGACGATGGCGAACAGCGGAACAACACAATGCAGCGACGCGAGCTCGAGGATTCTTCCCGCCTTTCAGCAGACGATTCCCGGATGTCCGACTTCTTTGGGGCCAGCACCAGTGGTGCTGGCGGAAACAGCGGCATAAAAATGGAGCAGAACGAATTCACCAAAGCCATGTTTGGCCAAGAGCCGAGCAGTCCCAAATTGAGTGCAGCTGGCTCCAGCTCGAACCTGGCAGCCCCCAGCGGTTTCTACGACAGCCAAATGCTAACGAAACGAGAGGAGTTTGAGAACATGGAGTTTATTGATGAACCGCAGCCGCAGTACACACAACAGCAGGTGCACGAGAAGATCAACCAGCTAACGCGGCAGCTAAGTGAGCTGAAGGCCCAGCAGACGCAAAAATCAATGGAAATTGCATCCATTCAAAATGCCACACTCAAGCAGCGCATGCAGGAGACCCTGGATAATTTATACACGCAGGTTATTGAAAGAGAGCTGGAGCTTAAGGACTTTGAGAATATGCTAGAGTCCTAGGAATATTTACATTAAATAGAATAAGTTTAAAGTATCAATCGATAATGGATGTGTCCCCTAATCTTTAATGTTCTTTATATTTGGTTTGATTTGTATTAAGATCAAGTTTGATTGACATCTAGTTAACATTTCCAACAATCTCCATCTGAAATGATGCATTACAACCATTGACCCAGTGGCGGCGGCTGATTGAACAAACCTTGCCATGGGATTGTATTGCACCTCGAAGATGGTGATGTTATCCGATATTTACTGCCAATTTTTTGTTGCTTTTATGATCATAATGTCTTTTATTGGCATTTGCGAGTAACAAACGTATAATGATATTCAAAAGTAAAGTGCATTTTGCACAGATAGACAACATAGAAGGCTACATTTTGTACTATGAGTATAGTTTATGTCTTTTCAGAGAGCGCTTTTCACTTACGACCTAAATAGTTAGTCTATATAAAAATATTATTTAAAAGCGGAATGGGTTCTAAATGCAAAAATTTGTGACAATTATTCCTCGGGCATTCAATGGCTTTGATACTGTTGCATGTTGCATTTTTTTGTGTGGTGGGGATGGTGGCTGAGTGATCAGAGGGGGGGAGATGCAAACTGGTTTCCAGAACCTACATTTTTGAACTACATTTTCCGAACATTTTCCTTCATCGTCTTTACATCCGATCACCAGCTCAGTTCGTCGGGCAGACCGCCTGGATACTCGCCGGTGAGGCAGGCGGTGCAATGCCCCATGGCCTTGCCTTTGCCCTTGCCATCTCCACCGCCAACATCGACCGACTGCTGCTTCAGCTGGACAGCCTGCACCAGACCGGCCACACTGAGATAAGCCAAGCTGTCGGCGCCCACATGGCGAGCCAGTTGATCGGCATTCAGCTTGTTGGCGATCAACTCCTCGCGCGTGGGTATATTGATTCCCATGTAGCAGGGATATTGCAGTGGGGGGCTGGCAATGCGTATGTGTACCTCGCGGGCCCCTGCGTCGCGCAGCAGCTTGATAATCGGCCCAATGGTGTTGCCCCTCACAATGGAGTCGTCGATGAGGACAAGCCGCTTTCCGGCCACATTCTCTGACAGAGCACCGAATTTCTTGGCCACACCCAGCTGGCGAAGGCGTGTGGATGGCTGGATAAAGGTGCGTCCTACATAGCGATTCCTGCAGAGCACTTCGGCAAACTCCAGACCAGATTCTCGGGCATAGCCATGGGATGCCGCTGTGCCAGACTCGGGCACCGAGCTCACAATATCCGCCTCGACGGGAGCCTCGCGCCACAGCTGCCGGCCGCACTGCATGCGCACCGAGTAGACCATCTGGCCCTCGAAGATGCTGTCGCCACGGGCAAAGTAGACGTACTCGAAGATGCAGAACGCCATGCGCTTGAAGTCCGGGCGCTCCACAATGTCCACAGTGCGGTAGCCGCTGCGTGTAAGCTCCACGATCTCGCCGGGCTCCACTTCGCGCACATACCGGGCTCCGATCGAGAGGAAGCCGCAACTCTCGCTCGACACCACCCAGCCGTCAGCCGGAGTCTCCGAGCTGTTGCCGTGGCCGGCATTGATGGGCACAATCTTTCCAATGCACAGAGGCCGATTGCCGTAGGTGTCGCGCACCGCGTAGATCTTGTCCTTCAGCATGATGACCAGCGAGTAGGATAGGGGAGCCAGCATCATGAAGTGCCTGATCCTGGCCGGCCAGTTGGGCCCATCCAGCTCGGACACATCCTCAGGGGCGCAGCACAGCGACTGGGCAATCAGCTCGCTGTCGCTGTGGGTGGAAAGACCTACGCCACGAGCCAAAACCTCACGGCGAAGAGATTCGTTGTTCACCAGCTCACCGTTGTGGGCCAGCGCCATGGCTCCGTGAGCCGTGTGCACCACAAAGGGCTGACAGTTGACCACCCCGGAGCCGCCGGCCGTGGAGTAGCGGGTGTGTCCAATGCCCAAGTTTCCGCGCAGCTTCTTCATCGAGTCGTCGTTGAAGAGGGTGCTGATCATGCCCATGCCCTTGTGGACGTTAAAGTTCTTGGAGCACTTGCCCTCGCTGGTAGCGATACCAGCCGATTCCTGTCCGCGATGCTGCAACGCCACCAGGCCCAGACAAATCACGTGCGCAATGTCCATCTGCGTGGGCCAATCTCCGCAAGCAATCGCCCCAAACACCCCACATTCGTGCGTCAAACCGGTTAGCTCCTTGCTCTCCCCAATGGACGTGGGCAGAGCAGTCGCAGTCGCAGTGGCAGCGACCGTCAATTCAGAGTCAGCCTCCACTTGTTGCGTTGCTTCAACCACGCGCACATGCTGCTGCTGCACCGGTGGCGTCGACATGTTGTTGCTGCCGCTGGGTACGAAGGCAGATTGATATTCTAGTTAGTTGGGCAGTTGGACCAAAGCGTCGAATGATTTACCTGTTGATTTACGCAACGGTTTTATACACGAAAATTCCTCGCACGCTTCGCACGCGCACCTTATTTGTGGGTGTTGGGAGGTGGGGGGTCCGATCAAGCCCAATATCGATAGGGCTCTAACTATCGATACGCGACTTAAAACCTTTCGATCGGCTAAAAATGTATTTATTACAAAAAAAAGTAAGTAGAATGGGTAGAGAAAGTAAATACATTAGGCAGAACTTCAAGATGAGCAAAGCGCTGGTTGACTGCAGTTGATATTTAAGATATTAAAGGAGCCTGCAAGATATGTGCACCTATCGATAAGATTACACGATATATGATAGGCAAACAAATTAATAAATATCAGATTTCCATTAAATAAATTGAGATAATTAAAGTTTTACCAAGTATAATTGAACTAATGGTGAATATACATCTCATGCGCCATGCCTAATGCTGTTTTATCATTTGGATCTGGACAATTACGAAGTAGAAACGTACAATATATTTTCTTGTCATGATTATTTTCATTTGAACACCCCACTTAAGTACCTGAAGCGATATTCGAATCCTCTTATGTACATAGTGCTAATTAAATGATAATATACGTTCTGGAATAGCTATTTACATTCAGATTCGCTAGGATTTTTGGCAAAGAAGGTAGCATCTTGTAGGTTCTTATTTTCCGGCGTTTCCAGGTGCGTTTTGGCCTGCTCAATGTCCACCTTGATGGCTGTTATGAGTGCCTCCAGCGAGTCGAAGCTTTTCTCCGGTCGCAGATAGCCAACTATGCAGATCTTAAGTAGCCGGCCATACAGATCGCAGTTGAATTCGTGCAGCATATGCGTCTCCACGCTTTTTTCTGTGTTGTTGTAGAAAGGATTCCAGCCGACGCTGAGAACCATTTTATGCACGGGGCCGTTGTCCACATTCGCCCACCCGTAGTAGACGCCTGTGAGCAGGGATTCGGGCAAAGACTTTACCACCTCCAGCGGAAAGTTGGCTATAAATAAAATAGATGAGTGCTTTGGTTATCTATTGGAAATGACCTTCGCGGTCATGGTACAATTCACACGAACCTGTGGGAATGCCCAGCTCTTTCGAACCTCGGCCAAACCCCCTTACAATCTCGCCGCTGGCATAAAGAGGAAGTTGGTTCAGCATTTGGTTAATCTGGCGGTTGCCTGTCGTGCTGTGGTGGCGCTTAAAGGTCTTCCCAGTTTTCGCCGAGCTGCGGTTGAGCCAAATGCAATTACTGATTTTCTGCTTCCACTGGGAAAATTTATTGAGACCAGCAGAATAATGAGACATCGATCACTGTACCGCTCGCCTTGATTGCCGCAACACCACTCGCATAACTATTATTTTAATGAGTTAAAATAAAATTAGATTTCCAATTAGATTCAATCAGCTGACTCCCGTGGTGCTGCCAACCTGTTTGGTGTTGCTTGTAAAAGTGCGCGTGGATTTAAAGCGGTACAACAACAAGGGCATTAAAATGGTTCACTGAAATTTCAAATTATGACATACAAAAAAATTAGCACACTTTAGCCCCTTAAAACCCTTTTTGCAAGTAAAATGCAATCGATAAGCACGCATTAACCCTTTAAAGGTTACAGCTGAGTATTTGGCTTGTAATCGGAAATCAGCGCATGGACGCCGCCGAAATTCAGAAAAATTGTGTTTAGGGAAGTTGAAACAAGCGCAAAGCATGGCGAAAGTGTGCAGAGTGTGCCTGGATGGTACCGTAGAACTCGTGGACATATTCTCAGAAATTTACGATCCCACGGAGCAATCTAAAAACAGCCCCGCTTACATTATAGGAAAGTTCGCACCTGAGCATTCAGTGGTGCGCGGCGAAAATGCCTGCCTGCCGCAGTTTATATGCCTCGCTTGCTACCACGGTATCAGGGAAGCGTACCGTTATAAGGTTAAATTGGACCAAAGTCGACAACTCTGTCTAAGGGCAACGAAGCCGAAGCGTTGTCGTCTAGTATTAGCAAACATTTCGGCAAACGAAGTCACGTACACAATCAAAAGCAGCGATGAGGATCTGAATGAAAGCCATGAGAATGCTATGGAGCCCGGGAGGCGTGGAGAAATGGTGGAGCACTACATTTATTACAAGGATCAAATGTGCGTCAAACGCCAGGGAGAAGTTCCCGATTTTGGCATTGACCTTGAGGAAGACACTTGCACATTAAGGAACCCTCTAAAGACCTACGCTGATAAACAGGCTCGCCTGCAGATAGGCGTTTCAATAGATAACCAAGAGATTCACAAAATAGAGCATATGCCCGAGCTGGCTCAGGTGGCAGAGGCGAAACTGAAGAATCTAATATTAGAGCACGATCCGACCGAAAAGGAGGCTCACGGAAGCGAAAATGCGCCACCGAATGAAGAAAATAAGAGCGAGGAGGATCTAAAAGGCAATAAAGAGGACTCCTTTGTGCTGATGGAACACATGAACTTATCGACGGATACGGAGAACGAGGAGAACGATACCACAGCGGAGTGGGTCAAACCGTTTGAGTGCAAGCGGTGCGGCAATGTAGTCTCGCACGAAGATACTTTAAGGTGGCATGAATTGTAAGTACTACTGAGCAGGGTTTATTCATAAATTGTCACTTTTACTGTCTCCCAGGAATCGCTGGGGCAAGTTGCCGTTCCTCTGTGGTGCTTGTGGATGCATGACTGAGCACCACCTGAACAAACAGACGCAAAAAATGTAAGTACTTGGATTTAGAAACCGAATCATTGCTAATTTTCTCATTCAAGAAGCAACCGGATGCCTCTTGGAAGGAAGAACTCATATAGTAGTCCGTCGCCCCAAAAGAAGGCCCCAGATGACCACAGCAATGATCGTCTGGAGAGCGTTTCGCCCAGGAAAATGCGAAGCACCGCAGAACTTCCATGTCCGCAATGCTTCAAGTTTTTTGACTCACAGGACAAGCTCGATTTTCACATCGATAAGATGTGCCATAAATGCCCCCAGTGCTCGCGTTTTTACGTAAATGAACGTAGTCTAAGGAGACATCAACAAATGCACACTCCAGGGAACAGGGATGAGCTGATGGAGCACCGTGTCGAGCACAGCAGCGATTTCCTATTTGAATGCCAAGAATGCAATGCAGTGTTCGGGAACATAACTTATCTGCAGAGCCACATTATAGAGCACACTAGTGGGCAAGAGCATCGTAGTCGATGGAGTCATACCCAGAAGGAGGACATTCCAAAGGCAGACTTTGAGTGCACACGTTGCACGAGCTCATTCCGGAGCAAAGATGAGCTGATCGAGCACCGTGTCCAGCACAGCCGAGATCGCCTGTTTGAATGCCAAGAATGCAATTCAGTATTCGACGACAAAAATCATCTGCTTATCCACGGTATGGAGCACACTAAACAGCAAGGGCTACTGGAGTCCAGCTACTATAGTGATGGAACTGCGCGCCTTAGTTTCAAGGAACAGATCGACTCCGACGCGGAGGAGAGTGATTCGAAAATGCTTTCCTGCTGTGACGCCTCTAGTTTCCCAAGGAGTGCATCATCACTGAAGAAGTAGGTTTGCATTCACATCAGTTAAACATACATTAATTACTTTTTTACTCACACCAGGGCGAAGTGCACCGACGACTCCGACACTAATACATCAAGCCCACCTAAAAAGAGCTGCACGCCACAATCCTTGCCAAAGTAAGTCCATCTTTTACCCATACGGAATATAGATTTAACATGTATTTTATCCAAAAACAGAAAACTGAATCTTACGTGCCAGAAGCTCAATATACAAATTGAGCGTCCTTTCCCGTGCACGCATTGCGATAGGACATTTGCTTACAAGAGTCACCTGGATGATCACACTCGTCTTCACACAGGCAATTTTCCTTTCCAGTGCACGCATTGCAGCAGGAAATTTAGTCGCATGAATCGCCTGATTGAGCACATTCGTGTTCACACAGGCGAGCTTCCTTACAGTTGCCCGCATTGCAACAAGAAATGTAATCGCAAAGATAGCTTGATTGAACATATTCGTGTTCACACAGGCGAGCGTCCCTACAAGTGCACGTATTGCACCAAAAAATTTAGTCGCAAAATGAACATGATTTATCACATTCGTAGTCACACAGGTGAGCGTCTTCAACAGTGCACGCATTGTCACAAGATATTTAATCGCAAAATTACCATGTCTGCACACAGGCGAGCTTCCATTCGAGTGTTTGTCTTGCAACAAGAAGTTTGGAGCCCGGTATAGCTTGACTAGACACATCCGCAATCAAACTGGTAAAGGTACCCACATCTGCCGGCTCTGCAAGGAGGAATTTAAGCAAAGCTGTGCGCTGAAAAAACATATTCGTACTCACGCTGGAGAACGTCTTTACGAGGAACAGCCAGGGTGCTCCACGAAGAAAGGAGACAGTTTTGACAAAAGCTCTCAACTGGAGATATACGAAAAAATGGCATCGAACAACTCAGGCATAACTAGAGATAATAGACCTGAAAAGAATTTGGTCATACGTTTGCATCGTATCAAATATCCATTGAATTCGAAGGTTGATGAAATCGCTTGAAGCATTATTTATTTAGAAAACATTTAAGCACTCGTTACACAACTGAATGATTATTTTGTTACGTTTATAATTTTGACTACACCAAAACGACTGAAAAATGGTTCCTATTTCTGTTAAACATTCTTACATAATATTGACTATATACTATACATTAGAGTACTCATATGGACTTGTTCAATAAATACTTATGTTTCCTTATTAAAGTGGATTGGATCGTTTTCACTTTGAATTTGAATATTTCGATAGGCTGCATCGATGGACTATCGACTATCGCCGCCTCTTATATCAGCTCTAGCAAGCATGATTATCTAAACATTTATTTCGGGGTAAATTAATAAAAAAAATGAACAGCGCCAGGAGCAAAATATGGGCACAACAGTCCGTCTTCAACCGGATCGGTACGTACTTGTTAGTTTCCCATCGAAAAACCTACATCCGACACCTTTTTTTAGTCACATTTTCAACGAAACCCTCGCAACATGCCGTGGCCACTGCCGCTGTCTCATCGGCAGGCGGTGACCCGCCAGATGAAGGGAAAACTGTGGCGGCTCCTCCCGCTGCGGCCCAGCCACCTACACCCACGCCCACAACTGTACGAAAGCCCATTGTGCCCTCGAACTATCGGTTCATTTATCCCGAATTCCTGCCCGATCCCAAAGTGGAGTGGCGCAACCCGATTCGTGAGAAGCTGGAACGCTTAGATATGCTGGATCGGCGGCGTCAAATCGATCTGCCAGAGTTTTATGTGGGCTCCATAATGGCGGTGACCAGCTCTGATCCCCATGCTGCGGGCAAGACAAGTCGCTTTGTCGGGATCTGCATCAATCGGGACCGTTGCGGTCTTCGCGCTCGTTTCGTACTGCGCAACGTGATTGATCACCAGGGCATGGAGGTGGTCTACGAGCTATACGATCCCACTATTCAAAAGGTGGAAGTCTTGCGCCTCGAGAAGCGGCTGGACGACAATCTGTTCTACCTGCGTGACGCTCTACCGGAGTACAGTACATTTGATGAGAACATGGAAGCCGAACATCTGGAGGAGGGTGCTCCAGTGCCGGTGAATGATATCAAAGTTGTTCTCCGTCCGCGGCCCTGGCTGGAGCGTTGGGAGCGCCAAAATCTGCGTGGTGTGGCGAATATTGATCAGTATATTAAGGACAAGCACCGCAAATCGGCGGAGAAGGTGCAAAAGCCTTGGGAGAAGTACGATCTGATGAAACAATATCGCTCCACCATACCCGAGGAGGAGCAGAAGGAGGTCTTCGCCGAGGTCCACACGGAACTGCACAGCCTGGAGCTTCAGCGCAAACGCAATAAGCGGAAGCGCACCTTTGTGAAGCCCAAGCAGCTTGCATAAAGAATGCATTTTTTATCCGTACGTAGATTAATAAAAAACGTGTTGTATGATTGAAGAACTATTAAGGACTTGAACGAGAAACGTTCTGTAGCTTTGGATAATGCTAGATCGTTTAGTTTATTAGTCATAGTCGTAGAGGGGAGGGGCGAAGTGCTTAGCAGCTAAAGCAGAATAATTTACAATACACGTCGGTCGTTTAATAAACGCGATACTTGTAGAAGTTGACAAAGGATATCGTGGCATTCCAGCCAATGATTGTGACGACCAGATACAACAGGAAGATGATTGGCAGCGCAATGAGTATGAGACGGGTATTCTTCAGATGGGGAATGCCTGCAAAAGAAACCAAAATCAATATCTGCATTCCACTCCCATTTCCAGTCCCATTTACTCACAGTTGTAGCCCAGGAAGGTGATATATACATAGTAGCTCATGCCGAAAAGCCAGAAAGTGTTTCCCAAAAACCGGGATATGAACCACGTGTGACTAATCAGCCAGTTGTAGAAGAAAAGCTGGATGCAGTGCAGCAGCATGAGGGGCGGAAAGAAGGCATTCAAGTGCACATCGAAGGCATAGCCCCACTCAATGTCCGGCTCCAGGCTGTTGGTGCGCAAGTAGCGATTTGTAATCGCCCAGAAGAATGATGCAATAATGACTCCAGCAAGAAGACAGTCCACAATAATCACATAGAAGATGAAGCCGATACTCTGCCAGATGCTCAAGCCCAAGACATAGGCAAATCCCAGAGAGGTCACTGCAGAGAAATTAGCATACAGAAACTTTCATTATGGGGTGACAACGAGTGGGTGGGTGGGCCGAAACTTACCACATAGACAGACAATCAAGAGCACCAGAAAGGCCGGATCGTCGCGGGCGAACTGTGATTTGGTCTGTTTTCTGTAGTTAAAGTTCCTGTACACCTTTTGCGGTGCTATTAGCAGATAAATCATTTGCCACAGGGCAAATTCGAAGTCCATTTGATTGAATTTGAGCAGACGTCGCAGATATTTGTAGCTCTTTGTGGTCGCTGACAGGCAATCCTTCCGATGGTTGACCGGGGGCGGCAGGTTCGAGTGGAGCCGCGAGGCACTCGAGTAGCCGGACACCACGGACGGCGTCGGCGATGTCGTATACTTAACGTGGCTATATTGACTCATTTTTGTTTTGTTTTGAAAAATCTAAGAGATGTACGAAGTCATCTTCTTCTTCTTTCTTCCTCCGCATGTACGGTCACACGTAATAATTTTTTAACAACAACGGTCACACTTTATAAAACAGCTGTTGTCGATTAATTTAAAAATGCAACGATGAATACAACTCTGCTCATATGGTTGATCGGTATCGGTTTCATCCCTGATTTGATGAGCGCGAACAATTGCCAATTACAAAAAAACATTTTTGTAAATAACACATTATTTGATGCAACATTTATTAAATTGAAATAATTTAAGGGATCAAAAAGGAAATTTTAAAGATGATGTTGTGACAAAAAATCCATGAAAAGTCCTCGTATAGTATGACCGTCTGACTCAGAAATATTGTACAATTTTGATATTCCGTCTATAGTTACTAGCTAACCAGGGCCCAGCGCACTGACCCCATTATTTTATCTGATAGACTAATCAATTGTCTACAAGAATGGCTACTTTTTTAGAACTCTCTTTAAGTGGATTGAGTCTAAAAAAAGGCTGAAACAAATAAGGCCATAGTACTGTAATTTGTAAGATAAGTTGCCTGTTAACATAACTGACGCTGTTAACATAACAAAAGTGCTTCGCCAATTCTGCCGCCGTTAAATTCAAATTTGAACGATTCTTTGCAAATTCACTAATTTATCCATTTGAGATTTAATATCTGAATTATTTATAATTATTTTATATATGACGGTTATCTAGAGAACTGGGTGCCAATTCTGCAGTCTACAGACCTTCTATTACAAATCTATAGCAATAAATAAAAGGATTACATACATACATATGTAACGTGTGTCGCACAATCAAAAGCGAACAATCTAAACCCAGCTAAACATACGTTAAACACCCACAAATGCTGGGTAGTTCAATGGAATCGGTCAGTTTCAGCTGCCGGCCAACAATTAAGGCATCATTCAGCGTAGACCCAAGCGCAATGATCAACGATCCTCGGTCAGCGATCACCGGGCTGGGTCCATGGACAATTTATGGCACGGTCTCCAAGCAATTGCTCGGACAGGGACAAAAAACAATCTTTATCACATTTATTGCAATGCCCTTTGCCTTTTGTCAACGATGCCAGCGGCCCAAAGACAATGGCAAGCGGGTGCCAAAGGAGAACGGGAATGGCGAGCAGAAAAGGTCAAACAATGACCCTGCCGAAGGAAGCGCAAGAACAAAAGGAGCAGCCAGAGCGCGCGCGCGCTTGCTCGAATCTTTCACCCATCCAACATTGAGGTCGTCTTAGAGGTCAAGTTTGACCTTACTTAGGGGCAGCCCCTATGTATGGCCAGAGATCCCAGAGATTCACTCAGTTTTTGAGTTGTTCGCTGCATCTCTTAGGGGTAGATTTCTCTCAGAGAGAGAGAGAGAGAGAGCGCTCGCGAGTGAGCACATCTCTGCTCTCTCAGTTTCTCTCCTGTTTGAGTGAGTCGATCGTCTCAACCACTTGGGCGATGGCCATCCCATCGATCCTTGTCCACGCAGGACACTTCCGGATTGCATTCAATTGTAATTCTGCAACAATTGCGCTTTTCTCTCTTTGTCACAGTCTGTGTCTTCTGTTGGTTTTTTAGCTCATGTTACCTTCTTTGTTACCTCCGAAATCCTTCCAAGATAAATGGCCAAAATTGGCCGGGTACCACAGCATCCAAAAAGCAGCAGCAGCGGCGGCAGCCGTTGGCTGTCTGACACTTTTTGGCGCCCATAAAAATTAAATGAAAATTAAGCGCAAACATGAGAATTCTGTCACATAAATTGTGTCCCCCCCCAGACCATTTCTATCCCTCGAAACGGAGCAGAGTAGAGCCTCGCCTGCACCTTGCCTCTCAACTATTTTTAGTCCTTCGGGCAGCTGTTCTCTACACTCGACTCCTCCACTCCACTCCACTCCTCGTTGTTACACAAAAATTAGTCCATCTGCAGGGCACAGCAGCAGAGAGTTGCTGCTGAGGTTGCTGCTTGATTAACACATGTCCTGCCCCATGCGGGCGTATCCCTGGCGTATCCGAACAAGCACTTCTCTCCTGCACATGGAACGCAGGCGCAGTAGCCGGCGATCGATATGTTCTTGCTTAGTTTGTTGATGCTCTTAACTCATTCATTATGAATTGGAGGTGTTAAATATGCCACATGCATCATGTTGCAGGAGTTTCAGATGCTGCTGCTGCTGCTGCTGGGAATTGCCCAAAGGGTGAAGGTTTAAGGGAAGGATAGAACGTAAGATCACATATGAAAGAGCGACTTAAGGGGTAAACATATACAGAGGCAAGCGTTGAATTTACTATGATATATGTACTCTACTTCCACGGCTCTCCTATCGGACTCTAAAGTGAGTTTTGCCATGTTTTAAAAATGATTTGTGTATTAGTTACTTCTAGAATCTAAAGATCATAGTTCTAAAAGTGGTTTAAAAGGTTCCAGGCTCTTCTGTAACCGAAAGCATGGAATCTTCATGGATAGAGAGACTCCACAAAGAGAAAAGAGATGTGATCATATTCGAATCGAATATCCATTAATGAATAGTCCCTCAAGATAGTCTTAACTTTGATATCAAAATAGTTTTCAAATGTCTTCCTTAATGGTTGATTCAGCGCATAATAATCTTCAAATTATGATTATTATATACCCAAGCTATTCCAAAACTCTTTTGCCATTGAATATCCCTAAATCTGTGCGATTTCCCGCTTTCTTTTCTTTGGCATTAGTTCAGCTTTTTCTCGCTTTCCATTCAACCATCACTGACATTCAATTTTTTATGCCAAATCATGAATCACTTCAATATTTTGTCAATCAAACTACTGGAACCCCCACTCCTCCCGTAACCCCCACCATTATTGCACCCACAAAGAAGCATCAAAGATTAATCATGCTGCCACAAGATTGTGATCGTGTAACATGGAGAAATCATGGGAATAACAATAAATACAAAACACTGAATCAATCATAAGACGCGAAAATCCTTAAGGAAATGAGACAATAGGCTCAAAAACGAACCAAAGATCGGGGTTCAGTCAGAGGTTAGGATCGAGGGTCGAGGGTCGATCGAGCGCGTGAGGCAATGTTGCGCGTGCGCAGCGCACGCTCCCGTTAAATGTTTACGCTATTACGACCCTAAAGGAGCAGAGAGCAGGGAGTAAGGAGCAAAGGAGCCAAGGAGCAGGCAAGGAAATGAGCCTATTATAGGCGATCCCCTCCGACCCCTGAGTCTTGCATTGCGACCCCGGAAACACACAAATCTTACGCGCCAATGTCGCGTCTCCGAACACGCGACATTTACATTCGAAAGGGCGACCCTTGTGGACCTCTTCCCTCAACCCCGAGTGTTCGCTGGCCTTAAGGGTGTCTCAACAAATGATTTTCTTATGTCTGCTCCTTTGGGATTTTGGAATTCTGGAATTCTGGAATTTGTGTTTGTTTTTCCCGGGAAATGGAAATGAGTTGAGCGAGCAGCTCCTTCTTTGGCGACGCGACGATGTTTAGTGTGATCTTTAGCAGATCTTTGACATCTGCCCCTGGCTTCTGCCCCTGGCTTCTGCCCCTGGCTCCTGGCCTGGCCGGAGTTATGGAGTTATGCCCTAATTTCTGGTAGTTTTTGGGTAATTTTTCAAGTTATGAAAATTTGTTGTGCTCCAAAATGAATGGGAAAAGGACTGCTGCTTCCAGGGAGGTCCTTCGCTCCTTCGACAGCTGCCAAAAATGGATACCAACCCGATCCCAGATCGACGAAGGTTTCCAACTCCATTTGAGGACCTTGGCTAAATGTCAGCTCAGATTTAACGCCAATTGCGTTGGACATAAAGAAAGTGCTTACTGGAGAAGGCATAATCAACGCCATCCCATCGCCTGAATGGACTCCCATTTCATGGCTGTCCGCTTAGGACTATCTATCACGGAAGAGAACGCTCCAATTAGCCCGGATAAAAAACTTCACTTCTGCTAATCCCTTCAGCGTGTGATTGGCCTCAGACGAAGGCAAAGATCTCCATCGGGCCATCGGCCATCGGCCATCAATGGCATGAATGGCATACAGATTTCGATCGCCAACAATATGAAAATGTCACGCTTATCGAGGCAGAAAGAAACCTGAACGTACCGACCAGGAATCAGAATCAGGATCAGGATCAGCATCAGGTCTTCATCGTCCCTCATCTGTTGTGCGGTTTGGCTGCAGAAAGGAAGTCGAGACCGCTGGGCCTCGCCTGTGCTCGCCTCACCCAGTGCCAATGGCAGTGCCAGGGTCCAACTTTGTCCTCGTCATCATCATTGTCGCCTTTGGATGTTTTTCTAGCCGTCCATCAGCCGGAGCCCAAAAACCGGATGGAAGAGGAATATAATAACAATATACGAACATGTATCCTGTGCCCAGGATATTGCCCCGCCGCCGCATACAAATCGTATTCGAAAGAGAAGACGAAATGAGATGCAGGCGTTGCTCCCACTCCAATGACCTCTCCTCTCCTCTCCATCCACCTTTTGCCTTCTGTTATAGTACGGTGTACTCCCACTCCGGGTCCTCGGACCCGTGCCTCGTCCTGGCGGCCCATTGTCCTCACAGCCGTTATTTGAATGACATTTGAATTTTGTGCATTTGGGCATGTTTCAGCCTCTCGCTTGTTGGATTTCAATTGTTGGCAACTCGCTCTCTCTCGCTCTCTCTCTCTCGTTCTGTCTGGCTCTCTTTTTGCGGCAATCGACAGGACATGCGATCGGGATCAGCATTTGATGTGATGAATTCATTATAAAGACAAAGACAGCAGCAGCAGCCACAGCAGCAGCAGCAGCAGCAGCAGCAGCAGCAGCAGCCACAGCAGATGATGGCCAGAAAATTCAGGGAAATGGCACAGGATCTGCTCTGTTGCTGGAGAAGTGGGAGGTTGGACTCTCTTATAACTATTGGATTACGGGCCTACGATTACTACGGCTAAAAAATAATCAATAAAAACTATGAGGAAACTCAGGAAGACCTCTGAAGAAGATCAACTGAATTATAGATGTGTTTTGTGGACTTTCTATATCCAGAAAGGATACTGGCATAACTGAAAGGCCTTCAAGTCACAAAAGGATCACCTACCACAGAAGGATCAACCACTTAATCGATAGAACAATCAATAAACTAATCATCGCTTATCTCCTCATCACTCTACAACCCTCCAGAACGCATAATGAAACGCCATAAAAAAAACCATCATGCCCTTAAAAAATATCCGATCACGCCACGCCCTTTGCCCCGGCTCTCGCCTCAAAAGGTCAATTACATAATCGTGACACACATCGCGAGGCAGCCATCGGATACACCAATTACCATGTTCGTATTTTTTTACCCTCCCCAAATATCTGTATAAAAAAAAGAAGAAAAAACACACCCCATATGCGCGTATGTAAAAAAAAAGTGCCCTCCTATTAAGTGGCGCTAAAAATCAAATTAAGGGTGTTTACCCTCGATTACGACATCATCTAAAAAGTAGATTTTGAGGGGCATGCAACAGGCAGATAGTGGGACAAAGGATCAGGGAGAAAGGGAGCGGATGCGGATCTGGAGGGGAAAACCCAACAACAAAAAAACGGAAGCACTTTTTATGAAGTGTTGCCTTTTTATTGGTGGTTAATTTTCAGAGAGAGAGAGAGAGGGAGAAAGAGGGAGTTCCGTACTCGAATGTTTGACGAGGGTAGCACGATCATGCATCATGCCTCATGATGATGCAACAGGCGAGAGATAAAAAGATACGAGATACAAAAAGGAAAAAGGGTTCCGATTCGGGGGTGCGGCAGCAATCCGTTTATATTTAGAGTGGCAAAGGGGAAGGGAAGGGGTGTCGCAAATGTGTTGAAAGGGTAGAAGTGTCTGCCGCTGGGAAAACGTGCCTCGTCTTCGGCTTCTTTTTCAAGTTCAATGACAAAGATCTTGTGGTGCCACACGCCCGAAAACCATCTAATCCCTTGGCGTTGATTGGCCCCCGCTGCCCAAGACGCGGGGTATCCAAAAATAAATGAAAACAATGAAAAGGGGGGAAAAGGCATTGCCTTTCATTTCATTTTGTTTTTATTAGGCGCTGTAAATTGTAGTTGAAAAACGTTGGAGAGGGAGCATCTGAAGTGTCTGTGGAGTGTCTGTGGAGTGTGGAGTGTGGAGAGTGCGTGTGGCACTAACAAAACTATCATGAAGTGTGGCTGAGGGCAAAGGGGAAAAAATGGAGTCTCAGACAGCCGAAACAAAGGGTGGGGGCTCTGACTCCAAAATGGCGCAGATACTCTGAAGGAAAAAGTTCATTGAAACTAAGGGAAAAACAAGATGTTTCCAGAAGGTAGTGAAAGGGAAAAGTTTTTGTGGAAAATTCTTCTACAAGGTCATGTAGGGTAAACTCTTGAATGGCTTACGGCAGTAAAAGAAGGTTCTCTGGACATGATTTTAATTATAGAAAATTGCAGAGTTTAATAAACATTTATTTATCATTTATTTAAATTATTTCAGTATTTTTTTCTTTTAATTTTAGCAACATTTCTCCATGCTTTCCATTGGAAAAGCAGCTGTTGCAATTAGCAACATTTACCCCCAAAAAAAGTAACCACCGAAAAAGTAAGAAAACAATGCATATAAATAGAATAATAAAAGGGTTTACCATTATAAGCGAAAATTCAACACCTTTTATTCAGTTTGCCATACTCCACTCCCTCGGTTTTTGGCAAAAGGCAGAAATTATTACAATTTTCCAGAGAAAAACCAGAGAGAGAAGGGGAAAGCAGAAAATCATAGAACCTATTGACTGTTTTGTCCCCTTTTGTCAACCACAATGACCAGCTGAAAAATGCAGTTTAACCCTTGGCAAATCGAAGCAGAAATGTTGAAATTTATGCACTTCACTTTCAGGGAAAATTTTGGAATTATTGATGGATGTGGATGTGCGAGAGGGGACCTGCAGGAGGGAAATTCAAAGGGAAATGGAGAAAGGCTTGGGCCCGAGGCAGCTGAAAATGAGAGTGAATCATGCAATTGCCAGATGCCATACAGCAAAAGGGACACAAGCCAAATTGTGGGAGTGAAATCGAACTTGATTCGAACAGAAATTCGAGACTCCATATCCGCCCCATATCCAGCACAGTCCGATGACATTTTCGCATCTAAAGTATCGGTTGACACCTGTAGACGACCACGGATACACCTTCATCAACATCTACTCCCTCGGAGATACTGATACTGATACTCCATCTTCCTCCTCCGGGAGACTCTCTAATTGCTCACATTACAACGCTCCCTCCCTCACCCCACAGCTGACATTTGCACTTCGAACCTTTTCACAAAAGACCAATAAGTCGATATATCCCAACCCAAAGACCAACAAAAAAAAAACACACAAACGAAATTCTTTTCAAAAGAAAAAACACATGTTGCTAAAAAAAAAGTATCTCTTACACGAAGGAAAACCATACCCTTACCTGTTTTTTATTCACATGTCGAAGGCATCCCCCCTCCCCTGAAGCGATATATTGATCCATTGAAAATATTTGCCAAATGTTTCTCTGGATTCTTTTTTCATTTCAGTTTTTCTTTTTTCCTTTTTTGCAACCCCTCTGGCAGAGGGGTGGTTGCAGTGCCCTTCCCCTTCCCCTTACCCACCCCATCGCATCCCCGTTTCACACTTTTTGGGTAGTTTTTCGTTTCAATTTTTTGCTATGTTTTTTTCATTCTTTTTGGTTGCATTTTTTGTGTGGATATTTTTATTGGTTGTTTTCTCGTTTTTTGCATGAAATTTCCGGGAAATTCACTTGGATTGTGTAATAGGCGTTGATGTGACTTTTTGACTGGATTTTGATTGGTTTTGATTGGGGTTTTTTTTTAGGGAGGAACTAAGGGAACAGAGGTTGAGGGTTACAGGGTAATGTGGGAACCTTTGAGCTAGAATAAAGATATGGAGGAACCTTTTAAGAGATTGCTAGACGTTTCCAAATCAATCAAAGTTTTATCTTGAAAGTGGGCAAATGAAGGACCTCTTAGAGCTGGATCTTTGGGGTATTTAATGCCCTAAAATTTGATTAGTTGGAGTGTAGTATTCCCCTCCATTGAACACTTCCACAACGACTACTCCTACTCCTACTACTCCTTTCTTTCGCTGTCTCTCAGGCTTCTTTGATTACTCTATTTGACATTCTGTTCGTATATTGGCATCTGGTGTCGCCCAGAACCCAAGGCAAACATAAAGAAAACTCTGGAGTATGGAGTATACATATCTATATGGAATCTCGAATTCAATCGACTAACCCACACAAAAATTTGTATTGTTTGTAGCAAACTGACCAAAATGAAACGCAGCAAACGGCGGCTGGCCGAAGTCCGCATCCAGTGCAAATATACAGAACGGGAAATGAAGGAGGAGGACACGCGTATATCTGTGCAACCCCCACACACACACACACACACGCACGCACACATAGACCAGAGGCACACGCTGTTTGTGTCCTGCAGCAGTATATCCACTTCCTTTTTTTTCTCTCTGTGTGTCTCTCCATAACGGATGCTGGACATTATCGATGGCAATGGGAATGGGAATGGGCATCGAGCAGAGGACATCGGGCATCGTCCTTCTCTTCGTGCATATATTTTTAACCTTTTGTTGTTTTTCGTTAACTAAAGTGCCATCAGGGGCAGATGTTTTTTCCATACCAGCGTCAGCGGTTCTCCTCTCTACGATTTTATTTTTTTTTTTCTGGCTATATGTACAAAGAGTGGACGCCTGATGGACGCAGTTCTGTTTGTGGAACTGTAAAAATTGTATCTGCTATCTGCGGCCGTCGCGAGTTTTTCATTTTCATTTTCTTGGGCCTTTTGTTTATTATATACATATTTCCCCAGTGGGACTAGTGGGTTCTTTTATGTCCGCCATCGACCATCCACCAATTATTTATCTATCCATGACTTTAATTCCATACACTTTTGCATATTCATCATTTGAATGCGTTTGCAATTAGCTTTGGTTCGAAAATTTACATAGAATTTTGTGGTCAATGGAGAAGGGGCTTTCCCATTCATGGTTGTTCCATAGAACGGCTGGGTTTTTGGGTTTCGGTTTGGTCTCAACTAAAGCTAAATGCGGATTTGATTTGGTGTCACATTTAGTCATCGTTTTGAATGGGTATAACATAGATATATACTTGACTAGCAGACTCACGCGCTTCGCTGCTCACTAAATGAATTTAACTTTAAAAACCATGAAGGTTTATTTAAAACCTAAATCTATCATAAAATATTCTGTTCTACAAAATGACACAAAATGAAATTAAATAAAATGTTCCGTTTGGCTCAAATTTGAGATTTTTTGGACTAATTTCTATCTTTTGAGGAACCTATTTATGGAAAAGTAAAAAACATTTTTTATAAAGACTTTGCCACATACTTTAGCTATAAAAAAAAAAAACCCGTATGCCCCTTACACAACAATTTTGTTCTACAAATTTGTAGTATAGTTATTATATTTTTATTGTTATTAGAAATACCTACTCACATTTCTATAGTTTTAATCATTTTTGTGGTTTGAAAATTCGTTTAAATATGTTTTGCTTTGTTAGAATAATCTAGAAAGCATTTTGGATGAGTTTTACTTTATTTTTACTCACCTTTACCGTGACAAAAAACTTTTCAGTCTCGCAAATCCTTTCCTACCCATTCCAATCGTCTGTTTAACACACAACATATGCATCTATTTATCCAAAAATACCATAGATATGCTTCTAACAAGATCTATGGCCATTAGAGAGCCTGAACCTATAATTCAGTCGAATGCCAAAACTCAAAACTCAGCAACTGGTCAGCCGAGAAGATCCTTCAGCCCCTTGTTAACGGCAGCGGCAGCGGTGACCACTTAAGGATTCGCTACACCCACCTTAATCCCACATAAAGGACATTCGGACCTCGGACCCTGGTCAGCTGTTGGACGGATCGTAGGGAACTCTTTTGGCCGGCACTCTCCCTTTCTGCTGCGCTGCTGCATTTCCAGGGAAAAACTGTTTACAGAAATAAATAATCGACTGTTCAACAAATCCTTAAGGTGGGATCACACATGACGTCACGCTCGAGATGCCCGAAAGAAGAAAAGGGAAACAACGAATGGATAATTAACCCACACACACAGATGCTGGTCCCTCTGCCGGTCCTTACCGATCCTCCGACTTTGGCAATTTTCATAATTAAAATGCGTAAAGTTGTGGAAAAAAGGAATGGAGAATTTACAGACGGGAGAGAGAGAGAGATGTGGGCGCCGGGAGAAAATTACTGATGCAATCAACAGCTCATCGAAGGCAGCGGCTGTTCAGTAAGGGAAGGGAAAGGTCTCTGGATAGAGAGTGGGGGGGGGGAGGGAGAGTTCTCTAGTTAAGGAGTGGGAGGAGAATGGGTTGGGGTGTGAGGGTGGTTGGCTAATCATCACCCAACCCAACCCCCAACAGCGCATTTCAATCAACTAAACACCCAACCCAAACGCACATGCATCCCTTTTTCGGGTACAACTTTTGGGAAAAACCAGAGTGAAAAACCTTGTAAACCCCTTTCCCCTCTCTCTGTCTGGCGGTTATTTTTGGTGTATGTTATTTTTAGTTAGAAAGCTAAAAATGGCGCACCACTAATCCTTATACCTATAGCCATACCAATCCGTAACTGAGACCATATCCAACCCCATCTCAAAAACCATTGCACTATGGCGATGGCGTTGCTAGGGGGAGGGCTATTCCTCGTTGTACATAAATACAGAATTTATGGCCCTGTGGGAGATTTCTACACAGCGATACCACGATATTAATAATACTTTTTCCTCACTGAGGTTTTTACTCGGGAGTGGGTGGATTACTTATATATGGATGGATGGATGGATGGATGGATGGATGGGGTGCGGTGCCCACAAATTATGCATTATATTTTGGGTGAGAGCGTGCCAGACGCGTGTGCCCTGCTCAATCACGGATTCTGGGAGCCTTGGTCTGGGCCAAAGGTGAGGCAGGGAACAGCTGCACAGGCGCAGAAACCAAAATTACACCTTTCAAATGGTCAGCAAGGGTCCAGCAATTGAACTATTTGAAGAACTCCCAGGACACAAAGTGGCAGACTCCTCTTTCGGGTACGTTTTTTGTATCTGTCTATTCCGCAAACAATGAGGCAGCAGCGGCAGCAGCAGAAAAGAAGATTCAACAAAGCCACAAGCTGAGGATAAGAACCCGACAAACAAAACCAGAAACTAGGGATCGTTAAGGTCAGGTCAAACAATAAGTTAGGATGGACCCTCTCTCTCTTTCCCTCTCGTTCATGATAAACATCTTTCGCTTGCTTCAGCCACAAGCCAAAAAAAAGAAAAAAGGAAACCCAGTGCCCAGAGGACAAAGGCCAACGGCCAAATTGCCAACTTAACTTTGCTCAAATGAGCAAAGGATCTTCGAAAGTCTGTCATCGCAAAGGGATATATGCAAAATCTAATTTGCGATAAGATCTGACGCTAAGACCATCATCTTAGTATAGGTAGATCCTTTGACTTTTATCCAAATTAATTTTTGGAAGCACTTCCAAGTCGGACATTTTATCTTAGATAAGATTTGCCTTGTGGGAGAGGCCTTAAACCTTTATTTTATGCTAAAATATTAGCCTAGCTTTTAGCAAAATAATGTATACCAGGATCCTTATGTCTAACTTCAAAGGATAGCCATTTCCGATAGGATCTGCCTTATGTTAGAAACCCGAAACCATCATAAAACCAATCATAAATCTTGTAACTTTTATCCAAATTAATTTTCAGCCATAAATATCAATTATTATCAACAATTTTAATGAGGAAAAACGGCATTTATTTGAAATTTACATGGAAAGAATTTCTTGGGAGCATTTCCAAACGAAAAAGAACCTCCGAACCAATCAGAGGCCATCCCCAGAGAAAAACTATTTATATAAAATTGAGTGAAAAACCGAAAGAACCAACAGAAAATTTCCCTCCAACATCCACGCGCCATTTGGTTGAAGTGCGCTCGACGCATGCGCGCCAACCCGAAGACCGATCCCAAGTGATCCCAGACGATCCCAAGGCGATCGCCGATGATCCCCTGCTGCATCATCTCTTTGCATTGTGAAAGGCGTTGCCCTGCCGCCCCTCCTCCCTGCCATCTCCAGCATCCAATGCGCGTGCTCATGAGTTTTTCATTACTATATAATTCTCTCTTCTCCCTCTCGCATACGCAATGCGAATTGTGCGTTTTCACGCAAAATGTCAATAATCCATCAAAAATTCTTGAGAGAGAAAGATCGACCCCATAGCGATCCCAATTTGTTTGGTTTCGCCCGCACACAAATTTCTCTTCTACATGAATATGTTTTTCTTTTCATTTAATAACTTGAGTATTTAGCAAATGATGGAGCAGTTTTTCCAATAGAAAAGAGAGAGAATGGAAAAAACATCCATAACGTTTTCCACATTGTTGCTGCTTACCATTTCATATGATGAATCATATGCCAGAGATCGCGTGTTGACAGTCAGGGAAACCTTAGACATATGGTCAGTTGTGGGCCAACAGTAATGGAGGGATTAGAATTGGGTGTTACTTTGAGAGAATTAAGGAGAATTATGAATCGTAAGCATTGAAGTATTTCTGAAGTATTTGTTAGTTCAAGAAGATTCCTATCAATCGGATCGCTTTTACCGAGGCACACGTTGATACATATTTTTATTTATTATCTTAAGCCAATTATTTCATATGATAAATGATTGGATCCTGTGATATAATCATATGTATGTATGTATACAGAATCCTGTGAAAGCGAAACCATGAAGAATTGTTCTACATATATAAATATTATATTTTCTTTTAACTTTCAGTATACTTGAAATTTTTTAAAATACTGGCAATATATATTATTGCGTTCGTTTCGGGAGTGCAATTCTTCATACAAGAATAAAATCTATAGAACTGTAATAATAGCCACCAAAAATATTTGTATAATATATTTTTCTTTTTATTACACAATTACATAAAAACATTTCGTTGCGGATATCGTGGGCTTACAAATATCTATACTTAAAAAAGGGAGTACTAGTATATTCCAAGTATTACACTGGGGGACTAAAGTGGCGAAAGTCCTTTCGTTCGAGTAAAACTATTTAATTTTGATCCATTAGCTCAGCGGCCTCTTAAAAATCTCTAAATTTGTACTTCATTTTCATCGTTTCATTCGAAAATATTGTCATTTATGCCGAAGATTTGCAAGGGTTCCAAATAAAAATAAAAAATAATAAATAAAAAAATGATGTGTAAATTAATATTGAATAAATTGTATTTATTTGATTCGATTTCGATTCGTTTTCTTGAATTTCGACTAAAACAAAATACTGAGAGAGAGAGAGAGAGATAGAGGGCATTACAAATTAAGATTAAATATTTATTTTTATAAAATATATTCATATATTTATTTTAAACCTAAAAATCATTACTCGTAATTTGACTTTGGACTTTTGACTTTTCTTACAAATTATTGTATAGGTTTTGGGGCATTTTGTTTCGAAATTTTTGGGATGATAATTTTTTAAACCTTTTTCAGGGTTTGTAGTCGTATATGAAAAATGGAAATCAGCGAAAGGCAGATAGATCTAGATAGTTAGAGAGAGAGAGAGTTACAGATAGGTTCTACAAATAGATTCTAAGCTTAGTTCTACGATTTTTGAGGGTATGCATTATTTACAATTCTCGACAACAAATTTAAATGAAAACTTAATGCTACGAATATGTACAATTCAGGACAACGATGATGGATAATTATATATATAAATAATAATAACAAGGTTTTTTGGTTGGTGTTTTCTTTAGGAGTGCGCATTGCGTGCCATGTGCACGAAGAGGCCGACGGGTCCGTCGCACTTCTCGCCGCACATGTTGCACTTGAACACATCGTCGCAGCTGTGATAGCCCATGTGGATGGTGTAGAGCACCGCATCCTTGAAGAAGATATCACAGTACTTGCACTCGTAGATGGCCCCTGCTGCCGCCGGTGTGGATGCCACAGCGGGTGCTGCTGCACTGTTGGAGCTGCTGTTCCCATTGCTGCTGGCACTGGCATTGGAGCTGTTCCCAGAGCTGGAGGCAGTGGAACTGGCACTCGTGTTAGCCTGAGGTACATGCGCCGTCTCCATCGACTCATCCGCAGAGCTGGCACCCGAGCAATGCTCTTCGGGCAGCTGTTTGCGTCCTGCAATGGGCGATGAGGCGGTGGGCATAACCTTCGGTTGCTCTGGGGAGGACATTGCCGCGGATTTCAGTTGCAGGAGAGTGTCCAGCTTCAGGACACGACCCTTGCGACGTGAGGCATTCGTGCTGCTCATCAGAGGAGTGGCCTCCTCCTCGTGCTTCAGATTCATAACCATCGCCAGAGGCTGCTGCTGCTGATGCTGTTGCTGCTGTGGATGCTGTTCGTCATCTTTCACGGGTGTTCCCTGGGACAGATCCATGGCCGAATCCACCGACTTGCGCTCGTACTCATCATCCTGCTCCTCATCCTCATTGTCGCTGTGCTGCGACTGTGAGTGATGCTGTTGCTGCTGCTGCTGCTGTTGGAGCTGCTCTCGCATTCGTGGGGAAAGTTGTGCCAAAACTGCGGCCTGCTGCTGTGCGGCCAACATCTGAAGATTGAGATTCCAGTACGGGAAGAAGGCCATGTTGCGATTCTGCTGCAGGAGACTGGCCAGCGGCGGCAGGAGGTTGGCAGGAGACTGCTGCTGCTGCTGCTGTTGCTGCTGCTGATCCACTTTGCTGCTGCTGCTTGCCACACTCTTGGCAGGAGAGGCGGGCATTACCGGTGAGGGCGCTGACACCGAAGTGGGGAATCCTTGCAGAGCGGCACTCAGCTGCGAGGCGACTGCTGCTACTGGTGGCTGCTGCTGCTGCTGTTTCTGTTGTTGTTGTGGTGCCACTGCTGCCACATTGCTCTTTCGACTGCTGCTGCTGCTGGTGCCACTGCTGCTGCTTCTTTCAGTGCCACCATTCTTGCTCTTGGGACCACGTCTCGTGCCATAGACATCAATGACCAGCGAAGGATTGGGTGTGCCATCCTCGTCCAGCACCATGCCAGGCTTGTGGCCATATTTCCTCAGATGCAGCTTGAAGCTGTGGCAGTATTTGGTGGCATAGTCACAGTCGGCACAACGATACTGATACACGGACGAGTGCGACTTGCGGTGGGAGTTGAGCATGGACTTGTTGACGCACGTGTAGGAGCACTTGTCGCACTGGAAGGGCTTCTGGTTCTTGTGCTTCCGGATGTGATACTCCAGATGATGCTTGAATTCCGTCACAAAGGGACACTTGGAGCACTGCAGGATCTTGTCGGGCTTCATGTGGGTCCGGGTGTGCGCCCAAAAGTCCACCTTTGTGATGGCCACCACACCGCATGTCTTGCACTTGTAGTTCTTCATCTTTCCGTGCGAATTGTAGATGGGCATGCGAATGTTCTGGTCATCATCCTCGGACTCGGCCATGTACTTCATGTCCTCGCTGGAGTTGGACATCTGATCGTGCTCCTTTTCGTGGTGCAGCAGCTCCTTTTCCATGGATTTCGCCGGTGATTTCGGTGGCGTTACATCCATGGGTGGCGTTAGGGCTTGCAGTTTCTCCCCCACGTGTGTGGGCGCCACCACTTGGGTGGCCGTTGGCGTTGGCTGTGGACTGGGACGACCCAGGTTTCCGGCATAGAAATGCTGCATGGGATTGGGCAGTCCTGGCGGTGTCAATGGATTGAATCCGCCTAATCCCAAGTGATGGTGATGGTGGTGGGCCTGCTGCTGCTGCTGCTGTTGTTGCGCTGCCTGAAAGTGCTGCTGGTATTGCTGCTGTTGCAACAACTGTTGCTGCAACGTCACATCAAAGTGCTGCAGGCTATTCTGATCGTTCTGGCTCGGAGATGGTGTCATTGCTGCCCCACACATGGTATCCATGGGCTGTTGTTGCAACTGTTGCAACTGTTGCTGCTGCTGCTGCTGCTGCTGTTGCTGCTGCTGTTTGAGGTACTGCTCCAAGTGATTTCCCGGCGATGGCAG
Source organism: Drosophila helvetica (assembly GCA_963969585.1). Classification (NCBI taxonomy): domain Eukaryota; kingdom Metazoa; phylum Arthropoda; class Insecta; order Diptera; family Drosophilidae; genus Drosophila; species Drosophila helvetica. Next base: position 5,874,842 of record OZ018403.1, read on the forward strand.
TGGCGACTGCCTCGGACTGGGGCTGCCACTGGCCACACTGTTGTTGCTGGTCAATCCCGGCTCCTGCTTGATGTTGGCCGCAAACATGCTGCTGTACCAGGGATTGTGCTGCTCGTAGCTGGCGGCCGGAGTCGTCTCCCAGTTCTGCATCTTGGCGGCAGGGCTCTTCAATGGCTAAAAGAGAGAAAGCAAAAAAGAGAGGGGATGGTTAGCGATTGTTGCGCCTGCGTCAGGTTTTTATTTGCCTTTTTTCTACATTTCTTTTTGCTTTTTGCTGTTTTCTTTTTTTGTTGAGATTTTTTCGAGAGAGAGCCACCCCTAAAGCGTGGCTCTAGAAGGGAGCAACGATTGGAGAAGGAGGAGGAGGGTGGCTTTTTTGAGTGATTTTTCCACAACAAAATGGTGAATCGTAGAATGGGTCACAAATGGTGGCAAACAAATATCCATGCCATGCGGCTTCCACCTACCGTTTAGTAGCCGCTTTTTCTCGTCCTGTCGCTCTCGAAGATTAATCCAAATATTTCGTAAATATATATAGTATGTGTGAATATGTTTTCCCAAGAGAGAGAGAGATGCTGTTCGGTTAGATGTTGCGTGTGCGTTGTGCCGCTTGTGACTGAATATGCAACTGCCACTGGCATTGGCTTATATCTGCCTCAGGTAGTGGCCGTGTGGCAGGACGCACGCGTCAAGGGATTAGAGCGAGACGAAAAGTCAGGTACAGGTCGCGAGTCGCGAATCCTGCCGCGAATCCTCATGGCTTGATCCATTTTTGGATTAGAGCACACAACACAAAAATTTGTGGCAAAAGAGAGACACTTGGATTTGGATTTGTACTGGGATCGGGATTGGGCTGATCCGGGGAGCTTAACGGACTGGCCATCCAGATTATGAGGCAAACGCGAAGCGCAGCGAATTTTCCCCGTGGCATTTTCTACGCGAGGATTAAACGTAGCAGAAGTGGGAGGTGTCCTAACGGGAGACGGCTTTTCTTTAATATAATAAAAAGTAACAAAGGATTTAACTAAATTAAAGGACTAATTCCCTGGCGAGAAAGAGTGTGATATACCTAGGGTATTCTACGGAGAGAAAAAGAGGTACAGCTGCCGGGATTCTATTTTTTTGGCTGGCAAGTGGAAATTTTCTATACACCTTCCATACATTATTTCTTTATTACAGCTCATATATTGTTCAATATATTGGCTTATTTTTGGTGCTTCTTTGCTTCTTGAAAGGGTTATATATAGCGAGTATATGGAATATATTTGTAGAATGCTAATTATATTCTTGTTGAATATTTTTCATTCTTTTGTAGAAGTAACATAATATTTCAGTTGTTCTAGTTTCCATTAAAAATGATTTAAACGTACATGTACATGTACATAAAATCATAAAAATTTTCAACATTTTTCTCCCCATTTGAAGGTCAATAATCCCTTAATTTCGATTCCCAAAACTTATATCGAAGCACCATTGAACCAATGGAGATTTTTATATAGAATTTAATTTTTAATTTCCCCACACGTTTTCTTTTGCTGCCATAATTTTCCAAATGCACTTTGATTTGCGTAGTTTCCACAAAGAATTTTCCCATTCAAGAGCAATCATTTTTCATTTTTTTTTTGTTTTGCTGTGCGCAAAATTTCTATTTTTTTGGCGATTTTAATTTTTCCAAAAAGTAGTGCATTTTCCGCTGCATTTTCGATGCATTTTTGGGCAATTGTTTGTGCTTCCAAGTAAATATTATTAAAAACGCAAAACGTCAGCAGTCGAGAGGGGGAAAGGGGATGGGGGTACCATACTCTTGTGTGCACATAATTGATGGTACACGGAAAAGTTTTTCCCATGCTGTTTTCCGCGGAGAGCAGACTGAATGCAAATGCATTTCTCATTTTGCATTTTGCATTCGAACATATTCGTATTTATTTAATATTCTGCCTTTGTACAATAGAAATTTGAAAGAAAAGCCAAAAATTAATTGTGCTGTATGCCACATCTGTCCTTCTCCCTCTCTCCTACTCGATTGCCATATCTGTGGCAGAAACAAAGAACATTTTTGCATTTTTCTGGGCGCTTTTTTGTGCAATGCCCAAAAACAACAAGAAAGGAAATGGAGGAAAAACTTTGGATAGCGAAGCCTTGGACACCCTTGAATACCAATAATTCCTATGGGAACTAAAGGAATAAAAACAGATATATTTTCAGATGGCCTGTATAAAGATGGTTTAGGCATAGCTTCGGGGGCAGTAGCGGAATCCTAACGGGCTTAAAGATATTTGCTGCCTTTCATTGCATTATCTACCAAAAATCATCATACCCCGTGCTATCTTCAAGGGTATGTGTAACAACAAAAGCCAAACTAAAGGCCAAGTGTAAAATTAATACTACGCCGGCTACAAAGCAGCGAAAGAGCAGAAACCCCAGGGAAGCGGGGCAGTAGCAAGAGGCAGTAGAGTGAGAGGGGGGCTGATAAGAGGGGGGGCTGGTGTGGGCATTGTGGTTGCAGCGGGAGGCAGAGAGGAGGCAACCGAAACTGCAAAAGTAAACTAAACATGTGCTAGTCGTTCTGCTGCAGCCCCCACGCACTCCCCTTAGACACTGCCACCCCGCACCCCCTTTCCGCTTTTTGTTGTTTTTGTTGCATCTTCCCACCTCCCGCTCCAACCCATCCCCCTGCCGCTTTAGAGCACGTAAAAATATCAAGAAAATTGCAAAAATGGAAAATCTAGCAAAACGAAGAAAATGCGCCTCACACAAAAAATGTGTGTGTTTTGTTGAAAAATATGTGTAGAAAAAAAATGAGCAGAAAAATCTTTGGGGGAAATGGGAGGAGGGTAAAGGATATTTGTACATACATATGCATAAATGTTGCTTATTCAGTAAATTTTTGCTCCCCTGTGGGGGATCTATACCGAAGGGAGATGATTGAGGATATTTTACTGGCTTTAACGAAAGCTCTCGCTGTCTTGATGTGCAACAACTTGTTGTGCCGTTTTTAAAGGAAAGCTCTCTCTTCAGATAATTGCCTTTGAAACTGCAACTGCAACTGCATTTCAATGTCATTTGGGCTTGTAAATATATCTGTTCTAATATATATATAGATATTTATTTATACATATGTATATCTAACAAAGACTCATTTGTTTGATTTATGCCTAGCGTTTCTTTTAGTCAGAAAAACATTAAAATAGTGAAACCACAATCCCATCAGCATTGGACATCGGACTGACAATTCGATCTTGTGATGATTCCTAAAAAAACATCTAGAAATTATACCATTTCGCGGTGGCAGTGGCAGTGGCAGCGGCAGTGGCAGCTTTCGTTCGGCTCGTGTTAAATATTTATTATAGTATTTGAAATGCATTTTGGCAAGTGCCAAACAATTTGCCATTAAAAAATTGCAAAACGTTGACTTTGAATTATAGTTCGATGTCTAAATTTAAATTATTAAAAAAGGAAGAGACTGCAATACACAAAAAAAACACACACAGTGAGCGAGAGAGAGACAGCGAGGAAAATGTGCAATGGCACAAAAGAAAAGCCCGAGAAAATGCTAAAAAGTGGGGGGCAAAGGCTGGGGGCTGGGGGCAAAGGAAAAACAACATGAAAGTCGACATGTAAACAAATAAAATTAGCTGTCAGCCAGAAGGAGAAGGGGAGAAACGGAGGAGAGTCCAATACCCCTCCCTCCGATATGGGGCTGCAACTGGGAGCAGAGGCAGAGCGAGCACCACAGTAGACAGGAGGCGGAACGGGTACGAAGGCAAAAAACAAGTTCAGCCAAAAGATCGGCCAAAAGCCAGACAGATTTTAAAATATTGTTTTAGAATTTTTGTGCCGTTGCATTTTTAGCAAATGATTTACCACATATTGCCATCTCTTTCGTGTGTGTGTGTGCGCTCTTAAGGTTAGACAGAAAAAGAAGCAGGCGAAAAAGAAACACAAGAAAGTTCGGTTAGAAAGATACCCTACCAGAGGAGAGGGTATTACTCTTTGCTTGTACAGCAGAGGAGGAATCATTTCATTTCAATCCAAATCCCACACAGCCACAACCAAAGCTTAGTTTTGGCTCAAGTGAGGATCAAGGAATACTAATCTTTATTTTCCCCATGCCTCAACAATTTGCAGTGTGCCCCATCATCATTCTAGCCCCTGCAAAAGCGATTTCTAATTCTTGTTTATTTGTTTATGCAGCCACAGATGGGAAGAGAGGGAAGGGAAGCTTTTCCACTTGCATCTGTGTTTTTTAAGATTTATTGAAGGTTAAGTGGAATGTTTATGGGAACATGCTCCCCATAGATAATAATTTTCGAAAACAATATTTACATACCTTTTTGAATATGGGATTTCTCCAAAAGTGGATCCAAAAACGGGAACGAACCGTGCGAGCAGCACCTTCTCTCGTCTCTCGTTCCAGTCGCGCTCTCACTCTCTATTTCGCTCTTTTGTGCGTTTCCTTTCCTACACTTGACCGCGGCACCGTTAAATCAACACCCACACGAATGCGCTGCTGCTGCCGGCGCTCCTTTTCACTTCTCTTTTTGTCTATTTTTTGGCTTTTGCTTTTTAAGCTTTTTTTTGCGCGAAATTCGCGCATGTGCAGGAAAAAGTCGTTTGACAAATTAAGAATTGTTCGCTTGTTTTTTGGGTTTTTTTTCTAAGGAATCGCTTTTGGTTTAAGCACAGTCACTAAGAGTTTCTTTTTGGGTTTTATGATGGCAAAATTTCGTTTTTAATTTCGTTTTAGCGCCCAACACTCGTCCGTTCTTTGCTCGTTTTCTCTTCTATGTTTTTTTGGTTACTTTTGGTTATGGGTTCTCGGAGCAGACTGACACGGCTCGTGCTCTACGGAGGCTAGTCATAGCCGAAAAACGCACTCAGAATCACAAATCTCAATTGCAAACAACCAAATCACACTCAAAATCTCAATTGCAAAGAAGAAACAAATGTCAGAAATGCACTGCCACACGCACACACACTCTTGTGCATGTTCTCTTGTGTTCTCTCCAAGAGAGAATGAGAGAGATTCCATGTCCAAGAGAAAGCACTCACTGTTACAGAGCACAAAGCACTCAACGAGGCTGCTGTAAGTGAGTGGAATTTTGTTACAGGGCGAGTGAAACGATGCGCCCCATCCCCCAAAAGGCAACCCCAAGGCTCTCACGCTTACACTTTGCTCTCTCTCTCTCTATCACTCTCCCTCTCTCTCGCTCGCTCTCTCTCTCTGTCCGTCTCTGTGTGGCAGCCTCTAATGTGGCATCCTTTCGTGCCTTTGCTGCCACGACGACCGACACGCGCTGCGTTGCATTTTGCTGCATTTTGCGGATTGCAGCTGCCTCTTTGGCTGCGTTTTTTGGCAGCTTCGCTTCAATATTGATTATTGATTTTTGTGTCCACTGCCGAGTAGGGATTTATGGGGGCGCCTCCACTTGGGGCCTGTGGTTCGTTGGTCTCCTCTTCGGGCACTCGACTGGACACTGTCTTTTTTCGTTTCGGTGCAACTTTAAGCCCCAGACACATTAACGAAATTTGTCTGTTTTGAGATTTCGTTCTTGTTGCTTTAACAGATTTTGCCCCTATTTGTTGCATCCACACACAGCGCTGAGGGGGTGGGCTGGGTGTAAGGTGTGTGTTTGGCTGGCTGCCACTGGAAATTAATTGAAGGAAAAGCTGTGTCGAGAATTCGAGAATCAAAATTGAGGAAAGGCTTGGGAAAAAGGAATATTTTGTGGAAATTATAATGCAGATGTGGGGTTTGTGTTTAAATATGTTTATTTATTATGGAATAAAGTTCTTAAGCTATGGACTATTTTTGTATAAAGATTTACCAACATTAGGTAGTAATAAAATACATGAAACTAGGATTATGTCTAGCAATTTCCCCTTAAATCTGAATAACATGAAAAACAATCAAATAATTATGATCTAAAAATCGCTCTAAGCTCCACATGTTCTCCCTTAATATTCTATAAAATAACATAATTTAGAAACATATTCCATCTGGCCCTAAAGCAAACTTTCCACCAGGTTTAGGCCATGTATTTTGGGCTTAGTTTTCGACCAATGCACATGTGTATGTGGATACATTATAATTACAAAATTTGTATCTACGAATATGGTTATGACAGAGGGCAGGGGGGAGGGCAAGAGCATGGGCGGAAAATTTAAAAGCAATATTTACCAAACAAACGATTGCCACAGAAGGCAAACAAAAACGCGCACTGAAAATGCAAATTGCACACAGGACGCAGGACATCATGCCACAACATGAAGCTGAGGAATCGGTGAAACTCGGAGTCGGAGTCGGAGCACAGGTAGCAATGCCTCATGGACATTGACACTGTGGCAACCGGATTAGATAAACTGCAACCGGATTTAGCAGAAGAAAGGATTAAAGGAAAGCGAGAGGACTACCTGAATGCCGACACGGGCCCCGTCCTCGTTCATTAATCCGCGCATTCGAAGATGCAGTCACTGCCTCTGGACGCATCCTCAGAAGGATAAATAGAGCGGGCGATAGACCGACCAGATTTAAAAGTGATTTAAGAGTTTGGTTCAGTGTATAATCCAACATTACGCAGTACTCGAGGAGTAGGCGGATCATCAGTGATCCTGTTGATCCTGCGAGCGATTAGCGTGCCTGATTAGCGCTGATCAGGCTGATTAGCGGCAGGGCGGGTGTTTTTGGAGCACCCCTGATGCCTGATGCCAGATTCCCGATTCCTGATCCCTCAAACGCCTGGCCCAGGACCAAAAGTTATGTAAAGTTGAAGCCAAAGGCATAACAAATGTCGCCTCCGTCACGCTTGACCTTTTAATTGAAAGATCTCTCTTCGCTGTTGATCTCTCTTCGAAATACAAACACAAACACGATCATGATCATGATCGTCTAATTGCTGAAAGTCGTCTCGTCCTTCTTAGCCTCGTATGCAAATGAACCCTAACCTTTTGGCCTGCTGTTGATCTCCAAGAAGATCCCTCAATAGATCCCTAGAGTGTGCCATAACGGGGAGGATCCTGCACATCTGAAGCACATCTTCATCTTAATATCTTTGCATCTTTGCATCTCCCATATGCAAATTGAATCACACACAAAAAGTGCATCGAAGCGTTCAGGATTTTGTGGTTGACCGAGTATCCCCCTCGAGAGGGATGCACTCTCCCTACACTCCTGACCTTTCTCCCACTCCCATTTACGTTTACGTTTCCCTTTCCATTTTCTATTTTCCTGTTGAGATATCACCTTGAGTTCCTAAGCCGATTTCATGCCAAGGATGATTTGCTATTTTATCTTGAGTTTTTTCTTTCTAGAGGGTTTTTCTTCTCCTCATTTTTTGTGTGTTTGTGGTTTCTTTATGGGGTTTTTGGTCTTTGATCTTAAGTGCAAATTGGTTTTGCTAACCAATTACTTGCATTTGATGTGCTACCGTTGAAGATATGGTAATTTTATGGATGGATTTCGAGATGTGATTATCAGAGGTGGAATCTCTGAAGATAAAAATGAGTTTACGGTTGAATTTTGTTTGTTTTGATTTGGGAAAGAGTTTTAGTTTTATTCGATGTTTATTTAAGGGTACAAATATAATGAAAGCACACGTAAAAGTTTTTTAGATAGATACATGTGACTCTTTGAAGTTAAAGACTATTTCTGAAAAGAGTCTACTTTAAACTCTTTTGAAAATGTTTACATTAAGATATATCCACTATTCCCATATGAATCCCTTGATTTAATTTCTGTTTCCACTTTAATCCGCTTTTTCACAAACATACTCTTATTATCTGGGCAGTTTCTTTGATTTTCCGAGACTTCCCTTCCCCCTTTAACCATAGTTTTAGTTTCTTTAGGTTTTCAGCTCCCAAAGGTCACAAAAAAGACTACTATAATCCCTGTCCATGATCTATGCTTCAAAACACTGCCCTTTTCAGGCCGGGAGTCCCTTAACATGCCGACAAAAATTTGCATATTTCGCATAAATCAAATGTGAAAAGTGCTCGCGACGTAACGCCCACCAGAGGAACAGAGGGACACGACGAGTGAGCGAAGAGATAGCCATAGGAAAAGTGAGAGAGATGGATGGAATTTTCGTGGAAATGTTATGGTAAACAGAGAGACCGAGAAGCAGACCAGACCAGACCGTGGCGAGGCGAGGCGATGCGAGGCGGTTCGCGTCAACATCCGTAAATCCTTTTTTAGCACGAAAAACCGAAGGATTAAAAAAGGAAACTAGAGCAGAGGCACAGTCCACACGGGGACTTGGGCAAATAGTTGCTCTAATTTTCATTGTTGCGTCTTAATGGTTATGCAGTAAAATTTGTTGCAAGGACAAACGGCAGGACATGGCAAACAATCGCTGCGATGCGATGGTATTTTCATCCCAGGGGTTTTTATGACGCCAGCGACTTGCTTTCTCTCTAAGATTTTTGGCTTTGGCCACGGTCTACGGTCTATGGCTTGGTCTTTGGTATGGTTTGGTTTGGTTTTTGCTTTTCTGTGGCAGGTAATGGCCAAAGAATCGCTTAGAAGAAGAGCCTTAACAATGAAAATAGCTGGAAAATCGCGAGGAACTACTATGCGCAGAGAAAGATACATGCATCTGAGTATCTAATGGTCATTAGAGAGGACAGTGTCGCGCTCCGCTCTACTTACAATTGTCATTCCGCGCGATGGGACGGGAACGGGACTCCTACTCCCAACAAACAGTACGTCCACCCAATAAACAAGGTAAAAAACAGCCCGAAAAAAAACTCACTTCCGCGTAAAGGATTCCTTTTTTGTAAAGACCATACAATATTTAGTTTTTTATGGTCATCGGTGGGAGATCAGGTAGAGATCCTTGTTTTTTGCAAGGTGTCCCTTTACCTTAACCCTTTCACCATTAACAAATCGATCCTATCAGGCTATCTGGGAGTGTCCTTGAAGGTTTCGCTCGAAGGTGGCCCACAGTTTCTGTCGTCTTCTCTCCTTTTTTTTGTTTCCACTTAATGTCTGTTCCATTGTGTTCTTTATGGTTCATCGGTTGTATCTTTTTTATGGCATTCTTTGTTCCCATTTGCGTACACAATCTGTATATTCTATATACTTCCTCAACCCTTTTGCCGCTTTCACTACGAACGGGTTAAATGAAGTCCAATTTTTGGTACTTTTTACAAGCTGCCATTTTCTTGGAATCGGGTGTTTTTGGTCATTAGAACGCAAAAGGGTTAGGTTCTGGGTGGATTTAATGGGTGTATTCATATGTAAAGGGGTAAGGAAAAGTAAAGGGTTGAGAGAGGAAATAGTTTTGATCTTTTACAGCCTGGAAATCACTGAAGAGAACTTGTAGAGGAGCGGCAGAATTTGGTGTAGAAAAACGTACATTTTTAATGGAAATTTTCCACGATTTTGTAGATTTCTAAAAAGATTGAAAAGAGCTTTCACACCCACGCTTTTCATGCACACTAAAAAAGTTCCACTTGCAATGTTATTCCCGCTCTTCTTATGGAATATTTGAAAGCTCACCAATACATGCAAATCTCTAACATTCACTCATCGACAAAGGAAAATCATTTTAATAATCCCATCCATTAGTGAGCGTTATACACAAATTCTAGAAAATCCAGAAAATCACATAAATTATATTCGTTCTGTTGGCTGAACATTTGTCCCCGTTTTACATTCGTAATTCGCTGGAAATTAAGGCCACTAAGTCGCCAGCGAAATGCATTCGAACAAATGTAAAAATGTGAGATTTTTGAGTCGGCCATTCATTGGCTTCCATTGTCCATGTCCGTCCATATCCCAAAATCCCAAGCTTAGGCAATTGGGCATTTTTGTGAAAATAAGCGCCAAATGCACGCCAGTTCCCACCCCAGAAATGATCCTTAAAACCCAACCATCTAATCAGTCCACGCAGCAGTTACACATTTTCACACTTTCGTGACCCCTGCGGCGGTGGAAATGCCGCCAACACACACAGATGCCCTGTCCGGAGAGCCGATCCCTGAGGGTTGGACGGCCATTGGTCAGGGAAAAGGAAACGAAATTCGGACCGAATAAAATAAAATAAAATTGAGAACGCGCGCCATCGATGGTCCGTCGTGACCCCTTGTCAGCGTCAGAGAGCCAGAGGTTAAAATTAATGCGAATACTGTGAATGTTTCGAGGGGAAAAATTGCATGAAAATTCGGGGTCACGGCTAAGACGATTCGGCCTCAAGGAGTACCACACATAGGGCATCATATAGGGGTGGCTCTAGGGTCAAATTTATAGCCCCGACATTGGACATTGAAAACTGTAACAACTGGGAAAAAAGGGACAACTGCAAAAGGATTTTCTGTTGGCTCAAAATCGATGCTTCATTGTTTTGCATAGTGAGAAATGAGGTTTCCACAGAGGTGGGGGGTTGATTTTTGGACCCATTTTAATTGACCATCACCCTGACCCTCCCAACCCCGGCATTGACCTTTTTCCGTCTTCGAATATATTCCAACAATTTTAGCACATTTAAATAATTTTTCATTGCCATGCATTGAATGTTTGCAGCAAAAGGATCTTTGTTCCTGCATTTCGATTTTGTTTTTATTGAAAATGGCATTTAATTGTTGACCCCTCGAACGGGGAGTGGGAGAATCATTTCCCATTCGGATGACCCGGAAAATGTAACGTATTTTCACCCAGCCATTTTCATCTGCAGCTGTGGAAAAACTCTCCTGAATTTTGCCAGCATATCCTACCTCACCCTCTCTCATTCTGTCTCTCTGTGAGCCAAAGAATTAGCTAATGGCCAGCACTCCACACACACACACACTCACACACAGACTCTTCACTCGCTTGGCAAAAGGGAAAATGTTTGGTAATGGTCCTGTGGAAACTAAGCCGGAAAACGTACCCAGGGAAAATGCGAATAAAAAATTGAACTTCTTACGATAAATATGCGAGCCTATTAGTCGCACAGTCAACGGCAAACGAGTCTCAACCAAAACATGGCCAAAAGGCTTTTAGGCCCAGGCCCAAGTCCACGTCCCAAAGCCAAAGCCCATGTCAAATGTTGAATAAGTAATTCCCTCTCTCTATCTCGCTCTCCAGGATATGGCGGAGGAACCAAGGATTGGCTGTAGGATACCAAAGGTGTGGGAGCCAAAAGAACAAAAGGCATAAAACGTTAGCACTACAAGTTCTTGCCGAAACACAAAGATGCCAAAGGACAAAGCAGAATATTTTATTTTGTAATGAATGCGTTGAAATGCCAGATTTCGGATTTATTCAACCAGTTTGGGGGAAGGGAAACTAGACCATGGGGATACCCTGCAATGGATAGGCCACAAATGGATTCATCAGTGAAGAAATTTTAGTATAACAGAGATGATAGAACATTTCATATTTCAAGGCAATAAGAAGTTCCTGAATGATCTAGAATTTAGAATCTTCTGAGGTTGCTCCGGATGCTAACTTCTTGGATACCAGTTTTATTTTCTTCACAAACTAAAAGATATATAAATCTAATATCTCTTTCTCGGTTCACGCAACTCATAGACACAAAGAAAGCTCTACTCTTAGCAGTATTTTCTTTGCTTCTTGTGGAAGCTTTTCAAGCTCACTAATACAAGCAAATACTTTCCGAAAGAAAGAATATAGTTGTTCCTTAACTTGTAGTTTACCCATATCATTCCTCTAATTTAAATCCTTAGCTCCCTTTCATGGTTATATCCCTATATGTTTCCATTTGCTTCTGCAACTTCAATCTCTAGCTCTCTCTCTCTGTCTCCATCATGGTTATAACCCAAACTAAACCAATAAATGGCTCATATCTATGGTACGCTCAACTAAGAAGCTGCATTAACACATAGTCCTTTCCCTCCTCTCTATCCTCTGTAGTCCTCGTTCTTGCCTTCGCTTCTCCCTCTAGTATTCCGGTGTAAACACCACTGTCATTTATTTTCGTATTATCATAATGAGGACTCGTATATTTTTATGTGAATTTCTTGCTTTTTGTGCCAGAAACAGCAACCACCCCCAGCAAAAAAAAATTAAGGGGAGTACACCGACGACCACCCATCCATCCATCCAACCACCCACCCACCCACACACACACACACGCAGTCATGTGTCACTCTTCCTGTGTGTGGGTGTGTATCTATGTGTGTGCGTGTAAAAAAGGCAAAAATAAAACAAAAATACTCGTTTCGCATTCGCATTTCGTGGGTTTTTGTTTTGTTGTTAAATTATCACCCAGTTTTCTGCTGGGAACCACCCCCTATGGCTATGGCTATGGCTATTTATGCATCCACTGCCACCCCGCCCCCGATCTACACCTTAACCCCTAAAGCAACACCCACACAAGCATACGGGAGAACAGAGCCATAGCATGGCTTTCCACAGGGGGGTTTTAGCTTTAAAGATACTGGAAATGTAGGAAATAATCGAAATTAAAGCTCTGTCTACTATCAATTTCCAAAATCCCTAAGTTTTCCATTAGTAAAACCCTAAACCCCTCTATAAACTACTCCCCTGTTTTCTCTATCACACATACTCGTACATTCATGCAGTTCACGTTCGCATTATTTGGCATCCCATTTGTTTGTTTTTTTTTTCCTTCCTTCCATACAGCATTATGGGAGGTTTTTCTCTGGAATGGGGGGCTTGAGTGGCTCAAAATGGGGACTTGGTTATTGTCTGGCCGAGAATCGAATTCAGCGGAATAATTTCCACACAATCATTGGAAATATTCAAGCATAAAAATCACTGAAATAAAATCTATTTGCCATTAGGTTTTCCAGATTAATTTTTATCAGCGTCTTCCCACACTCGGACACATCGACTTTCCATTGTCTTTGTTTCATTATCAGCATTTTTAGAGCTCGAAAAATTGACTTTTGTTAATCGTTGTTTCAATAATCCCAATGACAAATAAGTTTCAAATATTTAAAAATTATTTGTAGTTTTGGGGGTTACTTGCAGATCTTCTGTTTGCTTGCACTGATAAAAACGCAAGTGCTTCTGGGTTTCCATGGAAAATGTACGCTTTAACTGCTGATCTTATGGAGGGGAAAAGTGATGAGTAATGAGAGGGTTTAACTGTCGAAAGTACTTAAAGATCTCCACAAAAAACTATGATTACAAGATCGAAACATTGGAAAACTTTGGATGCACACTGTTCGATGGATCAATTAAACGTATATATAGAATGCTATCATCTATCAATATTTTCCTCTAAGGATCATACTTTTTTTAGGGTTATTAAAGGCTTAAAATGCGAATACTGATGCTTTTAAATGGGATCACTTTCTCCCTAAAATGCGTGCATTCCAGACCCTCTAGATCTCCGCTTAGCAGCCAGCCAATAACAGCATTCGATGCCAGGACGCAGCGCCATTTCTATCAGCAGCATACCGCACAAAAACTAATTCCATATAATGGCCCAATCTACATAAAAAATCGCTCCTCCCCTCCGTAAGCGAACCCCGAACGAACCACAAAAAATCGATGAGGAGAGCGAGAGCAAAGCAAAGCAGTGGAATGAGTCACTGGGACTGGGATGGCCGCCTGCCTGCCACCCCGCATAAATTTCCAAATAATGTAATGATAAAAAAAAATCCACACAAATAGAAGGAGCAAAAGAGAGGGCTATAGCCAGGCTGGAGGGAGGGAGGGGGAAGAGGGAGGATTGGGTGGGCAGCGATTGGGGGAGCGAAAATAAAGTTGGAAATCATGAACCATACAAAATGAAAATCCACCCTCAGAAAAAACGTTGGCAACGTTTTTTCCTTTTTTTTCCCTCCCCCGCCCCCCTCGCCCGTTTCGTTCGTTTTATTTTGTTTTCCTTCGTTCTCTTTTGTTTTGTTTAAGTGGGCAAAAAAGGACGAGCACAAAAAGTATCTGTGTGAGGGGTGGGAAATGTATCAGTATATGTGTGTGCGGGTGAGTGTGTGTTTGTGTGGGGGAGAAGTGGATGAAAGTGGGGTAGAAGTGGGTGGCTGTGCCGTACCGTGCCGTGCCGTGCTGTGAAACTGTTTCGCTTTGTTTGCAAAACAATCAAAAGCGAACGGAATCGTCGTCGTCGCCATCGCCATCGCCATGCTCGTCGTACTTTTTTCCTTTCCCTGCCACCCACTCTCCCATTTCGGGGTTCAATCTTCCCGTTGACATCGTTGGCGACATTAAATATTGCTCCGAGTTCGTTCTTTTTTTCCCCTGGCATCCCCTGGCATCCCTCTCTCACTCTCTGTCTCTCTGTGGCTGCCTCTTTTTGTGCCCTTGTGCCAAACCAATTTCTAGCATATTTTTATGAGCCCTCTGTGCTGGCGAGTCCTGTTCCTGTTCCTCTTCCTGTTCCTCTCGTGTGTGCTGTGTGCTGTGTGGCAGGCGCAGCAGCTTTCGTTTATTTTGCAAACGTGTGCCACCAGACACGCCTCCAACGCCCCCAACGCCCACAACATGGTTGCCGGAGCCATGTGCGAGACGCTAATAACGTTTGGTTGCCAAAAAGCACCAGAAAATGAGCCAAAGCCAAAGCCAGAGCCAAGGCCCCCTGCCAGATCAGGTCGGGGAGGTACGATACAGCCTTCCTGGCAGCTATTCCATATGGCGGGTGGCTCCTGTGGCCAGACGTCAGTTGGGCTTTGAAGCGGTGAAGATTTAGTTCGATGGAGAAGAGGGAAAAGGGAGATCCTCATCCGTTGCGCTACAAGTAAATTCGAAAGTTAATAAAAAAAGCCACAATTAATTGTAGGCATAATCCGCTGGCAATTCAGAGCGGTGTAAACCTATAATTTAATATGTACAAAAAAAAAGATAATTTCTTACAATAATCTGCTCTAAAATTTACAGAGACTAAAATCTAGGAAATGGTTTACTAGGAAGTGCGCTCTTAATTTAAAAAGGTCAAAAATTAGTTCCAATATTAATTCAAAATCATTTAAGTAAAGAAATATTAAGATGCTGAACTGCATCGATTCCATGCTTATGTTTCCAATGACCACCCAACCGAGGGATACTGATGCCTGACGCCTGATACGTATTGCACTTAATGTAAATATAATAAGTATCCCAACAATCTTACACTTTATTCGGTATGATCTAATCATTCGTGGCACTAACTCCCCTACTGCATCTTCCATTTTCCGCCTAGAATTCCGACCCACTACTCCATTCCCACATCCATTTAATAACCCCCAATCATCGCATATGTACACTCGTTTTATAGTTCCCCCTTACATTTTCACTGCGTTTTATATGGCTTTTTAGTAAATTACAAAAATGCGCCATTTCTAATTTTATTATTTTCTGTTTTTTTTTTCTTTTTTGCTCAGAGCTTCAGGGCATACAGCACACAAAATGGTGTGCCTATAAACCAGAAACAACAGTAACAGCAACGAAAGCCAGCAGCCAAATAACGGAAATGACAAAACAGAAATACAAGCACACGCACACACACACATATCCAACGAGGGGAAACGTTGTGAGCCGCGTCTGCGGCCGCGGCTCTACTTCATACTCGGTAATCAGTCAGTATATACATATGTATATGAGCTTACGATATACATATGTAATTTATTACATGTTCGCAAAAGGGAAAAAATTTAATTTTAGCCAAAAAATAAAAAAAAATTAAGTCGAACCCTTTCGGAGATCTATTAGATGTTTCCATTTTTGTTTTCATACTTTTTTTACATCTGACTTTTCTACATGTCTACAACTACTTCCTACATATACATACACGGCTGTGTGCGAGAGAGAGAGAGAATGAGTTTGCGCTTGGAAGGCCACTGACATTTTATTTCTTCCTTCTGGCTATACAAATGATCCTATCTGATCCAGATTCAACACTCTGTTAGATATGGTCATTTTCTATGATTCTGCGTTTTTGGTTTTCCCGTATCTTTAAAATTGTGGATTCCACAGATTTTTGATTCTTTGTGAGGGCGGAAGGGGCGGGGCGAAGTTTTGAAATACACTTGTAACAGTGTGAT
Organism: Drosophila helvetica; assembly: GCA_963969585.1. NCBI lineage: Eukaryota > Metazoa > Arthropoda > Insecta > Diptera > Drosophilidae > Drosophila > Drosophila helvetica. Next base: position 5,890,790 of record OZ018403.1, read on the forward strand.
ATGACATAAGTCTGGATAGAATATTCGGTTGCTCTAGCTTTTATAGTCTCTGAGCTATAGGCGCTCATGAAGACGGACGAACGGACGGACAGACAGGCATAGCTATATCGACTCGGCTATTGATGCTGATCAAGAATATATATATTCTATGGGGTCGGACACGCTTTCTTCTGGGTGTTACACACATCCACTTTTAGCACAAATCTAATATACCCCTATACTTTCTTCCAGTACCGGGCATAAAAATATGCAACATTTTTTATACGTTTCTGCTTCACAAAACTTTTGCGCAGGCAGCAGCAGCATCATAAAAATTTTTTTCTGCTGCTGCTGTCACTTTTTTCCTCCGCTGCTCTGTGGTCATGGCTTTTATGTTGCCTCTTCTGTATGTGAGTGTGTGTGTGTGTGTTTGTGTGTGTGTGAGTGCTTTTTATGACCCAATATGGCCGCCACAGAGCGGAGTACGTGTCCGGTTCATGCCTTTCCGTCCCGGCCTTCCTCCCATTGCGGGTTTATGAATTATATAGATTTTTATGCGGTCGCATATTATTTTTGTGGCCTTTTTTGGTTCTCTCTCTCTCCTCTTATGCTCCCTTCTCTGCTTTTTTTGTGTGTGCTTTGCTTTGCTTTTCTTTTGTTCCTTTCTTTTTGGGGCAGGCAATAAAAATGTCTTTTTATGTGTACGTTTGTCTCATACTATCCCGAGGCCACGATCTTTCGGTTTCAGTTTCGCCTTCAGTTAGGAGGTTTATGAATATGCCTTCTCCCAGATACGGCTTTTACTATACGGTATATGTATGGTATGGGCTTTACGAGGTTCGGTCCTGCCGCTGGCGCAGGCACAGCTTTTATTTTTCCCATTTTCATATATTACACTCTCCATTTTCTCGTTGTTTCTTTCGTACTCACGCTGCTTTTGTCAGTTTTGCATTAATTTCATATTTGGTTTATGTTTTGGGTGGTTTCTGGGTGGTTTTGGGCGGTCGGGTCGTTGAGTTTTTCTTGTCGCTGCTGTTTATTTCGCATAAATAATAAATATTTTCGGTTATTGCGTCTGCACGGCATTAATATTATTTCCAACAAGCGCACACACACACAATCATTTTTAGGTATAGATGGTTGTGCATTCTGTGGACCGCAGGACCTCATGGCCGTGAGCTTTAATTTTGGCTCATTTTTCGCTATCAAAACATTATGTTTATGCGCCTGTATTTGCTTTTGTTCCACTCATATATGTATGTGCGTACACATACATACATATATAGGTACACACTCGTCGTAAATATTTGCAATTAAATATGCCAAAAATACACCAGAAATACAAACACATATCCCTTCTTATTTTGCCCAATTTTGGGGCATATTTGATGCAGCTCAAAAACATACACATACGTATATTTGTATATGTATGTACGTTTGTAAAGAAGTATCTCCTATTTTCGGTGTAATTTTTATCTTTAGAATTTGTAATTGAAAATTTGATAATTTGAGAAAATACTGGAAAATAAGGTGGCATGATACCAAAATTAATTAAAAATATTTTTAGTAAAGAAATCCATTCGAAACGAAGTGAAGTGAGTAATTTACTTACTGAATTTCCAATTAAAGTGACTTATACCACATTGTATGGCACACTTTTTATAGATTAAGACATATGATACTCATTGTTATACCACGACGACAGGTGTACCTGGAGGTCCGTTTGGTTTAAAGACGAAATATGTACTTACTTTCTAATCTAAATTGTTTTATTAGATCGTATCAATACAAAACATGAACTTTGCCAGAGATATCAATGGACGACAAGCTACCGTAATAAATGTACTGGAGAATGGTAGACCTTATTTTATGGCTTTTGTAAGTACATACAACCTTTTCGTGCACTTGGTCCCACGGTGCACAGCCTGCAATGGGGTCGTGGGAGCTCAGTTTGAGTGCAAGTGCACTCGGACTTGCAACTGCTGCTGCCCCGGCGCGAGGCCAATGAACAAAATGGCTTATCAGCGGCGTGGAATAGAGGCCCACATCAGAATCTGCCTCTGGATTGATTAAAGTGCCGTTGACAGCTAATCGTCTCGCCTCTTGCACGCGACATTAAACGGAATGTAACTACAATTTCCAATTGTTCAGTGTTTAACACATGGCAACACGAGTGGGAGAGAGAAGGAGTGGGAGAGCACCCAGCACCCTCTTGCAAGAGCGCCAAGTCTACTGTAGAGTGAGGGAGACGAGGGAGAGAGCAGGAGAGAGAGTCTTAGCTCAAGCAACCACAGTGGCGTAGGTCAAATAATGATAAAAGGGCCTTTAGCTAAGGGTTAAAGGGTTAACACAATACCTTTATCAATTAAGTAATAATTTCAACCATTGAATTAATGTTTATACAGCAAAGTAATTCCGCAATCCGATCCCCTTTACTTAAGCCCCTGCCTTAGCCATTCAGCCAAGCGCCGTTATCTTCGTGAAATTGAAAACAACGCCGCGTAAGCTGTGAAGTCGGAGAATCCAAAAGCCAAGTGCGTCGTCTCGGACGCCTCGACGCGGACATTGTGCAAACTGACGTCCCACGGGACAGTCGCAATACGAAAATAATTAATTGAGTAACGCGGCTATAAAAAACTAAGTGAACTAACTAAGGACGTACAAAGGCACAAAGGCTAAGCGCACAAAACCTCAAACAAAGCCATGGCCGAGGAGACACAACAGCAGCAGCAGCCGCAGCAGCAGCGCAGGGGCGCGGCCGAACTGACCGAACTCAATTTTGTGCGCGAAAAATTACTAAAGTTCCAATCGAAAATGCTGCAAGACTTTGATCAGCGCCTGTCCTGCATGGTCGAGGATGTCCTCCAGGATCTGCGACAGCGTGAGCTGCGCGCCCACGAATTTCGCAACTTCGAGAGCCCCAATGGGGGCGGAGGGAGCCAAAACAGCACTTGGCATAATCGCATGTCCAATCCAAAAGTTTCAGCCACCGCAGCCAGCGACGTAAGCGATAGTCCAAATGGTCATGCAAATGGCACCACGACGCCGGCGCCGCACCAAGGACAGAAGCGCTCGCAGCGACGTCAATTGCCCGACAAGGTATTCGTGGCGCGGGAGTCGTACCTGACCGCACTGCTCCAGGTGGAGCACATGCGCACCATCTATCACATCTTCTACATTATTCTGGTCATGTTTCTGCTGAATGTGATCTTCTACGACTATTTTGTGAAGGGGCGCATCGATCTGGGCCTGGGCACGTTTCGGGGCGGACTGAAACGCTTGCACTGGGTCTTTGGTGCGTGGCTACTGGAACATGTCTTTGTCCTGGCGCTGTATTACTCCTTCCAGGGCTGGGCTTTGGTCAGGCACAAGCTAAAGGAGCACAGTAAGTATTCGAGGAAATGCAACATAAAGCACCCACTGATCTTCCCATTTGGCAGGTGCTCTTCAGCGATTCTGGTCACACAGTTGCCTGATTATGTACATCAGCTCCCAGCTGGTATTTTGCTTTGTGTCCACCTCGCTCTGCCTGAAGTTCGGCCTGCCCTTTGTCAGCGCCTGCGTCCTGCTGCTGGAGAGCACTCGCCTGCTAATGAAGATGCATGCCTTCATTCGATACAATGCACCTCGCGTGCTAGCGGGGAAGGAGAAGACAGATGACGACAAGGATGGTGCATCGGCCGGACGACCCTTTGTGCCGCCTGTTCGAAGCTATGTGTACTATCTGTTTGCCCCCACGCTCATCTACCGGGACAGCTATCCACGCACCTCGCACATACGCTGGAAGTTTGCTATAAACAGATTCCTGGAGGTGGTGGCCGTGGCTTTCCTTTACGCCTTTATCCACGAGCGGCACATACACGAGCACTTCGGGGAGTATGGCAAGGAGGAGATGGGCCCATCGCAGCTGATACTGAAACTATTCGGCATGATGCTGCCCAGTGCAGTTATTTTCCTCTGTGGCTTCTACATGATCCTGCACTCGTGGCTGAATTTCACGGCGGAGGTGCTGCGCTTTGGTGATCGCATGTTTTACAAGGACTGGTGGACATCGCACACCTACGACGCCTACTACCGCAACTGGAATGTGGTAGTTCACGATTGGCTGTACGAGTACGTATACAAGGACATGTACATGCACGTCTTCAAAGGCTCCAAGGTGGCCGCCTCCTTGTCGGTGTTCATGATCTCGGCTCTGGTACACGAGCAGGTGCTGGGATTCGCCTTGCAAATGTTCTTTCCCGTCATGTTCATCTTGTTTGGTGTTGTGGGCGTCGCCTTGGTATATCTGATGCGAAGTGCCCCGAAAGTGCTGGGAAACATGTTCCTTTGGTTCTCCCTCATCCTGGGTAATGGGATGCTAATCTCTCTCTACTCCATGGAGTATTATGCTAAGAAGAATTGCGATCTCAGCTACGAGAGCTGGACCGATCACCTGGTGCCGGCCGTCTGGCGTTGTTATAACTAGCTTTAAATGTAACATACTACTACTGATTTTAAACTGTTCGTACACATGGCGTACATTTGATTTGTATTTAAGGTAAATAAACTTAATGGAAATTAACAGAAACGTTTCAACTAGTTAAACAAACATTTCTCGAGGTTTGAACTTGATCAGCTGCAATGCTCCTAAAGCTATTGTGTTATACCTATTTTACATCAGTATGTTCTGATAAACCCGTCTTATGGAATACTTGTGTGGGTTGGTGGGTGCTGTTTTCTTCCGTCTGCATCCCGACTAGGTCTCCGTCTGGCTTTACACACAGGCAGCTGCTTTTTGCGACGCCACCTGCGACGGCTTCTCTTCCTCGACGCGTTTGCGGCGGAACAGAATCACATGGGGCTCTGGGGCATGCATCATGTAATGGACCCAGCCGGGACTCTGCTGCACGCCAAGATTGCGCCACTCCGTTTCAGTCATCAGATGCGCCTTGGGGACATGCTTGGCCAAATCGGATGGTAGAATAACATGCCTGCGTGTTGGGGCAAAAACGCAATTGCTTAACAAAGCCTTTGGATGGTGTTTTTTTTGTGCGCACTCACCTGTACTCGAATTTGTCATCAAAGTACTTCTCTGAGTACTGGATTTGATCTGCAGGCATCTTTACAAAAATAATTTAAACCAAATTTAAGTAAATCAAAACAAATTATAAGCAAGCAGCTAAAGATGGCAACAACTACAACTTCGATAACAACTTCGTTACGCAGCGACCGATTAACCCATTGTCGACCACGAAAATTATGAATCGTCAAGAATTTTAGCGCATTTAAGGTGAAAGATATAGTCTTATTTATATTTTTTAGTAAAGAGAAAGTTTGAATCTACAAGAACTTATAAACAGTATTATTTTCAGCTATTTAATTCAAGATGTTCACCAGTTTAAATGGACGAGGGGCTAAGTGGGTTAAGTTTTATTCACAAATGTAGTTATTATGTAGCAAATGTGTAGTTACCAAATACAAAAGTTGGCGTTCTGGCTGACTTTTTTTTAAAGCCATTTGCGTTGAATTTATCAGTTAAAATTATTTTAAAAAGTGCTGGAAAGTGGACTAGAAAACTGAAAGCAATGGCTAGTGATACAGAGAAATCGGAATTTAGTTTTCCTGCCTGCTGGGAAGACGCCCAAGTTATGCGAATTCATTTTGCAAAGTTTCGCCCGCGTCATTTAAGCATTGCAGATTATGACACAAAGATGCAATTCTGGAAAGATCTTGTAACGCAATATCTTAGGTTTGGGGGCCGAGTCACGTTCAGATTGCGGGATCTGCAAATACAGTTCATGAGAGACGACCAACTGCCTGCCTGTCTAGATACAGTGATATCGGATATGCACCAGCAGAAACAGATCCGACCGCGCAGCGAGTACGATTATGATCCAGGAAATAGCTGGACTGGATGGCTGATAAACAGCCTGGTAAAACGACGTTTATCCTGGAGCTGGCTCAAGCTGAAGCATAGCGCTGTGGGCGAGAATGTGGAGGAGACGACACTAGTGGAATGGATACATCTGGAGATTTTAAATGTAAGAACACACAATAACTTGAACTGCCTTTAATCTTTGGCTCATTCACACGCAGGACACTTGTGATCTTATGGCTAAGAAGCTGTTGCCCGAGAACAGAGGAAAACTGTACCATTTTGATGCGTTCAAATCCCTTTGCGACGTCCATCACATTCGCATCCATACGGAGAAGGACATCTTTGCTTGCCTGCTCACCCTGCATGCCCGTCATCTGGTTGGGTTGGAGTTCAAAACTGAAAAGCAAGCGCGCAGCATTCATTTAATCAAAATACCACGCAAGTGCTGAAACACTGACCATAACGGAGAGCTTATATTAATCCCATCCCTAACTTTATTCAATGTAGTCAAGGAAAGAGACGATCTTAGCATCAATGAAACTGATTATGCTGTTCGCAATCTACACATCACTCAAGTAGATTTACTAAAGCAGCTGGAGAACCTTGAGGAGGAAATCAAGGCAAACGACAAGAAGGTTCGTCAGTACATAAAAGAGAAAAAGCGGCAAATGGCCAAGACGTACCTCCGCAAGCGGCATCTGGTTGTAAAGAATCATGGTACTGTAAATTATCCCTTTTTGGCTTCAGTTCTTAAATTCTTTCATTTTTGATTTTCAGAGCGTCGAAGCATTGCCCTGCACAACATCGAATCTCTCCTTTCCATCGTGAATTGGGCACAAAGAAGTGGCATAGCTTTCGATGCTTATAAAATTGGCTCCAGTACATTGAAAAAAGTTCTCTCCACCTCTAGCCTCAAGTACAACAGTGTCGATGACGTTCTGGCCGATATGCGAGAAACTCTGGAACAGCACAGAGAGATTCAAGATGTCCTGTCCAATGGCGTGATAGATACTGCTGCTAGCCAGGAAGATGATCAGCTCGAAAATGAACTGCGCGCCCTGTGTGAGGAAACTGCCAGCTCAGTATCAAAAGCAGACGCTACCAACAACATCGAGAGACTAGAGGTCGTAATTAGTGATCAAGACATGACCGAAATGTTGGAAAATCATAAAGTTGGCAGACCTCTCTCTATCAAGTAGCAGAACCTTGAAAACCTGCAGGAGTCTTAGCAACGCCTGGTTAAGTCTTTATATTTGAGCTTTCATAAAAATCATGTGTTTTTTTTTTAGTTTTTATATAAGTTATAATTTAGATTTGTTTATTAAAGAGATTACGTACGAAAAAATTCTTTATAATGTGCTTTATTATATTTTCATTCCGTACAAAATGCATCCTTATAAACTATACTATGGCACTAATCATACAACCATAACCACATTCATACAAAGTTTGAATATTTAACTGATTTTATTAATAAACAAACAAAACAGTGTAACAGTAGAGCATGCACATCTGGTCACACTGGTAATAGAGCAAAGTATAGTCCACTTTCTGTCGACAGGTATATCTTTGGATCTCAGTACCTATCTAATCCAATAAAAGAGAGTACTTAAAATTTGCCAGTCATGTAGAAAATTGATTCATCAATCGGATGAAATTAAGTTTCCAAGGTTGAGGTTCATAGTTAGCTGGTAATATCAAATCGAATATCAAAATCGAGGAATAGGATTTTCGATCATGGACAAGGAATATTAACCCATTATCGACCAGTGGGCATTCGAATAGTCTCCATGATAATTAAGAAATTTAAAGAATTTAGGAGCAGTTCAGGTGAATGATATAGTGGTCATTGTGTTTGTAGGGAAAGAGAAAGTTAGTTCTACAAGAAGCATTTAGAAGCAGTGTTATTTTCCGCGGATAACTCAAGTTGTCTACCTGTTTAAATAGAGGGGGGTTAAGTGGGTTAGGTATATCGGTATGTTTATGGTATATTTACGGTCTATTTTGAAAATTTTCGGTATATTTTGGTATATTTGTGAGGGTCAGACCGTATATTTTATCATTTACACCTGCTAGCGTGTATATATATAATCGCCTGCAGCCTGGAGCATGTTCAAAAATAAACCATACCATCCAAAGAAAAGAAAATTGCCCAGCATCAACATCCCATAGAAGGTCTAAAATATATTTTGGATATTATTAATGGTGCAAATTCATTGGCCATTGGCCCCAAGGCGTGTGTGTGCGTGCATACCAAAAGAACTGCTGCCGTCGCTGTTGTTGTTGTTGTGTGCGTGTGCAGAGCAGAGCATAGAAATTGCCAAACGTTTTTATATAAGAAGCTCCATGTTCTATGTTTCTCAAAAATACATGACCCGTGTGCTACATATAAATGTGAACGCACATATTTAATATTAGCGTAGAGTTGTCATACATCTCCCCTGGCAACCGACGCGCTGGCCCCTACAGCAATAGCAACGGCGAGAGAGCAGCAGCAGCAGCAGCAGTTACGATACGATACGAGTAAATATACATATGAGGAGGAGAACACAATTAAAAATACACCAAGAGGTCCATTAACGCTGTCCCCAGCCACCCAGCGCCCCATACACCCCATAGCACAAATGGATATATGGAAGTGCGCGTGCTAGAAGGCAAGCCACCTGCTGCTGTTGCTGCTTTGCGGGACGAGTAGTTCAGAGACTGGGACTAGGATTAGGACTAGCACTACGGATATTGGCGTTGCCCCTCCCATCCAGACAGCTGCTTCAAACTGCGCCGGTGACGACGAGCAGTTGAGGGCAGCAGCATCTCTGCCCCTGCCCTAGCCCTAGGACCTATACCCGCCGAGTGGAGCAGCAGCCAGCGGCCAGGACACAAAGAGCCGAGGACGCCGCCGCCGCCGTAGCGCAATGAACGCCAGCCTCATCTATGAGATACTCATGTATCTGAATTCGTTCTATTTCGGCATGTACGCCGCCTTTGAGGTGGGCGTGGGCGTGCTAAAGGCAATCAATCTGAACTACGGCGAGAACGTGTTGTCGCGGGAGGCGTCCATACTGCTCTCGCTGTGCATCATTGAGACCCTACGCATTGTCTTTGGCCGCAAGAGCAGTCTCAGCGATCGTGGTGAGTAGTCCACTGCCTTTCCAACGAAATCCTAGCAAGAGTTCCTACGATGACACTGCGAAATTATGGATGACGGCTTCGTCATTGCCATACACACAGCCCCCCCTCCTCATTACTCATTCCCCTGCCTTTTGCTTGCAAACGTCAGCCGCACATAAACGTTTCGTTTCGTGGTATATATATGTATGTACACTCCTACCTCCCTACCCGCCCCAGTGGCGTATGCGTAATTATGGTCATGATGCAGATGAGAAATGTAATCGGTTAATGGCAGGCGGCAAGACAGAGAAAACATTTCCCCCCACTAATCAAATCTATTCTAATATATATTTTCTTTCTCTCTGTGTTTTCTTTTGCAGGATGGCAAGCAACCGCATCCGTAATATTAACACTGCCCAGTCTTGCCATTGTTATATATTTGTGTTGTTTTCAAACCTATGTTCTCAAACTCGAAATGATTCTGAGTGCCTTAATGATCACCCTACAAGGTGCTGAACTAGTCTATGCCAGCATATTCATTTGTACAATGTGTCGACCCGTAACATACACCTAGCAGTTGATGTACCACGACCAAGCCATCATCAGCATCAGCACTGGCACTAGCACTAGGAGAGGAAGCGGCGACAACCGAGGCATAGCGGCGACGAGGACGAGACGATACTTTCTCCTAGCACTGCTCTAACAGACACTAGACCACTACTTTAAGGACTCCTCCACTCTATCGACTAGCAACTAATGTAACAGAGATATTGCAACCAATACAACAACAACAGATACGCTGGCGTATTGCTGTGTGTGCCCTGTGTCCATAAACCACAAACCGAATGATCGACTGGCACTCCGCACTTCGCAGTCCGCTCCGCAATGAACCAAACAACCCACGCACGCACACATTCAGATTCGATCAAAGGAGGCTTCCTTCCATCAAGGTAACTGCTTTTCCAATTATATAAGGCATCGCGCACAGAGATACGGATCTAATTCGCGACAGTACAACGCGACCGACGCGTCCGATTCTATCAAAAGCAAAGCTGCATTTAATTTGAATTCTTTTGTCTGGCCTTTTGTCGCCAGCGCCTCCCTGCTGCTGCTGCTTCTTCTGCTACTGCTCGATGTACGCGCTCGTTGTTGGTATTTTTATACGCTTATGATGGTCTAAAATTATATACGAACTGCAGTGCTCAATTCTCAGTGCTCGTGTCCCCTAGGTGCAATGCACACTTCTAATTCAAATGTAATATACACGGCGGGACAGACACCTTCGGTCGCCCAAACCAGACCACCGATGAGAGACAGAGGCTACCAGAGGGATACCACTACGACGTGGTCTCTCGCCTGATGCTTTCGGTTGTTCGGTCTTTGGCCCCCAATTAGCCCCTTCTTTTGGGCCAGGGATTAGTTAATCTATTCTGACACTTTCATGTGGCCCGGGGCAGTGCATCTGTAGATCATCGCAGGCCAAAACTACGCCAGAGAAAGCCACTAAAACGGCGACAACGACCCGGCAGAGGCAAAGCAGAGGCGCATTATTCAAATTTCGCAGCTACAAACCGTGCAACATCTAACGCAGAGCAGAGGCAGGTTCCCACCACAGTCTATAAATATAGCGCCCAACGTGAGCAACACCGTGCGGCGGCGATCTCGGGCAGGAATTTTGCCATCAAATTGAATAGCGAAAGGTGCAAAAGTTGTTAACAGGATGCCGCCAAAGCGACCGCCGCCCCTGGTGCCGAAGAAGCCAAATCCCAGCATGAATTACGAAGTGTTAATCTACTTAAACTCCTTCTACTTTGGGATGTTCGGCTGCTGCGAAGTGGCGATGGGTCTGCTGAAGGCCATCAATCTTAGCTATACGGGCCATACCCTGGCCATGGATTCGGCGGTGATGGTATCATTCATTGTATTGGAGTCAATACGCCTGATAATGGGACGCAAGAGTTCGTTGGCCGATCGAGGTAGAACTATAGAGATCTCTCTCTCTCTCTCTTTCTGTGCTCTCTTCTAATTTTAGTCATTTGTTATCAATAAAAACAACATTTTAATGTGTCCATTTTCTCTGTTTATTTCACAGGTTGGTCAGCCATATTGTCGGTCTTTATGGTCGCTCCCTGCTTCCTCGGTGTCTCCTATCTGCTGCTGCTACAAACCTACCGACTGCGCCTGGAGTACTGCCTCTGTACGCTGCAGATAGCCCTCTATTGCACCGAGGTGTGGTATGCCATCGTCTTCGTTTTCTCACTGTGTCGTCCAGTAACTTATGATTAGTAAGAACAACAAACCGAACAGGTCGCAAACAAAACCAAAAAAACAAAAAACATTTATACATTTAGTACTTACAAACAAGCGAAAAGTTTAGCAATATACAACCAAAAAGAATGATTGATAGAATGATTGATAGATAAAGATAAAGATTGAAATTGCAGTAGGCAGTCGAGACTTGCTCATATGCCCCGAAAAAAATGAAAAATACCCAGAAACTTAGATGAAATGAAAAGAGAAATCCGAAAAAAAAAACAAACAAAAACTTGATTAGTTTATATGATATATAATTATACTTATGATAAGATTTATGATAGAGAGCAACACACACACGGTTTTATATACAAGAATTGTTAACATTTAAGCATCAATTGGAACCAATATAGAAAGAGAGACAACAAAAAGCTTCAAAAACTTTGATGTAAAACTTGAAAATAATTTTCACAATTTTTAAGATGACAATTTTTTTTGTATAAAAACAAAAAACAAAGTAAAAACAAACCAAAAATTGTAAGTGTGGAATAATAATCTAAGAAAATAGTTAAAATAGTTGCATAATAACTCGAATCTTTACACAAATTCTAGTCACACAGAAACAACCAGGAGAAATCATGTAATTACGCTTGAAATCCATTCAAAAAGAAAAAAACAAAAAGGCAAAAAGGAATAGTTGATTAAACAATAAGAGAAACCCCAAAGAAACTTAGTTAAATGCAGCAACAGCAAACCCACAAGAAAGTCTAGACGATGTGTGTACTTTAATGAACAAATACTTTATATAAAAACTAGCAAATAGCAAACAACAACAACAGCCAAAACAAAAGCATAAGAAAAGAAAAGGGAAAGCATACTAAACATTTAGAGAGCGTTAGTTAATATAGGCAAAAGACCCTTCTCCCTCCCTCCACTCTTGTTCAGCCTATTGGCAGAATGGAAACAAAACAGTCCCGGCATAAGTCAAGCTCAATTATCCCCGCCCCGCCTCAAAAATGGAACACGAGATTCTTCTTGTCATCGATTCGGCTAGTCAATAAAAAACCAAAGATTGTGTATAATTTGTAAGACCTTTTTGTGGTTTCATAGCCAGATACGCGCACAAATAGATCACAAAATGAAACACTCAAATCTCATGCTTTTAAAACTACAATTTTAATTAGAGAAAACCCAAAATAACTAAGGCAGTTACCTTACCAGCTAGAAACAAGGAAAAACCAAAGCCACTATATCCTTTGTTAATTTAATTTAATTTATTTCTATGTATAATATTTATGTACTTTCGTTGAACGCAAAAGATGTTAACAGAACAATTTAGCTAATAAATATAAAACAAACAGAAAGCATACAAGATTTTATGACAAAAATTATATACACCATTAAAGATTTCAAAGAAAAACCAAACTAAAAACGCAACTAAATCTTTTGTTCAAAGCAGTAGGCCGGACTTCTATAGGCAATCTATATGATTTCAGTAACACTTTTACACACACCCAGATCAGATCTCTTCCAAATTTACTTTTGTCGGAATATTTTCAAATTTGTTAAAATTTTAAGTACGAAAAAAACTTTGCGAAACGAACTGCTACTTGAATTGAACTAAATTTGCAAAAATTCCCAATGGACAAACAGCATAAACCTGGTCGGTAGTCATGCAATTACCTTCTTATATGTATTCCATAAACAATTAATAATAATTAAATAATATGCTCTTTAGATGCCTCTGGCGGACGTTCCACTTCGAGCGCAAGTCGTCGCGTCATGTGGAAAATGGACAAGGGCTGTAAGGATGAGGAGGAGGTCTTCGACTCGATCGTCACCTATCACTGGATGCCATCAGAGGACACAGCTACCGCTAAGGCATCGAAAAGCAATCTAGAGGTGGCCGCTCCAAACAAAGATGCTCCGAACAAAAACTGGCGAATGCTGGTCGCTGAAGTGGGCAAACGAAAGGACCTGACGCAAAAGGAGCAGCCGACAACCTCTCAAGCGGCTGTATACAAATCGAATTCCTTGGCAAAACTGGAAGGACTGGAGGGCAAGGAGCGCGCCAGGGCATGTTGGCTGCATCTTTTCAACAAAATTAAGTTGAGCAAAAATAAGGTGGTCGCAATACCGGCGCAGCACGAGGAGGAGGAAGAGGAAACCGCTTTAAGTGGAAGTCCCAGCCTTGCCCTGCGCTACAAGCCATCCCACGAATCGCTCAGCTACAAGAAGAGCAAAGACCAAGGTTTAGATCAAAATCATCAGCAGCCGAGCACCTCCCAGGCTGCGGCTGTCAACTTGAAAATTGAATCCTGTGACCTGCCGCCGCATCAGACATGCGTAGTGCGTGAGGCCCCGCCGATGTTTGCTCACCGCGTCCGCATCTCAATGTCCAAAGACACGGATTCGTGCAGTTCCGGGGACAGCGGGACAGGACCATCGAAGCATCTGGTAAGCGTCGTTGTAACACCGCCCCCAGCGACCTCCATTTCAAGCCAATCTCAGGTGGGACCCAAGCGGGGCACGATCAAGCATACAAAGGCACCGTCAGCCAGCACATCTTCTCTCTCGGCTTCGAGCAGAAAAGATCGTAGCAACAGCAACAGCGGCGCGGCAGGAGCCTCCTCCCCGGAGTCGGTGAAAAAATTGATTAGCCCCAGCAACAGCGACTCGGCAGGAGGCTCCTGCCCAGAGTCGGTCATAAAACTGATTAGCACCAGCAAACCATTGACCAGGCCCAGTGGTAGCAAAACGGCACGTTCCCCTTCGGAGTCGGGCAAGACGAGCAGCACCGCTGGCAGCGGATTGCCTACTCTCCGCCAGCGCCAGCAGGAGCTTCATCGTTACCGTGTTCTCGTCGAGAAACGTCGCCTGGACTTACTCGAGCTGAAGATCGCACGCGAACGTGGGGAGACTCTGCACCAGGACATCCTCTTCCACAAGGAATTGCAAATCAAAGAGAATCTGTTGAGAACCTATGACGACCACGATGTCTCTCATGCCTAAGATCTCAATTGCAATGAACTAAATTCACCAAGGACGCAGTAAAAATAAAACTCAAACAAAGAAAGACAGGAAAAAAGCCAATTGAATTTGTTTGGTTTTCATTCAAAAATCAGTTACATAGATCTTAACATCCTAAAATGAAATTAACGATCATCTTTGGCGTTTGGCAGTACTGGTAATGCAGGCGTTTCCGGGTGAATGGACGGTGCCTCCTAAATTCTATTTGAGATCAGTTTAATTTAATAAATTAAAATTTTAATAAATCTTTGTCGAGTCTGTGGCAAGAGTAACATCTGCCCGAAAGCCTTGCCCCTATTCGAATCTAGTAATCGAAAGCTACTGCGGTATATACATGATCTAACTGGGATTCGAGTAAGCCTTGTATGTTTCGTTCCCGGTATTGTACGATTTAAATATTTAGCTGCCTAAAGACAGCCATAGTGTTTCGCAGGCAGTGCATTAAAGTGCAACCAAAAATTGTCGCCGATTAAGAAAAAAAACTAAAGATCAGACGCCAAATATTCGCCGGAGTGTTCGACAAGCAGCCTTGCCTGTTGAACCTTTGCAAATAGTTGATCTTGTCATGAAAACTGAAGATGAATTCATGCAGGCAATAAGTGGCAACAATGAGGTTGCGATCATAACAGCTCCTCCAGCTCCGACAAGGATTACAGCGCCCAACCAAAGCCACAGGTCCACAAATGCAATCTGTGTGGCATCCTGAAGAACAACAAAGCCTCGCTGCAAGTAGGGTCGAATTTCTACTCTACCCCATGTATACTACGACACTAATCTGGGACTCGACAGGGAATGTCCAAAAGCCGCGGAAATATTTCTCGAGGACAGGACGAAAGAAGCACGAACGCACATGCTCTCCCACACAGGACAGAGGATGTTCAAGTGAGTCGCCAAATCTTCAGCCAAAAGAATCTGCCCCCTGAGGGAGAATACTTTGCCAACAATATGCAGCCGAAAACAAAATAATAACTATAACTTCTAGGGGTTTACAAGTCCAGCACTATCCTTGCTGTAGATTCCTTCAATATTTTTGTTTACTTTTAAAACTACCCCTAAATTCGCGCCCTCTAAAGCAGCTACAACAAAATTAACGCGTTTACAAGTGAATGTCACCGCAGCTGCTGCTCCGATTTACATGGAACTGCATTCCATTCAGGTAGAGTTTTACAACGAGAGAGCCGAGCCTCAAGGAAAGATGTTAATAAATATGTGTAGAATTTGCGCCAGGCGCAATCTCTGTGACCAAAGCATAAATCTGTTCGAGCATGCCAACAGGAAGGTGGTGCGTCATATATTCATGATTGCTGGTGTTAAGGTAAGCCGGAAGGTTTGTAGAACAGTTGAGAAACATTTAAATTTACATATCGCTATGCAAATGCCTTTGTTTAGTTGAGAGATCTGACGAATGTTCCCGCCTTCATCTGCCACTGCTGCCAGTCGGATCTCAAATTGGCCATGACCTTTCGAAAGCTGTGCCTCAAGACCCAGAAACGATGGCAGCCCAAAATCGTGGTAGACGAAGATTCCTCGGTTAGCGAAATGGAATGCCAAGCAACAACAGAGCCGTTGAAGAGAAAAAGACGGAATTCTGGCGAAGTCAGCAAATTCAGGGAGTCCGATGACGAGGCAAAGGAGCCGGAAGAACCGTTTCTAATAGTGCTGGAAGAGCAGCCGACGAGCAGTATTTTCGCAAGTGAACAAATCGATGAGGAGGAAGCCAATCACTTGGACGGTGATGTCGATATCGAAACGGAGCCAGAGGAAAGCTGCAGCGAAGAGGAGCAGTCAACTGCTGATCCAACACTAACCAAAAATGGCCTCAAAGTTAAACAGGAAGACGAACCCTACATATGCGAACAGTGTGGAATACATACCCATTCAAAAACCGTGTTTGAGCGACACTTGCGAAAACATACGGGCGAGCGCCCCTATGGCTGCCTGTAAGACTATACTATCCAAGGCTATCACAATAGCACAATGTATTCAATCACAATTCTTATGTTTGCAGAGAGTGTACCGCCAGGTTCCTCACGGCCGCCGAACTGCGCGCTCATCATCGTGTCCACACGGGAGAACGACCGTTTGCCTGTCGCTATTGCGAGAGGCGGTATGTGAGTTTTATGGGAAGATTGAAGCACGAGAGAAGCCACACCAATGAGCGGCCTTTTGTCTGCGCCGAGTGCGGCAAGACATTCACCAATTCCTATATACTGAAGAATCATATGCTAGTGCATTCCGGCGAGCGACAATTTCGATGTGATCTCTGCGAGCGATCTTTCCAGCGGAAAACGCATCTGCGGACGCATTTCCAATCAAACACGCACAGGCAGAACCTCGTGAAGCAGCAGCAAGGCGATGTCATGTCAAACTTTTCAGGATAATTCTTAATATCTGCTAACCAAATAAAAACGTAGTTTAAACGACTGTTGCGGTTTTATTTAGAGCCAGTGTTGCACGGCGACACCTATACGTGTGGGCGTTGCGCTGCGAATGGTCACCTGTGTGTGTTCGCGAATGGCTTTGTTTACAAATTGTAAATATTGAGTATTATTATCATTTTGTTGGATTAAAATGCTGCAGAACGTTTGTCGCATATGCGCCAGCAACACGGACGACAGCAAAGCATTGAAGCTTTTCTTGAGCAGCTCGCGGGAGCTGCTGCAACAAATAGCTGCAATCGCCGGCATATTGGTAAGCTCTAACGAATCCAAAATAAATAGTTTTAAACCAATTGTTTTTTCCACCACAGCTTCAATTCGATCCAGATTTACCCGATTGGATATGCGAAATATGTCAGACATCCTTGCAGGGTGCCATAGAGTTCCGTGAGCAATGTCTGAGCAGCCAAGAGAAGTTCAAAAGATTCGATGGAACGCTCACTGAGGGTTCCGTCTGTTTACGCCGTAGTAGGCGCTCACAGAAACAGTTGGACGTTGCCACAGAACCAAAGAATCCGCCCAGTCCCATGGAAGTAATGATCAAAGTCGAGAATCTGAGCAATGGCCATGAAGGAGACGATGGTGTCGATCATCTGGACACCATCAACGACACAGATCTTGATTTCGTAATTGAAGAGTTTCCCGATTCAGAAGATTATGTATATCCAGCTAAAGCCCGAAAAGGTCGACGAAAGAAGAGCTCAAGTGAAAAGCGCCAAAAATCAGGTTTAACCGTCTTCTTCTGCGATCAATGTGGCACCAACATCACAGGAAAAACGTCCTTTGATCGGCACCTGCGTAAGCACAGCGGTGATCGACCCTTTGCGTGCCAGTAAGATTAGAAAACTATGAAATTTCATTGCAGTTTATAATATTTTTTCATTTTAGACTCTGCTCCGCCCGATTTCTCTCCGCTGGAGAGCTTAAAGGTCATCAGGTGATGCATACAGGGGATCGTAATTTCCCCTGCCGCCACTGCGATCGCACCTATGTCAACCACAGCGGGCGACTGCGTCACGAACGCACTCATACCAATGATAGGCCTTTTGTCTGCTCCCAGTGTTCGAAGGGCTTCACCAATTCATACATTCTAAAAAACCATATGCTGGTCCATACCGGCGAGCGCTTGTTTAGGCAAGTAACCAACTGATTGTTGTTCAATTTGTTGCATGTTCCATTTGTTAATGCTATGTATTTGCAGATGTGAGCTGTGCCAGCGTTCGTTTTCGCGTCCGACCCACTTGAAGACCCACTATCGCTCGAACACGCACAAGCACAATGTGGAAAAAGCAAAGGGCGAGAAACAACAGCAGGCAGAGTGCTTGCAGATAGCTCTGCCACAGCAGACGGATCAGACTGAATTCCTGGTGGAGCAGCAGCAGCAACCGGCAATGGCCTTCACGATAGAAGCGCCGCCTTTGCCTGTGGATCAGGCATCCTCCTTGGATCTAGCCGCTCAACAGCTCTTGGGACCAGCAACCTTAGTGTTTAGTACAAACTAATACAGCGAAAACGAAAAGCCAAATATATAATACTTTACTTTTATTAAGTATTTAGACCTTTAAATGATCTCGGGATCTTCTCATGGCTATTTCGAGTCAGTGTTGCACGGCAACACCACCACAGTATTCGCTTAAGATTATCGTCTGAAGTGTTTAAGATACACTAATTTAGTGGGCCATTGTCTATTTGTGTGCCTAACGCTTTGGATGTTCAGGTCACATTCGGTATCGAAACGATTCAAGCTAGTTCTAAAAAATGTAATATTTGTAATGGTTCATCAAGGAGTTTCTCGAGTAATTACTGGCACTCAAAGTTTTTACCAAGCGTGTGTCGTTTGCAATGGCTTGCTATTACACCGTAAGTGTAATATTCGAGTTGCTTTCTACCAGTTATTGGTGCCACATTGTCTGGAAAGTTCTGCACCTCTGGTCATCTGAGATGAATTCTTCTGGTTCTAATTTGATGTCCTGCTGCTGTGGCTCATCAATTAGAGATTTCCTATTTAGAAATACCATTTTGCATCAAGAAATCGTACCAATGAGAAAAAATTGAGGAAGAACATATTCGCGCCTACTGAATGTAGATCTAGTTCCAGTTCCGCTCCAGTTCCAACCCAACGTACTAATTTTACATATACATGGAGCAACTGTGTAGTTACCATGTAAGACAAGTAATTTAATTCATTTTTTGCTTAAAAGTCTTATATTATAAAAACAATCCAATAAAACGCGATTTTTGCTGTTTTTGATTTGGAGGATAGAATTTATTAATGATTAAATGTTATTACAACAACTCAACTCTATTATATTATCGCTGAAATGCTATTTGTCTGTGTATTCCGTGATCGCGCCAAGCTTAATTCTGTAATGGTGCAATTTCTAGTCCTAAACTATTATACTATCTTCCTCCACATCCTCCAATTTAAGTTCCTTTTTCTGCTCTCTTTCCTGTGTGATCCCGGCCTTCTCCATGTGCCGTTTGTGCACTCCCGAACGGAAATGAGTACTCAGATGTGTCGGGAGCATGAAAGACTTGTCGCACAGCTCGCACCTTCAATACCGAAAACGTTTTTCAAAGCAATTCCAGAGGCGATTCAGCATTTTACTCACCTGTAAGCGCGCTCGCCGGAATGTATCAACATATGGTTCTTAAGAATGTACCCGGTGGTGAAGGCCTTGCCGCATGTGCCACAGACATAGGGACGTTCGTTGGTGTGGGTACGCTCATGCTTAACACGAGTGGTGTAATCGGTGAAGCAGCGGCCGCAGTACTGGCAAGCGAACGGACGCTCTCCGGTGTGCTTACGCATGTGTCGTTTCAGTTCGGATGTGGTGCAGAAGCGAGAGTTGCACAGTCTACAATATCAATATGAAATTTAATGGAGATTATTGCTGCTGTCGGGTGGGTTATACTCACTCGCAACCAAACTGCTTGTCGCCGCGGTGGCGACGACAGTGCAGCTCGAAGGCCATGCGGCCCTTGATGTGATTGCCACACTGCTCACAAATGTAGACGCCGCCTGTGCCACGACGGCGTGGATCATCAGGACGTACTTTCGGTTTGGGCGGCAGACTGGACTTCTTAACGACGATGTTCTCATGCTCATACTCATCGTCCAAGACGTTATCCAGCACGGCCACTTCGTCATCAGAATCGTAAACATAGCCATCATTTCCATCGCCTGTAATTAGTTCCCCAGCGGCATCTATCATTTCTGCCTCCTGATGAGTTTGTTCATCAATTTCATCGTCTGCCATGAGGCTTTCGTATTCGGCCTCCTCTATAAGCGATGCCCCGTCGTCCTCCATCACGTTGTTATCGGCAACCTCGTAGAATTCATTGTCATATTCGATCTTTGCTTCAATATCCTCGTCCATCTGCTCCTTTGTTTCAAAATCCTCCTCATAAGTTTCTACAGTTTCCTCCTCTTCGGGTGGCTGGGCCCTTTTGTCGTCGTCCTCCTCCTCGATCTCCTCGACGTCAGTGCCCAAGACGGCAGACTGGTAGTACGCCGGTATCCCTTTTTGCTGTTCTGCGGTTAGTCCCAACAGGAGACTGCGCTGGGCGCCAATGCAACGCTCGCGAAATTTGATTGCGGCACTTAGCTCCATTGCGCAGCATTCGCAAATCAGATCAGGAAAACAGCCATACGACTCCAGCTGTAAAAATATATGCTTTACTATAAGTATTCAGAATAATTTCTGGCGCGGCGCAAAATACAGTACCCGCAACCCAGTAAGCGTCTCAATGTTCTCAACCATCTTTGGATTTGATTTGTCAAACAAGCGCGGTGATCTCTTGGTGCTTGCATATTTGGCACACACCCGGCAAGTGCTTTTTAAATGTTTCATCGACGACTTGGACATCTTTTTGGTTGCAAGGTGTATTAATTTCCGGTTTTTTATAAACTCAGAGCTCAAAAAGTAAACGCGTCGCTTGTCATTTGGATTTTGCCATTCACAGCATACGCAGTCGTATCGGCAGTCGCAGCGAAGCTGTACATATCGAACAGCTGTGTTCGTGATGCCGACAACAACAACCAGGACCAGTGTTGCCAATTTATTTTCCCACTAGATCTAGCGTTTTTCAATTGGAAAATTCGGGATAAATTGTAAAATAGCGGCTAGCGGAAAATATAGCTATTTTACAAGACAAATTTTCAATTTTTCAATTGGAAAATTCGGGATAAATTGTAAAATAGCGGCTAGCGGAAAACATAGCTATTTTACAAGACAAATTTTCGTTATTTTAGCTTTTTAAAAATAACTGAAGCTTCATTAACTTTTTACTTTTTTTTTCTGGCATTATTATAGATCCGACCTGATTCAGATTTGGCGGATACTATACGGATACGGTCATTCTCACTGATTCATTTTGGTTTTCTCGTATCTTAAAAATTGTAAATTCCACAGATTTGCATCCTTTGTGGGGGCGTGGCAAAATTTTGAAATACACTTGTATTCGAGTGATATCACAGGAGCTTGGATAGTCCACAAGTCTAATGTACCCATGTAATCAATGAGTACCGCGTATAAAAATATCGTTTCACAACTCTAGCGTTTTTTAGCTACCATCAAAATTTTCTGGCTCGTTTTAGCTTTGACCCGAAGAGTTGGCAACACTGATGTGATGCCGACAACAACAACCAGGACGCTATGTCGAATTTGGATTGGTACGTTTTTAGGAAAATATACAACTATTACATTAGTTGTAGATTAATACGCCCATTTTGACTGCAGGGTGTGCGTGCCGCGTTTGTATGAAGTGAGGAAAACCCACTTGGCTGGCCGTGCCACGGCGGAGCACCCGCTAAAACAGCAGACAGTTACGGTGAGTCTCGGAATAGGACGACGCCCTCTCCTCTTTGAGTTGAATTTATGCATACTCGTAATTCTTGTTAGCAGGTAGTGGACGTTAATCCTTTGAGCCTGGCTCTGGAGGGTACTGATCCGCTCTCTCAATTTGCGCGTCAGGATGAAGAACTGAACGATCCACTCTCCCAAATGGCCATCAGCGAATTCGTAAGTGCAAAATCCCCCAACCACTTCTAGACTTAGCCTTTCTCTTCTTCAGGACCTCAAGTCGAAGCGTCGCGAACGTGATAGGACAGAGCCAGAGGATAATACGCTGCAATGGAGCACAAGGCGCTTAGGTATTCTCAATCGCTTCACCACCAATGAGAAGCTATCGCTATCGACTAGTTTTCTGGTCGCCTCTGGCAGCTTGGATGGCGGCAGTGAAAGCAGTAAGTCGCGTGGAATACTCTCCTTTGCCTTTCCTAACACATTCAATCCCAGTCAAAGCACAAACTGTGGTGGCAGACAAGACAAAGTATCGGCTGGAACAGCTGGATCATTTCGACGATGGCACCATGCGCCACATGATGGACCTCACGCAACCGGAATACATTCAGAGATTCGAGCAACTCAAGCAAGAGCTCACCCAATCCTGGCACAACGATCAACGAGTGAAGGCTCTGAAGATTGCCATACAGTGTGCCAAGATGCTGGCCGACACCACTGTCCTGCAGTTCTATCCCAGCCAGTATGTGCTCATTACGGACATTTTGGATGTCTTCGGAAAGCTGGTGTACGACAGATTGCGTGCGAAGGCATCGGGCCTGCCCGGTGTCTCGGTGGCCACATTGGAACGCGAACGTGAAGCTGCTCGAGATACGTGCCAGAACTGGTTCTATAAGATAGCTTCCATACGAGAGCTGCTGCCGCGCCTGTACCTGGAAATGTCCATCTTCAAGTGCTATGAGTTCTTGACATCCGATCGCGAGGAATACGAGAAGCTCCTGCGACGTCTAACGCACCAGCTGAGGGGCATTGCGGATCCCCTGGTTTCCAGCTATGCGCGCTGCTATCTAGTGCGCATGGGCGTGACTGTAACGCCCAGTAAGACATATATTCGTGAGAATTTCGGTGATCTGTTCATCGTTTACCCTCAGGTGAGTGCAGGGCATATCTTAATGGCTTCATTTGATCAATATTTCTTTGATAGATCTTTCGGTTTGTGGCACGTTTTAATCTGCATCCGGAGATTGTCACCGCCAGCTCGTATCTGCAGCTGTATGCACCAGCATTCGACTATATGCTGCTGTGTTTGGTGCACAAATGCGAGCTTCACACGCAGGATATGCTCAACGAGTGCAAACAATTGAAGAACAAGTGAGTAGGAGTCCATATCTTTCAACAAAACTCATTTCAACTCTTGTATTCCTCTGCAGCGGTGCAATACTGATGTCCATTCTGAGTTCCTTCAAATCAGAGTTCATTGCCACAAATGCTTTGGAGTTTGTAGCGCTGATAAATGCCTCAGACACGCCGGGGATATCCAAATCCCAGCTGCTTCGTTCACTGGGAAGCTGCGTCAGCACTTGTGCTCCGATGCAGGAGCAGCGTGTGCCCTTTCTAAAGGCTGCCTTTGAGACGATCAACAAACTTACGGATCCGAATGAATACATCAACTGTGTGGAGACGTGGGCTGTCTTCGTATCACAGTATTTTACAGTGCGTTAGGAGCGCGATCTGAACTCTAGATAATGATTGATTATTGACTTTTTCAACAGATGCACGAAGTGAATCGTTTGCTGGGAGAACTGAATACGCGCATGTGCTTGGGCAAGGCCTATGAGAAGCACTATCCACAATTGCAGAACATTCTGTCGAGGATTATGCAGAATTATCGCAGCATTGAGCTGCTGTTGATACAGCCAAACTTCTTGCCCTATTTGGATCTGTTTCAAAAGGAATCAGTGCGCGTGGAGGTGTGCAAGACAATACTCACATACTACAAGCAAAACAGCGAGGAATACACCTGCGATGCGGTGGTCACGAATGCTCTGATGTATCTGGGAAAGATTCTAAATGATTCCGTGAAGTAGGTGCATCTTTAATGACTTGGAAATATTTGACTAATTTGTGCTCTTTGTGCAGTGCTCTCTCTGTGGAAGATGAAAGACGACAGATATCGGAGCTGATCAATGTCTTTATACACAAAGTACACTTCGGTCGCGACTTGGAACAGCAGCTTGGGTTCTATGTGGAGGCTAGAGGCACCTTTAGCAATCTGGATGCGGTATATGTCACCCTGGTGCATGCTGCCTGCAAGTTGGCCACGCGTAATACCTCCAAATCTACGGGTTTCATCAAGGCCTGTATTGCCTTTTGTTTCATTACCATTCCAAGCATTAGCGCTGTCCAACAGCAAATGGATTTGTATCTGCTGTGCGGTCAGCTAGCCCTCAGGCATCTGTGCTTGGGACAGGGTAAGGCATTCCTTTAATAAGAGTATGGATTTCCGTATAAATAAGCTTATTTTTCCTTAGCTGATGCCTGCTTTGAGGCCGCTTTGCAGCTGGTGAATGATTTGCCTGCCGCCACCGTGGACTTTGAGGGTAAACCCCGCAGCCTGGAGCGCTATTTAGTCGCCTATCTGTGCAATATGCTGGCCACATTGATTGTGGTGCCCGATAGTCCAGAGCAGGGAGTGCTGTACTTCCTGCGCCTGCTCCTAGATGTGATTGGAAAGCACCAGTTCAAGGCAGACAGCACGGCGCCGAGCGTCATCTATCTGCATGCCTTGGATATGCTCTATGTGCAGTCTCTGGAAAAGTATCCCTATCACATAAAGGGTGTGGTTTCCAATGACGATTTGTATGGCCATGATCCCAAGTTTCTAGTGGAGATCAACAATCTGTGCGTCCAAGTGGTGGATGCCATTCTGCTGCAGCTCAAAGCCCTAGGTGTGGCCCAACAGCAGCGCCAGCAGGCAGAGCTATCCCTAGATCTTTTCTTGAGGATTGTACGCTATGCAGATTTGAAAAAGGAAACTGTGGCCCAATTGGCATTGAACCTCTGGTTATTGGCCAACAAATCGCAAGCACAGCTCGATGTAAAGACACTTGTATGTATAGGACATAATATCTCTCCGGTCTGTGATATTGACTCTTCATTTTGCAGCCCCAAACCTTGCGCGTTGTAGAGCAGTTGTACAAACAATTGAAGGATGTGGCACCTGCGCAGGCACAGGCCATTGCAAAGCTACTGCTGCGCATGCGCAACAGCTGAGAGATGGAGCAAAGGCTACCTGCCTGCTGAGATTATTCTATATATTCTTATACCCCCCTATACGCATGAATCTTTTACGGATTCTAGGCCAGGATTATACCCCTCAGTTTTGTGCTTTTTTTAGCTGACATTTTTTGTGTGCAATTACAAATGTATGTTTATATATATATAAAGACTTTGAGACAATTTTTGACTGCAAAATAAAACGAAATTTTGTTTAAAGAGTTTTGTAAAAGCGCAGTATTCCAATGCGTTTATTCAATAATACGATTGCCGGGAGGCCCGTTGGCCACAGCTATCATTGAACTTAAGCTGTGCGTTTACGTAAAATTATTACACCTTTCTGCACGCCACATGAATCTGTTCTTTTCAGGATAGAGAAATACAGGACCAACGATTAGCGAACACAAATACATTCATTCTGCCTCATCTGTGTGCTCTTTAATCGTTGATTGAACCCAAAGCAGGGCTTCTTTAAAGCATATTTCACATCTCCACTGGTGGGAATGGTGTAAAAAGGTTTACGAATAATGGAGGGGAGTGTAAAAATATGATTTACATTTTGTGTGTGTTTTTCTTATTCTGTGTAGAGTTTTTTTTGGTAGTTTAAAACATTTGAGGCATTTCTGTCGTACAAATAAATGGCTACAAAATCTATGGCTGACAAATGAGTAGCATCGAATAAACAAGAAATCAAAAATCAACAAAACTTAAAGCGTAATATGATTATCAAAGATATAGATATACAATATATATGTATGTATATCGGTTGTATATATACTATATACTTGTATGCATATATAGCAGATATATATGTAGATTTATGAGTGAGAAAAAGTATATCCAAAAGCTTGTTCTGCAGTCTAGAAATTCGTCTCCTTAAATTCCTTGGATTGTAGCACGGGGGAAAGTGTTCCCTCATTTCCATTTACATTTCCATTATGTGATGTGCCCTCCGATGCCCCCCCTCCCACTGTGTAGGCCAGCACTGTGGCATGATCTAGTTTGCCTGGCAGCGCCACAAAGGCACTGCTGTCTACCACCCTCTTCCTGGCCGCTCGATGCTGCATTCGATTGAGCTGTACCTCCCGCTTGGCGCCATCGGGTCCCGTCGAGAGCTTGTAGAAGAGCTCGCGCTGTTCCAGGGTCTTGCGGCGCGCAGAGGTTATCATCCGCACGAAATCGATGAGCAGGTGGCAGAGCCTTCTCGCCGACACGCAGGGCGAGAAGGTGCCATTGATGCCGTAACTGAGAAGATCCTCCAGACGATACAGTGTCAGAGCATGCCGTTGGGGTCCCGTCACGAGAGGCAGTCCGGAGATCGACTTTGGTATGCGCTGCGGCGTTGTTGTCACAGAGGTTGGCGCTACCAATCCCTGCCGTGGTTCAATCAGCGTCTGGGAACGCATATACTTCGGACGACTGTGCGCATTGCTGGGCGGACTGCTCGCCTTTGCCTGCCTCGCCGGCCGGGTGGGAGGCGTCGATGGGTGCAGCCGGGCATAGATCGCCGAGGCACTCTTATTCTGGCGCTTGGGCGCCAAACTTGAGGGCTTCCCCACTGATGTCTGCAGCTTCACGTCGGGTGTCCAGGCTTCGGCGAATTTCCCCACCACCGGATCGAAGTTATCGCTAATCCCGTCCGATGTGAGGAACACAATGTCCCCGCTCTCGATGCAGCTCATCGTAAATGTGAGATTGCTGAGCTCCGGTTTATTGCCATCTGCAGGTCCCAGGGCCCCCAGGGCATCACGCATATCCCTCATGGAGCTGATGTCGTGGGAGGCCTGGGTCAACTCCCTTACGCCATGCTTCTTGGAGTACACATATCCCAGGGAGTCGCCCACGTTGCAGGAGCACACCACATACTTTCCGGGTGCACCGTCCAGCGGCAGCACAACGGCAATGGTGAGGGTGGACAGAGCGCCTCCCACCTCCAGTATGCAGCCATGACCCTCCCACAGGCTGCGCAGGAGACTCACAAACACCTCCTGCGTTGTGGTGGCCCTGCACTCCTGGGCCTGTCCGAAAACCGCGCGATCTAGGTAGTCCAGACAGCCATGGACAGCAGAACGAGCGGCCAGACGAGCTCCATCGCCTGTAAAATGAGTACGGATTAATGTCAAAGGCTTTAAGGGGTATATCCTCGAGAATCCTCACCCCAATTGACGCCATCTGCCATGGCCATTGCAGCGGAGTCTCCACGCACTACCATGCCATAGCAATCGGCAATGGGATTGCCCATGGACTCCTTCGTAAGCATATTCGTTTCGTAGAGAGACACGGAGATTCCATAGGCAAAGTCGCATTCCATGCGCCAGTTCTCCACCCCAGCAACGACCGCAGGAGGGGAGGAGTTGGCGGACGACCCCCCCTGATTGCTTACCGCCTCGCGGAGCAGACGCTCCCTCTCCGAATGGGGATTGGCATCCGCAGAAGCCTCAGTCTTTCCATTCAACAGATTTCTGTTGTTCTGATCCTGCGCCGAAACACAGGAGGTGCTGGCCTTCCCGGTTTCGCCAGAAGCCGCCGCCGAGAGATTCGCAATGCTACTCTTGGAGTTCTTGCGCGAACGCATGCCCGATGTGGATGCTGTGCCCCCCTGCTGGTCCCCGGCATTGCTCTGCCTTCGGGAACCACCGCCTCCGCCGACACCACCCTGTGGCCTTCCAAATTTATTCGTCAGCCTTGTGGCGGTGGAGCTCTGCTGTGTGGCTGCAGCAGGTGCCCGTGCCGTTGCATAGCAATCCTCATTCTCCTGCTGCGTGTCAATGAAATCAATGTCGTCCGCATAGCTGGCACTCAAATGGAGCTTCGAGCGCTTGATACCCGTCAGACCCTCGTCGGGCCCAGTGCAGGCGGCGGTGATGGAGCAGGTTCCAGCCTCATAGCCACCCAGCTTCAGCACGGGCATCTCCGTGGGATTCTGTCCATTGTAGATCTCTGGGCCGTCCACAAACTGTCGTTGCATGCGGCTGCCACAGAGCGAGGGAGAGATTTCTATTAAACTTTGATTCAATTAGTGTTTCCAATCGAGATGCTCTTACCCCTCGAGATATTTGGTTATGAAGTTGCCATCGTCATCGCCATCGTTGGCATTGCCACGACGACGACCCTCGCGGGGCTCTGCAATGAAGCTCAATTGACGAAAGTACGTGGTGACCTTCTGCCGGAGCGAAGGCATCTTAGCTCCCAATTAGAGAGAGGCGGCAGGCCTCTTAATTACTGGAGAGCGGGTGGTGCTGCTGGGATGCTGGAGGGATAACCAGTGGCTAGCAGTTCGTTCACCTCATCTGC
Source organism: Drosophila helvetica (assembly GCA_963969585.1). Classification (NCBI taxonomy): domain Eukaryota; kingdom Metazoa; phylum Arthropoda; class Insecta; order Diptera; family Drosophilidae; genus Drosophila; species Drosophila helvetica. The sequence continues at coordinate 5,918,833 of OZ018403.1, forward strand.
GGGGCAATTGTTGTGGGAGCTTGCAGCTTCTGTTTCCTACAACAAGAGAAGAGAGAGAGAGGGTTTCATTCAATTATCAATAAATTATGCAATTAAATGAGGCATAAAAAATTAAATTGCAATAGAAGCAACAGCCAGGCCAGCAGCAGCCACGAGATGCTCTCGTGGCATTCTAATGACAGGATGTGCTTTTTAGTTGCCGCAGGCCATCATCCTCCATCTTTTTCTTTATTCCATTCCTGCCTCATTAGAGGACAGACAGTACCTGCCCCCTGAAAAGCCCATTCAGTCCCCCAGCGCCCGTCTGGCAACTCATTTCGTATGCGGAACCCCCTCTACTCTCTTTTTGTGTGGGTTTTTTGTGTGTGTGTGTGCTCTGATGATTAATGAATGAACAGAAACCAAACCCGAACCCCTTGGCATCAGCAGCAGCAGCAGCAGCTGTTAAGTTTTCGAGTCTCACAAAAGTTCTGGCTTTCAACTGAAAGATGATATCATATGGGAGTTCCATGAGGGAACAGCATTCTGAAGGATGATAGAAATGTGAAGGGTAGGACATTTAAGGGGACATTTAAAAAGACAGCATTTGAAGGGCAAACATACATACATACATACCTCAAACGGAAGCACTTACACGTGGAGTAGTAATAGATCTACCTTTGCTCTACCTTCATTCCCATTTTAATTGCCACGACCATTATGCACACATCTACTCTACAATTTTCTCCTACTTGAGGCCACAATAAATGCTAATCTTCAAACACAATTGCTCTCTGGAGAGCCCTGAGATGATGTTTTTCCCCACATACAAAACGATTTATATAAACGATCAACAACAGCAACAGCACAAACAGAAGCAGAAAATGTGTACAGAGCGTGAAAGTGCTCTTGATGACAGGCGGCAATTAGTTTCAGAGCAAACAATTTCGCCAAATGCTTCACAAAATATTGCACAAATATCAAAATAAACAACAATAAAACTGGCTTTAATTTATGGCATGAAGAGAGGCACTTAACGGACTGACAAATGGGAATGATGCATGATTTAACGAGAAAGGTGCACTCGCATGATGACGATGACGATAACGATAGACGATTAAGGCGCCTTTCTATGCGCTTCTCAATGTTTTAAGCTAAGCTAAAAAAACTGCAAATTTGAACTGGAAAACCTTGAACTTATTGAACTCGATTGATTGATGGCCTCATTGATCTTGAACTCTTCTCAATCAATCAGGAATCAATCAGTAATTCAATTGAGTTCAATCTGTGTGCAATTTCTGATCTGATCTGCACAAATACAGATACAAATCCACACCCACATGGCACGTAAATGCATTAAAATCAAATTAACCCAAATTACATCTCCATTTTTGCTCTCCAAGATACAAATCGAAAATGAATTGAAAAAGTCAAGACAAAGCCAAAGGCTATACAGAAGAGTGGGAAGTGGCACAGGCAGGGAAGAGGGGCTAGTGGCACAGGCAGGGAAGAGGGGCAAGTGGTTCTGTCAGTGGCAGTGGCATGGGCCTATTGAAGTGCAGCCAACTGTATGCACACCAGAGCCAATGGCAATCAATCGGATGATTGAAAAAGCCTGAACTCCACTCCATAGCCAGAGCCACAGCCATTGCTGCCTCCGTCTCCGCCTTCGCCGCCACAACCGCTGCATAACATTTCAATTTGGCCACAACAATGTGTACTGCAATATGCAATATGCGATTAAATGTGCAGCCAAAGTGAGATTACAAGCCACAGGCGGCACCGCAAGAGTCGCGTCCGCCACCAAACGCCAACATCAATGCTCAGGCCACAGCTTTGCTTTGTGCCTCTGCCCCTGCCCCTGGCTCTGCCTCTCCCCCTATCCGTCGTTTGTGCTCCAGTTTGTGCCCCACCTGAGCGGAACTGAGCTCCAGCTTACAGGCTGCCAGAGCTCTACTCCTCTCCTCCTCCTACACCGCATCACAGCATCAATCAAAATCATCATCATCATCTCTTGACATACAAAAGGCGTTCGAGTCACTGCGGGAAAAGACTTGAGTATAGAATCGAGGTTAGTCTTCAGAAAAGTGCGATCTTAAGTACGATATATTTCATAGAATATACTAGATATTGTTATAAACGAATACATGGAACCACAGATGAAACTATTTTGATCTAAAAAGTACAGCAGAACGAGGCAGAAGTGCAGGGGCACTGCCCCATGACGGAATTCAAGTACTACATATAAACAGATCTCCGAGAATCTCTCTAGTTTTTCAGGTTTTTACCTCTTTCGAGCTGTATTATATTCTTATTTTTCTCAGTGTTTTCCTTGGCGATTCTCATTTGACTTTTGTGTTCATTCATCTTTTGAAGATGACGACAATTCTGTGGATGCTATTGTGGGAGAGTGCTGTCACATAATAATATTTAATGTGAGGCCATTGTCCACCTGACACATGGGCACGTGCTGTGAGAAATGATTGGAACCCAGAGGTTATATCATAAATATTGCACAAGTGGGTCTTCAATTACGAACGATCTCTGCCATCAGTGCCATAACATTCTTCTATAACAACATTTAATCTTCTCAAAAGGGGCGACACTCCCTCCGAATCAGCATTCTCGTACGATCCCACAATTTGTGAGGCGTGCGCCACAATCAATCGACACTTTGGGGCACATCGAATGTTTCAACACTCGAAACGAATCAAGCGTGGAAATGGGGAAAACTATTTCGACGAATACTCGAGGCAGGAGGAGTATTGTGCAAGGTCTGGGGAGGGGCTCAGCAGCAGCAGAAGCAGCACCAGCAGCACCGTATAAAAGATCGAGTATATATATATATGTATGTATATCGTATGTGTATAAATATTATCTCAAATGTGGAGCAGATCTCGTGAGTTGCTGCTGCTGCTGCTGCCCCATCTTGTGTGTTGTGCTCGAAAAAACCCAAAATAAACAAACGAAATGACTTTCCTCAAACTATAAATAATCGAGACGACGGGCCGTCCCAGCTGCCGCCGCATATGGGGGCCATCAGAATCCCAGATCGCAGATCCCACATCCCAGACCCCAGACTGATGCTTAACCTCATCTCTATCTTTGGATTCTTTTTGGTGTATTTCGGAGTACTATACCTGGTGATTGCAGAGAAAAGTTAGTGGAATATGCAAAATGTATTTATATTCGGAAAATACTTGGAAAAATGGTTCTGGAAAACCCCTCTGTCGTTCGACTATGCTTCTGCCTGGAATCCGCACATAACAATCTTTGATTGGCCGTCTCTTAGTCAGTCCTAATGGATACCTTCGATATAGAGAACGATTCTGAACTAGATCTTGTTTTTGATCATCTATCTGTCGTTTAAGAGCTCTAGCACTCACATTTTATTAGATATTGCTTTCATTTTTGGTAGTTTCATAGATAAAGACATTATCTGCCTACATTTAAAAATTCATAACGATTGAATCTAAGTAAAGACGCTCTTTAATCTTCTAATAATTCTGTTTAGCAGGTATTCCAGTGCTCTATATACGATCCTCCAACTGTTACCATTTGTTTAGAATTCCATTTTCTTCGAATAAAATTCCAGCTGGCGATTTCCCTGGAAATATTTATACGACAAGGCATTTGAAAGCATTTCCTGTTAATTAATTCACACCAGAAGTTAATCAGAGATGCCTACTATTTACCACGTGAATCTGTGTTTGCTCTGTGGGTTAATTAGATGTGGCCTCCACAGACGACAGGGCAAGGTCTCTTCGTCATTTGAAAAGAGTCTTTCGTGTGGGGTTTCTCTTCCCTCTGCACATCTCCCAGAGAGATTCTTTTATGTTTGTTTTTGTCTTTTGTGCATATTCAAAAGTGTTGACTTAATGCCATGGAGACCTCCCGCCAGAGTGAGAGAGAGAGGGGGGAGAGAGCGTGCTAAACCCACAAGCAAACAAGTCGTCAGAAATGTGGGGTTTGGCCAGAGAGAGAGATACAATGTCTCGGTCTTTGGGTCTGCATGGAAAGCCACTCGCAGCAGCAGATGGTGACAACAGAGAGAGAGAGAGCGAGACAGAGTGAGAGATGGCCCCGTGGAATCTCAAGGTGCAGGCCGTTTGCTGGCGTTTTTCTATGGTGGGGTGGGGAGGTCTTAGCACAAGTCAAGTGCATCACTCGCTGAAAAGCCAAAACCAAAGCCAGACAGACGGAAACACAAAAGAAAAGCAGAGACACACACACACGAAAGTGAAAATTTGTGGGCAATGCATTCATTGCGTGCGGTGCGCTGTGTGTTTTCCACACCCAAAAGAAAGTTGAAGGCCGTCTGAAGATCAAGATGGAATAGCAAAAATAAAATAACAAATGTTTCAAGTTGAAAATAATATAGAAAATGTTATTAAACTGTAGATTGAACTGCAGCTAAAGATTGGGCAAATAAACAGCCTTAAACATATTGCTATAACCCCTCTGACACTATTTTTAACTACGTTTAAAACTCATTCAAAAAGTGCATATTCATTATGCACTTATTGCGTTTTTTTCGCATATGGAAAACCGGTTCTATAAACCACAAAGGAGATACCGAGAGTCAACCTTAACCGCAGAACCGAATAAACAATAATCTCTCATATAAAAAAAAAATAAAAAGCTTCATTTTCATTTCCTGATTTGCCATAATTTTCCCTTCCCCTGAAGGCCTATCAAGCCATAAATATGATTAAGAAAATGAGGGAATAAAGAAATAAATTCATTAAGAAATACTCTGATATATGGGGTAGGATTTTAGAGCTTTATATGGGGATTATAGAACTCTTTCATTAATCATCTGGTCAGAGAACAGCCCTTCTCATGCAGCTTATAGAACCCCTTCCTGATGTTTCCTATATGCAGTACATTCTCTGCTCTTTTTCCCCATGTTCCTTAGGCATGTTCCCTCCATTAGACAAGAGGCAAGCAAATATGTAAACAGGTGTCGGACCACTCATTGGAAAAGCTGTTGCCTGCATAAATAATGAATTCTTAAACCGCCCCCAAGGCGCAACCACGGGGCGGGGCCCCCAAAACAAATACAAAGCCAAGAGCCGCTTGGGGCTTCATTAAAATCGGGTTATTAAAATTTTACATAATGCAAACCACAGGAAAACAATCGCAAAAGGAGGTTCCTTGACCCCTCCCAGAAGGGGATGGATCGTCTGTTGGGGGTCGACGACATGGCCTGGTATATAGCGTGACGTCGTGTGGGGAGAAATTTAAAGAAAGAAAGAGAGTCCAATGGGGGGGTAGGCTCTTTATCGTTTCCCCCAAACATGGGCGAAACATTTCTTAAATTGCCATCTAATTGGCATATTTTTTTATTTTTCATTGGGTGCGTGGTACGCTCCATTTCCTGTTGCAACAATTTGAATTAATGGAGTATGCTGCAGCCACATCCATCACCCCCATCCCATCCCATGCCATCTCCGAGCGGCACTGCAACTCAATTTCCCACTCCAAAAATTGACAGCGCAGCGAAACTGAAAGTGCAACCGACGGATCGGGGGCAGGGCCAGGTTTCCTTTTGTTTTATTGCCTTCCGACGAGGAGGAGCTCCATTCACACTTCGTACGAGTATTTGAAAGAAGGGATTCTATTCCGTTCCACCCCTAAGCCTCTCTCGCTTCTCTCGCTGCAATTTCCAGCCCATTTCCGCTTGCATGTTTTCCACTCATTCTCTACGGCTTTTTGAGGTCGCGCTACTTGGCCCAAAATGAAAACCCATTTGGGAGGCAGGAGGCACAGTTTTTCCTGCAGCAGAAAAACAAGTCAAAGAAGTACTCGTACAATAAAGGAAAATGTGGGGCAAGGCAAGGCCTAAGCCTTAGAAGCAGCTGTTGTGAAATAGTAACGAAAAAGAGGAGTGGCGAAGAAATGTCTATTGTTTTGGGGCAAGTTTCGGTTTGATGTTGGTCAGAAGAAACAGCAGATTGTCGGGGGATAATCCTCTTGGAATTGATTAAAGAAAAACCCAATTAAAGTTCTGACACTGATTGGGTATACCTTCCCTCCTTAATACCCTTTTTTGTCCAGCCACAAAACAATATCCATAATTGAATGGAAATCCAGGTAGCAGCCGTGGCTGTCGTCAATGTTTTAGCGGCGATTTATACGCGACAACTAATCCTACATGAATAAATTAAGTGTGGCAAGAAGCCTCCACAAACTAAGGCTGCCTCTTGGGGTTTGGGTTGGGGCTTGGAGACTTGGCCCCCGCGTTGAGTGGCATACAAATAAGAGACGACGACTCCAGCTCCAACTCCTTCCTATGCAAATTTGTTTGCAGAGAAACCCGTCAGACAAGCGGAGTTATAGTGAGTATATCTGTGGAATGGCGACTGGGTGTGGGACTTACATATTAAATTAAATGTTAATAATGGACAAAGACAATTCAAACGGAGTCAAGGCCCGACGACAGACGTTGGTGGGGCCAAAGAACTGTGCTGTGGCAGCAAACACAAAGAAACAACAAGACTGCGACTGTGCCTGTGCCTGTGCCGCCCTGAAGCAATGGCAAAGCCACTTTGTCTGCTGCCCCTTGTCCAAGCCGCCAAAAACCTCCGCAACTCTTACTCCCAAAACCAAGTCATGGTCGTCGTCGTCGCTGTCTTCTGGTATTGCTTCTGGTGTCAAATGTCTGGCCCACTGGATGGACAGGCGTCTGTTTTCCAGGTGGTTGGATGGTTGCTGTCCCTCTGTCCCACTCTATTGTGGGGTTAAATGACCCCTGACCGCCTGTCTGTCCTTCTTTTGGCCACGTTTTAATTTGAATTTTATTCGGTTTATTCCCCTGTTTGATTGTTGAGTCATACTGACATTTGGCTGACTAATCCATTTGGGGGAATGCTTAGACAAAAAGCCATAAAGAAATAGAAATCCCATTAATATTTATATTTGACCATTGATTCATTTACTGGAACATAAAAGAACTTGAAATAATATTAATAATATAGCACTGGGCTAGTGAGTATGCTTTCCTCCCACTCTTTCCGCTCTTCTTTTTGTTTGCGGCTTTCCTCCATTAATTTAAAATTGGCAAAATCTGTTTGTATATTTAGAACAGTTTTTGTTTGTGTATTTTGCTGTTGGTCGAATGCTTCCGCTACGCTGTGGGTCGGCAGCGTCCTCTGGTCTGCTTTTTTTTGCTAATCGTTTACTTGGATGCTCTTCTCGTCTCTTTATCAAAAGACCAAAAAAAAGTTCTATAAATGTTGGCCAGACAAATTGTTTTTAATGAGCTGGAAACTTTTTCAGCTGAATAGAGTTTTTCCCATTGTTGAGGAGCAGGAGGAGAAAGCCACTTAATGATGGCAAACAACCCCACTCTGTTAGCGAGTTAAACAAATATAGAAATTCAATATTTATACAGAGCTTCTACTGCAGGCAAGCTAATGCATTAAAGAAGAATGAACCCTTCTCCTGTGGAGCTGTGAAGCTGTGGAGCCGTAGAGCCCGTGCAAACAAACTTCTCAACTTCAACATCCTCATGAGCAGAGGACCACGGACCAGAACTACGTCATAAACCCAGCCATCGAGACAACAAAGGATGGTCGTGGTGGCGGATGGAGGACGGGGGGCAGGAGCCTGGGAAGACCGCCAGTTGGTGGCTGGGAAGAACAGCTTCATGTGGCAGTCAGCACCCCTCTGGGGGCATCAGAGCCAGACGGCAACAGAAAACCAAAGAAAAAGGGAAAATAAAATGTGGAAACAAAATATTCCATGAATAGTTCAAAGTTTGTATGGGAAAAACTACGAGTAGAAAAAAGTTGAGGAGAAAATTCTCTGGTTTGGTTGCCAAAGCGAAAGTGATTGAATTCCTAGGGATTCCGATTGGCGCCGGCAATTGGAATGGAATTTCCCATACGTTTTTCAAATAAGCTCAAGCTTTCCTGAGGAGTGGGAGTAGTTTGAAATGAGGAAACTATACAAATGCATAGCTGAAAGTTTGAGGAAGTGTAAAGTGTATAAAGTGTACAGACAAGCCATGCAATTTTACTACTTAAAATCTTTTTGAAGTTTTTTGTAGATAATGGTCTTTGGTCCTGTCGTTCAAAATAAATGTATCTGCTCGCTTAGGGGAAATTTGCACAGCCAAACAACGTCATTTATATCCAATTACAAAATGGCTACAAGACAACGTTAATCCTCCTGCTTCATAGGCAAAACACCCTCAATAGAGTTATCTTTCGATGTTATCTTGTGGACAAAGTGGTTGTCAGCCTACAAAAACGTCGCCCCAAAAAGAAGTGTCCCCTTTAATTTACAGTTTATTTCCGGCCGATTTCGCCCTGCGTCAGTTTTTACCGCAATTTTTGCGCAACCCGACAGACGACAGACGACGGGTTGAAAGTTCCCATTTTCATTCCCGGGCCAGGCGCCACATCACGTGCCACGAATGGGAGGGAGGAGGGGGGAGGCGGAGGCATGGATTCTCCAAGGTATTGTCGGTCTTTGCTGAAAATCGATTTTGCGGCATGACGAACGTGTTATCCTTGGAGCCGCAGTGGCGGTGGAGTGAAGGGGCGTGTGTGCAGGAGCTTATGTCCAAAGAAATTGCCTGCTGCTGCATTTGCCCTCCCCCTCAGCAGCCCATCACCCAATTGCCTACAGTAGTGCCGTTATGTCGTGCCAGAAGTAGTGGATGAAATAGTGGACGGGGAAAAAAGAGGAAGCTTCCATCATTTGCAGGCAACGGTAAAAATAATGCTTGGCAGTGGAGTGACGTTTTAAGTGGCAAAGTTTTTTGGTTGTTTGCGAAATATACTCGTACTTCCTGTGTCTGCCGGCGAAAAATAGATTAATTTGCAAACTGCAGCTCTTTTGTGAAATTATCGCTCTTTGGCACCCGATTAGTTTTCTTTTATTGTTTGCGAAAAGCCAACAGAAACAACAACAACAGCGAAAAAGTTATTAGCACAGTTTCGAAATTCGATAAAGGAAAAAAAAACCGGTTATTGCTCTGCCATAACGAAAGCTGCTGCTGCGTCTTTATCGTTACGGTTGTTGTTGTTGTTCGTCGCAGCAGCAGCTGAGAGGTTGGCAGACAAAAAAATACCAAGGCGAGTCTTTTGATACCCTTTCAGAGCGAGAGATTATAGGTTCGGTTATATGAATTGGATTGAAATTGGTTAACGCTATAGGAATAGCTTCTATGATGTGTATGAAACTAAAATGTAGTATTTTTATGGGATTTTCTTTAGAAACAAAACATTTGCATTGCAAACATCTCCTCATATTAAAAATACGTTGAGTTAGGGTATCAAAAATACCTCAGCAGGTGAATCAACAGCCCCTATACACACGCACTCCGTCTCCCTCTCGCGCGCTCTTTGAGGATTCAATCTAAGAAGAAGGAAATGATAAAGCACACCAAAACACACACAAAAGCACATAAAACACATCACAAATCAAAACAAAAACGTGACAAAAGGCGGCAAACACATTTGGGGGCCAAATTCGAAAAAAAATCAATAGTCAAAAAAGGAAGAAGAAAAAAGCAACAGCACATAGGAATTCACTTACAATAATTTTAGTTGTTTTAGTTGTTTTTGTTGGGTTGGTTTCGTTATCGCTGCTGCTGCTCCCTTTACATATGTACTGTTGGCGCCACACGTAATGTGCGTGCGTTTTGCGGCGCGGTCGGCGGTCGGGCGGTGGAGTGTATAAATATTTAACAATAACGAAGGGTTGTTTATGAAACTTTAGCTCTAGAGCCGGTTTTGAACGGAATTTCAATGTAACAACTGTATGTATTTAGAGCTGTTTTGTTTAATTCGTATTTATAATTTAAGCATTGCACTTGTCATTATTCAAATTTCGAAAAAGTATCCGCGAAAGTCCCGTTCGTTTGGCGTGCTTTTTGTTTACTGTTAGAACGTCAGGGAAGTTTAAATAATTTCCCGCTGGGAAATTGCTGGGCAAGTGAAAAAAAGAGCGGGTTTGGACAACAGGAAAAACGGCCCAGGAAATTTAAGGCTGCAAGGTAAAACACACCCCTCTGCTTAACATGACGTGAGGCCTGTCCTCACGGTATATCGTCGAAAAGTGATGGCTAGGTGGGGTTCGTACGAGATTTGGAATTTCCCTCTCCCATTTTTACATGTTGACCATACCTTTTCATAGCCCAGCGGTTCGATGGTTCGATCAAACCAAAGAGAGGCTCGATCGGCTCTCTAATCGACTCAATTACGATCTTTCGCTCATTTTTGCGTAAAAGAATGAGCTCATACTCATACTGTTGTGCTCCACGGCAAATTATTCGACTGTGGTGAGGACGGTATTTTTTCTACTCGCTCTCTCTGCTCTCAGAGAGGCAAGCGCTAGAAAGAGATGGCAAGCGTTTTTCGCTCTGCACTCTTCGTTTGGCATACGGTTGTATGAACGAATGCCCTGTGCGCATGCCGAGTGTCATTAAAAAACCACAGTAGTCATACGCACAAGACACTTCTTAAACAACCGCAGCACGTAAGTGAGAGTGGAACGTAAGTGAGAGTCGAATGTCACGTCATTTGAACACATGTTGCTTGTTGACCAGTGGTATGGACATTTGGATATCCTTTTTTCTTTAATTGATATTGAAATAGTGTTTTTAAAGCTGCTTTAAAACGTAATTAATAATGTCTTTTCACATATTGATATTTTTTTATCTCTTCATGCTTTTGATTTTTTTCCTGTATATATTTCGCAATCCCGATCTCGATATAGTCCTTTTATGGTCAGCTCTCTGTAAGAGGATCATTAACTACAATATTTCGTTGAGATTTTTTCTGCATTCATGGGAGCGATGACAAACATTTCCTTAATTCTATCATAACTTTTTCCAAGGGGTATGCAGAATGTTGCTCATTCCGTGTCCATGTTGCTCCATGTTGCGGGACATTGTCGCTCATTTCGCGGAACATGTTGCTGGCCCATACAAATTGAATGTTGGCAAGTTGGCAGCATCGGTACGGTATATTATATACTTTTCGGTATATTTTTTATGTCGAAATTGAGTTGAGAGTATATTTACGTTATTTTGCTATATAATGGTATTTGGTAGATTGCGGTATATTTTAAAATCAGGCTTCAAGGACCAAGGACACCTGCGATCCGAAAACTGGGAGCATTATCAACGAGGAGGAGGCTCGCTTTGTGGCCAAGCTCCTGGCGCAGATGGAAAATCATTTGCCGGCAAACGCTACCGCTATGGGGGGATCTCGCCGTACAGCAGCCAATGCTATACCGGAAGTCGTAATTTTGAATGCCAGGACACGCCCAGGCACTGTCTAATCATCTGCGGCAAAATACTGATCCTGTAATCTAATTTACATATATCTTCATATCTTCCAGAGCGTGCTGGACGATGACTGTAAGAGAGGGGTCTACTTTGACTTGAAGCGGGAAGATGCTGCCAATCTGAAAGATTGGTCAAGTCCCAAGAAAACGCAGGATAGGACCAGTCCTATATAGCGAAAAAGAAAATGAATCTCTAGACAAGAGACTAAAGAATTTAATAGGCGCAAGGACTGGCAAACTTGAGGAAATCGTTCTTTGTTGTCATGGAAATCCTCTTTATCCAGCCGGCGCATTGCTTCCTGATCAAAATGCGTTATTTTCAGCAAGTTTTGTATGAGGAAAAGGAATAAATACAGCGTATGAATCACTGTTGAGTTGTTCATCTTTGCGATCTGTGCTTGTGCATCCAATGTGTCAAGAGCAGTTACATACATTCCCTACGCCCACACGTATAGGTGCCGCCGTGCACCACTGACTCGACATAGCCATGAGAAGATCTCGAGATCATTTCAAGGTTTAAATACTTAATAAAAGTAAAGTATTATATATTTGGCTTTTCGTTTTCGTTGGTTTAGTTTGTACTAAACACTAAGGTTGCTGGTCCCAAGAGCTTTTGAGCGGCTAGATCCTGGATGCCTGCTCCACAGGCAAAGGAGACGCTTCTATCGTAAAGGCCAGTGCCTGTTGCTGCTGCTGTTCAGCCAGGATTTCAGTCTGCTCCGTCTGCTGTGGCAGAGCCATCTGCAAGCACTCTGTCTGCTGTTGTTTCTCGCCCTTTGCTTTTTCCACATTGTGCTTGTGCGTGTTTGAGCGATAGTGGGTCTTCAAGTGGGTTTGGCGCAAAAACGAACGCTGGCACAGTTCACATCTGCAAATACATAGCATTAACAAATTGAGCATGCAACAAATTGAACAACAATCAGTTGGTTACTTGCCTAAACAAGCGCTCGCCGGTATGGACCAGCATATGGTTTTTTAGAAGGCATGAATTGGTGAAGCCCTTCGAACACTGGGAGCAGACAAAAGGCCTATCATTGGTATGAGTGCGTTCGTGACGCACCCGCCCGCTGTTGTTGACATAGGTGCGATCGCAGTGGCGGCAGGGGAATTTACGATCCCCCGTATGCATCACCTGATGGCCTTTAAGCTCTCCAGCGGAGAGAAATCGGGCGGAGCAGAGTCTAAAGTGGAAAAAATATTAGAAACTGCAATGAAATTTCATAGTTTTCTAATCTTACTGGCACGCAAAGGGTCGGTCACCGCTGTGCTTACGCAGGTGCCGCTCAATGGACATTTTTCCTGTGATGTTGGTGCCACATTGATCGCAGAAGAAGACGGTTAACCCTGATTTTTGGCGCTTTTCTCCTGAGCACTTCTTCTTTCGTCGACCTTTTCCGGCTTTAACTTGGTACACATCATCTTCTGAATCGGGACTCTCTTCAATTATGAAATCAAGATCTGTATCGTTACTGGTGTCCAGATGATCGACACCATCGTCTTCTTCATGGCCATCGCTCAGATTCTGGACTTTGATCATTAATTCTATGGGACTGGGCGGATTCTTTGGTTCTGTGGCAACATCCAACTGTTTCTGTGAGCGCCTACTACGGCGTAAACAGATGGAACCCTCAGTGAGCGTTCCATCGAATCTTTTGAACTTCTCTTGGCTGCTCAGACATTGCTCACGGAACTCTATGGCACCCTGCAAGGCTGTCTGACATATTTCGCATATCCAATCGGGTAAATCTGGATCGAATTGAAGCTGTGGTGGAAAAAACAATTGGTTTAAAACTATTTATTTTGGATTCGTTAGAGCTTACCAATATGCCGGCGATTGCAGCTATTTGTTGCAGCAGCTCCCGCGAGCTGCTCAAGAAAAGCTTCAATGCTTTGCTGTCGTCCGTGTTGCTGGCGCATATGCGACAAACGTTCTGCAGCATTTTAATCCAACAAAATGATAATACTCAATATTTACAATTTGTAAACAAAGCCATTCCCGAACACACACAGGTGACCATTCGCAGCGCAACGCCCACACGTATAGGTGTCGCCGTGCAACACTGGCTCTAAATAAAACCGCAACAGTCGTTTAAACTACGTTTTTATTTGGTTAGCAGATATTAAGAATTATCCTGAAAAGTTTGACATGACATCGCCTTGCTGCTGCTTCACGAGGTTCTGCCTGTGCGTGTTTGATTGGAAATGCGTCCGCAGATGCGTTTTCCGCTGGAAAGATCGCTCGCAGAGATCACATCGAAATTGTCGCTCGCCGGAATGCACTAGCATATGATTCTTCAGTATATAGGAATTGGTGAATGTCTTGCCGCACTCGGCGCAGACAAAAGGCCGCTCATTGGTGTGGCTTCTCTCGTGCTTCAATCTTCCCATAAAACTCACATACCGCCTCTCGCAATAGCGACAGGCAAACGGTCGTTCTCCCGTGTGGACACGATGATGAGCGCGCAGTTCGGCGGCCGTGAGGAACCTGGCGGTACACTCTCTGCAAACATAAGAATTGTGATTGAATACATTGTGCTATTGTGATAGCCTTGGATAGTATAGTCTTACAGGCAGCCATAGGGGCGCTCGCCCGTATGTTTTCGCAAGTGTCGCTCAAACACGGTTTTTGAATGGGTATGTATTCCACACTGTTCGCATATGTAGGGTTCGTCTTCCTGTTTAACTTTGGGGCCATTTTTGGTTAGTGTTGGATCAGCAGTTGACTGCTCCTCTTCGCTGCAGCTTTCCTCTGGCTCCGTTTCGATATCGACATCACCGTCCAAGTGATTGGCTTCCTCCTCATCGATTTGTTCACTTGCGAAAATACTGCTCGTCGGCTGCTCTTCCAGCACTATTAGAAACGGTTCTTCCGGCTCCTTTGCCTCGTCATCGGACTCCCTGAATTTGCTGACTTCGCCAGAATTCCGTCTTTTTCTCTTGAACGGCTCTGTTGTTGCTTGGCATTCCATTTCGCTAACCGAGGAATCTTCGTCTACCACGATTTTGGGCTGCCATCGTTTCTGGGTCTTGAGGCACAGCTTTCGAAAGGTCATGGCCAATTTGAGATCCGACTGGCAGCAGTGGCAGATGAAGGCGGGAACATTCGTCAGATCTCTCAACTGAACAAAGGCATTTGCATAGCGATATGTAAATTTAAATGTTTCTCAACTGTTCTACACAATTTCCGGCTTACCTTAACACCAGCAATCATGAATATATGACGCACCACCTTCCTGTTGGCATGCTCGAACAGATTTATGCTTTGGTCACAGAGATTGCGCCTGGCGCAAATTCTACACATATTTATTAACATCTTTCCTTGAGGCTCGGCTCTCTCGTTGTAAAACTCTACCTGAATGGAATGCAGTTCCATGTAAATCGGAGCAGCAGCTGCGGTGACATTCACTTGTAAACGCGTTAATTTTGTTGTAGCTGCTTTAGAGGGCGCGAATTTAGGGGTAGTTTTAAAAGTAAACAAAAATATTGAAGGAATCTACAGCAAGGATAGTGCTGGACTTGTAAACCCCTAGAAGTTATAGTTATTATTCTGTTTTCGGCTGCATATTGTTGGCAAAGTATTCTCCCTCAGGGGGCAGATTCTTTTGGCTGAAGATTCACTTGACTCACTTGAACATTCTCTGTCCTGTGTGGGAGAGCATGTGCGTTCGTGCTTCTTTCGTCCTGTCCTCGAGAAATATTTCCGCGGCTTTTGGACATTCCCTGTCGAGTCCCAGATTAGTGTCGTAGTATAAATGGGGTAGAGTAGAAATCCGCCCCTACTTGCAGCGAGGCATTGTTGTTCTTCAGGATGCCACACAGATTGCATTTGTGGAGCTGTGGCTTTGGTTGGGCGCTGTAATCCTTGTCGGAACTGGAGGAGCTGTCATGATCGGTTCCGTCTGCTTGCATGAAAGCCAGTTGGTCAACCTCATTGTTGCCACTTGTTGCCTGCATGAATTCATCTTCAGTTTTCATGACAAGATCAACTATTTGCAAAGGTTTAACAGGCAAGGCTGCTTGTCGAACACTGTTGAAATGCATCAAACGAATATTACAGATATGACGAAAAGGACTTGATTATATACACCCCATTGACGCTTAATTATGAAGTGAATGGGAAACCAAAGATTATTATCTATTGGCTGGAACCAGGACTTCAATTGGCTGAACAAGGAGGCGGCTAAGAAGTGCGTGGGTTTTGAGGACAATCAAGAGATGATAGACAAGTTTCACGAAATGATTGTTACCCAGGAAAAACGCCAGTAGAGTTGAAAATTATTAAATTCGAAAAACATTGTTGTGAACAGAAGTGTCGCAAGTTGTACAGCATTAATTAAGAAAAATACTTAAAAATACCAGGAAAAAATAAGTGCTGTAAAAGGTGTCAAAAAAATTGATGTACAATAGAATATTCAAATTTTCTCAGACTATCCATTAGAGGTTTCCAAAGTTTCGAAGTTCTCGACACTAAATTTAAGAGTAATATAAGAAATATATTTAAGAATACAAATATTTCATGCGAAAATTGTAAACCGGAAAACGAAAATGCCAAGGAAAATAACACATTGCGGTATATTTCTGAGGTCAGACGGTATATTTTATTGATAAATCCGCGGTCACACTGCTTAGCGGTGCTCGTACTTTTGTTGCAATTTTTCGTATTTTTCGTGCTCTAAAAGTGTTTTCTGTGTACAAATCCAAAGATCAGCGATCTAGCGAATTCGTTTTGCGTTAAAAAAGTGGAAATAATTCAAGAATTGGTAAGTTTTTCGCCCAATTTCGGCTTCCAAATGCCGATGCACACGGACACCCCACACACATTCATTCGCACGCATACTGGCACAGCGACACGCGAATTTGCGAATTTCGTTTTGGCCTGGCTCTTGCTTTTGTTGTTGTTGTTGGTAATATGTTGTATGTGCTAAACATTAATTAATTGTCGCAATTTCTGTTTCGCTATAAATATGTGAAACGTGCCGTCGGCATTTGCTTTAATTCAATGGGCAATTGCGTTGCTTTTTTTTGCCGGTATTAGTGCGTTTGTTGGCGCGGGCGAATGGCGGGCAATTACACACACACTCATGCTTATGTGCAGATAGTGGTTTACGTTTATGCGATGTGGGATTTTGTCTTTTAACTAACAAGAAATTTTAAGTAAAACGATCATTTAGGTGATCTGCTTTGGCTAAATGCCATTTGTGTAGGTATTTAGAAAAATTAATTTCGTTTTTTGGTGCTGTTTTTCTGATACCACATTGCGATCAGTGTAGTGGGATCGTGGGAATGCTTACAACGAGGTACCACTGATCGAGATAGCCAGCGAACGCATAAACGTCGCGTGAAACGGCACATACACACACACACAGACACAGCGCACACACAGGTGAATGAACTTTTTTGCGTTGTTTTGTAATCTCAATTTGTTGCTGTTTTCTGTAGTTGTGTGCGAATTTTGTAATTGTTTTGAGAGCGCGCGCAAACAAAACACACATGCCGTTTTTTTTTCTTTTCTTGTCATTTTCTTTTCTCTGCATTGTTTTCAATTTGCCGCCCCTGGCTCTGGATTCTCTGTTTCTCTGTCTCATTTTGCAGCTGCATTTGCACACGAGTTCGCTATTGATCTCGCTCGCTCTCACCCTTCTCCTTCTCAGTCTTACACTCGATCATCTGTATCGCCAAAAGCTCGCAAAAGTGTCGTGTTTTTGATACCCTTGTAAGAGAGTTGTATAATTTTACAAGGCAGTTGGCAAAGTAGAGAAATATGAAGCATCTTCTCTATAGGAATGATCTTGGTGTGAAATTGTTTTTTCAACCGAAAAGATTATACCCTTCAAAGGTGCAATTGAACTTTCAGGGTATCCACAGATTCGGTTGCGAACCCACCCTTCCTTCTGGTATTTCTTACATTTTTTTTTTATATTTGCGCGAGTTCATTTGCATGTTTGTTTAATTTGTTTCCACAGCAGCTCTTTGCAAATGTTAATGAACCTGCCGCCTGGCCTGCCAACAGAAATTTGCAATACAATTTTTACCAAAAATGTGAATACCAAATAAAATGCCATAAATGATCTGTGGATCTGCTATTTATGGAACACACTGGACACCCATTCTCTAGGAAAACCCTTCCAAAAAATACACAAATTTCCTTGTAAACTTTTTAAAAGAAAGTATTTTTCTTGTATTTAAATAATTTTCTTCTTATATTCTTTGTGTTTTTTTTGTTTGTTTTGTTTTAAGGCAAAGCGTTTGCATAAAAATACACTTGTTGTTGTCCATGTTTATACTTGTAGCTTCTTTTGTTTTGGTTTTTGATGTTTTGTGTCTATACAATAAGTTTTGTAAACCATTTATTCTAAAGCACTAGATGTTCTCAATACATTTTTGCTTAAAGGCGTCCCTACTTATTGCGTACAACTGTACCCTCGGAGGAGCTCTAAGGATCCGTAAAGTTCTACAATTCGTGTGACGTGATTTTCTGTTTTGACACTTTCTTGAAATCTTTCCAAATAGTGGGCAAGGCGGGAAAATGTTCAAGCAGTTTAGTTAGTAAAAAAAAACAGTATTCGGCACTAGTTGCTTCTCCTTCTAGCAAGCAGTGCAAGCAGTTTTCTTCTCATTTTTAACACCCTGTTTCTCAATTTGGGATAATTTTAATCAAGTGCCTCACACAGAACAGATATTCCCTACTCTCGGTTTGATTAACGCTATTGCAAGCGAAATTGTTTACTAGAAAGCACTTGAAAGCAAAAGCCTTTGTTTTTTGTTGTTGTTGTCGTGTAAATAAATGTCTCACATTTTACATATGCCTTTAAAGTTAGTTATAGATTAGAATAAGTTTTAGTATTAGTTGCTGGTGTCGTGTAGAATACAATAAGGGGCAGAGGGTTTACTTGTAAAGAGAGAGTGTAAATTGAATTTACATTTTGGTTTAAGTACATAATGATCCACAATAGTAATTAATTATAGATTAAGTTGTATATAAGAACAAGGCAATTGAGTTTTTTGTTTTCTTGTTACAACAATGTAAGATTAAGGATTAAGAGCACTCATTGAAGAACGATTCGAAATAAGTTTGAGAATAAATTACACCAAAAGATGGAAACATAGATAGATAGTAGGTTGAAGCCTGTGGGCAGGACAAGAGATACATTCTACAGAATGTATTTACCCTTGCCCCCACGATGCTCCTTTTGCCGCTGCGACGAGGTAACGGCCGCCAGAAGGAAACTGGAGCTGCCACCGCTGCTGGTGCTATTGGTGCTGCCGTAGCTGCCATAACTGCTGCCGGCAAATCCATAGCCGCCGAGCGGCAGGGCGTTTAGCTAAATCATCAAAGCCGAAAATGGGTTGTACCGCATGATCTTGGACAGAAAAATCCACAGCAGCGAGGTGATGGCACACAGCACAACGCCGCCCCATCCCAAGTCCAGGCTCCAGGACGTGAGGAAAATGCGTGCGCCCAGCAGTGGCTTGGCCATGATGGCCACTCCCCCGGGACGAGCCACAATGCCATCCACAGTGCCATCGTAGTCGCTGTCCAGCATGGGGCGTCCCTGCTGCCGCTTAAAGTGGATGATCATCAGCGTAAAGAGTGCAAAGAGAGCTGAAAGTATCAGACTTATCAAAGTTTGCGTGGATAAAGGATCTGCAATGACTCACCTGCCAGGAGATACATCACACCTGTGATGAGGATTGCACTTATCTGACGTTGACAGACGCCAAAGGCTCCAACCAAGGCGGCACTGCCCAATATAATGAGGCACACCAATGAGCAGGATATGGAGAGATTTTGCATTCCTAAAAGATGATCTCAATTCGATTAAACCGCTTCTGGGATTCGATTTATTAACAAAGGTCTCAACTCTGTGGATTATAGTGATTATAGTGTTTACATTTAAGCAGATTGATTGGCAAAGGCAGAAGCAGAGCTTTGAGATGATGAATGGTGTCTCTAAAAGGATTTCATCATCTAATTGACTAGAATAGTTCATGGAAATTCACAAAATTAGCCATAATCCAATGTCAAATCATTCCCACTACTGAAACTAAAATTAAAAATAATAGTGACGCATAGGGAACTAAGCCTGGAATCATGGAAAGTGCACCTCACTAATCGTTTCCATCTTGATGTTTAAAATCCTTTTCTATAGCCCTTAAATTCGTTTGTGGCCATAAATAAAAGACACCTCTTCGACTTCCGCTCACACTCTCGGAAGGGCACACACATACCTGTAAAACCAATTACCCAATAGACGACTCTTTTTCCGGCACTACCAGCAATTAAATCTCATATGTGTGGTGTGGGTGGCTCCCACGGAACCATAAAAAGGCTGGGAAAAGTGGCAAATGCGATTTTTAGAACGCATGGGCAGGGTGAGGTATGGGACGCAAAAAGGTAGATGAACCAAACCACTTGGTGACCCATATTTCCCCAACCACTTGCTACACCTCTGCCTCCATCCAAGTGCCTCCCATTGCTGCTCTGCCGCTTGCTGTACCTCTGGGTCTCCGTTTTGCTGCCACGAGGCATGCAACTATCGACACGGACACGTTTCATCTGTTGTGGGGTGGCAGGGAGCAGCCAGAGCACAGGACTATATTGACAATATATAGGAAACCGGAGGCAAACTCGGTTTGCTTTTGTGGTAATTACTTTATATAGGAGATGGTGCTGCTACAAGGCCACAGGACGCATTCGGTTATGCTCCTCCTCTGGGCATTTGTTGCTGTCATTGGTTTTCATTTTTATCTACTCTGCTCTGCAGAGCTGTGCTCTATGGGATTTTGTCGACTCTCTCTGCTGCTGGTGGAAATGGGATTTGTGGTAATGACTTGTGAAATGTGCGACAGCTTGGAGCCAACATTTTAAGCCAGAATAAATGGTTTAATGGTCCAGGAAAGCAAGCGAAAGCGGAAGCGTGGGAGTAGCATGAAAATGCCATTTAAAAATGGTTTTTTTTAAAAAATGAACAAACATTTACTGGTGGTCTTCTACATACATCGAAAGTGACGTCTAGGGCACACAATCTACAATTGTTGTTAAGGGTTTCAGGGATTGAAGGAAGGGGCTACAAAATGAGGATAATAATCTTGGGATAAACCAAAAGAAAACAAAGCCAGCTAAACCTCCTATCTCCTATCTCTATTCCAGATCTATCTACTCTCTGCTGCATTCAATATAAAAAATGTCTGCTGAAGCTGAAGCAATTGTCACAACGGCCGCTGCCGATGCCACCACATCGCCGACCACAATCAAGAAAGTAGCCGCCGTCGATGCAGACACCACACCCGACAATGCTGTGCCCGTGGCCACAGATGGTGCCTCCGAGGGAAACGGCAAGGTGGAGCAAGAGCGCGCCGAAAAGATACTCAAGGGCAAAGAGCTCTTTAGCCAGGGATCGCGTAATTTTCTGGTCAAGAGCTACGATGAGGCCGCCGACGAATTGAGCCAGGTGTGCCAGCTGTACGAGGAGGTGTACGGCGAGCTGGCCGATGAATTGGGTCAGCCCCTGTTGCTGTGAGTGGACGAGACAGATGATGGAGAGCGGCCGTAACCTTATTAATCTTGTATAATTTGTCCTTTCCCCGTAGATATGCCAAGGCGCTGATTGCCATGGCTCTGGATGAGAACAAAGTGATTGATGTGCCCGATGAGGCAGCCGATGACGATGATGACGATATGGACGATGACGATGATGCTGGGGACGAAGCTGAAGAAGCCGCAGAGTCCAAGAAAGAAGCTGGCGAGGCCAAGAAAGAGGACGGAGAGGCCAAGGAAGCGGCAGAATCGCAGAAGGAAGCCATCCCATCGAAGAAGGAAGCCAATGGCGCCAGCAGCACAAACGGCAAGGCGTTGGATAGCATCAAGGAGGCCTCCGATGAAGCCGATTCCACTGTAGATGCCCCAACAGATGAGAAGAATGCCAAGAAGTCGTCCACTGGAGTCGAAGAAGTTAGCAGCAGCAATGGCGGTGCCTCGGTCAACGATGACGAGCGCCCCAGCACCTCGAATGGTGAGGCTGCTGCCAGTCCCAGCAATGGCACTGCAGCTGTGGCCGGCGGAGAAGATGAGGAGGAGACCGAAGAGGGCGTCAGTGGCAGCCTCCAGTTGGCATGGGAAATCTTAGAGGCAGCTGCCAAGATCTTTTTGCGCCAGGGCCTCAATGGTCTTCCCTATTTGGCAGAGGTTCAAACGGAATTGGCCAACATTGAATTTGAAAATGGGATCCTTGAGGCGGCACGTGAGGATTACGGTGAGTAATCTTTGAGCAAAGATACTTCATTGACTGACTGTGGAATTTCCATTGCATTTTCCAGAGAAAGCACTCTTAATTCTAAGCGATCTCCCAACCAAGAATCGTCGGGCTCTCGCCGAGCTGCACTACAAGATCGGTCTGACATTTTTGATGTCGCAGCAAAACAAGGAGGGAGCCGCCTCGCTGCGTCTTTCTAGTGCCTTGATTGAGGAGGAAATCAAAGAGATCAAGGAGAAAGAGGAGCCGCTCAGTGAGCGCGAGAAGAACAATATGTTGGATTTGGAAGAGACCAAGCAGGAGATATTGGCCAAAATACAGGAAATTGAAGAGATGCAGGCTCAGGTAAGCGAAATGGTGCATTTTCCTGTAAAATTATTAATTTAAAACCATTTTTCAGACAATTGCTGAGGTGCGTGCGGCTTTGGACAGCTACATCAAGCCAATGGGCAGTGGCAGTAGCAGCAGTGGAGGCGGCGCCGGCGGCAGCAACGACGCAGCTGCCTCTTCATCCACCAATGGGGCAGCCAGCTCTCCATCATCGTCATCATCGTCCAGTGCTGCTGCTACTTCTGCTGTTGCTGCCACCTCGTCCTCGTCGACCATTAGCAGCAGTTCCACCGCCGCCAAGCCCACCGACATTACGCATTTGATTAAGCGCAAGAAGCCCGAGGAGCCTGGCTCTGAGGCCGAGGCCCTGTGCTCGCCGGCCAAGCGTCCCGCCTTGTAGGAAAAGCAGCGGCACATTCCAGTGGCACACACTCAATCACCCCCCACACATCAGCTACTTAAACCACCCATCCCTCAACCCATGAAAGAAACACCTTTCTTTACACACTTGCATTTTATAGAACACAAACACACTGTCCCCATGCTCTCCCCCTTTATGCTCCTATTTATGCTTTGCTGTTTGCTGTTTTTTCTACCAAAATTCTCTGTAAGTCTCTGTAAGTTTACAATCACAATTTAGTGCGTAAGAAAAAGTGCGTAAAAATAAACGAATGTTTTGTATTAAACAAAAGGAACGGAGAGGAATAGATGGGAAGTGAGTGGAGACCATGGATTCATGGATTCAGGATGGATTGGCGACCAGATACGTACTCAGATGCGGCTGCAGAGTGATGACCTGTGACTCACTGTGCTGCCAATCGTTGCGCTGCTCCTCCCCGCGTGCATTCTCCATGGAGCCCGCCAGATAGTTGACACATGGAGGCGCTCCTCGTGGGAATTTCGGATTGCGTCGCAGCTCCTGCAGCTGCTGGATGGGCAGATCGATGCACAAGGTCCAGATCCCACCATGCATGGGCACGAGGAATACAGAGTCGCGACGAAAGCGATGATCGGCTGCAGGATAGCAAGAAAAATGTATAGGATTACGATTTAGATATACGACTGGGACATACCTCTCTTATCCGGCTTGAGCATGGCCACCTGATCCTCTAGCAGCCACTCCAGATGCAGACCCGAACGATTCGAATAACGATCCAGACTATTCCGATCCCATGTGACATGCTCCCAGTGATCCGTCATAATGGCGGCACACAGCATGGCCGTGGCACTGGTGGTCATCAGGAGAGTGACAAAGAGAAACAGGACCGGCGGCGGACCCATGCAGCAGGCGGAGCAGCAGGCACTGCCCCCCGCCGTACTGCCCATGCCCAGGCCGTCCATTTGTGAGCCCAGCGATGTGGGGGAACCACTGCCGCCGCTACCGCGACGTTGGATTACCTTGGCGCAGCTGTTCTGCCTCAACAGGATGCTGTTGCTGCGCCTCAGACTCTCGACGGCCGCTGCCGCAGCGGCGGATGTGGCTGCGTTGGCGCCCGAATTTCCTGCGTCGAACTGCAAGGAGCCGCCGACCACGGACGAGGGATGCTCATAAATGCTGTTGTGGCGACTGGGTGCAAAATAGTAGCAGGTGGTTTGCCTGGGCTCCGTTAACTGCTGCTCGCCGCCGGGAAGATCCTCCTCATTGCTGCTGGAGTAGACGATCGATTGCTTGAACTGATTCGAGTAGCAGTTCTGCTTGAAGCTCTGCGATCCCTGGGGATGCTGCTGCTGCTGGATGTACAAGGCCTCGTAGTCGCAGTGATGCGGATTGCGATAGATGACGGGCCAGGAGCGTGTGGTCTTTGAGTTGCGGCTATAACGATTGCTCGTGGATGCTCCTGTGGCTGGACCGGCGGCAGCGGTACTGGCGCTGGGCTCCTCCTCGACGAGCGGTGTCAGCTCGTTGGGTGGCTCACAAGACGCCTCCAAAGTCAGGGGTAGCTTCTGTAGCGGTTCTCGTTCCCGTTCCCGTTCGCTGTCCAAATCCAAATCCAGATCCTCCTGCTGCTGCTGCTGGTGAACGATGGTCGTGGTGGCCAACTGGCGCTGAAGCACGTTCTTCGCGGCCACACTGCTGCCACTAGCCGCTGCCAAGCTGAAATCCTCCTCCTCGACCAGAGTGGCGCCGCCCACAGCAGGGCCTATGCCTGAAGGCATGGAGAAAATGCTGTTAGACGACGACGACTGTGCCTGTGCCTGTGGCTGTGAGCGACTGCGCTGGAGCAGCGCAAAGTGTTTCGCATTGCTCTGTGCCGCCTGTGGCTGTTGTGCGATCGAGATGGGACTCGGCAGCGGCAATGGTGCCTCATGGAGGAGGCCCCCACTGGTGGGCGATGTAATGCTCACTTCTGGCACACACGTAACCTTGTACCGACTGCCGCTGCCAATGCCAGCGCCCAGATTGACGGTGGCATGGCCATGGCCCTTCGAGCGCATCAGTCATAAGTCGCTCGAGTCGCGCTTCTTGATCTTATTGAGGCTCATATTGTGGTTCGTGGTGGTGGCGATGGTGCCTGTTGTGCCTGTGGCTTTGGTGGCGATGGTGGTTTGCTTTTGGTTTTTGCTTGGAATGTTTGCTGAATTTGTCGGATGGATGGTTGGTTTGGTTTGGTTTGGTTGTCTGTCTGTTTCGTGTTTGTTTTGTTGGTTCGCTTTTTTTTGTGGCTAAAAGTGTGCGGCGCCTAAAAGTCTACTATGCAAAATGGAACTTTGTGCCTCGACAAACGAAATTTCTATGATATTTGTATCTACTTAGCGGCGTTTGTTCTTGTAGATGTTTTGATGTTTCTATATCTTTCTTGTTCTATATTGGTATTGGTTGTAGTTTTTGCTTGTAGTTTTGTTGTTTTGCCTTTGTTTTTTGCCTTTACTTTTTGTTTGTTTGCGGGTATTTTTACCAATTTACAGTTGTATGTTTTTTAGATTTTGTTGCTCTTTCTTTTACTACATTTAGCTTGAAAGCTGTATTAAAAAAAGGAAAAGAAGTAGAAGAAAACAAATGTACAACATGAGTTTTGAAAGAGAGTTAGCAGGAGACAAAGACGACAGACAGATACGATAGATACTAGTTAGTTGGTGCCGTTAGAGAGAGAGAGAGAGAGTGTGTGTTGGAGATGAGAGAAATAATCGTGCAATCGCCAGACTGTGTACAGGTGAGAGAGATAGATTTATCTACGGTGTGTGGGATAGAGTGGGATGAAAGTAATATTTGGTATGCAAAAGCAGTTATCGTGCTATCGATACATTATCGACTATTTTAAGAGGTAATTGATAGGCAGAAGCAACTACAGTGCTAAACAAAATTACTTTGAAAAAAGCATGCACTAAAAATATCCATTATAAATTATAAATAAATAAATTTGCAATTTTCCTGCGCCACTTTCTTGCCTAATGGACCCTTAAAATTCCACAAATTGCATTTAAAATTCGTTAGGAATTATGACCCCCAACCGGAATTTAATCTAATTTCATAGTTTTCCAACTCCAGGGTCAGCCAAATATTCGGCACAAAATTTGAATTGGCGCTGAGTATGAAATTGCCCAAAAATTCAATTGTACGCGACCCGGATCCGAGCGACCAACGACTGGAGAGCGGAATGGAGGCTGTTGCATATTACATGAGGCACTCTGGGCCCCCAGCTCCCAGCTCCCAGCTCAGCGGATATCCGCTGGCCAGGCTTTTGGTGTTTAGCCTGACGGTTCGGTTGGAGCTCGGATTCCTCTAGCCTGGCCGCCACTCTTCTCCCATTTTCATCACGGACAAATTGAATTTGCTGTGTGTGTTTGTGTGTGTGGCCCGGCCGCCCATTAGGAGGTGCACCAGGTGTAATATTAGACCACGAAACGGAACTCTCTAGTCATATGCGCATGCTTATGCGGGCACTGGATCTACCTGGTGGCCCCCTGGTTGACCAGGCTTTCCATCAGTCCGCATATCATTCGGTTTTGTTCTCCGTTGCTCTGGGGCTTATTCGAGTTTGCTTTTTTGCGGTCCGGCAGCTGGGATTGCAGCAAGTGGTTTTGCTTTCGCCTTTGCTTTGTGGCTGCCCCGACAGTACGGGAGAATGAGTCTTCATTTTCATTTTAATGAAACACTTGCACATTTGGTTTGCTTTGCGGAGCGGAGCGGAGGCTGCGAATTAGGCCAACTTTTGCTGGTTGAAGTGGTGTTTCAATGTGAAAGGCAAAAGCACATTTAAGCGGCTTGAAATACATTAATTAGATGCTGGAATTTAATGGAAAAGGCATTTGCCTTTTGTGGTATTTTAGTGGAATATTTGTTAGTTCAAAGTTATGTAGAACAAATTTAAATAGAGAAAAGCTCAACATTTAATGAAATATTTTAATTTTGTATAGAATTAGGTAATTTATGCGCCCATTCTGATGGCGGAAATTGAATTTTTATTGGAATTAAAGTTTAAACAATAAATTGCAGTAGTTGGCAATGCCATAATTAATCCTTGGATTATGATGTAAGTAATCCCATGGCCTTATTTTCTAGAATTAAGTGAATTTGGGCATAAATTCTACAGGATTACAGGTGAATATATCATTGTTGGATTATTGAATAGTTTTATAGATATAATTTCACTATCCCAGAGCTTTCTTTGCCCCTCGAAAGAACAGATATAGCTAAACGCTTTTAAAGTGGCAACGTGGCCCCGTATTGTATGCTATGAAAAAGAAAACATTCGCACATCATCCTCAGGACATCCCGGGATAACCAACTGGCACGTACTCGGGGCTCAAGCCTCTTTTCGTGCCACATTCTCACGGTTCGTTTGGTTTGTTCAATTCTTAATGGTAACGAAATAAGAAATAATCCGCCACTCCGCTCCGCTCGTTTGCATAATTGATCAAGTGGCACACGTGCCGGGGCAGACCGTATGGGTCGTATCGGTTGTGGTTTGGACAGTGGCTCAGAGGCCAGAGGTCAGGGCGAGCAGTTGAAATTAATTAACACGCATGATAAGCCACCTGAAGCCTGTCAGCCAGCTCTGTGGCAGATGCACACAATCGCACACAAACACGCAGACACTTCGTTCGGCTTTGGCAGCGCCAAGTCCCCAGCACGGGGCATGGGAATAATTTGATTATGCCAGAGAGTTGGCCACTTGGCAGTCGGTTCAGCACTTCCTTTCAGAGAGGCAGAGGCGGAGAGTCTGGTCTGGTCTGGTCTGCCTGCAGCCTCAATGTCACACACTTACGCAATGCAATTGGCACCCGGCACGTTCCACACAAAAACACACACACAGAGCGACCGAGCGACAGAGCGACAGAGGCAGGCTGCAGCTGCAGCAGCTTCAACGTTGTGTACGTGAGAGTTTTGCACAAAAGTTGGCGAAAAGCGCAGCAGCAGCCCCCCAAACATGGGGTACTTAAAGCGAGAATGTGAAGTGGGTGGCGGTAGGGGAGAGGGTAGGGTTGGGAGCATCCCTTGCGACTGTGTGTGTGTGGTTAAGCTTGAGCAGAGCAAGAGCAGATTGCAGAATGTGGAGGACTATGGAGAATTGTGGAGAATGCTTGTGGCCCTGTTTACACTTCTAACGAGTAAAATACGAAGAAGGAAAACCGGAAGACAAAGCAGAAAGAGGTCTTCAGAAAACTTTCGAGAATATTTACCATCGCAGAAAGTTCTCAATAAAACGGGAACTGGAGTTTACTTTTAGTTTACTGAAAACTGCGAACTGAAGGATAGTTCTTTCGACGTTTATCTGCCACAGGGCTTTCTTTATTAGTTTTCAGTGAAAGACTGAAATCCCATTTCATTGTTCAAGGATTCTTCTACTAATTCTAGACCTCTCTGCCAAGCGAACATAAGCCTTAAACCTCCAGAAGTGTCCTTTTGTTCTTGCAATTTCAACGGCCGGTTTTTCCCCCAAGCAACAATTGTTATGGCAGTCGCCTTATGGCTAATGTCTTTATTTTTTATGCAGGCAATTAAAAACAACACTTAACATACATATTCGCCCTACACATGTGGCGGTGGCAGTGCCTTTTGTTGTATTTGTTATAGTTGTTTCCTGGGCAACGCGGCCACGCGGTCGCCTTGACAATCAACGAACAGCAACGGCAGCAGCAGCAATAAGAGGAACGAACTACAACGAATGGAGAGCCCCAAAAAAGGGGTCAACCATAAATTAAACGTCCAAGCAGACAGTGGGACAGTGGGTTCTGCTACCGTCCTGCTACTCCTGCTCCTGCCTCTGCTCCTGCCTTTCGCCTTCTGTCCAAATGACGCAATGCAAATGAAAAATAATGAGCGAACATTTGGTCAGAAAAAGAACAGGAGCAGGAGCTCAGAGATAGAGCGAGAGAGAGAGACTGCCCCCGGATAGGGGCAGTAACAGGAGGAAAGACCCACCAGGAGACCAACCACAACCGCAAGTAAGAAATCGTTGCCCGCTTTTGGCTCGGCGCACGTAAAACTTTCCTCTGCAATTCCCCCCGCAGGCTCCGGCTACTTCCTGCAATTCCGAGGTTCCTTCCAGGTGCAGGCCCCAAAAAATGGTTCTTCTCGATGCACTTCTGTGGATGGATTCTCCTCGGGCACTGCCTGATGCCGATGCGGGCACGGCTTGCCACTACGGATGCGGGAGCAGTGCCCAAGTTGAAGTTCTTTTGGCTTTTGGCTCGACTGCAGCCCAAGTTATTTATTTAGTATTTCTGGCCGCCGCTTCTGCTCCTGCCTGCCTCTGCTGCTGCTCTGCCTGGCACAAAAAGTTGCCCCAACTAATTAAAACTAATCTTATGCAATTTCTGGGTAATTATGCACATAAATCACACCATGGGGAAGGTGGTGTGAACAGACGCTGTGACAGAGCAGGGGCCTGCTGCCAAAATATGTGAAATTGAATTAAAGGCTGACTCAAGATTTTACTTGGGGGAGAAGTTTGAAAGTCAAAATGGTTAAGCGTTTATTGGTTTGTATAATAAATCATCAGGGATGAAGGCGAAGAAAACTACATAATCTCTAAGTGTTAAGTGTTTCTGCAGGGCATGGCTTTAAGTAATCGAAACTGATAGTGGTACCTTCAAAATCGTATAGTATTTCAGACTCAAGAACATACTCTATCATTAGTGGTTGGAAAAAGCGACTGAATATGCTTTACCCAATCAATAATCCAACTCTTTTCCTAAATCTTTTCAATAATGCCTGGATAAATCACCTTTACAGCCATGGAATACATTTCACTTGCAGCCAAATACCACTTATATAATTATAGGGACAAACTATCACTTAAATATCTTTATATGCCATTGGCTTGGTCATTAATTCATGGGTGTCCCACACACACACACACACACACACACACATTGCCATTGGAGCCGTAATTTAGTCAAAGCCATTTACAATTTACCATTTCCAGCTACCAGTTTTATTTTCCTCTCAGTCTTGTGTGTGTGTGACGTAGAAAACATTTCCACCAAATTAATGGGCCGTCACATACACAGATGGGTGTATGTGCCAAGAGGAAAAAAACTAGATAAAAGCAGTTAATTTTTGTAAAATGCCAACATGCAACAGAGTTCTCTGCAACACCCGCCACTGCCCATCTGTATCTGTGTGTGTGTGCGTGTGGCACTGACTCGCATTAGTATGAAATTTCATACCGCCCATATGGAAGGTGGGTAGTGCCATGAATATAATCCCCAGGTCTAATTGCAATCTGTATTACGAGTATTCCACACCCTGGACATACATATATGGACATATATGCATGTGCAATACGATTGCTGGGATTAGTTTGTGTGGCATTTCGCATTGGCCCAGTTCCCAGTTCTGTTTGGTGGTGGGGGGGATTTGGGTCTGTGATTTGGCCAATTGCCCAAAGCCAAAGCTCTTTAGACCCACTTTCACTCTCTCTTGATGCTGTTCGGTAGCTCTGTTGCACCAACATGACGTATACGCAATCCTGTCCTGACTATCTGCCCAAAAAGAAACTGCATTCAAGGGCGCGCCTCTAGTCGACATTTATCCGTTTCACTTTTTCCCGGTGGCATGGCAGCAGGCGGCAGGCGGCAGGCAGTAGCAGCATGGTTATTTATATATCTTTTGGGGCGCCTGCTAGATTACATTTTCCCAGCGATTTTTCACTCTCTGTCTGGGGTGGTCTCATCTTCAGCCTCAAGGCCAAAGCCGTAAAGTTTGTGCCAAAAACTTTTGCTTAACGCGCGGATTTTTATGGGCGGCAAATGCATAAATTGAATTGAGACCCGAAGCCGTTTCTTTGCTCTTCGTTTAGGGGTTTTCACAGCTCAAGTGCTTGGCCCCCAGCTTCCTTATCAGCTTCCACACAAAAATGTGGGGCGACAGTCCAAAGCTCATTAGAGAGCTGTGCCCCTCTGGGCGGAAGTTCAAGGCAACGTGGAAGACAGGTCAAGGCAGGTCGCTCCCTCGCTCTCACTCGCTCTCTCTCTCTCTCTGTAGTTTTTCCTTCTTTGCTTAAGTTTTCCCAGAGTGACAGAGGGAGAAGGACTCTAAGCCAGCGATGATGTCAAAGGTTTCTGCTATTCGGGTCAATCTAAAAAATTTATGAGGCAATCGTCAGGACATGCCAAGACATGCTGGCATCATGTCAGCACCCACACTGGGGGGCCACTGGGATGTGGATGTGGAGGTGGAGGTGGATAAGAGTATGAGTGGGGTCTGAGTCTGTCTGCGGGGCATGTTCGTGTCTCGTGCAATGAAGTGGAGCCACTAGATGTTGCCCACACAGCAATGCTTGAAGCAGCCTGCCCCGTCCAAGGCCATGCCACACGAAAAATGTCAAATTGAATATAAATATTTCAAGTCAGCGAATGATGCAGCAGAAAAGTTTGTTTTTCTTTAGATCGAATTTTCCGTTTTGCGAAAGAAATCGATGGCGCGGCTAAAGCAATTTCGCAGTTGACTTAGGACCTTAATCCCAATGAAATATGAATTGTCCTGTGAACAGCCACCACACACCGCAGGATACGCCCACTGCCGGGACACGCCCCCTACAAAAACACTCAAGTGTGTGGTTTAGCCACTTAGCATTTTCCATGACCTCTGCAACCCCCCTGCACTTGCTTCTTCTCCCTCCTCTCTATATGATTAGCCACTTTGCTTTAAAGGACCTTTTTGGTATGGTGTTTGTTTGGCCCATAAATACACTGCGTTTCGTGGCCGTAAGGCAGCTGGAGGGCTATGAAATGTGGGAAAGTTGAACGTAGTTTATTGGCTTTATAGTTTATATTGATTTTCCTGTGGGAAAACAAAGGGATGGCATATATTGTTTGAGGCATGTCCTCAGTTTGTACATTAGTGTTAGGATACCCTTTTATTATCTACATATATCTATTCTTATATATATGTTTATCCATCTACATATTTCTCTTGGAACCCCATTCCCATTTATGCTCCTGAAACACACCTTAGCATATTGCTCATGCGACATGTAGGCTCCTCGATATGCTGATTGCATTTGACGGGAAGTACACTTTGCCTCCCTCCCCTCTCTCTCTCTTACTCTATAAATTTCCCTTTCTCCTTTGCTCTTACCCAGATATATGCAAATGTGTGTGTCAGAATGTGTGCGTGTAAGTGTCTTAACATGAATATGAATGGCTTAGCCATGTTTATTGAACGAGTGCACAGCAGACATTAATATTCATATTTTCCCTGCCATGATCCCACCGTAAAATTGTTTGTGTATCTGAGGATATACATATGTATGTGTAGACGTATGTAGATGGTGTATCTGTGGGCGTACTCTGTACATGTTCTATCTATGACTCACAGCACTTCATTTCGTATTCAAAATGTTATCCCTTTACAGCTAGTTTAACAATTCTCTCGACTAGTTTTTGCTCATACGACAATTGAAGTCGATTTACTTTATTTATACGATGGCCCGGCATAAAACCCATTTACGTAGAGATTTGTCTGCTGTTTTTTGGCACTTCCAGAAGCTTTCATAATTCGGATTATACTGTATCCTATTTGAAGGAATTTATTTGGTCAAGGCTAAGCTTTCCGAAGAGTTCGAGTTCTTTCTGGCAGCAGCTGCGGCTCCACCAACTTAAGCTC
This sequence comes from Drosophila helvetica, assembly GCA_963969585.1. Classification (NCBI taxonomy): domain Eukaryota; kingdom Metazoa; phylum Arthropoda; class Insecta; order Diptera; family Drosophilidae; genus Drosophila; species Drosophila helvetica. The sequence goes on from OZ018403.1 coordinate 5,950,753, forward strand.
TTTCGCTCTTCAAATATTAAGTATACGCCACGTTGTTTGCTGCCGGAGCAACGTGCGGAAACAGCTAACAAAATCGTTCAGCTGATGCCAGTTTCTGGAGAAACGCTCTGGGAATAAAGAGAGATTTTTCTCTATAAATCTACATTTTCGGAAAAGGTGCATTAAGATTAAAATGTTTATATTTCTTGCATTTCCCCAAACAATTTCCTGTTTCTTTCCGAACCATACGTTATACTTTTATCGATTAGTTTCTCAGGGTTTCCTTGGCGGTCTGAGAAGTGGCATGCCTCATGCTACAAATTAAAGTTGCAATCGAAAGTTATACCGTTTTGCTGGCCAGACAGCAATTAAAACGCTCTGCGGACTTGAATAATTTTGCATAATTTCTCAACTTGTTGAGGCAACGACGGTCATAATTTCACAGCCGAAGTCATGTCCTGACAGCCAGGACCAGGACCCCACCCATGACATTTGCGTGTGCACTCGAATGCATTTCGAAAATTGCAAAATTCTTAACAAAATCGCAAAGGATAGGGTGGGGTGTTGTGGGGTGGTGTGGGGTGCTGGGATGCGTGTGTCATTTTGCGCTTTCCGTTGGGTTTTCGTTTTCCGTTTTCCGGCGTCAAATCAAGCGAAATGTTTGCATGTCCCAGGGGTCTATATATAGTCCGTACATAGGCACACTTATAGATATAGATTATAGGATTTTGTGTGTGTGTGTGTGTGTGTGTGTGAGTGGTATTTGAGAACCTGCATTGACGTCAAACTTTAATTATTTAATAGTCAAGAGCCTGCGGTTTGGCCAGCCATAACGATTCGATATGAAAAAAGGTTAATTAAACTCTTTGGGGATCATGTCCAAAGTTTTTTTCTGCGGTTTGTATTGAAAGGAGTGGATGAAATTGGTTTGGTTTTTAGTTTTCTACTTTCTATCACATTGCGGTCTTTTTTTCGTGGTGCAATTGAGTGGAAAGTGGAAAAATTTGTTCTTAAAGAGCATTGAGAGAGTAAAATATTCCCCAAAATTAAGCAATTTAATTGAATAAAACATTAGACACTGACATTCATTGAGCTATTTATCATTCCCCACAATTAATACACATTAAACATTAAACTTCAAACGAAACAATTTAATTTCGAAATAAACGACCATTATCTGGCCCTAGGCACAAAAGTCAAATGAATTTTAATGAAATATTTAAGCGCATCGGAGGACAGCAGGCAATCGAGCGAAATTATTTAGTAGCACGGACCACGGGGCGTATGGAAATAGCCATCGCTTTATTTATCTGTTTGCACAGCATTTTATGTGTGCTTTGCCATATATTTGCCTGGATAATTCAATATGTTCTGGCTCCAAATGCAAAGCGGCAGACAATCAATTCGTTGCCGGGTCTCGTATTTTGCAATCAATTGCCCGGGCGAGCACTTGTAGCATTTAAGACACACTTTCAGTCCTTCTTTGTTTGCTTATCCTTCAGTTTGTTTATCGTATATACGTATATATCTGTGTGTTTACGAGTCGAAAGTCAAATCAGGCCATTTATCAAGTCAAAAGTCCATGGGGGCCCTTAGACCCGGCCATTATAGTCCTGCCCGCACGGAGGTCAGACGCCGCTCTGTTTGCGCTCATTTTTCACGGCATGTGGAAAGTTTACCCTCTTTAGGAAAATTCCTTGATACATATATATATACTACTGGTCCATCTGTGTCTTTACAATTACTATATATTGAATTTCCCGCACTTGTTTTTGCCAATTTTCCAAATGCGAATTTCAATTGAGCGTGGCCCTGCCCGAAAAGTTTTCTTTTCGACCAGAAAACACACAACACAAAATAAAGAAAATGCAATGAGGGTACGAAAAAGTTTTCTTCTTTGGGCGAAAAATCAGCTAAATGAGATACGAGTACTCGAATTTCAGCAATAATATAAATAACAAAATTCCAGGTAAACCGAAAGAGTGGGAAAAAGGTGAAGTTTTCCCCAGAGAAGTTGGTTATTGTTTCCTCTAAATGAAGCCAAAGATTTTTACACTCTTTCGGAGATTATTATAAGGTAAATTAAACATTTTTAATAGCTAGGAAGAATATATTTTCCAAATGTTGGAAATAGTTAGAAACTGTGACAGGCCTTTCCTTTGTTAAATTTATTTTTATATATTTTTAATACAATTTGTATCATTTATTTCCCATTGTTTTAGGGCATTCCGGGCATCTACCTTTTGGTGAAGCCAAAATTTCTTTCATAATTCCATGTTCCTTGAGAAGTCTTTGTCCCCTTAATGAGACCACACCCACGCTGCCGCCCCCAGTCGTTGGCCCATAATTGGATACGGCAAATTGATATCAAAATATGTACAGTATGTACATTCTGTATATACAAAGTAAACATAAATATATACGCACATTTGTATCTTTATCTTTGGCTGTTGGCGGCGCTGCCTCTTGCCGGAATTGTTAATGCCACTTGGCTCTCACTTTGCATAATGAAAAGTTGGCCAAGTTCAGACATTGTTATTGCTGTTTTAGCCGGTCGCTGTACTGGCCGTACTGGCTGTTCCCTTATCCTCGGCGAGTGCTTTCAAATTAAGGCTACCAATGTCGCATGTCTTGCCAAAATACAATATATATATGTACATTTTAAGAGCATGTAGAAAACAAAAATCCCCCAAATAAAGAGAGAGAATAATAAGAACAGAACGTGGCCATGGCCTGAACCAGAAAAAACAGAAAAAACAGGCAGAAACAGAACCCCCCTCCCTCCTCTGACAGCAATTACAGGCCCATGTTTGTGGCTCTTTGTTGCTGTTTTTTTTCATGTCATATAACAACTTTTTGCAATAAATCAAAAGCTATGATTATTTATGATTCCGCCTAAATACTGTGTCTATATTTAGGGAATCTATATATGCTGATGCTTTAATTCGTTTGGGTTACGTTTTGCAGCTTTTATTAGGCAAAAACTTGCCACAAAACAACACAAAGTCAACGTCAACTTCTGACAATGAAACAGTTGCAACAATAGAGGAGACACACAACATTGTTAACCATAAGATATTGTGCGAACAAAATGAAGCACAAGGCCAGGCAGGTTTCAGCCAGACAATGGCCATAAAGTAGGCAAGGACCGTCAACGAATGCTGTTCCCTCTGATGCTATGGTGGCGCCACAATGCATGTCCCCAGCTCCATTTCTATATACGCTTTATATATATGGATATATCTTTATATTGTGTACTTCGTGTAAGGTTCCCTTTCGGAATCCCCGACTCAACTCACACAATGCACCAGCGCTGGATGCAGGGGAAAGCATTTGAAAAATTCTTGGCGATGCCCATGGCGATGGCTAGATGTCTAAGATGTCTCCTCCTACCTGTTTGGCATGCATTCAAGCCATCCACACAGACTGCTGGCACCCAAACGCACAAACACACACACACACACACACACGCACACACTCTCCCACTCCTAGTCGTACGAATAGACAGGAAAACTCTCCTCCTGTCTCCTGACATGTTGGTCACATGTCAAACGGTTCGATTTTTATACCCCGTAATCGAAGTGGCGTACAGAGGATGTGCAGGACAGAGGGAAGGATACGTTGTCGAGCCAAGACCACAAGCAACCAGATCTGATATAAAGGCTTCTATGATCTTCAAGCTTATTCCAATATATTTGATTCATATTTCATCTCATTCTTATCAAGTTCTTGAGATATTTTCCTCCTTTAAAATATCCGCTACAACTTATTCCATTTATCACAGAGTAAAACCCTAAAATTGAAACCAACTGCCAGGTAATCCCTAGTCCAAACCACAACTCCAGTGCTCCTGCCAGCTTTTTCTCTTTCACAAATATAAAAACTTGTAGCCCCGCCAGGAACAAATGGCAGAGCTACGAGTAGCTGGTGGTGATGCAGGTGCAGGAGCAGGAGCAGGAACAGGAGGCGGAGAGGATGGCGATGTGACATCCATGCCAGATTGACATTGCTCTTGTTCGCCTAGATATATCCCCGATGGCCCCTTTTGCGAGTGAATTGCATTGTAGTCCTTGCACCTGTTTGGAATGCCATGCTCCATGCTGTCTGGTGGCGCCGGCATATCATCGGATGTCGGATGTCGCCTCCACAAATGGGGAAATGTTCAGATTCCGAATCAAAGTAATCATTTACAAGAGGGAACATAAATCTGACAGTCAAAAGGCTTACAGAAAAGGTTGATGTGTGTTCAACATAAAATGGTTGTTTAGCTGGAAAATGTATTTCCGCTGCTCTTTAATGAAAGCCTCTCCTCCCTCCCGAGCAGCTCACTCAAATGCAGCTCATGTGTCAACGGAGCTTAGGAACCGTGGCATGAACTATGCAAATTAACGCGCTTGTCAGCGTCGCAAGCAGGCAGAAACCCCTTTTACCCCTTTTACCCCTTTTGCCCCTTGGCATCTGGTCTTTAATATACTCTTCAGAAGGGGTATGGAACTGCCCACAGATGCAGCTGTTTTATTACAAATTAAAGAAAATTAAACCTAAGCAATTATTAATTTTTATAGACTTTTATCTACCATTGGGTAAGCATTCATCCCTCAAGGGTAGTCGCAGTTTTTGTTAGGGTATTCCCCACATCGGTTTCGTTCTGCCGCTCTTCTTTCCTTGTTATATTAAGAGTCTGCCGTTGTCCCAGCCTGGAAGTGCATGCATCTGACGCGTTTGCTTAGCTGATTGCGGTCCTTATGGCACAGCAAACGAGAGAATGTGGGGAGCTTGGACCCATATCTCTTGGCCGCACGCACGCTGGCCACGTCCATGTCCAACAGAAGAGAATACAGAGCGGAACGATGACATGCCATGACAAAAAGAAAATTATATTTTCAAATAATAAGCGACGTATGAGTAATCCCCCCTGCCGACCAGAGATACCCGTCCTGGCACATGAAAATGTCAACGTTGGTGACTGTCTGTCAGACTGGCTCCCATAACTCATACAACTCTCATTTATTTATGGAGTCCTCGAGAGCTGAGTCGCTAATGTGATTTCCATTGGCAGGACGAGATTGGACGGGCGGATGGACAGGAAGCGGGAGTGTGTTAAATCAAAATGGAGATCAGCATAAATGTGAGCGGAAATTGCTTAAATATTTATAGACATAAATGGCTGAACGGGTGGCTTTCCTTTAAGCATATAAATTAAATGGCATTTCACATTCAGAAGGCATGCTATGGAAGCGTAAGTGTCACAAATTGTATTGGATTTAATATGGGGTTATGTGAATGGTAAATGAATGAAAGTATAGGTATATATATGCCTGAATGGGAGAGTGTCTTTTTGTTTATTAGTATATGGGGAGTAGTATATAGACAGCACACAGACAATGCAAGCACTTACATATATCGTATTTGAATATATATATTTGGGTTGGGTTTTCAGATAGATTATACATAATAGGGGGGACTGAAGGCTCAGCAAACACTTACGTAAAACACGGCACAAAACACCTTCAGCCAATTAGTTAAGCAAATGCAATGGACAATGCACGATGCGGCAACGGTTCTGATGATATTTTTTGGGGAATTGTGTGAGGGGGCGAGGGAGCACATGCACAGCGATTTCTTGGACACAAATACAGAGATGGAGACGTAGACACAGGCGCACAATGGAACATGGTGTGTGGCAACAACAAACTCGCTCGCTCGCTCTCTCTCTCTCTCCACTCTCTCTCTCTCCTTTTCGCTTTCTCCTTTTCCTTTCTTTGCCGCTAAATGTAGACAAACATGACGTAAACCCCAAAAAGTATGCTAGCAATTCTTTGGGCTTATGCTTGTTCTAGCATTTAATAGGGGTTACTTTTGGCTGTTCATTGGGGTTTTACTTTGTCCGTTTTCTATTTCATTTCGATTTAGATTTCCTGCTCGTATTCTCTGCAATTTATCAAAAAGAAATACAATTTAATGTGAAGGAGGCATTCAGCCTCTAGGCGTGGCGGCAGTCAGACACTGCGACGGCGACGACATCAAGGCCATTAGGCGGAGGCACTAGGCACACACAATAGCCACAGAATGTATGTCACATCACACATGGAAGCATGCAGGGACACGCACAAACAAAGACACTGGACCGATAGCCACGAATCGAAGCAACTCTGGTGATCAATCCACTGTTCTGTGCACAGATTACACAACACTGGCCCCTGAAGTTCACTCTCGCACGCGGGCAACGGGCAACGGCTGTAACTGCCAGTCCAGTCGATATTGCAATTGTCAATGGGGCCTTTGGCTTTTGACTTGGCTAATATCAAGCGGCGGCAACAACACTAGCACTAACAGTAACACTAACACTAACACTATCTAGCATTTGGGAGGACGACTCGTAGTCTGTCGTCTGTCGTGTGTCGTGTGTCGTTTGGTTGTTGGTACTACCAGCAATTGTTGGTATTGTTGTTGGTATTACTTTATTCCGAATTCTCTGGGTTCAAAGCGCCAACACACGTCTGTTGCACACGAAAGCCGAGGACGGACTGAACCCGAGCGAACTACCAGCAGAACTCCGCTAAGGACTCACTCGGCACACTCGGGTGCTGCTTCGGCTCTGAAGGACTCGCGGACTGGGACTTGAGTGAGTTTTTGATGCTCACTTTTGAGTGACTTCCCGCCAAAAGCCTCTTGTTGGCTTCCTGCCATCTGCCGCTTGCATTTTACCTTTTTTTCAGTTCAATTTTTATTTTCTGGCTGTGTGCGACAAGACACATTTCCGGCTTCCGTTTGGCATTAGCGGGTGGCGATAAGGGGTGGGGTTGGGTGGGGTGGGGTGGGGTGGTGTGGGATGTTGTTAAGGGGTTAGCGTTTGCCCCCCAAAATGATCAAATTTACACGCCAGCCATCTTTTATTTATTTTGGTTTTTATTAAATTTTACACAATTGCCCCAAGAATCATTAAATTTGCATACAGATTTCACGCCATCAAACAGGGGGTGAGGGTGGGGGTGGTGGCGGTGGCGGTGTCAGTCCCCCAGGGGAACGGATTGCAAATGAGCGGGGTCGTCGAGTGGCTCGATAGATGGATGGATGGGGTCGTGCTGGCTTACATTGATACCCTGCAGTGGGGTGCTATGAGTTTGAGAAGATATTTGCAAAGCAGAGCAGGCAGTATTGTGGAACTTTCTTGAGTTTCTTCATTGCTTATCTCTGTTTTAATAGAAATTGAATGAGTCTAGATATATCTTCTAGGGAACTTGCGTTCTCTAAGGGTATCAAATGCTTCGCAGCTGAATGTTAGCCATCGTCCCCTGATGTTTATGGGCGAGACGCAACGGTTAAGCGAACAGCAAATGGCCAAAAGGTGTCTGTCTGTCGGTCGGTCTCCCTCTATCTCTCTCCACTCTTCCTGGCTTTGTATGTCCTGTTTGTGCTTGCCTGTCCGCCTGCCTGGCCCTCTGTGTATTTGTGTTAGTGCATTGAAGGCAAACACATGTCTCTCTGCTGCTGCTGCTGCTGCTGCTCGGGGCAACCTGTTGGTGCCTGTGCATATAAATTTAACTTACCCTGGCTTGCCCTGGTATGTGTGTATCTGTGTGAGGTGGTATCTGTGGGTAGGAGTGTACCTGTGTCTTCTTTTTTGCTGCTGCTGAACAATCCACTCTGGTTGGCAGAGCACCAATGGGTCGTAAGAGCAATTACTTCTCTAATGACTCTAATAACGCTTAAAGCTTAACCCTAGAAAGGTATTTTTAACTAAATCGGAATGCTGAATTCATTTTTCACTTTTATGAACAATATTTTAAATAGAATTGAAAAACTATTCCGCATTCTGCAGCACCAACGGGTCGAATGAGCAATTATGTAGAAACCATGTAGATAATATGTATAAATTATGCATAAATCTTGTAGACATGTAGAAATAATGTATATAACAAGTATTGCATGTAGATATATAGTTTGAAAATGTAGATACCATGTAGATTAACTATTCCTGACTTTTTCCCACAACTTCTGTCATTTCCGTAACAACTTTGAACCTAGTTTTCCCCCATTTGGTTGTTACACTCCCCAACAAACGTGGGGTTGTCATAGCTAGAATTCACTTTGAAAACTCGTATCGAACAAACAAATTTATACAGAAATTCAGTGATATTTTCGCTATAGTTTTAACCAATTTAAGCGGCAGAGAGCAACCGCCTCACGATGTCTTTGAGTAAGCAGAAAACGTATCAGTCGACGGTCCGTCGCACGGTTGTGGCACGGGCCAATAAACCGATTATTAATCGTATGCTGCGCTCCGCTCGCATGGAGTCCATCGCTCCGGCGGCTCTGATCGCGTACCAGAAGCGCACGGAGACGAAGCCACAGCTGCTGCAGATGGAGCAGTCCAGCAGTGGAATAAGCGACTTCTCCAAGCTCAAGGAACGCGACGGCCTCGAGGGTAAGGCCTACTGGAAGGATCTGATCAATGAGGTGGAGCTGGTGGCCTCGTGCCGCACCCGTCCGCGTATTCCAGTGGTGGACTACTCACTGGTGTTGCCGCCACGACTGCGCGAGAGGGTGAAGCGCATTCAGGACTACGACTTCTCCAAGTCGGATGATGATATTTACATACGGGATGAGATGCGCGAGGAGCGGCCCCAGGACTATATGAGTGCCAGCACCCCCGACAGCGAGGAGGAGGAAGTTCCCGTTGTAAGTCGCTGAAGGGAAGGGGTTTTTGGGAGCAGTTCCTCCTGGTAATGTGATCCCTTTTCGGACAGCTCATCAATCTGAAGCGCAAGGTGGTCGAGGAGTACTTCAATGAGAGCGAGCACTCGGACATTGTGCGCATGGATCACGAGTTCGAGAAGTTCGATCTGCGGCTGGACGAGCCCGTGGGCCACAGCTATACGACCGTGGACAAGACCAACTGGTATGCCAAATTCCTGTGCACACCCAGCGACAAGCGTGTCTGCTGGCAGTCCCGTGTGGAGCATCCCGGCCAGAGTAAGTCCATCTACACCCTGGACGAGCAGGCGGAGGATCTCATGGATGCGGCAAGTAGCATTTGGACCCTGAACTACTCGAAACCGCAGCTAATCCTTGGATAATCCCTGCTCCCACAGTCTGCAGAGCGCTTTGTCGAGTGGCTGAACTCATTTGGCACCACGGAGAGCAACCTCACGCCGGACAAGGTCAAGAACCTCTTCTCCATCAAGGGCGATCGCACTCTGTTGGCCTCTGTGAAAACCGATCCCAAAGAGGTGAATGCCATTGCCCAGACGGTGGCCGACAAATGGAACAAGCCGCACGTAAGTGTCCGGAGGGGAGCATCATCGGAAGATCTCTTTCTAATGCTCTGTCCCCCCTTTTATCAGATGGCTATCGAGCTGAAGTATGAGAAGCACATCAACGATCAAGCCTCGCGCGTGAGCAAGGCACCCATGATCAGCGCCTTTGGACGCACGGTGCCGCTCAAGGAGCGGCCATGGGTGAAGCGATCCAACGACACGGCCATCACAACCGTTTACCCGGAGGAGCTGCTGACCCGCGAGAAGATCTTCAAGGGCATCACCCATCTGCGCAGCACCTCGGCTCTCGTTGACTTCTACCTGGCGAATCCGGCCCTGGAGCGGCCCGAGTATCTGCTCCGGAGCGGGGACTTTGCAGAGTCCAGTGCCACTGAATCGGTGATTGAAGTGCCGCTCTACGAGCTCCTGGGCTTGCGCTATTGATGTTCAAATTTGTCTCTTATTTCGAGTATATTTGTTATAATTGTTAACGACTTAAGTCTAGACTCTAGAGGGTCAGGGTCGTTTGTATCCACGGCAGGTAGGTGCCGACATTCACATAGACGCCGGGCACCCCGGCCTGGGCACAGCCAATGCCCCAGGCCACCAATCCCACGACATACCACAGCCCGTTGCTGGTGCACACGAGCGGAGAGCCACCATCGCCCGTGCAGGCATCCTTGCCGGCCTCCCCGCCAGCGCAAATGAAGGACGTGGGACTGAGGGCAAAGGATGCACCCAATCGAGTGGCCCGCAGTGCGGCCTGGCAGTTGGCATTGGGTATCAGGGGGACATCCACCTGCCGCTGAATGGCCTGGTAGGCGCCGGTCGGACCAAAGTCATTCTTGCCCCATCCGGCCACCCAGCAGCGCTGACCCACAAAACTTGTGGTCGGGAGGCAGATGGTGCCCACGGTGGACTTGCTGGTGAGGGAGACGGGCTGGGCCAGCTTCAGGATGGCCACATCGTTCTGCAGATTGTTGGGGTTGAACGAGGGATTCACATACACATTGGAGACGTACACATCCTGGGCGGGAATCGGTTCACTTGTGCTGCTCGCATCCCACTCCCCCAGGCGGACCTTAAACGAAGTCAAACTGAACCCGAATGAAAGGACATCCTGAGCGCAGGAGTTTCTGCACAACTCACGCTAAATTGTAGACCTTGTGGGCCGCCGTCAGGACATGCTGGGCCGTGATCAGAGCTCCTCCGCCCAGATATACATCTGCGGTTGTCAGGAGCGCCGCCTGCCAAGGATATGCCCCGAAGCTCGCCTGTCCCGCTCCTGCCGTCGAGGAGCCCAGTGGCGGCGGAAAGCGGCGTCCACACTGATAGCTTCCCGCCTGGCAGCAGGCCACCTGGCCATAGCTGCAGGTCAAGGTGGCGGAGGTGCTCGGGATCGATGGCTGTACGAACCGGATACAGGAGATTAGGAAAGGCTTCAGGGCTCCGTGAAGGACTGACTCACAAAAGCTCCCGTGTTGACGATACGTATGTCCAGCTGTCCGCTGCCATCGCTCGGCACGGTGGGCACGGGATTCGCACAGGATCCGGGTGGAACACACTGGCAGTAGCTGGTGCCTCCTGGTGCCACAATAGAAGGACTAGGCCAGGGTCCGGGCAATTGCGGAGGCACCAGCGTGCCCACAATCAACTGCCTGGTGAGTACTAGGGGAGGAGAGGAGAGGTGGCTCATCGAAAGGGGTCCTTGAACGGTTTGATCTCACACTCTTACTCGTATGATTCGCCGGACTGGCCACATCGCTGGGCTGTGGCTCATTCTCTGCCTCCTGCACGGGCCCAAAGCTCCAGCCATGGCCGCCATCGATGTGGAGCAACTGCAGCAGCAGCAGCAACAGGCAACTAAACTTAGTCATAGCCCTGACCAAAGACAACTAAATCGAGTCACCAATTCCCCGCCTAACTATATAGGGTTTTGGGGTCCCATACTGGTTGTGGTTCTGGTTGCCCCAACAATAAATTGCCTGACGAATGGCCTTCTCAGCTCAGGGATTTTCCAGCCAACTGCATAGAGGGCTACAAAAAGCAATCATAAAAAGCAAATTAGGGCGTAAATTGCAGGCAGATGACAAAAAAACGAATAGAAAATTACTCTAGACTCTAGAGTAAATTTTTAAATGGAATTTTCAACCATAATTATCAGTTTGAAGTGTGGGTAATATTCGTAGGTAATAGGTGGTAGAATTCTCAGCAAACACAAACCCCATGTTCAAGTGGATATACCCGTCGTATGTTGAAAACCCCGTGAGAAGTCAAGCCAAAAACCTATGCACAACTCCAACCTATGGGAGAACTCCATTCAGAACTGGTCCTATATTTGTGTGGAATATTAAACGAATTAAGTTTGGCATCGCCGTGTGGACAGCTCGATAATTTCATTCAGCTCTAAATTCCCATTGTTGGGCCACATTGTTAGTGGTGCTCTATATATTGTGTGGCATTTGATTTGATTGTAACAACTTAATGGTTTAATTGGTAACAATTGGATGTCGATTCTGGTTTTGACACTTGCTGTGGTTGGACGCCCTCAACCCCCGCCGGCCTCAGCTCCCACTGCCACTCCCCCTCGGAATGGTTAACCATTTAGCACTTGGTTTTGGCTGCATGACACATTCCGTTCAATCTAAAAACTAAAACCCCCTTAAGAGCTGTACAGATATGTTAATGCCAGATAGGAAAAGCTCTCTCTCTGTCTCTCTCCCTCCCTTTTTCCAATAGAGCTTTCATATCAGCCGCACAATGCTGATGCCAGTTCCATTCCTAATCAGTGCCTCTAGCAAAGCGGAACAGAATGGGCCACATTGAACTGGACTACAGGGCCATACCCAAACTACATGGCTGCAAAAACTATTGGCAGTGGCGCATCCTTATGCGCACCTATCTGGAGAGCATCGATCTCTGGAAGCACAATGAGCTCAAGGACGTAAGCCCGATCATCCACTTTGCATATGTTCCAGCATGGTTATCTTTTGCTTATCTTCCACAGACCCCCCAAACGAAATTTCTGATATTGGCCAGCGTCGAGGCCGATTTAATTGAGCCCGCCTATGATGATCAGAGCTGTAAATATATCTTCGATAATTTGGAGAGCCGTTTTTCAGCATACAATTGATTTATAAATTTGTAAAAATATTTAATTTAAATTAAATATTCGTTTTGCCTCGCTCTTTGCTGATTTCTTTCTATTTATTGCTTTTTCTCCTTTTTATCGGATTTTCATTTTCCTCCATCGCCACCTTTCCCACCACCCCCGGATCCACCATCGCCTCCTTTTCCACCACCCCCGGATCCACCATCCTTTCCATCTTTTCCACTTCGCTCATTCTTCTCTTTGTCATTTTCTTGACTTTTTTTGCCATCTTCTTTGGTCTTCGGATCATCTGTGCATTCTTTCTTGCCCTCACTGTCCTTGCTGCATGTTCCGCCACCGCTGCCCCCTGCACCACCGCCTTGGCCGCCGCCCTTGCCACCATCGCCTCCTGTTCCACTGCCTCCAGCGCTGGAACGACGATTGCTTCGCTCTACCGAATCGGACATTTTCTGACTGTATAATTTAGGAATTTTATAACTAATATTTTGTGGAGAATTGTAATAAATAAAATACCATTTTCTCAAAGCATGATGATGGATATTTTTGTTGGTATCTCTAACATTGAGATTATTGGTCTATTTATTCAAAATGATTTTGGTATTGTGTCAAACTAAGCCAAAGTATTCGATATACTCGTAGCCGGAAAATAACTTGAATCCCTTGGAAAATGAAGCTCGTGACAGGAGAGGACTCTGGTGCTGGCCGCCACAGAGGAGATCTGCATCTACTGGATTAATGTCTGCTGGACCGAACTGTGCTCCTGTGCTCCTGGTACTGGCATGCGGCGTATACTTAATAAAGATTCGATGCTGGCAAATCCCCCGTTGCGGTTGCCATATGATAGCGGCATGTCTGCCTCGCTCTTTACTGATTAATTTTATTTATGTGGTGTGTGGTTTGGGGTTTTCTTATTTCTTTTTGGCTTTTTCATCGGACTTTTCTTTATGTTTGCATCGGCTTGCACGCCCACCAGCCGTGCATGCAGCTTTTGCACCACCCTTAGATCCATCAGCCTCTCCATCTTTTCCATCTTTTCCTTGTGGCTGATTCTCTTGACCTTTTTTGTCATCTTCTTTGCTTTTCGGATCATCTTTACTGTCGTCCTTGTCGCCTTCTGTTCCAGCGCTGAAACGACGCTTGCTTTCCTCTCCCGAATCGGACATTTGCGGACTGTATAATTTGGATATTTTTAAACAAATATTTTGCGGCGAATTGTAATGAGTTAATAAATTGAATTGAATTGAATTCAATTTTGTCAAAGCATGATGATGAATTTGGAAAACATTTTTCACAACCCAAGTGGATTTCGTGACTTACGCCCAGAAAGATTCGCTCCATTTGTTGGTATCTCTAACATTGAGATTCTTGGCTTATTTATTCAAAATAATTTTGGTGTTGTGTCAAACTAACGTGTGAAGGGGGCCCCTTGAGGGCGATATCTTAGGGTATAATCAATTCATGTACAATGATGCATTGCTCTCTCTATCTCTTAGTAATAACGGTTACAATTTAAGGCACTATTTAAAGCACTAAACAGTACAATTCTAGTCCAATCGATTCCTTAAGCGCAAAGGGGCGCTACACATCTATCACCCTTCCATTTTTTTGGGGGGTACAAAACAAAACAACTCCGAACGAAACGTCTCTGATGAAAGTAATTCCTATATGTACAGGCTAACGAATTTGATGCGTGTGGGATTGTGTGGGGAGTCTCCCATGTGGGTGTGCTCCCCAATCCCAATCCCATATCCCATATCTGATATCTGATTTATGTTTGACTAGCTCGCCTCCCGCCTGACGTCCGCCTGCCGCCCGAGCTGGGATTGTAGAAGTGGATGCTGGGCGACCAAGGTCTCTTGGCCCCGGCCAGCATCTCCGGATGGCTGGTGCGCGCCACCGTTTTGCAGTTGCCCACAGGGCCATCATCTCCGGGAAAATCCTGGCCCATGGCCTGGGCCCGCAGCACAATCTGATGACCCTTTGATATATCCACATTGGCCACCACAGCGGCCTGGTGTCGGTAGCTGTAAAAGCGATTCGTTAAGTTTCCATCCACGTAAATCTGCGTATAGTAAAAAAAAGGGAAGTTTTGTTGGAGAAGTTTTCTCTTGGGAAAATGGCAAGTGATGGCCTTACCTCGTATCCGCCAATGCCGGCACAGTCGAGCAGATCCCATCTGATGTAGAGGGACCTGGAGCCCAGACTGGTGACAGCGCTGATAGTCACGGGGAAGCTGTCCCCCGGCGCATTGCCCGAACTGCTGGCTCTCACATCCTGCAAAGTACTGTTAGAGAAACTCCTCGAAAAACAATCAATTGTTGCATCCTACCTCGGCCTTGGCCTTGCCGTTGCACAGCACATTGTCCATGGTTTCCAAGTCTCTGATTATGGAGTTGATAAAGCATTTCTGGAATAAAGTTTGGCATCAGAGGAGACATCTATTGGCGGGGGCGATCTGACACGCTTACCATTTCACAGGCTGGATCGGCCATGGCCGATCGCAGCGTCTTGGACACTGTTTGGCACTCGTTGTCGGCCTTCAGGGCCCGACAATGACAGCACTGGCAGTGTCCTGCGCCCTTTAGTTCGGCCTTTGGCGGGTTTGCTCCCTCTGAGCCCAGACCTGACCGAGATGTGGCCAGAGTTGGCTCTTTGGCGGGCCCACATGGACCGCAGTCTCCCAGAGTTGGCTCTTTGGCGGGCCCACATGGACCGCAGTCTCCCAGAGTTGGATCTTTGGTGGGCTCGCATGCACCGCAGTCCAGCAGGGCCTGACGCAGGAGCTTCTCGCACAGCTGACGTGCCTGCGGGCTGAGGTGTCCGTCGGGCAGGAGATTGCCAAAATCGCCGGCACAGAGCTTCTGCTGGCTACCAGAGTTGCCGGAGTCCATGTTCACACTGGGCGCCCGTTTCAAGAGTTGACTGGGACTTGGCGAAAGCGGTGGCTCGAGCTTCACCTTCGAACTGGACTCACTGGGCTTCATCTTCGAACTGGACTCACTGCGCTTTATCTTCGAACTGGACTCATTAAGCTTAATCTTTGAGCTGGACTTGCTCTTTAGATTGTGCTTTGAACTGGACTTGGACTTTGCACCGAGACATGAAAGCATGGGTGCGCATGGATCATCAAAGGGGCAGGGTTCTGTATAATGACAGGGTGCTATGCATTGCTTAACTGCATCCTCACACTGTCCTGAACTGTTCCTGGTTTCATCGATTATCGCAGTTGCTTGGATGTGTTGGCTTCCGCTTGTCGTACCCAGGAGTTCATTGTCGTTGCATCCCTGACCTTCTGGATCCTTGAATATCGTGGATTCGTCGGCAGGCAGCCACTGGGCATCTTCTGATTCGGATTCAGTGTCCGTTTCCAGTCCGTAGATCTCCACCTCTGGCAGCCGTTTGGGTTCCTGTTTCATGAAGCACTTGCGCACGGCCTCGTCCAGCTGTTCGAAGCACTCGATGCGGCGCTTATCCTTCGAACCCTTCGAACCCTTCGAGCACTCCTTGGGCTGCTGGGAGCCACACTGATTCTGGGCAGCGCAGCACTCCTCGAAGGTGGGCTTGGGTGGCTTCACCTCGTCCTGCGGCGCCACGGCTCGCTCCTCCTCCATGCGCAGCATGAGGGCCAGCTCCCGAAAGAGGTTCTGTATCATGGCCGGACGATCCTCGTTGCAGTCACAGTCGGCGGCATCGCTCAGCTGCTGCACCATGTCCATGATGCGCTCCTTGCGGCCCTCCACCACCAGCTCCTTGCAGACATCCGTGACTTCAGAGTAGGCCGAGGCATCCGGGGTGCAGTAGTAACCGGACTCGCTCTGCTTCCCCGTAGATGGATCGTGGCAGCTCTTCGT
The DNA here is from genome assembly GCA_963969585.1 of Drosophila helvetica. Classification (NCBI taxonomy): domain Eukaryota; kingdom Metazoa; phylum Arthropoda; class Insecta; order Diptera; family Drosophilidae; genus Drosophila; species Drosophila helvetica. The sequence continues at coordinate 5,966,955 of OZ018403.1, forward strand.
CTCCGAGGATGGATCGTAGCAGCTCTTCAATGGCGCATCGTCATTGTACTGGCCGCAGATCTCAATGTTCGTCACAGATGTGACCACCTTGGAGTGGATGCCGTGGGATCCGCTATCACTCTCATAGGCGACCTTCTCGGACTCCCCGCAGATGCCGCACGGGCCTTGACCCGACGCACTCGCCTCTTGGTCCTTGCTGTAGCAGCTGGTGATGATCGGCAGCGACTCCTTCCGTTGGTAGGAGCACGTCGACGCCGATTTGTACGACAATCGGCGGCCCTTCGTCGACTTGACGGTGGAGTTGGACGAGACGCAGTCCTGGAAGACATCCTGCTCCTCCCGGTCGCATGGCACACGTTTGGGCTGGGGTGGCGGGATCGGTTGGGCCTTCTTCTTGGCCTTGGACTTGCACTCCGACTTGCAGGCGCACGTGGCCTTGGAGCAGACGATCTGCAGTGGCTTGGCGAGCTTTGCACCGCGCGCAGAGCTTGCTCCAAGGGACTGCATGGGGTCGGTGGGTGGTGGACATATCTCACAAACGTTACAGTGCTCCGGATTCTCCACCCTCTCCGTCTCGTACTGGACGTGGCCCTCTTCGCGTGGAGCCTTCTCGAAGGTGCTGTTGTAAAGCGACTTCTGGTCCGAGGAGCACAGACAGGTGATCTTGTTCACGACGGAGCGGGATCGGGAGGTGACCGAGGTCTGATCATCAATACCAAACGACGATGGGAGGCAATGGGTGGCGGACGTATCGTTATCCACTTGGTAGCTGGTTTGGTTGCCACACGAGGCTGCAATGGGCTTGGATTCACAAGGATTAACGTGTGTCTTCGATGAACGAGGATCTGCCGAAGCCTTCGATGCGCATGGCTCTGCCATCATAGACCCCGATGAACAGGGATCTGCAAAGGTCTTCGAGGCGCAAGGATCTACCATAGCCTTCGATGAGCAAGGATCAACCAGAGCCTTCGACGGACAAGGCTCAGCCACCATAGACCTCGACGAGCAGGGATCTGTATAGGTCTTCGAGGCGCAAGGATCTACCATAGACCTCGATGAACAGGGATCCACCATAGCCTTCGATGGGCAAGGCTCTGCCACCAGAGACCTCGACGAGCAGGGATCTGCATAGGCCTTCGTGGCGCAAGGATCTGCTAAAGTATTCAATCTACTCGTAACCGGGCAAGAACTTGCACTCGTTTTGGTGCCAAAAGTGGTGTTACTCTTGAATCCCTTGGACGTCGAGGCACATAGATCAATGTTGCTCGTGACAGGACAGGAGCTGGCTTTGTCAGGCCAATTGGTGGAGCTCTGTGCGCTCTTGCATGAACACTTTGATAGGGAAACATCGATGGTGCTCGTAATCGGGCAACCACTGGCCACAGTTGAACCAGGCTGCTCTTGAGTGTCGAAGGTCATGGTCCTGGATGAATTCTGAGTGAAGTCCGCACAGCTGAAGGCGGGTTCCTCCTCCACCACATTCGCTATCCACTGAACGCCGCTGGTGTTCGAATGCGACGGGACTGTACGTTCGGCATCCGGATTCGGTGGCACATTGCTCCGGTGCTGGCCGCCACAGAGGAGAGAATCGCAAGTCAGGGGCCGCGGATCACCGGCAAATGGCGGCCTGTTGTCCACCTGTGATCTGGGCAAATAGTTCTGAAGACTGCATCCACATGACAACTGTCTGTTCGACCGAACTGCGCTCTTTGTGCTGCTCGCATACGACGCATCATAGTCCCCCGTTGTGACTTTCGAGCTGCATGCACATGCAGCCTGACTGATGGTTGGACTGGTGGCCGGACATGGGTCCGATGTTATGATTCGAGTGCTCGCTGTAGAGTAGACCGTTTCGTCCATTTCAGAGGTACCGCATTGAGCCGTGCAGCGATCATCGCATGGCGTAAACTGTGTGGGATATGTGAACTTGTCCATGGGCTGCATTTGGGTCTGGGAGGGCATCTCCTTCATCATCTGGTCGCGTTCGCGTATGTAGCGATCGTTCACGTACGAGGAGTTCGTCTGCGAGTTCTGGTTGCTGCGACTGTCCTTTAATGGGGTGTCCGAGGGGTCATTTGGAGGGGCTTTGTTGTGGTCGCGGATGTACGACGTCTCCGTCTGGGATGGCTTGCTGCAAACTGCTTCTGGTCTTGCGGGGCAGCTCAGTGGACACTGCCGCTGTCTGTGCTTTTGTAGGTACGATTGGTCGGTCTGAATGTCCATGGGGCGGGTGCGGTGGTTGGGGCAGGTGTGGTGGTGTCGGCACTCGTCCTGCATATACGTCAGAGCTGGGTAATCTGCGGATGAGACGGGAGAAAGAAAAAGAGACCGGTTAGATGTGGGTTTTCTTTTGGATTGTAGGGCGAACACTTTATTCTTCTTTTGGCGGCTATTTGGCGTCATTGGAGACGTTGGGTTTGGTGTGCGGATAGGGTGTGAGGAGCTCCTTGATTTCCGAAAGCTGCACCTCGCGTCCCCGGATCATGTCCGGCTCTGCCCACATCTCGCAGTGGTACAGCTCGAGGAACTTCGCCTCCGCCTTCTCCCGGCACGGACACAGGTCGAACGAGGAGGTCACACTGCAGGCCTCCCGCTCGTCGAAGCTGGTGAAGATGGTGCCGCGAGTGACGCAGCGGCACACCTTCACCTGATCATGGTCCACATTCGAATCGAAGGAGCGCGGCTTCCAGGCGCACTGGCAGCAGCCGCAGTTGCCCGGACAGAACACATTCCCCTCATCGTCCACGATGGGGCTGGGCTCGTAGCGGCATGGCGAACAGTTGGCGAACTCCCTGTGCTGCGGCCGTGCCATATAGTAGCGCTTCGTCGGCGCCTCAATCTTTGCTGGCGCTGGCGCCGTCTGCATCCTTTGCACCGACGGCATTTTCAAGGTCACTACCGATCCCTTAGACGACACCGACTCCGAATCTGTCTCGGTCTCCAACTCCGAATCATCCAGCCTGTGGGGTTCTGGTTTTGGTTCTGGTTCGGGCTCTGGTTCGGGTTCCTCTTTGGGTGGTTCCGGTGCCTGAGCTGGAGCTGGTGGTGGCATCGGTTCTGCAACTGGAACTGGTATGCCGCAGGGCTCCGGACAGGGTATGGCTGTAATCGAGATGACCTCCCGCGAGTCCTGTTCGAACCAGCAGGTGTGTGTGCAGCGGCATTGGGTGACCACGCGGGAAACGGTGTCGCCGCAGCTGCCAATGGAGGAGGGATGCGGATCGCAGGTGTAGAGTCTGTCGGTGCCCGTTTTGCACGTGCCACACGACTCCGACTCGCAGGTCGTGTAGCGTTCGCTTAGGTGGCAGACTGGAGTCCTGGTGGTGCGACAGGACTCGCTTTTTACGTACTTTTTGCAGTCGGATTTACCTGAGGAGCCGATTGTCGTCGGACCGATGGATCTGCACTCGCAAATGGTGGCCTCTATCTGCTGGCGATGCTGGTGCGAGCTGCAGGGCTCCTGCCGCTGCTGTTTCTGCGGGCAGTCGGTGATCAATTGCCTGGTGCGCGGATCAAACTGCAGCGGCATCTGAACGGTCACCGGGGGGCCAGTGATGCGACTGCACGCCCCAGAATGCTGGTCATCGTTGACCGCCAGGGTGGTGGTTATCTCCAGTGTAAAGCCGATGGGGCGGTTCGGAGGGGGCATGTCATTCAAGCTGCTCAACATCATCTGGATATTGGCGGCGGTTCGCTCCAGGGCACAGCGCATGGCATCCGAGTCGTGGCCCACGTCGCGCGGACTCTCACAGTCCTCGTTCGAGCTGACGCAGTCGAAGAACGTGTCCTGGTCGGAGCAGGGCGACACAGCCGTAAAGTGTCGCACGAACAGCTCGCGCATGTCGCAGCAGGGGAGAGTGCCACCCGTGGCTCTGGCCAACATTCGTCCCTCCTGATCCTCATCCATGTCGCGCGAACGGTTCGAACTGATTTTTCCAAAAAAAATTAATTTCCGCACTCACATGAAAATTTTAATGTGTGCTGTGGTGTTGCCTACTCAAATAAAACTAAAATAATGACTAAATAACGAGAAAAACTAAACCCAAATGACAGTTTTACAGAATGTCATCGTCTCATTCGATTGCTTTGTTGGTCGATAAATGGAGATGGGAACGATAAATGTACCGTTAGGGGTACACACGCAAGCGTTCTTCACGCGTTTAAAGACAAGAAAACCGTATTCTGTTTATCTAATTTGCTATAATCAATCAATTCTATCAATCAATACATTATCTAATTGAAACAATAACATTTCTGCTGCCTTCTTCACTTAGTCTTCGGTCTATTCCGGATTGAACCAGCGCACTTTCCGTGCGGGGGAGGACGACTTCCGGTTCTTGACCTTGCACCTGTCGCCAGCAGCGTCGGGAGCGCCGGCACCACACTGACGGCCACCACAGGCCACCGCCCCAGGCCTTGGCTGGAAGATGTTCATCTCCACCTGGCCGCTGCCTGGATTCAGTATGATTGGGAGATTCAGTTTCACCGGATCGCCGCGCAGTCTGTACTGGCGATCCTTGGGGCAGACGCAAGTCTCCTCCGTCTTGAGGGTAACAGTTACCTCCAGCGTGGCTGGATAGTAGTTCAGCTCGGCTGGGGCTGGACAACGGCCAGCGGGCGCCACGGACGACGACCCATAGAAGCCGAGCAGGTTCTGTGTGGCGCGAAGGGCCCGCTCCAAAACGGCACGCATCTGGACAGGATCGGTCAGATTGCCGACCTTGCAAACATCGCCAACATCGCCGCCACAGGCACGATTATCCTCAGGCTCAGTATCGCTCTTACAGTCGTAGAAGCTTTCCTGGGCCTTCTTCTTGTAACGCTTACAAGGATACTTATTCATCGTGAGAGAATTAAAAGCAAATGAAAAATTTGGAATTTTATCGAATGTGTCCTGCTCTCAGAGAGAACTAAAACTGACTGAAACGAGTTGTGCTCTACAACGCCTGGCACATTATGATCGGAAACGAAAATAAATGGATGTCATTGAGTTATTTATTTCGACATTTACAGGAACAAAGACCAAAGGCAATCCCCCATCATCCATCATCAGGGATTCAATTGGTGCCACCGCTCAGAGTAGTATCTGAACAGAATCTCAGTGGCCCTGAGAGCTCGATCCAGGACCTCTCGCTTATCGATGGGCCCAGCGAAAGGAGTGAATGGCTGGTGAATCACCTCGTAGGCATAATCCATAACATAGTCCTCTGTCTCGCTCTCACTGCTCTGACAATCGTAGAACTCGTCCGGGTTGTTATTCATTTCAAAATTGCGAATGGGAATTTTGAATTTTAAAGATGAACTTAAAGGATAACTCGAAACAAATCTGTTGGAACGAAACTAAAGTCCGGGCACTTGTGTGAAACGAAACGATTCGAAAGAAGAACTGTTCTGTAATTTATATTGGAATACTTCTGGTTATGCCCATCAAATCGAATATATGATTTGGTCGGCGCACATGGGTGACGACGATCGGGGTATCCTTGTCCAGCTTTTCTGGCTTTTCTGGATTTTCCGCCATTTCCTGCTCTTTAGCCATCTGGCAGTGGAAGATAACCAAGCGCTCGTTGATGCGCTGCGCGATCTTCTTCATCGTGAATGAAACCTTCGGCTTGAAGACCGCATTCAAGTCGCGCACGGCTCCGAAGGCATTGGTGAACAGCTCGAAGCTATCGCTGGGTTGGGGTCGCGGCACCCAGTACAGGTCCTGCACCAGCTCGATGTTGTTGCGAAAGGCCTCGCTGCTCTCCCACTTTCGCAGCAGGCGAGTCCTGAAGCGTTCCACATCCTTCGCCTCCGACTGCAGCAGCTCCACGAAATCGCGTGTACGTTCCGGCAGCAGCATCAGACGCTGATCCACATCCACACGGTCACATTGAATGCCAAACTCCGAGGTCTCCGGCTGGGCCTGCACCTCCTGGACGCAGGTGGGCATCGGCTCCGTTTGGACAATGGCGCCGCATCCTCGCTCGTATCGCAGCTGCACAATACTCGCGTGCTGCGATCGGAAGGACAGTGCGGAGGTGTCCGAGTGGACGCTGTGAATGGAGTTCAGCGAGTAGAAGCTGCTGCTGGAGAGATTCCGATGGAGGGCACGGCTGCGCACTCGTCCGCGATAGATGCGTCTGCAGATGTGGCGTTTGAGCATTTTCCGCTTGCGTTGCACCGAATCGATTTTCTCTTTCTGCTTCATCTCTTGGGGTTGTCTGGGGTTCTCTTCCACGGGAGCAGGAACCTCGACGAGAGTCTCCAGGGGAGCAGGAAGCTCTTGGAAAGTCTCAATTGAAACAAAAACCTCGTCGAGAGTCTCCATAAGAGCTGGAGCCTCGGCGAGAGGCCCCGTGGGACCATCAAGAACCTCACTGATGTCCTTCTTTTCCTCATCCCTAGTCTCGCTCGGACTAGGACCATGCAAACGTCGATATCTGTGTAGTGCTTTCAACACCTTGGCAGACCTGCCTCTTGGCTTCGGCGCCTCTTGAACAGCAGCTCCACCCTCACTGCGCGCATCACCTTCTCCTCCGTCTGCACCGCCACAGACCGACTCATTGCACTGGCATTCCTTGGTACTCACCTCGGCGGAGTTCTTGGAAGCGAGGATGTGGTCCGCCAACTGCTTCACGCTGCACGCTATCGCCTGGAACTTCTTCTTTGAGGGAATATCTGCTTCGCTGGAGCCTTGCTAAAGGAAACGGAAGATAGAGAGAGAAATCTCTGTGAGTCTCATCCTGGCACACCTGCCGTCCGGTTACCCACCTCAACGTCGCGTAGGGCACAGCCCAAGCCGAGGCTGGCGGACTGCAAGTCCTTGATCTCCTCTCGTTTGGCCCGCTTGGCCGGACTGTCGTAGAGCTCGTGCGCCAGGCTATAGCCCTCCGGGATGACACTGATTTCGCGCTCCAGGCGCTGGCACTGCTCGTCCTTGGTGCGCAGCTCATCCTCCAGGCAGCGGGCACGCTCTTCGGACTCCTTCAGCTGCGACTCCATCTGACGGATCTTGTTCTCCAGCGTGCCGACCTCCTCCTTGAGCTCCCCGTTTGTGACTTCGATGTGCATGAAGCTCTTGCGAAGATCGTACATCTGGTTGCGCAGTCCTTCGGCCTCCTGCTTCAGCGCCTCCTCGGTGCTGGCCAGCAGCTTCTTGGAGAAACTGAGGTCATCGATCAGCGCCTGGCTGCGTCGCTTCTCGTTCTCCAGCGCCACGGCCATCTGCTGCTCCGCCTCCAGCTGCTCCTGGTCCTTGTGGCTCTCCACTTGGTGGCGCAGCAGGCGATTGTCCTCGAGCAGATCGCGATGCTCTTTGGTTAGCCGCACCAAGCAGGTCTTCAGTCCCAGCTCGGTCTCCTCCAGCTGCTGGATCTTCTCCGCTGCCGCACGCGAGTCCTCGCGCAGGCAGTCCTGCAGCTGGGCAATCTTCTGCTTGAGGGACACCTCCTTGGCCAGATACGCCTCCTCGCGCTCCTTGTACTCCAGCTCCTGCTCGGCCCAGTGGGAGTCGGCCGACTCCATGGCCTCGTAGTGGCGCGAATCGAGTGCCTTTAGCTGTCTGCGCAGCTCCTTGACCTCCTCCTTGAGTAGGCTGACCTCCCGCGCGTCACAGCTGTGGCGTGGACTCTCGCCTTGGCTGAGCGTATCCTCGGGCGCATCGCACTGGCCGGAGTACTGGCGGGGACTGTCGACGGACATTTCGTTGCCCATCCTGGCCAGAGCCAAGAGGCGGCAGATCAACAGCAGTGGCAGAGATCGACGCAGTGCCTCCAGCTGCCGCTTCGTGCGCTGTCGCTCCTCGTGCAGATGCTCCAACTGCGTCTCGGCGGCACCCAAGTCCTCTCTCAGGATCAGGCACTCGGCCCGGCAGTCCTTGTACTTGGCACTCAATGCCTCCTTGCTGAACTCCAGCTCCACGTTCCGCTGCCGTGTGATCTCCAGTTCCACCTCGTTGCGCTGCAGGTGCAACCGCGTGTCGTTCTCCGCCTCCTCGAACTCGCACTTGGCCTCCTCCAAGAGGGCGTTCTCCTCGACCAGCTGTCGCACTCGATCGCTCAGCTCTCGGGCCTCCTTCTCCAGCTGCACCTCTCGCTGCAGTCGCTGTGCCAGATGCTGCACCTGCGTCTCCCCGGCACTCTCGTAGACCAGTACCTTGCGCTCCAGCTGGTCCAGGCGCTCCTGGTAGTACTGCAAGTGCGGGTGCTGCGGATAGGCTGTGGCGGCTGTGGCGGATGTGGACAGATCGCACTCCACGAAGACGCCGCTCTCGCTGAGGCTGCTGCTCTGCCAGGCGGCGCTCGAGGATCGTTTGCTGGGCGTGGGCGGGGCGCTGGGCGGGGCACAGCAATTGCTATACGGCTGTACGGTAGCAACAATCCGGTTGTGGCTCTGTGTGTGCCGCAGACGCTGCTCTGCTTTGGTCTGTAAATGAACGGAAATTTATGTTGAATTTTGTGTGTATCTGGAAAAAACTTTTCCGAGTTTTTCCGATTCAAGTGTATGAATGGGTTATGAGAAAGTATATATATATATGGGTATATAGTAGAGATATGCCCTATCGCTGGTCAGCTCGAAAACTGACACAATGCTCGGGGCCTGCTACACACCTGTTCGACGGACGGCATCATGGCATCCAGATCCAGTTGCTGGACGCACTGCAGCAGCTGTTGCAGGCAGCGCTTGTCCCTGTCCTCCAAGTGCTGGGCGGACTCCTCCAGCAGATTCTGCAGCCGCTGGCAGTGACCCTCGCAGCTGCTGTCCATCTGGGAATAGCCGTTGGGGGGAGGAATACGAATTAGATCTGGTATTAGCTTCGAAATGAATGCTTCGCTTCACACAACACACTCTCCGCCCTGCTCCCTCTCTAACGTTTTCTGCTAATTTCACTTTGCTTCTTCTATAAATAATTACTTTTCGGTTGTTGCAATTAAGCGAATGAATTAGATTTTCAAGCTGAACGACTTTGCAGCCAGCTGCCAGCTTCGAACCGAAAGACTGCTGAAAACTGTTTGGCGCGTTCGGCTCTAAAAATCAAAAAGGTATCAAAGCCAAAGAAACGAAACGCTACAAAAAGATTTCAAGATATAGACCTGTGCTGTACCCTATAACAAAGTAATAGTTGGGGTTATTAAGAGGAATGTTTCCTATTTTCGGGAGCTCTCGCAATAATCTGTACTAAATACTGGAATATTACTTTCGATTCTTTGGGCACCCACTCAATACGCTCTGGCGCCAACCCCAGGCTCACTTGCTTCGCTATCGTTGAATGACTAGCCAAAACTTTTTTATATAAAAGAGAGATAATCGTGAAAGATCTTATAAAAGGCTTGGTGCTATATTATGACTCTAATTTGTGTCTTAAGTGGTTCATACTAACTTTTTAATTACCTTTTAAAGTAACATTTAACAGTTAACTTTATTTTTATGATTCTTTCTACTGCTCAAAATCTATACTATACATTTTGTAGAAATAAATGTGTGTGTAAGGGGCTATCTCAACCACGCGTGCACCAATTTGCTTGCGGGTTTTTTTAAATGATAGCCAGAGTATGTGGCTTGGTTTTTATAAACAAAAATTTGCACTTTTCTATAAATAGGCTTCTCAAAAATTAAAAATTAGTCAAAAAATCTCTAATTTTGACCAAAAATGTGTGTTTGAACGCCTCAATTCATTTGGTCTAGCAGGGAAGCGTTTGAATGATATATCTGTAACATTCATACCCTTACAACCCACATTTAGAGGGTACTTGTGGGCCCAAGGCGTGGGTCCAACAAAGGCTTAGCCCCTATATGAGTAATAGACACAAGACACGAACAAAATCGAATGTATGCAAATCAAAGATGGTATCCCCACTTAGGGTCGTCACTGCCGCCTTATAAGAAAACATATTTTAGCACTTGATACTGTTTTTGGTTAAAACAGCTCTTGGGATGAAGTAACCCTCTTAGGAGAAGCAGAGCCAGAGGCAACAACCATAGTTGGCCAGAGTGCGGTTTGTGTATTCAATCATTCAATCAATGGTTAAGTCACACTAACAATTGGAAAGTTTAACCGCAAATACTGCTAGCAATTGGCTTGAATATTTTATAATACAAAAATAATGAGATTGCCATTAACTGGACGCCGCCGCTGCACTGCTGCTCCACTAAGACAATTTTCAAATTGAGTAGGAAAATGCAATGCAGAGAAATGATTGCTTGCTGATTATTGATCGAAACAGCACTATTTCCGCGCTCTCGCTCTCTGCCAGCAGCTGCCAAAACAAAACTGGCAATTGGCGCCATTGTTCCACACGAAGCCACGAAAAAGCTGGCCAAAAGCTGATCCGCTCAAGCCACAACGAAGCTCGCCCAGTTCTCCCCAGCGTTTCATTCATAAAACCAAGAAAAACCCGACTCAAAGCCCGACTTAGAGCCCGACTCAGAGCACGACTCAGAGCCCGACTGGTTGAGTGTTTTCCACTCTCAAAACTGGCTTTTGAGCGTTTCTGTTTGGCACCCATGTATCGTATCGTATCGTATCGTATCGTATCTGTCGTGTCGGCTCTACCTTATCGCTATCATCCTCCAGTTCGAATATGCGAAACTCGAGAAGTTCGTTCTGTTCGCGCAGCTCGTTGGACTCTTCGCTGATGTGCATTTGCTGCTCCTCGAGCTCCTTGATCCGCTGCATCAGCTCATTGATATGCGTGTGGCTGATGGCTGCCTTCTCGGCACTCTCCAGCTCCTGTTTCATCAGCTGCACTTCGCTTTGCAGACGTTCGTTCTCCTTGTGATACATTTCCGCTTCCTTCTGCAGCTTGTCCAGATCCTGCAGCTGCAACAACGAACAAGAGGGTGGAAATGAGTCTATGAGGACACCTGTTTGTGCTAGGGGATGGCTATGGCACTTACAGTCTGCCAGATGACACCGCTGTCGGAGCCACTCGAAGGCGGCTGTGGACTAATCGAAGGCGGTGCCGAGGATAGTGCCGAATCCGTGTCCGAATTGTTGTCCTAAGTGGCAGAAAGGAAGAGTATAAAAAGTGCTATTGTTTACGGATCGACTCACTCACCTTTGTCTTGGCTGTTGCATGGCCATTGAGCAGCGTTGTCATCCATGTGGTGGCCCCATCTTCAATCTGCTGCTGCTGCTGCTGCTCCTTCTGGCTGCTGCTCTTCAATGTTGTGCGCATCTCGAGCGTTGATTTATGCGCATTTTTCGTATTGTTGATTAGCTCAATGTTCTTGAGTTGTGTTATCTGAGAAAGCGTAAATGCCAGAGGGCCAGAAGGAAAAACGAATGAGAAAATGTCGTGCCTTAGTTTCATTCCCTTCATTAGTTTTCTACCCAGCCCTCCCCTGCCCCAGAATGGCAATTAACAAAAGAATTTGTTCTGTTCTTGTCTGTTATTGTCTTGTCTTGTCTCTCTGCTTGGCCTGTACGCTGCGGTCTTCAAATCGAATGTGGCTTTCTGTGGCTTGGGGCCAGAATAGAACCCGCTTTTACTCTATGTGTGGTGTAAAGAGTCAAGATAGGGAGGGGCGGGGGGGCTGCCCAACAGTTAACAGTTATGACTTGATTTCTTGCCACACAAAAGCAGAGCGAGCATTGCTAAAAAAGAGCCAAATCATCACAAGAGAGACTGAGAGACAGACAGACCGACGGACAGGTTACTTTTGATTCGACCAATGAGCAGGGGGTTCCAGAGGCTCGCTTAGGTTCAATGACATGTTTCCCCCCCCTTGCTTTTTGAAAGATCAAAAGAGTCAATACGGTTTTTATGGCCTGTATTGTTATCAAAAGTATTTTTGGGTGCCCAAGGATTGCCTGGTCGTGACCCCTAAAAGCCTCACGAATTCCAACGCACATTTAAACATTTAACAATTGAATTTTTATTATATCTATATGTATATGTATATGTATCTGTGGTGTCTGTGGGTCTCATCACGAATTTTCATGGTCACGAAGCCTCGTTTCCCTTTAGACGATTGTCAGCTAATTAGCCCACTTAAATACCACTCGAAACTGAAACTTGATAGTCCCACCAATCCACCAATCCCCCAATTCCCCTGCCATGCAACACACAAATCAGAAATCACAAATCACTTTCCAATCAAGCAACGCCCTGTTATATGTCTTACTTTCATGTCAATTTCAATGTTTTTTATATAACATCTATAATATAATGGTGCGGCTTGTGGCTGGCGGCTTGTCTGTCTGCTGTTATTATACGCATAATGCTGTGCTGTGCTGTGCTGCATTATGCTAATTTCTGTGTGTGTGGCAGCGCCTCATTGAACATGTGTACGGGCCATGCCGCACCGCACCGCACCGCTCCGCACCGCACGAAATATCATTAATCAATTGTGAAACGAGGTAGGGTTCAGCCCAGCATTTACTCGTATCGTATGAGTGGTACATATATTTAAAGAGCACGGCCCAAGCGGTGCAATGACCAATCGAGTCTCAGCCTCACTGGGTCCCTGACTCCCCATAAAAGTGTCCACCGCACAGTTGCGGTCAAATAAATAGCAGCCAAAGGGGTCTTATATTTGTAACTTTTATGAATATTTAGTTTCGAGTTTTCAACAGTAAGATAAGACGAATGTCTTGAGAATTCCCCATCAAGTGGCCCAAGGGACATCAAGACCAGGCAGAAATGCCTAACAGACCGATGGGCGCTGCTGCATGACGCATATATCTCAATAGCAGAAATTAAACGGAAATTGTTCCAAAATTGTGGTTATAATTCTAAGCATTTTTCGAGGTGTAATTGTATCTAAAGCCAGAAGGAACAGGCTCCGTGTATGATCAAAATTCATAGAAGAGTCGATATATCAATTTCTATCTACCCTATATTTAGTCGGCTTGATCAGAGAGCTACAGTATCCATATTTAGTGGATTTCTCTGCTGTTAAAGTACTTGTGCCTCGACAAAAACGTTGCGAATGGCTCTAAAAATAGATCAATTTTCCATTACCTTTATTTGTGATGGTTTCCTTTCATATTTCTTAATTTTTAGCGGATTTTTCAAGGGTACAACAAAGTAAAAATGTTCTATTTTCCAAAATGATCAATTCAGTACATTTCTTATAACCTTTTTCTATTGAAAGGAATCAATTTAGTTCCTCCCCTGACGGTTACCTACGATTTCTAGCATTTAATTCGTGCACATAGTATGTATGTGCGACATACTTCCCCTAGATAATAGTTTCTTCAAGAGGGAGTAACAAATCTTTAAGATTTTATAATTTTTAATTAAGAACTTGAGAACTGTTGACCTTCCCGGTGCCAAGTCTTCTTACTCCTATTATCATAACCGCAATTGTTTAAACATACAACGTATACGATCGTATAATTTCCCAACACAGGCCCAGAGCCACGCATATGAATACTGAACCCAGGGGCCCAGGGCCCAGGCCAGACAGGGTCTGGAGGCCCAAAATGGAGTTTTGGCGTTTGTGTCGCATGCCTGCACGTCTTCGCCATCGTCGTGGTCATCGCCGTCGCCTGGTGATTGGAAATTATCATCGGCTTGATGTCTGAGAGAGCCAGGGGATAGATAGAGACGACTCTTGGTTGGCTAACAGTTATGGTAATTTCTTGAATCGATTCCAAAAGAACGTTTTTTTTGCGTAACGGACGGCACTGAAGTTAACGAACTTCTCGATCAACGTGCTCTGGAGATTAAGCAATTTTTTTTAAGCAGCCATTTTTACTCCACTCCCCCATTAACGAGTGTGTCTGATGGAGATGGGGGGTGGGGGATGGGGATTACTTTGATGGCTCTATTGATGGTAAAATCCGCACATCTCGCATATTAAGATTGTGCTAAATGCAGCGCCAGACGTTGCGAGACGATGCCGAAGATGCGCCACCGATTCCGCTGCCATCAGGTGGATTTCAAACACTGGATGGATGGATGGATGGATTGTTTGTATATCTGTCGACAAACTCTCAACCTGCTGAGCCATTTACAACCATATATGTATACATTCATACATGCATGGATCTCATCTCAAATGTATGCATAAGGTTTATGTGTTTATGTTTTGCCGTCGGGTTGTCTGTCTGTCTATCTGTCTGTCCGTCTGTCTGTTTGCACAAGCCGCGGGCCAAGTGATTGTGATTGTGTGAAATGATTTTCCTTTCTGTACGGACAGGTTTCACTTCGATCTCCAGTGGCTGCAGCGACGCGACTGCGAGAGCGACTGCACTTTTTAGGCAGCAAAAGTCGCGACGAGACGCGACGCGTCGCGACGTCAACGTCAACTTTCCGGGTTCGACTCCCCGTTCCGGTGCACGATTACGTGTCAAGCGGCAGTACAATCTGTAGCCCCAGCTCCAGTCCCGATCCCAGCAGCAGCCATCAAAAGGCATTGGAGACGCGATGCTTTATATATACAGAAAATTTCCTCGTATTTGCATTTGGCATTGTAATTCAGGTTTTCAGTCTGAAGTCTGCACAAAAGACATTGCCTTTGATTTGATCTTGCGAAAGCGAAAGTTTATATGCCGCTAATGAATTATATTGTATATCGAAAGACACTACTTCCCAGAGTTTCCTCGGCGCCACCCCACCCCACCCCAGTGGCGCAATTCCCGGGGTGGTCTTCGGGTTCTTCATCGAAGCGTATCGGGTGGCGAGGGGGGACATACGATAATTGAACTAATGAATGGATTTGAATGGTCGCCGTTGACATGTGGAGAGGAGATCCCCTTCCAAAAACCAAATGCATTATGCTCGTTAATTTGCAGCGATATCGCACAACGAACCGAACCCCGAGGATTAATCTTTGGCAGATAGTCGTCGAGGCCTTTCCCTTTCGATCTGCGATACCACAAAAGACAGACAGACGATTATTCATCTTGAAATGGTTTTTTTTTATAGAATAATAAATAAATTTCTTTATGTAGAAAGCCATAGATTGTCTTAAATATTATATCCGATCGGATATTATAAATTCCAATAATCCATTGCCATCAATCATGTTTCGACATCACTTTCATTGCAATTCAAAGCTCATTCCGTATGTACAACACGTTGTATGAGCAATAATTGTGGAATTGCTTGTACAATTCTCGGAATAAAATTGTTTAAAAACATTATTTAGACTTTGACTTAGACCCTTGTCCAAGGGGGGGGCAGAGGAGGTTCGTTCATACCTTGACATCTCGGCGGTTGTAGTAGTAATCCATTGTGTCAGGTGTACAAATATTTATGCATTATATTATGTATATTCCACTCGGCCAACAAAAAACAATTAGCCAAACAGTTTGTCAAGTTTCAAAGTAGTTTTCACCGTGGTAATTTCACTAAAAACACATCAAAATTTATAGACACATTCAACCAAAAAAAAAAAACTATGGATATACGAGTACAATTTGCATATGGTTCACATTTCCACAAATTTCACACACACCCCTTTTTTGTTTCCTTTCATGGTGGGGTGGTGGAGTGTGTGAGGGGGGGGGGGGTTCTTCTATGGTTTTTTGTGCTGTTGTGATTACTTTGCATATTGGAAACGTCCGGAGTGGCGTCTACGTCTACGAGTATGTCTTGTTTTAGCAACATCATCATCATCATTATCATCATCATTTTGGTCGCTTCGCTTTTACTGTCGTTTGGCGATGGGGAAGAGGAGGATGACTAAATTTTTGCAGGCAACATAGACACATATCGTATTTAAAATAGCGTTAACATTTTAAAAGCTTTTCACTGACCCCAATTGGTGGTGCACAGCCGCCATACAGCACAGCACAGCCACAGACACAGCCACAGCCACAGCACTCCCCAGAGCCAGAGCCACAGCCACCGATCCACCGATCCACCACTCCACCACTCAACACACACTTTCCTTAAAGACTCTTGTGTACGAGTATATATTTATTGATGCCGCCCGTCTATTTCTTGTTGGCAAGATGACATCGTTTTCCCGATTGCCGCTGCACTTTTGCTATATGCAAATTATGGATAGTTTTAGAAAACCAAAGAAACTTCCACACTGGCCAACATCTGAGCACGGATTAAAGACTGATCTGCGGCAAGGCACAGCCCAGGCAGGTCATGGCTGGATGATCCCTCAAGATGGGGATAGATAGGGGGTGGCTTGGGTGGCCATCTATAGCCATAACACAACAGATTCTCGATTACTTTTTGGCCCAATCGAAAGAAACAATTACGGTACAGGCGGCGATTAATGAACTGTAAAATTGAATTCGATCACTGGAACGGAACGGAACGGTGCAACAGCACAACGGATATTTCGTTTTTTTTTTTGGTGGAATGGGGGACGTGACCGGGGACCGTGTGAAAGTCAATTAATTTTGATTGTTATTTTTTTGGCATATTTCACTAATATTCCACTCTTTAGTGCAAATTCGGTGAAATTATGGGTTCGTGTGTGCGTTAAACAATACAAAAGAGAAAGACTGACAAGACAGGCTGTAAAATAGGTTTTGCCGATGATTGTTGTTGCCCCATTCGATTCCAAGCAACAACGATTCCAACAACTGAAACCGATTGTTTGTTGTGGTTTTTGGGGTACGACTAGGGTACAATAGCATTTTTCTTTTCTTTAGCATTTTCATTTTTGTGTTGTGTGTCTGCGGTTCCTTCATTTTTGGCATAGTTACACACAGACAATGCACTTTGATGCTTTGGTTTATTTTTCATTGGCGGCTCTTCAAAAGGGGCCTCTCCTCTCACAAATTAGCAGCGAATTTCACCTAATTATGCCACTCGTTGAACTCTGTATGCACTACCGGCCCGCACCGCACCGACCCGAGCATTTCTTTTCATTTGATTTGTTAATGTAATTCACTTTTTTTTCTCACTTGACACCGACTTTGCCGCGAATTGGAAGTAGAATTGTGGGGGACCCCGTTGCGCACCTGCGACGCCTGCGTACTCTGAAAATCAACTGAACTGACGGGACGGGCCGGAGCTATCGACGGACGCTATCTGTTGGGCCATTCATGCGAGCCAGAGCCCAAACCCCGGAGCTGAGCCTCGCACTGCGGTAGAGGCCAGGGTATGTTTTACGGAAGGTGAGGCTCTCTCTCTCTCTCTGCGCTGCCTAGAGGTAACCTCTGGTGCTTCTAGGTTTCCAGAGTGGAGAGAGTACTCATGTGTTATACAGTCGATCGTGGTTGAAAGCTAAATGTTTTAATATTTGCCAGCTTTTCTTTGTTTTTATCATGAACAAACATGAAATGCCACGTGCTTGAGGCACTATTCTAGAACGCCTCACCTTGGTTTTCCACACCTTGTGCACTGGCACTGGCACTGACTGCGACAATCGGCTGCGTCTGCGCGCTCTCTTCTCACTCTCCCCATAAGGTGAGAGAAAGTGAGTGTGAGTGCGAGTGTGACGACGTGCAAAAAAACCAAAAACCGGCTTAGGCTTAGGCTCTCTCTCTCTCTCCTTCCTCTCTCTCTCTTTCTATGTCTCTTTTTTGTCCGTTTGGTGTCTGCGTTGCCTGCGATCCACTTGCAACACTTGCGCTGCTGCTGGTGCGGCTGGTGCCGCTGCAATTGCTGCTGCTGCAAGTTGCTCACGTTTCAGCAGAGCAGGTTTTTTCTGCTGCTGCTGCTGCTGTGTCTGTTGCTCTGTCTGTTGCTCTGTCTCCTTTCTGTCGAAGCGATTGTTGTCTTTGCCATTCTCATAACTAACGCAAAATTATATCATAGATCATGCCAATAGTGCATAACCGCAGCAGACGACGACAGGACAGGAGAGATACAGATGCAGATCCCGAGACAGATACACAGATACAGATGGAGATGGGGAAACGCCAGCAAAACAGGTAACAAGAGGGAGAAACCAGAGGCGGAGAGGCCGAAGATTGAGATACTCTTAAGGATGGACTGTTGCATGCTGATGATCTTTTAGTAATCGATAATTATCGATAATAATCAAAGTACAGATATTTCAACGATTATCGTTGGTAGTAATGGGGGTTACTCGTAAGTATTTATTCCTTCGATTGAAAGCTTTATGGTGTAGTGCCAAGATCCTGCCGATTGTAACATTAGATCTTTTAGTAATCGATTATTATCGGTAATAATCAAAGTACAGATATTTCAGCAATTATCGTTGGAAACGATGGGATTTAGGGGAAAGCTATATGTATGTTATAGTGCCTAGATTATGCCGATTGAGACAGTAGATCTGTCAGCATAGGAAAGAAAACTATACTAAGATATGGCTACTCACAGGCAGATTATTCTCATCTACCCTCTTTGAAGGGTATACTTGGTATACAAAGAAAATACAGCTACATCTGTAGCCACAGAGATACATATCTGCAAGAGAGCTCTTAACATTTAACCCAAGTCTCGAAAATGCTGGCGGCACAAGTTCAAGTGCTGCCGCACAGGCCCCCGAACCCGAACCCGATTCCGAATCCAAATCAGAGTCCCACTCCAACCCCAACACAAGATACAGTCAGGCCAGGCAGACGACGACTTACCTCAGGTGTAACTTGAGCCTGGTGTATGGGATTTGGTATAGCAGTATCTGTATCTGTATCTGGTTCGTTTTTAGCTTTTGTTGCTTTAGATATTGTTGAAGTTGTTGAAGTTGAAGTTGATGTTGTGATCGTTGTGGGTTTCTTTGGCTTTTGGCTCGTTTCGTTCGTTTTGTGTTTCATCGTCGTTGACATTTTGGCTTCATTCGAGGGCGGCCTCTTCTTGGGGCCCCCGGGTGGGCTCGGGCTCTGCAATGTCAACAAATCCTTTTTCAGTTGTCCTATATTACGTTCTTTGGTTTTGATTTCCTCTAGCTGCAAGTAAACACACAATTTAATTAGCAAAACCCCTTTTGAAATATATGTAGATATGTACAGAAATGTATGTAGGTATATGAATTTCAATGTGAAATATGAAAAGTTGCCTGAACCGCTTCTCGCGAATGTTGTGGTTGTTTTGGGTCTACTCTTCTACGAGCAGTGTGTGTACGCACAACTTACCAAACGTGTTATTTCAATTTTGGCTGATTTTTGTATGTGAGTCAATCGGTTCTCATATGCATTCTTCAATTGCCGCATATCGGCAGCCTTGAGTCTATCAGCCTTCCCAATAATCTGCAAGAAATTGTCATATCATCCAATATCATCCACTAATCAATGGAGCCCCCTCCCGCATGGATGGGATGGGGGCCAAAGCAAGCCAATCCATGCTGTTAGTTTGCACTTTGCGATTAGGTGGCGCGCATCCATTAACCAAACGAGACACAGAAACACACATATACGTATACACACATCGGAAATAACTGGAAAAGGGGGTTATCTAGGGCATAACCGAAGCTTGGAATACCCTTGCAAAAGTTGAAGGATTACATTTTATAGCAAGTGTATCGTTAGGCATTAACATAATTATCATGTACTAGCAGACCCGCGCGTTTCGCTGCTAGACCAAATGAAATCGAATAGGCGTTCAAACACACGATTTTTGACTAATTTCAGATTTTTTTGACTAATTTTTAATTTTTGAGGAACTGTTTTATAGAAAAGTACACATTTTTGTTTACAAAAACCAAGCCCCATATTCTGGCTATCATTTAAAAAAAAACGCATGCAATTTGGTGCAAGCGTGGCGGAGATAGCCCCTTACAAACACATAGCCCCTTTTCTACAAATTTCTAGTATAGATGAAAAACAAGTGATAAGAGCTGCTGTAGGACGCGCGAGTATAAAAGAATTCAGGGATAATACAGGATTAAAGAATATTGTATCCTTAGTGACTTATTTTTAAAGATTTCGAATTAAAATTGTGCTTGTATCCTTCTTAATTCTTAAGAAATACAAACTGTCGGCATCTGTGCTTCGATAAAAACTTTTCGACTGCTTTAAGTAGTGTGCAGTGATGCTATAGGTGTTACCAGAACCATTTCAACTAGATATTTTTATAAATAAGAGCCTTCTTTCAATATATCTCCTCCAACAGCCACACAGACTACCATTCTAAGCACTCCAACCTTTGCCTAGGGTATCCCTTGAAACACAAACAATATTTGCTTAACGTCCTGCTGCCTGATAGAGACAGACAGCGCTGCGCAGCGCATTAACGAAATTGCCATGTTGAAATTGGTGTGGTCTATAAAAACAAAGGTGCCCCCGTGTCGGGGCAAACAGTGTGCAGTGCAATGTCCATCCAGTGTTTGAAGAAGCTCCTGCTCCTGGCATGGGTATGCCATTTGGCTGGCCGCACAAGTGAGAGTCGTATACCGCTGAACCTCAAGTTGAACTCGAATCTGATGCTGGAGGTGAGCAAGATCTTGTGCCGGGCCCGCATCAAGGTGCTGTTCGTCTACTTTGAGAACGAGACATCGCATCAGCACACCGGACAGATACTGCGGGAGGTTACCAAGTGTGATATATCCTACATATCGTTGAGGTATGGTACGCCTTTGAATGTAGAGTCTGTAGCTCATGTCTCGTGTCTGCTGATGCTGTTGACAGGAACCAATTGCATCCGCTGGAGGCCGTCAAGGATGATGGCATACTGATGTACATGGTAATGATCATCACGAACATCTCACAGCCTCTGGAACTGTCGCTCATTCGCAAGAAGTCGGCAGCCAAGCATTTGTCCCATGTCTTTCTGCTGGTGCGTGATGCGGACACCGTGTCGGATGCCTGGATGAGGGCCAGCTTTCGACAGTTCTGGAAGATCTGGCTCCTCAATATCGTCATCGTCTACTGGCGCAACGATCGCCTGCATGCCTATCGCTATAATCCCTTCACCGACAACTATCTAATCACCGTATCCCACGAGACGGATCGCCTGCCGACTGTCGGTGAGCTCTTTCCCAAGACCATACCCAATATGCAGCGCAAGCCGCTGCGGATGTGCATCTACAAGGACGATGTTAGGGCCATCTTTCTGTCGAAAGGCTTGATTGTTGGAACGGATGGCCTGATGGCCAGCTATGTGGCCGAACGTTTGAATGCCACCATGATGATCACGCGTCCGCATTCCTACAACTACAACCTCAGCTCGGACATTTGCTTCCTGGAGGTGGCCAAGGAGTACGTGGATGTGGCCATGAATATCCGATTCCTGGCACCCGACACGTTCCAGAGGCTGGCGGAGAACACCGTGGCCCACACTCGAGACGATCTGTGCGTGATTGTTCCGAAGGCCAAGACTGCTCCAATCTTTTGGAATATATTCCGTTCGTTTAGCTGCTGGGTGTGGGCCCTCATCCTCGGATCTGTGCTGCTGGCGAATGTCTTTTGCTATCTGGTCCATAGACAGCCGGCTGGCGGAGTGGGGGCCGGAGTGCCCATGCAGCTGTTTGCCGGTGCTCTGACCATGCCGCTGACGAATATTCCGCGGAGCCACTCCCTCCGGCAATTCCTCATCTTTTGGCTGTACTTTGGGATGCTCATCTGCAGCGCCTTCAAGGGTAATCTCACCAGCATGATGGTCTTTCAGCCCTATCTCCCAGACATCGATGACCTGGGGGCCCTGGCTCAGTCATCCTATCCCATTCTGATCCGACCCAGGCACATCAAGCACATTGAGCACTTCCTGACTTTGGGCCACCAGCACGAGGCCAAGATACGGCAGCAGATGCAGCAGGTGACGGACGGAGTGCTCAACACCCGGATAGAGCAAAACGATCGTCGGTTTGCCTATTTGGAGAAGTTTCACATTGCCCGCTTTCAGGTGAACAATCGCAAGCATATGGTTCTGGGTCGGCCCGTGTTCCACCTGATGGACAGCTGTTTGGTGCCCTTCCATGCCGTCTATATTGTGCCATATGGATCGCCCTATCTGGGCTTCCTGAACTCCCTCGTCCGTAGCTCGCATGAGTTCGGGTTCGAGCGGTATTGGGATCGCATTATGAACACTGCGTTCATTCAGTCGGGGGCCAAGGTGGTGAATCGCCGGCACAACAGCAACGATGATCCGGTCGTGCTGAAACTGGAGCACTTTCACGCCGTATTCTCTCTGTGGTTCATCGGCATGGGGCTGGCGTGTGCGGCATTCATCTGGGAGCTGTTAACCCACAACTACAACTGGGCCATAACCAAGCGGCGGCGCTAACGTATCAGCAGCAGCAACAGCAACAGCAACAACAACAACAACAACGACAACAACAACGAGTCATGCAACAAGAACATGGGGTGACAGATTGGGGGCTCTGTGCGGTGATGGCCACTTACCTGGGACTTTTCCTCCTTAGTTTTGTTTGCTTCCTTTAGCACGGCAATTTCGTTTGTCAGTCTTTGGATTTCATAGTTGATCAGGCCGTCGGCCGTCGTCACGTGTGTGCTGGTGCTGGCATTGCTGGCCTCCGAGGCCAATTCGTTGGGTTTCCTTGAACCATTCGACTTTTTGGTTACCTCCAGCGTGTGCTGCAGTTTCTTGACATCGTTCTTCCATTTGCGGCTATCGGCATCGTTTTGGGCCCTAAAAAGCACGCACCAGCAAAGTATCGTTAATCGCTTGCATCGATAATTATCGATAACACTCACCTTAGGGCCCGCACTGCTCCTCGTTCTGTGATCAGGCTGGACTTTAGCTCGTTTACCTCCAAGCGTAGCTGCTCCGTGAGTGCATTCAGCTTCTGTATGGTATCCAGATTCTCCTGCAGCTTCCGCTTGATGCGCTGCGGCGGTGCCGTCAGCACTGTTGTGGTCACGCCCCCAATGATCACCGGAGGACGCTCCGTCTTGGCGCTGGGCTTGGTAGCGGCTGGGGCATTTTGCCCTTTTGCAGCCTCAAAAGTATTCGTGTCCTTGGCTTGCAGTTTGCCGCGACACTGCAAATGGATACCCTCGATACGGGTGCGCTTCTCCTGATTGACTGTATCCCCGACGGATGTCAGGGATGTGCTTAGCTTCTTCTTGCGCTTCAGTTTATTCTTGCCGACGACCAGCGTCTGCCAGTCCTCCGGGAAGCTCGCTTGGGCCCTCGATTGGGGCACTCCGCCTGGCCCGCCATTGTGGGGCTTCAGGATCTGTATCTGTGGTGCGGTTAATCTCTTCTCATTGAATCCTTTGCTAGAGGTCGTTTTTGTTTGATTTTCAGCCATTTTAATGTATCTTTCGTATACAAAAATGTAGCCGTCGTTTGATTTTTTTTATGTTTTTTGGTTTTTTTTTAAAAGTGCTTCATATGCGGTGTGTGGTCCGACCCTGACGAAAGTCTTTGCTATATTTACTTCACCTGGTCATTGATAGATTCGCCTGAATCTCATTCAGGGTTTATCTGGAAATAAAATCAGAATATGTATAACCATTAGCAAAAAAGAAAGAAGGGTTCGCCTGGGTGTAATATTCTTGCTGTGGCTTTGCATTTCGTTGGCTTCTGTTTAGCCATTATCTTCTAAGCTCTTTTCTTTCTTAGTTTCTTTCTGTGTGGCATGCAACTAATCAACAAGTTTTTCCCCCTCATTTATTGATTTCCATGGCAGCCGAGCTTTTCTTTCTTTCAGTTTTGTGGGAGAGGCCACAAACGAGTATGTATGAATGAAAATGAAAATTAAACATCTATTGCAATGGGGGGGGTCTAGTTTATGATGTGAATTGTTTTGTGTGTTGGGGGTTTACTAAATAAACTACTCCCAAATGACGTCATGTGGCGCGCCTAAAACACATGCCCAAGAGAGCTCTTTACACGCAATAAAAATGTACATATTTCATGGTAGTTTTCGCACCCCACCACCCCACACCCTGCAGTACCTGCCATACCCCACTCTGCAGCAGCCTACTATTAGCAACTAGAGCAAAAATTCTTTGCATTGTTCAAACATCCGTTCGAGAGATTATAACAAAAGCATCGCATCTATATATACCATTACTATATGGCAGCGATACGACCGACCGACTGAGGCCCTCAGTTCATATGGCTGATCATCTTTATCAAGGCCACCGATCTTTCTATATATACATATGGAACATATATAGAAAAATGTGTGTGCACTTGGCAACTTTTCTGAGATTTATTGGAATTTGATTTGTTTTTCCAAAACCAATTTGTAGCGCCATAAATTCTGGATAAGTGGTTAAAGTTTTTTAGTGGGGAAATGGATCTTTATGGAAGGCTGATGTTGCATTTAATTAAATTAAAAATTGTTGCCACAGAGTCCAGCGTGTTAATAAAGTGTTTTTGGGGTCGACACACGCCACGGTGACATCAGACGGGCTTTGCCTTGCCTTCGTTTCTGGTAATGCGCCCACACCACATTTCCAACATCCACCAGAGACCCCGAGACCAGAGACGAAAGATGAAAGTTTTTGCTCTTTAAGTAGATACATATGTACATATATTTTTCAGACGTTTTTCAATTTAATGACACATATTGCCAAACGATGGATGAGTCGTACCATACCGTACGTAGTACGTACAGCCTCCCTCAGACAAAAATGTATAGTTCTTTCATGGGCACCCTGGCACACTGGCACCCCATTTGCTGATTCATTGAAGATCACGTATACGCACCATTAACATTCAAATCCTTGCGCAAACGTAGACCAAAGTTTGGCATTTGCCTCGGCGCAATTAACATGAACGAATTTATTGTTTACCAGCTTCACCCACTCCACTTTCCACAACTAGAGACCGAAGACTATGCTTTGTAATAGTCTATACAGTTTATTTACTTCTGCTTCTGCGGCAATTGTTTGTTTAGAACTAGTAATGTTCTTTCTTGCAGTGTAATTTCTCGAATTTCGCAATGACGTCAATACGTTAATTTTTCCGCGCCGCACAGAATAAGTCGAATTTCGTTGGTTTGTGGAGCAGTTGTTTTTTACAATCAATTTTCGTATGTTTTCTTCCGTTTTCCTTCAATCGAACAATTCACAGAAATCGTTTTTACAGGAAGCTCTGGGTTTTACACTTAGTTTCAGGTAAGGTTTGTGTCGAAAGTTATGGTAATTAGGCGTGTGGTTCGTTATGTTAAATTAGTTGCAATCAATTGAAATTAAAATGAAACGTTCTATTCTAATTAAAATTTCGTTTTGCTGGGCAATAGCCAGAGATCTTTCGTTTCGGCCGGACACCGTTTGACTGACTCGCAGACGAGCGGCGGAAGCTTTCGCCAGCTTTCCGTATATTTGTTTAATTAAAGAGAGCTTTGGCATTTATTGATGCAGTGCAGTGTGCTGTGTGCCAGCGTGTGCGAGCGTGTGGGTTAGGGGGTGGCAAAGCTCTGCCTGATTGTGCGTGCACAAAAGAACTTCTGACCCAGCTGCGGTTGGGGGCGGGAGGCGCACACAAAAGCAGCCTTTGGAAGCCGGAAGAGGCAATTTATTGTAAGCGGATTCTTCATATTCATAACAAAAACAAACCAACGGCGCGCATACATATAGTATTAATAACCCAAATGAATTGGAATATGTATCTATAAATGCCGCTGACGCTGCCCGATCCCCCAACAGCTGAAACTTCAAAAATCACACATAAATTTGACAATGCCCTTAACGACACTATGAATGATGGACACAATTAGAACACACTCGGATTCCAGTCTGTCAACAGCCAAAGGGGGGAACAAACTTGGAAATAGGTTGGTGCCTGCCTTATCATCTTATAAGTACAAATGTAGTTTCAATAAACTTTACTTACTATGAATTAGCATTTGTCATTTGTCTTGTGACTAGAGTCCTGAACAGTGTTTCGTAATCACTTGGCGAGTTTCGATTAAATATCCATTGACATTTCTTTTTGGGTTGTCTTGTCGTTAACAGAAGCCTTGAGCAACTAAAATTCCAATTCCACATTACCGAATTAGATTTAGATCTTCTTCTATTTCCATTTTCACTTTGCCTTTTTGTTTTGTATGGCTCTATTTGCTCTTCTGCACACAAACTCACTCAAGTTGAGCGGTCGGAACAAACTGAAGATGCGACGCATATTCTAAAATGGAATAAGCGACAGGCGTGCGTGCACCCCGGTGGACGATCGCCAAATTTATATAAATAGCAAGAAATCACCAAATCTATATTTGAAGTTAGAAGAAATTTCAAAAACGCCGCTCACCGGTCAACAAGTGCGTCACACGCAAATATCGATGCACGCCAAGTGTGACCATGGTGATTTGAATTTTAAAATAGCGCCCATAAGTTTTATTCATCCCTGTGCAGTTTACGTGTAGATACCATGTAAAAAGGAAATTTTTGTTGAACTTCTGTTTTAAAATAATTATAATTTTATACAAAATACAATAAAAACAACTACTTAAAATTAGCTAATATTGTAGAACATTTATAAGTTAATCAGATGAAATTATGTGTCCAAGAATGGAGATCGATTAGCCCATTGTCGGCCAGTGGGTATGAAAATTATGAAAGTTTTAGGAATTTTAGCGCAGTTCAGGTGAAAGATATTGTGGTAATTTTGTTTATAGTGAAAGAGAAAGTAGGAATCTAAAAGAATCATTAACAAACAGTATTATTAAATTCAAGTTTTTCGCCTGTTTAAATAAAGTAGGGTTAAGTGGGTTAAATTCGAAGGTAAGACCGTATATTTTGCCGTTTTGCTGTCACACTGAGTCGTGAAAACGTGAAACGAACAAAAGCCATTTGCCGCTGTCTGCTAGGAATTTGATTGTTTTAAACAACATTAACTTGAAAACGGCAAATACCATCACATAAATATGGTAAGTCATCCCGTAAATAGCCAACCGATGGCCGTCAGAGGTAGAAATATGCATTTGCTGAGGGATAGCATGCGAATATAAACATAACCTGCAAAGAAGCTTCTGGCAAAAGCCGACATCTGGCGCTGACTAATGACGAGCTCGATTTGGATTATGTTTTCAGCAACCGCAAATTGTGCTCCTGAAGGAAGGAACAGACACGTCGCAGGGCAAGCCTCAGCTGGTGTCCAACATCAATGCTTGCCAGATGATTGTGGATGCCGTGCGGACCACTCTGGGTCCCCGTGGCATGGACAAGCTGATTGTCAATGCCCAGGGCAAGGCAACCATCTCAAATGACGGCGCCACCATCATGAAGCTCCTGGAGATTATCCATCCGGCCGCCAAGACCCTCGTCGACATTGCAAAGTCACAAGATGCCGAGGTAAAAATTCGAAATGGCCCCTTTGAAAATTTAAGCACGTGACTCATTTTGTTTCCCATTTTTTTTGTTTGCTCGATAGGTGGGTGATGGTACCACTTCGGTGGTCTTGCTGGCCGGCGAGTTCCTCAAGCAGGTGAAACCCTTCGTTGAGGAGGGCGTCCATCCCCGCATCATTATCAAGGCCATCCGAAAGGCTCTGCAGCTGTGCATGGACAAAATCAACGAAATGGCCGTGCACATTGAGAAGCAATCGAAGGAGGAACAGCGTACGCTGCTGGAGAAATGCGCTGCCACAGCCATGTCTTCCAAGCTGATCCATCAGCAGAAGGATTTCTTTGCCCGCATCGTTGTGGAAGCTGTGCTCTCGCTGGATGAGCTGCTGCCACTGAACATGATTGGCATCAAGAAGGTCACCGGCGGTTCGCTGGAGGAGTCCCAACTGGTCTCTGGAGTGGCCTTCAAGAAGACCTTCTCCTATGCCGGCTTCGAGATGGCCCCCAAGTCGTATGAGCCCTGCAAGATTGCCTTGCTGAACATCGAACTGGAGCTGAAGGCGGAGCGCGACAATGCCGAGGTCCGGGTGGACAACGTCCAGGAGTATCAGAAGATCGTTGATGCCGAATGGCAGATTCTGTACAACAAATTGGCCAAAATTGTCGAGTCCGGTGCCAATGTAGTGCTGTCCAAACTGCCCATTGGTGATGTGGCCACACAGTATTTCGCAGATCGTGACATTTTCTGCGCTGGCCGTGTCCCCGAAGAGGATCTCAAGCGCACAATGAAGGCCTGCGGCGGTGCTGTGATGACCACAGCCAATGACATCAAGCCCGATGTTCTGGGTCTGTGCGAGACCTTTAAGGAGGTTCAGGTGGGCGGTGAACGCTTCAATTTGTTCCAGGGTAAGTCGTTCTCCCACCACTGAAGGAAGTCGTTTGCTTAAAGGTTTCTCTGTGCTCCCGTTTAGGTTGTCCCAACGCAAAGACAAGCACATTTATCCTGCGCGGCGGTGCCGAGCAGTTCCTCGAGGAGACTGAACGTTCGCTGCACGATGCCATTATGATTGTGCGTCGCACCATCAAACACGATTCGGTTGTGGCTGGCGGTGGTGCCATTGAAATGGAACTCTCCCGGCTGCTGCGCGACTACTCGCGCACTATCGCCGGCAAGGAGCAGCTGCTGATTGCAGCCATTGCCAAGGGCCTGGAGATCATACCGCGCCAATTGTGCGACAATGCCGGCTTTGATGCCACCAACATTCTCAACAAGCTGCGCCAGAAGCACTCTCTTGGTGAGTACAGATACAAATTATAGACAATATTTGGGGCTTTATAGAATTTAATCTGTAATGTGGTTTATACAACGAAATGTGGAGGTTCTACTTTTTGAGCTGCTCGTGCCACAGGCGGAAGCAGGGCTCCTGGCACAGGCCTGGCTTGTCCGGACAATTGTTGCACATGTATTTGCTGTACTGCAGCATGCCACCTTTGTGGCAGTAGCGACAATTCTTTCGTGCCGGCTTCCCATTCTGCCGTATAAGGATCGGGTCGTGTCGTATGGCCGTGACTAGCTTCATCTCCGGTATCACCGCCGTCTTCATGATCTTCTCGGGAATTTCGGCTTTGTCTGGGCTCGTGGCAGCAGCAGTCGGCTCCGTGCCCGCCGTCTCCAGCCTAAGCAGCGATCGAATGATTGCCACACGAAATTCGGGATAGTTTTTGTACTTCAGTGTGCCGTCTCCTCCTCGCGGCAGTGGGGTATTGTTCTGGTACAGCAGATACGAGTTGTAGACAATCATATTGAGCAGGAAGATGGCCAGCTTTTTGTCTGACTGCAGGCCCTGGCAGGTCGGCTGATACTCAATCAGTTGCTGTTTGGTCTGGTTGGCCGGCCGCAATTGCCGGTCAATCTCCTGGATGAGCTTCGGTCGAGCGTTTGTCTTTTGCATGGACATCTCCTTCGAATAGATGGCCAGACAATCGGAGCTGAAGAAGTACAGACTCTTGTCGCGACGCCGCCACTTGCCCATCATCAGTGGCGGAGTGGCATACCACATGGCAATGCTGTTCGATGTCAGCTGCTGATGCACCAAGGCCTTGCTGTTGCCATATCTATTCCTGTCCAGCAGTCCGGTGCAGTAGGTGTTCACTTTGGACAGCTCAAAGGCGAGCCCATAGCTGCCATAAAACTTGGACGCGTACACAGTGCGTCCCTCCTGATGCTCCCCCACCAGCTTCAGGGCCAGCTCATTTCGATGCTCCACCAGCTGTCGGGAATTACGCACCCATGCGCCAGCCTGCTCTCGCAGCACATTCTCCGGGAGAACTTTGACGATCAGGCCGCTCTGCTCCGTGAGCATGTGCAGCAGAAAAGCATTGCTGCGGAATTTGTGAGCCAAATCCTGATTGTAGCTAAATCGAGCCTTCCACAGGGTCACTGGGTCATTGAGCACCAGCTGCTGGCCGCAGACATATAGATCCGCCATGCGTTCGTTGATGAATGCCACCAGTTTATTGTAATCCTCTGCATTGTCACTCTTCCCCTTCACATCGAGGGCATCAAAGTTGAGCCACTGCAGCAGCTGGCAATAGCGTTCCAGGGACATCTTCTCATTGAAGCCAACAAATCCGTAGTACGCTTTGTTGCTCCAGTAGTCGGAGAGCTTGTTCAGCTTCACATCACTCATGAGGAGGGAGAGGCCCACAAATGCCTCCATCTCCTCGGCGTGGGTCGGGGTCCCGCCCTTGGCGCGCATGTTGCAGCTCTTGGCCAGCGAGAAGAAGAACGTACCGCGATGACCGACAATCTGATTGAAGTAGTGCTGGGGGCCCATGTAGTTCTTGCCGCCCTTCAGGCCCGTCTGCTGCAGCGGAGTGTTGAACTTGAAAAGCAGCCGAGTGCTGGACTGCTGCGTTGTCCACTCCGGATCATAGCTGTCCGCCTCGTCTGCACAACAAAGACTTACATAAGTCAGGGGTGGAGTTGTTGGGGAAGTGGGGAAGGCTGCTTACCTTGTGTAAAAATATCGGCCGCCTCGTAGTTTATCTCGGAGTAGCCGTCCTCGTCTGAGTCACTCTCCTGATTGTCCAGGTCGGTTCCGCTGGGGGCTGGTGGGGGCTGCGCGCGTACCGCGGCCGCCATCTCCAGATGGAGCTCTGTCAAATCGGGCTTGATGTCGGCGCTGCTCAGGTCATAGTCGGCCAGCGCCGGGTAGCCGCCATCGCGCGGCTCCTTTTTAATGTCCACACTGTTGCGCTTTATCGGCGATCTGTGATCATCCTGGCGCGGCTTTAGCTGCTGCTTGCGCTTGCGTCCCGAGGTAGACATTTTACCCAAAATATTCCTTTTTTTTTCAAATATATATCTCCGGAATGCTCTCTGCTAACGCGTGTTTCCTCGCCCCTGCTTGCTCTTTCGCTCGACGCACATGTGCTATAGTGTGTGCTCTTTCGCACAACTGCATATTCGTGTGCGCGCGGGCATTGCCGGTGCTGCCACCCTGTTTCAAATGTTACTGTATATTCAAAAATGAAATTGCTTTCTCGTTCCAGGTGGTCAGTGGTATGGCGTCGACATTACCAAGGAGGACATCTCGGACAACTTTGAGCAGTGCGTGTGGGAGCCGTCGATTATCAAGATCAATGCCTTGACTGCTGCCGCCGAAGCCGCCTGCATGGTGCTGTCCGTGGACGAGACAATAAAGAGCCCCAAGGCCGGTGAAGCTCCCATGGCGGGCGGTATGGGTGGTATGGGTCGCGGCATGGGCAGGCCCATGTAAATCAAGCAAGGAACACAATAGTACACCAACACTAATCATCCACACACTCACTTGCATTTCTCTCCTAATTTAACACGTACACGTATTACTCGGTCATAGTTCGCATTGGCATATGCAGGCTTTTCGCGTTGCACCCCTCAACAGCTAAATTAATAAAACTGACCTCTCTGTATATGTTTAATAACAAAACACAATTAAAACCTATTTTCATAACAAATGTTAAGTGTCTCTGTTAATGCCAATGTGCATAACAGGGCGCTGCTAAGCGCAACATTTTCTCTGCTCAGTGGCAGCACCTGTCTATCAAAAACATGAAGATTTCGATAGGCAGGTGGCAGCACAATTTTAGTGGAACAGGGTGGCAGCACTGTCACTGTTAAATAAAATTTCGAATAACAGCGTTCTGCAAAGCGCAACATTGTCTGTTAAAGCCAACAGTGGGCACACGCCATAACAGCAGTCGGGTTTTTCCTGCGCTGTTAAGTTGTTTAATTGTTGATGCAAAAAATAAATAAACAAAAATGGGAAATCACAAGGTACTTCGAACTGCTGGAGCCAATCTACGCTACTCTATGTACGAGTTCATTGAAGCCGTACACAAGCGGACAATTATCTGGGAGCGGCGGCACACAAACTTCCATAATCGAGAACTGCGGGATCAGGCCTGGCAGCAAATTGGCCAAGAACTGTGTAAGAACTTTGCTGCAGCCAGCGATGGCGAAAGGAACGAAATTGGTAAGGCTTAGCACAAGGAAGCCCTTCAGTTGCCTTATGTTAATCAAATAATTGCAGTGAAAACCTTAATGAAGCGCTGGAAAAACACGCGCGACAGCTATTTGCGTGTGTACCGAATGCGACAGAGCGGCAAAGATGTGGTGGTGCGGGCATCCTACATATACGAGCAAGAGCTCAGCTTCCTGCTGGATGTCAAGACTGAAACGGATGATGAAGAGGAGCCCCTAAAGGAGGAAACTAAATCGCCTGCCAAACGGAAGCGCCTTTGCTCCCAAAGAACGGCCAAAAAGCGGCGAAGCTCAGAGGCGGAAACCGAGCCGACGACCGCCGCAAACAACTCTTCATTACCAAATAATCTGCATTCCTTGCCGGATCTTAGCTGTACAACAGATAGCACAACGCATCCAGAGTGTGGTGCCACCCCCGCCAAGCGATCAGTCACTCCGTTCACAGGAGACTTGGCCAGTTGCACAAATGCACCAACTTCCGCCGCAACAGATCCAGATCAGGCGTTCTTTGATAGCATTAAGCCGCATATGCAAAGAATGAATGCCGATCAAAAGCTCGACTTTCAAATAGAAGTATTGAAAATACTTCGCAATTTCAAGCCAAATTAAATAAAACAGTAGCCATAACAAAACAGTTACATTGTCTGTTAAAGCCCACAGTGTGCACACCGCCATAACAGCAGTCAGGTTAACAGCGGGGCAACTTAACAGTAGTCCTACAGCACTTTTTGTGCGCGCAACAGAAAACGTAATCGTTATCGGCTATCGAGTTATGCCATGACCGCGACATTTGAACTGCCGTAATTTTTACTTGGATGCCCCATATGCTGATGTATGAGCGGAATGAAGTATACATAGTACTTCTTTTCAGAAAGAGACGATTTATTCATCAAAATAGATTATAGTACTGAGTACAGAGTGTAGAGTTTAGTACTGAAAAAGAAGGAATGTACTTAAATACCAATAAGATAAATGAAACCCATTTCGAATGGGATAATGCCAACTAAATGCAATTTTCTTCCTCTCCTTTCCTAATCCTTATCCCTACGCTTGGATCAAATCCAATCCTAATACATGCTTGTCACATGCAGCAATATTTTAGCAAAAACATAAACTGTCAAAAAGATACATAAGCCATCGGCTAGCCGGCCGTCCAAAGCGGTTCGACCAGTTTCGGTTTATAAATAAATATAAAAAAAAGAGCTTAAACCTGTATACCTTGTCTCTTTTATGCCAATCGGGTTTCCTTTATGTATACCGATGATTTCTTCATGGTATGCTATTTTCTCACTGCAAAACTTACGTGCATACATACATATGTACATACATATTTATATTTACACATAAGTCGCCACTCCAGACTGCACCCTTTATAAAGGAAATCACTGTGAAAACCGTTAAGGCTTCCCCCTTAAGTCAAAGAATTTCTGATTTCGGGGTCGGTGTCGGCTTACAGGGGGCAGAGTTCCAAGCTGTTCCACAGTTGACTCCCTATGTGGCCGGCGTAGGGTAACGTTACCCTCTTAAACCGCCCTCAACTCCATGTACCACCATTTCAGACACGCTGCGACGTTAATAATTGTATTTTTAGTAGTCTCCCCCCATTCCATTCCATTCCATTTGCCACTCAACTGCTGCATATGGAAGTAAGGATGATGGACGATTGTGTTTCGTGGTTGTTTCAAGTTTCAGGAATTTCGAGACTACGATCGGGACCCGATCCGATCCGACCCGTTCTCACTCCAGTTCCCGTTCCCGTTCCCTCCACTCCTCACACCACATTAGCCATGCCATGGCTCTGGCAGCTGTTGTTCTCGAGCCTTTTAATACTCCCTTAGCTCTGCGTCGCCGGCTACCTGCATATGCTCTCTCGGATAATAACGTATTCCCAGCGTGTGTAACGTATTTTCGATGCCATAGTCAGGCAGAGGGAGATTTAGGTCAGATGAATGCCAGCCCAACCCCTGTGTTGATGCCATGCCATGGTCCCGTCCCATCCCTATCCTATACCTGTAGCAATCTTGAGCGTTCTAGTGGAACCGAATAATAGGCAGGAAGTCCCTTTGATGCTTTTTATTTCTGTCAAGAGTCCCGACGACGGCACAGCCGCCCTTGTTGCTGGTGCAGCGATTGTATCTACCAATTGATGCTGGCTGGCCTTTGTTTGCTCTTCTGCTGCTGCTGCCCTTATAACCTATGCACTAAGATCTACAATGAGTCTAAGGGTGAAAATGTGTATGTTTGTAAGCCTATATCCAAATGAAATCTCAGGTTGAGTTCGAGTTTTCCAATAGAACCACCTGCGTGTTCTTATAGCTCGTCCAGGCGGTCTCCGCCCGCTGTAAATACTCGTTGATCTCCTGTCGCTTGCTATTCAGCTCGTACTTCTCCAGTGACAGCTTGAGGAGTACATATTCCAGGGAACGAACACCCCCGTTGGTGGGCTCTCTTAGGGCATCCACTAGAGTGACAAACTTCCGCAGCAGCTCCACAAGTTGTCCAAAGTTTGAGAGATTCTCCAGCGTTGCGTCCACTTCGTTGACGTAGCGCATGCTCTGCTTCAGGCGGATGGCCAGATCGTTGCTGCGACCCACCAGGGGAGCCAACTCTGCGTTGAGCTGCTGTACGGACCGCCTGGCCTCCACCACCTTCTGCACGGTCGCCTCATTGTATTGGTTCTGATCTGTCCACTGGCCTATTGGCGACTTTGTCGTGGGCTCATTGTCTATAACGGATATTTGATTGTTCTCCACAAGGATGGTTTTGTTGATGGTCTCGTCCTGGCCATTGGCCGGCTGCTTTACATGAAAGTCCAGCGTAAAGTGGAACCGCACATTCGCCTGCAAGAGATCATCATATTAGATTGGCTGCATCCGAATGGTAGAAAGTAGTGTGTCCTGCCTGAACCAAGGAGAAGGTGCACACGATCAGCCAAATACTGGCCGCCACAACAGCCACCGAGAGAGACATCTTGCCGGGAGACTGGGAAATGTTTGACTGGAGTCCCAGCATAGATCACACCACTAAATACAGATGATAGGAGGGGCCTTATCTGGCCAAAAGGTCACCAATGGGGGCTCATCACTATCTGTCGCTTGACCGATAAGAGAATTCATTCATTCAATGAATGCCTGGCTGACGATAGCCATAGTGTGGGGAGCGTGTAGGCTGAGGTTTCTAGTCACGTGGTGGCGGAGGTGAAAAGTGAATATCATACTGGTACACTTAGGATTTTAAGGCGTTCCAAGGGAGCTTCATATATGTATAGCTGTACGGAAGAAGGGGATAGATACATATGTACATTTATATACATTGGTTTGTCCGCTCAGAGAGCTTTTGCTGTACATATATACACACACGTGAAACTCTACCTTGCACATACATACATATGTATCGTATTCAAATTTGTACACTCACGTGGAGGGGCCACACATACATACATCCATATAAAGCAAATAAAAGTCTTATAACCGTTATTTTATTGTACGGGAGGTGTACATTGAATTTATACCAAACCAAACCCGCATGGCTATTTCCGATTCATGAATCATCCACCTTTATTTTTGGGAACTCGTTTCACAAAGCCATTTCCGTTACGCGGTGCCATGAAATTCTGTTCGTATTTTCACAAGGGTTCAAATATGCTCGCTTGGGGTTTCTGCTTATCAAAAAACCAAAGGGAAACAACAATTCCCAATCGCCCATTTCTGCGCTGTGCGAACGAGTGCAATAATAATTAAAATGTACACAGAACCACTATGGGCGATAAGGTGCCAACTGGCTATCACATCTAGGGAATACATACATATGTATGTACATATGAGAAAGCAGAACAGGCGACTCTGATAGGAGGCCAAGCGAAGAAGAGCATAAAACAAATAACAGGCAATCAATAATAGAAATTGCGCAGCAAATATAAAATTATTCCATAGCCTGACAAAAACAAAAACAAAAAATTAAAATAAAATAACCGTTGACACGAACGTACATACATAGTATTACATACATACACATAGCACACACATAGTACACACATAGTACACACATGGTACACTTATGGTAAAAATTGTAAGTATTCATCCCTAAATAGAATTTAAACTGAAAATTCATATTCTATTTGTTTTCTTTCCTAAACAACCCTTTTACGCTTGAGCTGAGTTGTAAAATTTCCACTCATTATTTAGTTTCTCTTTATTTTCCACTATGATTTCTTGGCTTTAAATGTTGATGTATGTATGTACATATGTACATATTTTCTATGCAATGCAGTTCCTTGTTGGTTCATGATAGGAATTCTGAACCTCCCAGATAACATCCCTATCAGCTTCGCTCTTTGAATGATTTTTAAATTTTAAATTCAAGTGTTGGCTGAGTACTTAATATTTTGAGCCTAAGTGTATATACCATACATATGTATGTACATAAATGACGCCTCATACATATTCACATTTTGTATTCCATTTTATTTTTATAATTTTTTATTTTGTTGAGTATTTGTGTACTCGACGCGGGTCGTCGTCGGGGAGACGAGACCAACGCACAAAACTTGTAAATATGAACATCCATCTTTGGTGGGTATACATACATATGTACATACGTATTTTTATGTACATATGTATTGTATATTGATGTGAGCGCGTGTGGTATCTCTGCCTGTGTATGTATCTCACAGATACCAATTGCGTGGAAAAAACATCTACCAGACCAATCCCCGGCCCTGTCCACGTCCCCGAGACGAGACCCAGTGGTGCACGCACACTTTTTGTTTTTCCCCGTCTCGTTTTGATACCCTGCACTGCTTAATAGAATGGCCATGCTTAGTAAATGAGATTACATCTCTTTCTGGACACTTTATGAGGTTAAGAGGGACATCTACCTTCACTTAACAGCTCTATTTTCAGCCCCACTTCTCTGCTGGACATTTTCTCAAGATAGCTTTCGCCTAGACTATATAGCCGTGCCATGGTACAGGGTATCCGAACTGCCGCAACTCAAAATGTATAGCGCTTACTTGGTTTTTGTCTTCAGCATTTAGTTTTTGATTTTGTTTTGCTTCTTTTTTCCCAGCAACAAAAATGCAAAAACTCTCGCAATCGCAAATCTAAACGGACGTGCGAGCGAGAGGGAAGACAAGCTTTTGCGTCGTCGTCGTTACAGTTGTGCAATGTATATTAAATAGTGGGGTAAGGCAGTGCCGCTATATGCTTAGTTTGCATTTTACAAATCTCTCGTGCTTTTTCACGTGGCAACAGCTCTTTCCATTTAAGGATGTTCGCCTGGCGAATCGTGGATGCTTTCTCGGACTGCCTTACCTTATATTTAATATACCTTAGTTTATGTGTGCTCCTTTCCATTCAAACACACACTATCACTATCTCACACACATTTATCGTTCGCAATTAGCTTAAAGCAGCCAGCGCCATAAAAATAAAAGAGTAGCGCAACAGAAAGCAAAATAAAAACCAAATTGTTTACGCTTTTGATTCGCTTTGCTTTAAGTTTGAGCACATACTGATGTACATATGTACATATATGTATGCATACTATGTTTGTATGTACAAGGGTGGTCTGAAATGATTCAAAAACAAAAAAATTAAACCGCAGCCCATTGCCAGCTCTGTTTTGTGCCGTATCTGTCTGTAAATCCAGTTTTCTTTTGCGACACCGATTATAAAGAAATAGAGAGACAAAAAAAAACCTAGAGAAGGCTAGCTTGTGGGGCCGAGGCCTTTGTGATGCCCTTTCGATCCAAAATTCCCATGGCATGGCAGCTATGATAAATCATCCATTTGGTGGATTATCGCTCAAGATACTAAAGATTTTTTCTCCAAAATACAATGTCGGCTTTATGATACTAGTGTTCCATCTTGGCTTAAAATTAGAATCTGCGTTTCAAACATCTTGTCCAAATAAACATACCCTCTGCAGGGGTATGGTATACAAAACAGAAACGCGTTGTTGCTAGGGGGAGGTGCGCGACAAAGGTGATGGACGACACGTTCACCATTTGATAGCCGTCTCTTTTTTCTTCAAGAAACCTCTAGAGAAATCTCCAACAATACTGCCCAGAGCAGAGTCCAATCCAAATGCTAGTTTATAGTGCGAATGAGTCATGATCAAGCTTTTTTACCCACTTACCTCTGAACTGAACCAGAAACTCTTTCACTCACTCTCTCTCTATCACGCCGCATCGCTCTCTCTTCCGCTGTGTGATCACTTTGGCGTGGGGGTGAGGGTGCCTTGCCGCCATCTGCATTTGCCGTTGATTATTGAAAATTTCCCAATCTCTTTGTTCATTTCTTTGGGGAATTGGGGGAAGGTGGGATGGTGGGATGGTAGGAGCGGGGTATTGGGTCGGGGGTTAGGGTATTTTTGATGATGATCTCTTTGGGGGGACTTTTACATTGATTGT
This sequence comes from Drosophila helvetica, assembly GCA_963969585.1. Classification (NCBI taxonomy): domain Eukaryota; kingdom Metazoa; phylum Arthropoda; class Insecta; order Diptera; family Drosophilidae; genus Drosophila; species Drosophila helvetica. Next base: position 6,004,898 of record OZ018403.1, read on the forward strand.
TTTTTTGATCGTTTAGGCAATTGTGTAATGATTTTTCTTAAGTTTTAACTTGACTTTGATGTATTCGGAGCTCGCTTATCGCTTCATATCAATATATGTATATATATATTGTTTGTTATATGTATGTATGTATGTATCTATTATGTGTTATCTGTGGTGTAATAAAACCTTTAAACATTTATCGTTATCATGCTGGGTTTTCGTTTTTGGTTTCTTGTGTAAGAATCTATAAAATGCTTAAATGTTGCGTATATAAATTTATCCAACTCACAATGACATATCGCACATCATACTGTTTGTCCTACCCCTACAGGCACATATCATCTATGTAGAATTAACATAGGAACAATCAGGATAGTGTGTTAGGCCACATAGAAACGAAAGGAAAGTGTTTTATTGCTTGTCGTGTTTTTTTTGTTTTTGTTTTGTTGGCCTGCAGACGATATTTACTCTTTGGCGCTATAAAGTTTCTCTATCATTTTATTTATTTGTGTGTATTTGTGGCTAACTGCACAAATACATGTGTACATATTCATGTATTGCAGCTGCATATGTGTATACATGCTCGTATTTATGCATTTACTTGTACTCATTCGCTTAGGCTAGCGGTTTCTTCTCTCTCGCTTGGAAATTGTGCCGCAAATCAAAGCCTGGAACATGTGAGAGCAAACAACAGTGGAATAAGGCTGGAATCTGGAATCTCATGGACGAGCACATGGTGTGTGTGTTCTTCCACTGTAATGATATACCAGAGGCGTGGGGGTTACAGTGGAGTACAGGGGGGGATGCATTGCCAATGATCTCTGAAAAATAAATTGCCAACTGAAAAAGTAAACGGTGATAAAATGCAAATAAAAACACAAATTTGAGGGTTTTTTTTTTGTTTAATTATACAAAGCTTTAACAAATTACTTCATAAAAGCCGTGTACAATCGTTTATTTTGTTTTTTGATCTTCTATTGTTTTTTTTTCTGTTGAATGGTTTTGATTTGTAGGGTTTTTTCTTTTGTTTTTCTCAAATGTTACAAGTTGACTTGGATTTAACACAATTCCAATATATTGCTTTTACAAATGTTTATCTCAGTGTAGTATTCACAGTAGTTTTTCTTCTTCTTCAATATAGTTACAGTACTCTGGATCTTAACTCTACTGCTTCACAGCAGTGGTCCTCATTCATTAATGGGGTATTTTGTGTGTGTGTGTATGTGGGGGTATTTTTCTCTATTCTTTATCTTTTTCCCTTCGTTTATCATTCGTTTATAATTTGTATATATACCAGGTTTAAAAATATAGCAAAGTATCACAAAAAATTGCAAATTAAATTGTAAATTAGATCAATGGAGAATTAAAACAAATATATATGCTGCGACGAATCTTTTGGCTTAAAAAAATGGATGATAAAAATAATATTCGAACTCCAATAGAATAATATATTAAATTGTCGTCGTTTTGCTTTTAATTAAAATGATTTTTCCTTCTTCTTCGTCTTCTTCTTCAGGGAGGGGGGGCCAAACCGCAGCCGCTGCCTTGAAACACACGAGGGGAGGTGGGTACAAACGATGGGGGCCCGCACATCGTATAGAGCACACTTTGATCTTGGCTGGGCTCCAACTTTTGAAATGGAAATTAATTTGTACTGATTGGTGTTGAAAAAGTTACCGAACCGTAACGTTTGTACCCCCTGCCGCCTCATAGATCCAAGGTGGGGCTTTGGCCATGGCCCCAAGTTTTGGTCTGTTTTTCTTTTTTTGTAGAGTTTTATTATTATTATTATTATTATTAGTGTTTTCTGTTTTATCTCTTTTCAATGAAATCCTGTTCTCTTCGTAAATTGACGTCCAGTAAGTAACACTTAACAAAAAAAAATGCAAAATTCTGCGCAGGAATTCCATAGGGGATTCTTCTGGAAGTAGGGTGAGGGTTTGGGGGTCTGTGTGGTGTCTTGGGGGGGCATGCCACGAGCACTGCTCGATCGTTCAAATACTCTAAGTAGTATATATGTATGTGTATGGGTGGGGGAGGGGTTTTGTGTGTAACTTGAAGATACAAGCCTTTAAAGCTACCAATATATGACAACTTGCTCAAGTAAACCTAAACAGTGCATGACTTTTTTTGGCTTTCAACATTTTTTAAAACTATCTCTCTCATCCATCATCATCTCATCATAATTTAGCTTCAGGAAGTTTTGTTTTTTCAGTTAAAACAATATATAACTCAAATTATTAAGGTGTTCGTATTATTTGGGGTTGGTTTTCCTATCAATTTGGGAGGTTTTTCTTTAATTTTTGTTTTTGGCTTATCACTCGGTTGGCCAATTCATTTGGCAAAAACACTAATAACAAAACTCACGCGCTGCTGCCTGCCTACCTGCCACAACATATGTGATATGTGTGGTCATCATTCTCTTCTACGCAAAATACATATAACTTTTTGGATTTTTAAAGAGGTCTAGGAGATAGGGGGAGGGGGAGGATTTGCTTAAATAATTTACATACATATTAAATGTTAACAATTAATAGTAATGCTAATAATGAAAATAAGGTACTGGGTTCAAGTGTTTCAGTATTGAGCATCAACGAATAGTTTTATACATAAAAGTAGTTTCCTCTCCTCTCCATTTCTCTCTCTCCTTCTCTTTTTTTCCCTTTTTGAGGGCGGGGATTGCAACTAATATATTTTTTTCTTGTATTGTGTTTCACAATCATTTCGTATCATTTCGGCTGTTTTTGAGCGCAAGATCAAATATATTTGTTTGGAAATAAATAAAATGTTTGCGCCACATATGATTCTTATTCGCTTCTAGTTGATTTACAATTTTTTTGATTGAAACTTTTTTTATTTTGAACATTTTTAGCATTGTTCTTCTCGATTTCTTCTCTATGTACAATTCAAGAATGTTTAAATTAAGAATTTTTGTTTTAAAGCCATTCGCAATTACAATTAAGAATTTACACATGTATGTAGAATAATTGAGGGGGTGTGGGGGAAGAGGGGACTTTCTGTTTAAAACTAAATGGTAATGGAAGTGTCTCTAATAAAAGGTCAAAGGAATTACAATAAATGGGGGTGGGGGTCACACTATATATCTTAAAAAGTAGAAGGGGGTAGGGGGGGGGGGGATTTATAGGCAAGTTTGAATGCATTTTGCGCTGCTGCTGCTGCTGCTCTGCGGCGGCTACTGCTGCTAGTACTGGGATGCAACGCTGCTTCTGTGTGGATGCAACGCTGCCTCTGCCGGCTGCTGCGTTGCGTTGAGTTTTTGTCGTTGAGTTTTTGTTTTTGTTGAATTAGTCTTTTTGCGATTTGGTGGGTATACGATTTGTAGTATTATTATTTTTGTTTAATTATTGTTATTAATTATATCATTTATGTATCATTCATTTATTTATTGTTTTGTTTGTATTATTTTATTATATGCATATCAATCTCTCGAATATACTTCTATCATCGTTCTTCTTCTGCTTCTTTACTTCTCATCAACATTTTAAGGTACGTTGCACATTTTGTCCGCTTTTTTTAGGGGTGGATAAACATAAACTGTACTGTTATGCTGCGCTTCTAGCGTCCATTTTTTGAGTTTGTTTTGTTTTGTTTTGAATTACTCATAAATATTATTTATAGTCTTACTTATCAATTAGTTTTCAAGTCTATTTGCGTATCACCTTTAAAACAATGTTCAGTTGTGTGAAGTATCCGTTGTTAGACATATACAATATAAGTTCTTCCATCCTTCCACGATCCAACCATCTCTTCTTTCATATCTATCGTGCATTACATTCCATATTCATACTCATATCCTTCCTTATCATCATTTTCCTCCGTTTTAGCCAAGCCATCCATCTATCCATTTATCCATCCATCCGTCCGTCCCTTACGTACGTTCGTTCGGTTCGTTTGCTAGTCTGGGGTTTTTCCTTTCGCATTTGAATATTGGCCTTTATAAAGTTTTGTATATTGAAGTTGACACCTTTTTCGTTTTCGTTTTTGTTGCTGTAGTTGTTTTTGGGGAAGGTCTATGGGGTTTTTGTAGCGTGGAATTTTGCATCTTTTTTGTTGGTTTTCTTTGTTTTTTTGTTGTTGTTTCTTTGTTCTCTTGTCGTTGTTGTTGTAGAAGTTGTTTTTGTTGTGTGAGGACAGTATTTTTGTGTGTGTGTGTTTTAATCTTCAGTATTCCCTTGAAATTCTCTGGTTTTTTGTTGGTTTTTTTTTCGTATAGCTTCTCTCAATTTTTACTGCTTTTGTTTAATGATACACACTTTTTGAGATCACAAACATTACTCATTTTTTTGTTTTGCAATTTTTTTCATTTTTTTGGTTTAAAAAAGTTCAAAGTTTCGATTGAAATGTTTTCGCTTTTTTTAGGTTTTTTAAAGGTTTTTCTTTTTGCATTTTTTATACTTTTGTTTTTAATTTTTTTTTTTGATTTTCTCTTGTTATACGTATTTCTTTTTTCTCCTTGACGGGTTCTGGGTCCACCATTTTCAATCCATTTCGTCGGTTTTGTCGCCTCGTGTGTGTGTTCGTTCGTTGATCCTTAACGCCTGATCCTTCCTCCTGCTCCTGCTTTTGCCACCTGTTACGACTGCACATTGAGCAGCAGCTTCAGATTTTGCGTGTCAAAGTCATCGAGGAGGTTGCGCTTCGAGGACTTTCCTCCCAGATGGAACCTGGGACTTGAAAAATACTCGCCGCCACTCCGCATCAGGCTCTGCAGGGCCGGACCAGCGCTGCTGGCCAGCTTCTCCTCGGACTTGGACAGCGTCCAGTGCTGCGGCGGCTTTGGCAGCGCCGTTGGTGCCGGAGCGTCGAAGCACTTGCTGCCAGCGAAATGCGTCAATGCGGTGGGTATGAGGGGGTGCTGCTGCTGGGGCGATGCACCGAAGGCGCCAATGGTGGGTGGACTCTTGCGTTGCTTGCGCGCCGATCCACCATTGATGGCCATTGCGGGGGAGAACCCGCCGCCCAAAATTGTCGCCGGTGACTGACGCACCAACATACCCGCCGTTCCCTGTGGAGACCTGCCGCCGTTGCGCTTGCTGGCGCTACCGTTGTTGTTGCTAAAGAAGAATGCTCCTCCACCGCCTCCTCCGCCGGTTTGCTGTGGCGACTGTCGCTGCTGCGGCTGCTGCTGTTGCTGGCGGCTACGCTGGGCGCCTCCTGCCGACTGGGACTGCTGTGGCCGCTGCTGGCGGCTATTAGGCGTTGTGGTGGTGCTGCTGCTGGTGGACAGGGCGGACAGGCCAAGGCCGGAACAGGTTGTGGGGGATGCGGCAGCGCTCAGGGATTGCTGATGGAAGTGGCTATTGATATTTGTACTGCTGGCAATACTGTTGGAATGTGCAGTTACCAAGGGTGTTGTGGGTGCGGATGCGGTGGATGTTGGTGATGGGGTTGCGGATGCGGATGGGGACGCAGCAGATCCTGCGGCGCCCTTTTTCAATCGTATGGCCTTGGTGGCCGATGCTGTTGTCATTCTGATGTTGTTCCTAACGCTATTGTGCGAGTATGTCATAGTAATTCCGTCGTTTTCTCTTCCTTGATCTGATCTTAATTTTTTTCTCTTCTCTTCGTCTCGTTTCTCCTCAAGAGCTCTTTACCAAGCGCGTTCTTTCTTCTAATTTTTTTTCTCTATCTCTCTCTTCTCTTTCCTCTTTAAAATTTCTGCTGTTTTGCCTTTTTTGTTTTTGGTTATTTCGCTAAATTAATGCTTAACGTTAAATATCACACGCACTTAAATCAATTTATATTTTTTATAAATCGAAACCAAACTCGGGGAGTAGGGGGCCTCTTGCTCTCTTAAACAAATGCCACGTGTTGTAATTGTTGATATTTTCAGCTGCTTCTTTGGGTCTTTGGTTGTTGTTGTTGATTACTCTCTGACTGCTGCTTCTCCCTCTCTCTCTCTCTCCACTGTTCTCTCTCGATCTCCAAATCGACCAAATCGATCTGCAAGATCTAGGGCGAGCAACGGGCGGCTGGGCACGTAGGCGCTATGCTCCGTCCGGTTTGCGTCTCGTTTTTCTTATGTACAATTCTCTGTTATTTACCTTTTATGTAGTTTAACTCTTGTAACGTTATGTATTGTTATCAGTCTGTTGAATTATCTCTGTTATTCTGTTTAAGCTAATCCTTAGCTCTAATTTAGCAAACTCCTTTTTCCAAACAATGATTTCCACCGCTTTTGCTCCTGACGCTGCTGACGCTGCTGCTGCTGGTTCGGGACTGGTCCTGTTTTTGGGAAAAATGAAATAAAAGCGAACGAGACTTTGAGCAAAAGAAAAGAAATATATTTATAGAAAAGAAGTCGTAACGGGGAGGTAGAAAAAATCCCCATTGGAAAAACTTCCAAAATAGACGGCAACCTGTAGGAGGGACTGTCAACATCGTAATCTGTATTAACATGAGTGTGAGTGTGTGTGTTCGTGTGTGCCATTTACGTCAACAAATGCTACGTACGTACGTATTTGCTTAGCTATTGTATTAGCGATTGTATATTTCCCCGCCCCACGAAACATGTCTGAGGACGTCAAAACCATACGATACGAAAAATACCTGAATTAATGAATCAACATACACACGTACACACATGAGCGCGCTCATGCATACACTCTCAGTCGCACTCACACTCGACTCACACCGATATCACATACAATTGCGACTTACTTTTTCTGCTGTAGACCTCCTCTTCACACGAATGTGCTGATGCTGCTAGTGCTATCTCGCTTGCTCCACAACGGGTTTCCACTGTATAGTATATGTATACGTGTGTGTCGCAGCTATCGATTTGCTCGCTCTGCAGGCTGCGGGGTTTTTCTTAGCCACTTTTGTTATACAGATTTCGATTATACAAAACGGTTTTGAGTTTTTGCTTTTTGGATTAAAAGTTGCCTTGATTTTGTTTGTTGGTTCACATTAAAATGTTACGGAAATGTTGGTTTTGTTGTGTTGATTTTCTCAGATTTTGATGAGGGGGCTTTTTCGCTGGATGTATTTGTGTGTGTATGTGTTTTTGTGTATGTATTGTAAAATCACTTTCAAAATGGCGACGGGCTGGCTTCGTATTTATTTATATGTAATTCCGCTTAAAGCTTTCTCTTCACTTACAGACAAAGGCTCAAAAAAATCACACTTTCAACTGATTCGGATTTTTGTTAAACTCTTTTATGTACACCACCGTCTATTACGCAGCGTTCTTTAGTTTTACAATTTTTTTGTGTGGTTGTTTTTTATTTTTGCTCGCAAAGTACCCCGTTTTTCTTTGTGTGTGTGTGCGGTTAGCTTCACTCGTTGTACTTTGACGCGTATTAAAATATTAAACGTTACACATATATATTTGATTTATATCACTTAAATTAAAGACATTTACAATATATAATTACATATATATATTTTTGTAGCAGAAATTTTAATCAATATTTAACTTTATCTTCTTCGATTCTTTGCGCATCGGTACGCTCTCTTCAAATTTTCCACCATGACTATTGCGGTTCTTTCAGGGGTGCTTCGTATTTATAGCGAACGGACTCAACCCTCTTAAGCCCCTTGTGTTTGAACAGTTGAACGACATGAGTTGAACCGCGGAAAATAATACTGTTTGTAAATTTTTCTTGTAGATCCATACTTTCTCTTTCCCTACTGACAAAATCACCATGATTTCTTTCACCTGAATTGCGCTAAAATTCGTAAAATTTCATAATTTTCATGGCGACTATTTTAATACCCACTGGTCGACAATGGGTTAATCGATCTCTACCCATGATCGGAAATCATATTACTTGATTTTGATATTCGATTGAATATTACTGGCTAGCTAGAACCATCAGCCCTGAAAATTTAATTTTATCCGATTGATGAATCCAATACTTACAAGTTATGCTAGTTTTAAGTTCTTCTTTTTATTGGATTGTTTATAAAATTAGGCTTTAACAGCAAGGCATAAAACGTAAGTGAGTAAGAAACTTAACGGAAGTGTGTAGGGATGTCACGTCGTTGCTACATGTTGCTGGTACTGTGCTGTCAACCGATGGTATGGTACTTTAGATCCCCTTTTTCCTCCAATGAATTTTAAAATTCTGTTTTCCAAGCCGCTTTAAAACGTAATTAGTAATGTCGTTTTCACAGATTGACATGTTCTTACCTATTCATGCACTTGATTTGTTTTCTGTGTACATATATATCTTGATCCCGGTTTCGATATTCTACGTTTATGGTTAGCTTTCTGTAAGAAGACCATGAAATGCAAAATTTAGTTGATATATTTTCTGCATTCATTGGAGTGGTGACAAACATTTCCTCAATTCTATAATATCCTTTTCCCCAGGGTATACAAAATGTTTCTAATTCCGTGCCAATGTTGCGGGACAATGTCGCTCACATCGCGGCACATGTTGCTGGCCCATACAAATGAATGGTGCCAACGGTAAAAAACGTAGGAGAGTTGCGACGTAAGGACCAAAAATTCCTCCAAGAAATCACTCAAAAGGTCCAAATAAAATATACGGTCTGACCATCGAATTTAACCCACCTAAGCCCCCTATGATTGAACAGTTGCGATAAGCGATAGTGTATGGTATAACCATCTCGCTCTTACCTATTTGAATCGCGCATGAACAAGCACGTGCATGTAAGGCATGGTATACCTGAAATAGGTAGGGAATACCTATGTTCGCGCCTAATTTGAAAACAAAAGGGCCATAAAAGAACAGATGCAGATTATTGTTATTGAAGTTAATCGTTTTGTTTGTGTTCGAACTATGGAAATTCGCTTCGAGAGCAATAAAATTATTACTTGTGCCAGAACGAAACAGCCCCATGTTGAGTATGAGGAAAAAACAATTTTCGTTCTCTCATAAAAAATAATTTTTTTGAGAGGCAAAACAGCGAAGGAAAAAAGACAAAAGTTTGATAAATATTATGAGGCTAATGCTCCTTCAGATTATTGGTGAAATATTGGTTTTGAGAGTGAAGTTTCGTGGTGGCCGATGAAGACCGCAGCGGCAAGCCCTCCGATGCGGCTGCATAGGACAATGGGTGTTGGCTGACCGGAAAGTGAAGGTGCGCGAGCTAACAGAAGCCACAAGGCATTCTCCATATGAAAAAGTTATCCTGCCGCTGGGTGCTGCGCATGCTGACTTCGGACTAAAAACACGAACGCGATACCTCCATGCTGGATCCACAATTACACACCAGAGAACAGAATGAGTGGACTGCAGCCGGCAGGAGTGCCAATAGAGATGTTTGTGGTGCTTTGCTGCTTTAGATTTGAATTGGTACTAATACGATTCTGGGATTCGGGGGGATCTATTCGCAGATTATACCACTGAACTGTACAACCATATCATTTATATTGGCTTTACTTTATTGGAACAGAAGCACAAATCCACTGCCACAGATATCTCCAGCTAGATAAAATCACATACATATATTTTAAATAGTAATACAAAATAGTTGAAGAGTGACATTAAACAGGGCTATCATTATCATCGGGGTCCGAGGCGCTGATACCCTTGCAGATCGGTTGTTCAAATAGTAGTGCAGAACCCTCTGCAAGGGTGTAAACAAAAAAAAGAGGGTCGAGGAGCAATGAGAATTCTTTACATGCGATTAGATCATCCTGGTGGACTTACGAACATACAGATCTACGAGTTTATATATAGGCTTCCAGGTATGGCTACAGATCCTCATCCATATGCTCGTCAGACTTGTTTAAATTCACATTGCAAGTGTTGTTGTTCTCAAAGAACTCCAAATCATCGTCATAGTCGTCGAGTTCCTCTCCAGGGAGAGGAGGTGTCGGGGCCAGCATGTGCATCGGGTGCGGCGGTGGCGGCAGCTTGGGCACAGGCATGGTGGGGATTTGGAGGGGCGATGGCTGCCATGGGACCAGCGCTGTGCAGGGACGGGGAACCGATTTGATGAGCCATTCACGGGGTATGACACCGGGCGCCAGAGGGCCCGGCACAGAGCCCGGCTTCAGTTCATCACAGATTACAATTCGGTTTGCGTTTCGCAGTTTCTGCTCCAGTTCCATAGCTGCCAACTGATACGCTGGATTCGGATGATGGTGCGTTTTGCCCGTACTGGTCGAGGGTATATCGTCGGTAGCTAGCCCGCCGGTCACGATCGAGGCGCTGTTGTTGTTGCCCGGACCAACGACGCCTTTCGAGTCGCCCGAAATCTGCAATCCACTGAAGTGCTGTGTGATCCGCTCCTCCGTAATGAGCATTTTCGGTGGGCTAAAAACCGGATTGGATGCTCATTAGTGTCTGGCGGGGATTGGGGACACGGATATCCACGGTTGTAGATCCGGATACTCACAGCACGGCCGCCTGTTGCTCGGACTTTCGTTTGTGCTGCGGCCACTTGCTGCACTCAGCAATGTTAAAATTTGTATTTGCATTGAATCCAAACTGCATGACGACTTGGGGATTAAAAGGAAACGATTTCCTCTTAGACTGTGAGTTCATTTTTCTCGCAGTACGTCTTACTGCATGGCAGGACACGTCCTCGGTGGTTGGTGCTGATCATGCACAAACTCTATACGCCAAGAAGGATGTATTTTGATTTAAAAATGTTTGTTAAAAATTTATTTATTTTGCGACTTGATATCAGTGTGGCGGTAGATTTTTCTAGATAATATACCGTCTGACTGTCAGAAATATATAGTCTCATTTCCAAAATATACCAATGAAATTGTACTTAAAATAAGGTGGTTTTTTTTGGTATTTTTCCTTCACAGTTCACTGTCACACCTTGTAGCCCGCGATACTTTTCGATGCCTTAGTATCGCAAAAAACGTACTAAAAAAGTATATAAAAAGCGCTGCAGCCCGCAGTTTTCAAATATTTAAACGGGAAAACTCCAAGTGTGCAAGTGCAACAAGTGAATTTCTTTAACTATTCAAAGTTAATTAAGAATTGTAAACCGAATCACACAAACCAATAAGTCAATTTTCCCTCTGTAAATCAAATCAAACGAATAATTACTAAAATTCCTTCAAAATGCGCTTTACAAAGTAAGTTTAAAATGGCTTTTCTGAGTAAATTTCCCCATTTAGCTCTGCACATGATATTATTTAACGTGCGTTCCATTCATTGCCATCCATACTCGCACTTTCCTTTGCTTATCTGGGGCTCCTGTTCGAAAATAACATGTTTTTCAACCCAAAACCGAACGCAATCTTTACATGGGAACAACATTGTTAATGACGCTTGCCGGACAGCATGGCTGGTGTTTTCCTTTAGCTAAACAAAGATCGGCCGATCGTCAGTTACCAGGCGCCCTAGGTATAGCGTACGACTCTGGGGGGTTGCATCAAAGGCTTATCAGGTCAAGACAGCCGAGCCCGACCCCCTAGGGATCGAATTGACGTCACAGACAGGCAGCCGACTGCACCGGGGCAATCGTGCTTCCGAATTTCGTCATCCCGCCGGAGAAAAACAACTGGCCGGAAAATAGCTCGTGTTTAAAGTTATAGCACGAAATTTTCCAACATGCCATTCCCGGTGCACAAACTTTTTGCGGCACGTGTTTGAATGGTTTGAGTGGAGTGAAACAGCTGATCGTGCCAAACTTCAAGTCGCGATCTTTCTCTTTCTGACACGCTTGAGTAAAAGCTCGTATCCAAATTTTTTGGTGTTTGCCCAGCAACACGTGTGTGGGGGCTTTTCATTATCGAAGTACCATATATAGCCAGTCTGGTGCAATCCAATAGTGCAGTTAAACTCTTTTCTCAAGCGAAATTTTCCAGAATCTCAAAAGGTACAGTGCAAGTGAAAAACAAATCAAAATCAATTAATAATTTGTTGATGAGCAAAAAAATATTTTTTTTTACGTCTGGAAATGGGTATTTTTAGACCCCCAGACAGAATTAGCTAATTTATTATCAAAATAAACAATCTACTGATAACGTGATTCACACATGGAAACAGACAGACACGACACTCACACACACACACACACACACACACACACACACCCACACGTGCATGCAATTCATTATACAAGACAAGGGGTCGGGTCAAGGGTGCTGTGCCGTTACCTTAGTCCTAAATATTTTCCTCAAAACAAATATATTTATAAGTCTCGGAGCTTGGCCACCATTTCGCTTCTATTTGTGGCGTGTGAAAATCATTTATCAGTTTATCGCTCGTGGGTCAAGTTCGATACCGTTGGACGTATCTTGTTTAGATGTTAAATTCTGCGAAACATGTTTAGATGCTTGGTCAGCTCATTGGGTGTGCCGGGACGCAGATATGTAACAAAAGTATTAGTGAACAGCAGGTGCGTACAATAAAGTAATTCCAGAAATTAAACGTGATATAAAAGTTAATATCTATACATACACATATATATGTATAGATGTATGTAGACGAACAGCTGTTGGGCTTGAGCAGAGTTGTCACCTGGTGTGTATCTAGATAGAGGGCAACTCTGCACAGGCATGTGAGTGTGTTGAATAAGATATTCAAATGAAGCCCTGTTCGTGTTTTCTGTAAATATATTATAGTCCGTTTTGACGAGTAAAAAGTTGCGCTGCGCCGCCCATAAAGCTCTGCCGCCCCATTCGGCTGATAACAGGTTTAAGTTGCGGGCGCAGAGAGAGCGAGGAGATTACTTGTTTTTACGGCTCGGCTCGTGTTCCTCGCTCATTTCTGTTGTGCAGTTGTTACGACTCGAACTTCAGCAGTCTCCGCGCCGTTCGCGTTTCAATTCCCGTATATATTTACCTAGAATATATATTATGTGCATGTGTGGGCGCGTGTGCGTGCGAATTTCAATACGTTGATAGTGTGATTTCTTTATGTAAACAATTTATTCGCATTAAAACCTCCACAAACAACAACAAAAACCCCACACGGTGGTGGTCTGTGCCGCTGAAAAACCCATGAGTCACCTGACGTGGCGGCCTACACTGCTGTGCCTCTCTCGCTCCCTCCCTCTCTCTCTCTCTCTCTCTCACTCTGGCCGATAATTTCCCCGTCCGAGCGCCCAATCAACGTCGGGGAAGTACCTAAACCGAACGGAGGAGCATTCGACATCGCTTTGAAAAGCTATCACGGATTCATTTTCGTTTTGTTACTCGAGCGCTGCGGTCGCGATCCGATCTTTTTACCCGAGACGCAATTTCAAAAACAAATACACACATACAGTCCAGTGTATTTGTATGTATGTATATGTGTGTGATAGGCGATCATTAAGTTTTGCACAAAATGAACCTCTTCGATTTGGACAAGGGCAAGAATGTTCTGTACATGAACGATGCCTCCAGCACTAGTGGATATAGCAGCGGAACTTCGCCAGCACATTCCCCCGAAACGGCGCTGCAGAATGAGTTCGCAAATTTGAACTGTGCAAACTCACCTCAGCCACCGCCAATGCAGAGCTCACCATACCAGCTGGTGAATGGCAACCTTGCCATCGACGCCACCAATCTGTCGAATGCCACGAGTTTTGGAAATATGTTTATGGATCATCATTACTACGCCGCGCCCCCCCACGCCCAGGAAACAGCACAAAACTATGGATATAATCGAGCGAATGGCGGTGTCGTGGCCAAGTCGGAGTTCGGGCAAATGCCCGCGACCCTCCGCATCGTGGAGCAACCTGTGGAAAAGTTTCGATTTCGATATAAAAGTGAAATGCACGGGACACACGGCTCCCTCAACGGCGCCAACTCCAAGCGCACGCCCAAGACGTTCCCCGAGGTGACGCTCTGCAATTACGACGGTCCGGCGGTGATACGGTGCAGCCTCTTCCAGACGAACCTCGACAGCCCGCACTCGCATCAGTTGGTGGTTCGCAAGGAGGAGCGGGATGTGTGCGACCCGCACGATCTGCACGTGTCCAAGGACCGTGGCTATGTGGCCCAGTTCATTAACATGGGCATCATACACACGGCCAAGAAGTACATTTTCGACGAGCTCTTCAAAAAGAAGCAGGATCGGCTGGTGTTCGAGATGAAGCGTCGCGAGCTGTCCACCAAGGAGGTGCAGAAGCTGCACCAGGAGACAGAGCGCGAGGCCAAGGACATGAATCTGAATCAGGTATGTTACTAAGCCGCAAAGAGTCGGATCTGGTCTGGTACTTACTTTGTGGTACGTTTCCAGGTGCGCCTCTGCTTCGAGGCCTACAAGATCGAGGACAATGGCAACTGGGTGCCCATTGCCCACCCCGTGTTCAGTAATGCGATCAACAATCGCAAGTCCGCACAAACAGGAGAGCTGCGCATCGTGCGGCTGAGCAAACCCACCGGCTCTGTGATGGGCAACGATGAGCTCATCCTGCTCGTGGAGAAAGTCAGCAAGAAGAACATCAAGGTGCGCTTCTTCGAAGAGGACGAAGACGGCGAGACGGTGTGGGAGGCGTATGCAAAGTTCCGTGAATCGGATGTCCATCATCAGTATGCCATCGTCTGCCAGACGCCCGCCTACAAGGACAAGGACGTCGACAGGGAGGTGAATGTCTCCATTGAGCTGATACGACCCTCGGACGATGAGCGCTCCTTCCCGCCGCTCCCGTTCCGCTACAAGCCGCGCGATGCCATCGTCTCGCGAAAACGCCGGCGCACCTGCTCGATGGCCACCAACAGCAGTTCGGGCGGCAGTGCGCAGAACTCTGGGGACCTTCCCAAGACACTGGCACTGGCCCAGCCCCAGGGAGTGCCTCAGGGACACGAAGTGCCTATGGGGGGCGGAGCACCCATGAGCGGAGCGGCCCTCATGTACCACGATCAGACCATCAGTCAGGAGTTTGGACGGGAAAACGTCCTGAACGACCTGATCACCTCGGAAGACTTCCGCCAGCTGATCCAAACGAGTTCCGGAGAACTCATGCCGATTTGCAATCTGGACATCGGCTCCCTCGAGACAGATGGCCATGGGCGGGCAGCTGAGCGACAAGTCGTCCCAACAGCTGCACCCAACCGGAATTGGACGCCACACTTTCTGAGTGCAATCTTCAAGATCTACGAGTCTCATCGGCGGTCGCCAAATGACAGCTCGCGGAAGCAGGTGGAGGAGATGTTCACCGAACACGCCCTGCGGAACGACAACAACGACACGCTGCTCCACGAGGTGATCATCAGCCAGCGGACAGAGGGACAGCTGACGCAGGCCATCCGCACCATTGAGGTGATGAAGTACTTCAAGCTGCACGATCTGGCGAACAATGCCCTCAATGCGGATGGGGACAATGCCCTGCATGTGGCCTGCCAGCACGATCGCTCCTACTACATCCGCCCACTGCTGAGCCTTGGATGTAGTCCCAACCAGCAGAATCATGCGGGAAATACGCCCCTGCACTTGGCCGTTAAGGAAGAGCGAATGTCCTGCATCGAGAGTTTCCTGAAGGGTGGCGTTGGCACGCCCACCGTAAGGCTGGACCTGACGCTCAAAAATGACGACGGATTGACGCCGCTCCACATGGCCATCCGGCAGAACAAGTACGATGTGGCCAAGAAGCTGATCAATCACGATCGCAGCTCCATCAGTGTGTCAAACACGAAAGATGGCAACAATGCCCTCCACATGGCGGTGCTCGAGCAGAGCCATGCCCTGATTGTGCTCATTGTGGATGCCCAGGACACGACCCTCTCGGACATACTATTGGCGCGCAATGCGGCCGGTTATACGCCGCTGGAGCTGGCGCGTTGCAAAGGCGACGAGCAGGTGCTGCAGCTGCTGGACAAGGTGTATTCGGAGAAGAACGATCCGGCCATGACCTGGATACCCAACAAAATCAAAGAGGAGCTAGACACCTCTTCCGATGAGAGCAGCGAGGCAGCCCTAGAGATCAAAACCGAGGCGATCGACCTCAAAATGGAGTCGGAAGAAGACAGCCGCGAAATGGAACTGGGGGGCAACGAAGTTGTCATCGAGACGGAAGTGGAAACAAGCATCGATCCCAGATACAATCTTCAGCTGCTGCTGAGCAACAAGAAGCGTTTCGATAAGCTAAAGACACTGCTAAATAAACCGATTGGCAGCGGACCGGATGCCCATCAGCCCAAGTGGAAGCAATTGGCACGCATTTCGCATATGGAGCGTTTCAGTTTCTTCTGGATGAACGCAGAGGCGATGCTCGATTATATACTCAACAATCCCAAGTGTGTGGAGTACAGCACCTTTGCCTTGGCCCTAGAGATGATCGATTCGGAGGCGTCGGCTCTGCTTAATAGCGAATAGAATTTACTGCGTTACAGAGAGAGGAACTACTATATACATATGTATATGTTGATCAATAAATTACTAGTTAAGTTTTTATGCCTAATCATAACGATATTCGCCCGTGACTATAAGAAGAATAAATACACTATATTTGTATGAGAAAATAAAAATTTATTTTGAATTCGAAACACGCGAGAAACACTCGTAATAATATCATTTTCTGGAAACTCTTGCGATGACATCATTTTTACATAGTATAATTCTCTTTTGCATCGCATATCATATAGATCTGAGAATAGCATGCCCCTAGAAAGGGGATTTACTCGGAATAAATTGTATTCCACCCTCATAAACAAGTGTGAATCACACATCACCCAGTGGGGGGAAGTACACACAGTACTGCAACGCTTTGGGTATTCCCCTTCGGGAGCAGAGCCAGGCACCTTATCTCTAGCGACATTCCTGCTGCATGACCCTCCCTAACCCTCTCGCTGCTCTTTCCGCTTCTTGCAGCAACATGGCTCAAATCATTGACGGCAAGGGGATCTCCCAAGAGATGCGCTTGAAGCTCAACCAGGAAGTGGCAGAATTTGTGAACGCTGGCAATCCGGTGCCCCATTTGACGGCCGTGATTGTGGGTGAGGACCCGGCTAGCCAGACGTATGTGAAGAACAAGATGATGGCCTGCAAGGAGGTGGGCATTTCCAGTGAAACCAAGCTGCTGCCCGCCAACACCACGCAGGAGGAACTGCTGCAGTTGATCGGGGAACTGAACAGGGATGATGGTGTGTCGGGAGTGCTTGTCCAGCTGCCGGTGCCGGAGCACATTAACGAGCGCACCATCTGCAATGCTGTGTCGCCCGACAAGGATGTGGATGGCTTCAATGAGATCAATATGGGTCGCCTGGCCCTGGACATGGAGGGCTTTGTGCCGGCCACGCCGCTGGGAGTGAAGGCGCTCCTCGAGCACTGCAACGTCGCTACGCACGGCCGTAATGCCGTTGTGGTGGGGCGCTCCAAGAATGTCAGCCTGCCGCTGGCCATTCTCCTCCATTCGGATGGCAAGAATGCGACCAAGGCGCTGGATGCCACGGTGACCATCTGTCACAGGTATACGCCGCCCAAGGACCTGGCCAAGCACTGTCGCCAGGCGGACATCATTGTGGTGGCCGTCGGCAAGCCGGGCCTCATCACCAAGGATATGGTGAAGCCGGGCGCATGCGTGATCGATGTGGGCATCAATCGCATCAAGGACGAGACAACCGGAAAATACAAGCTGGTGGGCGATGTGGACTTTGAGGGTGAGTACGGCCAGATCATCCCCCCACGGAAAGCATCTAATGTCTTCCCTTTCATTTCCTGCGCAGAGGTTCGCCAAGTGGCGGGATCCATCACCCCGGTGCCGGGTGGCGTTGGACCCATGACCGTCACCATGCTGATGCACAACACCCTCCAGGCGGCCAAGAAGCAGGCGGCCCAGAAAAGCGCCCAGGTGTGATGCTCCTTCCCAAAAGGATCGCGAAGATCCTCTCCATAGAATTTAGTTTCTGAAATAGTATTTTCTTATTTAAACCACTAACATTTAGTAGATTAATATACTAACTGACAAGCAGCTTTCCTTTTGTCGATGGTGCCACAATTACTTCTATATATCGCAAAATATAATCAAAGATTATACAAATATTTCAACTATTCGAGAACCATCGCTTCTTTTGATCATTTTAGGCCTTAATTTAATAGATTTCCATCCCCCGTAATTTTCTTATAACTTTTTATTATCACTAATCTTTTATGTATACAATTTACTTGAATTCCTCTGCTTTTCGCTTAAATTTTACAAGTCGAACAACAAAATGTGTGGCTTAACTGCTAAGGGTCCGCGCTATGGTCATGGGCTTTTAACGTATAGTAATTCCACCCCGAAACAAGGGAGAGCCATAGTGCATGCCATATTCTGGCGATTCTGGCGATGTATGTATGTAAAATGTGCAATTCTTTATTACAAAGAGTGTGACAGAAGGACCTCTGGTGGAGGGCTATGTCAAAGAATATTGAGAAAGTCCAGGGGTCATTGCAGTAAAGATTACTAAACAGAATAGTTATGTTGTGGGTTAGAACCTCAAATCTGGCTTATACTTGGCCATATATCTGCAAAAAAAAGGAGAAATATTTATATATGTATTCATGTTTATAAATCAAACTAACAGGTGACCCTTACTTGTCAAGTGTTTCCCAGAATTTGCTTAGAACTGCACGATCCAGATGCCTTTTGTTTTGGGAGAGACGCAGCAGCGTTACCGACCAACGCTCTACATTGGCGTCCAGTTTCAGCTCGCTAAAGCACAAGTGAAAGGCGCAAACTGCAGGGGAAACAACAGGTTTAAATATCTTGCCAATATAAAAGAATATTTGATGGTCTTACTCTTTGAAAATATCTCCACGGGATTGCCGTCCCAGGGCCAGCCTTTGAACTGCCATTGCGGACCCATCACGAACACAGCCACCACACGCTGCCAGTCCTGTTGCGACAGCTTGATGGGATTATCAATCACGCGATAAGACACGGTCTGATTGTTTCGTTTGCGCTAAGGTCCAAAAAATACAAAGATTAATACAGATGATGCATGCAAGAGCAAGGGAAATCGTCGCACCTGCAGCAGAACCTCGCTATCACGCGGGCCGCCCGCCGTTTTCTTTTCCGCGTTGGATATGTAGCGCAGCTCCTGCAGTATATCCTTCACATTGAGCATGGTAACAAGGCTTGTGTTGGCCGCAGGTATTATGATGATGGGTGTGCGCGATGGTCGCTTCTGTGGCCCATTGGCGGGAAGCTGCCTCGCCTGCGCCGTGGGCAGCAGTTCCTTTGGCCGATTGACGGCCGCCCCCGCAGCTGCTGCTGGCCCTGCACCGGGCATGCCCGGTCCACCCTGAGCCTTGCGCTGCGCCAGGGAGCCCTCCGTCACGGATTTGAGCGACATGCCATGATAGGTACCCAGTGTATCGATTTTGAAGCCCTCGGTCTCCTCCTTTTGCCTGTTGAAACGCTCCTGATCGTAACGATTGTACTGGGAGAGCTGCGGCTGTGGCTTGGATATCCTGGCCGGTTCGGGCATCTTGATGGGATTTGGCACCTGCGGACGGTTGCGTCCCTCCTCGCGTGCTTTGATGCCCTGCAGCATGGCGAATATGTTTTTGGCAAACACTTTGCCCGTGCTCTGCAGAATGGAGGTGCGCGTGCGCCATTGCCTTTCCCTGCTTATGATATCCTTGGTGGAGTCCACGTCGTAGTCGAGAATGGCACGCAGATCTGTGCCCATGGCCTCATCGTTGTCCGTTCGCTTAATAGTGGTCCTTTTGTTGGCCAAACGCTTGGCCTTAATGGCGGCAATCTTCTCCACGGACATCGTCTCCGACAGCGACTTGATGTTGTCCATATTGACGGCCGTCTCCTTTTGATTGACATCCCATCGGGCGGCCAGCTGCTCGCGCACCTTCTGCACTTGCGTCTCCTCGAAGCGCGCCTTCTTGGCGGCCGTCTCCCCGCTGGTGGCCTCGCCATCCGCCGTTCGTTTCACCTGCGTGGGTATCTCCAACGGAGCACTCTTGTCGATGCTGGCACATGTGGGCGTCTCGCCGTTGAGGTAGGCCAGGAGTTCCTTTCGATCCGGCCGATTCACAGCGGGTATATCCTCGGCGGCACACTGACGCACATACACCGAGTGCTGGAGCATAACATTTTTCAGCAAATACAGTAGGCACTCCAACGTGTAGTATTCACGTGGAGCGCCCTTCTTGCCCGAACTGCAAAAAAAGTGAACAGGAAAATTTGCATTGTTGGCACATTGTACTTTTTGGAAGGGGGGCGACTTACCCATATTTGAGGTAGTTTGTTTTCACACTCTTGGGCCAGGAGAATTCACCGAATATGATTTGATTTTCACGTTCGATGATTTCCTTTTTGTTTATGTTGTACTGCCGCAAGAGGCTCAGAGGGTCCGCCATTTTCCCCGAGCTATTTTCTTATCTCCAGCTGCAGGCGAAATCTGTATTCCAACACTTTGTGGTGCCCGCGGCTTGTGGACAATCAAACCACATGAAACAATAGGATATTTACACTCGAAAACTGCGTTTTATGCCATATTATTCGCTTTTTTTTATTTGGAGGTTGCGGAAAAAGTGTGACTGCATTTTGCCAACGCGAAAATCCCATACGAGGATTGTTGATTTTATTTGTTCACAGTGTAACCGTAGGGCATGCACACCTGGTCACACTCGGTCGCTAGTATTTTTATATTGCACATTCCGCCATATTACACATTTTGCAGGTCTGAGTGCTAGGCTTAACTCGATATGGGCGATAGTGGACCACTCCTTGGAAGGAAAACCATAAATTAAGGTAAAAGATAACATCATCTGACAACTAATCACCAGATGAAACTGTTTGCTTTGATTTTAGCAACTATTATCTGTTCATAATGAACAGACATGTCTCATATTGACATGTTTTTGACCTATTTATGCATTTAACTAGATTCCCGTATATACATATCTCGATCCCGATACATATTTTTGTCCATTATAAGCTGCAAAATTTCTTAGAGATATCTCAGAAACTTGGAGACTATTTGTGCATAACTACTAACAATGCAAACTAGGCATAAAATCGGTAATTGCATTCGTTGGACAAACATTTGATCAACTCCCTTATACCCTTCCGTAGAAGGAGCTACCATGAGGACTTGTTCTGAAAACGATAATGTAACTGCTAAAAATGTTAAATATTTTCATTGGTCGAAACCAAAAATCATATTACTACGCACTGATTGCACAATGTTATCCGATAAACTAATCAATTTTCTACAAGAATTGCTCAATTTTATTGGATGGTTTATAAAATTAGCTTTAAACTGAATTTTTGATATATTTCAAATATAAATCAACAATTTGTTGGCATTCAGAGGTTTCGTCTGCCTGTGAATGGCAAATCGAAGCTGCTCAGCTGCTTTATTTTGTTATTCCAAGCATGGTCCTGAAAGCAGTTTGGTTGTGAAAATAAATACTTAAAATTAAAATAATTACTAAAATGGCTTTGGAGTGCAGAGTGTGTGGCGAGCAGATATTTATTTCCAATCCGAAGAACATCTTCGACAAGGAAAACTCGGGGATACTTCTGCGAATCAAGCAGATCACTGGCATTGCGGTAAGACACGGTTTCTTACTTTAAAAACAAAATATTTCAATTTAAACTTGCAGTTTGTGCGAAATGAAAATCTACCAACGCATATTTGTTCCTGCTGTTTGCTGGACCTCAACCAGGCCGTAGTGTTCCGGGACCGTTGCCTGAAAACAAACAAGCGTCTGCTGCTGAAGGCAGCAAGACCACGCGATACTGTGCCGAAGGTGGTTGTTCAAGACCCCCTAGATGAACATGTGCTTCCCACGGAGCCCTACGTTGAGGAAGACGCGTTGAGTGAGGAAAGCTTCTCCGAGGTGGAGGACGATAAATCACATGTATTATTGGCATCGGATCCCAAAGAAAGAAAGAACATTGTCCCGAGTCAAAAGAGCGACTACCCCCGCGTAGTACTCAAGCGCTGCCGCATGCCAGTAGAAACCACGACTTCACCAATATCTGAAACACGGAGGCTCCCATGGAATGCACATTTGCGTGATAAACCTGAAAAACCAAAAAGGAAGCGGAGAAAAAGGATCCCTTGTTTGGAGAAGAAGTATGTGTGTGACCAATGTGGCTGGGCGTTCAACGATCTGAGTAATATGAAGGACCACCGACTAAGACACTCGGAAAAAAAATTTGTTTGCGATGAATGTGGCATGTACTTCTATACGTCTCGTCAGGTCAAAATGCACGTTCGCGTCAAGCACAATGGGGAAAAACCTTTCCTCTGCAAATACTGCGGTATGGCCTTCAACAACAGTCCCAGTCGATGCCGGCATGAGCGGTAAGCATGGCAAGCACCATTATATATGATAATTTCTACTCCAATACTCTTTATTATGTTCCCACAGGAGGTACCATTCAGATGATCTGCCATTCGTGTGCAATTTGTGCGGCAAAAGATTTGTGAGCAAAATTGGTCTGAAAAAGCACGCAGTTCTTCACAAGGGAGGAGGAAACGGAAAACACTAGTGGGTTCCTATAAAACTGTAAAAATTGATCAAAACTTACACCAAAACTCGCCTTTTGCAGCTGCGACATTTGCGATAAGGAGTTCAAGGAGGCTATATTCTTGAGAGGCCATTTTTTGACCAAGTACCATCGGACTAGGGCGAGCAAATATGAAGAAGATGCCTTGGAGTACGAAGAATTTGACGATGATCTTGATTTCGATTTCACCGAATCTATTATTAATGAATAAAATAAAGTATCGTATTTTTCGGTTTGCCGCCAAATTAGGCTGTCTTTTGCATCGTAATACAGAACGCATTTAGACTAATTAACATATAATATATTTTATATTTATTGTTCTTTTTCCACTATTCAAGTATGGCGCCTGCGTTTGCCAGTCACACTGCCACGCAGCTAATGCAACAGGCATTCACATAAAATGGGCATATTTACAAATCTTAAAATAAAAACAAAAATTTTATAAATTGGGCGCACAAAATGTCGGTGCAGTGTCGAACCTGCGGCGAGACTGTCTACGGCCTAAATGCAACAAATCTGTTTGAAGGGGACCACGATATTGTGAGGAAGATATCGTTTCTGACTGGGATCTGGGTAAGTGGGATTCTTCCCTGGCCTGGCCGCTCTTTGCTATAGTGTCCACTTTTCGCAGATCACTGATCAGTTGGATTTTCCCAAGAGTATATGCCAAATATGTCAAATGGATCTGAACACCGCCATGCTGTTCCGCGAACGGTGCATCAGGACTCACAATGGGCTGACGCTGGGCAGAAGCGAGGTGATCCCGTTAGATGATGTTGCCCTAAAAAGGGATCTAGGCGATCCACTGGGGAATGAGGAAGGCTTGCTAGATATAAAACGTGAGGAGGAAGATCAACTTTCAGATGCCAGGGCCGTGGTTGCAATTACAATAGAAGCTACGACCAGATCTCAAGACACGGAAACTCCCAGTAAACATTCCTCGCGACAAAATTCTTGCGACAGACTCCCGGCGGAGGACACATTGCCCTCCCCAGTTGCAGCACCGGTTCCATCGATTGAGGAGAGCCCGAAACTCCCTGCCGCAAAGGCGGCTGAAAGAAAGAGAAGAAAGCGCCAGAATCGGGTCAATCAAAACTATATTTGCGACCAATGCGGCAAGCACTTTAACGACAAGGGAAATCTGAATCTCCATCTGGTACGTCACACGGGTATAAGGAAATTTCAGTGCCCTGAGTGCAGCCACAAGGAGTACAGCCAGTTTCTGTTGAAGATGCACATCCGCGTGAAGCACAGAAGGGAGGCGCCGTACGCCTGCAAGTACTGTGATGAACGCTTTGTGTGCAGCAATAAGCGCTATCGCCATCAGAGGTAAACCATTCAATAATATCCAAAAAGAAATACCTTTACGATTCTGTTACTATTTAGGACTCACGAGGGGCTCAAGCCAGAAAGGACAGATAAACCATATGCTTGCAACTTTTGCAATCATAGGTGCAACAGCATGAGCAACCTGAGGAAGCACGAAGTCGTGCACTCTGGCGATCGTCCATTTCGGTAAAGCAATCAATTTTCTACATCCCCTAATTCTCATATTATGGCATTCCCAACAGCTGCGAGATCTGCGACGTGGACTTCTATCGAATGTCCAACCTGAGAACACATTTTCGTTCGAAAACGCATAAAAAGAAGACTGCAGAAACAACCAATACAGAGCCCCAAATAGTCGATCCTTCGAGAGCGCCCGAAAGACTGGCATGAGCTCCAACTTGCCGCCGAACTATGCTGGCTGGGGTTCTCACCTGGCCATGATGGGGTTGCTAAGGAAGACGCAACGTTCCAATGGCCACCAATCGGGGCGGAAAGCACGAAAAATGTCTCAAGCAAAATTTGGTTACAGTAATAAATGAAAATAGGGATTTTATTTAACGAATTCCGAAATAACTAACTTATAACCTCTGTTATTCAACTCGAGTGTTTAATCCTCAGTCTCGGAGGTTTCCTGATCCTGTTCTGCTCCGTCGCTGGCGCGCTTTATGCATTGGTTGACCCTCTCCAAGAACTGATCCGCTATATCCTGCTTACCGAACCGGCAGGCCAACTGCTCAACAACTCCCACCGTTGACGTCTTGCCCTCCGCGTCGGCGGCATAGTTGAGGCCGTACCACGAAAAGCTCTTCTTCTGTTCATTCATATGGCCCATCTTCAAGTTGGGGCCAATCTTCATGTTAAGCAACACTTTGGGCACCTGCTCTTGTCGCATGAGCAGGCGGTAGGACTGCAATTGTGGATGCTCCAAGATCTTCAGCTCACCCGTTCCTGCACAAAGAGGAGTGTTTTAATAATGATGGGAAATATTGTTTGCATACGTCTCAAAACCTACCTCGTTCCTTCCATTCTTTTGTTTTCGTATCGAAGCGGTAGAGCCGCGAACGCTCGCCAAACAGCTTAGTCTCATCCTCCTCTCCAGTCTTCACAACGATCTCATCCGGCAGATTAACGATTGGCGCATAGTAGGGATCATAATCATCGTCGTTTGTGGCATCCCCATCACCATCTGCATCGCCATCTGCCCCTGTCGTGTTGTTGCCATCGCCCTTCTGCGGGGGCGGCGACTGGAAGTTTTTGAAGTCGTTTTGGTGCGTGAGATTGTAGAAGCCTCCGCCACTGGCCGACTTATTGAAGCCAATGGGTGTGCCCTGATTCTTTGCGCTCAAGCTGGCAAAATCATCGCCGCCAGCCTTGCCAACTAGATCCGCGAAGCTGGTGTTTGCACTAGCAGCGGCGCCAGCAGCAGGGGTAGCAGGCGAGGAAGGCTCCTTGGTATCACCAAAAGCCGTAGAGAATACCGACTTGGTGGTGGTGTTCTCTCCCGTTTCTTTGTCCGCATTTTGGGCTGTGGGTGTGGCCGGTTTTCCCAGATCACCAAACGTGATGCTTTGGGCACTTTGGCCAAAAGCGGGAGCATCTGCGGTGACACCACTACCAAATACATAGCCAGACGACCCACTGCCAAACACCGAAGTGTTTGTACCTCCGAAAATAGTCTTGGGAGCCGCCGTCACTGGCTCCACTTTGCCAGCTCCTCCGAAAATGGATTTCGGTGCCTCGGGAGTGCCACCCACTCCTCCAAATATGGATTTCGGTGCCTCGGGAGTGCCACCCACTCCTCCAAATATGGATTTCGGTGCCTCGGAAGTGCCACCCACTCCTCCAAATAGAGATTTGGCACTCTGATCCTTGGACTCGGCAACGCCGCTGCCAAAAATGGAGCCCAGAACATTGCCTTGGGCGTTGCTGAAGATCGACTGCTGCTGGGGTTTGGCACCACCACCAAACAGGCTTGGAGTCTGGCCGAAGGCTGGTTTTTCTGTGAAGATTCGCAGGCATGAACGAATATCTGTAGATACTGCTGGACATAGTTTTGAGGACTTACCTGTTGCTTTGCTGCCAAAAACGAATGCATTCGTTGGCTTAGTCTCCTCTGACTTGCTGTCCGCAGCAGGAGTAGGAATTGCCGCCGTGGAATTGGCAGACACTGCCTGGCCGAAGCCACCAAAGCTGCCGCTGTTGGCGCTCGCCAGAGAACTGGCTCTAAACATGGACCCGCCAAACTGAGGAGCTGCTGCTGGCTGAGATTGAGGAGCAGGCTCTGCGGCAGGCGGTAGCTTGAGGGCTGGCAAGTGCATGGGCAGAGGAGGGTTCACATCATCGACGAAGGTTGTGGTTGAGGTCTGGTTAGACCAGACAAACTTGTCTGGATCGCATCCCCTACAGCCCGTGCAGCCCGATTCACTGTCCTGTTGAAGTTTATCGGCCAGGGCTTTGGCCTCCTGGGAAATCAATGTGGAGGAGGTGCCACTGACATCAGTCTCAGTTGCAGGAGTCACAGATGTGTTTAGCTCCTCAACGATGGCTGTGGCGGTGCCATCCAGGGCGCTATTTACGACCTTCAAGAAGTTATCGGCAATTTCCTTGTTCTTAAAGCGCAGCGTCAAGCGCTCGTTGAGGCTTTCACCTTCGCTGTAGTCGTTCACGACAAACAGCCAGGACCGCTCGTCCTTGGGCTTGTAGGCCACACTCGAGTTGAGGGCGTGATTGAGGCACACCTTGAGGATCGGCTCGCGTCGCATCACCACTCGCAGTTTCGCCGTCTGCTTGTGGCGGAGTATCTTCACATTGCCCACGCCTCGCTCCCTCCACTCGTCCGTGAGGCGATATAGCTTCGCCCTCTGCACATATAGCACCTCCTCGTCCTCCTCGCCAGTCTTGACATCGACCTGAAAGGGATCACATTTGGATTAGCATTATTAGGGATCTTTGGTCAATCCATTATCTTACCTTATCCGGCAATGCGATTACTGGCGCAAAATACGCCTGGTTCTCCTCCTCCTCCGGCTCGGAATCTTCCTCCCCGTTATCATTGGCCCCCCCGTCGGTAGTCTTGGGCTGCTGCTGGGCGGGCTTCGGCATTGTGAAACTAAAGGTGCCCGATCCCAGGGTAGTCACAGGAACTGCTGCCGCCGTCGTCGATGTTTTGGGCACAAAACTGAAGCTGGAAGACCCAAAGACGCTCTTGGGTGCTTCTACTCCTTCATCCGGCGCAGTTGGTGGTGCAGGAGCTGCAGCAGCAGCTGATGCTGCTGCTGGTGGAGTTGCCCCAAAGCCGAAATTAAACTTTGTGGATGTCGGCAGGACGATACCCGACGACCCTAGGGCGTTGCTCTCCTTCTTGGGCACTGTATCATCCTTGGGTGCCTCGCAGGCGCTGCAGTAGAGGGCATCCACCGAGTTGCTTAGATAGCAACTGCCACAGGCCCAGCTACCAATCTTGGGCTTGAATGCATCGCCAAATCCAGACGACAATGTGGAGGCAGGCAATTTGGCAGGGGCTGATGATGTGGCTGCCACTGGAGCAGCAGCAGCTGATGCTGGCTTCTCCGTTGCCTTGGCTCCAAAACTGAAGCCTGAAGAAAGGGCTGCCCCTGACGATGCGGGGGCAAAACCGAATGAGAACTTGCCCGCACTGCTGGTTGATAGATTCAGGGCATTCGATTGATCCAAACCCGATGCCTGCTTGGACGGCACCGTCGCATCCTTGGGACCCTCGCACGACAGGCAATACAGCTGCTCGTGGCCATTGCTTGTGTAGCAGGCCTCGCAGCTCCAGCTGCCAGCCTTGGGTTTGAAGGCATCGCCAAAGCCTTTGCTGGGTGCTGCTGCTGCTGCTTTTACAGTCTTCTTTTCCACCTGATCCTTCTTGGTGGAGGAGGATGATGACGATGCAGCCTCTGTTATTTCCTTTTGTGCCTTTAGCACTGCATCTAAGAACTCCTTGCAGGTCTCGGGTTTCTTGAAGCGGACGCAGAGCGTTGCTTCGGACAGCTCCTGATCGGCAAAGTCCTGGGCCGCCCAGGTTAGGGCCGTGGTGGAGTTGACGAGATACTTGAATGTGGTCTCTGGCAGCAGCCGCTGGTTGCAGCACGTCTTGTGCACCTTCTCCCGACGCATCACTAGGCGCACCTTGCTGGGATCCTGCTTGTTGCGCAGAATCTTCATGGGTCCCAGGCCGCGCTCCTTCCACTCACTCTTCTCCTTGCAATACCGCAACAACTTGGCCCGATGCTCGAACAGCACGTCCTCGTCCTCTTCTCCCGTGACCTCCTTCACCAGCTCGGGCAGTGGGATCACTGGGGCAAAGTCTGCCGTCGGCTCGTACTCTTCCTCGGCCTCGACCTCCGCTCCAGCTGCGGTCTCATCTTTGCCTGACGGCTGCTGTCCCTGCAGCGTAGTGTCCTTGATCAGTGCCGTGGTAAAGAGCGTGCTGTTGTTGCCGCTCGTATTATTGTTGACAGCCGAGACGCTGCCAAACGACAAGCTGCCAAAGGACAGATTGCCAAACGGCGAAGGCTTTGGTCCTGCTCCCTGCTGGCCGAAGCTAAAGCTGGCGAACGGCGGCACTGTCGGAGCTGCTGCGGCTTGTGTGGGCGTGGAAGCGACAGCTGTGGCAGCAGGAGCTGCAAACAGAGTTTTGGCCACTGCCGTCGAGGCGATTGGGTTGGCGGTGGCTGGAGCAGCCAGAGCCGCCAGCGATTCCGAGAGCTTCATTTTGGACGGCTCAAAGGGTTTGCCGAACGACGAGTTGGCGGCTGGTGTGCTGGTCACAAAGCTCTTGAGCACATCTTTGACAACAGCTGGGGCTGGCTTGGACACTTCGGCGACTGGAACTGTGGCTTCCGTGGTTATGGCTGCCTTGGCATCCTCCAGACGGGCCACTGCGTAGGCATCGTGGAATTCTTTGGCCGTCTCGGGGGTCTTGAATCGCACGAGGAACGTCTCGGGGACCATTACCTCGTCGGCAAAGTCGTTGGCCACCCAAATGAATGACTTGTGGTCCGCGTCTCCTTGGGGTGTGGTCAAGGACATTTCGCGAGTGATTTTGTGATTGGCACAGACCTTGTGCGTCTGCTCGCGTCGCATGAGGATGCGCGAGACGCCGGTGGCCTGGTTCTTAAGGATCTTAATGTTGCCAATGCCACGCTCCTTCCATTCGTGCGAGACCAGGCGGAAGAGCTTCGCACGGAAGCAGAACTTGACCTCCTCGTCCTCCTCGCCGGTGCGCACTTCAATCTCATCGGGGAGCGCTATGATCGGCTGGAAGTCCGGTCGCGGATCGTAGTCCAGCTCCAGGGATCCATCTGCGGCGCCCGCACTCCTGTTCGGCTCACTCGCGACACTCTTGGCACTCTCATTGCAGAGAAGGGACTGGGCCTGCTCAGCCTCCTGCTCCTTTTGCTTCTCGGCCGCGGCCTTGGCCACCTGCATCTTGAAGGAGAACGGACTCTCCGCATTGCTGGTGCCAAAGCTGAAATTGAAGACTCCGCTGGAGGATGGTGTCACAGCAGCTGTTGGGACAGTCGCTGGCAGGGCACTGACTATTGCTGCCGGCTGTGGCTGCTGCTGCTGTGGCTGCTGTTCCGTGTTCTGCACCAGACTGGGCTTAATATGTTGTGCCGGGATCGTTACACTGAGCGTCGGCTGGACGCCGGCGACTGTGGCTGGTTTGGGCAGCGGATCGGAGCTGGTGATGACCACATTTGCCGGTGGCTCCTTCTCCACGGGCTGGTTGTTCAGAGCGCGATTGAACAGGGATGGAATAGCCGGGGCGGCGACAGCGGATGGCGGAGCAGCGACTGGGGCTGCAACCACTGGAGGCGCCACCACTGAAGGCTTTGCCTGCGGCACCTGAATGGGCGACGGCACAAATCCAGGGGCCGATGTATTGAAGAATCCACCTCCAGCAGGCGCAAGTCCTCCTCCCAATGCAGCCGTTGGAGGCTTGGGAGGATCAGCCAGAAGAAGTGGAGCCGCTGCTGCTGCCGGCGCTGGTGGCTGTGGTGCTGGCGCTGCTGCTTGGACCGGGGCCTGTGGTGGAATCAGACTGGGAGGCGTTTGTCCAAAGTTTCCAGAGGGTTCCAGGTAGGATCTTGGCGGTACCACGGCTGGTGCCGGTGGGAATATGCCCGGCATTCCAGCAAAGTTTGGATTTTGTGGTCCTGCAGATGACATTTTCATTATATTTGTTGTTAAGTTGTTGAGGCAGGAATGTGCCTAATGTTATTCTCAGAGATTATAATTTGTATACAAAAAATTAAGAAACAAGAATTATTTTTTAATTTTTTCAATAAGTTATTTTTTAAGTGTTAATATTTATATGATAAAAATAAAAAATAATTATTATATATTAATTTGTATATACAAATTAATTCATAACTTTTATTTTACATTTTTATTATAAAAATTGGAAATAAAAATTGAATTCAAATATCTTTTGAACCAATGTAGCCTGGAATACTAAATTTTGAATGCATTTTTAAATTCTATTGAGGTTGAATCTGTCTCCTTTGATTCAAAAGATATTTAAGTTCAATTTTTTTCTTGATGGAATTGCTAAAAGAAGTTATTTTGAATGGATATTTGGAGCTTTGATAGATGTCATACGGGTAAAAAAGCCGCTACGTTAAGAGTTTTATACCAGACAGCTATAAGAGTGTCATAGCATATGGCTTTTATGCTTTCAAAGAGAGGCTACGTCAAGAGATGTATACCAGACAGCTCTAACAGCTCTAATAGTTTCATAGCAAACAGGTTTGTAAATTTCGAGAGCCTAAAACGTTTACATTAAATGAATATGATTCTGCAATGCAATGATCTATAAATAACTGATGACATATACGTTGTCCACTTACCAAACATATTCAGTGGCGGCAACGTTCCGGGCGCCGGTGGAGTGCGCATATACTGCTGCGCCTGGGCCGCATAGTAATTGTAGAGCTGATTCTGGTTGAAGAGCGGACTGCCATAGGCGCCCTGCAGGAATCGATCCTGTGGCGAGGGTATGGCCGGTACGCCATTGAAAAAGCCACCCGGATTGGGATTGGGCGATGCCCCATAGTTGGAAGCCAACGCCTGGTGCTGTTGTTGCTGCACTGCTGCGGCTGCCGCCGCCTGGTTCTGCTGCTGTGCATCGAGCTCCTCAATAATGAAGAGATCATCCAGACCAAGGGCCGTGGCCGGGTCCACATCGCGGGTGGGCGTGTCCCTGTGCGTGATCTTCATTTTCTTGATCATATCCTCGAGACCGGTGAACTTTTCGGTGAGGTTCTTCATCTCCTGACGCATATCTTCGATGCCAGTGCTCACATCGTTCTTGAACTGGCCCAGCGACCTGTTCATCTGCTTGACCGTCTCCTCCAGCTGATTGAGTTTCATATTGGAGGCCAGTGGTGTGCCAACTGTGATTGGAGTGCCTGGCGTACCCCGGACTGGTGTATCTCTCGGAAGAGCTGCAGCAGCCGGCTGCTCCGCATTGCGGCGGGAACGGTTGAGACTGAGCGAAGCGCCGGCATAGAAATCCGCATCCTCGGCATCCTCGTAGCTGGACGAATTGTTGTGATTATCCGGCGAAGCGTACACGTCGAAGCTCATCTCGCAGCGATCGTCGTCGCAGCGCCTTAGCTCGTTACGAATCATCCCGTACAGCGGGTGCTTCGTATGGCTGCGGAGCAACTGCTGTGTCTGCTGCAGGCAGTCCCTGCGGCGCTCCCAGTAGCGCGCCTTGGCATCCCGATTGATTTGGCTGGAGTACTCCAGCTTGCGATACGCCTCGGCCTGCAGGTAAACGGCCATGGGGAGGTTCAGGCCGCGCACCTCGTCGATGAACTGCTGGTACTGATGCGCATTGAACATCTTTGAGCTGAAGTATGAGATGGCGTCCTCTGCCAGACGCTGCCGTTCCTGATAGGCGGCGGAAGTGGAGGCCGAGGCGAGCTTGAAGAATCGCATATAGTGCTCATTGCCGGCTGCCCCGTGCTGCTGTTCGCGGCGCAGCATGTTGAAGCCCTGCTTGTACAGGGTTTCGATGCGACGCTCGAGCACATCTCGATCCTGGCGCGAGCAGAGAATGGCCCCCAGCTTAAAGAGTATGATGGTGTCCGCTTTAGGGCCATTCACGCCGCGTACCGCCTCCAGGCCCATCTGGATCTGGGCCCGCTGCTCGCCACGGCTGCAGTCGGGCGCTTGATTCTTGTGCGTGCGCAGGACCAGATCCCACCAGCTGCTCTGCTCGGGCGTGACCAATTGTCCGATCACATTGGCATACGGCATCATGTGGGGCCGCGCCGCGGCACTGAAATTGCCCAGATTGCAGCTGTCATAGCTCTCCCGTTGGCTGGCCAATCGGCTGTGGGTCTGGATGACCGTAGCATAGAGGAACACATCAATGTCCAGCTGCGAGAGCGATTCCTGGCCGCAGAAGCTCAGGTCTTGCGTCACATCGCGGCGCATTCCCTCGTAGAAGGCCACTCGTGGAGCACTTCCAAGAGTCTCGCTGGCCCCCAGGGCGAGGTACACATGTTGGGCCAGCGACTGGGGCTGCACCAGCAGGGCCTGCCGCTCATAGGACTCGATGTCCGCCTCGGCAGGCCACTCGTACAGTGGTTCCTCCAGCTTGGGGTTGCGCACGAGATGCGACGAGTTCTCCTTTAGCTTGTGATCGGGATGGCAGAAGAGCACCGGGTAGAGCTGGCGACGCCAGTTCTTGTCCTGCCACTGGAGGCGGGCGCAGGCCAGCAGCTTGTCGGAATCCTCAAACAATCCAATCATTGGCTGATTGCCATTGTTTTGGCCAGTATTGACGTTCTCCTTCTGGTCCATGTCATGGGACTTTTCGGGTTCGAGGCAGCCGAACAGAGTCCTGCCCAATTGGGCGCAACGGAAGGCGCCCTGTAGGCGCCACTGCTCCAGGAGCTTCTTCTGCTCGGCATCACAGTGTTTCATCCAGGGCTGGGAGAAGTTGTCCTGCAGCGGCTGCGACTGGTAGCCCAGCAGCAGGAGCGGCAGCACGCTCTTCAGGCTCTTCATCCACTTGTTATGGTTGCTCACGAGCTCCCGCTTGAAGATGATCGCCACCGCATGGAGCAGCAGCTGGCCCGAGAAGTGATCCACGCAGGTCTGCTGCATCTTTGGCTGCAGTGGATCGGCGCACCACTTCTCCATGCTGAACCTGTGCAAGTACTGGTCGAGCCGGAACAAATAGTTGCTGCATTCCGACATACTCTTGCCCGCCTCCAGGCTGAGCTGTGCGAGGCGGTCGAGGGTGTGGAGCGCCAGCTGCCAGAAACGCTGGCCCCACTTCTTGAGGTCCTTGCCCTGCTCCAGCTTGGTGAGTGTGGTCCAGACGATTTCATACCAATCCGAACTCTGACTGACAGTCTTCTCGTCCAGCTCCACCCTGAAGGCATAGTTGAAGGCCTCCTCCAGTTTCTTCTTCTCCAGATAGCAGCGCATGAGACGCACCTTCACCTGTGCGTCGTGTGGCCGTGCCTGAATCTCCCTGAGCATGATGTCCTCGAGGGTGTTTATCTCCGAGTTGGCCGCTGTAATGTCGCGCAGCGCCCCCTCGCTCCCTCCTCCTCCATTGGTGGTCTCGTGCACTTTCGTCTTGAGGCGCAACTGGAACATCAGTTCGCTTTCATTCAATTGTATGCCACCGGCCATGTCCAGCCAATACTTGGCGCACTCGACGCTGAAGAGACTGCTGTTGTTGTCGTCCAGCAGCAATTGGCAGGCACTGTTGATCACATCGACCTGCTTGGGATTCAGCTGGATGCAGCGCTGGTAATGCTCCAGAGCCAGCTTCGGGTCGGGATTCTTCCGCATCATGTAGCAGGCGGCAATCAATTTGTGGGCACTCGCCTCGTCCTTCACTTTCAGATAGCTGTTGAGGTACTCAATGGCTTTCGGGTATTCCTGTATCTTATAGTACATACGGGCCGCCGCCAAACCCTTGACATCGCGCTAAAAGTAGCCAAAATAAAAACAAAAAACATTTTAAAAACAAATATCGCCTAACCTCACTTTTCAAAGGCATTTAATCCATCATTCAGGGCCAAACATTACAGAAAAGAAGCCCTTTGACCCTTGCCAAAGGGATATTAATACAATATCTCTGTGTAAAATGACATGTGACTGTAGAAAAGCGCGCAATTTTCATTTGAAAGATGCATCCCTTTGCGGGTACACACGGGCCGCGCCGCCCCGAAGTGACGCCGCACGCACACACTCGCACTTCGCAAACACACTCAAATATCTCTACATATACATGGCGCCAATGGCGGCACGGCGCCTACTATTTCGCAACATAGAAATAAATTCCAATGCATAATTACCAAATGTCCGGGCGGCAATTTGCCAAGTACTTTGTGAACCTGCTCGTCCACCTCCTTCCTAGTGTTCCACATATCTTATATATAGTTATTTCTCGTCAATTGATTAACTTTTCACGACTTGCAAAAATGTGCTTCGCGCTTGGCTTTCAACTAGTCATCGGCTCGGTTCAACGACGTTTGCTCAAGCAGGAACTTGCCAAAACCAGAAATATTATCAATTCTAGCTCGGCAATTCCAAGATTAATACGCTTAACTGGTTTTCTGATCAAATCAAATCGTATATATTGTTAAATACTAATTTAAAGAAAAAATCTCGACGCAGCCAGCACTGCTTACAAAGACCGGGACCGACAAATTAGTGTTGCCGAAGTGTCGCACAAAAAACCACCTAATTTTGCTCTTGAGATTTTGAGGGCAAACTGAAAAATACCATGAAAAGTAACTAGACATGGTTGCAATTTATTTGTATCCCCATTTACAACACTTAATAAAAAATAAAAGGAGACAATTTTTTTATTTTATTTAAATAGATTTACTTCATTTGCACTTTCCAGAAAAGCAATTTCCTGTCCGATGCCGCACTTATGTACGGCAGTCTCTGATGCCAGGCCAATCCTGCGTACGTTTTTAGGCCGGTTTCAAGCAGTGGCACAGCAGATTTTGCTCCAAACACTTTGAGCGTAAGACCCGGTCGTCCG
The DNA here is from genome assembly GCA_963969585.1 of Drosophila helvetica. Lineage (NCBI taxonomy): Eukaryota > Metazoa > Arthropoda > Insecta > Diptera > Drosophilidae > Drosophila > Drosophila helvetica. The sequence continues at coordinate 6,039,615 of OZ018403.1, forward strand.
ATGCTGGCCAGAACCATTTCCGAGCTACCGGGAGCAATTCGAACCAACCGGCCGCCGTCCTCATGGATCTGCTTGACGTCGGCGGGCACAAATGGACGATTAAGGTCCCAGATGATGATATCGCCTCCTGCCAGAGCAGAGACAAACAAGCGATTGCTCTGGGCCCAGTCAGCAGACATCAGGGGAAACTTTGGGGATTCCACGGACAGAACGGTCTGCTTCTGTCTTACATTATAGAGATGGATGATACCTAAAAGTTGGGGAGTTGGTTTAACACTGTCCATCAATGAATCATTTGGCTTCAATCGCACCTCTCTTCTCGGCAACTAGCACCTTTTCGTTATCATCTGGATGGCTTTTGATCGACATGCCCGCCGAGGATAGGCAGAAGGTGATGACGTTCTCCGACTCGGCGGCGGTGCTCCAGAACCGGCATGTAAAGTCATCGCTGACCGAGGCCAGAAATTCTCCTTCGCACACCCAGGATATGTCGTTCACGTAGTCGGTGTGTCCCTGCAAGGTGTCGAACGTGTTATACTGGTCGACATCCGTGCGGAATATCGTCAGGTCAGAGCCAAGGGCGGCGCAAAAAGTCACATTGTTGGGGGTGCTGTTCAGAGAGGTGTCCGGAGAGAATGCGATGGCAGTGACGGAGCGTCCATCTTGTTCACCCAGCTCCAAGTCCTGCAGGTGATGCCACAAGAACTCGCCGCTCTCCTCCTGTGGACACCAACTTCGATTTAACTCAATATTTGAGCAATGCAGTGAAAAATACTTGCCGGCAGTCCAACCAAAAGCAAGCAGATGCGCTTGCCCAGAGCAGCAGCGATCAGGTTGTAGGCAAAGTCATTTGCACATATTTCGTAGCACTGAATACGCTCATTCAAGTCTATTGTGTGATCGGGTCCTGCAAAATCTCGCATTTCTTATTTATATATTTTAATCGCAATAAATAGCCGGCGCCAAAAATGTTTACTTTGCTTTGTGAAAATTTTACCCTAACGCCATTCGTCAACAATACCATATATCCAATAATGGTGTTTCACAACACTAAAATCAGTGTTTTTCGGCCTATTTTAGTGCCTTTTTTGCCGAGCTAAGTTGGCTGCGAATTAGACTACTTCCTTTTCCGTGTTAGCTGTGAAAGAAAAAACATGCCGGTGGGTGTCAAATTAATCTAAAAAATGGTTTTAAACAAAGAAAACTCGCAACTGGCATAGCAAAAACCATGCAGAGCGCACCGCCGCAGTGTCTAGTGCTCAAGAAATGTGTGTTTGGTGTGAAAATAGCAGAAACCACCCACAAAAACAGTCTCGGAGACTGAGAACGTCCGACCAACTGCTTGCCGTGTATTGGTGTTGTCTCCACGCGTGGCATGCGCCCAAGAAATTGCAAACAATTGTGACATGATACGGATTTTACATTTTTGCATGAAATTGTGACTGTTTCCAACACAATTCGTGTCAATTCATTCAACTTAACCTAGAAAAATGGCATTTGCGAATTTCTGTTGTTCTTTTATGAGTGAATTCTGTTAATGCCAGTATTGACCATATGTATTTGTCCACTTTCAGCTAGCAAAAGATTTACTGCACCCTCTGCCCGCTGAGGAGAAACGCAAGCACAAGCTGAAGCGTCTGGTCCAGCACCCAAACTCGTACTTCATGGACGTGAAATGCCCTGGCTGCTACAGAATCACAACTGTGTTCAGTCATGCACAGGGCGTCGTGGTCTGCGCTGGCTGCGCCACCATTCTGTGCCAGCCAACTGGAGGACGTGCCAAGCTGACAGAAGGTAAGGACCGAATTGTATTGCCATTGGGCAGCCCCGTCTTGGACCCATTACTAAATTGTTTCATTGTTCGTTTTGCAGGCTGCTCGTTCCGCAGGAAGCCACAGTAAAATGGGACTCTTCTTGGATGAACCACAAATTATTAATTTTTTAATAAAAACTAAAACGTAAAGAATCCACACGAAAAATTCATCAACTCTTTTTCATTCGAGAATGTGTACCACATCGCTTTTCTAGACGCCGCCGCTGTTCCCAAGGGATTTGTGAGAAAAGGCGAGCCACCAACAGAATAAAAGCCGAAAGCAGCAGGAGCAGCGACAATTTTTATATTAAGTAGTTTTAAAACTGGCATGTAGACGCAACCAAAACGTTTGAACTACGGAGAAGGATTGAACTGTGGCTGTAAAATAGAAAGAAAGCTTGTAATATAACAATTCCTGCCTTTCTTTGGTTCATTGTGCTTTGTATATTAAAGAATTAATCTTGTGGTTGGTAACGTGAAAAACAGAGCCCTTCGTGTGCGTATTCGTTGTTTATGATGATGATGATGATCATCATCATGGTAGTGCGGGCCCATTTGGGAGGCGTCTTATGTTTAAATATTTAGTGAACGCCGCCGCGTGTTCCGTTAGTTGTTTGTTGTGCTCCGTGTTGCCAAGCCCGTTACGGTCAAATATTCAAATTTGAATTCTAGCGCCCAAATACGTTCGATCACAAATGCGCATTCGATAGCTGCGATCGATGATCAGTACTATCGATGGCTATCGTGACGTCACATTAAGTTTTTGTAGCACAGATTTCAGCGAAAGTCGAAAATTAACATCAATTAAATTCGGAATATCAAATATCATTCACAGTGCATAAAAAATTCAAATAATATGCACTTACAACTAATATACCTTACCTTACATGTCCAAAATGCGTTTATATCTATAAGAATACAGTTTTATTTACTTTAAATGTTAAACACTCAAAATATCACAATTCAACATTTGGCCGTTACAAGTGTTACCACACCTGACAAAATAGTAATAATTGTCATCAGCGTTGCGATATTCGGAATATCGAATTATTTCTTGCCAGACTGATCGGCGGCGATCTGATATCTCCCAGACAGCTTGGCACCGCTTTTTTCGCACAACAACAATTCACGAGACTGCAATTTTTAAGCGCCAAAATGTTCAACTCTGTCTACCATCAGAATATGGACTGTGAGGAAAAGACGCTGGAAGAGAATCTCATGGGAATGGACACCAAACTGTGCACCTTGCTGGAATCCAATGAGAACCCGCCAGAGCCGAAGCCGAAGCAGAAGCAGAAGCAGAAGCCGGAGTCTCGTGCTAGACATTCCCCGATGAGCACCTCGCTCATCGTGCTGGCCGAGCTGCAGGCCAATTTGAATGACTTGCGTTTAGAAAATGCTCCTTCCTTTGAGTTCCACGGCTACGGGTGCCACGCCTTGACCAAGAGAACCCGCGACAACGAGGAGTCAATTGCGAACGGGAGCTTTCGAAAGAGGTCTAAGCAGCTGCAAAAGGAGACGCAATTCAATAAGGACCAACTGACTCCGTTGATGCGTTCCATTGGCCTGCGTGGCGATTGGTGAGTGCAGTGTTGAATGGCGGCTATGTAGTGCTCCCAATATTCATGTGTGGTTGCCCCTCTTCCACAGCGTGGAGCGCAACACCGTCATTCGTTTGATGAATCTCTTTAAGTCGCTACATGACCATATGAACCAGGACCTGGGCTTCGGTCCCGAAAACTCATTGCCATCGGATTATCTGTTCCATCTTCCCAAGAAGTGCTCCATGCCCCATAGCCTAAATGTGCGCTATCAGGTTGAGGTGCTGTGCAGCAAGGCGGATCGCTTTCTGGCCAGACAGCGGCGCATGCTGGAGGCCAATCGCCACTTCGACTATGGCAAGTACACGGAGGGCGACAAACTCATCAAGGGATCGTTAAATTTCTTAAGGCTGTTCAAGCAGTTCTCCAACTCCACGTTGCGCCATCGTAATGGCAAGTTCTTGGGAGCTGCAGCCATATGTAAGGGCCATACAATCCGTCATTAATCAGAGGCATTAATCATCTCGTTTTCATTCTAGCTAATGTCCAAAAGCTGGAGGACTTGCTCATAAATCTGCGAGAGTGGCTGCGCTCCGCCTTCCTCTGTGTATATGTGTTCAACTGGGAAATGGATCATGAGCATCGCTATTCGGCCGCTATGACCCAAGACCATAATGCACTCATGAACAAGGCCAAGGAGTTGGCTGCCGCAGAACTGAAGGCGGCTCAACCCAAGCAGCTCAGCCCGGAGGAAAAGCTAATCGCCCATCGTTATAATCTGCAAAATGTCATCGAATGTGCAGCAGAGAACGACGACTTCTTGTCGGCACTGCTCGACAATCCAGACATCTACTTTCCACCCGAAGTTCGGGCCATATGTGCGCCCCAGGAGGGCGCTGCTGGCGATGTGGCTAAAGCTGCAGATGAACCCGAAGTTCTCATGGGAGGCGTCGATTTGCTGGACATTAGCGATTTTCTGGAGCCCTCATCGCCACCAAAGCAGCCAACTGCAACACGTCGCTTCAAGCCCCTGCGCTTCCATAGCTAGAGAAAAGAAGCGAAGAAATATCAAAGGCGTAACGAAAGGATAATCAAAAGTAAGAAGAAATAGCTTTTTTATTTACACATGCGAGGACACAGCATCGATGATCATAATTGATTTAATTTATCCAATCAAAAGTCAAATGAAATTGACAATAAGATGGAACTTAATTTTTAATTTGTTTGTAGTTTTTGTAAGCAGAGAAAACTTCTGATTGATCGATTTTATTTGCTAACTGAATGTGCTATATTTTGAATCATTTTGATTGATTGATTTTATTTGGTAACTGAATGTACTATATTTGGAATAAGTGGAAACGTTTTTGTACAAGGAACTTTTATATTTTGAATTTGAAATTCAATTAAATATGTGCACCAATTTAACTAATGAAAAACAATAATAATTGAACTAGGGGTAGGGGTAGGGCTAGGGGTGCTCTATCCATTCTACAGAATGAATAGCTCCTCCACAGGGATCTTTCCAAAGATTTTGTTCAGCACAGACTTGACAATTAGGCCCATGGCCTCGCCAACGCTGGGCTTTAGTTCGTTGAAGATATCCTGCCAGTTCTCGTTGATGAGGATGTGCATGTTATCGCTGAGATCCTTCTGGCCATGGAAGAGACCCTCCAGCTTGTAGCTAACATGCGAGGGATCGACCTGCACCTTGATGTCCGTAACCTCTGCGAAGGTGCGGTGCGCGCCCTTGGGTATGGGCCGGAAAGTGGTCAAAGCATGGATTTTGCAGTGCTCTGAGGAAGGGGAGGGAGAGATATGCAGATGAACGAGTGGAAATCTTTGGGGGTGTTGGCTGTAAGCTTACTCAGCACGATCTCGGCCCTGCCCTTGCCCACTATGGGCAGAATGAGCACCTTGCCGTCCACCGAGTAGGGTCCTTTGAAGGCCAGTTCGGGTGCCTCCATCACGAACTCAATTGGCTTGCTGAAATCAGGAGAGAATCCCCTAGAGAACGATGGACAGAGTTAGCATTGAATGGGAACCAATATCAAGGATTAGCTTACCCCACACGCTTGGCTTTGGCCCGTGACAGGCCCAACAAGTCCACCTCGGTGAAGCTCAGATCAATGTTGACCGGACTGTGTGGATTCCGGCCAATATTGAACTTGGTAATGTGCAGCGGATCCAATGGTATAATTCCCAGCTCCTTGATGCCGCTCTGTGCGTAGTTTTTCAGCACATAATTCACGCCATTCATCACACACTGATCGTCCATAATGGCGCATCTCTGGATCCCAGCGGCTGCAACGGAAACAACAGAATTTCAATTCGGAAACGAATATATGGCTCAGAGGAGGCAGGACTCACGGAGATCTGAGGCGTGCCCGCGAACGGATATAGTCAGGCAGCTGAGTAGCAGCAGGACGAAGCTGAAATTGCTCTCCATTATGATCGCTTTTGAATGCAAATGAACACTGTCATTCTCTGGGCCAGAGGCCCACCTTTATAGTCGGTTTTGATCGTTCTCCTGGCCAGTTCGTACGTCGCGACATTTCAATTGAAATTTTCTGTTCGAGTGTGAATTTAAATGGTATCGTATCATGTGCTTGCTTTGTTGCTGCTGTAAACCGCTTTTGCGTTTTAACTAACGGAGAATCTCACTTTAGACGAAGTCGAGGCTGAGTCAGACTGCAGTCTCGGTGAATGGTAAATGGATTATAAACAGAATATGAGTGAGATGTTATTACCGGTAGATTTATTTTACGACTCCCTTTTAATGAACCACCGATTTGAACTTGATCTTACAGGGGGCTTCAGTTCCAGTCCAGTTCCACTCTCCATGCCAATGACACTGTCAGTGTCCCGCCCCCAGTGCTCTTACTCCTCTCCTAATCACGTTTTGCCGGCCCGGGTTGATTTGTATATGTACACATATGCAAATTTTCCACGGAGCGCTTAAACATTATTCATTAAGCCATCGCTCGAGTGCTCCTTTGACATACTTTAATTGCGTTTAATGAATTGAGAAGCTGAGTACTTGTTAACATGCAGGATTTGCTGACCGTGGGGTCATCATACTACCAGATATTGCAATACAATACAATATTTCCTTATAGGTCAAGAAGATTTATATGATAATGCCAAGTACCACATACTTTCAGGCTGCTTGGATTATATGCATGATCAACGTTTGGAAATTTAGTTATTTCTCCCACTTATTCTAACATCTTAATGGCTCTGATTTACAGCACTCATTTAATCTAATGATGATTGCAAAGTATGCGTGTTTCGGGCAGCTAAAATCGAACTAGGGCAAAGTTTATTTCTATGGATATGCCAGCATTATCTACTCTCTTCCGCGGCAAAGTACTTGGCGTATGGGTACTTGGAGAAAACCCTCGAGATTAATGGCTGGTATAACGCGCCAAAGGCCTTCTCGATTGTCTCCTTCGTCTCACTGAATATGGCAGCCCCGTTCTCGTTGAGGAAGTTGTTCATTGTGTCGCCCAGGATCTTGTCACCGTTGAACAGATTGCCAAAGTGATAGTGTTGATCCTTGGGGTTCACATAATACTCTAAATCGGTGGCCTCCATGTAAATTTCTCCATTCTTCTCCACCGGCTTGCCCGTGAAACTGATTTTCACCTCCGCTCCAACTTAAAAACATAGAAAATAAATTAAATTAAATGAAGATCTTGGGAGGAAATCTCCGTCTAACTTACTCAACGTTATGTTGCTTTGGCCGGAGCCGCTTATGGGCAGGATTAGGACCTGGCCCTTGATGGAGTAATCACCAACCAGGGATAACGTCTTAGAGCTCATCACCATTTCGTGCTTTGTGGCAATTTCCTTGCCAAATCCTCTGTGCACAGAATATACATATGTGAAATCTTTTTGCCCCGATTTGGAATGTTTCAGAACGTACCTCATCTTTTTGAAGCGCATATCCCTATTGCCAAACAGTTTGTTGTTTGTGAACGTGAGATCTATCTTCACTGGACTCCCATCGGCGCCCTGTTTGAGGACCATCTTGTCCACCGCCAAAGGATCCAGCGGCACCAGGTTCAGGCTGGAATCCCCTTCGGTTGCCTTCTCGGTGATTAGCCTGTTGCAAAACTTCACGAAACATTCTGTGTCTCCGTATTTGCACGGCTTCGGATCATCGGCTGGGGGCGGATCGAAAGTGTTAGTTTATTTTTAAGGCGACGTCCTGGCAATCCATTCTTACGGAAATCAGACTGCACGGCCACTACCAGGACACACAGGACGAGGAGAACGATACGCGACATGTTGACACGGCTTTAGAATGCGAAAACTACTGACTTTTCGCCGGGATTTCGTACTATTTATAGTGGAGCGCACATTGCTTTTAGAAACTGCACTCCACTGAAAATTGATGAGATGCTGTTGCTGCCGATCTGGCGCTTCGCGGCGAACCGAACCCGTTTGGGATCGGATCTATCAAATGCATCTTAGCTTAGTCAGGGGTTGGCCTGAATCCATATTTAAATTTGTTGCACTATTAGATAATTAAGGTGGCATGTTTTTTGCTCGCTTAAATACTAACATCATACAATTTATGTACATACATTTGTACATGTGTGTGTGTGCATGCGAAGCTGGGATTACTGCTTTATTGTTTTCCAGTTAGTTGCCCTTGCGTCGGAGAGTCATTTTAATTGATTTCCCGTATAATGTAACACTTAAACACAGAATTAACGATTTAAATAGCGAAACGTAAAAATAATTAAGGCAAAAGCGATAGGACGCGATCGATACACACGCGCACACACATGTGTGTCCACATACACGAAACAAATTGTTGGGCTAGGAATTTGATCGTTTTGCACACTCAACATTTTTACTATAAACAATATTTTGTTGTATACTTTTGCTTCTAATTCATATTACCCGCAAAAAACTGTTCAAATTATAGTATTCCACTACACTGAAAGACGATCGATCTAAAGTCTAGACAGAGAAAGAAAGACAGAGATAGCTTCAAACAAAAATAAATTAAATTACACATCAGCTTCAAATCCAATCAACGTGATCATATATTTTTCTCGCTCACACTGCCGGTTTTTTCCTATAAGATTTTATATCTGGTCTCACTGCCTAAGCTTGAAGTGTAGTGGAATTCGAGCATAACACATCAGTTGGTCTGGGTAAAAACATAATCGTTTTGCACAAATGTCTTGGCTTTCTGGTATAGCCACTTGGCTAACTGATTAACTGCAAAAAAATAGACAGCCCTCTCTCCCCGCAGCAAAGTCCAATTTCATAACACAAATATGATGTGCATTTTAATAGAATAATACAAATTAGTGATTCCACTACTCTAAATACAGGAATAACTAGATACAAAGATACAACAATATCTAGAGCATTTATATCTTATCTCCCACTCTCACTGCATGCTTTTCTTCATAAAGCCATCTCTGTCTTGCAGACTAGTGAGCTTGTAGAGTAGTTTCGAGAAAACATCGATGGTCGAGATATTCGATATATAAATATATACTCATCCCTAGGGAAGCGTTCCCTCCAACAATTCCACTCCGCAAAGCCCACAACCAGCAAAAAATTGGAAAATGGTAAATATTTCGATCTTTACCTGAGTTATTTGCTAACGAGATATTTTTTTTTTCAGCAGGATATCAATGCAGATAAAATGGTCAAGGTTGACGAAGTCTTGGCCCGATGATATCTTGATGTCTCCGTCGAATACAAAGGCGAGGGACTAGATTACTTTTTGAATGTTCTGAGTCCGAGTTATGTGATTAAGTCGAAGGACTATTATGTGATTAAATCTGTATACGCTTTACGCCTTTGTGGTCAGCGCGTTACGCGATATAGCACGATGAAAAGCAATTATCTAATTATAAATGTGTTATAATTGTTACTGTTTCAAAACAAATCATCTGATAATTACTGTTTTTCTGTTGTTGGCAAACGGGGAATTGTATAACTTTTGCCACTGCCTTGATCGGACATGCCCTGGAGGGCGGGTCCAGAAATAGCCAAAATGAAGTGAAAAAAACCAAGTCATCATGTCGTTCAAAGAGCTCTCTTCCAGAAGGGGAATAAAAAAGATTTAAGGTAAGAGAATAAGTAAGCCGCAGGAACAGGTTCCTACACTTGTTAACCAAACGCCTTGTTTTACAGCCCCTGCCGAGACCAGCCCAGCCTCCTGTTGATCATAATAAAATGCGAATGGAATGGGACTGGAATGGAATGGAAGCATAACTAGTTTGACTTCAGTGCAGTTGATTGACTCGTTAATGGAAGATTTTTATGCACTGCCCGAAGGTCAACTGGGTGTCGGCCGCTCCTGGCCCTGGCCCTGGTCCTGGCCCCTGCCATGCCCCTCTGGTGTTTACCGTTGCATACACTTGAACTTGAGAGCGAGTCTTCACCTGGCACTGGAGGCGCTGCTCTCCTGCTTTTGTCATGCAAATGGCAGGCACCATCACGTGAGACGATTGCTAATCGGTTGCCAAAATCGTATGCGACAGTTGTTGCGGAAATGATTAGATCTAAGCAATCAAATTCCAAGCTACAGGCAGGCCATAACCGGTTTTCATATACAATTTTGGTTTATTCTACCGTTTTCTTTTTTTATAGTAAGTCATAACCTAGCAAATATGATGATGGTTGAAATGGTGGTGGTGCCTCGGAGCAGTGGAACAGTCAATGGCCAAATGCACCCAAGTGCACGCTGGATAAGGAAATGTCTGTGAGGGAAATACTCGTACACTTATGCTGCTTAATGGACTAAACAATCTGCTGTATCAGTTCAGTTCTCCAGGTACAGATCCTCGTAGGCAAAGCGCTTGAACAGATTGGAGAGAATGCTCTTCATGATCTCTGCAATGGCCACATGGATGGAAGGATGCAGCTCGCTCCAGACCTCAACCCAGTTCTCGTTAAGGAACTGATTCAGATTGGCACCCAGCGCCTGGTCCCCATTGAAGAGGTTCGTCAGCTTGATGTTCATTCTGAAAGAAATCCATGCACATTTAGCATTCTGTCTGTGACTGAAACTGAAGCTCCAGCTCTTACCTCTGTGGCTCCACGAGCACCTTGAGCTTGTCCACGGTCAGATAGGTGCGGCCGTCGCGCACCTGCGTGCCCGGCTTGAACTTCACCGAGAACTTGGGCGAATGAAGAGTGATCTCAGCATCGCCGTCGCCGCGGATGGGCAGGATCAGGATGCGTCCGTCAGCGGTGTACTTTCCGCGCAGCACGATCTTGGGGATGCTGCCGTACATCTCAAACTTGCTGGTGGCGGGATCTGGACCGAATCCACTGCGGGAAGGACACAACGAATTGGGTAAGCAACTACTTCATGTACATATATTTTATCACTTATATTTCCACTTACACAGCATTGTCGAACTTCACGCCGGACAGGCCCTCCACATTGACATCTTTAAAGTTGAGCTTAAGGCTGAGCGACCCCGTCCGACCGTCGGATATGTCGAAGCGCTTCACCAGGAAGGGCTCTATCTGCGGGAAGCCGGCTGCGGGATAGCCCGTCCTGGCATACTTCCGCACCACATGATGCGAGGTATTGATGATGCACTTGGTGTCTCCAATGCGGCAGCGTTGCAGGTCAGGAGCTGCAATGGTCAAGGATGGGCCAGGAATTAGACTTCGCTCGGGCTGAAGAGACAATTCTGGTTGGGGGAGAACTCACGAAAACTGGAGGCGGCACTGGCCAGGCCCACTAGCAGGGCAACGGAGCACAGCTGGAGCAGCAACATGCTGAGGAACGGATTGGATCTGGTCAACGGATGGCTAGCGAATACGACTGCGCGACGCGATCGATGATTTGGCGAACTCCCGACCAAGTTCAATGCTAAACTGTAAATTGGCTCGGGACAGACGCAAGCATTTATAAAATTTTTGCTCGCTGGCTAAGCGACGGGGACGGTCCCCAGAGCCGGGCCAAGACGCAGACGGGGCAGGTGGGCAACCAGTACACTTCATAGTTTATTCATTCTTGTCTTGCCTGTTGCCTGCCTGCCTGATCTGGTTGTTGTTGTTGTTGTGGTTGCTATTTCTGTTTTGTCTCTCTTTTTTTGTGCGCCCGCCCTGTCTGTGTCTGTGGCTTCTCCTCATAGGATGCCACACATCGAGAGTATAGTAGAATTCGCAGTCAGCCCCTCAAATGGTCATAATATTATTAATTAATATTATTAACATGTGCCAGCCAACAACAGCAACAATCAAAAGTGATTATATACATTTTAATGCTCGAACTGCCGCCAGCCAGTTTTCGTTTTCGTTTTCGGACAACGGCGAGTCGAGATTTAATTCTTTTTATCATATATCTACGTATACTTTTTATAGATCTATAAGTCGTCGTAGCGCACCCCCTCGTCCCTTCCCTTAAACAATGTGAAATTGAACCTGTCCGTCTAGCCGGTCGGCTGTCGAGTCTGTCGATCGGATGGTCTGTCGATATGTCGATCTGTCGGTGTCGGTGGATTCTTTGTTCGCGCTTATAATGAAGTGCAAATAATATTTTTAAATTATCAGCAGCCAGTCAGTGTACATATATCATCCATCTGCTGTTTGCTGTTTGAGATCAGCGATCGGTTCGAGGATTAGAACAGAAATTCTGGGGATTTCCAAAGTGAATGTTAAATAAAAAGTGTTATATGTTAGGTTGGGCTGTGTGTGTGAGTGAGAGTGTCCACATACCAGAGGTGGAAGAGTGGTCAAAGGTCAAAGATCATCATAGGTAAGATATTCGAATGTTAGAGTATTGAACTCTTCATAATTATCTCAATTATCTTCGCTTCTAGATGAGACATCTACTACAGAAGAGACCAGACCCCATCCAAGGTGATTTAGCCGGAGAATTTCCGTTGTGCATATTACTCGTACCATTCGAAGAGGAGTCACATTGATCTTTTATCTTTTTGGCAACTCAATTCCGAGCATAAACCAATTGGACATCATAAGTCAAGAGTGAGGCGGGAGGCGACATCCAAACTGGTTTCCCCCGGCATTCTTAATGGGTTCGCTACTAGAAACTTGCCCCCCTGAGTGGGAGCTTCACTTTCAAACTATTTTGACAAGCGTGCTGCCCAAACAGGCCCAAACAGGCGGCAAAGGAGACGGGACCCAGCCCGACCACTTGCCAAATGGTAGTTAAAGTCTTTGGGCGTTCGTCATCGCCAAATTAGCATATTCGATGCGGTGTGTGATTGCTTTATATACTATACTATACGTATGATATTGGCATGAAACCGGCATGGCATTTTGTTTATTTACCCATCCAATTGGCGCCAGGTGACTTCACATATTCAAAGTTGTTATTTTATTTTTTTTTTTGGCAATTTTTAGTTGTTTACAGAGGCAATTCCTAGACGCTGGCGCATTACAAGCGGCGGCGGCCAGTTGTGCCTGCCCCTTTAAATTATAATATGAAAATATTTATCTGTTCAAACACGCGTTGTTTTAATTTTTATGCGTGACTCTCTGGGCATTAATTTACATGTCAATAAACTGATAATAGTACTCGTATGTGTCTCAAGCGTTTTGATTTGATTGTCTCGAGCATCTGGACGGGATGATGTAAAATCATGAGTCGGCAAAAATGTTCCAGAATTCTTTGGGATTCTTCTTTGTAATTCCGCCTTGTGTTGCTATGGTCCAAAGGTTCTAAATGCTGGGTACTTTTCCGGAATTTAAGATGCTAGATATCGTTCCCCTAAGGATTCTTAAAAACCAGTAAAGTATTGCAGGAAGATCCTTTGATTCTACCTCCCTGATATAGAAATTAATCTATTTCGTCCAAGTGATCTGAAAAATTAAAATTGTTTTCATTTGAATTACTTATTTTGTTGTGAATCATTTAAATTTGAATTTCAAATATGGCGCGAGAATTTCTTAGCCGTTTCGTATTCGTTCAGAAAAAAATCGAGATGATGCACAGAGCATTCGGTTCATACCACAGTATTTTTCCAGTGTGGCCGTACTTTCTTTAACCACATCAACCTGCATACCCTAGGGAAAGGATGCTATAGAATTAAGGAAATGTTTGTCATTCCAGGAACCAATATATTTTTAAAGCTATCTCAACGCAATCTTTCAGTTTATAGTCTTCTTAGTAAGAAGTTCTTACTGATACTAAAAATATGTATCAGGATCAAGATATGTTAACAGAAAATAAATCAAATGCTTTAATAGGTACACAAATATCAATCTGTGATAAGACATTATTTATTACATTTCAAAGCAGCTCGGAAAACAGAATATCAATATTAATAAAACGAAAAAGGGTATCCAAATGTCCACACCACCGGTTGACAGTCAACAAGTGTGAAATGACGTGACAGTTTCTACTCACTTACGCGCACTTTCTGCTCACTTACGTTTTGCCTCGGTTGTTTGAACGAAAGTGTTTTGTGCGTATGACTACTGTGGTTTTTTAATGACACTCGGGATGCGCACAGGTCATTCGTTCATACAACCGTATTTGGCCAGTGTGACCGTACTTTCTTATAGACCACATCCACATCAGCTTCAAAATTAACAAAAATTCTTGTGAAACATTTAAATGCATTGGTGAAACACTTAATATAATCAGTCATAGCACACGATAGAGCAGACACCATGAGTGGTAAGCAGTTGTTTTTAGTTCTGGCCACTGTCCTGGTCCTGGGCAGCAGCCTACAAGTGGCGACTGAAACAACAGACAACAAAACCGGGGAATTTGTGGCCACGAAGGAATGGCAGGTGATAAACGAAGGTAATGTGGAAGGGATTACATGTACTATATAGAGTTATTACTAATTCGAGAACCATCGCCTTACAGGCCAGGCAATACCAAAGGGCTTACACGTGCGCATTAATTTGCAGACCGGCCTCAAAGAAGCCAAGTTGCTGGACGAGAGCGAACGTGGCACAGCGCTGCAGAGCAGCCAGACCGATGAGAATGACAGTGAACCGCTGCCCCTGGACTACAAGAAGGACGTTATTGAGGCGTCGCAGCGTCATGCTAAAGAGTACGTGGAGCTACGCAAGGCCTACAAGGAGTTCCAGAAGAATTTTCGCACCGATGGCGAGCTGATTGTCCAATTGATCGGTCAGTACCGAAACTTCAGCAAGAAGCCCTTGGAGTCGGAGCTGAAGCCCAAGCTGGACGCGCTGGAGAATATGGAGTTTTTGCTCCATCAAATCGACAATGCCTTGGTGTTCATTGACAACGGGGGACTGGATGACGTGTTGCTGCCAATCGTGGTCAACGACACGAATACGGCGCTAAGAGTAGCCGCCATGCGTGTGCTGGGCTCCCTGACCAGCAACAATCCCAAGGCGCAAATCAAGGTGTTTGAAAAGAGCTTCGGATCCCATCTTTCCCAGATACTCATGAGCTCCACAAACGCGGCTGAGATCTCCTCGGCGTTGCATGCCTTTGGGGCGCTGTTGCGAAAGTTCCCGCTGGCCCAAAACCGCGTCCTCTCCACCTCCGGGACACAGGCTCTGATTCGTGTCCTTCGCAGCCCGGACATGGAGCTTCGCAGCAAGGGAAAAGTTGTAACGCTCATCAGTGATTTGGTCCAGGAGAAGCGCTTTGCCCTGGAGGGCAGCAAAGACATGCCAGATGCCGCGTCATCCATCGCCCAATATGTGCTAATAGAGTTTGAGTCTTGGCTGGAGACCCAGGGTTACTGCACAGCACTAGATGATGTGCTATCCAAGGACTTCCTGCACTTGCTGGACCAACCCGAGCTAGTGGAGCAGTTCTCCACGGCCATATGGACCACGCATAGCATGTGTCACAGCGTCTGGTCGCAGAGCTCGGCCCTGCGGCATGCCTTGCTCACGATCCGGAATAGGTATGCCAACAGCAAGGATGAGTACCGTCTGGAGGTGTCGCAGGCGCTGGACAATATCTGCAAAACGCTCTACGACAAGCCGAAGCACACAGAACTGTAGGTGAACAACATTCTCAGAAACGTAGCCAATTTTAGTTGTATTTCGTATGTATTTAAGGCTCTATTTATTTAAGTTGATTTGAATGCAATTCGAACGCCAAATCGCAGGACTCCAAATATGTTTAGGTTAAGTCTGAGGATACTTTATGTTAACACAGTTGCCAAGTACTTGTGATGCACACATAATGCTCTTAATGTGAATATATGTAGAACTGGTCATAAATGTCCGAGAGTGTGAACGAAAGATTTCAAGATCCATTAGGCAACGCGACAGTATAACCAACCCCTCTGTCAGCTAATCAACCATACTATACCTTCCCCTTGAAGGAAGAAATGCCTTCAAGAACCCCATTTAAATACCAATAAGGCGTACATAATCGACCTGCCCATAAAGTAAGTCAACAGTATGACCTGTCAGGGTGGCGCGGCGGCAAGAAAAGAAAACCAAAAACCCATTGAAAGCATGTCCCAAAAAACTACTTGAAAGGAAGCACGAAACTGTACAGTACAGGAAAGCCCCTTCTAAAAGGCAAAAAGGCAGGGGAAAGGGGAGTATAAGTGCGAGAGAGTGTGCAATTATGTGCCGGCGTCGTCCAGCTCGAAGAATTACAGCAATTAACGGGGCATCCACATGCAAATGCAATGTCACTGAGCTGAGTCACGGAACGACAGGTGGAGTGGACATGGAGAGAGAGAGAAAACCGGCTCCAAGGGAGAGAATGAATGCCGGCAGTGTTAGGACGCCACTTCGGTTGGTTGTCATGGCGAAAATGCAAGGTAAACAGAGAGTGAGAGAGTGGGAGAGCAGAGACTTGCATGCGATAAGGAAGAAGGGGTTGAAAAAAGCCCGCCCATTGGAGCATAACGAAAGCACAAGTGAACTGAGAGAGTTGCACGAGAGAGAAAGCAGAAAGAGCAGGAAGAGCAGAGCGGGAAGAGCCAAAGTCTGGATTCTTCAAAGGTGTATTGACATGGGGTGAGGCCTCAGAGGAACGATGGATCTTCCATGAATACCCTCACCCTTTCATTTAATTACCTTGTGGATTGCACTCATCAATCTAGCCGTCCATTGAGATGAGCTGGGGCGCGTGCGCCATGGAGTGATTCTCGTTACCCTTCGCCCGTTCCGTCCCGACCCGTCGTCTTTGTTGCTGCTTTCCGTTTCTTTTGTGCTTCTTTTTATGGCGTACTGTGTGCTGTATGGCGGCAAAGAGGAGCTTCAATCGAAACGCTTGACGAGTGATGTGGAAACATTTTCAACGCAACAACACAAACATCGAGGCGGTACACAGGCAGCACGGGCCGGGCCGAGAGACGTCACCAGTCCAGAGAGTGGCTTCCACTCTCCACCACCAACAGCACATGTGTGTGTTTGCATATACCTACATGTGTGTGAGAGTGTATGCAGGTGGAGCATAAGTCCGAACGGAACGGAACGCAACGCACACCGGCTTTACTTTACAGGCTGTTGCTGCTGCCGCTGCTGCTGCTACTCTTTCTGTTTGCCTCACCTGGCGGTTGTTAGGGGCACAGCTCGGCTCGTTCCCTGGTTGTGGCAACATTATGGAAAATCAGTTTGTGTTTGGATCGTGATGAGCTCGTGCGGCGCGACGGAGTGGTAGCAAATGTGCTTTGCCTGGATAACTCTTAGCTCCAACTTCCATCTTATCTTTGTGGTGTGTGCCCATAATGGCAGTGCAAAGTTGAAGCATTTATAATGCCAAAAAGGAATAATCCTTAAACGATAAAGTGCACAAAAAGGATAACAGATATACTGTCCAAGAAAAAGCTTACAATTGTGACTGTGCAAAAAGGTTATTAGTGAAAGAAAATCCCCTTTCTAGAAACTGGGTTTAGATTCCAGAACTTATTGATAATCCTATAAATCCTTCCACTGAACTGAACAGATTTCTCACAGATTTATTCAATCTGTGATCTTTTTCTTTAAAGTAATCTTTGAAGCGACCCTTTCAGAATATTAGAAACCATATGATGGAATATTCCGACCTTTTCAAAACTTAATGCCAAATAAATATATATCCTAAAATTCAAAAACCAAAACCTTTTCCTTAGAAAATATCCATCCATGCCATCATCTCATCCATCCATTAAGTTCCTTGAACTACAAATCAGGGAAAACTCGTTGCTTGTGAATATTATTGGAAAATGTAACCGTTTTTTCCACAGGTGAATGACTTTTTTGTGCGCTTCCGCGAGTTTCCGGTCAAAAAACGTTTTCATTTTCGCCCAATGGCCAACGGCCAACCGGCCAGTAGCTGAGCTGATTTGTATGCAAATGTTTGTCTGTGCCACCATCCCATTCCATCCCATTCCATGCAACACCACCATGCTCACACTTTCCCCACCTGCCCACCCTGCCTGTGGCATGCCATAAATCCTGGCCATAAGGAAGCTCCTTCCCGAGGGGAAAGCGGCTGAAAAATTCTCTTGTACGATTGTGGACGGAACGGAACCAAGGAAACAACTACAAAAACTATTTAACAGGCGGTTAGGTTTGTTGTTGTTTTTGTTTTTGTTGTTTCTTCTTGGTGGATGGTAAAATGCCGCCAATTCCGTTGGTGGCAACAACTAAGGCAATGTGGCAACCGACCAACCCAAGCGACCCCCGCGGCTCAGAGGTGACATGTGTGCGACATTTGTGCCGCAAGAAAACAGACAAAGAAGACTCTGAAGAAAAAGAAGGAGTAGTACCCAGAAGAACACTCGTCTCGTATGCTAAAGATAAAGAATGACTTTCGGTTGGGGCTGGGGAGGGGGTCGGAGGTCGGGCTAATGTTCCAGTTGCTTTGGTTTCTGTGCCAAAGTGTTTTGTCTATCTAATAATCTTGTAATAATCTAGAAGACTGTTGTGCAGATTCTGGTTGCACCTCCTACTCCTCCTCCGCCCCGTCTGGTGTATGATACTTAACCATTTCCCTCTCTCCCCTTTGCCATTTGTACCAATTACAGAGCCCACAACAAAAGAAAACCTTCTCATAAATTCCATTAGAGAACGTTTATATAGAACATCACAGATATAAAGCGGAAATTTATAGCTGTCAGAAAAAGGAAACTTTAATTATGGAAAGTGTAAAGAAATTCCAAGTGAACAAAGATCGATAGAAGAAAACAAAAAAAAAGGAAAACTATATGGTTGGTGTGGAGCTAAAGACTTGGTTATTGGTTAATTGGAAAACAATAGAACATATTGCTGTACAAAATGTGGATAAAACATCATTGGATATGCTACCTGATTGGCGTTTTCTGCTGGCTTGATAAGGGTAAGTTCTTAAGTCTATAGAGAGGGGGAAAGGTATTGAATAAAGGTTCCATTCCCTACACTATATCTCTATTTTCGGCGTATTTAGTGCTAAAAGATGAACTTATGTTTGAGGCACTAGTCACAAAATTATTCTAATCTTATAATATAGATCACGTATATCGGTTTTTAATTCTAAACATTTATATTCGAGTTTAATTTAATTTTTAAATTTTCATAATGCATTGGTTTTTTTTTTAATTATGGAAATATATTGATATTTATTTTTTTTTTTTTTTTATTTACTCGCTCGAGCGAAACGAGTGCGTAGACGGCTTGCCCTTCCGAAGAGGTTTTCGGTGCCTAGATTGCTATATTAATCCTATTTGAACCTTTGAAGACATTTTAAAATGCTTTCTTTCATCCAGGAGGTAGTGCTTATACCTTTCTCATTGGAATGTTGGTTGAGTAACTCTGCCTCTGCCTCTGCCTGTGACGAGTGTGTGGTGTGTGTTGTGTCGTTGTCTCTGCTAATCGAAAACAAACAAAGTAATTAACCGCATGTAACCCTCGAAAAGTAAAAACTGAACACTGAAAAGTAGTGAAATTCCTAGCGAGACTCAATAAATTAAACGCAAAAGAAAATTCAGAGAGACAGCGACGTCAACGTCGTTCTGGTCCAACGATTTATGACGGATAAAAGTTTTTACGTGACTTACTTGTATCGTCTCGTAGGTAGTGCCCTGCCCCTGCCCTGCTCCATGGGGCAGCTAAGATTCCAGTAATGTTGCTCCAGTTTGAAGTTCCATTTAGTGCATTAATTTCGGTTCATTACATTGTCATACATCAGCGATTGCCACTCTGGAGCTCTAGAGGGACAGATTCTGTTCGCATTCCGGTTGCTCTTCTGGAGGATTGAGGTTGTCACAGTTCAGGTTCTGCCTTAACGGGTTTGTCTGCTTGACCTGTGCCACATAAAGATTGATTGCGAAATGCTTATGCCGATGCTTATGATGTTTAACCAGACAGAACTCTCGGAGCTGCCACAAGTTGCTGCACATACGAATCCCAAAAAATATATACAATATACTCGTATGTACCTATGTGTATTCCCTCCCCCCCCAAAGTCAGTGGCCCAGACCGAGGAGTTTGACGTTTCGTTTCGTTCATGGAAATCACCAAGCTGAACGGTTTTTCTTTTTTCTTTTTCCCATTTTTTTGGAAAACCAAAACAAAACGAATGAAAATTTGTTTTCTGAACTTTGTTGTTGATTGTTGAGACCTTTCTGTGGTGGCGTCTCATACTCGTACTTTTATTCATATTCATATTCGCCTACTTGGCCAAATAAATTTGTTCAGCTGCAAACTCACTTTCATTTGTTCAACTTTGCCTCTCCCTCCAGCCCCTTTTTTTTTTTTGCGAAAACTAAACAGAACTTATGCAATCTGGAGTGGGAGTTGGAGGAGCTGAAGCTGATGTGGGCGTCTGTCTTGGATCTTTAATCTCTAGTTTATTTGTGCAGAGCTTCACGGATTTCCGCTTGAGATATTTGCACTTTATGGATGGGTTTTGGTTTCGGTTTTCGCTTTGTTAGTCGATGGCTCTAATTAGTCGTTGGCTTTTACATAAAATGGGGATTACACAAAAATGCATTTGCCACTAATTAGTAGGATAGTTACCCAATACCCCATCGGCAATCTCCAATCCTGTTGGCTGCCCTTGCCAAATTCTCTTCCAAAAAACATTCAAAAACTTTCCATTTTCTTCCGAAAGTAGTTCAAACTCGGGCGAGTACGTGAGCTATCAGCACACATCTTGGTAACTCCATTTCCAGATTTGGTAATAAATCCCCGCTCGGCAATTAGACTAATTTCGGAAACGTTTTCATCAGCAGCCAAAGAAAGTCTGCCATCTGGTGGCATCTGACATCCCCATCCGAGTGTTTGCATTGCCCAATGTCACAACAATTAACCTACAACAAAGATCTTGAGAATGGGTAGAGTAGAAGATTTCACTCCACTCCACACCACTCCACACCATCGTATATCTCATCTGCCTGGCATAAAGAGAAATTCCCGCCGGAGATCATACTACGTACATATATGTGACCGTCAGTCAGGGTCATTGCAAACAGCTTGCAACCGAAACCGTTTACCAGAACGAACAGGAACCGAGAAAAAAAAACACTCACACACACACACACAAGCACACACACAGAAATTAAACTCTTAACACATCTGAAGAACCTAAGAACGGGTTGTGTTCTATGGCTAAAAACTGGAAATAATTATGAGAAATACTTGAAAGAGTTTTGCTATTGCATTTACCCAAAAAAGAGAAGGTGTTATGTCATGCTCCCATGGGGTGTTAGGTAATGGAGAACTACATATAGGGTTTTATCTAGAGAATTATTGGGGGATCTTTGAAGATCTTCCAACATTTAAGAAACCATTTTATGCCCTTGAATTTAGAGAAATGTAAGAAAAATTGGATGATGATATTTCTTATGGTGTATCTTTCACTCTAGAAATAGCATCAAGCAAATGAAGTTCAAGGGATCTACTTGGATGATGAATTGACAGAAATTTAAGAGAAAAAGAATGATGATATATCTTATGATACAGCTGTCTAGAAAGGTTTCCAGGCAAATGAAGTTCAATGGAAGGGAAGTTCGATGGTATGCCCTTTAATTTACAGAATTGTATGATATAACTTATGATACAGCTTCTAGAAAGACCCTCCACGCAAATCAAATTCAAGGAATCTATTTCGATGGTTTTTCCTCGAATTTGGGGAAATTCGGAAGCTTCTTGAATAACCCTCACGCAAATAAAATCCTGGGGATCTTTGTCGATCTCAAACTATTTCACAAAATATCCAATGTTATGCTCTTGAATTTCTATCCATCTACCCTACGAAACAGCTTGAGAAAAGCGTTGGGATAATTGCTAAACAATTTTCTAAAAATATATGTACATTTCTGGGCACCACTTTGTATGTAGTCTGGGGAAAGGTAAAGTGTTTTCCAGCAAATTTGCATGACTATTCAGTGTTTGAGTTTGAGTTTACGTTTACCCATTGCACCCATAACACAATTAGATATCAGAGCTTGTCCGGAAACGCTGCATCAGCTGCAAGTCGGGCAGCGATGTTCCATTTGGCCAACTGCCAGGCGATGGCGATGGCCAAGTTTGAGCCACACATGTGTGAATGGAAAAGGGAGTGGAGGGGGACTGGACCGAATGTTTGGTGGTTCGTTCGGTGGTTGGTCTTCAAAGCTCTCTGGCACTGGCACCTGCACTGACGGTCGACGGACGATGGACGACGGACGATGCCTAAAATTGCAGCAATGAAATGAAAGAAAAACGGAAGCTTAGTAGAGCGTATCCAGCCAAACACATGTCTGGGCTGACTCACTGGAACACTGGACCGCACTCCAAGACGGACCGCGCTCCCTGTGGTGGCTTCCTCTTGTAGCTTGAAGCTTGTAGCGCTGTAAATTGCTTTTGGCTAGCGATAATTGCGAGACGAGAGCCGAAAGTAAACCTGAAAGGGAGAGAGAGTCCAAGGCCCATTTTCATACCCGTACCGTTGTCTTGTTTTAATTTTCAGCCACCATTGGAGCGATACTGGACTCGCGCTGCTATCTGGAGGGCGGCGGTTCGGCGGAGAGTTTCCTGGCCACCGAAGATCTGGAGGTGGGCTCCATAATTGGCAAGCTGCGCATCAATGGCGATCCAAATGCCGAGACTGGCGACATCACCCTGTCGCTGAGGGAGAAGAGTGCACCCGTTGAGATTTTGGCAGGCAGCAAGGACCTGGCCTTGTCCGTGGAACTGGACAAGGAGGGGGTGCGAGGTCCCTCGTCGATTTATGTAAATGTTATATGCATCAGGAGGCATTCAACGGATCCGGTAAGTGAAAAGCATTTACTTATACGAAGTTTAATCTAGAATAATGGGAGTAACACTCTCAAAGCACTTGTCGATCAGCTTAACGGAGCAATTAATCTAGACGGTTGGGGAGGGGTCCTTCCTTTCCTCCTGGTCAGTGGCCTCATTTTCTTGAAGTTTTCCATTTTGTGGGATACCGCATTCCACACCTGCAAAGGCAGGTCCTTACGTGCGACGTTCGTAATGGCGGGGCAACCAATTAACCTATATCGAAGTGAGGTCCTCACCCCACCCCACCCCATGCCACCCCATGCCACCAGTGCTGGCTGGCAGTGCGTGTTCCCTTACCTTGGAAGGGTCTGTTGTGGTTTAGAGCTTGTTAAATTCGGGAAAACACGTTTCCCAGAGAAGTTGCAGCTTTTCCTAGAACTCAATAAACAATTGAAAAGTTTTAGCCAGATGCACCAGGCCAGACCAGACCAGGCCAGACCAGACAATAGACGCGACGCCCATTTCAATTTTAGAATCAACAACAAAATGTGTTGGCTCCAACTTGCAAGTCAAGGAGGAGCCACAGGAGCTGGAGCACCCTTCGTATGTGTGTGTGGGGGGTGGCCTGTGGTTAGCCCCAGGCTGGTGGCCATAAATTAGCCATTAGAGCTTCCGCCTGGCCTGGCCTGGCTTGGCCTGGTGGGAAGGGCAGGTCTGGGGGAGATTGGCGGTGAGGCGTGTGGCGCTAAACATGCAAATATATGCAGGACTCTTGGGCTTTGAACTCTCGGGAGGTCAGTGACCAGTCAGGCGGGCTTAGTCCTAGTCCTAGTCCAGTGTTTGCTCATTCCAAATTTCTTTTCTTTCTTCACCCCGACAGAGCTTCGTCATCCCCGTCAATGTACGCGTGACGGACGTCAATGATAATGCCCCTCAGTGGATTGGCACCCCCTACACGCTGACCCTGTCCGAGGTGACGGTGCCTGGGACGCGGATACTGCAGGGTGCCCGGGCCGAGGATGCCGATCAGCCGGGACCCTTCTCCACCGTCGAGTACCAGGTGCTGCCCGGACCCTATGCGGAGTTCGTGCAGTTCCTCAATCCCCTGGAGGGCACTCTGGTGCTGAAGAAGGCCCTGGACTACGAGCAGTTGCAGAATTTTACGGTGAAGCTGAGGGCCCAGGATCAGGGCACGCCGTCACGACACTCGGACACATTGCTGCGCGTGGTGATCACCGATGCGGACGATCAGAATCCGAAG
The DNA here is from genome assembly GCA_963969585.1 of Drosophila helvetica. Classification (NCBI taxonomy): domain Eukaryota; kingdom Metazoa; phylum Arthropoda; class Insecta; order Diptera; family Drosophilidae; genus Drosophila; species Drosophila helvetica. Next base: position 6,063,328 of record OZ018403.1, read on the forward strand.
TTTCAGCGCGAATCCTACAGCGCAGAGCTGCCCAATGATGGCCGTCCCGGGGAGCTGCGCATGCGCCCCGAGCCCCTCAAGGCCGTGGATCAGGACGAGGGTATCTGTGCGCCGATCCAGTACACCATCGTCCAGTCGCAGGACGCCAAGTACTTCCGCATCCATCCGCACAACGGACAGATCACCCTGCTGACGCCTATTGGCTACGGGGAGATCGCCCACGGGGCCACGCTGGTGGTGAAGGCCACGCAGATCGACAATCCCGATCGATATGCCCTGACCACCGTTCAGCTGACGCGTCCTGGCAGCCACAGCGATCTCAGCACGCTCTCCTTTGTCCAGAAGCGCTTTGTGATGCGCATTCGCGAGGACACGGCTGTCGGCAATCGTATCCTGGCGCTGCCCACCAACAAGCCGGGCAAACACTTGAAATACACCATACCAGATCCCGTGAACTCTCAGTTCTTCAGCGTGGGATCGTTGGGGGAGCTGGTGCTGGCCAAGCCGCTGGACTACGAGAAGATGACGAAGCACGAGTTCCAGGTGCAGGCCACCGATGGGATGACCAACAGCACAGCGGAGCTGACCCTAGAGGTGATTGATGTCAACGACTGGGAGCCGCGATTCCGGGAGACCCACTACGAGTTTATGGTGCCCAAAAGCGTGAGTATTCTGGGGAAATACCATCAACAGAATTATCTATTATCGAAATCGCTTCCAGCAGTCGCTGCAGTCGCGCACGGACACCTTTGAGGGCGTACTGATTGGCAAGGTGGAGGCAGCCGATGGGGATCGCAATGACAAGCTGGAGCTATCGCTGCGCGGCCAGCATGCCGGGCTCTTTGAGATCGATGCCACTGGGAACATCTATATGCGGCCAGAGCAGCTGCAGAGCCTGAATGAGTCGACGGTGCATCTGATAGCCATTGCCACGGACACGGGAGTGCCGCCCAGGAGCACATCCGTGCCAGTGAGCGTCACTATGGAGGGACTAACGCTGGCCCAGTCCGGCTGGAACAGCAATATGCTGGGGATGTTTGGCATGATTGTGGGCCTCTTCTTGATGATCATCATGGCCCTCACCTGCTACATTGTGCGCTCCAAGAAGCAGGGCAAGAGCAGTGCCAGTGCCTTGGGTATCGGCCGGAACAGGGTACACAGCCAGGCGCACAGCAGTGTCTCGTCCGCCAATCTGGTGACCCACGAGAAGCTGGCAGGGAATGGCAACGGTGCCAGCGTGACCAGCGGCGGTGTCTCGGTGCTGCACATGAAGCATGGCGGTAACATTACGATGGCCAATCCCATGAACAACGGGCTGCATCATGTGGCCAGTGGCGCTAGCAGCAGCATGGCTCTGGGCAGCTCCGCGGCTCTTCTGGAGCGGGAACGGGAGCGCGAGAGGGAGCGCCAGCGGGAGAGCTATGCAGCCACAGTTCGCAGTAAGTTGGAGCTGCATCCTTTCCCCTTTCCCCCCCAAACTCATCCCGAACATTGACTATTAATAGTCTTCTTGCCAGGCATCGTTTCGCGGGCCTCGGCCAATGGCCAGCTGTACGAGGAGGACGAGATCGAGCACGACTCTCTGCAGACGTCGACGACGACGCCGGAGAATAACAATCGAAAAGTGGCGGTCACAGGAGGAGCTGTGGGTGGTACAGTGGGTGGCGGGGTCACCACCATCACCACCACCTCGGCCAGTGCGGGCCAATCCAACCTGATGTCTGCCACCGATGCCATGGGCTCCTCGGAGAACAATCTGACGGTCTACTTCTAGAAGCTGGGGGAGCGAGGAATGATGAGGAGGAGGAGTTGTAAATATCGCTGCTAAGTCAGTTTAGGATTAGGATTAGGGCCCCCAGCACTGTGTATGTACATTGAGTAGACCAAATATAGCATTGTAAACAGCCCCCCCCCCCCCGCACACACGATTCTAGGCTAAGTCCAAGCGATTTCCATTGTAAAGTTTTTGCTTCCCAGAAGATGAGATCCCCACAGAGATCCCAGTGAGTTCAAGTTCTCGAAATACATAAATGTTTAAAGAATCTCGTTGTCTATAATTCGGAGGTCTTAAATTCTACTTTCGATTCGGAACGATCTTTACAACTTTGGCATGGGACGAACATAAAAACTGATACGAGTGGGAATCAAATCGGTGGACTTACAACATACTAAAATATGAAACATAGATCACTGGAAATTATACAATTATACAAGGGAAAACCGAAGGAAATACTGGGAATACACAATTAAAGTTGATAGATAGGAAAATGCTGTCGTATGTACTCCTTCAATCTCAATCCGATGATCCAATCCGAATCCTACCTGCCATTGCGTTTGATCTTCCGTTTGAGGAGATTAAAGTCGCCGTACTGGATGTGATTGTCGGTGAGGAATGGCACGTAAAAGGCACGCAGCAGCTTGTGCGACTTCTCGGGTATGAGGAACGGCAGACTCTTCATAATGGACCAGTCTTTGGTGCGCTTCGAGTAGCTGGGCTCCAGGGCCGTGTACTTGCCCTCATCAAAGTCGACAAGGAAGTCGCAGCGATCGTAGTCAAAGTACATGTGCTCGTTCTCCTGGTTGAGATCATTGAAGTAAGGATGCACCACTTGGGTGGCATTGGGTCCGTCCACATAGTAGGCCGGCAGCATGCCGCGGAACTCGGACTTGAGGAAACGCAAACGGAAGTTGCGGGCCGGGAAGAAGAAGCTGCCCGGATAGCGGTGCCAGTCCTTGCCGATGCACACATTGTAGATCTGATTCGGATTGTACTGGGGCGTCACCTTGAACTGATTCAGCTCCATCATCAGGTCCATGGGCGCATGGTAGTTCCGATACAAGGAAAACACTCGCGACAGGCCCAGCAATGTGCTGGCCACCATCACGATGATGGCAATGAACATGGTGTGGTCGAGGTAGTGCACGCCCGCCTTGATCTTGAATATCAGCATCTTGAAGCGGAAGAAGATCCGCTGGTACACATCCACGGTGATGGCGCCGCACAGAGAGATCAGCGGATACACGGGGAACAGGAAACGCTCCTCCTTGTGGGGCTGCGCGAAGAACACCAAGAGCCACAGGTACAGCGGTGCCAGGGAGATATAGTGGGGGAAGTTCAGCGTTGACTTGGACTTGGCGGGCACAATCAGATAGTCCATGACCAGCATGATGGGTAGTTGAAGGGCCAGCAGCTGAAATAGAGACGAAATGAAGGCCTGCAGATAGATTGTATTGTTGGCTTTAAAAACTCACCCAAATGATATTAAAGTTGAGGAAACCATTGACAATGTAATAGCTGATCGGTTCAGTGCCAAAAATGTTCGGTCCATGGCTGGTGAAGACGTTGTACCACACGATGTTCAGTGGAGCGAAGGTCAGCTTGCCAAAGTAGCTCGTATCGATGGCGATCATGGGAATGGCAACTGTCGCACCCGAAATCAGAGTCCATTGGACAAAGGTCTTCCAGTCGCGCTGCCGCAGCAGCAGTTCCAGCACCAGCGGCACTCCAATCAACGCTGCGAATGGCCAGCCGAGCAGCGCCGATATGGCCGTGAAGAAAATGGCCAGGCTATATTGTTGCTGCCACCAGGCGGCCAAGGCGGAACAGCCAAAGTACATGGAGAAGGAAGAGGGCAGCAGTGCCGTGCTGGAAACGAACATGCCCACACTGAACAGCTGGAAAATCAACCAAAGGCGTCCAATGTGTATGCCAAACTCCTGACAAATGGATCTGAAAGAAGTGCAAGAAGCGTAAGAGACATTCTAGAATCTAGATGATACAACTTTGGACCTACTTGTACATAAACCTCTCCATCACCGCACAACCAAAGCCCAGCATGCAGCGCACCATGTAAAAGATTAGTATGGGATTGGGATTGAAGATCTTCTGGTAAAAGTAGCCGGGCACACCCTGCAGCAGCAGATAAGTGTAAGAGCGCAGCCCAAATTCCGGACTGTATTCCCACGTCTGGAGGCCATGGCCATTGATGATGTAGTGCAGCGGCTCCCAGTAGTTGAAGGTCTCATCGCAGTCGGCAATGTACGCCCAAATGGCGCTGCACAGACGCGCACTCACGAATGTCTTGAATGCAGTGTCCAGCCCGACACTGGGCGTGATGGGATTTGCATTGCTCGCCTCCGGCACATTGTTTGTGATTTGCTTTCTGCAAGAAAAACACATCTTAATTCAATGGAAATTGCATTTCTCATATCCGTAATTACCGCTTTTTGGACTCTTTTTCCTTTTTGCTGCCGGCCGGGGTGGCGTCCTTGTCCTTCTCCTTACCATTCAGTCCCAGTCGTTTGGGTGGCTTCTTGGACAGAATCTGGTTGTCTGCTTTGTTGGCAATGTATCGGGCTCGTGCCGAGGGGGGTGCCATTATCTCTCAGCTTAATTGGGAAAAGCCCAAAGTAGTGAAAAATCTAATCAGAGGTTCCAACTGGATATCAAACAGCAGATTAGTGCTGGGCAACGACTAACCGGCATGGCTGATTAGTGCTGGGTAACGTTTTAGTGCTGGGACACGAGATGTCACGCACGAGTAACATATCGTGGATGAATATCAGAATAAATGACATATAAGCGAAAGGATTATCATTGCATTGCAAAATCTGATATTTGGTGTTGGCTGCGAGGTAGAATTTACTTATTTATAATTATTTATTGCAAATATTTCGAAAAAGCAATATCGCCCTCATCGATGGTGCCCCTGCCAATCACGCGGTCATCTCTAACTAATTCCGTCGTCGCGTTGCAAGAAAAATTGTATTTCATTTCTAGCTGAAAATGTCGAAAGATGATAAAGACAAGGTGCAAATTATTGACAAGGACTTGGATCTGTCCAATGCTGGACGCGGCGTTTGGCTGGTCAAAGTACCCAAATACATTGCACAGAAGTGGGAGAAGGCTCCCTCAAATATGGACGTAGGCAAACTGCGGATCAGCAAGACGCCCGGACAGAAGGCCCAGGTGTCACTCTCACTCACACCTGCTGTGCTGGCCCTCGATCCCGATGAGAAGATACCCACAGAGCACGTCTTGGACGTGTCGCAGGTGACGAAGCAAACGTTGGGGGTATTCTCGCACATGGCTCCGGAGGCGGCGGCCAACATTGGCAAGGAGAACTCCACAACACCGGGCGCCACGCCGGACAACGAGAAGCTATATATGGAGGGCCGCATAGTCCAGAAGTTGGAGTGTCGCCCCATAGCGGACACATGTTATATGAAACTGAAGCTGGAGTCCATACGAAAGGCGTCGGAGCCCCAGCGCCGGGTGCAGCCCATCGATAAGATTGTCCAGAACTTCAAGCCGGTCAAGGATCACGCTCATAATGTAAATCAGTATATCACACCTCTGGTTCTGTGTCCAATATTAATTTGTGGGTATTTTCAGATCGAGTATCGGGAGCGTAAAAAGGCGGAGGGCAAGAAGGCTCGTGACGACAAGAATTCCGTGATGGACATGCTCTTTCATGCTTTCGAAAAGCATCAGTACTATAACATTAAGGATCTGGTCAAAATCACCAACCAGCCCATTAGTTATCTGAAAGAGATTCTCAAGGATGTGTGTGACTACAACATGAAAAATCCGCACAAGAACATGTGGGAGCTCAAAAAGGAGTACCGCCACTACAAGACTGAGGAGAAAAAGGACGAGGGAGAGCACAAGTCGGGCAGCAGCGATTCGGAATAACATTCGAATGCCATTTATTGTCCGGTGATCACTGCGAAATTGTACCTTTAAATATCCAACTATTCGATTTCATTAAAACATACGTATTTAAGTAATTGCATTTTTTCCTTTATTTCCTTACGACTGCTTAGAGCTACAAAAAAAATTACATTTTTGTTGTTTCATTTGCACACTTGTAAATAGATATTCAGGCCTTAAGTCAGGTAAAATATACTTATGTATGTACTGTATGCTTATTTGTGTATAATATATACATTATATCATGCTGTGTGATGTATATGTACAATCTATTACCAGCTTCTCTTATTTACAATTAAAATTTCAGAAGAAAATTTATATTTTTGATACATTTGTACACTACGAGATCAGGTACTTGATGCTAGTACTATCAGCTCACGAATTCCCGAAACACTTTCACCGATCTAGCCATAAAATGAAAAATGATTTAATGAAATGCGAAGAACTGAAATAAGGAAAATCAAATGAAAATGTAAAAAATGAAATAAAAAAAAGGACCCTTGGACCGATCGTTCTATAGATCGACTCGCCTTTTCACCTAATCAAGGATATAATCTCGAAGGCCTTGCGGGTTATAAAAAATAAAGAATTAATATTAAAAAAAGAATGCAATTAAAATAATTGTGAATGAAAAAAATGAAAAGGGAACTAAAAATGCAAGAGGAAAGAATGAAAAAGATCTCTTAAAAATACAAATCATAGCCGAAACAGAGGCAAGAACTATTCGACAAGCATTTCAAGGGCGATCTGAAATTTGTTCAATGCTTAAGGAAATCGAGCTTAAATAATACTGTTCCAAAATCTGCCGATATATATGGCCTGTATAGATGGTATAGTCGACAGATGGTGAAGGTATAAAATTACACTTAAATATATATGCACGTGCTCAAAAAAATTTAACTAAAATAATGCATGGCTATTGGAGCCTCTTGATTTTGCAGTACAGCTGGGAAAAGTGCAGCAATTGCAGACCCTGCGGAGACACAATAAATTGTGTTAGAAAATTCGATATGAACACACAAAACAGACAACTATACACACTGTACACCCATGTAGGAAACGGCTAAACTACAGAGTAATAGGATAATACACAATTAACATTTAAGACAGGTCAAATTCTACGACAAGAACGCAGAGGAAGCCAGCGACGATATACCAGAGTCCCCATCATCTCGCGACTGGGAAACTTTCGGTATGGCCTTAATCAACCGCACCATTTTCACATGCGCTTCTGCTGCCTCTGGACTTTCTGTTGACTTTCGTTTTAGTCGCTTGTTATCCGCAGACGCAGCCGCAGCCGCGGCCAGCTTTTTCTTAACCACATTCAAATTGCCAATATCATCTTCTGGATGGATTTGCTTTCGCTCCGTACTCATTAGCTCCATTTTGTACTCCGAAATGTCGATGGGCTTGCTTTTATCTCTTTTTACATCTTTCAGCACGATATTTCCATCATTGAGCTGCAAGTTAAATGCCTTATAAATCGGTTGCAGAATTATCTCAAATGTTTACTAACTTACCAATTTCAATGAGGCAAAAAAATGTCGACCCATGGTGGTACTATCTTTGTCCTGCATCACATCGGCCAATGTAGCCCTGCCATTGCCCTGCTGACACGTTTCGATTATCTCAGTGCCCAAATCTGCAAATTTGAAATTCTGCCTCTCGTGAGCTACTTCCAGCATGGGCGCTATTTTGATGTGCCAATCCCTGACCTGCAATTAAATTTGTTAGTTTTTTTTTGGAATGAAAGTGTAATCTAGTGTTTTGTTGGTTTATTTTGGATTAAAAGTGTAATCTGAAGGGTTTCCTACCAGATCGCTGGAGTCTGAGAAGACTTTGTCAGTTCGGAATGGATTATCGACTCCCAAGTCACTCTCATGAGTACTATTCGCATCTTCCCCACAGTCGTCCAGGGACATCGCACTATCAGGTCTACTTGGGGGCGCTGGTGCTTCGTTTGTTGTTAAATTACTTAAAATTGAGTCAAGTCGTGTGGCCCCTAAGCCACTGTCGTCTAGGTTGGTTTGATCATTTGCAGGCAACGATGCATCTGCATCAGGTTGTGTGGTATTTAGAGCAGTTCCGTCTGTGTTGGTTTGATCGTTTGCAGGCAACACTGCTTTGTCAATTTGTGTGGCATTTAAGCCACTGTCGTCCGCGTTGGTTGGATCGTCTGCAGGCAACACTGCTTGGTCAATTTGTGTGGCCTCAAAGCCACTGTCGTCCGCCTTGGTATGATCGTTCGCAGGCAATGTTTCTGCCTCAAGTTGTGTAGAATTTGCAGGCAACACTGCTTTGTCAATTTGTGTGGTTTCTAAACTACTGTCATCCACGTTGGTGGAGTCATTTGGTGGTGCGTCAGTTTGTGTGTCATCTAAGCCACTGTCACATTTATCCAACGCTGCTTTGACAAGTTGTTTTTCATCTCCGTCGGTCGGTTCGGTCAATTGATCAATAATTGGTGGCGAATCGAATCTCATGTCGTCAACGCCAGAGTCATGAGTGGGTCGCCGAAAGCCCAAGAAATCTATTTAGAAACAGGTTAAATAGTTATTTTAAGCAATTAATCATGGGAGCAAGGCACTTACTATTATCCAAGTCAAACTCCAAGCTTAGCCTCACTGGATTATCCCGTTCTCTGGCCAAGCCATTTTCTGCGATAGATTCTGTTAATGCAGGTGTCAATATGCGGACAGCTTTTGGAGGCTTTGGTTCGGCCTCTCGCTTGGCGGGCATGCGCTTAAATGTGCGAAAACAGACGCTATTAGTTATTGAAGCAAATATGGACATGCACTACTTACAGCTTTCTTGAATAATTCGAATTCTTTTGGTAGCTTGAAAGTGTTCTTCCGTCTTAGACGTGTTTCGGGTAGACCAAAAATGTTCAACTCCATCGGATAAAAGACTTCTATTGGAGCCAGCACAACTTCTTCGACGAAAGTTAGCGGCTGCTCCGCTGATTCGACTTCCATTAAACCAACCAGAGCCCGCATCTCGTCATCGACGAGCACCGTCACGGTATCTTTGTTGGGCACTCCGGGTAGAATATCTCTAACCATCACTTTCGGCGACAGGGATTGCAGGCGACGTTCGTCGATATCTGAAAGTACAACACCTTCGTCGTCAGAAGACAGTGGCAGGCCTGACAAAACCATTCGCAAATCAAGTGTGCAAATTCGCGGACAATGTCCACAACAAAGATACAAAAAAAGAAATAATAATGTGAGTATCAACTTCTACAAAAAATAAAAAAGGATACGCTTAAAATATTAGGTTAGTTGTACTGGGTTGCTAATGAGTGAGTGAGAGTTGTTCACTCCAGTGAGTGAACTGAACATGTTCACAACTTCTCTGTTCAGTTGTGAGCTGTGAGCCACTGAACAAGTGAACAAGTGAGCAACTGAGCTTGCTCACTAAAGTGAACACTCTTTACCGAACACTAATTAGGTGGCCATTAGCTTACCTTTCGGCTTTTCGGAAGCGGCTATCAGCTCATTCATTTCGGAGTCCGCAGTATCCATGATGCTGGAATCCTCGATCCCTGGTGGCAGGAGGGTGCTGCTCAAAGCAGGTCCTTCCACTTGGCTTGCACTCAAAGTGGCATTTTCAAGTTTGCTGCTGTCCAGTGCCGTGTTATCCAGAGTCATCTCTATACCCGAGTCCGATGCGTTTAACGTTTGCAACTTTTCCCTTGGGTTTACCGATTCCGGACCCAGCGATTCATCCACTTCCATAGGCTTCGACGCCTCTTCCGGCATCTTCTCGACAGATGTGTCCAATGGCTCCATATGGTTCGACGCCTCTTCCGGCATATTCTCGACAGATGTGTCCATTGCCTCCATCGCTTCCTCTTCTGTTCGCGACTTTTTACTGCAACAGGGAGCAATCTCCTCCGTCTCGAGCGGCCTTTTATTTGTTTCCTCCAAGGCTATATTCTCAACCCTCGATGCAATGCTTTCAATGGCGCCTTCCACTCTTCTCGCCCTCACAGTGGCACCATAGCGCGAGGCCAGCATTTGGTTCTCCAGGGCAATGTATTCAGAGAGGAACTCATCCGTGGTCATGTGAACGTTGAGAATATCCTGATTCAGATTCTGCGAATTAACGTACTCCTTAATCAGACTAAGCCGCTCAAATTGTATATCGGGGAGCAGCGTATTGTAGCGGTGCTCGATATGATAAGTGAACAGCTTGTACTGCTTCTTTTCATCGACCTCGGAGGACTGACGCGGATCCACGATCGGGGCATTTCGCCACAGATTGGGCGGCGTATGGTCTTGGTACAGATACTCGATTGTTCTATTTCTGATGCACTTTGCCATGCTCGTTGTACTAAACCGCTTCTCCTCGGACATTGTCTTGAAGGCTCGCGGTTCCAGGTTCACCAAAAACGGATCAACGGTTTTTTGCGCGAGTTTCTTTACTCGACGCTTTCGTGGTTCTTCCGGCTTGGGTGCGGCGCTGTCCTGGCTGTGGACGGAAAGGGGATGGCAATTAACATGATTAGCATACCAATGATAATTGATAATTGGATAATTGAGAGAAGTAGAGGGTATCAGGTAGCATTTGAGGCGCCCCATAGAATACACAGATTTCAAATTTGAGCAATAAGTAAACAGGAATCCGTCACGAACCGGCGTAAACAAATCGAAAGAAAGGGGCGAAAGAGAAACGCCGATAAGAGGAACATATGTACATACTTCGAATCAGATAACCAAGGAACGCCTTCATGGCGCTGAGCACATGGCACCGATCTCTCTCACTGCCACTCAAAACTGCACGTGGTACTCACCCACTGGTCGTTTTTTCACTGGTTTCGCGCTGCGCTGATGACATTGACTCGTTGATGTGCTCCGTGGTTTGGCCTATGTACTCCACACGATCGGCGTAGATCTTTCCCAAGGATTGGATGGCACTGCCCCCGCAGCCGAGGGCAACACGACGCGGCACTCTTTGGTCCTTGCAATGCCGCAGCAGATGATTGCCATACTGAGGAATGGGGACAAATATTATAGATTTGTATGCAAAACATTCTTATAGAATTGTGTTATGCTTACATAGCCCGTGGACAGACGTAGGTCCGTGGAGTAGTCCGAGTTCTTACTGATCTCCTCGAGGAGCACCACCAGGTTGGAGAGATCTGGCTGCTCATCGTATGCGATGATGCTCTTGGCGACATTTGTTGCAGGTCGTTGTCTAGCCACCTCCAAGACCTGCTCCCTCTGCCTTCCGGGATCTATAGAAAATGTGACCAATTTGATTTCTATTCATTCATTCAGCATTCAGCCATGCCATTCATACATACATATGTATGTACATATGTGAGTATGGAAATAGCGCTGACTTAATCGGGGTGTCGATCGGTTTGTTTGTCTTTGGACCGCACCGCTATGGCCGGCGGCGCAAACAGTGGCGTCAGCGTAAAACCACGCATCCAAGGGATCGTGAGACTTACCGGGTTCCTCAAACGGATCTCCGTCCATCGCTTATGTTGCAAAACTACTTAAAATCTTGTCTTTTACGCGCTTTTCATTTTGCGCGACCATTCTGCGACAGGTTCCGTTGCTACGATTCCACACATAAACGCACTTACACATACGGGCACTGAGACACGCGGAGGGAGTTTACAAAATGGTGGAGGCACGCTTCACATGGGGTGGGCGTCGCGTCCGTACACACAAATCACAATTATTACACGAATTAACTTATTTCCAAGTGGCTCCGATAGTGACTGATAATTCTTAAACTTCTTATTTCACATTTGGCGCGAACATTTGGGAAAATATGTCCCAAATATATGTATGTATCTATAATTCGCTATTTTGTTTTGCTCCAGACGACGAATGAGAGAAAAGGCGAACTGAAAGAGAGTAAAAATTAGGGCTACTTTTCGGCATGGGATTGGTATTTTTACTGTGTTTTCGGTATTTTTCAGTTTGTACACATCCAGGTTGCAGAAAACGGTCACATTGATAAAACCAAAATATTGTATTAGGAATAACTGTATATACTGTACGGTTACCAACACTGACCGCGGCTTGCTTTTAAACGACTACTGGTGGCGGTCTGAGCATAGAAGACTTGAAGAAGCTATTTTTTTAATGTGAGCCATGCCCACGCCATGCTTATATCTCGGTTATCTCTTTTGTTTATTTGTTTTTAAGAAGTTATACTATTTGTTTTCCTTTAACATTCAATGTTATATTTCTAAGATATGACAAACCGCTTGACTTCTGACTACCCATACATATATTTAATATATATTCGAACGTGAATTTGATTTGAAAACCAAAAATAACCAAATAATATTCGTTTCCTATTATTGGTAGCATTCAATATTGGGTCTCAATCACGGGGAAAGAAGAGAGAAAGGGAGATGTGGGAATTTGCTAAAACAAAATGAATATAAATCCCTCTATTTTTGAATACTTTGTATAAAAACGAATTTATTTCTGATATTACAATTCGAATTAGTAAGCTCGTCATTGTTGTAGATCACACAAGTGTAGGGACGCGAGGTGTGGATAAAGCAGCAACCGACAGCAACGGCTTTACTTTAGCATTTTTAAAGTCGACACGTTTCAGAATAACTGTTTTTTTGTATATGCTCCAGATGATCATTTTATTTAATATAGAACATGAATATACAAAAATACTCTAACCTTGAATACTCGAATGCACAATTATTCCAATGGTAGTCATGTACAAAATATATATTAAAACGTAGCCATTCTTGTAGAAAATTGATTAATTTACAAGTTACAATTATTTGGTCTGTGCGCAGGGTAGCAACAGCAAGTTGTAGCTTTTTATATAAACTTTTTAGTATAATTCTTTTAGTTTCTCAAAACTATGTAAATCTTGTGAATCTCAAGCCAAGTGAAAAAATTGGTATATTTCAGCAAATCCATCAATCTTATTTCAAAATTACCGCCAAATTAAAAATATCGATGTTTGCGATACACGCAAAAATGATCGAAAGAGAGTAATTTCCTCTCTTTTTGGTTTTTTTTGAGTTCAACGAACGAAAGGTGTGATCAACACGCAAAAACAGCCAAGGGAAATTCCAAAGCTCGTACGAACCTCACCTAGCCGTAATTTTTCGACGATATACCGTGTCCTCATGGTATGTTAGGCAGATGGGGGGAATTTTACCTTGAAGGCGTTAGATATTTCCCAGTGGGTGGATTTGAATGAACAGATAAGAGTTGCTAAAATCAAACTAAACAGTTTCATCGGGTTATTAGTTGTTCGATGATGTTATCTTTTCACCTTAATTTATGGTTTTCCTTCCAAGGAGTGGTCCACTAGCCCCAATTATAGATATTATATCAGCCCCCAATAGTAGCAGAAAAAGGGAATACAAATATCGCACCGATACTATCGTATCAAAAATAAAAAATATCGCCCATATGTATATTGAGTTAATAAACAAATAATATTTTGAGTTCGGAATTGCAAAAAAACTGCTATCAGAATGTCAACCCAAGAGACCCAGGTATCCAGCCTACCGATGCCGCCGGAGCGGTACATCAGCAACTACACGGAGGAGAACATACGCCGCAATCGCGCTCCACGGCCACCGCCGCCCCCCTCGCAGCACGAAGTTTACAGTATGTTTGGCATCCAGTATAACAATGACGAGATGATACGCTCCCTGGAGTCCCAGAATATCAAGCGTCTCATCCCCATACACTTTGACCGTCGCAAGGAGCTGAAAAAGTTAAACCACTCGCTGCTGGTCAATTTTCTGGATCTGATCGATTTTCTCATCCTCAATCCCGACAGTCCCCGGCGTACAGAGAAGGTGAGTTGGACAGTACCAGGAAAATCAATGGACTAATCTTGATAAATCCGAAACCTTTCAGATAGATGATCTAAGCCTGCTGTTCGTCAATATGCATCACCTGTTGAACGAGTTTCGGCCGCATCAGGCCCGAGAAACGCTGCGCGTGATGATGGAGATGCAGAAGCGGCAGCGTGTGGAGACCGCCACCCGTTTCCAGAAGCACCTGGAGCGTGTGCGGGACATTGTGAACAGCGCGTTCTCCGCCCTGCCCGTCCTGATCGACGACGATGAGAAGGGCAATGCCAAAGTCAAGTCGGAAGTGGATCCCCTCGAATCGAATGCGGCGGCCAAGAACGATCCGAGCTATCAGCACGATCGCATGATGTGCAAGCTGGTGGATGGCATCGAGTGAGATTGCAGGCTAGAATGATGATGGAAGACTGGTCATAGTGAATGGAATGAAATTATAGCACCCATATTTATAGCACCCTGTAGCCCTCTAAGAATAAAGTAGTTTTTTTTTGTGATGAGAATCCCTTAGTACACGCCTTGTGATTAATTCCTTGAACTAAAGATTCTTTCATTCACATTGATTGAAACTGTTTAGTCATTCTAGTGAGACTTTTTATGACAGATAATGTCACTGCTCTGTCGTGTGGCGGCGTATCTTGAGATAAGGGGTGTCTATCTGTACAGATTTCACCACCGAAATGACGTAGCTAATGAAGCGTGATATTGTTTTAAAAAGGGATAATCATGATCTGGGAAATGATGTGGAAGAGAACATTATTTGAGAGAGACTTCCTCCCTACCTCATAGTTGTATCATCAGAACAGCGCGTTTCATTATAATATAACCACCACTAGACTGGGATGACCTTAGGAATAACTCCACCGATCAGGAAAACCATTGAAAATTAAGTAAAATAGAGAGTTTTCGTATTTAAGTGCTTCCTCATGATGAATGGATGGAATAGATAGATTTAGTGCCTATAGTTTTCTAACGCACTGTGTTGGTCTCCCTCTATGACAACGTGTTCATTCCGGATAAAGATGTATGAACAGCGTTTCATTTTATATGTTTATTACCTTCTTTAGCCTGTAATTCTCGGCGATAAGAATTGTGTAGATGAGTGTGAATCTTCAGGTTTTATTGAGACAAATCCCGATAAAAGCAGCTACCATTTACCGAGCACATCATTTACCGCGCAGCATTGCAGCAAGTGGCAGCAATTGTCGGAACCGCACCGAACCGTGAACTGGGATCCTCGATCTGTAAGAGGAATTTGTGATAGTGCTTTTCAATTAAGAACTGCCTCGTATTAATTGAACAATTGCGAGCATTCAAGTGCAATCGAATAACAAATTCATATAGTGAGAGACAGATATACGCATTAAAGATGTCGGAAAAGAATATTGACAGTGTGGATCCAGAGAAAAGTAAAGGTAAATCCTTAAATCGAATGAAAAATATAAGGACTTAGTGTCAAATAAATCGTGAAAGAGTGTAATACATATGTCAGTGCAACAAAGATCCTGTTTTTAAAAGTGAAAGTATTTAGAAGATGAGAATTATCATGAAAATTAATTAGTTGGAACACCCAATTAAATTAAATTATATAAAACAATAAGATGGTATAAAACCTTTAATACCTATGAAAAATATCTAAATACAATGACCGGATTGTGAATTTTCCAACTCGGGAAATACTTTCTTCTGCGTGTTATCAAAGTACTTTCCTAATCTCAATGAAGGGAGAGATTAAGAGCAGTCCCCAGTCATAAGGTGCAACTAACACAAGTACATAAATCTTTTGGGTTACAGAATCAGACTTGGACAACGATACGGATGGTAATTCCAACAGCACGGCTGAGGCAGAGGCAGAGGCAAATCCCACACCCAAAGAGAATGCACCAGCGAACTTTGACCAGGCCATCGAGGCGGCTGGCTTTGGCATCTTCAATCTTCTCCTGCTCTTCGTTTCGATACCCGCCCAGAGTGCGGCCATTTTCGAGTCCTCCTCCATGTCGTTTATCCTACCGGTGGCCGAGTGCGATCTCCATTTGAGTCTCGAGGATAAAGGTGTCCTAAATGCGGTGGCGTATGCGGGCATGACTATATCGGCCATTGCCTGGGGTTATCTGGCCGACACCAAGGGACGTAAGAAAATCCTCTACTGGGGTTACCTGATAGATGCCGTTTGTGTCTTTGGCAGTGCCCTCAGCCAGAACTTTATGATGTTGGTGGTTTTCAAGTTTCTCGGCGGATTAGTGTACGTTTTTATGATCCATTCTTTATGGTTTTCCTGCTAGAAATCCTATCTTTTTATAGTGTCAACGGTCCCGCAGCTGTCCTGTTTACCTACCTGACGGAGATGCATGGACCCAAGCACAGATCTTCAGTTTTAATGATTGTTGGAATGGTAACATCCACGGCAACAGTCTCACTGCCTCTTCTGGCCTGGGCCATCTTTCCCAGGGATTGGGACTTTGAAATCGTGGGTCTCACAAGTAAGTTGTACCCTAGGAGTGTCCTTAAACACTACTAACTCTGATGTTTCTTAGTTCACAGTTGGCAAATCTATTTGTTCGTCTTGGGAATACCAAGTCTTGTCAGTGGTTTGATATTTTGTGCCATGCCAGAGAGTCCACGTTTTCTGATGGCCCAGGGACGCACCGAGGAGGCGCTGCTGGCCTTCCAGAAAATCTATCATGTGAATACGCGCAAGCCCAAGGATACCTATCCAGTGAGTAACCTCGAATCTCAATAGAAAGGGGTATATTTAATCCCTGTTTAAACTCTATTTAAACTTTTTTCAGATCAAAGTGCTCGTGCAAGAGGTGCCCAATCGCAAGGCCAACCAGGACGAGGTCATCTACACCATTGAGGAGAAAACTGGCGAGAAAGTGGCGCAGAAACCGCAGTCCCGCACTCTGATGGAGAGCCTCCGCTCTGGCTTTGCCCAGATGAAGCCTCTGGCCCGGAAGCCCCTGCTCAGTCTTTCCCTGCTGCTGTATATCATGCAATTTGGCATCTTCTTGGGCATGAACACCATCCGATTGTGGCTGCCACAGCTCTTTGCCTCCATGGCGCAGTACGAGGCGGAGTTCCAGGGGTCCACTGCCAGCATGTGCACCATTCTCGAGTTTAGCGTCAATAAAACAGCTGAGACTGCCCTAGATTATGACAATGCTTGCTCCGAGGTAAGATCTATCTTTCATCTCTATCTCCGCGTTAGATAAGTCTTATCTGTCAGTTAACTTTATATCTAGTCATCGTGATAGTGACGCAAACATCTCATTATATCTATCTAACTCTCGTCTCATATCTGATCCATCTTTTGTTTCGCAGCCAAAGGAGATTTCCATGGATATGTATATAAACAACATCATTGTCTCGGCCTGTGGCTTCGTGGGTTATTTCTTTGCGGGTGGCATTATCAAGGCATTGGGACCCAAACGTTTAATGAGTAAGTATTTCAGCCATTTATATATTTTTAGTACTAATTGCAATGATTTTCTGCCTTCAGCCTATGGTCTGTATCTTTCTGGGACCTTTGGCCTGATGCTTTACTTCTCAGTCAGCAGCCTGATGACTCTTATAGTCTCTGCCACCTTTCTGACCATCACGGGAATAGCAGTCTCCTCTCTTTTGGGTGCTGTTGTGGCCCTATTTCCCACACAACTAAGGTGAGTGATCCCCTCCAACAATCTCTAATCCGTAATCTCTATAGAGATTGTTGCCTTTCAGAACTGTTGTCGTTGCCATAGCCATGATGTGCGGACGCTTTGGCGCCCTGTCGGGTAATCTACTCTTCCCGGTTTTCATTCAAATCGGTTGTTTGCCACCATTCATAATGGTATCATCGGTGCTGCTGTGTAAGTTTCCACTTGATATCTCTTCTCAGATATATGTTTTTCTCTAATGGTTTATCTTCTTTCAGTGGCTGGCACACTCTCCATATTCGTGCCCAATCCAGCAAAGGCTACCTTTTCTTAAGGAATTCGTCTTTAACTTTCGGTTAAAGTTCCTCCAAACAATGGGACACATTCCACTGAATTTAAGTTTAATTTTAAGACAAATCCTGGGACAATTTAGTTTTACAAATTAGCAATTATTGGGGGCTAAAGATAATTTCTGTAACTATTTATATTTACCGTAGGGAAACCCATTCAAATATATGTATGGCACGTATTTGTATATCCATCTATATGGCTTCGTTCAGTGAACTGTTTTGGCCAAAGGATGTGCTGGTTGGGCCAGGACAAGGGCCGACATGCAAATCTCATTAGCACCAATTAACAAGAAGGCAGTGGGCCAGTGGTGGTGTGGCAGCCAGGTGTGGGTGTGTGGCAGGCTGGCTCTCTTACCTCGAGGAAAACCTCGAGTGGAAATGGAAATTAGTGATGCCTGAATGAACTAATCCAACGGCAGGCACTCCTTAAGTGGCAGCGATTTATTAGATTGCTCGCTCCGACGATTCCTGGAGGAGGATGTTGAACTCTCATTGGAACACTCAAGTGATTCTTGCTCCCTGATTGGGAATGTTTCGTTATTTCTCTCATATCCAGGTGCTCTTTCCATTAGTTGTTAAAATTTACACTACACAGATCCTTCATTTACAAAGATATAAATTATTGATGGCTGATTCCAAAAAGGACATTGAACATGCAGCAGCAGACTTTGAGACGGCCATTGCGGAATGCGGTTTCGGGCTCTTCAATGTCCTCATGATGTTCTGTGCCGTTCCC
This sequence comes from Drosophila helvetica, assembly GCA_963969585.1. Classification (NCBI taxonomy): domain Eukaryota; kingdom Metazoa; phylum Arthropoda; class Insecta; order Diptera; family Drosophilidae; genus Drosophila; species Drosophila helvetica. The sequence continues at coordinate 6,081,584 of OZ018403.1, forward strand.
TGCCTCATGGCCATGGTCTTCTCCGCCTCGGCCATGTCGTATGTGATGCCCACCGCTGAATGCGATCTGAAGCTGACGCCCTTGGACAAGGGTCTCCTCAATGCTGTGACGTATGCGGGCATGATCTTTTCTGCCGTACCCTGGGGCTTCATAGCCGACACCATGGGTCGCCGCGTGGTCCTCATTTGGGGCGGCTGGATCGATGGCATATTCGTGCTGTGCGCCGCCCTCTGTCAGGACTCCACACAGCTGATGGTTTTCAAATTCTTGGATGGCGTAATGTACATACATTAAACATTAATCGACTGCCCCTCGCGCTAATGAGTTTTCCCCCCTCTCTTCCGCACAGCATTTGCGGCCCATTTGCGGTGGTGGTCAGCTATTTGGCGGAATTCCATGGGAAAAAGCATCGGCCCTATATCATGCTCTTTGTCGGTCTCTGCGTTTCCGCTGGGGCCACCTGTGTCCCGATACTCGCCTACCTCCTCCTGCCAGTGCATCTGTTTTTCTCAGTGGGAAAAATGAATTGTGGGTATGGGGTCTGTCTGAATGGAGCCTCTCTCTGAGCTCTTTCGTTTTGTTTTTGCAGTCCACACCTGGCAGATCTTCTTGATGGTCACTGCGTTGCCCAGTTTATTGAGTGGCCTTCTGCACATCTTTCTGCCCGAAAGTCCCAAGTTTTTGATGGCCCAAGGGAACTACAACAAGGCTCTGGACTCCCTGCAGCGCATATACTCGATGAACAAGCGCAAGACACGCGATACGTATCCTGTGAGTGTCCTGTAAGATTATGCTTGGCTGCATTTGCTGAAGCAATGTCTCCTCCACAGGTGAAACATCTAACCGATGCCACGCCGGATCGCTCTGATATTCTGGATGGGCCACGACAACCCACCTCTCGCTGGGAACGCTTCAGCAGAGCAAAAATCAAGTTCATGGAGGGCCTGGGGCAGCTACGGCCAATGTTTTCCAGTCCATATCTATGCATTTCCCTGCAGGTCTATTGCCTGCACTTTTGCCAGATAATGTGCGTGAATTCTGTGCGCTTGTGGCTGCCACAGATCTTTGCCACCATGCACACGTTCGAGATGCAGGGCATCAACGACACCAGCATGTGCAACGTACTGGATCACAACTCCCAAGAGCGCAGCATGGACTCGGAGTCAATGAGGCTGGAATGCGACCTAGTAGGTAGGAGATCGATTGCCGCATGCTACCAGGCTCTAAATCTAATTTAATCCCCCAAAATGAAAAGCACCAGAGCCCAGGAATCTACACGGATAATATCATTGTGGCCGCCATTGGAGTAGTCGGGTTTCTGACCATCTTTCCACTGATGCGCATACCTCTGGTGGCTAACCATATATTGAGTGAGTCCCCCTGATCTTTTACTATATAGAAGATCTCTAAGCTTTTCTCTGCAGAAGTATTCCTCTTCATATGCGTTTTCCTTGTGGGTAGTTTGTATTTTGCCAAAACCGCGATGGTTACAATGATAATTTCCTCAATTTATCTGACAATGATGGGTGTCTGTGCCACAACGATTATTGGCATATCTGTGGTAGTTTTTCCCACGCTAATGAGGTGTGTATAACCCCACCCATACATGGCCAATGGCTTAAACGATTTTCTCAACCACAGGACAATGGTTATACTGTTGATTATGACCTGTGGACGATTTGGTTCGGTGGCTGGCAACATATTATTGCCCGTGTTCATGCAAATCAACTGCCCTGCCCCATTCCTGTGGCTGGGGACATTGATGAGCAGTGAGTAGCATAGACTCACATCTAATCTTAATTATAAATTTAATTTCTATAAAATTCCACAGTTGCATTTATGTTTTCGGTATTCCTGAAGGTCGATATGGAGCAGCCACTGGCCTAAGAAAACCTCTGCTGTTCTGCTATTAATAAATGAGCAACTTTTACAACTGGCCCTAACTTTTCGTCCAACTGCGGGTCAGAGGAGGGTCAAAGTACAACCGCAAATGCGAAATATGTATTAATCAGCGCAATCGAATCTGGCATGCGGTTAATTCAACTTAATTACACTTTAATCACACGCAGACACAGTCACAGAAATACAGACACAGAAGCAGAAACAGAAAGTAACATTGATTAATTTTTGCTGCTGTCTGAAAAGAAAAACTCTCTCTATATATATGTATGTGTGTGTCTGTGTCTAGTTAATTATTCTTTTGCGGTCTTTTGCGCAATGCAAAAAACTACGCGCTTCATTGGTTTTACTTGTGTTTTGGATGAGAAGGTTCTTTTAATGCGAGATATTCTTAGATATATGATATTCCCCTTCAATGCTTGTCTCTTCCCATATTTTTTGATGTAGCCAATAATTAATGCAACTCGCGGTTTATTCCTCCTTTTAATATATCGAACATATGATACTCCCATTTACTGCACTGGAAGGAAAATGCCAGCCATATTTAAATGAAATATACGGGTTTTAATTACAAAAATTATGTAATTAAATAGAACTCGCTTGTTCAAGGGTTTTTTGTAGTTTGAAATTAAAATTAATTTAAAATAAATATATTTTTCATATTACATGTGTAGAAAACATATATAATTTAAATATGAAAATATTTATTTAAAATACGAAATATATTTGATTTAAATATGAATTGTATTTATTTTAAATATGAGATATATATATATATATAATTGTTTCATATTAAAATCAAAATACAAGCAATATTTAATATAAATATAAAATAAGTGTATTTCATATTTGAATTAAATATTTTCATATTTAAAACACTTTAATATATATCAAATTTTTAGGAAATTTCTTTATTTTATTAATATTAATATTAATATCTAAATGTTAACGGAAAAACTTCCATTTGAATATTTGCACTATTGGTGCAAATAAATTGTCATAAATATTTAAGTCTAAGTGAAACTATTCGGCGCTCAGGCCTTTTTTCTCTGGGTGTACAACCAATATACCAGACATATGATACTCCCATCTAGTGCTTGTTGCTCTTTCTTCTGGTTTCTTGGCCATACATTTCTTCCTCCACTCCAAATACATATAACTTCTACGGAATGTAACCGAATCCATTTCTCATGCTGTCAAAAAAAGTCAAATGATAATTGACACATGTTGCCCTTTGGGTGAGGTTTTACCTTCTACTTGCTCCTGTTTCCTGTCTGGGGTTCACTTTTTTTATTGGTTCATATTTATAGTTTTACCCTGAACTGCAGAGTCTACTTTTAGGAGCTTAATCCCACTCCGACTCGAAATAAATTTGACTAAAAGTCTGCTTAATGTATAAATGTTTTACTAACATTTTTGTGGACAATTCCCTGTGGGTTTTTCTATTTATATTTCTATTCGGGTGCCGCTCAAATCGCGCACTCTATAAAAACCGCCCAAGGAACAACAAATGCGCATAAATTTATCATAATAAACATGCATAAATCGCCGTGAATACTCCTCGTATAAAACATCCCACCCACAACCCACAACAAATGTGCAGAAATATGTTTAGGGCGTAATGTGGGTGGTTCATCCGCTAAAAGGGGGCGGGGCCACAGAGTCATAAACTAAACGAAACTGAATCGTAAAAAAGACCTAAACATGGCCAATGCATATAATACTCGTATGTGTGTGTGGGCGAGTGCGTGAGGGTCCTGGACAACAGAATGGGGCTCTGCTCCTAGTAACATGTGTATATCTATCTCTCTGTGAAAATTGGGGAGGTTCCGACGACACCCGCCACCAAAAGTCCAGTCATAATCACACAAAAGTGCAAATATCTACGCACATATTACGCTTGAGCGAAGGATAGATATAGAGGGTTACAGGCGGGTGAGAAGTGGGGGAGAGAGACAGACATACAACATTTGCAGACATTAGCAAACACAAAATACAACAAACAACATTCGAAGGCGGCCTTAATCGACTTTACGGCTAGGGGATACCCTGTATTCGGATGATTTTTGGGTATAAAGGGAAACCCAATTTTATTAGGGGAACAAAACATAATAGGGTATGAATGTACACAGCAAGTTGGAATCTAAAACACCTTAATCAATAGGTTTTTAATAACGATTATAATCAAAATGAGCGGGAACTTTGTGAGCCGCGAATAGGGCCGCGGCTCTACTTAAATGCCTGGTATTCAGTCAGTAGTTATACATGTGAGCTAATGATTTATGGAACTTATACAAAATAATATACATATATATGGGGTATTGTAAGCGCATAAGACTAATATATCTCTAAAGTCTTCGAGTACCGGGTATAAAAATCAATCTTGATTCTTGGTTACAAGATCCTTTTACAAGCTGGTCAATCTATACATATCCCTTGTCCCCTAATACTTATTACGGGGTATAATAACCACACACATACGAGTACACCACCGAAATCCTTCGCATTCACAGACCTTGAAGTGGAGTGGCCATTGTTCGTGTCTGGCGTCCCCTCCGGCGCTCATTTACAGGTCATTCATCATGGCAACACGGTGCTTGAAATTTATTTCGTGGAACGAAAAGCGGCAGCGTAACAAGTAAAAGAAGTGAAAGAAGTTACAGCAGAAGGATAATAGAGTTAGGAGTAAAAGAAGTGGAAGAAGTTACAGCTAAAGGATAATAGAGTTAGGGCACCCCATGATGTACAATTCCATGATTTATTAATGGCAGTAGCTGCGGCAGAAGCTAGCTAAAGATCTGGAGTGGAAAGAGCATCAAGGAATGAGCATCAACAGGATACTGACCTCAGAGGTACAAGAGAGAGGAAGAGCTCTGCTAGTTGCTGGGGAATGTGCTATCCGTGTCCTGTAAATACACTAAAAATAATGGCTAGCATTCAGATATCTTCTGTACGCCAAGAATGGGCCATCTAAAAAGTGTTCTTGAGGTGATTCCAAAGAGGGAGAGAACGACACCCACAATCTGTTGCCATTAGGTTGCCATAAAACCGATCTGCAACATGTTGCCAAAGGAGTAATGTTGCCGCCAGTTGTCCTCTCAACAGGTTGCGTGTTGCTGCCCGCCTTTAAGTGCGTGGTGTTGACTTGCTGTTGGCCATGCCACCAACTGTGGCACTGTGCAGACATTGTATCCCCGCCTTCCATCCATCCGTGTACAGCGCTCAGTCGGTGTCGGCACTTGCAACCATTAAGAACGCGGCGGAAAAACGAAAGACTCTTAACAGCCGACGCCATTTTAAAGCAAACGTGCGAAACTCTAACGGTCTATGCTTCGGTGTATGTGTGCTTCATTCGTGTCTGTTTGTGTATGTGTGGGTGACGGCCAAGAGCACAATACGCGCGGCTGTTGGGCCATAAAAAAAGGGCCAACAAATTGGTAACGCGGTGCATAAAAACTGCAGTAAATCAACAAAAGATTGCATATAAAATAAATTGCCAAAAAAAATCGTGTGAAAATATCAAATACAAACAAAAACGGATTTTAATCTACAAAGAGTCACACAAAAGCGATGAAAGTATGGAAAAAATGTTTAATCTGTAAGATGAAATGTAATTAAAAAAAAAGAGAATTTTAATTAAATAAAATTGATAGAAAGATGGATTAAATTGAGCGGCATTATCGTATAAATATGTTGTTGTTATAATGGAATATGAATTTAAGTGGTTTCCAAAGAAAAAGAAAAAATGAATGCAATTAAAATAAAATAAACAGATGGAATGTGATTTGCGAATTAAATAGAGCTGAAATCAATAAGGAAATTTAATCAACTTAAATATTAAATAATAAAGAAATATAAAATATTTTCTGTGAATTTAAAGGGTGTTTTTAAAAAGAAAAGGAATTAATGGAATAAGTAATTACTTAATTAAATATTTTTCTCTTAAAAAATTAATTATATATAAACCCTTATTCCGTATAAAATAGGAAATAGTAAATATTTTATGTGCAGTGCGTATACGTAATACCCTAATTGAATGTAATTTCCCTTGACGCAATGGCGCCGCCTTGCCACATGCTGTGCACCGTGCAACGCCCCTCAAATTAAGCGCCACAGCCTCTAATGAGGTGGTGGAAAGGCAGAGCCTCGCACCCGCGTGCAACTCGGAACAGTTAAGAATCCATTGAAAGACATCCCACAAAAGAGGATCCCCAGCGCCAAAAGAGAAAGGACATAAACGAAAAGAGAGACAGAACGAGAAAGGGAGAGTGAAGCGACTGAAAGGTCAACTTGTGGCGGCATACAGAAGGAGTAATTACGGTGCATGTGCATCGTTTCCAGGCCACAAACGGTTTCTATGGCATTAAGTGTGGAATAAGTTGGTAAGGGATCAGCCAACGCATTTAAATACATCGCAACCGCACTCACACGTGAGATAGTCCTTACGCAACGCATACAGACGCAGTCCTTAAGATGTCGGAAATTGTGGACACGGAGCTGCTGGTGAACTGCACCATTCTGGCGGTGCGGCGCTTCGAGTTGAACAGCATCGTGAATACAACACTCCTGAACAGCTTCAATCGAACAGAGGTGGTCAGCCTGCTGGCGGGATTCATCGAGAACCGAGACAATCTCGAGAGCATCGACGAGGCAAAGTGAGTGCCAGAGTCTGCGGGCTTTTCATTATCCTGGTAGTCCAGGTATATTTCCTGGTATTCCCCTCCCTTCCTCCTCCCTTTGGGATTCATTCAACGCTCTGGAAGTTATGCAAATGAAACGGAAGAGTTGACTCTGCGAGATTCGCGAGGGGGAAAGCTGATAATTAGAGGCAAACGCCACAAATTGAATAAAGTTTTCCCCCCTCTCCGCTGCTTGACAGAAAGAGACTCGGCAGCTGTCGTCTGGGGCGGTGTTTGTTGGCTGCCTGCTGCTCATTATGGCACCAGGCTAGGGTTAAATTACGAACGTGTTCTATCAGGTTATCAGGATGAAGAACGAGCAAATAGCTCTAGATTATAGTGTGTGATTAAAGGGTTTGTTTAGGATGAAATTCAAGTGGGTTTTACTAGTTTGAAAGCTCAAATGTGGTATTAAACCATTGCCATGGGTGATTGTGAATACGACACAAACCGCAATCCTTTACTAAGCTTTCATTCCACCCATTTCTATGGAAAATCTTAAGCCCTTGTCTCAAACTTCAAGCAATGAAAATAGCAATTTAATTGATATTTTCCACTTGTGAATATCTACAACCGAGACTTAGAGACTATTATTGCTCGCACCTCAATTATCTCTCCTTTATTAAGATGGCTTTTCAAACCACAATGAAATGTGAATTGCTGAACCATAAATTATTCCCTGAATTGAACAGCAGCGCAGCTCTTACGTAACGCAGACAAATGGTAGAGATGGAGAATAAAATACGTATATAGTATATAATCTTTTGGGTTGGAAATGCCATGAAAATATCCTTTAATCGGTGTAATTATTTTCAGGTGATCAAGAACTTAAATCGTTTTCATGCCATAAATAATTCCATGCCAACGAGAATCAACTGCAAAGCGAAATAAAGGAGAGGGCCACGCATGGAAAAACTTTAACTTTAAAAAAGTTTAATAAATATTCACTTGGTCTATTTTTGTGCCTGGTTAATTAAGCTCTTAATTTGTTTTTCATTCACATTTCACATTCACATTCGAATGGTGCCTGTTTTTCTCTGTCGCTGTCGAAGGATATTCTCAGAAGGGGAGTGGGCGGGAATGGGTGCAGCCTTGGCAATCGAAAATTGAATTGTTTTGCAGAATGAAAACGCTTGTTTGGCTTGTTGCTTGATGAAGGGCGTGCTTTCCACTAGAGAATGCGCTTGAAGAGAGATGATTGCAATTAGCAGAACGGGAGTTTAAACTTTGACTTTTTCGAAAACAGAAACTACACAGTTGGAATGCTGGAAAGGCCTTTGGCTTTGACAGCTTTTCTGAAACTATACCCATCAATATATCCTGCATTTTGAGTCTTCGTTGCCTCGGGCAGACATCTGGTTATGGGTTTGAATACAAAGGATTGCAATTAGCAAGTTTCACATTCACTTACATAAGTTCTGATTTCCTTGGCACCATCCTGTACCCCTCTTTTCACTCTTGATTTCCTTGAACAGATGTCCACAAAGGGCCTTCCAATTAGAAGAGCCCCTTGACTTTCGGATTCTATATAAAACCGCTTCTTAATCATGATTCTATTGAAGATTCACATTCTTTTAAATTTAATTTACAAAACTTTACCGGAATGCTTGTGACCTTTTTGTCCACAAATACTTGATAGCCATCAACCGAAAGACCATCCTTAAAGCCTCTCTCTCTGTACTGTTACTCAATTCCCAGCCATCCTTAAAGCCTCTTTTCCTTCACTGAATACTCAGCTATTTTTATGTAATTATTCTGTTTCAATCGAGAAATAGCAAAGGGCCACAATAAGCTGTTGGGGCTTTTGGCGCAAAAACCCACACACAGGAATTCCACTAATTGTTTTGCTCCGAACTCTAGGCGGCCACATCCTCTGAAAAGGTGACAAAACCCAGGGAAAGAGCCTCACAAATAATTAAATTCAGACAAATGCAAAGCTATACCCAAAAAAGAACTTCGCCAGAAACAGAAAATGTCATTGGAAATTGTTGTTCGAAAAGCCTTGAGGATTTGATGTAGGGGGGGGGGAAAGACAGTGGAGGAGAGGAGTTACAGTAAAAGGACATTTGTTTATTCAGGCATTTGGGCAGCAGGTGAACTGCCTGGGCGCTTGTCGTCTCCCGCTTAAGCTCATTATGTGTGCCCCGTGTCCCATGAATTGGAGTCGGTTCAATCAGTGCCAAACGTCTTGGACACGGCCCATGGATTATGTATGGAAAGAAGAGCTTGACAGCAGCAGCTCCTCCTCCTGCAGTCACTTTGCGATGGGTCTGTGTCACTGTATTCCAATGAGTGGCTGTCAACGGTGCGTATACGCCATGGCTTCCAATAATGGGGCGTACAAGGCGTCTACGTAAGTATAACCCTTGTCCACGCTGCGTATACGGATGGATGGACAAAGTTTATTACAAAGTCAATTTAAAAGAGAGTTTTCCCAATCGCTTTTCCCTTTCGAATTTGATGTTTATGGCATTTCATACGCTTATTGATTTCGATGTTCAGCCAATGATAGCGCCCCAACAAAGGACACAGGACATTAGTCCTCATCCTGCCTTCCATTCTTCCTGCTTCCCACTTCCCACTGTGTCCATCAGGATGTGGGCGGAGGGGAGTGGCTTTGGCATTTTTATGGTCAGGCTCAAATCCAATCAGAATGGATGGCACACATAAAAATAAGAGTGGCTGGGACACAACACAGGGCACAACGACTGGGGAATGCACTGAAGGGGTATACAAAAAGCTGCCGATTTATGGTCGAAAATTTAAAGTACTCTTCTCCAATCTTTTAGCTGTAATTTCATATGAAAGCCCTGGGATATGGCTGACCAAAAGTTGGTTCAACATGTCTTTATGCCTTTACCTTCACTGAGGCGCCTAACAAAATGCAAATACCCCTTTGGCAGAGTCTTTCAACTCTTACATTCCGGATGAAAATCGAAAGAAATTGTTTGGACTAGCCGCTGGACAGAAGAGCCAGAAGGAGAAGTATGACTCGGAACAGTTTGCTCAATGTATCTCTCCGATGCGGCCGGCTCCCGCTCAAGGGGCTTCCCTGGAATGGATTTTGTCTATTATAATTTGCTCTTTCCTCAGTTTTTTTTGGAGACGTGGCAGGTGGAGTGGAAGGAGGAGGGTCAGTGTTTCAGTTTAGTAATTTTCATATTTTTCAATTAACTTTTTCTCACCAAAACACGATGACAGGACCCCAATGAAGGGGAGACCGCAACGGGAGAGCGGTAGAGGAGACCGCAATGAAAGAGAGATAGAGGAGACCTCACTGAAGAGCAGGTAGAGGAGGCTTGAGAAGAGGTGAAAAATAGGCATGGAGCAGCAAATGAAGAGGTGCAACAGGAGCAGGATACAGAGGAGGTGCAACTGCAACACACGAATGCAAATGAAACAGATATTCGAATGGCAGTATGAGAATTTAATGGCCACTCGATGGAGAGGCACAAACAACATGCAATTTTTCCATGGGGTTCCATGGTATCCTTGGGTCAAGTGCACCACAAAGAGAGAGAGAGAGAGGGGTACAGTTTAACCATACACGTGACCATCTCTCGTGTTGTGTTAATAAATCTTTAAATGGGAAATGAACTCATTTGTGAGTGTCCTTTCTGTATTTTATGGTTGCCATGGCACTGCGCTGTGAATGAAAATGATTATGATTACGAGTAGTAGCTGCTGCACGATGACTAGTATAATGAGTAACATGATGTATGAGGATGAGCGCAGAGTGAGTGATGATTGAGTATAAGGTGTAACGGTTATGCCTGATACTGGTGATTAAGACAGCATTTCTCTAGCATCGATAAATATTAAGTTATTTCCATGGCTACCAGAAAACGAAACAAATTCTTGTGATGCCAAAGGCAATTTATATTTCCATTGATTACCCTCGAAAGTAACTTGAATGGCATTTTCCTCACAAGTTTATAGCCCAGGAAAATCACCTTTAAAGGACGTGACGCTTGCAGTGGCCATAAGTTGTTCAACTTTTGCCAAAAGCAGCAGCAGAAGTTAGCGACTTACTCGGAGAACTATCAACACAGTCGGGGGCAACTTTCCACCTGCGTGATGCACCCCAAAGTATGGGGAGGGGGCTTACCCCCTCTTCTTCTCATACTTTGTGCAGTGGATCGAAAGCTCAGAAGCCAGGTAGATGGTAGACCGCCAATTTGGTCTGCATCGCTGGTTTCCGTACGATGTATAAAATATGCAGTGGAAAATAATGAGCGAGATGGAAATGCAGAGTCACAACTGCAGCGTCACCAGAAAATTGTGGGCTATTGTGCCGAGCACGAAATGAGGTACTTTTAACGAGAGAAAAAGAAAACCGACCAATCCTTTGGGGAGGAGCAGAGTCCAATCGCATGGGGAACGACAACTATTAGCCGAGTTAATGGGTAAAAATTACATTTTTGAGTACTGGAGGGAGCGAAAGGGTTAACCCTGTTCGTTGACTACTCGCGACTGCCGGCAAATGACTGGCAATTCATTCAAGCCCCCACTCGACAGTAAATTGCCTATGGTTCAGTCCCATAATTTGTGATAATTTCTTTCGTGCCCCCCCGTAATTGCGCGCTTGCTAAAACATGAATAAATAATTTTTGATTCGATTTGAATCGATGAAAGTAGCATTTTTGATGTCTCAATTAGCACGTAATTTTTACGGAAAATTATCGATTGTTTAAGGATCGATAATATGTAAATGATGCTAAAGAAAAGCCTTGATGCATGCCTCCACAATCCTCATTTAAATTCACAACAGAAAGGTCCTTTAAATGGTCTCCTTTGTAGCCTTCAATTTTCCGTTTAAAGAGTCTTCAAATAGCTATAAGCCACAAAGCCATTAGCTGATTTATAAATAAAAAACCTGTTGAAAAAAACCAATTCAATGGGATTTTGCGACAGAAACAGAAATAAAACATTCATACTCGCACAACATTTATTCAATTACTTCGCTTCAATTATTTTAAATGCCAATATTGAAATAATTGCACGCTGATTGATGGATAATTTTAATCCAAATAATATGAAAAAAATACGATGTATAAATATAATGAATAATTCGAGAGCTCAATGGCACGAGGGATTTAAATGTAAAGGCAGAAAAATGTGCATTGAAATGTGCCCTTAAAAGTATGCTACATATATTTTTTAAATAGAATTTTCTTCATTCCTTCACCATTTCGCTTTTGCCAATCAAAGCATCTGACATTCTCGTGGATTTCGTTGAAAAGAAAACCATTTCCGTTTCACTGCCAACAAATTTTCCAGCACAATTTTATAGGAATTTGTGGGGCATTTCAGGGGAAAAATTTGCATACACCATTGCAAAATACCATGCTGATTGTGTGCCAAAAACCGATGCCAAGTTTAGTACTGCCGAAAATTCTGTTCGTGGAAAACACTGAAACTCTCCACTGCCATTTGTAGTATTGTTTTTTTTTTTCGGTGGAAGGACGACACGACTCACGGCTCACAGGGTCCTTTTGCTGCGAGCTGGCCAGACGGATATAATTAGTTGACTGTAGATGGGGCTACACTTCCGTTCGTAGATGGTTATTATTATTACAGGAACAAACGGGAGCTTAGCACGGATTTATAATGGCATCAAACTCAATTATCCCCAGTGCTGAGGGGAGCCTTAAATAAATTACCTAAATCAACTTAAATTTGACTAAATTTTACACGGACCCTGAGGCAAGACCTTGGCTATTCTCTTTGCTTCCCTCTGGGGCCGCTATTATATTGGGCTACCCTTGTCATCTTCACTCGCCGGCAGTCATAAATCTGCAAGGAAGTTTTTTCCTTCTTTTGGGTGAAAAGTTCTCTTACACAACAGCAATTATCATAATAGAAAAAGGCAGTGGAAAAACAGACAGAAGGTAAACTTTTTAAACAAAAAACAGCAAAAATGGAGGCCAAAAGGATGTGCGTTTATTGCATTGAACGGATGTGTGATGCTAGGAAATATGCAAATGAGGAAAATTGTATTTTTGCATTTTGCATTGCACTCAGCTAATTAAAATTCATGAATAAATTCAAAGCACGAATCAATATGATAATTATCACAAAAAAACTAGAAAAAATGATCAGAATATTTATCGGTATCGTTGCCCTGTCATTTAACGCTGATTGTATTCCATTGCTGCCCTCCTTCCCGAAGGACTAATTGCGTTCGGCTTGTGCGGTCTGCTCTTCGTGCTAAACATCTAATTAAATGTGAAATTTATCCTCGGAATAACAAGAATGTAATGCGATACACATACGAGAACCACGGAGTCCACAACAAAATTAGGGAGAAAACTCAATCAAATGATAGCCAGGCTGAAGCTGAAGTATCCAATGAAATGCAGACCCAAGTAGCTAGACACTCTGCCTCTCAGTCATGCCACACTTGTGGGCTTATTTTCATGCGGAGGATATTGTGTTACCTGAACTTCAGAGAAACGCTTTAATGAGATACGGGTAGGTCATAGGTTGAAGGATGTTTAATCTATTAGAGATCACTTAAACATGTTTGAGACTAACTTTTTAATTATTTAATTTATAAATATTCTCAGAAATATTCATAAAAAACGCTCCTGTATTTTTCGGTCCTTCCATTCACAGTCTTCTCCCTTTCCTCTACACACACACATTTCCCATCTTGCAATCCCTTTTTGAATAGCTAAATGCCATATTAATAGAAAAACCCTCTAAATTTGTACGCATCCCCACAACGATTGTCTACAACAATTGTTGGAATACCCGTCTGTATTTTTGTCAAGTTTATTGACCCGAACCCGAACCGAAGCATATGTGCGTGGTCCTGCCAGCAATTAGAAGGGAACCCTGAAATGGAAAAACTCTGGCAAATAAATTCGACTTTTTTTTGGGCTTCCCATTGTGTGGTTTTTCTGAGGTTTTTCTCGTCTAATTCTATTGCAACCGCAGCAAAAATTGGAAGCTAATTAATAACGGTCTAGCCGCATACGAATACGGCTGTATATGCTATGGATCGGAACAATGGCAACCGTTTGGGGCAGCTCTGAAATGAAAATTCGCTTTTTGAATTTCGGAGCTGCTCCTGCGGGGCTGCCCTGAGAGTCGCATGCCGCTCATGTGGCACATATATGAGGCACAGAGAGTGAAAGAGAGGCAAGCAATAAGTCGCCTGGCAATCATCGAACAACGTGCCACTAATTAATGGACGGGTTTTATCAACCGTCCCGCCCAATGGTGTCCAGTAACTATCAAAGGGGAAGCCAGAAACAAAGGCGGTTGCCTGGACATTAATTAGCCAACATCCATCCTCCATTCAGCTGCCATCCTGCTGCCATCCTGCCACTGCTAGTAGCTGTGATTAGAATAATCTGTTATATGCTAATCAGTGCTGTCCTGTCCTGTCCTTTGCTGCTCATCTGTCGCTCTTTTACTGCGAGTCCTGCGCTTGTGCTGTCCTGTCAATTGCTGCTCATTTCCGCTGCCCCCTCAACGGATGTTAGTTCAATAAAATTACAACACAATATCTTGTGGAGTTCCTTCTTCGTCCTCCTTCTGGACAGAGCTCCTTCTGTTGCTGCTCCTTCAATTTTGTGCTACGGACATTTCTTTTGTCGTAAGTTTTCGATTTCCCTCAGCTTTTGCTTCATTGATTTCCTATTGTTATTGCTATCAATCGAAAAGTTGCAGGCATTCTGTGATTGAATTTGCCCCCAAAATGTTGTTTGCCTCCCAGAACTTAAGTCCAGAAACAGGGATTCAACTGTGGAAAATAGATACTTTAAGGGCTGAAGCTCAAGCCCTACAAAATGTACGTTATGGTTTTTTTTTTCATTTTACTGATTTCTATTCCTCTGATTTTTTGCAGAGACTTTCTCACCGAATGCCTGTTTCCATCGCCGACGCGTCCGTACGAGTTGCCATGGGAGCAGAAAACGTTTTGGGCCATTGTTTTTGGCCTGATGATGTTTGTGGCCATTGCCGGCAATGGAATCGTACTCTGGATTGTAACAGGTAAGCCCAGCTGCTGCTGCTGCTGCTGCTGTTTGCGAAAAGCGGCTTTAAAGCACTTAGGAAACTGCAAAAAAGAAAAGCAAAAAAATCACGTATACGCCGTATTGGAGCATCGATTGGTCGGCCCATCGATTCCTTTTTAATATCCGAAACACACAAATTGACTCTCCACAGGACATCGCAGCATGAGAACGGTCACAAATTACTTCCTGCTGAACCTTAGCATCGCCGACCTGCTCATGTCCTCGCTGAATTGCGTCTTCAATTTCATATTCATGGTGAACTCCGATTGGCCGTTTGGCTCGATTTATTGCACCATCAATAATTTTGTGGCCAACGTCACGGTCTCCACATCAGTCTTCACTCTCGTGGCCATCAGCTTTGATAGGTAAGTCCTCTCCCTCTCCATCTCCCTCTTTCTCTGTTCTTTCCTCTAATCGTGTGCGTTGTGGCACTTCCGTTTCCTGTTACGTTACGTTCTCCTGCAGGTACATCGCCATTGTGCATCCGCTGAAGCGTCGCACATCCCGTCGGAAGGTTCGATTCATTCTGGTGATGATCTGGGCACTCAGCTGCGTTCTGTCGGCCCCCTGCCTTCTCTACTCCAGCATCATGACCAAGCAGTAAGTGGTAGCACGCATTGCCACCGAAAGAGGCATTCTCATTCTCTAATCCTCATTTGGTGGTGGGGGGTGGGAGCACAAGATTCCTTTTTGTTTCTCATAAACAACTTTTATACGCCATGAAGCTTAGCATTTGGGATTCCTCCCCCCTGCTGCTGCTCCATCGATTCAAGCTTCTAGGAATACATTTTACATACCTTCGCTCTCGGTTGCGGCCATAAGCATTAACATTCATCTAAATCACCTTCTTCATTTGAATTTTACACAAAATGTTGCAATATTTTCCGTGGGTGTCCTGTTTAATAGAATTGAAGCATTTTTTATTTCTACTCCAGGATAAAAGGTCTCCCTAGGTAACAGACTTCAGACATAATAAAGATGGCAAGTTCATATATCAAAATGCGAAATGGTACGGGGGGCTAGAAGGTGGGGGCTCCTCTCGAACGAAAGTCAAACGATGGCAAATTCTGACAAGGAGAAGATACACTGCTGCACATACACTGTGTATGTGTGTGTGTGGGTGTGTGTGGCTGTGAGGGTAGACGATGGCACAAATTGGATAACAAATTTCGAGGAATCCTTAGAGATGATAGATGGTTAGATAGCGGGGGGAGAAATGGATGAAATAAGTTACAATCAAAATAGTACCAGAATATTTAAAAACTAGAACGGAGAAGTTCTCTTTAGAGTTTGTTTCTATGAGAAATCTGAACAAAATTCTTACCAAGAATAGATCAGAGATACATTTTAAGCAATCAAATGGATTCATTCTCGTTATCGAGTATCCGTATCCCCATTGAGTACGAAGCAAATATTTGAGTGCCACAAATCAACTCCAATTGGCAGCACCTGCCCAATTCATGTGTATGGAAATCCGTGTGCTAATTAGATGACCGCAGGGTCCTGGTTTCAACGCTTGGGGTTTCCATTTAAATCAATTGAGTGAGAGACAGAGAGCGAGAGAGAAAGCTGGGGCTGGGGCTGGGTGCCACTGACAGCCAAAACGTTTGCCCAGATACTCGGCAATCTCTGGGGTTGAGAGTTTCAGGATTTGGTTGAAATTATTACCTGGCTGTCGTGTTGTTAATGGCCCCGAAAATAGCCCTTAAGCGTGGGCGTCTGGCCCTTTTAAGGGCAGCAAATGTTTTATAATTTGGTAAATTAGGTTTTCAATTTGATGACACTTTCATACCCCCATTCCCCCATTCCCCTTCCATTTTTCGGCGTGAAATTGTACGGCTTTTTATGGGTCGTATAATTAAATTGATGTTGCGATTGATTGAAATGAATATTGGGGTCCATTCACAGCTACTATAATGGAAAATCGCGTACTGTTTGCTTCATGATGTGGCCGGATGGACGCTATCCCACTTCGATGACGGACTATACGTGAGTACTCCCACTCACATCCTGCATCCAGCAATTGAATAAAACTCTGCTCTGCTCTGCTCTGTAAAATATCTTTTTATAGCTATAATCTGATTATATTGGTGCTGACATATGGCATACCCATGATAGTGATGCTCATCTGCTACTCATTAATGGGTCGGGTCCTTTGGGGCAGTCGATCGATTGGCGAGAACACGGATCGGCAAATGGAGTCGATGAAATCGAAGCGGAAAGTGGTTCGCATGTTCATAGCAATCGTCTCGATATTCGCCATCTGCTGGCTGCCCTACCACCTGTTCTTCATCTATGCGTACCACAATAATCAGGTGGCATCCACAAAGTATGTGCAGCATATGTATTTGGGATTCTACTGGCTGGCCATGTCCAACGCAATGGTGAATCCCATCATCTACTATTGGATGAACAAGAGGTACGTTTCGGGGGAGTAAAAATGGAATCCCCTTTTCATGTGGGCTTTCCTTTGTAGATTCCGCATGTACTTCCAACGCATCATTTGCTGCTGCTGCATGGGCCTCACCCGCCATCGTTTCGACTCGCCCAAGAGTCGGCTGACCAACAAAAATAGCTCCCATCGCCATACAAGAGGTACGCATGCTCCTCCCATATATTCATGGCATGGCACTATCCCTCCCTCCATTCTATAGCCGAAAACAAGAGCCAGTGGAAGCGCAGCACGATGGAGACTCAGATCCAGCAGGCACCGCCGACCACCACGTCCTCGAGGGGAGACCACCGCCAGCCAGTGTCCATGAAGAGCAGTCTCAACCGTACGGCAGTGGAGTGCATCATGGAAAAGCCAGCATCGGACGATAATAGTTCAAACCTTTGTCTATCCATCAACAATAGCTTGGGGGAGCGGCAGCGCGTGAAAATCAAGTACATCTCCTGTGACGAGGACAATAATCCCGTGGAGAGCGATCCTCCCAAGCAGCTCTGATGTTGCTGTCACATGCCCAGGCAACCAAAGGAAAAATGAATTGGTTTCGCTTGTATAATGTACATAGAAATATTATCCCTAGAACCTACCCATAGATACCCTGTAGTAAAACTCGAATTTCCGGTTGTCAACGAAAAGCAGGCGAAAAAACTGTCTTATCAAAAGAAAATCAATTTGTCAAAAGTACTGTGTATACAAGTAGAGCCCTGCATGAACACAAACAGTCGAATATACCCTGCCCTCGGTGGCACTGGGTACTCCCTCGTTTCGGTTCCTTCTCTCCTTCAGAACGCGACTGAAAAATTCATGCAGGACCTCCACTGTCTACCACCGACATCATCACCATCGAAGAGCTGTAAGATTTTAATTGTTGTAAACATTATAGGCTAAGCCACGTTTTGTGTATATGTATATATCTGGTAATTGATAAATTGAGAAATAAATATATATGTACATTTATATCTGTATTTGAGTGTATAATCGTGCTATTGAATCAATTAAAGACCGACAAATTACAACAACTTAGAGAGATATACATACACGAACAATTTTCATTATTTTCAGCCTATTTTCCGGCCTTTATTCATACATTTTACTCCGTGTTTTTGTGAAAACAAATTGTGTATAATTGCCAACGAAAGTGTGTAATTTATATGAATAAAATGTACCGCTGCACAGCACACACGTACTTATATTTGACATGCAATCTCTCTATATCTATAATTTCAGTTGGTTTGTTTTGTGGAAAATTGCATAATTGAACAGTGGTTGGGGGATGCTCGGTTGGCTTAAAGTTTATAAATGGCTGGGTTACAGGAAAATAAGACACATCACAGCAAAGGTGCATGATTTCTACTTGCAAATGGAGATTAATATTCAGCACTGATTCCATTTGCTTGAATAAATATTAATTTTGGTAGACCAATTTCATTAGCAACTGTATTATATTCATATTATTCATGCAATGCATTCATGTGCAGTGTCCGTTGGCCATGCACGAGTGGTTCGAGCCAAAAATAAATATATTTGTTATTACTCAGGGCCAGAGAGAGAGAGAGACAGACAAAGAGGGAGAGAGACAAAAAGGTTCTTCTCCAATGCAAATTGCAGCAAAAGATTTCTACAAATCCTTTCAGAGATGTCATGCCCTCCAATCCATATCCCTTTGACATGGCTGCCACTCCCACATTCACTGATGGATTTTTCCCTCCATTCAGAGCCAAAATCAAACAAATTTTAGCTTCAATAAAGGACGAAGGCGGAAGGAGGGAGACCCACGCATAATGGCCAGCGATTAGCAAATGTAATTCAAATTTTAAACTCAAACACTCAGTCATTCATTCAGTCCTTCATTCACATATTTAATTGAATCACCGACTGAGTTCAAGGATGGTCATTTCCATGCAAAGCAGAATCGAAATCAAAGAGAGAGCTCCGCTCTTTTATTGGTAGAAAAGTCTCCCGTTAACGCGTCAAATGGCTTGCTGTGATAACATGACAATAAAGTCGGTGCTCTAACCATTTTATTGGAGGTAATAGGATTTGATGGCAACATCTCTACGATTCCTCGAACTGCCATTTAATGGAATGAAAGCGTACGAATAACAATTTGCATAATAAGTCGATGTTTTGTATCGCCTTTACCCTACTCTCACTCTCACTCTCACTTTCGCTCCGCTTTCCCCTTTTTTCCCCGGCACATTGTCATGGCAGCCGCAGGAAAAGCCTTTAAGGAGTGGACGGAGAAGTCCGTTGAAAAGATTCTACCATTTCATATTCCATGGCTATGCCTGTTGCCACAAGCAACAGACTGAATGCGAGACACTGCCCCCCGAAGCGGAGGTCACACCGCAAATTGTCAGAGGGTGTGTGCTTGGGGTATCCATATCACATGGAAAATGCTAATCAATTCCCAAATATTATACCCCACCCCGAAGCATATGCTTCAGTAACTATTCCGAAGGCAGGAGTAGACCGAAAAGGTTAAAAGTCCTTTGCATTACCAAAATTAACGCCCGCATCCAACAAATCCAACTGTCACGTCCATCTCCTTGTCAGAGTGAAATTTCATTTTCCATTTTTCTCTTATTTTTGTGAACAATTTCACTGGTTTTTGTGTGGGCAGGACAAGGACATTTAGAAGGAGTAACAGAACGACGGAGTGAGGGAATGGGTTAATGGACAGTTGCCCCGAAAAAAAAAAGGAAAATTGCATTCAATTTGATATTTTCGCTCAAGAAAATATGCTTATCTGACAACTTTTGAAAGGCAGACATCTTTCGGAATAAATGTTAAATGTTTACCAATTTTCGTGCCCCAAATAGTAGGCCGAGTGAGCCATACACTGGCTTGCCCTTTCGTCTTTGCCCATAAAATATTCAGTATACAAAACATCTTTGTGTAGTACGGAGTTGATCGTCCGACCGAGAGAATCAGAAAAAGTTTTTGTAACTTGTCGAGAAATTTTGATAGTACAAAATTTTTTCACGAAACGAAAATTTATTTCGAAATGATTCCTGGCGTTTGTAAACTACTGGCTGTCACCGCCGTCTCATCCGCCCTTGGGTACTGCGTTTACTTCGACAATAAACGCCGCAGCGATCCCGACTACAAAAAGAAGGTGCATGCCCGTCGTCTCAAGGCAAAGCTAGCCAAAGAGCAGGATACTCAACTGGAGGCTGCCGCAGCAGGATCGAAGCCAGAGGTGCTGCTGACCCCGGCCCAGGCCCTCCGCGGCCTGGTCAAGACCAACACCGAACACTATTTTCTGGAGCAAATCACCCTGGGAGAGAGTCGCCTAATGGTCGGCGACATTGATGGCGGCATCGTTCACATGCTCAACGCCACCAGCGTTTGTACGCAGCAGGACACGTTCCTTAAGATGCTGCAGGGCGCTCTACCAGATGAGATCTTCACCAAGTTGATGGCCAGAGTGCAAAACGTCGGGCAGCAGGCTCTCGACATGACAGACGACACCGTGCCCAATGTGAAGTCGTCCCACAGTGTTCCAATTGTGATGTCGTCTGACAGTGGCGTAACCCTGTAAACTGCATCTGCATCTGCACCTGCACCTGCACCTGCATCTGCATCTGAATCTGCTCCGGCACCTCAGCACCTACACACCAAAAAACAAATCAACACCAAAGACCACCAAAATTCTGGTTACTGTTATTTAATATCGAATAAGTTGTGAATTTTTTTAAATTTTATTTTTGGAAATCGACAAAAGTCCCTCTCGAAAGCGAATGTAAACAAAGGAAAAATCTAATTAGTTAGTAAATTGCATTAAATATATGCTGGATCTGTAACAATTCCTTCCAAAGAGAAAATATTTTGACTTTTATTGGGAGTATTTTTTTTTTAGATATTTTGACAGGAAAGTATAGACTTTTCTTTAAAGAAATTTCTCATTGAAAGTACTTGATTTTTTTCATTATGATCAGAAAAGCCTCAACATTTTTTTATATGGTACATGTAGTAGATTTCGCCTACCACAAGGGTGCTAATTAATTCGACAAACTCAAACTTTTGACTCTTTACTCACAATTGTCGATTTTTGTAAGAATCATTAAAAAAAACACTAATTTATTAATTATATTCTCAAAAGCTCATTCTAAAAGCAAAAAACAATTCATACATTAAAAAAAAATTATACAACTTTTTAACCGAAAGCTAAGTTGTTCTTACCGTGTGGATTACCGTGTGGATTACCGTGCGGATCCCGAGAGCGAGCGCGATAGCGTGAGATAACAGTCCGCTGTAGCTGGAAGCTGGCCAAGAGCCTTAACAGGCTGTTAACCAGGGAAGCTAACAGTGCTGTTGCCCTGTTACAGCTTTGCTGCCCCCCGAACGGAAGGCAGAAGGCAAAGGTGGGAAATAAATAGCTTGTGATTCCCTAGCAATCAATAATTTATGGCATATAGTGGATTACACTTATCCCCCGCTCAGCAGTTTCACATCATGCTACCCGCTAATGTGTTTGCCTTTCAATTCCGAATCAATTTTCAATGAGTTTTTCCTCTCTGCGGTCTCGCTCTCTGGTTTGGAATAATAATTTGGTTAAACAATTAAAAGCTGATTCGGCATGGTCATTGGCATGACAATCGTGTTGTGTCTCTATTCAGTTTCTGTCGATGCTGCGGCAAGGCTTGAGTGCGCCCTCCCCCTGCCAACCGCACATTCAAAATGTCTGCCAGCCTACTTCCGGGCCATGCAGCAGCCATTCATGGCTGCTCGTGTGCGACCCCCCCCCAGTCCCTCTCCGGTTGAGTGGGTGTTTGTGTAGGATCCATTGTTGGGGATTGGTAAATAAACTGCCCACTGGGGAAGGTCCTTCTCTGTGCCCTCTGTGCCATTTGTGGTTGGTGTGCATAATTCCACTGGAACAGCCACTTCACGTCCACGTTCACAAATCCTCTCTCCACAGGGTATTTGTCATCCGGATGCGTTTGATTGATAGTCACGGTCGAATGGATTGACCAACTGGCCATAGCCTCTAACCTTCGAGCCCTCAAGGACCTCAACGACCCGCTCGTTGTCTAGGACTTAAAGCTGTCATCGTGTGATGGCCATTAGAGACACAGCACAGCATCTTGATGAGGGCTTTAACCCCGAAAGGACTTTAAACGAAAGGCAGATTCTGAAGGTCAATATTCTTTTGAACATTCCTTCGGCTTGTGGTATCTTTTTATCCAAGCGAAAGTGTCCTTTAACGCCTTCCGCAGACAATTAATGGGCGGAAAGTTCAACTGATTTTCACTGCACCTCCCCACCGAACGAATCTAATTACATAATGTCCTTTTTTGTGGCGCTCTCTTTTGCTTTCCAACCGCATTCATTGTCCGGCAATTGCCAGATAAGACGGAGAGAACAACGGGACTTTGTGGCACTAATTTCCACGATGAGCAGCAGCCCACCACAGTTTTCCATTAGAAGAAGTGGTGGCGTGGTGGAAAAACGAGGGTTTTCCCATAAAAAGAAGGAGTGCAAGAGGTTTTCGCATCACAAGGAGCAGTGAAGGAAAAGATTTGGTTCAGTGGCCACCCAGACATTTCAGGGGGCAGCCACTAATTTAATGAAGGACTCAAGGTCTACAGCGACTCGACTGGGAGTTATCCTACAGAAAGTGGGATCAACAGACAAAGCAGATCTCCAATAAAACGATGCCAGAATATTTCAAAGAAGTCCTGCCACCAGGCATCTTTCATCTCATTTTTGACAGCTGTTTTGCCGCTCTCCGCTCCATTACCATAAAGATATTAATTAGGCCCACACACGCAGAGCATCGCACATATTGTTAGTATCTATGGCTGACTGGCTGCTGGGTTGGCAGCAGGAGCGGAAAAGTCATTAGGCCTAAACCAGAAATCGAAAATGTCACAGTTCTGCCACGAGTGCGTGGATGTGGCTGCCACATCAAACAGACTAATTGCCAGATGCCGCGAAACGACAGCGCTGTAGTTGGCGGCAACAGGAGATAATTGTCGGGAAAGTGTCATCATTGCCAAAGTTTCCTGCGCGATATAAATACATACAAGTATTTCCGTAGGGACTGAGGCTTTAAAAAGCAAGTAGAGAAGACCCCTTAAAGAGTGCATATTTTATCTACCAATCCACAAAAAAAAAAATAAAACAAAAGACATTGAAATCCCAAACAATAGTTGTGGATACAACTTTTGGGTAACGTATCCTTTTTGTTGGAATTTCCATTATAGTTTTGCTACCTTTTTCCACAAAATATCGCGCATCCGTACCGTGCAACCGCCTTCACAGAAATTCAATTTAAAAGATGACTCGAACAATATGTCTGTTTGTGTGTGCGATGGGGCAGGGAAAAAACAGTGGCAGAGTGGCAGGCCATTTTTTGGCTGCCCCATTCCTCATGCTTGAATAAACAACAATTTTTAATAAACAATATGAGGAGAGGGAGAGAGAGAGAGAGTAAAGGGTAGGCCTAGAAAGAGTGGTAATAAAGAGGGAGGTGCAAAAACTTGCACCCTTAAACCCCCGACTTTCCCCCCATAAATTGTTTCGCTACGCACGTAACTTACACAAACAAACACTCGCATACTCATACTCATACGCAAACACTCACAGGAGGAGACTTTCATTTCCTGACAGCGGAAGTGGTTGCGCCTCAGTGTGTGTGCGTGTGTGTCGGGTGTCAAGTTTTATATCATCTCTTTGCATTGTTTTTTTTTTGCCGCCACAATTTCTTTACTCAGCTGTTTTTGAATTTCATTTTTATGTTTGCTCGCCCCTCTCCTAGGGAGGGACATGCATATCGAATGGAGAGAGTAGCTCCCTGAAGCCCCATGGGCTGGTACACCTCTTTGTTTGCCTCAAGGAGAGTTTTGGTAATAAACTGAGATTTCTCATAAAGTGTATTGAAACTTTCGTAAGGACATTGTGATGGATTCCCTAAGTGAAAACAGGATGCAAAGCAATATGTTGCATGTACAAGCAGCTTATCCAACAAAAGGTGCATGCTTATATTAAAAAACGAGGGGGAACGTTATGAGCCGCGTCTGCACCGCGGCTCTACTTTATACCCGGTACTCAGTCAGTATATATGTATGTGAGCTTGTTGTAGTTTATTACATGTTCGCAAAAGAAAAAAATTTAATTTTAGCCAAAAAAAAACAATTTAAGTCGAACCTTTTCGGAGATTTTGATCTATTAGATGTTTCCATATTGGTTAACATAAATTTTTTACATCTGCCATTTCTACATGTTTTTATCTACTTCCTACATATACATACACGGCTGTGTGCGAGAGAGAGAGGGAATCAGTCTACGCTTGGGAGGCCACTGAAATTTCATTTGTTCCTTCTGACTATATTTATGATCCGATCTGATCCAAATTCAATACTCTGATAGATATAGTCATTTTCTATGATTCTGCGTTTTTGGTTTTCCCGTATCTTCAAAATTGTAGATTTTCATCTTTTGTGGGGGCGGAAGGGGGCGTGGCCAAATTTTAAAACAAACTCGTCTCGGTTTGATATCACAGGAGCTTGGATAGAAAGTTTGGTGGTTCTAGCTCTTATAGTCTCTGAGAACTAGGCGTCAAAAAATTCGATCAGGCATAGCGCCTACCCCTGTGTGTGAGAGAGAGCGAGAGGGAACGATGCATTTCGAAATGGTTTTCTTCATTGTGGCTATATTTATTATCCGATCTGATCCAGATTCTACAATCTGATAGATCTCCTGATTCTCTATAATATTGCGTTTTTAGTTTTCTCGTATCTTTAAAATTGTGCATGCCACAGATTTTCGTCCTTGGAGTGGGCGGAAGGGGGCGGGGCGAAATTTTAAAATACACTTGTAACAGTGCGATAGGACAGGAGTCTGGATACAAAATAGTGTTCCTCTAGCTTTTATGGTCTTTGAGCTATAGGCGCTAATGAAGACGGACGGACGGACAGACGGACAGACGGACAGACGGACGGACGGACAGACGGACGGACAGACAGACATAGCTATATCGACTCGGCTATTGATGCTGATCAAGAATATATATACTTTATAGGGTCGGAAACGCTTCCTTCTGGGTGTTACACACATTAATTTTTTACACAAATCTAATATACCCCTTTACTCTTCGAGTACCGGGTATAAAAAAGAAAAACCTTGAGAAAAACTGCAAACATTTAAAGACACATGACATTGGAAATCCTTTATCCGAAATCCAATAAGTTTTCCCTCTTAAAAGTGATATATTTTTACATGCAGCTGCTTATATTGATGGGGGGGTTTTTATTACTTTATTGCAATCCACTTATTGGATCCCAGGGCTGCAGAAGATTAATATTTGTCATGAATCTATGAATATTCCAACGCACAGAAATGCACTTACACTTATCCCCCCTGCTATCCATGAATATTCAACAGTTTATTGTTTTTCAATGGCTTCTGGCTGTTAGATTCTTGCAATTTCCAACATAAACAGCAGAAGCGTTTCATGGCAATCTGCGAAGATTGGTTTAAAGGTCAAAGGTTTAACGTTTCATATGAAATCCGAGTGATTGAGGGCTTAATCTCAACACTTAACTATATCATTTCATAGCACTCAGCTTCCTGGCATCTGCATTTATTCAGTGGAATCAAAAAATATCCTACATTTCAGCCTTCAGTTCATTGTTAAGTGGAATTACGGGAGAAACATATGTTTATTTCATTCTTGGAATTTTTGCACTAAGCCAAGGCCAAACATAACGGAGTGTATATAAATCTACTTTCCACACCAACTCCCACCCCCCACCTACCCCTCCACCTCCTCCTCTCCGTGCTCCTGCAGATTCTTTGGGGCTAAGTCTGGAAAGTTTTTGCGAGGAAATAGGAAATTCGCTTCTCTGGCTTTACTTCCCTTCATTTTGTAAGTTTTATAAGTATGTTTATAGTGGCATCGCAGTGTGTGTGTGTGTGTGTGTTTATGTGTGCCCCAAACACTCACACCCACCACCCCCGCACCGTCCTTCCTGCCAGCCCTCTTCTGCCACACTCTTCCTGTTTTCTAGGGCTGTCTTGTGCCGCACTCCTAACATTGCATTCTGTTTGCACAACCCGCCAAGGAACCACTCTCGATGCAGGCCTTTCTATGGGGCATGCTGAGAATGCCATGAAAGGATTTGCGTCACGAAAATTCCCAGCTGTCCACCGGTAGCCGCCGCTGCCTCCTTCAACCGTTTGCCTCCTTTTGCACCAGCTGGCAAAGCAATTTGTATTTTCTACTCAGAGGAAACTTCGATTTGGACAACGCCAAAGAGCAGAAAGGGAGATGTTCCCTAAATGGCCCCTGCCCCTGCCCCTGCCCCAAGGCCTAATTGTGGTTGGGGGCCAATCAAACTATCTCCTCGGATGTGGGATATGCGTGTTGCATGCTCCGCCAGTTTCAAATTTGTTTTCGCTGCACCTGAGACTGGGTCCGGGGCCTCCTGTCGGCAACAGCCAACGGCAATTGGAGTGCCACGAAGATTAATGTGCAAACACCCTACCCATAACGCATAACGCATAGCCCTGTGCTGTCCTGTCCTGTCCTGGAAAATTCCTGCTTCTGCAGCTGACAATGTGCCTGACTCTGCCTCCTGGCCGTTGTGCACGCATGTTGTCTACGGCTTACACAGAGTCCTTACAGTCCTTCCCTACAGGCAGCGATGCCCCCTACGGATGAGGAATGACAAAAAGGACATTCAACTGGCACAGGAATTGCTGCGGCTTAGCCACGGGTGGCATTCTCCCCTTTTTGTGGTTAGCTTTGGCCGCAAGAAAAATGTTCGCCTAAAACTTTTTAGTGTCTCCATGGAGGAGGGGTAATCGCTTACCCGGATGCGTATTGTTTTTTGCCTGAAAGCCCCTTTAGAGGATTTTCTGAGCGTGGTGGCCAGGAATTGCCTCAATAAAAGGTTGAAAGGTGATAGATTTTGTAGATTGATTGTTGCTGCTTTATGGGTATTATTCTAAGGAAAATATTCCCAAAATTACTTTAATATTTCAGCGAAAGTATAAATCAATTTCTCGTGCTCTTTCCTAATCTTCTGGTACCTCCTTCTGTTCCATTGAACATTTCATGGCCTTCCATGTAATACCATTAATTTTCCACATTTTTAAAGTAAAATCCCAGTCAAAAAGTCGCCGCCTATCATTATGCACGACCGCACAAACACACAGAAAAAAGTCTGGGCTGGGGACCTGGCGCTGTGCGAGAAGTTTAATCAAAGTAATAAACCCAGTTTGTTTTCTAATTTGCCAGGCACACAAAAAAGTTTCAAGGACAATGCTGTCCTGGCTGCCAGTCCTCCTGTTCTCTTGTCGCTTTGTTGTGTGTCTCTAAGTCTATTATCTGCGTCTTTGCCAGCATCCAAAGCATCCAAAAGCCATTGCAAAAGAAGAGACACCTACATGGCAAAGGTATATGGAAAAGAATGTGTGGCAATACGCTGCTTCTGGTCGCCTATTACTTTCTATTATTCGCTTTTTGTTGCTTTGATGATGAGTGAATTTTTGCGGAAAAAAACGACCCCTGAAACCAAGGCGTAGCTTAATAGATACTATGGGAACTCTGTTCCACCAATTTCAATGGTAAAAAAGTGATTTCCTGAATGTGGTCGATGTGGCCATATAAGCACAAACTATGCCGAACAGAAAACAATTTCAAAAATTCCCAATATGGCTGTGATTATGATCGTAGCTTAGTCCTTGCCTCACCTTCTCGTTAACATACCCTTTCTGCACACCTAATGGTAGACATGTAAGTCAGCCCGCTGTTCCAGTTCATTTGAAAGGAACAGAATTTCATAGGAAATGAAAATGAAAACAGAGACGAGGCGCGTATATTAGATTTCGAGGAAAATGAGGAAAGGCAATGGGAATGGGCGTGTTGGCAAATTTAAAATGCAAATGAATAAACAGCTGGGCAATATATTCGAATACATGTACGAGTATGTATTCACAATAAACAAGATAACAATAACAATAATGTTAGATGATAGGCGCAGTCAACAGATACGACAGATGATATCCCCTCGAAGCAGTCTAATGCCGAGTGCCCATAAACCATAAATATTTATGAGAGCCCAATAACCCAAGGACATACGTAAAGGGCGTAAACAAATAACTTGGAATTTTTCCCAGGCGCCAGCAAGTCCTGCGATAAGTCCATTAAAATTCTATTTGATTTGAGGTTTGCAAATGTGTTTTATTTTATTATTTGTTTAGCTATTAAATGGGCATTACAATGGCCATCATATGCTCCCATACTCCCAGCCAGTCCCAGCCACCAAAATGTGTGTGGTATGTGGTCATTGGGCATTCGGTTGGCTGGTTGCACATTCAAACATTTATCAGCACGCTGCAGTCGCTGGCCCTATATGCATTATTAATGGCATTTCGGCCCTGTTCGCCCTGTAATACAAGGCTAATCCATTGGATTTTGAAAAGACTCGACTAATTTGGCTAAAAACATGTTTGTTATTTATTCAAAAATGTTCATTAGCTGCGAAATTAACATGGAAATTAGTGTGCACACACAAACACCCGAAACATGAAACATTCATTTGCAGGTGGTGTTGGCTTTAATGATTGAGTTGACATTGATTGAGTTCTGTTTTCTGGTTGCAATATTTGCCTTTGCTTGTTTGCTAA
This sequence comes from Drosophila helvetica, assembly GCA_963969585.1. Classification (NCBI taxonomy): domain Eukaryota; kingdom Metazoa; phylum Arthropoda; class Insecta; order Diptera; family Drosophilidae; genus Drosophila; species Drosophila helvetica. The sequence goes on from OZ018403.1 coordinate 6,110,278, forward strand.
TTTAAAATTGACCACTGATGGCAGGACACAACACAGCCAATAGCAGTCATTGGCTCTGGCATCTATCCGCTTTAATCTTTCATAAGAGTTTCATAAGCAGTTGGCCCCCAACCAGTTTTGGGATGGGAAGTTCTCGTATGGTTATGTTGATTGCATGCATTGTAGAGCAGGAGGATGAGGAGGAAGTCAACGTTAGCCATTGCCGCATAGACAAAGAATTTTCTCTCTACTGCCAGCGCTACTACTTTCCCCATAGCTCTTGATCGTAAAAATTGAGGGTATATTCTGTCCTCTGGATCCACCCAAGGATTTTCCATTTTATACTCTTAAGAAATTCTGAAGAAATTATAAGTAGTGGCTGCTTCTTTCATGATTGTTCTTTCTCTCATTATAAGAGTATTCTTTGGATATTTTGGAACCTCTTCACTTGCAAATATAAAAGTGTTGGGTATCTTAAAGTCGTTTCCTTCATATTTTGTGAATTCGTAGCCATTGGACCCAAGCTTTAAACTGTTTTAATTAAGCGCCAACATAACACTGCAGCACTTTTCACAGCCCCTGCAGATGGCATTCATATTTATTATTTACATGCATGCCAGAATGTCCAACCCAGGGATCGGGTCCTGGACCTCGGCGGACTGTGCGGCTGCTTCCCCTTCCTGTTGACATTCTGCGTGAGTATTATTTCAATATTGCACTTGGCATCTGGGGGTGCTGGGGGCAGGCAACACCAACACAAACTAAAGTCAGAGTTGGGGGAAAATTAATACGTACCCCGAAATGTTAAAGGAGCGAGAGTGAGAACTGCCACGCAACAGTCCACGTGGCGTATACGTCATGTTGCCTGCCAAATAAATCTCCGACGGCAGTTTTGCGGTTGATTTTATTTCGCTTTATTTTTTATATTGTTACGAATACGAGTGGGGTTGTTCCCCTTGTCTCGGTCTTTGGCCAAATTTATGAGCCGCGTATAATGTTGATTTGATATTTATACCAACAATTGCCATTTGCCATTGGCCATGGCTCAAAGAACGCCAAGTTTTTAATGCCCCTTGGACAACATTTGTGCGTTTGTTTATATATTTGCCAAATTAAGTTTAGTTATTTAGTGAATACTTCTTCAGCCCCATTTTAACGCTCTGCTCTGCTTCTGGGACTTGGTCTGGAAAAACTCAAGTTTTTATTCTTTCTCCGTCCAGTCGCCTTTATGGGGAAAGTACTTCTGATCATAAAGTTGCCAAAATAATTGGAATGACATGGCTTAAGTGGGTGTGGAAGTTTCCATCGTCCTTCTGTTGTTGTTTTCCTGTCATTCTGCTTGAAAGATTCCAAGTTCTTTATGATCTGTTCTCCACAATACGATGGGGATTAGCTGTATAGAGTGCACTCTGAGTTTTGGGAAACTTTTCAGAGAATAGCACACACATAAATGTTGGTTTAAATTGAGTGGCAGATAAACTCTTTCGTGTAGCTAGACCTTGCATACAATTTATTGTGCACAAATTCGATTAAATGTGTGTGCTATTTCGAAGATAGTTATTTTGTTGTCTATTTATTAAGTTTGATGTGCGCTTTGTGAGCCATTTTGCTAAAATGAAAGCTAAAATGAAAGTTAACATGACTGTTGACAGCTTCTGGTTGCCATCTGCACTGAGAAAAAAGTGTGGAAATATATTAAAGCAGGTCTTAAATTCTAGTTTCAACATTTTCCACAACACAAGTGTGCAGATTGCTTTTTTTCAAATTTTTCACTTAGCTCCGATAACAACTTGTGCCTCAAATTAGATATGGCCACATCCGTTGCGGCTTCTTTTTCTCGCAGTGCATTTATTGACTTCCTGTCTTTATTTTTGTGTAAGCAGATGACCGCTTTACACAGCATTTCTGCTTTCGGTTAACCACATTTGCCTTCTATTGTGGTTCCTAGAATTAAATACACAAGTATATGTACATGTATTCGAACTAATCTGCTGACATTAATCTTGGCCAAAAATGGCTTTGGTTCTCTTTAAAGAGTACCATCTACATATACATATAGGAGTAAGGCTCGAGTAATCGAGAGTAAGAGAGAGAGATTTTGTGTTCTCTGTGCGAGTCCAAAGTAAATCAAACATAAAGAAAAAAAAAAGGAGAAAATTGTGCCAAATTTAAAGTTAAATAAATATAAAAGACAATTTAGTTTAATAAAAAGCAAAACCATCAAAATAAACCAATCGAGTACTCTCACATATGTAAATCTACATATGTTACATATGTTTTTTAAGTTTATAATTATAATTTATAATTTTGTTAATTTTCTTTTTTTTCTTATCTAAAGTACAAAAATAAAACTTTTTTTCAGTGTGTAAAGAGTTTTTTGTATATTATGTAAAACATATGTAAGTTATTTTCTTCTTATTCTCCAAAAACTGAGCGAAATAGTCCATGAGCAACTCTAACATTTAAGACTGTGGATTCAATTTATACCTACTACATCTCATATAGTAGTACATATCATAGACAATAATATTACCATTGCATGGCAAACAAATCCCATAGAAATGTTCGTTCGATTTACTCTCTTTTTTGACTCCTCTTCCCTATCTGCTTCGCCTACGTCCGGCTGCTGCAGCGCTGCGTCTTGGAATTCGGCAGAGTGCAGTCGCTGTCGCCTTCACACAAACGGTTGTTGTTGTTACTGTCTGTCTTTGGCAGATTATCGCCTTCTCCCTCGTTTCGTTTTTCGAGAACAGACATGCATGAGAAGTAGAAATGGTCCTTACTCGCTTGCACTCTTCCCCTTAATTCGATGCTCCCCTTACATTTAATCATTCCTTTTCCGAGGAGAGACCCACTGGGCATTCTTCCTACTTTTACTACTTCTCTTCCGAGTCCAAATACTTGGAAAAGATTTCTTATTCTCGTTTTTATTGCATTTCCTATATTTGCAAACTACTGGGCATTCCTGTGGTCGACTCTACCCCACAGTGTCATTCAGATTCCTTTAGTGCTAAATATTTGATCCGCTCTGCCACCACAATCCTCCCCTCCAAAACTTTATTTTGGCTTTTATGCCAGCAGTCGCAATCGCAGTCGCAGTCACCGTCTGGCTTGACTGAATGACGGTTTATTCGACTGTCAGACTGACGCACTGACAAATGCAGTTAAAAGTGGGAAAATAATTTGAGCGAAAAACCGAAACGAAATTCAAATTGCAATATTCCACATTCCTGCGAACAGATTGGAGTGTTTTCATCTTTGTCTGGTTCCCAGTGGGCATTCCCCAGTGCATATTTCTAGCTTCGAGTGGGAAATATTTGTATATTTCGTACAACAATTCGAGGGGGCGGAGGGGAGGACAAATAACCATGTCGCATGGTCATGTTATACATTTTATTCAAATAACCAGCCGCAAGGAAAGCTGGAACCCGCTTTTCACTTGGGACCTGCCATTTTTCACAGCTTTACTCAGCACAAAAAAAAACTTTTCCCCAACTTTGCTGTTAAGAGGAGGCACAAATTTATGCTGTTTGTGGGAGCTTCAGCGCGTCTCTCTCCATTAACGATGGAGCCTTCACCTGCGCGGCGCGGCGCGGCGCTGCGCCATCATCAACAACAACTTTTGGCCTAAGCCATTTGGCCAAAAAGGCAATTAGGTGATGTGGCTGCAGTGCCTCCTGCTCCCTGGAGCACTCCTTTGGGCCAGGATTAGCATTATACTAAGCAGATGGTGGAGACCCACATACGTATGCAAATTTATGCTGAAAACGTGACTCGGGAAACCAGAAATGAAACCAAAACCGAGATTGTCTCACGTTTCTGCTGCTTCGATGTTGCTTAATGAAAACTTAACAGACTTTTCAATGGTCTGTGCTCTCGCAAAAGTGATCGATATTGCTCCAATATTTGGTTTAGCGGAAAATTTCCGTTCATACATTTTAATAAACGTTGAAACTTTCGGGAACTTTTCTGGTGTCCCCTGGACATGGCTATGACCTCAACAAAGGCTTAACCTCAACCTTGAAGCCACAAAGGGTGGTCCAATGGCAGACTAGCAGCCTTGAAAGCAAAACAGAAAAAGGGAAAATATGAAGAGGAAGCCGCACAACCATCTTTTCCTTTTACCAAAGGGATGCCCCTTTCCTGTAATTTTCTTTCACTTCTTCCAGACGACACGACAGCATGAAGTCTTGGGACCAAAGTCGACATAATTCAATTTGTTCAGCCTGCTGAAAGCTGGTCCCAGCCGGAAAAATGATGAATGGATATCGGACCAGAAATTAAGGCATTTTAAATGCTTAAAGGCTGCCATCACGAAGGAGTTTAAGTGTTGGTTTGACACGCAATTTGCGTTTTTGCGTTTTTGTGTGATTGAAATGCCTTCTGCCGACTGCCGAGTCGTAAACATAATTTGACAAATTGCGAGCTTAGGCGTGGCGCCCGCCCCTCCACCCTCTAGCACCATTTCCACGTTGAAATTTATATGGAGTTTACCGCCAAATTTTCCCCTTTTTTGTATGGCACAAAAGCAGCTTAATTGCCCGCCTTTTGATGGGATCATAAAAAGGCCCAGCGGCCCATAACCATCCCCAAATCGGAAGGCTGCTCACATGTGTTTTGTGTCTGGAATTCTGGCCAAGTGTCGCCGCCAGCATTGAGCTGTGAAATTTTTTAAAACACATTAATTAAATCAAATAACTCAAAGTTGAATTGCTAACCGAGCAATTTGTTGGAATTGCGGTTGAAAGCAGTGAAAACAGCTCAACAGGCATGCCCTCATTTTTGGATGCCCTTTAACAGAGGGTGCTTGTGTTTTCAGCAGGGGTTTGCACTGCAAAAAGAGGAGACATTTAGAGACCTATAAGGTAGATCTTTAAGGGTATTTAAACGTTCGACCCCTGCAGCACACCCCCTTTCTTTTGTTGCCCTTGATAACCGGGGGTGATAAAAATTTGTCACGTCTTTCGGAATGTTTCCCTCGGGTGCTTTACACAAAATTGATTATGAACTAAAAATGGAAAATTTATGCAGTCATCTCAATACTTTTGCTCGCAGCGAGAAAATTCAAAGAAAATAAAGAGAGGGAGAGAGTATGAGAGTGAAATGTAATCCCCCGCACTCCACTGGAGTGGGACTGCTCCTTTCAGGGAGCACTGCGCCATGCATAATTAGTATTTTCTGTGCACTTTCTCACTAAAGTTTTCCTTCTATTTTGCCCTTTTTGGGGTCTGCCACTTGCATTTCCTCATTTTTCACTTTTTTACTCATTTACCTCAAGGGAAAATGCCGAAACTGGAGAATGTAGTGGGGAAAAGTGGGGCAGGAGAGGCGTGAAAGTATTAAGTTGCCAGAAGGCTCCTCTGGGGTGGAGGCGAACGGCACTTGTTGCCCGGAAAAGGCAAATAAATTCACCCCGTAAGACCCCTGGACCAAATATAGTATATAAACTAAGGTCGGGCTAGTGGACAAGCTCAAAATAAGAAAAACATTTGCTTCTCCAATTAGTAGAGCGGCCAAGAGGTCAGACAGGAGGAGTCTTCTGTCGATTGGGAGACTTAAAAACTAAAAGAGGATGCTGTTGTCCGTAGCAGAAGCTTTTTGCAAATTTAATTAGCCCCAAAAAGGAGGATAAGTACCGTCATGCCAAGGGTCCCAAAATTAAGTCAAAGTTAAGCTAAAAATGTCAAAATAATGTCCAGACAGAGACTCTTCTCAAATATTATAATTGAAATTTGTCTAAAATTAAGTCTTGCTAACAGAGAACGAGCATCTTTGACCTGCTTTCTAGTCCTTTCTTATCCCCCTGCCATTCTGGTCCATTAGAGATGGTTACGTGCTGATGCCAAGGCCATAACACTTCAAATGTAATGGCCAGATCGATTGACGAGACACACAGATAAATTCACATGGCCAATGTCCGGCTGAATGGGTCCAAATGAGCCTTTTTTATGGTAGCGTGAAAGATTAAGGAGATGTTTATCCAAAAGGAAGATAAATGACCCGAGAAGTGGTATAGTTTCACCAACTTTTAGTGGCAAAGGAGCTAAAGTTTGTGAGAGACAACCGCTTGACCCAAATCATGGCCCAAATCGACTGTTAATTAAGGCCTCAAATGGCTCTCAGATGAACCAAAAGCAGTTTTCTCTGTGCCTCAAACTTGCCTCAAAATCATCTCCTCGTCTGAAAGTTTTTGCATTTTAATTAGCAGACTATTTGCCACTGACACTAGAACCAGTTCCAAGGACAGACCATGATCTGATTGTGGAGCTGGCAAGCAATATGGGAATATCCTGCTAAAAATACACACTCAGATGTGGCTCGGATTTCGTTACCATTCAAATTATATTTGGCGCAAAAAGCAAAATAACAAGCGACCGTTTTCTGGGCTTCCTATCCTTCCTTCCGAACAAAGGGAATAATATTTGAACAAATAAACCAATAAAAAATAAGAATAAAAACTGCCATTGACGTCAACGAGAGCAGACACGATGCGACATTTAAATGCAAAAAAAAGATACAAAAAAACGATAAAATAAAAAATAGAATACCAAAAATTACGCAGCATTCTTTGATTTCGTTTGATGTGCTCGCAGATATTTCTGGTAGCTTGTTAATGAAGACTAAATTTGCTCGTATTTCTTGTATTTGCTTATGAAATTGAGATATGCCACCAGACGCACCCAACAGGCGGCAGGGAAACTGGCAGAAGATACTGCCTGGAGATGGAGCTGTAGTAGAAGGTCATAAATGTGTCTATTTAGGCCGAAATATTAACCTGATACACAGATAAAGATGGGTATCAAAAGTGGGAAAAAGGTGGAAAGGTTGGCCCAAGCTTTGAAGTATTTTTGGCTGGAATTTTTGGCAAAAAAGGAGTGAGGGAAACTACTAGAATTTTTTGGGTATTTAGGAGGAAAAGATGCGCATGTTTTCTGGCAATAAATCATTATAATCTATCTTTGATTTATGCCTAAATATATACAACAATAATTTTGGATGGCATTTTTGTAAGGGAATGTTATGCACAGCCTTAAAAGATCAATTCTGAAAGCAGAATATGTTCATACATATTTTCTGGGAATAAATTTTGTTTCCAAAGATTACAATTTCTAAGAAATTCCACTTGTTTGGCAAGTTTTCGTATGAATTTGTTTGCGGAAAGCAAGTTTTGAATAAATCTACATATCCTACATGAAGGAAATTTTAGTGAACATTTTATTAATAGATTAAAGTGCTTTGAAGAAAAGAAATTCCTTCTATTCTTCAGACAATAACTCTCTTTTGTAATATAATAGCAATTCCACACAAAGCAATCCGCAAAACTGGTTACCAAGCAATTATTTCTGCTCCAGTTATCACTTGAGATTTCCCTTCAAGGAAAATCATCTCAATGGCATCTTTGCAGCTTAATATGTTAAGAGATTTGCCCCTGAAATACAGTTTTTTTTTGGCTCACTTAAGCATAAATGTCATTACATTTGCAGAAGCTCCTCAAAATATTTTCTGCTGCTCGGAAATATTTGCATAACTAGAGTTTACGGAGCATCGAAGCTGCACAGAGAGAGATAGAGGGATATTTGCATAAATAAATGTAGAGAAATATAATGAATAATTGTTGCATTCGAGAATATATATTCCCTTATTTCCCGTGCATTGCATGGGGAATCTAATTAAGGGAAAATCTTTGTTCCTCCGCTGCTATTGGAACGTGTTGCAGCAGCGAAACTTCCTAATTGAGATTCCATCAGAGTTGCCATCATTTGCACAGTTAGTTAAACAACCCTGGCAGCAGCAGCCCACCAATCGCCCTAGGCGAGTGGATGGCAAAATAATTCTTATTTGTTCAATGCTCTGACAGGCGCCCCTTCTTCCGTTCGAGTACCACACCATCCACCATTCACCACTCAACACCCACACCCACTCGTGGTTCCCATTCCCTGGGCCCAGGCACGCCTATCGAGGGCGCGGGGGCTCACGTCGCAATTGCAAATAGAATTGAAAATTCCACGCCTTTTTCCTTTGCCTTGGCTGTGTGGCGTAGTGTCTTTGGTAGCTCTGCTACCCATTTATTAAATCTGTTCCTCCTTTTTGGGCACATTTTCTTAAGCAGTGGATATTTTTATAAAGCTGTGGCATCCACAGTTTAAATTATAAACGTTTGAAACTTGATCTGAAAATATATTATCTCTTTAACTATTAAATTCCGTAAAATCCTAACGATCGGACAAATTTCACAGCGAAAGCTTGCACCTATACTACATATAAATATTTCCTTTTCTGCTCAGTCTGAGGATATTTTTGTGGATAGATATTTCTAATTAAAATACAAAAATAGCTTTTTTTAAAGGGTATCCCCCTGTTCGAGCATCTATTATTCCCTGCTTAAATGTTTTTTCTATGTAATTTCGCAGAAATTCAGTATTTAAACGCTTTTCCCTCCCCCGAAAAATCAAAGCGCGCCAGTCGACCCCACAGCAGGTGTTGGGCCGAGCGAATCTTTCCACCAGAGTTTTCGCCCTTGGAAAATTACCAAAGGCTAATTGGAAAATCAGAATAAATAAAACGGGGGATTATGTAAATTATAGAATTATTTAGGGATTGTGCAATACAAAAATAAATAAATTTAACCCTGCAACTTAAAGCCTTGCCGACTCGAAAGCAAAGCATTTTTAATTGACCTTTATTTCTGTGGCTTCCCGTGCGTCGTTTCTTTGCTGAATGGATATCGCTGCGTATACTTCATATACGAGTATGGGCCGTAAATCATGCGGCTTTCTGGCACGTGGCATGATGAATGAGGAGTATTCAATGTCCAGTGGCAGCCACTGCAGTGTGCATGCGGCCGCGGCCCAGATGAGGTTGCTTCATGGCTTGTCCTGAAATTTATTTATTTATTCAAGAAAGCAAAGTGGAAGAACCAGGGAGAAAGTGTATAAACAAGTGAAGATAATGAGCAGCAGAGAGTAAATGTATTTAATAATGGATAGTCGGATCATCGTGGGTATTGTTTCAAGATGAGTGAAGTTCGCATATAGTTCACTGTATATTAAAAAATACATTTCGCATTTCTCCCCATTGCATTGGCCATTTTCCATCATTCTCTCAGCTCATTTTGCAATTCCCAGTTGACATTTGTCTGGGGGCCCAAGGTGTGCACACATCTAAATAAATAATGAGAGGGGTAAACCGCTATTGAAAAGGCAATTGACTGGAAGAAAAGGTAGCCCAAGAGCAGGCCCAAGTACCCAAGTCGATGGCCAAGAGCAGGGTCGGCTCCAAGTCGGAGGCCAAGTTGAGTGTGCAAATGTTTGGACATCGGTCAAGCGGCGGCGTCCTTCGGCTTGACTTGAAATGTCTGAGGCAATCCTGTTCTTGATTTGTATACGACCCTCTCGTGGATTTTGTCATGTCCACAGTCTGACAGGCAGGTAATCATGGGCACGTGCCCCATTTAACTGTGGCCGAACCCCATGGAGTGCGCCAGGAAAAGCCAAACTTTTCCATCCAGTTTTTCCCGTCATCCGCTTAACTTTAATTTTTTTCTGTGGAACTGATTAAATATTATATCTGCATCTGACTCTCTCTCTCTGGGGGAAAAGTTCTCCAACGAAAGTTTGGAGTGGGGATTTATTCCATTAATATTTACCTACGCTCTTCCACAGAAGGACTCCTTTGGCTCGCCAGCTATCCATCCATCCATCCTCTTGTCCAGAACAAACAGAAGCTGCAGCCAACAGCAGTTTATCCTGGCACAAGTGCCACGTTTTTCCCGAACATGAGTGCGGCACCTCATCAACACGGATGCACATGGTGCGTCCGTCCGTCTCCTTTCCATTTTTTTTCTCTCTCTCTCGCCTCATGCATTTGGTTTCCCAATTCCCTTTAGGAATTGCAAAATTTGTGCACGTTTTGTTTGCATTTTATTAGGGGACTCCACAAAGACAAGGGTTAAGCTCTGCTGCTCCGCTGCTCTCGCTCTCTCTCACTGCGTTCGGGGTTCGGGTTAAGGCAATTTGCAGATGCCAACAGTTGGAGTGACTTTAAGGTCGGATGACTGACTCTTACAATTCTGACAGTTGACTTTGTGTGAGGTTTGTGTGGGGTTTGTGTGGGTTCAACAATTAATCATAATGCGGAAAGACAGACTCTCCTGAGGGACTCCTAGAATACCCTAAGCCCTTCTTCTTCCCCTCCAAACCTAAACCTAAACCTAAACCTAAACAAGGGGCCAGCAGCAGAAATAATAATAACACTAACAACGTTAAGAAAACGTTGGCTTGCCTCGAGAATTTATGCACACCCCTTATCCAGATGGTTTTCGGTGGCATGGACATTAGTTTTTGGTGGGCGTGGCAGTGCATTGTTGCCGACAGTTGCAGCCAAGCGAGTGAAATGTTTAACAAGCGCAAAAATTCGCAGCAAGGAAAAGCCTGGAAAAGCGCGGGGGCGAAAGACGACAAGGAGATAACAAAATCCAAGCGTGCTGTTTGCTTTTTGTCTTCGCTGTTGCTTTTCTTTTCTTTGTTCCTTTTTACATTTTTTTTTTAGTTTCCTTTTCTTCCTTTCGCCTGCTTCCTTTCGTCTTGGTGATTTATTTTGGGCGTTATTTTTGTTGTTAGGTTTGATACCCCTTGAGGTTGCAGTTCTAGAGAGGGATATGGGGTTGGTGGACGGGAGGGTGGGAACAAATTAATCGCTTAGACAAAGCATTTCGGCCAAAAAATGTAGTACCATCAGGGTTAAATAAAGCACAATAGACCATTATAAGAAATATACAAAAAATTCTAGAAAAATAAAATATACTATAAAAGAATGTACTGAAAATACTAGAAAAATAAATCAGATAAAAACTGTAAATGCCAGAAAAAAACATTTTAAAATACCACAAAAATACTATTTTATTGCATACAAAATTCCAAATTAATAATGGATCACCATATCTAAAAATATACCAAAAAAAATAATTGAGATAAAAACAGAAAAATACTTTTAAAAATATATCTGGAAAAAATATCAGAATATTCCAGAAAAATACTCAAGATTATATAGTAACTAAAAAAATAGAAAAAAACTAGAGAAGTACAAAAATAAATAAAAGAAATATTACCAGAAAAATACTAACAAAATACCAGAACAATTCTATTGCATTAAAAAAACCCAAATTTAATAAGTACCACGCCCTTCCACGCATATCCAAACGCAACAACTTTTTTTTGGTTTCTTGTTTTTTTTTATTTTGGTTGCAGACTGTGCTGAAAATTTAATTAAATTTTCTGGCCCTAGTTGTTTACAACAGCCGACGCGACGTCTCGGTTAATCTTTTGATTAACTCGCAGTCAGACAATGCGAATGCATGTCTCTCTCTCTCTCTCTCTCTCTCTGGGCCTGACATCTTGATAATCTTCACAGACCCCGAAAAAAACGCACGAAGAGCCAGGCCAGCCGCCCATCCCAGTTGCGACATGTGGCAGCAGCATTTGATGAAATATAAAACTTCAAAACGAGTCTGACAGCTGCTGACATTGCCAACGTGCTCGCTCCACTGTTTCGCAGGCATACATATGTACATTTATTTTGTAGGGATTTTTAGATGGCTGCACATTGCGCATACGTCGTGTGGTACGAATTTCAATATGTGTATACGAGTACTCGTGAATGTTGGCACAGGATTTATAATGCATACACTCTTACCAGATTTGTCATGCGGTGGCAGAATCAACTGTCATATTATGTGTATTCAAATGCTCAGCAATTAATCTGCTTATCCCCCCACAAAACTGACAGACAGCCAGCCAGCCAGCCAATGTGCTTTCTCATTTTCCCAATATTTTCCAGAGAAAACCCACCCCCCCTAGGGCCTCCTCTCGACTGCAGTCATTGGACTTTCGAGCAAAGAAAAAGAATCGTCCTCTTAAGACGATTCGTAAAGGCATTGTGAATTTCTATGGAAAAATGTCTTTTTATCGTACATTTTCAGGCGTCAGACGCAAACGTTTGTGTTTCAGACTTTCGTTTCGTCTTCAGTTGGCCTTTTGAAGTACTTTTTCTTTAGCATTTCAGTTTCAATTTCCAGTTCGAAAAAGAGGCAACCAATTTGCAATGATTCGCAATGTCTGTCCATTGAGGTATTGCATTTTTTTGGAAAGCTTTTTCCAAAGAATCTATTATGAAATGATGAAAAAATCATTATATTATGAGAATCGATGGTGTCAATAATTTCAAAATTGCTTCATAACTTTGGCTTTATGAAACTATAAAAATGCGTGTCCCTCTGGCATAGCCATGTCTCTGCTTTGGTTTGAAAAACTTGTAAAAAGAGTTTCCACACCTGCCAGATACGTTTCCGCTTGAAACTGTTTTTTAAACGATTTATAAACGATAAAGTTTGGTTCCGTACCGATTTTCCACATTTTATCCTTTCAGTTGGTTGAAAAATGACTAAAATTTCCGCAAAAAGCTAACTAAAATGAATGTTGAAATCGATTCCGAGAACCCCGCAGAAGACCCCACGTGCTGGACACTCGAAACCCTTACAAAATAAAAACAAACTTTTATGGCATGCTGCTGGCCCCGGTTATGGCCATAAAAGGAGGCAATTACCAACACCTCTTAATACTACGAAAATTGAAGAGAAATAAACAAAATTAATATGCTGCCACCCGCTGGCGAGGCTGTGTCTCGTGGCCTGGGGCATGTCTAAACACAGTGAACCACCCGCTGATGCTGAGGCGCTGCCTGAGAGCGGGGGTGATAGGTTACGATACAGTGCACAGCATATGTGTGTAGGTGGAGCGGACACCAGTTCAGGGAGAGTGTGAGGAGCTGGACATTAATTGTTATGCATGTGTTTGCAAACCAACGAGGCAGACAATGAAGGAATGGTATCTTCTCTCAGAGGATCAGAGTCCTTCAAATGACTTTGCAGGACCAGCCGGCTGGCAGGACATTGTTAACCTGATAACCGTCCGCTGTCGCTGGCGCCCTCGCACTTGTCTGGCCATTCATTAAGCCCCCGACATGATGGCATTTCAGAAGCATAAAACTAAATATTGTCCGGCATCTCCGAATGTCAGCAGCGTTTCCCTTTCGAGCGAAAGGGATCGGCCATCAGCCACACACAATCTCAGTACGTCAGTGCTTAATTAAATCTCCCTGGACAACTTTATTTCACTACCAGGAGACCTCTGACCCGCTGTCAAATTAAGGTTTACAGCCCGCCCCTTACGGGACGACCAGGCAGGCTGCTGCACAAGTTTGTGGTTCCCCGATTCCCCGCACTGACACTCTCCATCTCTCACTCTCTTTCTGATTCTTGGCTAGAACTAATTTCAGCTGGATGATGTCAAGTCATTAAGCTATTTGTGGCCTGGACTCCTGACCCCGAAATAGCACTGAGCTGTGCATGAGATACGAGATAGCCAAAGGGGAGACCTAAGCTCAAAGTTCAACCAACTTCCAGTCCCCAGAACTTGTTGCATGAATGGCAGAAAACTACATGAAATTCTCAGAAATCTACAAGCGTTCTTGTGGCATATGTACTCGAATATATGTAGTTTGCTAATTGCAGTTTGAAAAGAAATGAGGCGCCTTATGGTCGATAAATGATGAAAGTTGTGTTCAAAATGGAACACAAATACCCACAGATTATACTTCTTATATTCTTAAAACACAATGTTGATAAATAATTAATTTTCAGACCTTTACCCATATGTTTCTCCTCGAAAATGCTACGATTAAAGCTCACAGGGTTGATGCCTGATTAAATCACAATTTCCCAACCATATGTTCTCCTGACAAACTCTTTCGATTAATACTCCCACTCGGAGAATGCCTCCAGGGAATTCCCTTGTCACTTGTCGTAAATGAGAAAATGTTTGCCACTGGCAACATCTGTGGGATTTTCATTTAACTTTAAATGTCACAGAGGCCAAAAGACAAAAGCAAAGCCAAGGCGAATGGAATGTCTCGGCCTCTTCTCACTGTAGGCGCGCAGTGTTTTCATTTGTCAAGCACCCGTCTGCTAAATCTCACCTGGCTTTGGCTTCAGGTGATTAAGCCCCATTTTTCAAATACGTATTAAGATGAGCAAGGCAGAAGAGTCCTTCAAGTCATTCACTTGTAGCCAAGGGCCGACTTAAAAGGCCCGCTATTAAATGGCCAAGAGCCCGGTCTGTCCTTCGCGATGCTCTTTTCAAGTCAATATCAAATTGATATTGAGATGCTGGGCAATTGCAAATCTCTCTCCCCAAAGCCAAAAGTTTCTTTATGCCGGCAATGGGGCCCTGGAATTTTGATATTTGAAAAGTTTTTCTGCGTGCTCTCTGCGTTCAATTTGACAGGACAAATATATAATCGTGAAAGTTTTAATTGTGCTGTGCGCAAATGATGTTTTTGTTTCCATCTAAATTTAGATGCCGCGCTATGTGTTTCAATGATATATAACATTAAAGAGGCAAGAACCATGCTGTAGATGTAAACACTTTAAAGAACGTCAATAGCAAACGCCAGGCAACAATTCCATGAACCTATGCAAAACCTTCAGAGAGATGTACACATAAAATGCATTTCACGGAAAACTGTCGGAGATAGATGCACAAGGAAAGCCCCTCCCGAAGAAGGGAAACTTAATTTCAACTTTTCCGTCTGTAGCGGACTTTTGTCAAATAGTTGAAGACTTTCTGCAACTAGAAAACTATTGACATGTTTCGCCTTCGTCGTCTCTTGGGACACAAGTTTTTTTTCTGCTACTTTTTTATTCATTGCAATGTTGATTTCATGGCATCCTTGTGGTGGATGCCATGCCATGCCATGGCGTTGACATGACAAAGCAGGACGAAACACAACAGAAGACAACGAAGCAAAGCCTGCCCCTGCTCTCTGAGTGATTGAGTCCAACATTTGTTGGACAAATTGCTGGGGATTTCTCCGAAATCCATCTTTGGCCAAATACACAAAAAGTGTACATTTTGTGAATTAATTTGATGTCTCGCCCGAATCGTTTGCTCGTTATAGTGACAGATACCCAGCTACACAGATACCCATACACGAGATACAAGATACAAATGTCTGGCTATCTGCCTGTCTGCAGTCACAACACAAAAAAACTTCTCCACAACTAAGCGAATGTCTGTGTCCTTGTAGGAAATTCCACAGATGACACATGTGCACGGCAAATGTTCTCAACAAAAGGATACAAAGGCCAAATGATTAATTGAAGGTCATCAAAGTTGACGCCTCCAGGGGATTTAATCTGGATGACGATGACGGCAATGAATATCAGTTTTTAGTTTGAGTAATAGACACCCAAAGATGATTTATTTTGCTTTATATTTAGATCAGATTTGTACACCTTGGCCAATTGAATTGCCATCTACCATACGCATCGCAGACATTCCACCCGGACCAGAAGCCTTCTAGTTTTTTCGAGGGTATGCACTGTACCTGCACCACTTCGTTGGGCAAAACATATTTCGTTCCATTGATGCCAGGACGATATTTGGTTTCTTGAGTGAACAAGAGTGGTGCTGGCGGCTCCTGGCATTTGTTCGGGAGTTTTTCCGTAAGGCAGACTTGTGCCAGCTCATCGGAACCGTCGATGCAGTCGTAAAAGCCATTGCAGATCTTTTCAGTGGGTATAAGCCGACCGTTGCCGCACTGGAACTGCGTCCTGTTGTGCCACTGCTGATAGCACACTTCCAGGGATTCGTCGAATCCATTGGCACAGTTGTTTATCCCATCGCATTGCTTGGTGGCACTGATACAGTGTCCTGGCACTCCTCGGCACTCAAATTCCGATATTCTGAAATTAAAAATTAAATTAGAAGAGAGAATACAATTTAAATATTCCACAGATACTTTTTACACTTTCCCTGACGATTAACCTTCTCTTTTGGCTGGCACAGCGCTGGCATCTCATCCGATCCATCCGAGCAGTCGACTTTTCCATCACACTTCTTCGATAACTCAAGCTCTGCCCCGGTGGCACAGTAGAAATAGTATTCGGAACGCATTGTATCCGGATGCTGTTTGCACTGCACAATGGACTCATCCTCGCCATTCGGACAGTCCTCCAGTCCGTTGCACCCATCCGACCCTCGTATCCAGGCGCTATTCGGCTCTCCCGTGCAGGTACCCTCTTTGACGTTGCTCGCCCAGCAATGGAACCAATCCGAATCCTTCGATTCACATATGCTAGCTTCTGTGAATATTAATATAGTTAAACATATGCACAACTATATTTTCGAAGTTGTTGCTTCATAAGAACTTGTACTATATTTTTCATGTATGGCCAATATCATCAGGCCTATTATAATATACTCGATCATTTTGAATAGCGATCTAAGCGACTGAGAGTTTTACAGACGACTGATTTGACATTCAGAGCTTCGTTCATCACTCGAAAAAACCGATGCTGTTTGCATTTTCATTTCGAGATTATTCTGGACTTATCACTTATGCATGAACTATATGTCGACTTGGTTGTGCCATCTGCGATCTCTAGACAATTCGCTCAATTGAGAGCAAACAAAGAAAGAATGAGCGAGAGCGAATGTGAATGCGCAAAGGGTGTGGACGCTGGAAGAGCTTCAATCCAGCCTCCGCCGAAATATTTCGGATCAGATTTGGGTTCAGAGACCTGACCATGATGAGCGACGTTTGAATTCCGTTTCTTGTACCATTAAATTACTCTAATTAATTACCTATCCAACTTTACTCGTATTAATACATATCTTTTGAGTGATTACAGAGTCTCCGAACAACTCATTATTTTCTGTATTGAACTGATCCGAGTGAAAAAGTCTTACATGAAAAATTCTTAGTGCATGAGTGCTCTCCATTCTCTATTCGATTCTCTATTCTGTATGTGTTTTTAGATCGGGTGAGGCCCCGATTTGTTTTTTACTCACAACTTGTGAACAAATTGAAGAACCCTATGTTTTATTATGATACATTTTAACAGTAATCAATTTGTTATATTATTTAATTAATCCTTTAGTACGAAAATGATGAGATAATTTATTAAATAAATTAGTTCATGAGCTTGAGTTTTGAAAAGATAAGATAGAAATTAATTTTAAACTCACTATAATAAAGAAAATAATAAAATTGTAAATCCAATAAAAAATAAAAAAATAATTTAAGAAAAAGGTAAGAAATAATTAAAATTAATTGATCATACTGAAACCGATAAAAACATAGAAATAGTATGTTGTGCCACTGCTGATAGCAGACTGCCAGGGAACCGTCGAATCCATTGGCCCAGTTGAGTTGTTTATCCCATCGCATTGCTTGGTGGCACTGATACATTGTCCTGGCACTCCATGGCACTCAAATTCCACTCGGAAAAATCGATGCTGTTTGCATTTTCATTTCGAGATTATTCTTGACCTATCACTTATATATGCATGTGTATATAGAGTGTATATGTGGACTTGGTTTTGCAATCTGCGATCTCTAGACAATTCGGGGAATTCCCGAATATTCCCTATTCGATTCTCTATTCTTTATGTGTTTGTACTCTTCTTAATGAAGAGTAATAAAGTGCATCATGCACCGCCTACGAATGCTCGTTTCTGGAAATACCGCAATTACGAAATGCTGCAATTACCCAGGAAACCAAAGACTCATTATCCTTTCTCCTTGAAGTGCAAATTAAAATCGCATTGTATTTCTAATTCATTTTCTTGTGGCTTTAACCGCAATCACATTTGTTGTAGTTTCCTGTGGCTGTTATTCGTTTAAACCTCTTTTAACATCCAATTCTTTCGTTTTGTGGCTTCCGAAGAGGAGTGCCCTTTGGTCCTTTGATTGATAGGCCTTTATAGGGCTTTCAGTGTCAAAGCCAAAGCTTATTACCTCCCTAATCTGGTCTGGAATATGGCATTATCAAAATATGGCCAAATTGTTGTGACTTGTGTGTGTTTTTTGTGTAAGGGAAGCTCGCAGGCCACGATGTAATCGATGATTGGGGATTAGGGGGGATCCCAGGGATAAGGGCGAGTCCCAGGCTGTGGCTAATCTCGAGATACAATGGGGATATTCGTTGGTGCTGACTCATGTTTATTTAATTCCAGACTTTGTTTGGTGTTGCTGGCGATGTTTCTGCACGTGTTGGCCTGGCTTTTCCGCGGCCACAAACCCAATTAAAATTCAGCAAAAGCCATGCCACAAAATGGGCCAGGCCAAAAAGCAGACACACACACTTACTTGTCTAAACAAAAGACGCAGGTGGTAGAGTGGCAGAATGGCAAAGTGTCTTGCCGCAACAGGCCCCAGGGGGGGGCACGTGCCATTGATTAGCACTCGAGCTGTGGCCATCAAATATTCATGAGAAGGAGGAGTCGGGGGAAAGCATTCATTGAACGAATTGTCAATTGTCATGTATAAAAAACGTAGGAGACGACGACTTTCAAGGAAATCTTCCAATTTAGAAAGATGGACGACTTACCGCCTGAACCACAGTCGATTGGGCGGCCGGAGTTCTTCAAGAAAGTGTACACCATCCTGGTCATTATCGTCGTGATCGGACTCCTGCAAGTGGTGATTGTTAAGGCCAGCCAATATGACTTTTACAGCGGATTCCCCGTGGCCAGCACGCTGTGGGTGCTCATCGCCTTGTGGTGCCTGCTGACCCTGCTCTGTTTGCCGATGACGATGATCCACGGCTGTCCGGTCAACTATGTGCTCGGAATTGTCGCCGTTGAGGCACTGACACTGAGTGTTCTCAGTAAGGATTTTCTGCGCCTCACGATGGCCTGGGCGTGTGGCATCCTGGTGGGGGCCGTACTCCTCAGCATTTGCCTCTATTTAATTGGGATTTTCGTTCCGTTACAAATGCTGCCAGGCAATATGATGATGCTATTTTTTGGCATTGTGACAATTATCATTTTCATCTCGCTTGTAATCACATCGATTTCAATCGGGGATGCTTTTCTGATGTTGTATGTTAAGTTCGTGATGCTGATGTATTTAATGATGGTTGTCGTCTTTACCGTCACCATTATCCACGACAGGCGTCTGCCGGCTCTCTCCCATGAGAAAAACCTCGTGCCAGTCATCCTTTTGGCTGCATTTTTCTTCTATACGATCCGCTTGATCTCTGACATTGTTCTGTATGCTGTGCACGAACTGTGCATCACATCGGCAATAAGTCCCGAAAAACAACAAAAGATTTTCTTCCAGGAGGAATTTCAGCCTGACATATAGAATGGAGTTTCTTCGAATTAAAGCTCTCTTTAAACCTTCTTCTTTGTGTGTGTTTCCCCGCCCCCTTTTCCTAGCACTTCTCTTTGTCTGGGCCCAAAAACAAACAGCATTTCGCTGACGTGTGCAGATTTTCTGGTCACCAATCTTCGGGATATCGATGGACCTAGTGCCCAGGGGGTTCTATTTACATACGAATATGCTTGGGGCTTTGGGCTTTTAGCGACACAAGTTCTGGATGAGGCCTTTTTGTGTTGTTTGTTTATCAGAAGCCCTTCTGGCCGATTACACAGACAGATGGTCAAAAGAAAGGGAAATAAATGTAAAGACCTGCGGCAGAAATAAATAAATATCCACGCAACCCAACTCTTTCTCTGTCATATTTTCCGGCATTTCCACGAAATATTTTTAGACTTGTGCCCCTCTCTGGACCCTTGTGAACACTTCAGTGAACTTCAATCCTTTGTCGGTGGCCACTCGGCAATTGAAAATTTGATTCGGGGTTTCCAACTTATGTTAATTTCATAAATTCCATTCGCTTTGGATTGCTCTTAATTCTTTAAAAATAGTTGTAGCCCAAGCAACCAGCAGAGCAGCCAAAACCGACAACACGAAAACAACAATTTTCCTGATAAATGTGCTCGTTATTTTTCTCAACCGCAGGACGCAGAGCAGCACAGAAGACAGGCCATGGAACACTTTGTTGCTGTCGTAAGTGGTGGCTGGTGGTATAATTGCGTGGCAGACTGTTTCTGTGGGAAAACTACACGTTCTACTTGGTATTTCCGTATGACAGTTTTCTTCCTTTTTTTTGTGGTTAAAAGATACCCGAATTGAAAGGCAAAGAAAGTCTACAATTTGTTTGCATATTTGTCCGCAGGATGCATATTTTCTTAAACGAAATTTATATTTGTCGGGTTTTCAGTAGAACTAATGAATCCATTATAAACGACAGACAAAGGTCATGCATTTTTTTATTTCGAGTATTTTCAAATATTAATTAATAGAGTGCTTTTTGTATTGGTCGAAGTCAATGATACATTTAAAAGATTTATTAGAACAAACTTTCACAAATTGTGGGGAAATATATTAAGTGAAAATTGATTGTTAAATAAGTGAAAAGTCTACCCAAAAAATGTTTGGGAATTTGCTATCTTCGCCTCTGCAATCCATTCGCCATTCGCCTGATGGGAGGGGGGTGGCAGCCTTTCATTTTCCATAGAATTTCGTGAAATGTAATTAAATGTTATTGCCTGCCATTATGTGAATTTGCATTTGGTCAGAAATTTCGCTGATAATTATGTAACCAATTAAAAGTACCTTCGGCCACGTTGTCATGGCGCGAATGACCTATTTCTTGGAAATGTTAAGCCGATTCGATATCGATGACAATTTACACAAATATTTAGGGGGTGATTTCTTTGTTCAATTATTTCTTGGGTAAATAATTGAAAGCAAAGGAATGTTAAGCCATCCTCTCGCTCTCCTCCAGTTAACATCCTTTTTCGGACGTCTGCTATTAATAAAACTTGAGCAGCTTTTCCAAGTCTGAAGGAGCGAGGAAAACCTGGTGCTTCTTGTCTCGAAAGTCAGTTAAATGTCAGACTGTACAAGGGCAGGTACGAGGTTTATAATGGAAAGCACATAAATTATGGAAAGGTATCAATGTCTTTTCGGGGTTGGACATGCGTGTATCTAATTATGGCTTAAACTTTTCCAAGAATTGCCTTAAATAACTGTTTAATTGGAGAACAATTAGGGAAAATTATCCCAGGCTAAATAGATCGAGAAATATTAGACCTCTTTGAGCGGTTCGAGAATTAATCCCTCCTTCTGGAAGCACTTTCATATTCCGGGAATCACCTCTGGTGAGCCAGGCCATTAAAAACGCCTCCACATCAAACCGTGACTCTTCAGCATGCTTTCCGGCGACATGCAATTGAACAAATAAATCTGTGGGCTAATAAATTTTTAGCAACGCCTGAAGTAGAACCCAAGCGACGAAAGCCGGCTGGGGAGCCAGCATGCCATAAATGCTGTCGTCTGAGCCATTAAGGAAGCCTTCTCCTTCTCGACAGCCAGCCACTTTGCCATCCGAGAGAAGGAGGTCCTTCCTAGTATCGCTTGTGGGAGCACCAGTGGCTGTGCCTGATTTTCAATTGAATTCGTACCACACTGCGTATACGTGTTGGCTCTTCCTGGGGGCCCACTCTTGCTATTGCCTTAAATTTTCCGCTGCTGACTTTTCCACAAACACATACATATATGATTAAACGCCATTTTTAGCACCTGTTCGGGCTGTTGATTTTGCATCACGCACTTTAATTGCAATTTATTTTTTATTGCCATGCAATTGGATTATTTATGCATGAGAGCATAAGCTTTTTTAATGCCTGAGTATAAAGCTGCAGTTCTCAGCTGATCTTGCAGGGGTTAAATAGTACATACGTACATATGTTTGAATGGTTCTTAGTCACTAATTAAATATAAATCCACAGTTGACATAATGCTCGGATGCCTTGTTTAACAATGGTCAATGTCAGAAAATGCAATGGAAATGGAAAGCATCCCCAAAAAAACGTTTCTGTAGAAATTTAATTCAAAAGTTTATTAAAACAAATATCCATGACAATTTAATGTGATATCGATTTCATGTTGCCTTTTATTATTTTAAAGAATCTTCGTGGAGATGTATTTAATGATTTCTATTTTCCTTTCTCACTTTGACAAAACCACACAACATATGGGCTTTTAGCGGATGGGAAAGGCATTAGAAAATGGGAAAGAGCCCGCAGCTTATAGCTTCCGCTGCTGCTGCATGTGGCTTTTTTTTTCTCTAAGGAGCAATGGATTTATTTAAAGTTTAATATGGCTTTTCATTAGTGGAAAACCCTCTAACATGCTATCTACAGAATGTAAGGCAGTACCTATCAGAATATGGATGGTATGCAAGGAGATGCTTCCCTTAGGCGATGGGCAATTTTTCATTATTTTCTTTTCTCTTCTAATTTCTTAATCCCTTTAAGAGCCGACTTACATTAAAAGGGAATTTTCCATTTTGTTTTTCCTTAATTATGTTCAAGAATTTTCTTATTCTGCCCCATCCCCACGCGACAAAAGGATTATCCGTGCTGCACCTTGAGAATGGAAGGCAAAATGCTGATAATCAAAACAGGAGGGGAAAACCACAAAGTACGGGGACTAAAAACAATCACAACTCTGATTAAAACTGTGCAAAAGAAATACAACAGGAAAGTTGAAGAAGAAATTACTTGTGCAAACATTTGAGGCATACTGTGACCCAGAGAAGCCTTGCATAAAAGCCCCACAACTGCTTTCCGCTGCTTGACAACATGTCAAAGGGAACAATGCGTCCAAGGGCTGAAGTTCACTCTTCATTCATTTTTTTCAGATTTCATTCTGAATTTTTCTTTCCATTTTGGCTTCTAGGTATCGCTATTTCTTTCATTTTAATATCGCAGGATTTTTCTTACACAAATTAAATGCATTTACAATGAAGATTGAAAATGAAAGCAATTTCCGGGCAACCATTGACTTCGGTGAGCATTTCCGGAAAGAGTTTTTCAAATGCACAAGCGACTGCATTTGATAAAAGATGTTTTATCGATGAAATCATTGAGAGACATTATAATTGGATTTCCAGAACTCACAGAAGTCAACGAATCAGAGGAGGTGTGCTGTGCATTTAGGTATTTCTTTGTTATTTGTGCTGGTTGCTGAGATTCCATTTGATTGGAAAAGTGGCCCCTAACTTCGTTAGGATATTGTGTACAAAAAACCAAACCACAATCGACTGGATACTACTGTCATTCATTCGAGTTCATTCGAGTTCATTCGAAGTTCATTCATTCGAGTGTATCACAAACTGCGTTGAACACAAAATCAATCACAAAGATTTGCTTCCGCATAGGCAGTAATCTTCACGACAGCATCCTTACGCATGTTACGCGTACACGTCGACAGCTATGCGCCCAAGTACTACAAAGGCAATTGGTCCTGGGACTCGGAGAAGGACGCCTTACACTTTCAACCTCACTACGATCTGGAAGATGCCAAGGAGCGCTTCATCTTCGCAAACACCTACAAGTTTCTTCGAACCATAACCCAGGAGGAAGAGCTGGTTTTTCGGCAGGTCTTCGCAAGAGACGCAACGACTTACGATCCCAAGGAAGTGGTGCTCAACGATATACGAGATCTGGTACTGTATTTAATGCCAAGCGAGTTCCTGACATCCAAATTTATCGAATTTATGCACCATCGAGCCGTGCACCAACTCCTTCATTCGCTGACCATCTACTTCGAGTACTACCTCCGGATGGTGGAGTTCGTAATGATACGACGGGATGAGATCTCCGGCCAAATGGCCCAGATGCAGAGCGAGCAAACCAATGATATGAAGCAGGCATTCTCCGTGTATTTGAGTCAATATCGGTTGCTGGTGGCCCGCAACTACAGTGTGATCATCAAGGGCGAGGGCGACCTGGCCAAGTACTACCACATGAAGGAGATCGTCAACATTTCAGCCAGCATTTGGGACAAGAACTTCCACAATCAGTTCCTCGCCTGCAGCATTCAGATCGTGTGGATTGCGATGCACCGCAGGGCCTACAATGTCATCGAAATGGAGATGAATCGCCTGTTTCGTTCCGAGCACTTTGTCACGAGACAAACGAATTATCCCATCTTTACGCCAGCGGAGAAGAGTCTTCTTTACGGACGGAACGCCAAGAATTTGAACTATCGCAACCAGGTGTCGCCCCTCATGCAGGAGTTGCACAATCCCAAGAAGGAGGACCTGGCCATTCTGTGGATCGGAAAACGCAAATATCGTGGCACTAATATACGCATAATGGAAATGGAGCTGGAGTATATTGTGCCGGCACAGCAACTGCGCCTGATCGATGTGACTCATGGTATCTTGGGGCATCCCAAGAGGCTCTACAACACCCTCCTGGAGCTCGACTGGCCCTCTGTGCGCTTTTCGAACTTCTCCAAGGATCACGATCCCTATTTCATCGTTCGACAGCCCCGTCTTACCATCCCAAAGATGGATGCCATGAAGAGGAGCCAAATGGCGAAGATCTACGACTTACCTCCGATCTACGACATCCATGAGATATACGATCTTCCCACCCGCGAAATCTATTTAAAGTGGGAGAAACGCGACGAAATCATCCAAAAATATCGTTCTGGAGGCCTGCTCACGACCACCATTCTCCGAGCCGAGAACGAATTGACCAGCACGTCCCTGGGGCCCAGCGTCGATCAGATTATTGACGACTACAAGAAGGCTATGATCAAGCATCGCAAGCTTTAAATTGTATTTCCTTCAATTTTATTTTCATGGTTCAGCAGATTCGTTGCCTGTGTTGCATCTATTTTTATATTTTTATAAAATTGTACATTTTAATAGGAAACAATTAATAAAACAATGATGGCGGAGAAAAATGCTTTGCTTGTTTTAATTTTGTGTAAAAATATGAGTTAAAAATACCCAAATCCAAACCCCAAACCAAACCCAAACAATAGCGCCAATTAAAAATACAATGCAAACAGAAATAAGCATGTGGAAAAGCCACAAAAGTTCCGGTGGGTCCGCCCGGGGGTGGCCTTACTGTGAGCCAACTTTAAGCATGGAGTTGCCGCTGGCGATTCCTTTGTTTTTCTTGTAAGGTTTTCCACACATTCTCCCCACAAGAAGCTCATGAATTCGAGCCTTACTTAATGGCATTATGAGTGGCAGAGGCGTTTGCGTTTAATGAGCGAGGGAGGGATAACGAATTATATGCGGCTAAAGATAGAATTTTCCCTGCAGCTAAAAAACTTCAGATTGCTTAACAGGAAGTTTCCCTCTGACTTCTGACTTCTGGCTGATGATTTGAGGAACAGCAAAAGAAAAGCTCAATTACCATCTGTGTTTTTGGAGCACACAAATAACTCCTCCTCTCTGTAGAGTCCCAATAAATTATTCCAAAAAATCCAAGAGATAAAACTAAACGGTTAATGGTAGTTGCCATACAAAAAACAGAAAGCTTTATGGCATAAATGTTGACCATAATGAAAGCTCTTGAAAGCACAGCAACACTCTCGCTCTCTCTCTCTCTCGCTTAGAGTTTAGAAAGAACGTTGAGAAAATGGAATATAATTCTGCTATTTAATGGCGAATAATTCTTTAAACATTCTTTTATGGATGAAACATTAAATTATAAGTACAATTATGCTTTAAAGTAACAGATAGACCTTTATCGAAACTCCTCTCCAAAAGTTCCTCTGTAGAAGTTCTTTCATAACTTTTCTGACACTTGTATGCAAATCGGAACAAACAAAAATGCACAACAACTATGTACAATCAAAATTGGTTAACAAGTTCAACTTTTTGTCCGTTCTGTGGGTTGAATAAAGTTTAAGAGACTGAGGAGGGGAGGGACTGGAATGCCAGTTTGGGGCTACTTTTAAAAGGTTTTTAAGCTTTGCACTATGCAAATTTCGGTTTCGTATAGGTCGAATATCATTTAAGCGTCAATGAGAGACACTTTCCAAGGTTGGAGCTACAGGAATTATTATTTATCTAGTTACATTTGCACACACCGACTATCATTGTGAGTACATTTCAAATTCTCCACACAACTCAGAGACAAAACACCTAAAAGTAGCACAACTCCTTACTTCTTACTCCTTCCTTACTCCGTACTCCTTACTCGTAATTTTCGGTTTTTCGGTTCGAGATGAAGCGCGTCCACGTGGACAACTATGCGCCCAAGTACTACAGCGGCAAGTGGTCGTGGGACACGAAGAAGGACGCCTTGCACTTTGAGCCGCACAACGATCTGGAGAATGCCAGGGAGCGGTACATCACCACGAATACCTTCCAGTTTATGCGCACCATGAACCAGGAGGAGGAGCTGATCTTTCGCCAGGAATTCGGTCGATCGGAGAGTAGCTTCGACAATGACACAGTCGTGATATACGATATACGCGATCTGGTGCTGTTTCTGATGCCATCCGAGTTCCTAACGCACAGATTTGTTGAGTTTATGCACAAACCGGCGGTCTATCGACTGCTACACGCGCTGACCATCTACTTCGAGTACTACCTCCGCTTGGTGGAATTCGTACTGATACGGCGGGACGAGCTCTCCGGCCAAATGGCCCAGATTCAGAGCGAGCAAACCAATGATATGAAGCGGGTTTTCTCTATATACTTGGCTCAATATCGGATGCTGGTGGCCCGCAACTACAGTGTGATCATCAAGGGCGAGGGCGACATGGGCAAGTACTACCACATGAAGGAGATCGTCAACATTTCGGCCACCATTTGGGACAAGAACTTCCACGAGCAGTTCCTCGCCTGCAGCATTCAGATCGTGTGGATCTCGATGCATCGCAGGGCCTACAATGTCATCGAGATGGAGATGAATCGCCTGTTTCGTTCCGAGCACTTTGTCACGAGTCGTCCGGAGTATCTGTCCTTCACACCGGCGGAGCGGAGTCTTCTGTATGGCCGCAACAGCAAGATCGTCAATTATCGCACTCAGGTGTCGCCCCTTATCCAGGAGCTGGATCACATTGAGCCGATGGACCTGCCCATTCTGTGGATTGGCGAGCGCAAGTATCGTGGCACCGATATCCGCATAATGGAGATGGAGCTGGAGTACATTGTGCCGGGACCCCAGTTGCGTCTGATCGACGTGGCCCATGGTATTTTGGGGCATCCCAAGAATCTCTACAACACCCTCCTGGAGCTCGACTGGCCCTCTGTGCGCTACTCGAACTTCTCCAAGCTTCACGATCCTTATAACATCATCAGGCAGCCGCATTTGGACATCCCAAAGATCGATGCCATTAAGATGCGCAAAATGACCGAGCAGTACGAGTCCTTCTACAAAATCCACAATCTATACGAGTCGTGCAATAACCACGTGATCTCCAAGTGGCTGCGTCGCGAGAAGATCATCAAGTTCTATCGCTCTGGGGGTCTGCTCACGAACGTCGTCTCGCGCTGTGAGAAGGAACTGGCCACCACGTCGCATGGACCCCAAGTGCATCAGATTATCGCCAATTACTTCAAGGTCAAGAGCCGCCTGCGCAAGGATGGAGATGATGAGACCCTGGGCTCCGGCCGCAAGGGCCATGCTTCTCCCAAAAACAAGAACAAGGATACGTTTTACGATTAACATTAGCCTGATTCGGGTAACAGGGTTCCTTTGAGTTGGGTTCAAATTTTTTGTTATTCAGAAAAAGGAAAACTTTACGTTTCGAGCCAAAAATAATCCACAAAAATATTTCAGCCACAGATTTGCAGATTTCCACGTATGAAACTATTCCCAGAAGTTGTGGCATCTGATTCCATATCGTTTTCAAAGGCATTATTTAAGGACAGAAATGAAAGGCACCGTGGCAGTGGCGCACATGCATATCAGAACTGGATTAGAGGCTTTAATCTAATTTGTCCGATATTTGATCATCGCTGCAGATTGGGATCAAAAGGTTACTAATTCCGATGAAAATTGGACCATGTTCAATGAAAAATATCCCTCCAATTTTAGATCTTGGCGCCAAAAAGCTGTCTTAGGTCCCACCTTGAAGATCCGATAATTTCTAGATCCGATCATATATAAGTTGTATTGTTGAAAGCAAAATTATCGTTCGTATCGCAAAAAAAATTATTAAAAATTTTAAAATAAATAAATAATTAAATACCTTGGAATATGTAGTTCGATTCTCTGGATCTCTATAATCATCTGGTGTCGATTGCAGACTTTTTTGTCGCACTGTTTTCACAGCTGTTCATCTGATAAGGTTATCGAGAAGGGAAATCTTCTGGCGCCTCCTAACAGTCGCTCGAGAGAAGTTGTTCCGTGCAGTCCGTGCAATCTTGTGTCCGGAATCATGTCTGTGCCGCCATATCTGCACTTTACCCAAATCGGGGATCCAGTACTCCGTCAAGTAGCGGAGAAAGTGCCACCCGAACGCATTGGCACCGTCGAGATCGATCAGATCGTGGATCGCATGGTGAAAGTATTGCGTCACTATGACTGCGTGGGCGTGGCAGCGCCCCAGGTGGGAATACCACTTCGGATCATCGTAATGGAGTTCCGTGAGGGCAAGCGAGAGCAATTCAAGCCGGAGATCTATGCAGAACGCAAAATGTCAACGCTTCCCTTGGCGGTGAGTCTCTGTAATCTTTGTTATTATTTAATTAGTCTAAAAATACGCTAAATGGATCATTATAAATCATATGCACCTCAGGTGTTTATAAACCCAGAGCTCGAGATAACCAGTAGCACGGTGAACAAACATCCCGAAGGCTGTATGAGTGTCAGAGGCTACTCGGCCCAGGTGGAGCGCTACGACAAGGTACGCATCAGGGGAATTGGAAAACTCGGAACTCCATCGGAGATGGAGCTGGAGGGCTGGAACGCGCGCATTGCTCAGCACGAGATGGATCACTTGAATGGCATGATCTATGTGGATCGCATGGATGTTTCCACCTTTAATTGCCTCAGTTGGCAGCAGATAAACGCGGCCGAAGGACGATCCGCCATTTGGTTTCATAAATAAAATAATATGTTAAACACTTTTCGCGGGAATTCTTAATAAAATGAACTGGTTCACTAGCTCAGTACCGATATTAATAGATCGGGAGGGTGGTCGATCGAATCGGATTCGTATATATATTGCTATATATATTGATCTCTTCAGATATCAGATAGCAATCTGACTCCAACAATTTTTATAAACAAGATAGTGCAAAGACTTTGGCGGGAGAGAGTTGTTAGGCAATTCAAATATGAACTGAACTGGTTCAACGCTATCGTTATATCGAAAACGGTGTCTCCATCCCTGCGGTCAATGGTTGTTGTTTACTGAAATTTACGCAAAAATGCTTAGGCAACCGGCAAACCTTTATAAATCCCTCCTTGGGCACCGCCGAAGCCTCAGCACGAGTCTGCCTGCCGCCCAATCCTTCAGAAAATGGTACCAGCAACTGTGGACAACGGAGCGCACCAATCTGCCGCCCTACAACCACTTCACACAAATCGGAGATCCTGTGCTGCGGCAACAGGCGGCTGCAGTGCCTCTGGAGCTCATCGAGAGTCCCGAAATCGAAGCCATTGTTGAGCAAATGGTCAAGGTACTGCGGAAGTACAACTGTGTGGGTATAGCCGCGCCACAGATTGGCGTTTCCCTCCGAATCATCGCCATGGAGTTCACAAAGAGCCTGCAGAAGGAGATGCCAGAGGCTCTGTACCAGGCGCGACAAATGTCAGAGCTGCCACTGACCGTAAGAGTGTCATATAACCATTACCATCTGCTGTAACTCTCTGCACTCTATTTGCAGGTCTTGATCAATCCCGTGCTGACGGTGACGAACTATGCGAAACTGAAACATCCCGAGGGCTGTATGAGTGTCCGTGGCTTTTCCGCGGAAGTGGAGCGCTTCGAGGGCGTGAAACTAAGCGGCCTGGACAAGAGTAGCAAGAAAAATGAACTGCAATTAAGTGGCTGGAATGCACGCATTGCCCAGCACGAGATGGATCACTTGGACGGCAAGCTGTACACCGATCAAATGGATCGCTCGACCTTCTCGTGCACCTGCTGGGAGGCCGTAAATACCAAGTCCGGACGTGTGGAAATACCCTTTTACAAGTAGTCTATGGAATTAATGCTTTAATTAACTGAAATATTGTTACTGTTTTGGAGAAAAGTCCATGTGGTTGGCATTATTCCCCTAATTTGGTGGGTGCAAACTTGATTAGATTCTTGTTGGCCAGCTCTACAACCGCCTTGACCTTGAAATACTCCTTGCATTCCCACAAGTCTTGCTTATTCGACATGTAGGTGCACAGATCGGTCATCTCTCGCTTCAGATAACGATGCGCCTCCGCCAGCTTTTTGTGCAGCTCCACAACCACCTTGTGAAGCTTCTCCTTGGCAGCAGCCTGGTCCTCCTGGTCCTCTTCCCCCCCCACGACTGAATTCTCCAGCAAGGTTTGATTGTGCCAATCGGTCCAACGCTGCTGCAGAACCTTTCCCAAATAGTTGACTACGCCGCCGCGCAAGATGTACTGGCGTATGACTGGATGAGTATTGCCAGCGGCTCCATGGATTGGAAGCGACATCTTCCTTCGCTCGTCCTCAAATGTGAAAAAGGTGTCCCTACCCATTTCGTTAAGTTTGAACAGAAAGGGCTTCCTCTCCATGCCGTCCCACTGTTGTTGTTTGCTGCCCAAAAATATTTCCAAAAATTTTACTCTGCCTTGTTTCCCGTTGACGAACGAAGCAGAACAGATGGGGAAAGACTGAAGACAAATGCCTTGACAAGTGCTTAACAGCTAAAGCAAAGGTTACTAATCCAATCTGTCCAGGAATCGAATACATTTCTGGGGAATCATCTTTGATTGATTTAATTGTCTTTATATTCCATACCACACTTTTAAAACTTATTACTAGATCGATTTATATACAGGCATGTACAAAAATAGGTTTTGCAAGGATGTGAATTTAAAGAAAAGCCGCGGCTATACCGTTACATATATCGATAGGCATATCGGTACCAGAGACACAAACAAGACGTTACAGTTTAAAAACTTTAAATTTTTATAGTTAAATGCAAAACGAATAAGCAGGATCCCAAAGTACATCCTTTGTCTTGGATTTTTTCAGAGAGTTCTCCCTAGAACAGACCCTCGATTTGTCCCGTCTCCGTGTTCAGATCAATGTCATAGATGGCCGGGCGCGTGGAGAGACCTGGCATTTTGGTAATCTCCCCGCACATGGCCACCACAAAGCCAGCCCCAGCCGAGACATAGACATCCTCCACGTCCAGTGTGAAGCCCTTAGGGGCGCCCTTGATCTTGGCATCACCGCTCAGGGAGCCTGAGGTCTTCGACATGCAAATGGGAAGATTGCCAAAGCCCTAGATGGAGTAAAAGGTATGTTAGAAGGTGCTTTGAAGGATTATCCTTTCACTTACCGCCTCTGTCAACCGCTTGACCTTCTCTTGGGCCTTTTCCGAGAGCACCACCTTGCCAGCACCATACATGGTCGTCGCAATCTTCGTCATCTTGTCCAGCAGCGGCTGTTCCAGATCATAGAGCAGCTTGAAGTTGTTTCCCTTTTCGCAGGCCTTGATCACTGCCTCCGCGAGCTCCACAGCCCCGGCGCCACCATCGGACCAATGGGTGGACACAACGGCAGCAAAGGCACCCGCCTTCAGCGAGGCGCTCTTGAGGAGATCATGCTCCGCCTGGGTATCGGTGACATGGACATTGATGCAGACAACCACGGGCATGCCGAAGGCCTGGCCATTGGCGATGTGCTGCAGCAGATTGGGCAGTCCCTTCTCCAGCAGCTCCAGATTCTCCTCGGTGTACTGCTTGTTCAGAGGCGCCCCGGGCGTGACGGGTGCGCCGCCGCCATGCATTTTGATGGCCCGCACGGTGGTCACAAGGACCATGGCATTCGGTTTGCGTCCAGAGGTGCGGCACTTGATGTTGCAGAACTTTTCCATGCCAATGTCCGAGCCGAAGCCGGCCTCCGTGCACACGAACCCATCCTTGCCCACGAGCTTCAGACCAATCTCGTCCGCAATGATGGAGTTGCAGCCATGGGCGATGTTGGCAAAGGGTCCGGCATGCACCAGCACCGGAGTACCCTCCAGACTCTGCATCAGATTCGGCTCCAGGGCGTCCTTCAAGAGCACAGCGAGAGCACCAGTCACGCCCAGGTCATCGGCGGTCACGGGCTTGCCCGATCTATCGAAGGCCACCACCATGTCGGCCAGCCGATGCTTCATGTCCTTCAGGCAGCGGGAGAGCGCCAGCACGGCCATGATCTCGCTGGCCACCGCAATCGAGAAGCGTGTCTGCCTCGAGATGCCCTTCTCCGTCGGCGACTGCCCCACCGTAATGGAGCGGAGGTAGCGATCGTTCATGTCCACCACGCGCTCCCACATGATCGTCTCGGGGTCGATGTCCAGTCGGGCAAAGGCGCCGTACTCCTGCTCTGTCAGCGCATCCGGATCGGTCTTCTCGATGCCCAGACGCTTCAGGCGACGCAGCTGGATGGGCGAGAACTTGCGCTGACCCTTGATCTGCGGCACCAGGCGCTCATAGAGCGCCTTGTCCTTCTGCGTGCACTCGTGGAAGATGCGCGTGTCCAGCTGTGCGGCCAGCAGATTATTGGCCGCGGACACGGCATGAATGTCGCCCGTCAAATGGAGATTGAACTCCTCCATGGGTATGACCTGGGCGTAGCCACCGCCCGCGGCACCACCCTTGATGCCGAAGGTCGGTCCCTGCGAGGGCTGTCGAAGGGCAGCGATGACATTCCTCTTCTTATGGGCGCCCAGAGCCTGGACAAGGCCCATCAACGAGGTGCTCTTGCCCTCACCCAACGGTGTGGGTGTGATTCCCGCCACCACCACATAGCTGCCCACCTCCTTGTCCGCCAGACGCTCGAGCACCGACAGCGAGATTTTGGCCTTTTTGTTTCCATACAGCGACACCTCGCGCGGCTGTAGGCCGATCTCCTTGGCCAGCACTGCAATGTCCTTGGGCTTCTGACCGCGGGCAATCACAATGTCACTGGGCACCGGCCTCAGGGGCTTCAATGGCAGCGGCGCCAGTGTCCATTGGGTGTGCATCTGGCGATCGAGGGCCTTGGCCGCCGAACGGACGGTGTTCTTCATCAGCATGGCCACGGTCATGGGTCCAACGCCGCCAGGCACGGGTGTGATGTGTCCAGCTACCTTCTTCGCCTCTTCGTAGTCCACGTCGCCCACCAGACGGCTGCCGCTGGCCTTCGAAGGATCTAAATGGGAATGAGATTTCTTGGATTAGAATGGGAATCTAGAAAAAGTCGATGGACTTTCATTGAGCGCTATTCCCAGACTAAAACCCGCAACAAAATTGTAATCCAGAATCAGGCATCTTATCTGTAGAAGTGGACCCCCAGGGCGGGTCACGGCGGGGTCATTCGCATTGATAAGGTATACAGGGGAAAATGAACAACAAGTGGTAGCGATAGCGATGCATTTGGTTAAGGAAAATTCCAAAGGGAATCCAGGGCATTCAATGATTATGTTTAGGAGGATATAGAGATCCATTCGTATGGAAAAATGTATCAAAAATCTGTATAAATTCAAAGAGAAATATGATATTGAATCTCTAGGAGGGGTATTATATGAAAATATTAAGAGAACCTTTGGTTCGTGAGGGGAAATATACATAAATGATTACTGATGGAGAGCTATTTTTACAAGAAAATTCCTCATTCCTCCATTGATATTTTGGATCGAAGGGCATCGAATATATCAAGGATTTAATCGGTATACCAAAGAATAATCCCAGAAGAGAGAACCCCTCATAGCCCCTCCAAAAAAGAAATAGTTATCCTTTCTCACCTGGCTTTACATTAATGCCACAATCGATGACCACCGCACCGGGCTTTATCCACGATCCCTTGACCATCTCGGCCACGCCAATGCCCACCACCAGGATGTCCGCACTCCTTGTGATCTCCTCGATGTTCCGCGTCTTCGAATGGCACACCGTCACCGTGGCATGGGCCCACTTCAAGAGCTCTGCGGCAGGGGTACCAACGATTTTGCTGCGACCCAGGACGACGGCTCTGGCGCCGGCAATCTCCACGCCTGCGCGACGGATGAGCTCGATACAGCCCCAGGGAGTGCAGGGCAGGAAGCCGCCCAGATCCCCGATGGCCAGGCGACCCTCGTTGACGGTGTGGAGGCCATCCACATCCTTTTCGGGGGCCACGGCGTCCGTGATGCGATGCGAATCGATGGGGGAATCGCAGTCCAGTGGCATCTGTACGATGATGCCATGCACCCGGGGATCGTCGTTCATGTCGTTGATCTACAAAATGGAAATTTCGTTGGGTACCGTTGCCCGTTGCATAATCCACCATCGATAACCCACCTTATCGAGCAGCTCCACTTCGGTTATGGTGCGAGGCAGCTGTACGTGGACCGCCTCGATGCCGATCTCCGTGGCCGCCTTGATCTTCATGCGAATGTAGACATTGGAGTCCTCGCGTCCGCCCACCTGTACGATCCTCAAACCAGGCGTGAACTTTGGCAGCAGCCCGGTCATTGAGGTCACCTCACCGCGCAGCTCCTCGCGTATATTTCTGGCAGTAGGAAAGGGTAATGATTGCGGTAACGATCACGCAGGGATCTCTCTGGGACTCACTTGGCCACCGCCGTGCCGGATATGATCTTGGCCTCGTTGCTCATCTTCCTAGCTGGCTCGTCTCTCCGCTGAACACCGCTGAAACAACGCACAAGGTTTCTTAGTCCGGGAACCCAACAACTCTGACGCCTCAATAGCGACGCCAACACGATCGATTCGCGCAATGCAACTCGACTGAACGGCCTATCCCGAATGGCAGTCCTATCTATAGGCTCCAGGTGGCTTCTCTTTTGGGATTTAGCTATGCTCTCGCTCTCTGTCTCTGTCTATCACCCGCTACCCGCTTATCAGTGCTCTACCGATTGTAGGTTTCAGGTTCCGTGGGTCACATCTTTCGATTGCCAGCCGCAAATAACACCATTAAGTGACGTCTGAGGAGGGGCTCCAAGAGCCGTATCATGATCCATTCCATCCCAAGGAAAATAACCGCAAAAGGGAGTGGCAGAATATGGATTACCGGGGAAATCGCTTGCGAAAGTAATTTCCATATCAAGTCTTATCGCTGGAGAGGTTGAAACTTATGAAACGATTGTTAAGGTGATATGAAATGGAATACGTTAGGGTATATTTTTAGACCCTAAGGAATGATAGGAGAGGAATTAAAGAATTCGAAATTAAGAGCATAAAAAAAGTGGATTTTGTAATTACTGCGGGAAATGTCTTAAAACAGCATGTAACCCCTAATTTTTACTATGGAAACGATTGGGAGAATTTTAAGGAATATTTCTAGACCCTAAGGGAAGATGTGGGATTTTATAATTAATCCAATTAACCCAAAAAAACATGAATGTTTGTACTTCTGTTTGGTTCGAAAAAAACAAACTTATCGTAATTGGAAAAGCCCTTTTAAAATATATAACTGCCACAAACTAGACGTGTTCTTGAAAACTTTAAACAAATTCTTTTTGTTTTTTTATATAAGTATCAATATTGAGAGCGCGCCAGACTCTACTTGGCTTAATTAAGACGCCAGACCCTATTTGGCAATAATTCAACCACTCCCAATCACCTGCCAGACCCGACTTGGCCTACACTTAGCTATATGGCTACTCGACTTCTAAAAATAAAGTAAGAGTATTCCCTTTCCATAACAAATTCCAGTAGATCGTAGCATTTCCAACAAATATTTAATACATCTTTCATTTCCTTTATATGTATATAATTCATATATTTTAGACCCGATCTTTGGCATGCAACCCACTGTAAGGCGGAGAACACTTTTACCTGCCACAATTAACAGCGTTTTCCTAATCTAACTAAACAAAACGATATACGCCTCGGGCCCAAACAATTCTGCACGATAGCAAATAGAACAACAGAACCTCAGCACGTAGCATAGAACCAGTCCTTATCAGCAAGGTGTCAATTGGTTGAACCGATAAGCAACCCCCAAAAAACAGAGAGAGAGTAGAAAAGACAGTGGGAATGTGTCTATTCCTCGCTCTCCACGTATAACTCTTGGGGCGCACTAATCTTAACAGCTGCCCGCAGCTTGGCCGAACGA
Source organism: Drosophila helvetica (assembly GCA_963969585.1). Taxonomy (NCBI): domain Eukaryota; kingdom Metazoa; phylum Arthropoda; class Insecta; order Diptera; family Drosophilidae; genus Drosophila; species Drosophila helvetica. The sequence goes on from OZ018403.1 coordinate 6,146,200, forward strand.
CTGCGACTATTCCGGGAGACCTGCTCGGGGTCTGGCACAATGACATGTCGATGGAGCTGGCGCCAGTTTTTTTCGCTCAGGGATTGAAGCATTTCAGGATCGTCGATGAGCCCGTGACTGGAGTATTTCAGGGGCAGCGGATTGGCTGCGCCGGCTATGACATTCCCGTTGATGTGCCGCTTGACAATGGTGTCCTCCAAGGAGTGAAAGGTGATGGTCACCAGGCGACCCTCGACGCGCAGCATTTCGTTGGCCAACAGCATGCCGTAGTTGATTTCGTTGAGCTCGTTGTTCACGAAGATGCGTAGTGCCTGGAAGGTCTTGGTGGCCGAATGCGCCGGGCGCTGCAGCTTGTCCTTGCGCGGGCCACTGTCGAGGGCATCCTCCACGAGGTTCGCCAGCTGTCGCGTCGTCTCAATCTTGATCATTGCCTTGCGCGCATCGACTAGGTATCTGGCAATCTTTTTGGCTGCCTTTTCCTCGCCATAGATGCGCAGAATCTTGGCCAGATCTGCTTCCTCGGCCTTGGCCACGACATCGGCGGCAGTCAGGCCGCCACTGCGTCCGCCATCCATGCGCATGTCCAGCGGACCATCGTGGGAGATGGAGAATCCCCGGGCCGCCTCATCGAACTGCATGGAACTGCAGCCGAAATCGAAGAGAATCCCATCAATCGAGTTCTTGGCCAGGCTCTGCTCCGCAAAGAGTCGTGGGATGTCGGAGAATTTACCGAGCAAAGGGATGATCCGCCCCTTGTATTCCTCCGTTTCGCTCAGCTCCTGCGCCAGCTGGTGTGCCACTGGATCTCGGTCCAAGGCGTAGACTCTGGCATCTGGCAGGACCTCGAGCAGTCGTCGCGTGTGACCCCCTGCCCCGAAGGTCATGTCGAAGAAGGTTCTGCCGGGAGCCTCCTTCAAATACTCGATGGCTGTGTCGCAGAGTACGGGCACATGGGGAGCGGCGGCAGCTGTTTTTGTTGCTGTCTTGGTGTTGTGTCTTACATATTCTAGCCTTATTCTAGTGGGGATTAGGAGTCGCCTCAGCATGATGATTATTTCTTGTTTGAACCCGCTCCGTCGTTGAGATACTGCAGGAACTCGGAGCTCAACACTTGACTGCACTGAGCGGCCGTCAGTCCAGTGGCCGTGGATTCGTAGCTGCGTGGATACTTCTTGGCGTAGACGTTGTTCGACAGCCGCTCCAGTGCCTCAATCTGTCGGTCCTGATCCTTGTCGGCTTCGCTACTGAGGCTCGTGGAGAATCTGGTCACTTGTTTGCGGATCTGCTCGCCGAGATCCCTTTTGTTCGGATTAGAGGATAGAGAAAGTGTTTTATTGGAGAGGCAGCTAATGGAACTTTGTTTGGTTTTGTGGCAGATGTTCGTTCCAAGCAGCCCGACTGGTATTTGGGGCAGGGGTTGGGGCTATTTCTGGGAAACCGCAGAGAAAAGAAGAGCGAAGCTACAGCAGGGAATGTCCAAGGCAACCTTTTAGCCAGAATTCAAGATATTTCCTAGATTCCACCACTCACTTAACCTCTGCTCCATCTCCAAAGAGATACTCCTCTGGGATTAGCTGATAGGAAAACTTTGAAGACATTTTTGAAGGCAAGAAAAATACACCTGACGCTCGACCAAACGCTTTGAAAACCGGCAGAATGGGCCCATTTAAGCCGCGATAATTACCATGAAAAATGTGTTCCACGCACACAGCTCGCACCGTGCAACATGTGTGGAACCTGAATTGCGGGATGGCGGCAACATCTGTGGAGGCAATCCCACATAAACATCTTTTGAAACTAGAATTTTACATTGCTATGGCCACTACTTTCATTAAAATGACACTTTGCCCCATTTATTTGTTGACATTTGCATCATTTATTTGTTAGATAATAACAATCCACAAGGCAACCCAATCGCCGCTCCCCCAGTAGGCCGCCAGTAACGAACATTCCCCCGCTGTTGTGTGTTTGTGTCGATGATGATATTTACCTGCCGATTTTAGATTTATCCACTGGCCACTTTTCAAGTACTTTCAGGAATTTTTGGTATTGTGCCGACATTGTTTAAACAAATTGCAGCGCAGCTAAAAAAAGGCGGCACATGGATGTAGGTGGGCGATAAATTTTGATACGATAGTATTGGGGCGACGATTGTCGACAATTATACAAAAATCGTAAGGACATTTATATACCCTATATCTGTTTTCCAAGCTGTTTTGAATCCTAAATAATGATAATGACTTTTTCTCGAATTGACATGTTTTTTACCTATTAATGTATTTAATTAGATAACTTATAAATTTGTAGATTATTTTTGCCTAACCACTAAATATACAAAACAAAAGGGCATAAAATCGATTATTGCATTCGTTGGACAAACATTTGATCACATCTCGTATACCCTTCCGTAGAAGGAGCTACCATGAGGACTTGTCCTGGAGAAACATCGCTGTCACCGATATTTGTACGATGTTTTTGAAAAACAGACATACGGTTGTATGAACGAATGTCCTGTGCGCATCCCGAGTGTCATTAAAACCACAATACGCACACGACACTTTAGTTGAAGCCGCAGCAAAAACACAAGTGAGCATGAAATGCCAAAACTGGCATATATTGACCGTAATATTTTTACGGCCGATTTCTGATAATCTGATGGATGAATTTCTGCATGAAAATAACTTATACATACCTTATATATGTGTTTTGAAAATTGCATTAGCTCAAAATGCTAGATCTAGCTTGAAATATGCTAAAAAGGCAGCACTGCCGCCAACGCGCTAGTGCCATGCCGCAAATACCGATACATCAAAGTATCGATACTCAGTGTTGGCTAACTGCAGAATATTTTAAATTATGAAACTGTTAATACCCTTTCTCATTAAAATTTAAATAATACCTAAGGAATTTTAATAAATTAATTAATAAATTGAATAAATCACAGACAATTAAAAACAGACAGTATGATTATGGGCTGCTTTGCCTGGTGTATTCCATAGCCTTGAACCAATTTCATTGGAGAATTTTAATTAAAAAATCATGTAAAATCTGCTATTAACTTAACATAGTAAGTTTAGACTTAAATCTTGGACATTTGCTGGACAAATACGGGTGTAATCCACATCCAGGATCTAACATCAATGGATATCTTACATTACATAGCCTTGAACCAATTTCACATATATTTCATTACTGGGTCTGGGAATTTGAATAAAAAAATCATGTACAATTTGTTTTAACCTTAACATAGTATGTTTATACTTAAATCTTGGACATTTGGCTGGACAAATACGGGTGTAATCCACATCCAGGATCTAACATCAATGGATATCTTACATTCGTTGCGTTTCCTTCGTTTCCTTGCGTTTCCTTTAACCAACATTTGGCCCAATTAAATTCGGTATTCAAAAAAAAGGAGTACGCCTCCCGACCTTCTTCCCCACCCCACACCCTTCCAAGAGCAACCAAAAAAATCAGCGGCGCCAGAGAGAGCAAGAGGAACAAAAAACCGGAATAGAGAGAGAGCGCGCACAGAGAGAGTGCACACATAAAAAACATAAACAAGCCTTTTTTCACCACGTGTGCAAGCGAGAGGGAAGAGCGACGGAGAGCGACTCGTTCCCACCCTCTCGCTCAGCTGCTTCAGAAAAAACTTGCTTCGGTTGTGATTTTTTTTCCACTCTCTTTTTCGCCGCCGACCCGAGCAGAGTCCCGTTTTTTGTTGCTCCTGCTCTGCACCGTGTTCGTCTCTTGATGTAAACAAGCGTAACCGAAGCTTACGGCGCGCCACCCACCGCCTCCTCCAAAACGATTGTAATTGCAATTAATCGCAGAAGGCGGGTCGCCAAAAAAGTCCAAAAAGCCCCAAAAAAAGCAGCCAGAAATTGTAAAAAAGGGGCAAAAGCACAAGTGCAGAAAAAAGCGAGACTTGTGCGAGTGTGTGTTGGTGTATTTTTGGCGTGCGCGGCCATTTTTTCTGGTTGCCACACGGGAATCAGTTTTAAGTGTGTTAGTGTATGTGGAAGAGAAACCAAAAAGAAGAGCAATATAAAAAAAGCGAAATTTGCAAACTTAAAACATAATAGATAGAATCATTAAAATACGCAATAGCGGCGCAGGAATGCGTCAAATCCAACCAGTAAAATACCGCATAATCGCAAGCAAATTATTCCCTCAAATACCTGTGTGAAAGAGTGGAGGAGTACCCCTCTCTCCTTGCAACAACCACCTACAATCAGCAGCTGAACACGTGCTCGGAACGGGCCAAAACATCAACAAAAGTTGGCCCAAAAAATAAAAAGCAATAAGAAAAACCGAAATACAAAAGACCTTTTCAAATTGGTGAGTACTTTCCCACAAGTATTTCTTTTATTTATTTGCCTTATTGGAAAGAAAACACTTTTTTGTTTGCAAGTCTGTTTCCCGCGCTCGCTGCACAGTGGGCCGGATGTAATGGTAGGGAATTCTAGAGAGTGTTCTTTGGGAGATTCTTATAGATACAACTGATTGATTGATGTTTGCAAATTGAATTTAGCTAATATTGAAGATTCCAAATTCAATTCAGAGATTCAGTCTTAAAATAATAATTTATTGAAAATTCCAATCTAATTTACTCATTGTTGATTTTGATGGTCAAATATTCAGATCTGTTCTCGTTTTCCATTTCCACCGGATTGTAATCCGAATTGTTAGCTGCTTTAAATTGCTCAAAAAACGATTAAGTAAATGGTATAATTGCCTCAAAGTTAAAACAATTTTATTCCCGCAAAAATATTTGTAAATGGTAAATGTCCCGTCGTCCCCTTTGTCCATCGTTCCCCCTCCCGCTGCTGGACTTTTATGCTCGTTTCCATTCATTCGGTGGTGGCGGTTTTTTTGTGTGTCGTCGTGTCTTTTTTTATCTTCTACTTTTTTTGTATTCATCAAATATTTGCTGTTTTTTCGCACACATGTCGCCCCCAACTAAGGCAGAGAGAGCGAGAGAGCAAGAGAACGTTTTTGTTCGTTTTGCGGTTTGCACGATGTCCGGCGGCCCGTAGCTCGTTTGTTTATGTTGCGCTCTTGCTCGCTCTTTTGCGCTTCTCTGGATCAAGGTGTGTGAATGAGAAGGTGAGGCAGAAGGTTGTCTTGCTCTCCGCCCACACTAGTACAATTGCCAATCTCCCACTCGATAATCTTGTGTAATAAAACAAGCACTTGCTACTTAACCTTCTTCTGAATATACCTTGCTCTAGCTCTTCTGCTCTCTTTTGTTTTTCAGCTGCTTGCGCTCAATTAATTTTCGTTGATTCGTTTTTTGTGTGTGTTTGTTCGTGTGTGTGCGTGCGTGTGTGTGTGTGGGGTTTTTTTGTGTATACCATTTTATTTACATGCTTTTTTAGGCAGTGCGCTGCTTCTTTCCCTCTTTTTTTTTTTTGGGGCCTGACTGACCGATTTGCCTGCGTCTTTGGGGCATTATCAGGTTGTGTGCTTTGCTCTCTATCCCTCCTCCTCCCCCTTGTTTGTTTGACGCCACTTTTTTTGCAATTGTTTTCAAAAGCAAACGCTTTTATAGGGTATTTACATTGCTCGTAATCCGCTTCCCCGTCTCCCTTTTCCTCTTTTTGTGCGCAACAAGCAAATAGCGCGTCCTTTTACATTCCGCTTCTCCTTCCCCTATCCTGCTTCCACTTTTGCCGCTGCTTCTACTCCTGATTCCACTTCTGCTCCCGCTCCCGTTTCCTCTGCCATTCCCCCTCCCACTGTCCAACGTCAGCAACGAAATCAAAACCGGTTCTTCTGACCAGCGCGCAAAAAAATAAAAGAAAAGAACTCAATTTGCCTCTGACGTCAACACCCACCCGACCAAAAGGTCGCTTACAAATTAGCGTTCAAACATTTTGAACTCTTATTTTAAAGAAACTGAGGTCATAAAGTAAGTTCTCATTTTAAAATGTAGTTCCATTGCAATTTCTGTTTCCAAAAAGATATAGGAGCGGTCTGTAACTCTAATTTCTTGGTCTGAAAATCATTTGTCTTTCATTTCATTCATGAAGAATGAATTTCATTGTATTCCAAAGTATTCCTCTCATTTTCTTGAGAGTAGAGTTGAGAAGAGACCTCTGTTAGATTTCTATCGGATCTTCTGTGAAAATTTATGAAGACCATGCGAATTCCATTAAATTTCCATTTCCGTTTCAGCTACAATACACATTTTGCGGAAGTGTAATTGTAATGGTAAATGTAGAACAAGGTTGATCATTTCGGTTGATTATTTCCATAAAAGCAACAAGTGAAAAATATCTGATTGCTTTCATTTCGTTTTTTTTTTTTTTGGTGGGGTTTGCAAGCGTCAAAGGATTATGAAAAAATCTATTTTTAAAATCAATTAAATGTCATTTATCAATGATGGATATGCTGGTGGAAATTAGAGCCAGAAAGAAGTCATAGGATGGAGTGGGATAAGGGCGAAGCAATTGATAAAAAAAATACATTAAAAGTGAAAGGAATCAGTAAAATAATTGTAAATATATGGATTAATGATTCTTAGAATATCACGGACCCATCATCGTATAGTAGTAGGAAAATTCCCTTCTATTCATCAAAGAGTGGCTCCTCCAATAGGAGTTTTCCCTGTAGGATATTTTCTTACCCCATCCAATCGTATTTCCCATTTCCACCTCTTTCATGTTGTTGGTCCATTTATTGTTGCTGCCCAGAAATGTGTTAAACTTGTAGTTGCATTAAATTTCCATCCATCGAGGTTGTTGACACGTTCCGTTGGCGCCCCTGACGGTTTTTTGCTCCCTGTCCGAAAAAGAGAACTCCGATTCGGGTGTGGATTTATCTTTCCATCTTGTGCTGTTTGTGTTGTGTTGTCGCCACGAAAACTTGTTGCCCCAAGCGCCTTTTTTGTTGATCTGTTGAAAATTTCAGTTTCGCTTTTTTTCTATCCCTCTGGCATTGTTCATAAATAATTCTTTTAGAGCTTTTTGCGCTTCAGTGGCAGGTTTTTTGTGTGGCAACACACAGAACTCTTCGCACAGTGCACAGTGCACGTTTTAATTCACAAACAATTAATTAATTCATGCATAAATATGTTAATGTGCAGAAATTAGTGTACGAAAGTGTAAGGGGGAGAATCGAAAAAGTAGTTTATTCCGAGTCTTGCAGCGTCGACAATAATTTCAGATTCAAGAATTACAATATTTCTGTACTTTCAGCAGAAAAGCCCCCCGCACCAGAGGAAAGAGTAGTGGAGTATAGAGTCTCTTGTGTAAGCGGAGTCCGCTGCTCCAAGTGCCGACTGTCGACTGCTGACTGTCGAATCGCTCCACAATCGTTGGCGAGCTCTGCCCCAAGCTGGACGCACGCACCATCGCCTACCGCCCGCTGACACTTGGGGGCCACCAGCCGCCGCCGCTTATGGCCGAATTGCCGACGGCGCCGAACGGCGTCTCGAGCGGCGACTATCTCCATCGATCCATTGACCAGCTGCGATCCCTCACGCACCTGACCACTGCGGATCTGCGCACCGCACAACTAGTCCATGACTACAAGCCTTTCAACATCAATGAGTTTCGTCAGAATGTGGTCGAGCGGCTGGACTACAGCCTGAAGAATGGCCTGGTGCATCACCAACAGCAGCAGCAGCAGCAACAGCAGCAGGAGATGTTGCAGCAGCAGCAGCAGCATCAGGCACATCAGGAGCAGCAGCAACAACAACAGCAGCAACAGCATCACCATCAGCAGCAGCAGCAGCATCATCTGAAACCCAGCTACAGTGCGCCCAGCTCTCCGCCAACGCCACACGAGCAGCAGGAGCAGAAGGTGAGTCCTGGTGGGATGCACACTACGAGTAGACCTAATCCCTAACCTTTCCTTTCAGTACGATCCCAATAGATCGCCTCCACGCCCGCTCATGAGCAGCGGCAGCAATGCCTCGTCGCCGGAAGACGATCTCCGAGGCAGCGGCGGAGGATCTGGAGGCGGCGGAGGAGACGGGGACCAGGCAAAGCCATACAAATGCGCCTCGTGCAGCAAATCCTTTGCCAACTCCTCTTATCTGTCGCAGCACACGCGCATCCATTTGGGGATCAAACCCTACCGCTGCGAGATCTGCCAGCGAAAGTTTACGCAGCTGTCGCACCTGCAGCAGCACATCAGGACACACACGGGGGACAAGCCGTACAAGTGCCGGCATGCCGGCTGTCCCAAGGCCTTCTCGCAGCTCTCGAACCTCCAGTCGCACTCGCGATGCCATCAGACGGACAAACCCTTCAAATGCAACTCCTGCTACAAGTGTTTCGCCGATGAGATGACGCTGTTGGATCACATACCCAAGCACAAGGACTCGAAGCATCTGAAGACGCACATTTGCAATCTGTGTGGGAAATCGTACACGCAGGAGACGTACCTACAGAAGCATCTGCAGAAGCACGCCGAGAAGGCGGAAAAACAGCAGCAACGGCACTCCAGCCAGGTGGCTGCAGTGCAGCAGCATGTGCCATCGGGGGGAATCGGTTTGAATCTGCAGCGCCAGGCGATGAATGATGTGAATGCCGCCTACTGGGCCAAGATGGGGGCAGACAGTGCGGCTGCATCCCTGGCAGAGGCCATCCAGCAGCAGCTGCCCCAAGCCAATGGCCAGACGTACGCGAACTTTGCCACGCTCCAGCAGCATCAGCAGCAACAACAGCAGCAGCAGCAGGAGATGCTGCAGCAGCACCACCAGCGTCTGGCGGACACGCCTGGCCACTCGCACAGTCCGCATGAAGATCCCGCCGGCGAGGATCTCGTCCTGCGGCAGACCACACCACAGCATCACCTGCAACAGCAACAACAGCAGCAGCAGCATTCACAGCAGCCCTCGCCTGGGCCGGGGTCCTCGGCTTTTACTCCACTCAGCGCCACGGTGCCGCCCCCACATCTTCAGCAGCATCGCGGGGCACCAGCGGCCACGGCGGCCTACCTCTACCAGCAGAATGCGGCAGCGGCGGCCGCTGCCTTTCCCACGCAGCTCATTTCGCTGCATCAGATACGGAACTATGCGCACCAGCCGGGGGCAGCGGGACTCATCGCTGGCGATCATCTAACCCTGGGCCTGAGCGCCGTTCAGGCGGCCAAGGAGAAGGCCCAATAGTACAGGCCCCTACGTGGCCACAAAAGGCAGCTACGATGACATTAGTTGTAGGTTTCAGCAGACGTTTAAACTGCGATGAATTTCCAGCAATAAAATGGGGGAATTCATCCCAGCTTAAACACTCGAAATTAGGTGTAATTTAGGTTTAGCTTAGGCACCAGTTGAAGGCAGTGCAGGAGCTGAAACCTCCATTTAGTATTAACCTTTGTATAGACTTACCATCCCTTTAGAATCACGAAAAGTATTGATTGCTTTATTCTACCTACAAATCTCACTCTCCGAACCCCAAACACTGCCCAAAAATAAAACTCAGAAACACAGCTCCGTTCTGCCTTCAACTGCAAATTTTGAAGAATATTTATAGGATATGTGCATGTAGGACAACTCAGGATTTTTATGATATTTATATGACCCTTTTCCATCTTTCTATTTATAAAAACCACTCCAAAATAAATTAAAACTCTGAAATACTCGAAAAACCAATAATACATTCGAGTAGATCACAAGTTTTTTAATGCTGATCCGATGATAGGAGCCGTACAAAGTACGGCGAATACATAATGTAAATCTTATGTAAATGTGTGCTGTACGACGTATCATATAAGCCATAAGCAAAAACCCTAGAGATATTATCTTTATTTATCAAACAAATTAGTTTAAGAACTAAAAAGTGTATTTTCTACCTAAAAAAAACAACAAGAGAAAAGAAGCGAATTGTATAATAAATTTGGAAATAATTTATAAAAATAATTATCTTGAATGATCTTTTATATCTTTTACCACAAGATTTGCATTTGCATTTGCATTTAGGGATACGAGGATGGGGATTCAGTGAACCAGAAAAATGCATGATAATCCGCTTAAGCGAATTTCCTTTTCCTTTCTTTGCGGCCCAAGGCGACATAAGACATGAGAGATTTATGTTTGCTGTGCACACCCTATACCCATACCCATACCCTACATCCATATAATCCGAGTATCTCTATGGGGAAATGTAGGGCTCAAGATTCTATCGAGAGTTTCGTATGGGATGGCGCAGCTGTCGTTTTGGTCTGTGGGGTGTTTCTTGCCCCTGCAACGATCAGTGATTGATGACTGATTGAATCTTGAAGTTTCTTCTTTGGCTGATCGAAGCAGAGATTAATGATTGGCTATTCTTATATATATACTCTCACTTATATGTACTGGTAGAGATGTGTGTATATATTTGATCATTAAACTAGTTCATCTGCTTGAAACATCACGATTTGCAACTTGAATCAAGTGATTTCCACTCGAAGAATGAGCAAAGTTCTTCAACTTAAGAACTACAGAAGAAGATGGGGAACCACAAAAGATTAGTAAACTGATATTTCGTATATAGAAATACACAATGAAATATTCATGTTTTCAGCTAAATTTCATAGCTAATTAATAAAACAATAAGTCATACAAAAAACCCGTTTAAAAGTTGTTAACAGGTGTTTTTTTCTCTCTCTTTTTTGTATACTTTTTTTTGCACCAAAAGTACCCTCTGTCTTTTCTATTTGCTTAGCCAAGCATTTGAATGGAATTATCATAAATAGCTGCAAAGTGTGTTAAATATACAAAAAGAAAAAAAGAAAAACACTCGGGAGTAATGTGAATTATATGACCATTTTATGACTCAAATAAAAACAATATAAAAGCCACCTAAACAGCTCGTAAAAATTGCCCAAAGAATGGCTATTGTTTAGCGATGAATAGACACCCACTAAGGGGATAAAGAACAGTAACAAAAGGATGGTTGATAGAGACATAAACCCCCTGCTAAAAGGACATTGCCTGCGCTGTTTTGTCAACAAGCAGGGATCTTGTGCGAAAAATCGGCACGATCCTTGAACCCTTAACACCGACAAGGATCGCTGACAATAAACCAACAAATCATCAAAGGCTGGGATTGGCAAACACACCGCAGAGTACAAAGAGCCGGTATAAAAGGAAGGGCTCATCGATCGACAATCGATCATTTGGCAGTTTGTGCAAAATGCGTAGACAAAAGGGGTAAAACTAAAGGAGCTAAGGGTATCGCGAATCTATGGCCAGACAATGTTTGCCAATAATATAATTGATAAATGATTTGATTTCTGCCAGCCCGATCGCTGTTCGTCGATCGATCATTGGCTGCCATTCGAGCATTGGAAGTTTCCCCATGGGATCTCTCTCTGATTAGCATATCAATGCCTCACTTTTATAGATGCACTAATGATCATGGGATTGTCTGCTGTCGCTGCTGTCTGCCTGGATGGCTCTGTCTTCGGGGTGGCTCTTCTCTGTCGGGTTTCTTTGGGTGCTGAAATCATCACCGAATATCTGTCCGTTGTGTGCCTCATCAGCGCTTTGTTATGCTAACTATGAGAAAAAACTGTGGCTGAGAGCAGCCATCCCGTCAAGGATGCTTGGTGCTGTCTGGGGTCCTGGGACTGTCACTTTTACTTGCAGTCGTCTCTGGTCGTCCTTTTGATCGATATGATAATTAGAATGCAATGCCTGAGGCCAGGAAGGAGATTTTCTCGTTAAGAGTGGCATCTGCTGGACAAGTTTAAGATATCATCAAAGAGTACACTGGAAGAAGGAGTACACTGAAAGAATGAGAGGGCTACTGGGGGAGGAGTTAGAGCATTAAAGATGAGGGGGAAGATCTTTACATATTTTTGAGAATTTATTTGGTGATCGTTTGATGATTTTCTTCTTTCTAGAGCATTTCTTCCCACCAAATGTACCTTTATTAATTAGTTCCGCTTATACTCCAGCAGTTTCCTTACCTTTTCCTTGTTAGAAATCCATATATCAGAATAAATTCTCTAACCATAACCTCTTCTCATAGGCAAACTCGCTGCTCCTTCCTTTCCCTAACATTCTTTCAGTGCATACCCCTTGAAAATCAGGGCATTATGCAAACGACTTGCATTTGAATATTATCTATGCGTTTTTCAATGCCAAGAGATCATTTCGAGGCCTGCGGAAAGGCGTCGTCAAAGCCATCAATAGATTTATGGTTTCTAAACTCTAGAGGAAATCAAAACACACACCCTATACCGGACAGATAGCAACCGATCAGATCATCAGGGGTTGCCACACACAAAAACATCCGGAGAGGAGAAAGGATGAAAAGGATGAACAAAAACATTTCACCCCAGAGAAGGTTTCGGGGGCGCTTTGCATAAGAAAGGACTCGTCGCTCGAGGATCGAGGACCGAGGGTAACCCGTTCACGTATGGCATTTAGTCGGGCGTTCGGCATTCAGCAATTCTTTTGGATAAACTATTTATGAAATTACTAGACAATGCACACAATATGCAGAATACACTCCACCGATTAGCCCATATATTGAGGAGAGGATAGGTGTGTATGTTTTTCCCATAACTTCTTGTTCCTTGTGGCATTTGCATTTCCATATTCCTCCAGTCTTTGCCAATTTTTGTGGCTCTCTTTGTTCCTCTCGTGTGCTCCTTGTACTCCTCTGCATTGTTCGATTCTAATAAGGTGCGATATTGTGAAATTCGATGCGATTTTCGTTAGCTATTCTTCAGGGTTCGAGTATATTCATATTTTGCACCCTATCCAATCCACAGTCTCTCAAAGGGATTCGCACTTTCAGTGGATAAACGGATGAGATGAGAGGGCACACACTCACTGCTGCCTATTGTTGAGGTTTTTTTCTATGCTCTTGTTTGGATTGATTTCCCTTTATCATATTTCGATTGTTCAGTAATTGATACTTGAGCGAGTATATTGGCATATTGCCAAAAAAAAGAAAACCTTGGTTTGTGGCATTTTAATTAAACGTTTTCGATGGTGCGGATTTTGTGCGGATTTGAGGGAATCATTGAGGGATTGAATGGTTATTATTACACAATTTATTGATGTATTAAAAAGGGTTTTTTCCAACACATTTCAAACACGTTTTGGCAGCCCTTCTTCGACTAAGGAAGTCATTCTTCATTTGAGAACAGCAGATGTTGGAGAAAGGTGGAGCCTTTTCTTTATCTCTTTTTTTCCAATATTTTGTATAGCTATTTCTTAGTGCAACTTAATGTTAAAACAATTTATTTTCAAATAGTATATATATATTTGAACAGAAAACAAAAGTGCTCTCACATTATTTTAAGTGAAAATATTTTTTTCCCAAGAGTACTTTTATTCTTTAGCGCCCCATTCAACTGTGTTTGCCATTCAATTAAATATTTTTTCCATCATTTTTTTTAGATTTTAAAGCCCTGCCCAAAGAACCCATCAAGTACTTAACATTGTTAACATTTATCCAAACAAAAATCACGAGTTATTTGTATTACAATTTACAATTGAGCTCCCTGACAGCCAACACGTGTTTGGCAAATACCGACAGCAAAAAACAGACAATAAAAAACTAAAAATTAACTGCGTAATTGAAAGGAACATAAAAAGTGTATCCTTCGTACAGGATTCGTTCGTTGTCCGCCATAAAATGACGCACTAACAAAAATTTAATTAACATTTTCGCGCCGCCTATTGTCAAAAAGCATATGAAAAAACCTATAGAAAAAAGTACCCAAAAAAAAGGATAAAAAACTACAGTAACAAGGCCGATCCTTTTGGTTCAACCCAACGAAAAAAAAACTTGTCACACGGGATTTCTTTCTGCGTAAAAAAAAACGCGCCAAAAGGAAAAAAAAAGAATAAAGCTGAAATCGCTTCAATTATAAACGACTTTTTTCGGTAGTCAAGCATAAAAAATTCCCGAATTAAAAAAAAATGGGTTAAAAAAACTGACAAGGGGCTGCATCCTGATGGGTTCTATTTTTTTGTGTCCTTCGGGAGAGTAGAGTGTAAAAAAATCACCCAAAAAAGTATGCAACGGGCGGGCATTCGGTTACCTCATTTGAATATTTGGCGCTGGAAATTTTCTCACGATTTTTTTCTGTGTGTGTCTAAGGTCTACCCACAGCTCAGGGGTGACGATCAAGGATAAAGGACTCTCGCACACACACGGCACACACACACCAGGAGACACAAAAAGATGCAGACATCCATCCGCGAGGCAGAAGACAAGAAGTAGAAAAAAAATCCGGATTTTTTGCCTCATTTCCATGCGGAAGCGTTTCCTTAACGATCTTTTAGAAAAAAGGGTGAGTGCCGTGAACAAAGGGGACCAAAGGACCAAAGGAATCCTTTAATTTATGCACAACACGTTCGCGGATCGGACGACGCACCTCAAAGGGTTGCAAGAATGGCTCTGATGATCCTCTGCCGGGATATCTGGGGGCACCGCATTTGCATACACGATCAACATGGAAAAACGGGGTGCGGGTCAAACGTAATTTTTCATTTATCATCCGTAGAAAAACGACAAAAAAAACTATAGCTCTTTCGAATAGAAAAATACGTAAATTATTTAAATTTGATTTTTTTTCTCTCGGATTTCTTTTAATGCGCAGGGCCAAGGTGTCCTATGGAGGTCCTTTCCTATTCCTTTCAGTTTCCTCGAGCTGTTTGTCTGGGTCAATTTTTCTCCCTGCAAGGAGTCGGCCGCGGGGCAGGGAAACCACCCTAAGAGGAAGGACTATCTATCCTTTGGAACATCTTTCCGGGTCTCTTACTGGGTTCTTTCTTTTGTCGTTGTCGGATATTTGTTTATCTATTTTACATATTCAGGCTTTTGTATCCGGCCTTTGGAATAAAGTTTCTAAATCAATATTTGCTCATTAGTCACATTCAATAATTTTAATTATTATAATTTGTATGCGCACTGAATGGCAATAGGAAATTTAGGAATGGCAGCTGTGTAATCATTAAAAGGGAAAAGGATTCTCTATAGTGTCATTAAAGAAAAGAAGTATTTTGATTGTATACTAACTAATTTCATATCGAAATCTATCTTTAATTTCGTCTGTTTCCTGTTTCGTAATCAATTCTCACTTTAAACCCCATCAAATTCAATTAATGAAGCAACCTCCCAACATTATAGCATTAGCTTTTTGGCAATCTTTAATTTAAAGTCTCATTTAAAGATACAAATCTTCAGCCAACACTTTCGTTTTAAAATAAAATGATCTTGCCTTATATATAATAAAACCGACAACAAAACGAATCGAAAAATAATCTTAAAATAATGCCACGCTCATCTTTGCAAAAATTAATCAAATTATACCCTATCGAGCGATAAACGACATCGAATCCATCAAATTCTTTTAAATCAACGATCTACACAATGCACAAAAATTATGCAAAATTTATTCAATCGCCAAAAAACTGAAAAACGAAAAGCGAAGATTTTTGCACAAGAAAAAGGCAAACAAATTTATACACGAAAGTGTGCTTTTTTGATTAAAATTAATTAAGTTACTTAATTACAGGTACAAGATGGACAAAGTCCGTATGCCCCTTTACCCCATTATCATGCTGTCAGTTCCAGGGGGGTTTGCTAACAGGTTGACTTGTGCCAAAAATTAAATTTTTTTGGAAAGGTTTAAAGCTGGAGAATGGTGGGGGTAGCATGGCGAAGCTTTAAAAGTGAAGAATGGTAAAAGTTTGGTATTCGAAATTGCAAGTACCCTAAGGAATGGTGTAATATTTCACAAAGTAAGGCATCTGTTCCATATTTATCTATCATATAATATTTATAGCATATTTTTTTTAATTTACATTGCATAAAATCGTATGCCTTTTATAGAAATATGTTATTCAATATTTTCAAAGGGTATCCATAAGAAATCCTATTCCATTTTCTTTCCTATTAAAACTTCTTTCCTTTCGTTTCCATTTTCCAGGGTATCCATCAATCTTTACCCAACAATCTTTTGGCACACTACAATTTTTGGTAGTAGAAGCGACAGAATGATTGATCGCTTGCCAATTGTAGAAGAACGCAAGACTGAAAGACAGAAAGACTCTGAGATTCCGTGAGATGGCGCAACGGACAGCAATCGAAGGGGGGATCTTAGTGGGGGGAACCCATTAAAAAAGTTTTATTTATTTGCTATTGTTTTTGTTGTTGTGGGGCTTTGTTCATAGCCAAAAGTGAATTAAATTTATATTTACGTTCTTTATGTGTTGTCTCTGTATGGTCTGTGTGTCTGTGTCGGTAAGTGAAGATTCGGTGTCGTGTCTGTTTTGTTCGGGGCTCTAGTCAAACCGGTTCGACTTGTAGTTGCTTTTATTTTTGGAGTCTGTAAGTCTTTTCTGGCGGTTAAATGCTGCTGGAGAAGTCTAGGGGAGGGGCATAAATTATAGTATACGTTTCAGTATGAATAGTTCAAAAAGATTGCATCGATTTTAATGGGAAAATATGTGGGGGTTTCAGCAGAAGAAGCTAACAATATATGGGAATTTGATAGATTTATGGATTACGAGAGGCAGATATGGGAGGAGTATAAGAAGCTCTTTTCTAAGGTTTGATCCATGGTAATGAAAACTTTTGATCTTTTATGTCAGTCTATAACTTTCCAAAATGTACTTTTAAGGTAAGAATTTTGCATGAGAGATCTGCGTTAATATTCTTAAGATTTATTAAGATAAGTGAGGTTTTTTTAAGATTATTTTTCAAAATAGACTTGATTGGAACTCTAACATTTAGAGAACCTTTTTCGAACCTAAGCAACCTCTAGCACATTTGATATCATAGTCATAGCATTATTATAATCATATCCACAAAAATCTTTCATTCAAAACTAGAACCCAAAAAGAATATAAATTCATATATTTCAATTATCACAAATATTACAAAAACTCCTCAAAATGCTAGCAGAATGCAATGAGGAGCTGCCCAATCCTCACAAGGGCTGCCTGCGGGAGATGCTCAACACCCTGATCATCAGCGACAATGATGTGAAGCGCCTCAATACGCAGCTGCGGAACGTGCAACTGGAGATGAAAGCCGAAATGGACAAGGTCGAAAAGTCAAAGTGCGTCGGCAACGAGAAGTCAGCGAAGCCAAAGGTCTGCCTGAGCGATGGGGATCTCGAACAGATTGCCGAGCGCATCGTCAATCTGGATGAACTGAAGCTGCACTACACGAAGAGAAGCGAGGAGCTGCGCCGCCGTCGGGACAACATCATGGTCTATGCCCGACAGTGCTTGAATGCCTACAACGAGGAGAAGTGCAAGTTCAAGTCCTTCCAGGAGAACACCGTGGACTACATCAAGCGAACGGCTGCTCTCTCTCAGGATCGTGAGGTGGTCAAGAAATGCGAGTTTGACATTTGCCAGATGAACAAACGCTTCGTCCGAGAGGTGGCCTATCTGAAGCGCTGCGAGGGCGAGCTGCAGTCGTTCTTTAAGCTGCTCAGGGACTCGGATCCCAAGGCCTATTGCGAGTGCTGCTGCTTCAAGGAGTACGACTGGCTGCCGCAGGGCAAGAACCTGGAGGTGGTGGACTCCCTGGCCGAGGAGATCAAGGTGAAGATGGGCAACGTGTTGGTGCGTGCGTTTGCCCAGATGCATATCCATGAGCCGCAGGATCCGCGGGCCTTCATTGCCGCCTATCTGATGAATATCGATCGCAGCGAGCAGGAGATGAAGGAGAAGCACGACATATTCCAGGAGGCCACAGAGATCTGCATCAAGGAACTGCCCGATCCCATATTCGATTGCGAGCACCCATGTCCGTCGCAAGACATTTGAAAGAAAAGAATATCTACATGAACATTATTTCTTTTAATTCAAACGAAAAAACACCTTGAAATACAATTTTGAAATTCTCTTAACCTTATGTATATTCTGTATCGCTTTGCTTCACAAAGGAAATCACATTTAGAGCTGTTTAATAGTTTAATGCAAAGGTTTCTGTTTTTTGCCTAGCCTTCAGCGTGGGTGGGGGATTAAACATTACATTTTAAATACATAGAGAAGCTGCTATTCAGTTGTGATCACGGATTAAAAGTCTATTTCTTGCGACGATTGTTGCGACGCGTGCTGGGCTCGGGCTCCTTCTCGCCCACGCCAGTGATTGAGGCTCCGGCCAGCTCCGAATTGGCCATCTTGCCTTGGGTGTCCAGAAAGAACATGACATCGCGCAGCTGCTCCTTGAGATCGGTGACTTCCGTATCATGTTTGGCTTTGAATTCCGTGTACTGCTGCTCCAGGGCCTTGTATTTGACCAGCCAGGAGCTTTGATTGTCCTGCAAGGCCTTGGATAGCTCGCGCTCTTCATTCAACTGCTTTTGGACTTCTTTTAGTCTGAAATGGAACACACGCTATTATTCCCGTAATACTCTTTGGAAGTGAATCCCTTACTTGGTGGTATGCTGCGCCAGTTTCCGCTCTAAATTCTGTTTCTCCTTTTGCATGGACTGCTGGACCTGCAGCAGGTCTGTCACCTCCGACTTGGCCTCGCTGGCATTCACCTTAAAGTTCTGCCACTCCTCTTCGAGGCGCTCCATTCTCTCCTCGTAGTACTTGCGCTGTGTGTCCAGCTGCGAGGTCAGCAAATAGGTAAACTCCATCTGCATGGAGTCGATCTTCTCCTCGCGTTCGTCCTTTTCGGTCTGCGAGGCCACCAGCTTCCCGTCGGACTTGTTTTGGAACAGACGGTGGACGAAATTATCGCCGGCATAGTCCCAAACACTGGAGGTTCCCAGCTGCATGGCAAAGGTGTGATTGGTGGCCCTGTAATGGGCGGCAGCATGGCCTCCTTGGTATCGACCGCAGCCCACATGGCCGCAGATCAGGCAAATCCACAGGGAATCGGTTCCCTCGCACTCCATGCAAACGGAGTCCTCCAACAGCTCGGGGGTCTGCACATGGCGGCACACAGGGCAGGTGGAATCGCCCCATTTCATCAGGCAGCTGGCATGGAAAGCATGATTACAGAGAATGGTGAGCACTCCGTCCACGCTCTCGTCCATGCGCTCCAAGCACACAGGGCAGGTAGGTAGCTCCGTGTGTCCCGCGGGCGGTAATCCGTGCTCGCTACGCTCCACGGCAGAGACCCAAACGGCATGGCATAGGGAGTCGGGCTCCAGCGAGTTGTAGGCAATGCCATTGTAGGACTTGTAAAACTCCAGAGCCGATTCATTCGACCGAAATCTGTGGGAGATTGGAGCTGTATTAAAATGATAAGAGTGTTCTGTGGATTGGGACCCACTCTAGGAGCACCATGAACTGATTGGGACTGCCGTCGCGTACAATCTGGACATGTTTGATCTCCGCATGGCAGGGAGCTATAAAATTCAGCAGATCATGGCAGTTGAGAGTGGCTGGCACGGCCAGCAGGCAGAGTTGATTGGATGGGGCCTCCTTGGTGGCCTTGCGTTCACTAACGAATGGAAGGAGAGAGGTATTAAATGGTGTAATAAAACACGCAAGGGCAGCTCCTACTTTTTCTTGTATAAATGGATGAGCCCCTTGGTTACTTCCACAATGGGATTGCCAGAAAAGTAGCCAATCTCCAGTGGAAAATTCGAGTTTGCCTGCACGCCACCAGGCTGTGACTCATCGCCGCTGCGTGGCGTGGTCTCCCGCGAGCTCCCAGCCGTGGGGCTGTTCACATGCTGCTGTGCGGTGGCCCAGTTCATCTTCTTTGTGTCGCTTTCAACCTCTTCCTCGCCTTCTTCGCACAGCTCCTTTGTCCAACGCTGATTCGTGTACGTTTCGATGATGATGTCGCGGGACTGTCGCAGTCCACGGTCCCGCTCGCGCTCCTTTTGGACCCGAGGATTGGTTGGATGCTCTGCTGATACGGCGCCTTCTTGTTCTGGTTACGGATAAAGCAGCAGACGGGGTCAATCAATTGTTGCGAAATTTATGCGTTTTCTTTTCTTTGTTCACGTTCTTTACCTGAGTTTGGCTCCAAATCGATTTCGATTTTGATCACACACAATGAAATGTTTTCTAGCATTACACAGGCATAATTTATATCAATTTAAGTGCCGAAAAGTGTACAAAGCCATGGATAAAAACGGGAAATAAATGTTTATTATTGTTTTTATTGTTTGGATTTTTGGGTGATATTTTTTATTTTTGATACGATAGTATCGGTGCGATATTTTTGCTAACTATTGGGGGCATTCTATACCAACCTACACTGCCAGTAGCAACAATCTTCCACTTTAATATCTTCCACTCCTTGGAAGGAAAACCATAAATTAAGGTAAAAGATAACATCATCGAACAACAACTGTTTACTTTGATTTTAGCAACTATTATCTGTACATTCAAATCCACCCGCTGGGAAATACCTACCCGTGAAGGGAAGTTTCTATAATTTCCCGCTGGGAAATTGCTGGGCCTGTCCTCACGGTATATCGTCGAAAAATGACGGCTAGGTGAGGTTCGTACGAGCTTTGGAATTTCCCTTGGCTGTTTTTGCGTGTTGACCATACCTTTAATTCGTTGAATCCAAAAAAACCATAAAGAGAGGGAATTACTCTCTTTCGATAATTTTTGCGTGTAGTATCAAAACATCGATATTTTTGTTTAATTTGGCGGTAATTTTGAAATAAGATTGATGCAATTGCTGAAATATACCAATTTTTTAACTGGCAACTAAAAAGTTTAAAACTGGCTGTTGCTAGCCTACGCACAGACCAAATAATTTTAACCTGTAAATTAATCAATTTTCTACAAGAATGGCTACATTTTAAGGACTCTCTTGTGTTGGATTGTGCGTAAAATATGTTTAAACAAGGGAGGTCGACAAAAATGTCCTTTTTTGTACATGGAAACTACACGGTAACTACACATCAGCAACATATTTACGAAGTAGGGACATTTGTATACCCTATTTCTGAATTAATGTTTAAATACCGTTTTCCAAGCTGTTTTGAATCTTAAATAATGATGACTTTTTCTCGTATTGACATGTTTTTGACCCGTTCATGCATTTAATTATATTCCCGTATATATATCTCGGCCCCGATTCGTATTTTTGGTTCTGATAAACTTTCAAAATTTCGTTGAGATAGCTCACAAATTTGGAGTTTTGTTTTGCATACCTACTAAATATACAAAAACAGGTTCATAAAATCGGTTATTGAATTCGTTGGATAAACATTTGATCAATTACCTTATATCCTTCCTTAAGATGCCCCTTGCTGAGTAAAAAGAGGGTACAACAGGACAACAGAAAATGCAACGCCTGTAAGGTAAAATCTACCCCTTTGCCTAACATACCATGAGGTCAGCTCGACGATTATGGAAGTACGGTCATACAGAAAATACGGGCATACGGATTCTGAGAACTAGTTCTCGCGAACTGGTTTTCTCAACAAATGGTCTTTACCAACACTTACAACTACATACCGGGAAAATAATCCAGTTGAACCGAAATTCGATTTTCCAGCAGCATCAACATTTCAAGTTTTAAAAAATGTCTTTGAAAATATACGGAAAAGATAGTATTGGTATTGGTTTTGGATTGTTTTTGGACAACAATAAATTTAATGGGTCGAAATGAGAAAACTACAACAAAAACCAGGCCTACTTTTAATTTAAATGCTAAAAACCCCTTGAGAAAATTTGATTAATTAGGTAAAAGAATTAAACTGGATTTTGATATGTCCCACGGCGGTGGTCGCTTACAACTTGTCGGCTTTCCGCCAACCCAACGCCAACCCCAACTACCCATCCGCCCATCCACCCAACGCCACCCTTCCACCGACTAAATGCTCGGTATCGCTTCGGGTTGCCTCCGAAGCTTTTTGGCCAAAAAAATATAGTTAGTACGAACTGGTAGCTACTCGAAGGCGGACGTGTTGCCGCCAGTGGTCTAAGCAGTGACAAAAACACGTTTACGTTTACGTCTACGTTTACGAGACTTGTTCGTTATTTCACGCGCGCGTAAATCAAGCCCCAAAAGAGGGCCAAAGGCGAGCAGAAAAAGAAGCAAGAGCAAAACAAAACCCCAAACCAAACACAAAAAAAATGTGAGTGCAGTACCGGATAGTTTAGCTGTAGTTGTAGTTGTTATTGGGGATAGTGTAACCATGAACTGGCCGTAATAAACCCAAAGAATTGATTACAATACACGCTGGTAGGGGAGGGGGAGGTCCGGGTGGGGTTTCGTAATTGCAATTACCAAGATTGAACCACAAAAATACATTTCGTATATATGGCATGCCACTCACACGCACACATGAAATGTGCGGTGTGGTATGGCAAGAAATCAGGCTATTGATTTTTGGCATTATTTATTAATGATTTCAGCAATAAAATTGCTTACAAAATTCGTAACGACCGTAAATCCTTCACACAACACACACATGTCCCGCACACACACGCACACACACCCACACACACATGTCCTAAGCAAGGATCCGGCGGTGGGTACCTTTACGTATTTCACAACGTCACCCCATTCTCGGGGGACTTTCGGTAGCTGACAGTGCTGCCAAGTACCAGGACGAAGGAGAGACCTCTGCCTGTCGTCAACAAGTCTATCAAGAGCACGTTTGTCATTTTTGTTGCACTCCCACTACCCCCCCCTTGTCAGTCTATCTGTCTGCCCCTGTGTGTGTGTCTGTGTGAGTCACTTTTCTGTTTGCCAATTTGAAGTTTTGTTTGAAACTATATTGTCCCAAGCCCACCCCACCCCTCCACTCACTCGCTGGCTGTCGCTGTCGCCGTCTCACTCTTTGGCCCGCTGAGCACTTTACCATTTTCATTTGCATTTTGTCTGCTGCTTCGCGCGTCGCATAGCGAAAATCAATTGTTGTATGTAATAAACGCCAGCCAGAGCCAGAGCCATAGCCATAAAGAGCTTAGCCAAGCGTTGAGCTGCCAACCAGCACACCAACCAGTTTGCTGCAAAGCTGCCAAAATCAGGTTTATTTTTACATAAACATTCTGGATCATACAATATAGATTTCCAATAAAAAAAAAAATAAACTGAAAGGAACAAACTGCAGTAACAAAAAGTTTCGTTAGATTTGGGTATTCAGAGCGGAACTACACAGATCGTATATTTTATAAAGTTCCATTCACTTTCAGAAGCGGAGTTTAAATCCAGTTTTGGACATTCAAATTTAAGGGGAATTAGTTTTTTCATTAAAGGGAATTTGTTGATTGACAGAAGCACTGTTCTGTATTTGTTTGAGTCAATTTTGTTGAGAATTAATGTCACCTAAGACCTAATATCTAAAATGTAGACCCAATAAATACAAATACCAATTTATTTTAAATGTCAAAGTTGAGGAAACTATAAAAATGTTAGAAAATTGTAACTTCGGGTCGCAATATCTACAGGTATATTCACGCTATTCACGAATCAAAAATCCTGTAAAAGGTCGTACAATTCTCCTTTTAATTAAATAATTTTTGCGGATATTCGCGCTGCAGATGCTGAGTGAAAATTATGAAAGTGCCTAAAGGCACAAAAGCACAATTTTTCAATTTTTAAAAAAAGATTTAAGTGGATTTCTTAATTTTTAACAAAGATATAAGGAGATTTTTCCTGCCTGATCGCACATCCAGCCCAGCAACCTAACTTTTGTCTCGTGGAAAGTACATTCAAAAGTTTTCATTTTTTCGCACAATGATAGATAAAGTCATGATAGTTTTCAAGTGGGGCTTTGTGCTAGAGTTCATCTATCATTCCTTAAACTTTTAAGTACCTCCCACTATTAGAATGGTAGTCAGTTCCTATTTCCATTGCAGCACTACTTAACTTAAAGTTTAGCTCTAAGAAAAACGGATCTTAAGCTGAATGGAACCAGTTGTTCCACATTAAAGGGGATTCCCATGGGTGCCCCTGTTAACTGCAGCGCTGTTGCTCCCGCTGCTACTGTTGCTGCTGCTGTTGCTGCTACTGTTACTGCTGCTGTTGCTTTATTCAAATTGAGTTGTTGTTTATTCATGCATTTGTTGCACTTCTCCACGCTTTTATTGTTATACCCACACCCTCGCGCAAACACATGTGGACATGCACACATTCATTCATTCAGTCATGGTCCGCACCCGCACCTCTGCTCCTCCTCCTTCGCATAACAGGGACTTGTCTGTCCAAGAGGTATTATTATAAGGTGAGGCAGTGCCCAGAGAACGTTTGCTACTGCATTTCCGACTCTGATGAATGTGGATGCCTGGAAATCATTAATAAATCAGAGAGACTCAGACCACAAATGCAACTTTGAAGACCGGTTCTGGCCTCACCTTATGCTTTGAGCCCCGTGCCCGTGGGCATGACATTTCTAAGCTCTCTTCTCTGTGTCCTCTCTTCTCAAGTGTCTGTTACGTTTAAATGTCGGCTCACAGTTACGTCTAAAATTGCAGACAGACACACACACAGATATGTACATATGTATGTGAAACACTTACACATGTATGGCTGACATGTGGCATTTTGTAAACATATGCATATGCATATGTATGTGTGGCTGTGGATGTAGATGTAGATGTGGTGTCTGTGTTTGTGTTTAAAGTGCACTTTCACTTTTTGTGACCGCCACCCGCCTTCTGCTGCTGTCGCTACGCCCCGCTCCCCCCCTGCAGCCCACAAACTGCTAAAAACAAAAACTGGCAAAACGACAATCATGAGCAAGCATGTCTTGCTCCCCTGCACCCCCTCTCCGCTCACACATCTCTGGCTGGCTTTTTCACTGTTACTCTCTTCATACAACGCTGGCTCTGGCTCTGGCTCTAGCTCTCTATCTCCCCCTCTCTGGCCTGGCTGCCTCTTTCACTCTCACTCTCGAAAAGTTTGTGTTGCTGCAAGAGAGCGAGAGGGGGAGGGGCAGCTGCTGCTGTTGCTGTTGCTGCTGCAGCGAAGTGCAACCGGTTGAGGTAATCATGTTTTGTTGCCGTGTTCCAATTGCCATTTCCACCAAAGTAACATAATCATAGAAATGCAGAGAGAGAGACAGACAGAGAGAGGGGAAAGAGAAAGAGGGGAGAGAGATATATCGATACGTATACTATAGGGGGGCAATGGGAATGCTATAGAGAGTGAGTGAGTGAAATAGAACGAGTAGCAGGGCTTAAGCGTATTATAATAATAAATGGAAATACGGCTTTCGATCAATATTGCTTGTAGCCAATACACGTATCACATTTACTTTACTTTAAATCAATGGCGATAAAGCACTATAAAGCACTATATATACATAAATATGTAAATGGGCAGTCCTCTATGCCATATCATAATTAAATGAAAATGAAAAATGAAAATTGCTATTTAAATACAAAATGGGTTTCAGTGTGCACCGAAAATTTCTAGAAAATGTTTATAAAATCTGATGGCAACCGATAACATGTTTTGTATTATTTGTTCATGTTTTTTCATAATTAAACATTAGAATTAGAATTAAACGAAAAATTAAATAGATTTGCATGCTCAAGTCGTCCCACAGAACCTGCCTGAAGGTCTCCAAAGACAACGAGCATGTGATCCATCATGGACTGATAACAAATCGAAGTGGGATAATCCCAGCAATTAAGAAATATATTCAGATAAAATATTTTCATTCTATAATTCTATAATCTACTAAGGGGCAAGTCCCCTACGCTCTCGCTTCGTCCCCTTCTGTGAAAATAAAATTTCTGGCGGAGATAATGACGACGACGACAACAGAAAATAATTTTATTTAATAGATAGATTTTTTCCACTTAAAGGGAGAATCTATTTTCTCAAAAAAATGTTTGTGTTGTTCCAAAAAACTCTGAACCAAGATGAATTATTTTTCTAGAATCTGGTTTGAACCCTGGCATGAACCCGCCTTGAACTAGGTTCAATATTTTGCCAAAAACGAGTATTTTGGTATTTAAATACCAATGGTATATCTCAGGTATTCGCAAAGGTACACATTTTTCCAACTCTATCAACTATTATGATCCCCAAGGTAAGAAAGAAATTTTGCTTTCTCCAAAACCGTACGAGCCGTTTGGGAGCGGCCCGCAATGGGTTAATTTTTAGTATCTTTTGTATATTTAGTATTTTTTCAGTATATTTGCGGATAGAAAGCGCATAGAAAGCTTCTCATAGCATCTACCTGCCTTCCGTTGTTTTTTGTGGTATTGCTAGTGTTTAAGCTGAGTCTATTTCCTTGTCTTTATTTTCTTTCTGTTTTGTTTGCCATTTTTTTATTAATCTTTCTATATTTATCTCCCTTCTTAAGTCTTTTCTTTCATCTTTCCCCTCTGAAATTAAAGATTTATCTACTCATTTTCTGACAAGCAGTAGATTCGCATAAAGTGCCAGGAGATTCTCCTCTATCTTTGCTAGTTCTTCACATATCTCTGTAAATAAATAATTATTCCATGAAACATATGCCTACCTTAACTGCACTTTTCTAACATATAAATCCAATCATTCACCGAAATTACCATTTAATCTCGTACGGGCTTGATTACGCATACGACAAAGGGGAGTGGGGGGCAAATAACATGAAAAACACATCACGCATACGCTGTGTTGTACCCACATTCGAAATTTTTCGTTTGTAAACGTTTTGTATTGGATTAGCGTGAAAAATGTATTTTCCATGTACAATTTTAGACGTATCAATGAACATCTGCTTATGAATATATGTAGAAAACATTCGATTCATGTGAACCCTTAATCAAAATGCAATTAAACAGAATTATAGTTTAGCCCCGAATGATAAAACAATAATTAGATTGCAATTAGGTTGAGGGATTGGGGGAGGGGATGGGAGGAGCAGACATCTGGCTGTTGGCTAATCCACTTTTCCCATAGTTCACTTTGCCCCTAATCATCTCTCCCGAAACTAATCCAATCTGCTCTCGCTCTGTGAATTCATTTCCATTTCCATTCAGGGAAAGTGCCTCCGAGTTGATTGATTTGGTTGTGCAGAGCAAAACTTAGCTTCTAGGACCTGCATGTGAATTGGAGGATTTTTTCGCCCATTTCGCCATCCATCAATGTCACCAAATTGGGGGCGCAAAAGCGAACAACAAAACAACAGATTAAATAGGAAGATTATCTGGTATTTTTTCTGGGAGCGAAAGGAATTAAAGAATGAATTTGTAGAAAAATAAAGCGCTTGATGAGAAATTAGTTGAAATTAAGGGATGAGTTTTGGGTAGGAAATGCGATGGAATCTTAAAGAAGAGAAGGACCTTCAAACACTTTAAAATACAACTCTCTTTTGCAATCATTATTCGAAGAACAATTGGTTATAAAACCCTGAATCTCTATTCAAATATCCATATCCGACTATGCCAGACAGAGAGAAAGGAAGAGCAAAGTAGAGCACAGCAAAAAGGGCTACAAATAAAAAGTGGAAGAGACAATCAATTCAATAATCCAAACAGCAATCAGTATGCATCCCAGACTGAACTTCACTCCGATTTCCATTCCGCATTTGGCCTCAAATCCGGTTTGCATTCGCTTCAGGCGCTCAGGGGTTCAGGGGAGTTGTCAGGCTGTCAGTCCCGGAGTCCTGCACCATCCACCTCTCTGGCACACACCTAATAAAGGCTTATTTACATATGAATGCCTTCCTTGTCCGCCCACACGAATGCCACACACGTGTAAATTGTGTAAAAATGTGAGACGAACCTCATTTTGAGTTGGCATTTCCACCTGACATCTGACTGGAAAGGTGCGTCCTAGTCCTGCCCTGCTATGGTGATGATGCCATTCCTGTGACATGGAATGTGACCCTGTCATGACAACAAGTGCCAATCTCCATCTGCCTGGTCCCAAAAACCTGCGCAGACTGGGGCATGTGGCTGCATTCATTTGTTTGTGCTGTGGGTCGGTGCGTTTTCCATTCAAGTGCATTCCCAAGTTTTGTTGTGCACTTTTCCCAGGCATACTCCTCTCTCTCTCTCTGCCCCCCGCTCTTCTCTCTCTTTGTCTGTTGGAAAATCTCTTCTTTACATTCCCCAGCCCTTTAGGATAGCCTGCTGCTGCCTGCCACCTGCTGCGTTGTCATGGCAATTGCCTTGCCACTGCACCACGTTGCGTATACGCGATGTGCACGCCGCGCCGTGCCGCGCCGTTAGACTAACAAGCTTTGCTTTGCTTTTTTTTTTTTATCATTTTATAAACGCACTGCTGCCGTGCCGTGCCATGCCAAGAGGATACTCGGCCATTTCTGTAGCCCCCTTTGGATGGAGTTCCGGATTGTGTTTAAATAAATTTACCTAATTATTTTGGCAGAGGGTTAAAGATCTTACCCTAGAGTTCCATCTACAGTACATTCTTGATTGTTATTTTTTGAGAACAGCAGCAGGAAATATTGTGCATGAAGGAAAAGTGTCCCCGCTCTTAATCTCTGAAAATCCCAGGCAATCTCATGGCTCAAAGTACTCCAAAAGAATGCTCAAGTGTCCTTTGCCTGATTAGGGTATCCACACTTCGAGTACACTGCCTTTTAGCTACCCTTTCCTTTGCCCTGCATCTCTGCACCGCTCTCTTGTGGGTATTTGCATTTGCTGTGCGCTTTTTCGGCATTTTCATTCTCTACAAACAACAAACAAATCAACTTATTTGTCTGTTTCCTGCTCTTTTTTTGGTTTTGTTTTTGTTTTTGCCACTTTCCTCCTCCCCTCCCCCCCCAGCTGGTTGGTGTTGTTGCCGGTTGTTTGCTCGGCACTGATTGAGTGCAGTTTGTCCTCTCCCTCACACTATGGTTTTCCTGGCATTTCCCACACACACACATACCACTCATGCTCATGCTAATGCAAATGCAAACGCAAATGTGGAGCCTAGCTTTGACTTTGGCCCGAAAACCAGAGTTGATTATGGCCCCCAAAAAAAACAAGAGAAAAGAGATCACAAGCCCACAAACAAATGCAGGGGAAATGCGGGAAAAATGGGAAAAACGAGCCATTTGCCGCACAAGCCAACGGACAGACCTTAAACGGAATAAGTTTCGAATTGGGATTATCCGGCAAATCCTTTGGGTATAGAAAGTGTACAAACTCTTTCTGCTAATTGGTATAAATTGTGGGTGGTGGCTGGGCGGTTTTTCTCCAAACGCCTACTCCAATTTGGAGCTCATTAAAAAGTTAAATTAAATCTATCAACACAGCAGCCCACTCCCATTATCAACAGAGTACAGAGTTTTCCCATCCCCCTATTATAATCCTTTCCCATCAACATCATCCACAACATCCACATCATCATCATCATCATCATTATCATTATTTGTGGGCTGCTCATCAAATCGCTTCGAGTTTTAATTGAAATGTCAGGAGTCTACGAAAATGGTTATGGCCAAAAAATTGAAATAAATATTCCTATGCATATTTTATGGAATTTTGTTGCTGCTGCCAGGATGCTCTGTTGCCTTCCTGCACCCAACAAAGAGGCAATTGGCACTCTTTTTTCTGGTGGTCTGGGAGATTTAGTTGATGTTCAATTAGAGAAGGAGATAAATAAATAGATCGATAGATGGATATTCAGACACATTTGTGGCTGTTTGTGTGTGTGAATTGCTTTCATAATTAATACAATTGATTTGCCATCGATGGATGGCCATTTCTGGGATAATTGAAATTGAAACCGAATAGACAGCAATTCATAAATGGCTAATTATATTGGCAGGATGAAGCTAAGAAGTTATAAGAGGATTGAAGGGCATGGATGCAATCCATTCATTAAAATTGCATCGAAATTCGTGAAAACTTTTGGCATAAATTCAAGCGAAACTCCAACAGAATCCTTTGAAGCCGCATAATCCTTGGTAGCAGCATAGATCTAGCCGTCTCTCTCCATCATTTGGAACACATATTCCTCATTCCTCATTCCTCATTCGTGGGTATATTTAGTTCATCCTTTGCTGCTGCCTCGAAATGCATTGCATTCCTCTTGTGGCACAAACAATCATTCGCATCAAACTGTTATCCTTCCCCCCCCCCCCCCCGCCTCCAGGCAAGCCAGAACTATTCGCCAATTCCCAACTCAACTGGCCAATAAGCAGCCCCTCTGTCCCCCTCCTGCTGCTGCTGCTCAAACAAACGATGGATCCATCAATGAGAGAGCAAACATTCCATCATCATCATCTTTAGCATCCTTATCATCGTTTTGTAATGTGCAGGAGGAATCGAGGAGGATTTTTTATCCGCTCGTTCTGCCTGTCCTCTTGGCGAGGGAGGAGAGCAGGATAAAGGCGATAAGGGAGGATGGCGAAGCTTTTGCCAAATCAAATCTTTAAACTTGTGCAGGCAGAGCAGAGCAGAGCTTATCGCTGCCTTCCCTCTCCTCCTCAGGCAGAAGTTTTACCCCCCTCAGATATCGCCCCACAACCCTTTGGAGCAGCGTCCTCTTGTGCCTCTCCATTTGCTGCTGCCCAGCGCCGCCCTGCCCTGCCCTGCTGCCCCTCTGCATCGTCTGCTGCCCCTCCCTTGATGCTCTTCATCCTCTGCTGCCCCTCTGGATGCTCATCATTCTCTGCCACCCCTCTTCATCCACTCCGATGCCCCTCTCCGATGTCCCTCTATCTTCTGCCACTTGTCTGCCAATAGTTTTGCAATAAAGTTTAACGTATTTGTATACCCCTTAGAAGAGTAGATCGCGGAGGGTATATCATTTCTATAGAGATTTGCATATCCCACAGAATAAATGGAATAAAACTACACCACATTTAGCAGATATCTTACCAGCATATTCCTTCAGATATCTCCATTTAAATGTCTGTTATCCACAATTTCAATCATTTGGAAAAGTTATTCGGATATTTTGTGAATATTACAGACTGAATAAAATGTAAGAATTAAGTATAAATTGCAGTCGTCTTTGGGAACATTTCTTCATTAAATGGATACAGATTTCTGTCGAAATCTGTTATTGTTATTCCCTCTAATATCTCTCCTTCAGATGGAATAGATCTTTAACCGCAAATGAGGTTCTTGTGGTATTTTTTGTTGGCTGGATGTCCGTATAATTTCAAATACTTCAAGATCAGCCAATCATCTATATATGTTGAGTAGTAATGGGTATCTTTCAGTCCAAACATCCTGTAATACCCTTCTCACTTTGTTTCAACTTTCTTCTGGTTTTTTTTTTCCTTGGCGCACCCCTCACTTTTTTGCCCATGCACTTTTTGCTACATCATCGATTTTTATTGAAATTGACACTATCTATAGGGCGGAGAGAAGGGGAGAAGCTCTATAAAACGGGCGTTCAGGGCGTGAATCTTTATAACAATCTCCTGTCCTGTCCTGTGCTGTGCTGTCCTTCCTGGCAGAGGGACACTTTTAATGAGCAGCCAGCGAGGCGAGGCGAGGCGGGGCGTTTCCATTCGGAGACGAGGAGAAGGAGGACTGCCACCAAAGTACTTTACAAAGTTGCTAATTGGATTTGATTTCGGCGAGATATGAACATAAATTTGATTAAAAAATCTTTCTAGCTGTGGCTCCATTTCCACATTTCCCAGTGTCCCCCCCTCGCGCTCGCTCTCTGTTTCTCTCTCTTTCTGGGTCTCTGTGTCTCTCTGTGTGTTCCGCTTTTCAGTTTTTTCATTAAGGTTGCACAGAAAATTTCATTAAAAATTTATTACCAACTTTTTGTTGCTCTGTTTCTGTGTCTCTGTGCGTGGCTGTTTCTTTTCTTGGCCATCTGTTTTTTTTTTTGGGAGTGCAGCTAATAACCAACAAAATTTCAGAGAGACATAAAACACGACACTCGGAGCGAAAGAGAGAGAGAGAGAGGGTGAGAGATGGTTCAACCAGTTAATAAAAAAGAGCAAAAACGAAATGGACAAACAGTAAAAGTGGCCAAAAGTGGTGTTGGCCTACACACAATACATATAACAATACAATGCTCGGCAGCATCTGCGACTCAC
The DNA here is from genome assembly GCA_963969585.1 of Drosophila helvetica. NCBI lineage: Eukaryota > Metazoa > Arthropoda > Insecta > Diptera > Drosophilidae > Drosophila > Drosophila helvetica. The sequence goes on from OZ018403.1 coordinate 6,178,006, forward strand.
TCGCTTATGAGTGTATCTGTATCTGTATCTCTGAATCCGAATCCGAATCCGAGTGTTTGAAAAGATGCTCAACTGGTTTTTTGTTAGCCATAATAAAAGCCAGGCCAACAGCAATGGCCAGCCAACAGGCAGACGAGCCAGAAGAGCCAGAAGGGCAGAAGTGGCAGGGCAGAAGACAGAGAAAACAAAAGTAAACGACGCGAAACAAAAGCGTTAAAAAGTGTGGCAACAGCAGCAGCCAGCAGCAACAACAAGTGAGGGATCGTAAAAAACACTCACACGAGAAGGGAGGGAGGGAGGGAGGGTGGTGCTGCTATATGGTTCAACATATTCAGAAATCCAAATTGAGTCAGTAAGTCAAATCGAATTCGTGCTGGGATTGCCATCCAAGGAAAGAGGAATCCATTCAGAGAAGCAGAAGGAGGGCCCATGGAGGCTCCATTCAGAGAGGAAGCAAGGGTTCATTCAGAGGGTGCGAGCGGAGCAATGGTAATGCATTCAGTGAGCATTCGCCTGTGGAAAACATATATAAATATCTGATTAAATTATACTTACTTATAGCGCGGGAAATTCTGCGGCCGAATGGGGGAGGGGACAACCAATTCCGTGTTGAGTGGATTGCCTGCCATTCGGTGGAAGTTTTCCATTTGCTTTACTCAATTAATGGTCTCGGTTGGTCGGTCTGCAGGGGTAAATAAATAAATGTGGGAAGAGCAGCTAAAAGCAGAGAATTCTAGGGTTTATAAAAGGATGTCTTGAATCCTTAATGGTGAGACTTAAAAATATATGGAATATGGCTTTAAAATCTTTAAGGGGATACAGAGATGGGAGATTTTATTCTTCGAATAAACTTTATTCTTTGAGAGCTCTTTGATCTTTGGGATATATTTCTAAGGCCGAACCGAGTGAACATAAATCTTAAACCTACAAAACAGTATTATTTTCTACAGAATTAATCCACTTTACGGTTCACTTTTTATTGAGAACTTTATTAATTCCAACCTAAGACACAGCACATCTTAAGCTCTAAAGAAATTTCATTAGATCCTCTAGGAACTCTGATTCCTTCTGCCTTTTAATGTGGCCACATAAATGCTCTTTTCCGAGCCTTTAAAATGAAGTACCACCACATCACCCATGGCCTAGTCACCTTCAAAGTCTCATCTCTGAGCTGAACTCTCATCTCCACTGGATCTCATTCACGACTCTCCCTCTCCCTCTCTCTCTCCCTCTCTCTCTCTCTGTCTCTGTCTGTCGTTTTAGTGCCTTCTATTACGTAAGAGTCATTAGCTTGGCCTCAATTTTATGGCTGATTCCGAATCCCGCACTTCAATAATGAAATGAGAAAAAGTGCGAGTGCAATTTATGGGATGGGTCGGGGATATTTCTAATTCGCTCGTTGGCTGCTTAATGACTGTATCCCCTTTTCCACTGGCTGGGGTCCTCCCTACCGTCCCTTGAGAGGTCATTCAAGTGGCTAAAGAGCTCCTGTTGGGGTTGGGGGCTAATTAATAAGTTTGCGGTTGGTTCTAAGGGGGTGGAGCACTCGACAGCAAAACAGAAATTCCAGAGTGAAGTGGACAGTGCCCTTAAAGGGTTTTAGAGCGTGCTCGAAAAGCTCTAAGGTCGCTTTTTATTAGCATAAGAGATCCGGGTGCAGGCCCTGACCTGAAAGTGCATTTGAAAAAGGGAATTGGCAGTCAAGAAATTTGCACTGTACAGCAAAAGGGAGGTCTTTGATGAAATGAAGAGTTTTCCCAAGGGTTTCAGCTCATCTCTCTATTATATTGAAAAGTTTTGGTTCTTTGAGTGAGCAATGCGAGTGAGCTGGGGGTTGCAGGAGCTTTGCTACCTAGTAAATTTATATTTCTAGTCCTATGATCTCAAAGCCGGAAACTAAATTCGATTTTGTGTAACAATATCTGGAAAATATCTGGAAAAAAAAGAGAAGGTTCTAAGCTCTCTAAATGATATGACCCCTGATCTGATCCTATAACTTGAATCTAAATTATCTGTTCAAAAACAATTTCCTTAACTTTTATTCATGGAAAATCCATTTTCTTCTTTTTCTTCTGCCCTCCACAGCTGCAGCCGTCCCACCATTACCATCATCATCGTGTTTAATGGAAACGATGCCTGTAACAATCATGTAAAATTGGTGTAAAAGAAGGACAGCAGGAAAAGCGCAGGAGACGGCGATGAAGAGCGCGAATAACGCAGGAAATGGGAATGAGAATGGGAACCAGAACCAGAACCAGAAAACGAGCATCGCATCGTACGAGAGGCAATAACACATCCAATTGGTATTAGAACTTGTTACAGTTACTTCGACCATCCCATACGCCCCATACCAAGAGTAGGCGTGGCCACACACTGTACCCTGCGGGTACAAATTGGTACCATCCCCCCACCCGACTGGCGGGCATCACCATCGTCATCATCACCATCCTTGTCTCTTGCCTGTCGCTGGGATGCAACATAAAAGTCAATTAATGTACAATTACAACAACCCGGAGAGGAGCTACTGAAAGGGAAGGAGAGAAAGCAGAGAAAGGAGCACGGGGAGAGGAGAGAAGAGAGTGGTGTGTGTGTGTGTGTGGAAATTACTGCAAATTACACGCAACGAGAGAGGGAAGCGAGAGGGACAAGGTTCCAAGTTGGAGCAGGAAGCCGCGTGGACCGAGGAGGAGGCACTGCAACTGGTGGCGGAGGAGGAGCTGCTGCAGGAGCTGGTTCCATCATCGCCCTCCCCAGTCCGTCGACACTGCCATCCATTGTCCAGGCGCAGCCCCAGCCCCAGCCACAGCCGTCGCAGAGGGGGAGAGGACGGTGTTGGAGGCTCCTACAAAATGACTTTCGTTAACAAGCTGAGCAAAAGCTTCCGCTGGCTTCGTTGCTCGACATTGTGCGCAATTTTGTTTTATATGTTCTTCATTGGCCTGATATTGCACAGCACCAGCCACAAGCTGCAGCAGCACCAGCAACAGCAGCAGCAGCAACAGCAGCAGAAGGACCAAAAGGACCCAGGAAGCAGTCACAGTGGCAGAAGCAGCAGCAGCAGCAGCACTACTGGTGCTGCTGCCCAAGAGGCTGCTGCTGCCGCTGCTGCTGCTGAGGCCAAATTGGCGCCCAATGTGGGCCATAATAGACGGCAGCATCCCTCCTCCCCGGAGGAATCAGCCAAGGAGAAAGTGCAGGCAGGAGGAGGTGGTGGAGGCGCCGCCACGGGGACAGCAGCGGTTTTGTCGTCCAGCAAATCCCCTAACCACCAGCCAGAAACAGTTATTTTGGCGGCCAGCAATGTGAACGAGAAGCAAATACTCGCCAAAGCTTTCAAACGGTAAGTTTTCGCTTGAATCGGAGCTTTCTGGGGGCCCAAGAGGGAGTGAGGGGATGTGGCATTGGGGGTCTGATAATTTGGCGGCAGCTTCTTTATTGTTACGCATAGCGATGGTGCCTGTGGCATCTCCTTCGTTCCCCAGAGAGAGCAGAGGACTCCCCAAACACCCCATAAAAGAGTGGGCTACGGTACACTCCCAGCCATAACTCTATGTACGACAAATTGTGGAAATTAGTGGCGACATCGAGTCGGAATTGATGGATGTTCATGTTGCTCGTTCTGTTGTAGGTTAAGGGGAGATTGGCAGTTGGGGAATGCCTTTTGGGCAGGAGAGCAGGAGGGCAGGAGGAGGATATTGAATCAATAAAACCACAGAGAGACACTAAGATTTGTTGTCTCTGACGATTTCGATTTGGATTTGTTCCGAGCAATCAGAGTATAATCGAATTACCAAGACAATAAATATTGATTGAAGCACAGGCCTAAACAATATTAAAGATTTCCCACACAGAGGAGAAGAGGATTTTAGATTTATGGAAAAGTCTATAGATTTTCGATTAAATTCAATTATATTTTCAGCATAACTTAAAGAGCTTTTGCCAGCAATTTCCTCGGAGGAAACCCTGTTGATTTCTATCCGGCTGACTTGCACAATTCCCCTAATTACTTTAACTATATAAAACGTTCTCTCGGATACTCCGCTCTTCGTTCTCCGCACAAGCGATTAGGCAATTGGGCAATTACTTGGCCACACTAGAGGTCGTAATAGATTCTTTTCACAGGGGCTGGCACGGGCTGCAGTGGGCGGTGGGCGGACAGAGTACCAACAAAGTTTCCCCAGCCATGGTCTTGGGGTAAAATTGCAATTTGATGCTGTGTCTGTGGAGTTTGTTGGGGGGTGGTTCAGCTCTTGCGGGGGTAATCAGGCAGTCAAAAAGTGCCAGAAATTTTCATAGCCAAAAAAGCCAAGAAAAACCAAAAACTTGAGGTGTTGAAAGGAGGAATTTTCCAGGGGGAAAATCGTACTCAAACTGTCACTGCAATTTCCCATTTACTTGATTCTCGTTTTGGGGCCTCGGAACCAAAGTTTTTTGGTCAAAAGTTTGTGGCAGCAAAAACTTGAAAACTGCAGCCCGAAAAACTAATTTCAATTCGATAAATAATAAAATGGAGAGACATGCCTGCAGGGACTCTTTGATTTTGGGCCCCAGGCCAAGGGGGTCCTTTGAGGCTTAGTAGCGCCTGCACGGATGTCCTGTTTGTCCTGTCCGAGTAATGAGAATTTATGCTAGTTCAATTAAGTTGCACATGCAAAACGGAAATGGCAAGGAAAGGTAGAATTTATGGCCTTCACCCTCTCGCTCTCCCTTCGAGCAGTGCATCTGCTTGATTGCTTTCCGCTCAAGGCCAGCTCTCACCCGCACCCCACACCTCATACCGCACACCCCACTCCCCACTTTTTCCTTTCCTTTACCATTCGAATGCCTGCAAGTACCGACAGCGTCTTATACATTTGCGAGTGGATGATTATAATCATCCAAAGGCAAAGCTGTCCATCAGCAGAGCATTCACTGTAAATCGCCTCAGGCATGAGAGAGCTCAGTACAGTACACAGTACAGCAAAGCTAATGCCCGACACCCAAGGACCTTCCTTCCGTCTCTCCGGGGTTTATCACACTTTGAGCGTTTGGCCAGGCGTGTACGCATTTGGCGTTTACATTTGTATTCGTGTGTGTGTTTGCACTTGCACTTGTATTTGTGTTCGCTTGTATACACACACAAATGTTTGTGCATGAGTTTTATTAATATTTGATAAAGGATAACATGTAAAACCATTCGACACTCCTCTCATGGGGATTCATTCCGAATTTCTATTCTAGTAAAATCAAAAAACATTTCTGGCATTCATTTCCCGTATCAGAAATCAAATTAAACTCTATTAAAGAGCAACAGGGAAATGCACAAAATATTTTGGCGCTTTTTTGGGCAACTTTAAGGTCCCTCGAGGCGGTGTTTCTGTGTGAATTATGTGGTGCTGCGGCCCACTTGTCGCCTTGGCATTAAACTGCAATTAAACTGACCAGAAAATGTTGTGATAATTGCGTTGCTGTCTGAAATTAATAGCCATCATTTTGTGGAGGCCCGCTCGGCCTGCCCCTCTCTGCCTCTCTCCTTCTGCATGTAAATTCCATTTTAATAATGCGGTTGACAATGGTCTGAGGGGAACGGGGGAGGTAGAGGACATGTGCCATGTGCGGGTTCGGAGTCCTTTCCATTTTTAGGAGCAATTAAATTTTATCTGCCATGGGAACTGCAACTGTCGCCTCGTATGTCCTGCCCCGTTGAAGGGAGGGACATTGTTATAAATTTTAATTGTAAACGGTATGCCTCCCTTTCACTATCTCTCTGTCTCTCTCTTTCCACCTTGCTCTGTCTCCCTTTTTTCATGCACCATCGACCGACTGTTGGCCGTATGGCAGTTCAGTTCCCGATCTCATTCCATATGCATGACCGATCCGATCCCGATCCAGCCCACTGAGGCGCGCTAATGTCCTGTGTCCAATCCTGACTTTTGCTTCCCAATTAGGCATGCCATGGCCTCCTGCCTGCCCTCTGTCCCTCCTACCATCCTGCCACGCCATTGCATTGATTGGACACTGCGCTAAAATGGCGCACTTCCTTTTCCGCTGCCGTCGCACAAAAGTATGCAATAAACTTTCGGCTAAACTTTTGCACGCAACACGCGGCCAAAGTTTTCTTTCTTTAGAAAATTGCGGGAAAATGTACAGAGGGAGAGAGAGAGAGAGGCAGAGTTGGCTGTCTAGTAGTTGGTTAGTTGATTTTCAGTTCATTTTATAGCGAAAATATGGTGTATTATGTGAGAGTAATTAAGATACGGAATGGAAAATAATTTTTGGATGATTTCTTTTGTCTAAAGACAGAGCTCTATTGGAAGAATGGAATCCACTCTAATATGCATCGAGTTTAAATTTGAAAACTGCCAAAAAATGCATATTTAAACCCTAAACCATTATTAAAGGCAACAATTTTCATGGTTTAAGTTTAACCTCTGACCGAAACAAGTACTAAAAGCGCAAGAAGAGACATAAAAACATAAGAGGGGGAGAGAGAGGTACAGCAAAGTGTAAGAGAGAGAGAGAGAGGCATGGGAGGCAAAAGAATTGCATGGATAAATCCGAAAAAACATGAATATGTACTCCAGCTGTCGGTGTATCCTGCCATCAAATAATAGTTTTATGCACCACTCAAAAACCTTCTATGACTGCGTGATCCTGTAGGCCAAATCCTCAGACAGGCACCCTTCCAAGGCCCCTCCCCTCCCCACCCCACCCCACCCCATATATATAGTAACTGTGGAATCTCTGTGGAACTGTGTGGCAGTAGCAATTGGCCAACTTCAGTGCTACCGCAGGCTTATGCAAAATGCACTTTGCGCTTTGTAACAAATCCCCTCCCTGCCCCTGCCCGTGCCCGACCTCCTGGGGGAAAAGGAAAGGGTCCCTGCTTAGGGCTTGAGAGGACAACCGTGTACTTCCTTTTTCCAGGGGAAGTGAAGCTCCTTTTTGAAAAGCTTCAAATGCACAAAAATGTACGAAACGAATGAAAAAGTTCGTTTCCGTTTGAGTTTGCTCCTTTTTATTTTTGCATACCCTTGCCAGAGGGTATTTATAATATTACCAAGAAAAAGGGTTCTGAAGAAATGATCAAATTACTTGCTTATTCTTTGTACCAGAGAATCAAATACAATGAGAGTGAGCGAGAAAGAGCAATACCTACGGGCTAGCATTTCGATTTAATGAGAAAGCTGGGACACTGATTCGAACTGACCGAAGGAATATATTCGGATTTCTTTTCATTTAGGGCTCTAATGCGAACATATGTATGTATTAGTTATATGCTCATTCGGAATGTCAGCAGAGTCGTTAGTCGTGGATTTCGAACCCTATTGAATTTATAGAAAATGTAATTCATTTCCCTAAACATTAAAACATATAAGGATTTACTTGCTTAGAAATTGCTCAAACTTTTATTTATTCATAAATTGTTCATCGTCTTAGCATGTTAATAAGGGAGTATCAGTTAGACAGGCTGTGGCTTGGTACTCTTTATCAGTAGAGGTATAAAGGTATTGTTCAATCATATTTGAGTTTTATTGCTTCCTTTTCAACTTCCGTTCCTTTTGCTCTTTCCTGGCCGATTGTTCCTTTTCGGCCAGTGGACGTTCTTCAGTTCGGGTCTGCACTTGTCCCCATGGCCTTGAGGGAGGTTCCCCTCTATCGGCACGATCGAGTTCCAAATTGATTAGCCTTATTTGTTCCAGGTCGTACTCTTGCCAATTTTTTACATTCCTATCCATATTTGTGGACTTAATTTCAGAAATGTAATGGAGAATTTTCTATACAAAATAATGTTTATTTTCTAAACGAAACTAAAGTCTGAAATGCCCTTTTGTATGATCGTTGGCATATAGGACTGATGTTCCTTTTGGGCTTGATTTTTAGAAAGACAAATCTGGCCACAGCTGCTTTGATTTGGATAGAGTTATCCTCTAGCTCTCACAGGACCATCGTTCCGTGAGGGTATCTAAAACTTTGGCTCCACCAAAAACCCGTCTTTCTATGTTGTTGTTTTCTTTGGTTTTTTGTTTTTGTGTGGCATTCAGTTTCTTGCACGTACAAGATGCCAAAGAAAGAAACGCAAAGCGAAAAAACTTTGTTTTTATATTCAAGGATTTGCTGCCTCTCTTTTTTCCTGCTCTTTCTCTCTCTGTGGGAGTGTGTGTGTGTGTGTGTGTGTGTGTGTGTGTCTCCCCTCTTTGATCCAACTAAGCAAACGACCGCAAACGTTTCTCATATACATTTCACCCAAGAAGCGAAACGAGGAGACCGAGACCGAGAACGTGACCGAGCGAAGAATTAAGAGAGAGAAAAGTTTCAAGAGCCAAAAAGAGGAGTCACGAGAGGACAGGCTTTGGAGGTGGCAGCAAAAGGAATATTGGGGGCGGGGCTGGGCTGGGGGAAAGGCAACTTAAAATCGTTTTAGTTGCAACTTTATTTATTTATCAACTATATGCTAATGAAACCACTGTGCGGTGGCTGCTGCTGCGGTGGCTGATGCTGCGGTGGTGGTTGTTGCTGCCTCCTGCCATACAGCCACAGCCACAGCCATTGCTGCTGCTGCTGCCACTTCCTCTGTCATTGCCGCTTCCGTTTCCGTTGTATCCCCTCGCACATACACACATAAACACCAGCAAACACAATCACACAGACAATGCTCCAGGCAAAGACCGCGCCATCTCCACCTACATACTCCCCGGGCTCCTTATCATCCTCTCTCATTCACTGATTATTCCGGCGGTTAGATGGCTTTGGCTTTAACCAAGGTATATGCCAGAGAAGGTAAGGTAATCCTGGCCTTCGTTCCTTCCTGGTTCTTCCTTCCATTCAGTGCAAATCACTGCCTTCCTCTCTCTCTGGCTTTGCCATACCTTCTCTGTATTATACCCTGCCTACCTCCTGCCTCCCACCACCTGGAAGTCCCAATGAGCAGCTTTAATGTCTGACACCTGTTTTGGGCATTCGCACTTCATTGCCAACAGGGGGGCTGGGGGGAGAGCCGGTCCAGGCTCAGCCTGTGGGCTTCAGAAATCATTAGACAGCTGTCATATGCAGCCTGCGGTGGCAGGTAACAGACAGAGCAGCCAGGCCAGGCCAGGCGAGGCCAGGCCAGGCGAGGCGAGGCCAGGCGAGGCGAGGCAGAGTGGGAAGCCACAAGACAAGTGTGCAACAGGGAATTGAAACCGAAATGCCTTGGGGGCGAGCCTTGAGGTCCTTGATGTATAATGTACATTTGATTAGTGCCCCTCCAAGTCACTTAAATTTGGAAATTATCTGACAAATATTTGAGGAATTCAAAGCGCTTATGTGAGGATGCCATGGATCGACTGAGAGATACCCTAAAATATATTTCGCTCCTCTCTGCCATTTCAGAGCGGATCGCAATCATGATGGACGCCTGTCCATCCAGGAGCTGGGCCAATACATCAATCGCCGCATTGTGGAGCACATCGATGAGGCCATCATGAACAATGCCCGCGAGTTTAGGCGCGTGGACATTGGCCCCGCCGACGGGCTGATCACCTGGGACGAGTACCATCGGTTCTTCCTGCGGGAGCACGGCATGACGGAGGCGGACATCGATGAGCACGACGAGATCAGGCACACGGCCCTGAATCGTCGGGCGCGCGAGGACATGATGCGGGACAAGGCCCGCTGGTCGGAGGCGGCACGCACCGATCTCTTCACACTGACAATCGATGAATATCTGAGCTTCAGGCACCCGGAGTCGAGTGTGTCCAATCTGCTGGAGCTGGTGGACGATCTGCTGCGACAGTTCGATCAGGATGGGGACGATCAGCTGACGCTGGAGGAGTTCTCCGACCTGAATGTGGACGACGATGACGATCTGCTGCGCAAGTCGCTGATCTCCAAGACGCTGGTGGAACGCCGGGAGGAGTTCAAGCGGATCATCGACAAGAATCACGACGGCAAGGCGGATCGGGGCGAGCTGCTGTACTACGTGAATCCAAAGACACCGCGATATGCCCTCCAGGAGGCGGCCACATTGTTCAGTCTCTGTGATGCGAATAAGGACGAGCTGCTGACGCTCAAAGAGGTGGGTTTTCCCGAGGGCCTATTCTGAAATATATTATTAAATTTTCCTGGTTTTAGATGACTGACAATGCTGAGATATTTCTGCAGTCCAAGATGATCGATACGGCAAACAGTTTTCATACTGAATTCTGAATAATTTCATTTACAATCCTCCTCCTCCTCCTCCTCCTCCTCCTGGCACTCACACACACCAACCCCTTTGACCCCTAGACCCTTTGAGCATTTATAGTGATATTAATTTGTAAGTTGTTCATTCGGTAGCATACCATCTTGTGTTAAGAGTACTTTATATCAATATATCCTTCTGTAAGATGTAGAAAATCATTTTCCCGTGTGATTTTTCAATAATTAAAACATAAGAAATGCAAGGCAAATAATAATAAATCAAACACGAAATACTCCAATTATAAATAAATATACGTAATTTTATGAAACTCTAAAGAAGAGTGTTTTGCTGAATGGCTGGGGCACATCCTCTTGTCAAGGATACAAACCTCAGATAAATCACAGTCAGATATTTTCGGGGGACAAATCTGAGACATTAATTCATCCTCCCTCCCATCCTTTCCCGCTTCCTGCCAAATGATTTTGCCGCGTTTTAACAAAGTATGAAATTAAATTTGTGCCACCTTGGGGATCCTCTTAAGAACACATCTCTTCCATCTGAGCTGACAAATCACTCCGCATTAAGGATAAGTCCATGTTCAATTTGTTTGTCTGTATGTAGCTGTAGCTGTAGCTGGAGCTGCTCATGCTCCCCCGCCCTGATGGCCCTTAGCAGATAAATAAGGCAAAAGGACGAATGATAAATAAGTGTCACTTGCAAAAAAAATTCCAAGGAATCGCTTTCACTGTTGCTCTCTCTCTCTCGCAAGTTCTCTGTGTGTCCTCCCCCTGCCAAAGCCTGATGGATATCCTTGAGACAGAATTTAACAAGCAATTGACTTTCTGATGGGTGTTAATACTTCTTTAATCCCCAAGCTTACGCTTACCTAGGAGAATCATTTAAAATGTACGGCAAATATTGATGGATTTGGGGACTAAGCGGAGTCGAAGCATCACGAACGGCATGCACAGGATACACAGGATATACGGGATATACAGGAGTAGGAGGAGCATAAGCCGGATGCTCTCCTACGGCTACGTGTCATGTGCAAAGAATGTGCTGTCCGGATAACGTTACGGGAATAATAATCCCAGGAACCAGGAGCCCGGAACCAGGACACACTAACCCATCAAAGGCAGACACAAAGTACGTCCTGGAGGAGCCTCACAAAAGACGAAAAGAGCGATGCGATGCGAGCGGTGGGTAATTGAATCTAATTGTTCGGAAGCGCAGATAATGAGCACGTAAAACGCAAAGGACTAGCAGGATATGGAGTAACTGGAGCTTAACAAAAACAGTGAGAGAGAGAGAGAGAGAGAGGGAGAGAGAACCCTCAGACATTAAGCAAATAAGCAAACACATCAATTCGGTTAATAACATACACGAGCAGGACATGCCAACAGGACGATGCATATGAAATGAGCCAAGGATAGGCCCGACAGAGGCTGGCAATGGATGTGGGTCTCTGCGATTGGGTCTGTCCTGGTGATGAGTGCTTCTGAGATAGGTAGTGAGTGGTGTGATGCGATTGGGGGATAATGGTGCGAATATAGAGTGCAAATTTAATCGAGAAATATAGACTGAGGAACGATCTTTGATTTGGGAATGGTAATGAATGGTATTAGAGCACAGGCATCAAGTATCCTTCTGGTTCTAGTGCTTCCAAGAAAACATACCAATAAAATATAGAAATAATTGCATTTTGGGTCGCATTTTAATGTAGGAAAATAGAGTGAAGAACTATCTTTAATTTGGAAATTATAAAAGCTGTTAGAGCACAGGCAACCAAAAAGCATACATGGTACGAAGTATCCTTCTGTTTATATTACTCCCAAGAAAACATACCAATAAAATATAGAAGTAATTTCACTTTTGGAGTGCATTTTCTACTGTCATATGGTACGTTTTTCTTTTCGTTTTCTTCGTTAATGTCTGGGGCTTTTATCCTTCGCTATAGCATTCGCTTATTTCCTGGGACCAGAGTCCAAAATCCCCATGATTCATGTGTGGTATTCATAAATTGAGTTAGCAACATAAAACAAATGGCATCAGGCCTCACTTAACGAGCCGCAAAAAAGATGTTACACTCCATACAGCATACAGCTTACACCATACACCAAACCAGGAAAGGAGAGGACCAGCAGCAGCATCCTTGTGTCTAGTACAAATGTTTTGCATTATTGGAGCACGGCGAGCAGTGCCCCGAATGAGGCCGTGAAGGAGCGGGCGTGGAAGTGGGAGACTCCGCATGGAGAGAGAGGATACATGTAAGGATACACGTAACTTACATTAGTCAGTCACTTGCCAGTGGAAAATTCGCTGAGCATGCCGAAAATACTCGTACTTCGGAGGCTGGAAATTGCTATTAGGAAAGTGGAGAAGGGTGGATGGGGGACCACAGACCCTCAGGCCACGTCGATGTGCCTGCATAAATATGCCAAACACATACACAGAACAGAAGAAGAGTCTTTCCTATCTGCCACTGTGTTGTGTTGTGTTGCCATAAATGCTTCATCTTCAACTCATACATATTAAAATCTGGCAAAATAAACTTCAACAGTTCACAAAGCATGCCGCACACACCCAACACAAACATGCTCCCCAGGACCCACCAAAGGACGGAGTACGAGTGCGAGTAGAGCTCATGCATTTTAAAATTCAGCCATTAGAGAAACCAAGTTATTTTGTATGCAGAATATTATTTGAGTTCGTCTTCTCTCTGTCTCTGTGTCTGCTTGTTGTTTCTCTTTTTGGACATTGCATTGCAAAACGAAACCACAAAACACTCTACCGAGAGAGAGAGAGGGAGACTCGGAGCACAGAGGAGCACAGGTTCAAAGCAATTAAATGTTTTTGCTCAAATTTCTCCAGCATAAATCAGTTTTTAAATGATAAAGTGCAAATAAAACAGAACCAAATTGAGGGAAAACTGAGCAAAACAGGCAGATACTCGTAGCAAAGGGGTTTTTGGCCCAAATTGGCCCAAAACACATCATTTAACTGGTTTCGGGGCCCGGGTACAATGGTCGAAAATGGCATGTTGAGGCCTGAATATTTTCGATGTGCAGGTTCAAAACGACCGCAAAAATTTCGTTTTAGTTTGGAAATTCTGTGGAGTCTGCCACATGGTATGTGAGTGCTGGAAACCATAATTTAGCCATGCAAATGGTATGCATTAAGGGTTTTTAGCATTATCATTACTCTATGGAATATAAGACTCAAACAAAAATATGACGAATAGCCCATTGAATGCCATAAAATAATAGAAAAGGAAAGGATATGAAATACTATATTATATCCCACACAGAGTGTACAAAAGTCACGCCCTTTCATCCTTTTAACACGCTCCATAACCACTTTTACATCACACCGTTGAATGGCTGCCCCAAAAAGTATGCTATGGTTCCATTAAACACAGGAAATATATATTTTGCGAATAATAAAGAAATTCCTGAATGCTTTTTATGCACCCAAACGCAATTCGGGCATGGCATGCAATAATATTTTATCAGTGGCCAAAACCCGTGAAATTCCCGCCGATAGGAATTTCAAGTTTTATGCAAAATTGATTGAAATTTGAATGCACATTTTTTGTAAAGCGAACGAACGGAAATCACCGAAGATAATATTCAGCTGAGAGAGCAAAATATTACATGATAGTGGGGCCATGAATTTTAATATTTATTCAAAATTCAATAACCCAAAAAGAAAACTCCATTGTGTCCATTGTGCATTTGGGTTTTTCGGGGCTGCTCAAAAAATTACAACAAAAAAACGTAATTTAGCAGTAACAACTTGCTGGCAAACACTTGACTTAACTTTCGGTGTGTGTCAATGTGTGAGAAGGTGTCCTTCGAGCATGTCTTTCCAGTGTGTGTGTGTGTGTGTGTGTGTGGGAGGGAAATCCCATTCACAGACACGTTGTCGGTTGGCGGAGGGGGCGGGGGGTGGAAAGTGAAAAGCAATTTTCGTTACATTTGCATGCCTTAAACTAACACAGACACACACACACGCTCCCAGACGAATGGAGCGACAGGATAAGGATGGAGCTGCAAATAAGGATGATGGCAGGGCACGGGACACAAGGCCTACCTTAAAGAGGGGAGTGGGGCTGGGGGGATTGAGAGAAAAACTACTGCGTGTGGGTGTGTTTATGTGTGTGTGTGTGCGCCCTGGTATAAGTAGAATGGAGTACGTGTTATGCTGAAAATGCAATTTGCCTTCTGTGCGAAATGTACGGAAAATTTATGCAAATTTCTCCCTTGACCCTCCGCACCCACCGCTCCCGCCGCCGCCGCCAACAGGAAGCGGAAACAGGAAGTGCGACCATTGTGTTTGTGTGTGCATGTGAGTGTTTGCGTGTCTCGGCATGCATGAGAGTGCTTATGTGTGTGCTCGCGTGTGTGTTTTCTTGTGTGTGTGTGAAAGCGCTAAAATGAAAATGTAGTGAAATATGCGATAGAAAAGGAAGAGGTCTCGCCCTTCCGCTCCTCCCCCCCACGGTCTAACAGGGCGAAAGAATTGAGGCTAAACGAGTTGATGGACTACGGGTATATCCCGGAAAACAGAAGGCTGAATGTATCGTAAGAGTATGGAAAGGCATTGTTGTTTTTCCTTAGATTTGCTGTGGCAAACCCTATAAGTATACGCAGTAGAAAAGTCAATCGGCTCTTCTGTGTCCTATATCCTTCTCTATACATTTTTTAAAGAGTTTGCTCCTTTTTCCATAGCATAACATCACAGGCATTTCGTGGAAAACAGTCCATAAAAGAAATTCTTTTAAAGGATGTAAAATATAGAAGGATATTGCATTTATGTTCTTGTTTAAATCTTCTATAAAATAATGATTTTTTCTTAGACATATAACAACTGAAATATCATATGTATACCCAGGAAAATAATGACTAAATCCAAGAAAGAGAAATCTTTTGGAAGTCTTCAAGTAATCCTGCATAAAATAACCTTTTCTTTTTAATTCATTGCTTAGTCTTACTACTCTCATTTGGCAGACTGCGCACTACACATACAGCTGATAGACTGCAAGGATACCCTCTTGCATTCAACAACAAAAAGAAGAACAAAACCAACCTTAAAGAAGAATTAATGTGCTCCCAAAAGTAACAATTATCCCACAACCAACAGCAAAAAATCGACGTCTAGTCCAATACATCCCCCACCCAACCGGGCAGGGTATGCACATCGCGGGGGTTCCCACAAATAAGCCCCTCTTCGCGGATGCAACAACTAACGCGACAACAACATTGGCAGCGGCAGCGGCAGCGGCAACACGGTGGTGGCTTTGTTGGATGGCGCGCGGGGAGGGTAAAAATGTGTTCACAACGTGGTGTAAATTCGCCATCGATAGTTTTGACATTACGTATACGCAGCGGTGCTCCTGCGTGTCTTTGTGTGTGTGTGTGTGTGTTGGGGGGGTTTTGTGTGTGTGTTAGTGGCATTGTGGCACCCCTCGGCGGCGGCTTTCGGCAGGGGAAACGACACACACACACAACAGGGGAAAAAAGAAAACGCAAGAGAAAATTGAACGAAAAAACGATGAAAAATATTGCGAACATGGCCACACACATTGATGGGGGGGCGACGGCGACGGAGACGGAGACTAGGACCAGAAGCGGCAGCAGTGGCAGCAACAGAGCCTGGCCTGTGCCTCTGTGTCGGGTTGGGAAAAATGAAAAGCCGCCGGTTAGTTCCAACAGAGCCGCAACACACGCATCTGTGTGTGTGTGTGTGTGTGAGTGTGTGGGAAATTGTTTATATTGCATTGCACGTGCCTTTGACATGCCGATCCCCTTGTCCCTGGCTCCCATTTAGGTGGTACCACTGCCCCGTACCCCTGGCTCTTCCCCGTGCCTCTCTTCGCCTTGACGCTTCTCTGTTTCTGGTTTTTGGCTTGTAGGGAAAGGAGAAGGTGACGCTACGGCAAACAGAAGCCACCGCCGCCGCCTCGGGGCAGCAGCACATCGTACACACATACTCAGACACGTGCTCTCCCTCTCCCTCACCCCTCCCTCTCCTGGCGAATGTTTATGGGTGTATAAGTGTGAATTACTGCTCCATAGAGTACTCACACACACACACACACACACACACACATATAGAGAGCAGAGCACACAGATACAGTCCGCCTCTAAGCCAAGTGCGAGATAAACGACAGCATTTAAGGCGACCAAATCTTTTTAACGCCGCATCCAAGCCATTTTTCAATCCCGATCTAAGCGCAAAGATTAAGTTGTCTTTAAGTCGTCCTAGCGGACAGAGCAGAGCAGGGGATAGGCGTCCCACTGGGGCTCTACTGTTCATGGAATAAATTCATTTGCTTTTCTAATTTGTTGCAACATTCGTCCCGCTTTTTTTTTCATGCAAAACTCCACCCTACCCGTAACGATTTCCATCCCATTGTCCAGTCCTCATTTGCACCTTGCCATTTCCGAATTTCCATTTCCATTTCCATTTCCTACCTGGCACCAAATTGCAAGCAACGGACGAACGTCCGAGCGGAGCTGGGAAAATGGGTAAGAGAATGAAAATTAGTTCAGTTCTTTTAAGTTCAGTTCAAAACAATTATTTGAACTTCTGTGTGGGGGAGAATGGCGAATGGAAAGCCAAAGAGAGAGAATGCTAAATAGAACGAAGACAGCCAGCAAGACGGAAATGAAGCCTGATGAAAATGGAAGCCATGAAGTTTTTTTCCATGAACAAAAAAAAAACAAAAGGAAGAGTCTCGTCTCGAAAGAAAGAAAGAAAGTTTCGCTTACATAATTTACTTTTATGAATGCCCAGGGAGCAACTGCCTCTGAAAGTGGTAGAGTTTCTGCTGCTGCTGTATCCTGCATCCTGGCTCCTGGCGGCATTTTTAATCAGCGAGAATTCCGCTCGCTATCTGTCAGCGCCTTCGTACTCGCTCTCGTTGCGCGGCAAAAGTTGTATAATAATATTCATGCCTGACATCAAATTCATTAAGAGTGATTAATATTTGTTCGCCGTTTTGTTGTTGTTTTCTTGCCAGGCGCACTGCCAAGTGGAGGAGCATCGCATCATTCATTCCCTACCCAAAAGGCGAATCTGTAACCAAAAACTTTATCTTGTGACATTTCGCTGGCTCCCAGTGTGTCCCGCCGTCCCTGAGGTCTACCTTCTTCCCCGTAAATTAATAGCCCTGTTAAGGATTTATGACTGCGAATATATCAAGGATATTAGCCAATTTCCTGCTCCGCCAAAGGGTGTGCTCTTGGACTGCGCTTTGACCTAAGCCCCTGCACAAATGGACATCAGTTGCGATAATGCGGCTTAATACTTTGCGGGCCACAAGGTGAAATGGGGTTATAAACGTGGCTCAAACCCACCCCCACACCCCCTTCCTTTATTGGAAAAGTTGTTAAAGCCCTCCCCCACTGAATGGCATTGTTCTGGGCTCTTTTTGATGGGGCTATTGGGTGGGTGGACTCCACAGAGCACTCCCAGAAGGTAGTGAAAGAACTCGTTTGTTTTCTCTCGTCTCGCCAATCCTCCATTTAATTAGTCCAACAGTCCGCTGGCCTGCATTCCCACTGAACAACTGTTCAATAAAGCGGAACATGGCTCTGCCCCCCACCTCGAACAATATCCCTTCTGCTGCTGCAGCTGCAGGACGAGGAGGTCCTGCCAATTTACCTTCTGGCTTGACTTCAAAGGTGGCTTGACTCTGGGTCTCCACAGCAGCCGTCCAGTCCAGTCCGGACCAGACCCTTTTGCTTTACATAAATATTTATGCGAGTTAATTTGTCGGCATATATGCCAAAAAGGGTGGACACGACCAGAGCGAGGCAGAGAGAGAGAGAGAGAGAGAGAGAGCAGAACAGAGAGAGAGGTCTATTAAGTCATGGTAGTTTTGGGTCTGCGTCAGCGTCTGTTGGGTGCAATCAATCAGACATGAAACAATATTTACAGTTTGAAAACGATGTAAGGAATTAATACGATTCGGTTAACTTTACCAATTGACGTCAGTCAACCAGGGTTCACTGTACGTCAGCCAGTTGTGTAAGGGTTCGGGGGTGGGCGTGGGCGTGGGCGTAGGCGTAGTCTTCCTCGCCTGAAAGCCTCGTCTGTCCGTGATACCCGCAGGTAAATCAAACAATGCCTGGAAGGACGAGCGGCCCTAGCCATGGCCCCAGGGTATATTCAAGGGAAGGTTGGACCCCTTCTGGAAGACCTAGAAGGCTCTCGCCAGCACTGGTCCCACCTTCTTTTCTCTGATACCCTGCATATGCTTGGCCTATCCGGCGGTTTTTCTCCTTCTCCTTGTTTGCCATGACAGGCGGCGCCTGTTGTTGACAGCCGCCACACAGAGGCACATAGATACATCCCCTTCCCCACCCCACCCCATACATACACATACACATACGCCCACTCCGCCGTTGACAGACACGCAACCCGTCACTGCCACATGTGGTACGTACGCACATACTCGGATCTACGCAGTCTGCAGACGTGTGTGAGTGCGGCTGGCATTTTGACTAAAAATAAACAATCGCCGCAGTGGCAAAAACAAAAACGAAAACGCAAACGAAAAACCCAATTACAACAATTTCGCATAAAAATAACAAGCAGCCAGCGGGGCGCCATATTTAAGTGTCTGTCCATCGAGCAGACCATAGAGAATGCCCTTCAACAAGAAGGGATTGAAATTAAATATTCTAGTGAATATCGGTATTCCATAAACTATTTAAAGGCAGAGATGGAAAAAAACCTATTAAGGCTTCATTAATTATGATTCAAAAAGGAAATAAAGTATTGAATATCGTTACAAATCACTTTTCACAGCATTATTGCAAGGAATAGCATTGCTATTAGGACATAGAGAAAGCCTTTAAAATATTCAAGAAATTTTAAAAAAAAGGCATACTTAAGTAACAATTTGGATGATAAGAAAATACTTTTGAGAATATATCAAGATCATTACAAACATCATTACATTCTTTTTAATTTATTTTAGTAATGATTATTGGTGATATCATATGCAAAGTATGCAGTAACAATGGCAAAATAATGCTTAAAAACGACTTTGAAATTATAAAAAGAATAATAAAAAAAAATTTTAAAATTTGTTATTTTTTTTTTAAGTTTAAATATTAAGATATTATTTTTGGGAATATAACAAGATTATTATATTCTTTTAGATTTATTGTTTTAATGATTTGTCATGATATCTCTGCCAAATATAATGCTTAATGCAAATAATAAAAAATAATGATTAAAAACTACTTTTAAACTATAAAAATAAATAAATAAACTATTTAAAATTGTACAATTTTTTTTAACAATTTGAGTATTAAGAAATTTATTTTGGGAATATAAAATATCATTATATTCCTTTGTGATTTATTGTACTAATGACTATTCATCATATAATATATAATAGAATGTGTAAACTATTCTGCTCCTTTACTTAGTTAAGGTTAAACAATACCCAAAATATTGCTTAAAAGTTACTTTAAAATTATAACGAAAAACCTACAATAAAATTGTAAAATATGCAACAAAAGTGTGATGGCATTTCCCCGAACAGGTAAAAAAGAAAAGTAATATAAATCTCACTTAAGTTAAAAAGGTGGAACGGAACCCTTTTGCATATTAAATCTGTATGCCACCCAAAGTGCCAGGCAAAAGTTTCCCCATAGAGTAGTTAAGTCCTCTGCCAGGACCCCACATATACACATATACATATGCACATAAAATTACATTAAATATTATTGCCCGACAAATGGCCTTCCATGGGCCTGCCTCTGACTCTGTGGCTGTGGCTCTGTTGGTGTTGGTGTTGGTGCTGCTGCTGGTATTGGTGGCACACAAAGGGTCCAATGGTGCGTATGATTGACATGTTTGATTGTTTAACTTGTATTAGTAAAGTCAGTAAAGTCCTGCTAGCACAGGACCAACATATCCACACAAAGGGGTCAAAGAATAACAATCGAGGAAACAAAGAGAGGAAGAGTGGGGAGGATGAGGGGCTGGAAAAAGAAAACACAAGTTGCATATGGTATGTATACATGCATAATATATACCCACTTGTGTCCTTCGGTGGTGGTGGTAATGGATATATTTACAGTGCGTATGCTCTATGAACACTTTCATCAATTGTTTCTTGAATTGTTTTCAGCTATCCTTTAAGTCTAGTCTAACATTTTTGCTACGTCCTGTCTGTGGACACACTTACATGATTAAGGGAAATTCCTGGAAAATCTATGCAGCTTTCTGTTTGCCAGAGAACTACATAATCGCCTTACCAACATGGAAATTTCTCTATTGTCTCACATATTAAATTCGTACGAGTATATTTATGGCATTTGTCAGATTTCTGTCAATCTGGAAAGCTAACAATGCAATGCTTGATTCATTTAGTTGTGTGCACATGCTCCCTTCACCCTCTCTGAATGTGAAATTTCCATGAATGATTCACTCAACAAAAAGAGCGAAGCCCCTTAAAAAGCAATGCCCATAATCGCTTCACAAAATTGTGATGGATTGTTCTCTAGATTTTATTGTTTGCACTCGCACTCGAAGCGAGGCAGAAGTTGGTTATTGCGACATGAACTGTAACACATTGCCTGCCCCTGCCTGCTGCCACCCCCTGCCTTCTACACCAACGAGGAGGAGACAATACAAAACTGGAGAATTATATACACGAGAATTCCTTTTCCTTTGCCCTGCAATCTTCCCCGTAACAAGCTGCAAGCTGCAATTTGTTGCCTCTGTTTCTGATGTTATGTAACGGCACAAATGGAGGAACAGAACGGAACAGCAGAAGGTTCCCCTGCCGCTGCTCCCCAGATGGGTGGATGTGTGTGTGCTCCTTCCACTGATTGCTCAAAGGATGCCCGTCAAGTCCTTGGTGACGTGTTGAGCGAAAGAATGAGACAAGCAGCCGGTGTTAGACAGCGGAGCCTCCAGTGCACCTGAGCTGGGAGCAAGACGGGAGGCAAGCAGCTGCCAGTGGCAGATGATAAATCGTGCTAGGAGACACAGGAGCACGAGTATCCATGTAAACTATCCCCAAGGAGACCTTTGCAAGCGGCTGCAATTGCCACAACAGGAAACCATACATTCCCGTTGGCCCACATGGCGTATGAGCCATAATGGGAAACATCTCTGGCAATTTAATTTCTTTTCCAGTCCCTTTCGCAATCGATGGACGCAAATTAGTTTCATAAAAGCTAACACAGTTCTGAGAAGATTGTTTTGTGCGAGTCCTGCTACACAATTGTTCGTCCTGCCAGCTCCCATTGGCACGGCACTCCAGCTCCCTGTGGCACACACTGGCTGCTCTCCCCTCAACCGCGTAATCATCATCATCATCATCAGGAACATCTGAAAGGCTTTGCTTGACTGTTGCATGTACGTAGGTTCCCCCCTCCTTCCGCGCTCTCTCTCTCTCTCTCTCTCTCTCTGTTGTGTGTGCGTCAGTACACGTGCGGTCCAGAGCTTTGCAGTTGACATCCCGTTACGCACGTTGCAGGCCCCAGCCCCCGACCCGAGTTCCAGCTTCTGTTGCTGGCGTTGTCTGGGCAACATGCAAAGCCCAAGTTTTTTGTGATGTATGTGAACAGCAGGGGGTAACCGGCGGCGGCGGGTGTGGGTGGCTTGTCAATGGAGGGAGGTCGGGAGGTCAGGCAAAGCTAGCAGCAGATTTGGGGTTAGGGTTTGGGGTTACCATAGCAATGCATTACACGTAAGCATCGGAATTAGAAAGCAGTGCCAAAAAGTTACATCCTCTGGATACCCTGCAATGAAATATAAATAAGGTTTTACTCAAAATTTGTTCGTAATTGCAATGGAAGGATAAGATCCTTAAGTTTGTAATCACTTTATTGAGGATTTAGGTTATCTATCTATAAGTTAAAATATTGGAAAGGGATATTTGAACAAAATTTAGCTCTAAGAAGGAGTCTTTTATCTTTTTCGACCATCATTTTATCGGTTTCAGCATTTTTGATATTTAAATGGTCCCATAGCATACCATCCAAGATATTTCTCCAAGAGTTATCCTATAATCTCTATACCCCTTTATCCCATACGAGTATACCCTTCCGCAAGGTTAGATAAAAGCTCCCCCTGAGCAACAGTTGTTTGTGAATTGTGTACTGCGTAGCCACTGACATAGAGAATTATAGAGAGAAAGAGAAGGAGAGCGAGCGATAAAGGCAGCTAGCGAGATTGAGCCGGGGGTGTGGTGTGTGGGGGGTGGTGGGTGGCACAGGGCAGTGCTCACAATGCAACGAACCGTGGGCTAAATGCCGCCCGCCACTCGCACACACGCATGCACTAAGCTTTTGTATGGATGACGCGACTTGAGAGCAAAGCATATTAATATTAAGGTGACGCCTGAAGAGAGAGCTCACGCTGACCACAGTCGCTGGGAGAAAAAAGTGGAGTGGAAAACGAAATTTGCCGCTGGAAGAGTGGGGGTGCCTTACCTCAGTATTAATATACCTGGGCCGCGAGTAAGCAGCGATTCGAAGGTTCGCCGGGATCCAAAGAATATTTAAGCGGCGGTGGAATCTCCGGCGACACATTCTTCAGTGAGCAGCCGGCGCGAGCGCATCTCGGTAGCGCAACACTAGAACCTTGTTACCTATTTCTCTATTGAAGAACTGTTCCACAAGTGAACATCTCGTAGTAATCTACATCCACCTCCACTTAAAGAAAATCGCAGAGATCGCTGCCAAGAAACAACAAAGAGGAATATTTCTCAAGAGCTGTTCTGCAAGTGTTCTACATCTCGTAGTAATCTACATCCACATCCAGAACTGTTCTACAAGTGAACATCTCGTAGTAGTCCACCTCCACTTAAAGGAGATCGCATAAACCGCTGCCCAAAATGGTCACCTGTGGTGCAAATGTTGTGTGGTTCCGTCATGGCCTTCGGCTGCACGACAATCCCGCCCTGCTGGCCGCCCTCGAGGGGAAAGATCAAGGCAATGCCCTGATACCCGTATTCATATTCGATGGCGAGAGTGCAGGTGAGAGCGGGAAAAATAAAAATACGAGTTTTTTTTTCATCTCGTTTACAATTTGCACGCTCGTTCTGTCTAAGAGCTAATATCGTTTCTTATTTTATTCCGTCTTGCACTGCGGTTATCACATTTTTATTTTCGCGTCACCCCCTCTGTGGCGGAATGAAAGCTCAGCAAATGCATTTTTTTAATAGTTAGAGGGGGTGTAGGGTGTTGGAAGGTGCGAACGCTTTTGCATGGCGGAGCACAACAAACGATGCGTTCTAATGCGATTTGTGGCTAGGGTTAGTAGAATTGTAGAATGGGAGAGTGGTAAAGTAACTAGAAAGAGGGAGAGAGAGAGTGATGTGAAGTGAGCGCTAAGAACGCTGGACAGAGAGGCAGCGAGAGAGCACAGCTGTGCACAGAATGCGCTTTTAAGCGGCTTGCAGCTTAGTGGGAGAGCGCGCGAGACAGAGCTACTAATTTGACCGCTAAGAGGGGAGCTTTACGCTATCATTTGGGTGAGAGGAGAGTGAGAGAATTAAATACAGTAATTGAACATGCAAAAACCTGGGGTCTGAAAGCTACACTGAACGAAAAATGATCTGAAGCTTTGGGCGAACAAAGGAAGAAATATTGCGGGACCTTTTTTGTTTCTGTCCTTCTGTTCAATAACTCTGTTTTACCATTAGGAATATGGAAATCAATCATTACCTCTCCCCTTCCTAGGAACCAAAAGCGTGGGCTACAACCGATTGCGCTTCCTGCTGGACTCTCTGCAGGACCTCGATGAGCAGCTGCAATCGGCCACCGAGGGACG
The DNA here is from genome assembly GCA_963969585.1 of Drosophila helvetica. NCBI lineage: Eukaryota > Metazoa > Arthropoda > Insecta > Diptera > Drosophilidae > Drosophila > Drosophila helvetica. The sequence continues at coordinate 6,201,956 of OZ018403.1, forward strand.
CGGCCGGCTGTTCGTCTTTCAGGGCGAGCCGACGCTCATCTTCCGGCGGCTGCACGAGCAAGTGCGTCTGCACAAGATCTGCGTCGAGCTGGACTGCGAGCCCGTCTGGAACGAGCGGGATGAGTCCACCAGGCTGCTGTGCCGCGAGCTGGGCATCGAGTACGTGGAGAAGGTGTCCCACACACTGTGGGATCCGCGTCTCGTGATCGACACCAATGGAGGCATACCTCCTCTGACTTATCAGATGTTCCTGGTAATTTGTTCTCCTCTATTTTAAAGGGTTCCTTTCGGCTTAAGTCATTTTTCTTTGCAGCACACTGTGCAGATCATTGGGGTGCCACCGCGACCCGCTCTCGATGCCCACATCGATGATGCCCATTTCGTCAAACTGGCGCCTGAACTAAGGCAACTTCTTGGCTGTTTCGATCAGATTCCCAATCCGGAGCACTTCAACGTCTACAGCGACAACATGGGCTTCCTGGCGAAGATCAATTGGCGCGGTGGCGAGACCCAGGCCCTGGTCCTTCTCGAGGAGCGCTTGAAGGTGGAGAGGAACGCCTTCGAGCGGGGCTTCTATCTGCCCAACCAGGCGATTACCAACATCCAGGAGGCGCCCAAATCGATGAGCGCCCACCTGCGTTTCGGCTGCCTATCGGTGCGACGCTTCTACTGGAGCGTCCACGATCTCTTCGAGAATGTCCAGCTGGAGGCCGGTGGCCGCGGCCTCAAGATAGAGAGCGGCGCACACATCACCGGGCAGCTCATCTGGCGCGAGTACTTCTACACGATGTCCGTCAACAATCCCAACTACGACCGCATGGAGGATAACGAGATCTGCCTGACCATACCGTGGGCCAAGCCCAATGAAGATCTCCTGCAGCGCTGGCGCCTGGGACAGACGGGCTTCCCCCTGATCGACGGGGCCATGAGACAGCTCCTTGCCGAAGGCTGGCTCCATCATACGCTCCGCAATACGGTGGCCACCTTCCTCACTCGCGGTGGGCTCTGGCAGAGCTGGGAGCACGGCCTGAAGCACTTTCTCAAGTATCTGCTCGATGCGGATTGGTCGGTCTGTGCTGGCAACTGGATGTGGGTCTCGAGTTCGGCCTTTGAACGCTTGCTGGACTCTTCTTTGGTCACCTGTCCCGTGGCACTGGCCAAGCGACTCGATCCGGATGGGGTTTACATCAGGCGATATGTGCCAGAGCTAAAGAATTTACCAAATGAATTTATGTCAGTATTCCAAGTCACTTTAAAGACGCTCTGATCCTCATTTTATCTCCTTTATAGCCACGAACCCTGGCGCATGACGGCGGAGCAGCAGGTCCAGTACGAGTGCCTGGTTGGAGTCCACTATCCAGAGCGGGTTATAAATCTATCGAAGGCCGTGCGGCGCAACATGCTGGCCATGAAAACGCTGCGGAACACGCTGATCACACCGCCGCCACATTGTCGGCCCTCCAACGAGGAGGAAGTGCGTCAGTTCTTCTGGCTGAACAACTAAATGGAATCTACTACTATAATCCTCATATCAATGTTCAAAAATACCTCTATAACTATATGTCGTACTATACTATGTCTATAATCTATACGAATAAATATGTAGTCAATTGCACCGCGTGTGTGTGTATATTATATATAATTAATAATGCTTTATTTTCATCAATTAAAATAGTTTCTACAATACAATTTGTATGGTTTTTGTTTTTAGTTTTTATTTTTGGTTTTTTATTATAGTATTTTGTATTTTTAACAGCTTATAACTTGCGTTTTACTCATGTATCAATTATCAATTTGTTGTTGTTGTTTTTTTAGCTTATTTTCAAAAATCATTTATGTTGTATATATAATTATTATTATCATTTGTTTTACGTTATCCAAATTATACGTTAATTAACAGCATTAATTAAATAGGGCTTTACTTTAGTTTTTTATATTTTGTTTTTTTAGTTTTATTTCGAGAAAAATTGAACGCGAATTAATTTCAAATATTGAAATCGAATTTGATGTTTTTTTTTTTATTTAATGAGAATGTATCGTTATATATACTTATAATTTGTCTAAATTGTGGTGTATATTTTATTTTAATGCCTAAAATTCTGGTATTCTTCATTCTAGTAGATGTGGGGGCAAGAGCGTGGGGTGGGGTATGGTGCCATAAAAATGAAATATATTATAGATATACGTAATGGTTATATGATGGATGCTGGATGGGACCTATAAAGGAGTTATTGTTTGAAATTTGAGTCCCTCGACAGTTGTTTTGCTACAAAATCAAGTTTGGAGTTGCTTTTTTTTTTAAGATTTAACCTCGATCCGGCCGAGGATTTTTTAGCACGTTAGTAAACGCATTTAGAGAGGCAAATGCACACACATTGAGTAGAGAGGAGAAGTATGTATCTATGTATAATCAATCAACCAATCAATCAATCAATAACCAACGAACCAACGAATGAACGAGAACTCACACAGCAAATAACAATTTGAGGCAATTTTTTATACATTATGGAATCAGTATATATTTATATGTATTTGTATATGTTGTATATATCTCGTAAACGCATTTCGCTTTTTGCTATTATTATATTTCTAAAGTACTCCTCGATTCAAGTGTATAGTATATGGATGTATGTACATATGCTGATGCATTCACTATATATATATATATATTTATGTATATATTCCAAGTGGCTATCGTATCTGTGTCTGCCTGTCTGTCTGTCTGCTTGAGTGTTGAGTGATATAAAAATAAAAGCTGCTCCCCCAATCCATGGAGTGTGCATGCAATATCTGCAATATATGCCCCCACTTAAATCCCACTCGATGCCCATCTGATGATTGCTGTCTCTGAATGCTTTAAGCCTATGAGGTTCAATTATATCCATTTGTAGCCTTTAAATGTTTAATGTTAATGTTTAGTCGGTTTCTCTGTGTGTGTGTGTGTGTGTGTGTAAGTGTGCTTTAAGATCATTTAAAAAGCTTGTAGTTCTTTTAGTTTCGGTATAGATTTTAAGTTTCAAAATGGACGTTTCATAGATAGATATAGATATAGGTATACACGGTAGATGTATACGTATAAGGTATTCTTTCCCTTCCTCCTTCTTTGAGCAGAAAATGTAGCGGCAGATGGTAAAAAGTTCTTTGAAGCATATCGAGTTACGCGTGAGATTCGTGTCCTGTGCAGAAGTAGGGATTGGATTGGATAGGTTTGGATTGTGTGTGTGTGTCTAAGGTGGTTTTCTTTTAATATAATTTTAGGCATTTTTATCGAGTAGATATTGGCAGTTTTCTAGTGTTTGTTTATGCTCGAAGAAAACTATTGGCTATCACGATCCTTCTCAAGTCAATCCCAATCCCAGTCAATCAATGACCCCACCTGCACCACCGCAGAGCCTTGACTCCTGCCACTCCCTCTCCGCAGATACTTAGATTGACTTTTTGAAATGCAAATCAAATGCAGACCACAGGATGCATAAACCATGAATGCAAATAAATCCTGCATTGCACGGAATGTGCATATCTCTATCTATTGCGATGTCTCTACAATCTGTTCTCTGTCTCTATAGAAATCACATGTTCAAAATGCTCTGTGAACCTCCCTCCAGGCATACGCCTGGAATTCCTTCCCTTTCGATTCTCATTCGAATGTGTGGGGTGTATGGCTTTAGTGTTTAACTTTTTACATTAATCTGTCATTTGGTTTATTTCAAAATTTATACAAAATGCAACTTAAATCAAATTCCATTTTGAATTCCATTACAAGGAGAAGGAAAAACGAATTTGGATACAGATAAGGGAGTCCGTCCCTTCCGTGAATACTGCAGGCTGGGAGGGGGATTTCCTGCAATTTCCGGTTTCTGGAATTGGTTTGTTTGTTTTTCGTCGGGTGCGCTATACTATTATGTAACTAAACTTTTAATTTTTACTCGTACTTTCTTGTCATACACTTGGTGTTCTTTTCTGCGCCCTCAAAAATTGCTTTCATTTCGTTAATGCTTTTGCTTTTCGATTTTCGATTTTCAGTTACCAGTTTTCAGTTTTGGTGTTTTTTTTTGTTTGTTTGTTTCTGTTTTAAATTTATTTATGCAATTTGTATCTCCATTTTTGTGGTTTTGCTTTGCCTTTTAGTTGTTTGTTGTTTTACTCCTCTTTTTACAATACACATTTTATATTTTGTTTTACAATTTTCTACAATATATTTAATCGTTATCCGCACGCATGCCCCGCACTTCGCCCACCTGCCGCGCCTTGTCCAGCTCTTCCTTGACCTGTTCCTCGATGGCGCGAATGTCCTCCATTGTTAGACCGTACCAGCGATCGGTAGAACAGAAAACTTGGCTATAAATACAGAACAGAACAGATTCGATTAGTTAATGCTTAAGGGAATAGTAATGTAGAGTGCCCTTTACCGATGGAAGTTTGTGAAAAGGCGTCGCTCTGACTTTTGAATGAAATTCTCTACTCTTGTCTGCAGGCCGAACCATTTGAATTCGCATGTCACCAGCTTGTAGCAGGTCATCACGGGATCCACACGCTTTTTCCACTCACCGACCAGGGGCCCACGTCCCGTCTTCTTTGACTGGTATCTGGCAGGGGGCAAGGATTCGGTATTAGAATCAGTTTTTCAATTAAGGATCGAGGGCTTACGTGGTGGGATCCTCTTCGGGCTTAAAGTCTGCAGGCAATATCGGATCATTGGCAATGTCAATGTGCACCACTTCGCGTGCTTTCAGCTTGTCCGGCGTCAGTTCGTGCACCTGCAACCCACACAGCAACCGAAGGAGAAACAGAACAGAACTGAGATCTTTAGATATTTTCATTTACATTTCTTTGAAGACATTGAAAGCGGTTCTATAAACATACATATGTATCTAGCGTGAGACATGCACATGGATAAGCAAAAGCAAAATATACAATTTAAAGGCGAAACGAATACCGCACACACTCACATTCGGTAGTTCGCCAATGTCATTGTCGAAATGATTCGATTCGATATTTATAGCAAAGTTTTTGTCCATATAACCAGGATTCTTATTAACAGAAGATCACAACAGTAAAACCATAAACCATAAACCATAAAAGCCAAAACCAAGCCAAAGAAAAACGTTAATGGGAAATTGCATGGACGATCGATCGATCGATCGATCGATTGATTGATTGATTGGTTGATGTTAGTCGATATGTTAGTAGTGGGTTAAATGAAAGTAGAAATGAAAAAAAGAGAAAGAGGAACACAAATTAGTGACATTTTGTCAAGGATCCATCCACTTACATTCTCTGAATCGCCCGCATCGCCCACGTGCAGCGTGTCGATGATTATTTTAAAGGCATCTTTCATGAATTTGGGATTCTAGAATTGGGATTTGAAAAATCAAAACAACACATTTTTGTCATAAATCGAATGATCTATCCCTCCCTTTCCCCCCCTGAAAACACTCTGTGCCCCATTTTGGTAGTCCCCTTGGAGCATTTACCGTGATAATCGTTCGACAATAGGGGTAGGCATTCCATGCCTCCTCGTGGATCTCCAGAGAGCCCTTGGGTGCCAATAGTCTTATGTACGCTGGAACTTTTGATTGCAGATGATAGATCTTATATGTATATTGACCGGAAGTGTATTTGCCGCCTGCAGAAAAGACAGAAAAAAACAACATGAATAATTATAAGGATCATCTGTGGGACATGCAGGATTAAACGGGCTCCTCACCGAGCAGTGGAAAGTTGTCGAAGGGCTCGTTCTTTAATACCTCAATGCCCTCGCCGCCGCCTGTGTTCTCCTTTGACGCCTCGGCCACTGAGAATAATTGTGCAACTTGATACTGAAAACACACACACAAAAGCAGAAGAAAAGAGGAAAAGTTTCATTAACTCTGAGCGAATGAGCGAGCGGGGTTACGACCCGACTTACCTCTTCCACAGTCAATGGCAAAGTCACGCGGCTGCAAAGAGAGGGAGAGAGAGAGAGAGAGAGAGAGAGAGAGAGGGAGAGAGCATAAGCGAATGAAGTCATAAAAGGTTACATTACATGATTTTAATTAAGTTTTATATACATATAGACAGCATTTTTTAATTAAATGCAGGCCTGTGCATAAAAGGACATTTTGATACTCTAGCAACTGCTGACAGATGGAAGGGGTACATGTGGTTTGACACGCCTAAGGGAAAACCACACAAAAGCATTTTCCCACAAAATCTTGGAAATTAAATTTATTTAATAGCCACTAAGCCATTTTCTGAGCAGTTTGTTTTACTTAAAGATATATAAACATAGACACATGTATATGCCGCTTTATCTATCTAAGATAAGCACTTTGTTGGGGCAAACACTCTAGCTGATAATTGCCACACTTTCAGGCGCCACTCGGGCGTATACGTTATGCGTATCTCTCGTTATGTATCTGCATCTGTCGCCAGATGCTAATGGGAGCAAAGTTGAGACTCGGCTCGACTCGTTCAACCTGCAGCATAATTTAAATTCCTGCATTTTAATTAAAAGCAGACACATAAATATGCATTGACCGAAAATAGCCAGCGACGAAATTGCTGCCTGCCAGGCAACATTAAAATTCTCTCCCCCCACGACACCAAAAAGCTTTTCCCATTTGCATGCGACAGCCTCACACACACACACACACACACATTCGTCCTCTAATTACCAAAAAAAAAAGGGGTTGCAGATGTGGCTGCAGGAAGTGTTTGCTGTGGGTCCTTAGCATAATTATGCCACAGCCTTGAAACTTTTTTCGCATTGCTTGACTTTTGTTGCCGTTGCTGCTGCTGCCACATGACGCAGTCGTCGTTGGGGGGACGCAGGGCAATTTAATTGCACACAAATTTAAGCCAGAAAATATTTACAAGAGGCAACGCACAGGTTCTTTGCCTGAACAGTCGCTCAGCGAAGAGGAGATGCTCTTTCCTTTATTTGGATCTTTCACAGAGTTAAATTAATGTCATGTGGGGAATACCCTTAATATATCCTGAATATCCCATGTTGACTGTATTGATAGCTACAGAAAATCCTGAGTAATGTTTCCAAAATCCTACCAAAGCTCCCATTTAGACATGATTGTCCATTCACCCCAAGGAAGTTCACGTTTTGGCCACATTTTGCGCCAGTAATTTTCCAAGAAACTGCAATCTAGCAGCCCAAGTCACGGGGAAAATGAAACATTTCCACAGGTAGTAATAAAGGGTTAAATTGCTCCCCTGCTGATAATGCAGGAAGCGGCGTTCGGCATGCCACATCAAGGTGCGAAGCAAAGCTTTTCCTTGGCCATAAAGCCCCCCCCACACACACAGTCAGACGACGTCTTGGCGCCATCCCAAGTTTATGAGCTGTCATTGGGGCTTGTTGGTTGCCTTTAACCCCACTTCTGGGCGGCACATAAAAACCCCACAACGAAACACAAAACACGAGGAACAATCAAAGTGAGAAGACGGCAACTTTGGTGCTTTGTTTGACGAGGAGGAGACGACTGCCAGCTGGCTGCTTCCAGACGCAATTAACCTTTTGGCCCTTCTGTTGACACTTGGTAATGATGTGTTTCCTAATTGTCATCCGAATAGAGCAACTGGTGGGCGTGGTCGCCGCCCCTTTAATGTGGCGTCTGTGATGCCCCGGAAAAGTTTCCTCCCCACCCCAGGAGGTTAAAGTTCGCTGTGTGCTGCTGCTCCTCCCCATTTTTATTCAGTGTTTAACTTTTGGCTTAGTTCATGCCAGGGATTTCCCTTTGCCTCCAACTAAGATGGATGATTAAGGTGTGTGTGAGGGGCGGGGAGGGGGAAGATGAGAAGAGCTAGGGCTTAAAGTAAATTAAAACCTTTTTATGCTGCCTCTTAATTGTTAATGAAGTTATTCGCGAGTACAAAACTAATTAGAAAAGGCAAATAAATTTCAGGTCGAGTTTTTGGAAGGCGCTCGACTGTTACAACCTCTCCTTAAGATATATTTAATAAATAAATAATTATTGAATTAAGAAAAATATAAAATTTCAATGGAAACCTTGAGAGATTCCCTCAAGGGAGATTCCCGTTCTACGGCCCAAAAATTGCCTACATTTCAGGACATTTTTTCGATACAAAATAACGCAATCGGCACAAAATCGTTTATTTACCATTTAGTTAAAATTCAATTATCCATGGCATTTATTTTGTATTTTGTTTTTCTTTTAAAATCTCTTCGCAATCCTTCAATTACCCTGAACAAAACGATGCTCAAAACTTTTATTTTCATCAAATTTCATCGTTTAATCAATTCAAATTGCAAAAGTTTTCGTCACACAAATAAATTGGCCATAAAAAATTATTACTCACATATATATATTTTTTTTCTTCTTTCTTTTTGGAAAGTTTTCTGTGCCTCCCAACAGACTTGAGAGAAAAAGCAAAAGCAGAAAAAAAAGAAACTCGTAAAATCCCCAAAATCAAAAACAAGAAGGAAATATTTATGGCCGATGGCCCTGCCCTCCCCGGAAAACACAGTTTGTGAGAAAAGTTTGTGTCCCAATAAGACACGAGTACAGTATCTACAGATACATATATGTAAATAAGTAAATAAATTTCCAGAGAAGGTCCCTGAGGGGCGGCGAGGGGAGGTGCCCTTAGGGGACGACAGAAATAATAGAAACAACATTTATCGTGCAACTGGGTCAAAAATATCTCAATGCTAGAGATCAAACGATAGGAGACACGCAAAAGTCCCTCCAATGCTTATACACTGGGAGAAAAAATATAAAAAATAGGTTTATATTTGGAGACTATTTTCGTGGCACTGCTTTCTATATTTCCGAATTTCCCTCAGTGCATGGGCGAGTGACAGAGCGAGGGGTTCCAGGGAATAAGAGCACACAATGAAAGCAATAAAGAAACGAGGGGGAACGTTATGAGCCGCGTCTGCGCCGCGGCTCTACTTTATACCCGGTACTCAGTCAGTATGTATGTATGTGAGCTTGTTGTAATTTATTACATGTTCGCAAAAGGAAAACATTTAATTTTAGCCAAAAAAAAAACAATTTAAGTCGAACCTTTTCGGAGATTTTGATCTATTAGATGTTCCCATATTTGTTTACATAAATTTTTTACATCTGCCATTTCTACATGTTCTTATCTACTTCCTACATATACATACACGACTGTGTGCGAGAGAGAGAGGGAATCAGTCTGCGCTAGGGAGGCCACTGAAATTTCATTTGTTCCTTCTGACTATATTTATGATCCGATCTGATCCAAATTCAATACTCTGATAGATATAGTCATTTTCTATGATTCTGCGTTTTTGGTTTTCCCGTATCTTCAAAATTGTAGATTTTCATCTTTTGTGGGGGCGGAAGGGGGCGTGGCCAAATTTTAAAACAAACTCGTCTCGGTTTGATATCACAGGAGCTTGGATAGAAAGTTTGGTGGTTCTAGCTCTTATAGTCTCTGAGAACTAGGCGTCAAAAAATTCGATCAGGCATAGCGCCTACCCCTGTGTGTGAGAGAGAGCGAGAGGGAACGATGCATTTCGAAATTGTTTTCTTCATTGTGGCTATATTTATGAGTCGATCTGATCCAGATTCAACACTCTGATAGATATTGTCATTCTCTACGATTCTGCGTTTTTAGTTTTCTCGTATCTTTAAAATTGTGCATGCCACAGATTTTCGTCCTTGGAGTGGGCGGAAGGGGGCGGGGCGAAATTTTGAAATACACTTGTAACAGTGCGATAAGACAGGAGTCTGGATACAAAATAGTGTTCCTCTAGCTTTTATGGTCTATGAGCTATAGGCGCTAATGAAGACGGACAGACGGACAGACGGACGGACAGACAGACATAGCTATATCGACTCGGCTATTGATGCTGATCAAGAATATATATACTTTATGGGGTCGGAAACGCTTCCTTCTGGGTGTTACACACATTAATTTTTTGCACAAATCTAATATACCCCTTTACTCTTCGAGTACCGGGTATAATTATGCAAAAACAAAACAACACAAAACAAAGTATAAAAGAAATCGCCACATATGCGAAGAGCTAGACCAGAGCAGAGCAGAGCAGAGGAGGCGGAGAGGTTACAAGGGCTGCGGGGGAGCAGGCGGAGGAGTGGGTTTACTTAAGGACTGTCGCCGGCGAGAATAGATGAAGACGAAGAGACAGAAAGACGGAAAGAGTGAATGAATAAAAGTCAACCGAGTCACGAAACAAACAATAACAACAACAGAGCAGAGCAGCAGCAGCGGGAGAGCAGCGGCAGAACAGCGGCAGAGCAGCGGCTCTCTTAATGAGACCAAAGTTGCCGAAAGAAAACCCTCAAGGGGGTCGGGTTCGTCTCTCGTCTCTCGCTCTCCCTCTCTACCTCTCTTCCCCTGCGGCCGGGCCCTGCACAAGCGAGCAAATTGTTTGCTTTTGTTGGCATAATTGAAAATGGAAAGTGAATGTGTGAGTGGGACAGATTGAGTGCGAGCCAAAGTGGGAGAGTGGCAGAGAAAGAGAGAGAGAGGTGGGAGGTAGAAGGAGCTTCTGGCCATGGCTCTTGCGGTCGCCTCGTGGGCGGCCGCCGCCACTCTCGGACGACAATTGAAGGCTAAAGGCTGAAGTGAAGTACAGTAATAATTGATTTACTTCGCAGTAAAAGATGTCATGGGGAGAGATGGAAAACTGCAGCAGGGAGGGTGGCAGGCGGCGGCAAGCGGAGAGGTCATATCCCACATATATGAAATATGTGTAATGAAGGTTGGGTTTTTTTTTCTTTTTTTCAAGGCTATTGAGTCGTTGAATCGATGACTAAATGAAAACTAAAGCTAAAAGTAATAAAAAAAGGCAATGTAAGGCTGGAGAGAAGAGTTTCAAGCGTTGAGCACCCTTTACCGATACTCTTGATCCTCTTACAATGGCAGGCTATATGTTATTATAATACTACGAATCCATGTGCTTAATATTGATAAAATACCATGAAAATCGAAAGAAATTTCTTTTGGACCTTGCCTACAAGAAAACCCTTTCCTACCAATAAAACACATTTCTAAAATATAGTGTCCAAAATTTGTCCTTCTGTGCATGACACTCACTTCTTGTGGGGAGTCAAAGTAATACAATTAACCCTCTTAAACCCCGAAAAAACCCGCAATTGCCTTGGAATTAACCTTGTCCAACAGTCATTGTCGTTTGTTTTCTGTGTGCGTCTCTACGGGGCCCGCATATGGCATTAGGCCATCTGATCTGCCATCAGTCACACTCAATTACCAACAATTTGGGGAGTACAAATAGAATACTCCATATTCGAGTCGTGTAATGACAACTGGAACGCACACACACACGCATGCAGACACACAGACGCCTCAACGGCCACAAACGGGGCAGAAATGTTTCGTGTTATCTTATCAGAGAACCGAGTACATGGAAAATACAAATGGCGGAACTGAAATTAGAGCTCGTGCCATTTTCAAATTGATTGGAGAGTGGAGAGAAAGCAGGTGTGGGGGGGGGGGCTATGTCTGGGAAACAAAGTGCGCCAATCAGTGCGTCCGGGCGGGTGGGGGGCTGTTAAAGTCACGCCAGAGTACCTACGTTTTCCGCCCCAAACGACATGAACATCTCACTAATCGTAGTATTACCGGTGAAACGACTATACGACATTGAGAACTAGTTTTCGCTTTTAGAGATCAAAGTTGAAAGAGATTTATTTATTTAAGAGAGAGAGAGAGAGATGTGTGATATTCAATAACTAATAAACAAACATTTAGTGAAGCTTTTTCCCCACACTTTTCCATGGGATTTAATGTGTAATAAAACCCAAAGAATGATTGATACACAATCCCTTGAATTCCTCGAAATATTTACAAATATTAATTTAGCAAAAATGACATTCCATACGATATGTAACCCTATAACTACGAACTGCACTGTAGGTGCATGCAATTTTTATTATAAATTCACTTCCCATTCGACTGTCAATAAAAATGCACTCCCACCCCCTCCCCTCTACCTGTCTGCACTTAAAGTATTAATTTGTGGAACAGCAGAAAAAGAGAGAGAGAGAGGAGAGAGATGTTTATCCACGGAATGTGGCAGATGCCACGCACAAACAAACATACAACATTTAAGCATGTTGCAGGTTATTTGGTTTATCGCTTTTCGCGTCGATTGTACAATATTTTTATCGCTCCGGTGCTTGCAATTCATTCGTCCCGGAGGCAATTTCGAATTGTTTATCAACCTGCAGTCATTATACGTGGGTACATATATGTATATGTATATATTTTATATATTTTTCGTGCATTTTTCATTTCCCATTTAATGAAGGCGTTGAAATGTTCACAACCAAATGGTGGGGGACTACACTTCAGCGAATGGCAAAAATCTGGCCATAAAAACATTTTTTGTAAATATGCAAAAGTTTTCTGTGGCTTTACGGCTAGGATATTGAGAGGAGTTCAATATTTGTGCAACATATGGGATACAGTTGGGGAAAAACAGCCACATATTAGTTTTTCCCACAGGTCGTCCCCACAAAGTTTTGATATTTTACAAAACTAATCCGTTTCCCAATTACTCGTAAATATCAGCAATCAGCACTGTCTCGCCTGATTGATGTGAGCTATTGATAAGGAAATAAAGATTCATTCGGTAGTAAACGTATATGTATATATATCCCGTAAGGGTTAGTCCTTCAACGTGTCCTCAAATGGTGTCACGTGGCATCTGCTGTAAGAGTCAAAATCAATTATACAATAAATTGAGCAATTCAATTTGCAGCCTTTTCGGCAATTTCCGTTCATAAATTAAAGCGAATAAGAATGCCAGAACAATAGTTACGACTAAGGGATGCCCTGGGATGAATGTTGGTGGATAAACAACCGGATAAGACTTATGTAATTGTATAACCCCAGGTAACCACAGGGATAAAAGAAAACATCTATTAAGTATATGTACTTCTTACATAAATTAGCAAATTTCTTATTTCGCTTTACATGTCTCCTCTGTAAACCAATATACCCTTCTACTCACCCCAAATACCCATTATAAATATCAATGTCAGAGAGGGAGAGTGTGAGAGAAAACGAGATAGGGACAGAGGGACATCCAGCTGGAGTGAGAGGCGAGAGCGGAGGCAACTGATTTCCAGGCAGAAACGTGAATAATTTGCAAAGAGAATCTTTATGGCATTTATAGCACTTTTCTGATTGAGGGACATTTGTATACCGTTGCCGATCCCGAACCCAAAAACTAGAAATCCAAGCCATAGTTTATGCAACAAACAAATAGAATCTTATCGACCATTTATTTTACAACTTGTTTGATTAAAGCCATTGGCAGTGCGAAAGAGAGGTGGAAGCGGGGGCGAGAGAGAGAGTGAGTGAGAGTGAGTCACTGTTCCCCCAACAACAAGGCGAAATTGACAACGTGGCACTGGCGGCGCTTAAACAAATTGAAAGTCGGCCTTCCACTTGAATTTCGCAGAAACTCAATGAGAATTATGGTTAAAGCCGAGAGAGGCCAATAAGCGAAAAGACGCTTACGTAGCCTCCGACTTGAAACTCATTACGTCATCTGGATAAGAGAGTAACTAGCCCAAGAGCAGCTAGTAGCTGTGATAAGAAAAACATAATTTTGCGGTAAAATAAATGCACAAGAAAGAATAAAAAGAAAAGCAAAAACAACAGCAACAACAAATACTGACACGCGACAATGACGTGCGACAGTGAGAGAGAGGTGGAGAGAGAGAGGGAGAGCGGTAGCACAAAATCGATTTGTCACAAAGAATGCGGCTTTGCTTTTGTCATTTAAATATTTCAACTCACATAAATTATGTACTAAAATGAATACTCACAATTCTTTGATCTGCATTTTTTCCAAATTTTTATTTCACTTTTTGAAAACGCTGAGAGGTAGGGCGAGAGAGGAGAGAGAGAGCACAGAAATAAATTAAATTTGCATTTCTCTCTTTTCCATACATATTAAATTTAAACTATAAATAAATGCACTTGCACTTAAAGAGCAGCAGCCATGCAGCATTCAAACACGCATTTTATTCTATATTTAATTTATTTTAGCAACAAAACGGTTGCCAGCCAGGGGGTACGGCACACATCAGAAGGGGGCTCTTTTGTTTGGCTGCCAAAAACTACATCATTTACTTTTCATTCACTTTTTAATATAATTTAAACGAGCGGCGTTTCAGTTTCATTTAATTTTGTTTTTACTTGATTTTTTTTTATGGATTGTCGGCTAAAAAACACGAGTCATATGCCCCCACGCACACACCTTCACACCACACGCACGCACACAATCACAAACAGTGGCAATCACTTGGTTTTGCCGCAAATTTTATTCATCAAAATGCAGACGTACAATACAACTGTTTAGATACCGTGTTTGCCTAATCGCCGGAAAAACGTTGCGCGTCGTACTATTAGTTATGTATATTTATTTTTATTTTTGTTGTTAGTTGTTGATATATGGGCGATATTTTTATTTTATTTCACGATAGTATCGGTGTGATATGATATAAATCTATATTTTTAGAAATTGGGGCCCAAACACATAATTTTCGATAGCACTGCTGTTGATTGTGCATAAAATAGGGTTTCAACTTTAATAAAGAATAACTAATCACCCAATGAAACTAATTACTTTTAGCAACTATTACTATTATCTGTTCATTCAAATCTACCCGCTGGGAAATATCTACCCCGTGGAAGGAAGTTTATAAAATTTCCCGCTGGGAAATCGTTGGAAACAGAGAAAAAAGTGGGTATTTACAACTCTGCAAGGTAAAGTCCACTTTATTGCCTATCATACCTTGCGGACAGGGATCTCCTCAAGGTATATCATCGATAAATTACGGCTAGGTGAGGATCGTACGGGCCTTGGAATTTCCCTTTTATGTTTTTACAACAAAAAAAGCAAAAAGGGGCAATTACTCTTTTTCGCTCATTTTTTCGTGTCGATAGTTTTTGTGAATTTGGCGGTAATTTTGAAATAAGATTGATGAAATTGTTGAAATATACCAATGTTTTAACTAGAAACTTTACTTGAGATTTACAAGATTTACATAGTTTTGAGAAATTAAAATATTATACTAAGAGTTTGAATCTAAAACTGCAACTTGATGTTGCAACTTACTACGCCCAAACCAAATAATATTACTTTATAAATTAATCAATTTTCTACAAGAATTTCTCAAGGCTCACTTGTATCGAATTCTTTATAAAATTTAATTTGATATCTCGAAAACTACAATGTTTCGTTGAGATAGCTCTAAAACAGAGACTAGTTTGGATGGATGGAAAAAATGTCCCCGATTCTTTAATACCCGTTCCCCAAGAAAATTGAAAGCATCTGCATATGGATGTTTTTATACCCTCTGTCGTTATAGTTCGATGTTAATGCAAAATACTATAATTTCAAATTTCAATTTTTCTGTTGCACTATCGCAAGAAGCACGGTCGCACTTAGAGATGGTTGCAGGACAATGCGATTATTTCCAGCGCTGGTCGTTTAAAAAGGGTATTCCCATTGCTGGAATTAAGAATTAATATTATTATTATTCAAATTGGTTGTATTCCATAGCGTTTCTACCGTTGTACGTGGCTGCCTAGTAGTTCTTCAAATCCTGTATGCTTCGGAGTGGACTTAGGAATGGTTTTGTTTTTATTCGGACTTGACGTGACCTTTGGTTTTTTTCCGAGCAGACAGAGAATGCGTCCCTTTATCTTCTTCTTCGTCTTCTGCCGGGTTCTCCGAATCTTCTTTTGGAGGCTCCGTCACTTTAGTTTTTTTCGGACTGTCTTTCACTTTCCTTTGTTTCGGACTTGATCTGCCATGCGGGTTTTTCCGGGCGTACCGAGCAGTGGTCTCTTTCTCGTCTTCCTCTTCTTTTGAAGGATCCGTTACTTTGTTTTTTTTCGGACTCTTGGGTGCCTTGTTTTTATTGGGTTTCTCTCTCTCATCTTCCAGCTCATCTTCTTCCTCTTCTTTAGAGGACTCCGTGACTTTCTTTCTTTTCGGACTCGCTTTCCCTCTCTGCTTTCCTTGTTTCCGAGCAGACGCGATCTGAGTGGTGCTATCCTTCGATATTTCTCCTTCCGCATCGTCATTGTCACTATTCTCGTCCTGATATTCCTGCTTTTCCGGAGTGGGTTCTTTTGGAGGCTGCGTCTCTTTCCTTTCGTTCGGGCTTTCTGTCTCTGTCATTTCAGCTTCTTCCGGACTCACTGCCCCCATTTGTTTTGCCGGACTCTCTGTCGTTTTCTTGACTTTCTTCTGTTTCCGAACGGCGCTGGTGGGCGCTTTGAATTGCGGACGTAGAACCCTTTGCTGGAACGTGATCCTTCGGCTAGATGGAGAGTAGGCGTTTTCCGTCTCCGAATCCACCCGCATACGAAACTTGAATTTGATATTGCCCTTGCCGGGGATCTTCTCATCAACGGGCATGTTCCTCGCCCACACCCTGCACTTGACATCGACCTGCTGGTTTTTGGGCATTTCCGTTAGCTTAAGGGCCACCACGCGCTTGATTCCCTTCATGTTGGGGGAGGCGTCGTAATAGGGTCCCGGAATGTAGACAATTTTGGGCGTTGAGCCCTTCTTCACTTTACACGTCAACCAGATCCTGCTCTTGCCGCCATACTTGCCCAGCACGTCGGTGAGTTCGCCGGGCGCATTGGATGGCAGATCGTCGACGGTGTCGTACGTTTCGGGCGTAAAGCCGTACACCTTATTCAGTTTGACGAAGACGCAGGGCGTTTTCTCCTTACCGTATCCCCAGAGCTTATCCCGGTTGCACTCGTGGAAGAACTTTTCCGCATTGTCTTTCAGCGCCTTCAGGGCCTCGTCGATGCTATCGGTTATCGGCTGTATCTGCTTCTCCAGATGCGTGTACCACGATATTAAGGAGGCGTTGCGTGGCACAACGGACATTCCCGGCGCTCCTTTCAGCCACTTGGGATGATCCTCGGAAATAATCACGAATTTGAATATAAGCAACCACAGCACCAAGATGAGGAGAATAAAGAAGTATTGAGTAAGGTAGAACGCAATGATCCTGAACCAAGCCCAGGCAGTACGGCCAAAGACTTCATTCGTGTCCAGGTTCAGGACCTTCTTTTGCCAGGGAATATCCCGCTTCTTGCGCGTTACCTCCTCCTGGCGGAAGCGCTTTCGCACTTTGTAGTTCCCCGCAGGGATCATCAGGTCCTCCGGCATTATTCAGAGTGTTTCAGTTTTCAGTGTTTTCAGTTTCTTAAATTCGAGTTTAATATAGTTATAGATAGAATGCTTGAATGTATGGCGTATGGCATGTGGTATGGCCTACTACCCATCACATTCATTCAATCATTCATCATAGATGTCTATTTCATCGTAAAGGACGTCCGGTGGGTCAATGTGGGCCTTGGGATCCACTCTGTGCATCACAAACTTGACGGTGGCATAATGCAGTGGAATGTTCTTGGCCCACACTGAGCAGGTGACGTGGACATTCTTATTCGGTGGAAGATTTTGAAATTTCACGCCAATGATCCGACGAAAGCCGGGCTCCTCACGGATCATCACCTCAGTCTCATTTTCCGGGGTATCCGGATCAACGTAAAAGTTTTCCTTGTTGAACAGGCCATCGGCATCGAAGTACATTTCGGGTACATACGAGATGGCGGCGTCCACATTTTTGGTCACGAAATGGCACGATGCCCAAATCTTATTCATGCGTCTCTCGGGTGATGTCTCCATCATGTAGTAGCGCAACGCCAGGGGCACCTCATCGGGCAGGGAGCGGCGCTCGCTGTAGGTCTCCGCCTCAAAGTTGAGGGCAAGGTTTAGCTTCAGCAGGACGCACGGATTGTTCGATAGATAGCCCCAGGCTAGATCCAAATTGCATTCCCTCAAGCGGTGCTCCGCCTTGTAGCCGTACTTGCCCACGAGTCGCTCAATCTGCTTCTGGAGGGTGTACGATGATTGCTCCTCAATCTTTTCCCACATTATCAGCTTCGCCAGGCCCACAGCGCGTCCTAGAGGGGCTATGGTAAGGCTGGGAGGCTTGGAAACGGTTGGCTGTTTGGAATTCATTCGAAATTGCTGCAGAAATAGTGCAAAAATTAATACGAAAATGCCAAGACACACGATGAACGCGAGCCAGTACAACATCAATTTGATGGGGCGACACATGGTGCGCGATGTCTTCTATATATTTTAAGTAAAGTTTTCCTTGAGTATTAGTCCAGGGCTTGCTTGCACTAATTTGAATTTGAAATTTGAACTAGAACGGTTGTCTATCTATAAAAAAACGCGTTAAGGTATTCCACTTTCATATTCACGTTGTATGCTTTTTTTTTTGCTGACGTTTTCATATTAAATCTTATTTTAGACAAAGTCCCATAAATCCCACTTTAAATAAGCATTTCTTGTAGAAAATTGATTAGTTAATAGAATAAAATTATGTGTTCGGGGCTGAGGGTCCAAGTTAACTAGTAATATTAAACCGAATATCAAAGTCAAGGAATATGATCTTCAGTGGACAGAGAACTATTAACCCATTGTACACCAGGGGGTATTGAAATTTACTCCAAGAAAATGATGAAACTTGACGAATTTTAAAGCAGTTCAGGGGAAAGATATCGTGGTGCTTTTGTAAAGAATGAGGAAGGATAGGGTTGATCTACAAGAAGAATTTATTATTGGTATAATATTAACTCAAGTTGTTCACCTGTTTAAATAGAGGGGGGTTAAGTGGGCTAAGTTCGTTTTTCATCGATACGGTCACACTGCGTCCGCCCCGCGAAAATATTGACAAAAATTGCGAAAATGAGCCAAAATATAGTTGCTGCACCACTGAATCGCATTCCGGGCACCAGCCAGTCCAAGGAGAAGCACAGCAAAGACCTGAAAACCCTCAGCTATGTGGAATTACTGGAAATCAAGGACAGACAATCCAAATTTCTGTCCTTCAAGTAAGTTCTGGAACGATCTGCAGCGCAGGCACATTCAAACGAATTATTGTTATTGTCGCTCCAGGAAGCGGCTTCTGCAATTGCCGGACAAGGGCAGACGCCTCCAAGAGTCCTACGATAAATTGCTGGACGAGATTAGGCGACGCGACGATGTCGAGGCAACGGCCCAAATGCTCAGCGAACTGAATATCGCATCCAAGGGAAAGATTGCGCTGAACAATCTCGAATGGAACGGCCGCGAGATTGTGGACGAAGGCGCCCATGTGGAGGATATACTGGACAGCGACGATGAGCTGGAAATGGATCCATTGCGGATCATAGCGCAGGGGACAATGCACGAGAAAAGGGTCAAGGTGCTGCCTCCACCCGAGAGTCTCATTACAGCCGGCGATCTGGCCGACATAGACACGTTTAAGAAGACTGCCCACTCGCCGGACTCTGCCTTGGAGGGGCAGAGCGTGACCAGTTCGATACCCGCGGAGTTGGTCGAGCTGGATGCCTGCCTGGTGGCAGCCAAGTATCCCCAAGAGACGCTTTCATACCCGCCCGTCGATCAGCACTCCCTCTACCTCATAGACAAAACGGAACCCAAGGACAGGATTGCGATGCGGGAGAAATTCCGGCCGTTCCGCACAACCATCTCGAATGTGCACGATCCCGATAAGGAGCGCATACGGAAGAAGGGCAAGCACTGGGAGATCACGGCAGCCACCCCGCCACTCATCCAACACAAGGAAACGCAGATGGTTCCGCTGGCGGAGTCGGCCAACCTGCAGCTGGACTTTATGCAGAGGATCAAAGAGCTGAGGATTCAGCAGGCAGAGCAGCGTCTGGCCCAGCACCAGGCCTCGTCCAGACCAGCCTCGGGACTGCATCTGCCGGCGGAGTCCGTTCTGAAGACGAAGGCATCGTTCAGGAATTATCGCAATCCGCAAGTGGACTATCTGATTGAGGGCAAGCAAAAGCCCAGCGAGCAGAACGAAGTGCATGATCCCACGAGCATCGACAGAGCATCCTCCAGTGGAATACATTACACGGTCTACGAGTGACTCCCTCCCCCCCATTCCTGGCCAGAATTGCGTTAACATTGTCAACTATTTATTTTTGTAGGCAACAACAGATAGTGGATAAGAATACATACGATTATAGCTCCCATTTTAAATCGAATAGAACTGTGTGGCTGTGGAGGCCTGCAGCTCGATCTGGCCCATCTTGAACTGCAATCGCTGGAGCCACTTGAGCAGGGCCTCCGACCTGAAGGCCTGCTGTTCCTCGTAGTCCGGCGCACAGTCGCGTACATTCTGCAGCCGCACATGGAGCGTGTCCGAGAGCTGCGTCTGCGAGGAGAGCACGGGGCTCCACATGGGCAGCAGCTTGCCCAGCACCGTGGAGTTGGTGTCCTTGAGCGCCTCCAGCAGGCTGAGGAAGTGCAGATTCACCATTTCGGATAGCTTGGAGTTGGCACTTTGCGTCTGGAAGTCCACGCTGGACTGCGGCTGATCCTTGTTGATGGTGGGCTTGGCGTGGGACACCAGCTGCAGGATGCAGGGCGTTACCTTGGCCCAGAATTCGAAGAGCACGCCCAGCGTGCCGCCCTCCACATTGCTGTTGGTGTTGTGGGCCATCTGCTCCAGATAGACGGTCCACAGCTGGCACAGGGTGAACGCATGGAAGAGCGAGGACATGTGCAGCACCGAGGTCTTCGATTGCTCGGCAAAGCCAGCGAATATCACCTGAATGTGATCGGCTATGTGGCAGGAGGCTTCCTGCGGCACCGGCTGGGAGTAGGTCACGCCTTGGTGCTGATAGTGGACACTGGCAGCGGGCGCTTGGCCCTGGCCCGGCGGTGGATTCGGCGCTGGCGTCGGTATGGTGTGGGTCTCCTGGCGACGCTGCATCAGTACCATGTGGGTCAGCGAGCCGAGCAGCAGCCACGAGAGCAGACGCATATGTCCGACGCATTCGGTGAATTCTTTGGGACTGAAAGAAGAGAGAATTCCATTGGGATTTGGCCATTTCCTTTGGCTGCCTCACTACTCACCCTTGCTGCAGGGAAGAGGGTGCATTGTTCAGCCAAGGCAGATAGCGGGCGACAGCCTTGTTGTCCCTGGAGTTGCCTCGCGACATCTCCAGTGCCAGATATTGGGCCACGGCTCCCTTGAGCACGCCCCCGAGGGTGTCCTCGCCCAGGCCGTTGCTCGTCTGTCCGTTCTTCAGGTGCTGCAACGATGAAGGATAATGAACAAGGCTAGAGTGTTGCTGGAGTCGCACCTTGATCTTGCTGAGCGTGTGGAAATCGGCCAGAAAATCGATCACGTCGTTGATGTACTGCCGCAGGCAGTCGGCGGAGTTGGTGGTCAGCATGGGCGCCGCTTCGGGCATGCCAGGAGCAGAACCAGGCGGCAAAGTGCCCCCCGCATCGAGGAGTACGAAGCCAATAATCACGAGGAGATTGTGATCGGGAATGTTGGACTTGAACTTGAGGGCCTGCACAAACTCGAAGATCATCTGGCGGCAGAGCAGGTTCTTGTCGCGGTCCTTGCTGAAGGAGCGCGTGTTGAGGGTGCACAGCTCGTAGATGGTCTGGTACTCGAGATTCGTGTGCTGCACACAGTAGGCCATGATCTTCGAGTAGGGATCGAGCAGGGTCTTGGGCACGCAGTTGAGCCGCAGCGTGGCCGCAATGATGTCCAGCATATACTCGGCGTTGCTCAGGCTCGGCATGATCACGATCACCTGCCGCAGCAAGGACTCCATCGCCTGCATGGCCTGCGACCACATGGCCAGGCCCACGCCCGCCTCGGCGGGCACACACTGCAGATTCAGATACTCGGCCATGTTGCGGAAGATCACCGGCAGCTGGTCCACTGGCAGAGCCTTCTTGGAGGTCAGCGACTCGCACACCATGTAGATGGGACTGGTGGCATTCAGATCCTGGAAGTCCTGCAGAGCCTTGGCTATGCTGCGGAAGTGGTTGTGACGGATTTTCACTGCAAGGGAGAATGGATTGGGAATGTTTTGCCTATGCTCTCTTGGGTATCAGCGGAACACTCACTCTTCATTTGGGTCTGGAACACTTGCAGGAAGATCCCGTTGGGCGCCAGCTGATGGAGGACACAGCGTATGAACTGCAGGGCCACTGCCTGGGCGCTGCAGGCCAAGGGCGGACCATTCTCCCCCTGCCACGAGTGGGTGGAGCTCAGACAGATGCTGCAAAAGGAATGGATAGTTTAGGCCTAGATAGCAATCGATTTTGAGCGTCCCTTTCTTACCGCGAAGTCATAGTGAGGATCTCTGGGAGGAAGGGTGCCGCCATGGCCGGTTCGCGGTGGATAAAAGTGCCCAGGATCACGATGAATATGCCAATCTCCTCGTCAGTGTACTCCTCAATGTGAGCACCGCAATCCGAGCATCGCTCGACGATGGTGTAGTTGCCCACGCGACGTGCGCTCTAAACAGAATGGAATTATTACCACAAAGGATCTGAGAATCCTCCAAAGACCTACCCCACGCGGTGTATGTGCTGTACCGTGAGATGTGCCATGTCCATTGGCGGCCTCGCCCACACCATCCTCTACCTCATCGTCTGGATCGGGCTCGGCGGGCTGGAACGGAGGCGGTGGCCAGGAGCCTGCAAACCGAGAACGTATGTCCGGTATGGCGTTGGTGTCGACGTTGAAGGGGGCCAGCTTCTGGCGGGGTCGCTTGATGCTGTTGCTGGAGGTCAGGCCTCCGCCCGCTGCTGCTCCAGCGGTGGCTCCTGCCGCGCTCTGCTTAAACTCCTGCTGGACATTCTTCAGAATGGAGGTGTGGAGATCGGCGGGAGGCTGTGGCGGCTGCTGGGACGTGGACGGGGCATTGGGATTGGGGGGCGATTCCAGGGCCACCTGCTTGATGAGCCGTCGGGGGGAGTTGGTGCGGCTGCTGGGCGTCACATCGTCCTTGGTGCTCTCCGACACGTCCAGACTGTCCTGCTTGAGGTGGCTGATGTCCGGCAGATTCAGCCCCTCCCGCACACGCTCCACCAGCGCTGCCACCGTGTCCTGGGTGCCAATGGGCAGCAGTCGCTCCGGAGTTGGGATCTCCAAGGCGGCAATGTTCTTGGGCGGCGGCAGGCCCTGCATCTCGGCCTCCATCTCGTCCCTGGGATTGGGCATCACACTCATCTTGGACAGCGGCGAGTCCGGCGAGCCGTAGTTCTTTTCTGAGCGCTTCAGGGACTTTGTCTGCGACTTTTTCTGGTGACGGGAATCGTCCATCGAGGAGCTCGATGTCCCGGCACTGCACTCCACGATCGTCTTGTGGCGTCCAATGGACTTGGCTGGAGCCGGAGCACCACTGCCATTGCCATTGGCCGAGCGACTGCCACTGCCGCTGCTGGAGCTGGGCTTTTTGTCTGCCGTTCCGGGCACATCCTGCAGGGCACCGAGCGCCTTCAGATGGTTAGTGGCAATGGCGGCAAACATTTTTGATGTGGAAGCGGCCGCATTCTCTAGGGATTTGTTGCGCACCGTCACCGCCCGATGCACATCCACGGGCGGACTCACGATGGCCGTCTCTGTGGTCTCGGCACCCACCAACGGAGTGACGATCATGCGCACGCCCTCCTGCAGGCTGTGACGGGTGGTGTGGGTGGTCACGAGGGTCTCGCTGGTGGTGGTGGCCTTGATTTTGGTGGTGTACGTATCACCCACTTTGGTGGTGATCATCGACTTGTGCGACTTGGTGGATTTCTACAAGGGAAAGGGTTAGTAGTTCCGTTGAAGAAATAAATGTTTGTGTCAGTAAGAGTAATAAAATGCTTTCCATAATAGGGAAATGGGCAACAGAGAATGGCTTAGGAATAAATTGGGAGTGCAAAAAAACGAATTGATACAAACAATCTGGCGAAATTATACATAGATAGTACTACAATATCATATGAAGACCAAGCAGTTAATCTGGGCATAGCCTTCAGTAGCACACTATCATGGAGCAAACAAGTTTCAAAACCAACAGGACGTCCAAAACTTTCTTGCCAGAGGAAATGAGAATATTAGAGTTCAAAAGTCATACTCATTCCCACTCTATTTTATGGTGTTGAAATATTCGGCCATTAGTAGTAGCTCGTAATTCAATTGTCCGATATGTGTTTGATTTAAGACGTTTTGACCATGTATCACACTTGACTCATAAAATACTTGACCTTATCTTGACCTCTTGTATAGATTTTAGAACCGATTTACCTATACCGCAAACTTACTCCTGCTACATCACAACGAACAAAAAATGATTTATGCCCTCGAATTCTTACGCTTTGCTCGAAGAGGCAGTTCTCCTTTAATGCTCCTTAATGCCTTTGGAAAAATCCTCCCCATAACCTCAAATCAATTAGGAGCGCAACCCAATTTCAAATTAAAATTAAAACATATTTAAAAAATAAGTGATTATAAAACACAGAAAAATTTAGAATCAATGACAAATGTTTATAAACTACTTGACGGAATTCCTCTACTAATTGGTTACTGTTCTGCACTATTTTTGTCATTTGATATTAAAAAAAAAAAAAAAATAAATAAATAAGAAAAATCGAATTTATAAGTACATATTGTTGTCAAGAAGATACTCTTCCAAATGATTTATATAACTTGGGTGCAATAAAAATAAATTAAAACTTGTAGCGTTAGGATATAGAATGAAATAAAATTAAATTAAATTAAAAGGCATTAAACGAAAGGATTATTGAGGCAAGAGCCATGTATGGTACCTCCTCCGTGTACTCCAGACGCTTGCGGCTGGGCATCACATCCTCAAAGTGTATGGTGTCATCGAAGGAGCCCTAGAGTGGGAATCGATTCTCTTTAGCTCAAAGTAGTGATATGGCTAGATGGAGTATTGAAACCCACCGGTGCACTGCTGCCGTGCAGGGTGCTGTCCGAGAGATCGCTCTCCGGGATGGCCACCAGCTCCGACTCGGTCTCATCCGCATCCAGGCTGGAGTCGTTGTACTTCCGGAAGGCATGCTGCAGCTTCGGGGTGAAGGCCACATTGCCCTTGCTCTTGGAGGCGGCACTGGTGGCCTCCGACGGGAACATGGGACTCACGGGCGGACTGGCCTCCTTGTCATCGGGGTCGGTACCCAGCGAGGGCTGGCTGACATCCCGCGAGCGAGCTGCCCCGCCCACACCCTGGATGTCCAGGATGGTGGTCGTCGGTATCCGTCGGCACTGATGGAAGTGGCCGCGCAGGCTGTTCATGATCATGCGAATGCCCGAGATGACGTAGCCACTGAGCGGCGGCTGGGTGTACGAGTACTTGTAGAGCACCACGAGGAGGGTGAAGAGCCAGTTGCGCCGCGGATACTGCTCCAGGTGCCACAGGGAGTAGTTGAAGACAATGTTCTGGTAGGACTCGCCGGAGGTGTTGGTCGGATAGGGGGCATACAGGATGATCTGCATGACGGAGGGCAGGATGAGGCCGCCAATCAGATGATTCTGGTCCAGCACCTGCGGCAGATTGGCCAGAAAGGCGTTGAACACAGCCGATACCCTGAGGGAATAAGAGATGGAATTGTAGATGCTTAGATACAGGGATCCTCTGGCGATCCTCACTCACCTTAGCGATTCTGGATTGGTGTGGAAGGTCTTGTCGATCTGATTGTGTCCCAGCAGCAAAAACAAATGCTTCAGCACGATATTCTGAGTCCTGGTCACCGGCTTATCCTCCGAGGGAAAGGCCTGATCCGTTCGGGACATGAACTGCATCAGCATGAAGACCAACAGATGAATGGTCTCGCGGTCGGACTCCTCCAGCTCCGTGATCCGGCTGAGCAGACCAATCAGATTCTCATCGTTGAGGCCGCCCAGCGAGTGGATGTGTCCATCTGTTCGGGCGACATTATTGTGGATTATTATATGGCCAGTCACTTTAGAGGACAACGTTCTTTAGGGAGGGGGGAACAGGGGGATATACACCAATATTCTTTTTTGATTTTGTTTTTGTTTTCTTTTTTTTTTTTGGGGACACAGCCACATGCCAATTTTTCACAATTAGATTCGTTTTCATAGACGGATAAATGAATTTTGTGTATGTGTCGTTGTATAATATACAGGAGGAATGTCTCTGTTTAAAGGATTTCAAAGCCAATTGGAGTACAGATATAAATTTGTTGTTGGAGGGGTGGTGGTGGGGGAAAGACAGAGAGACAGAGAGAGAGAAAGGTTAGAGAGAGTAGAAATATAGGGTTTTCTTCGCGATAGACAGAGAGAGAGAGATGTTTTTTGAGATAGCATACATACCAGTTCGGAAGGATTTACAGACACTTAAAACGATTATTTTTTATGGAAAGCAGAGCTCAACTAGATAATACAGATATCACATTTACTATATATATAATCGTAGGTAGAACATAGGTACAGTGGGTGATGATACGTGAGGGTTCTGTGGGAGGATCCATGCAATGATATGATCATATTTTGTATTTAAGATTGTTTTATGTCTTTTTTTCGTGCATTTTAGATACATTTTTAAGGTTTAATTTGGAAATCAATAAGTCTTCAATTTTAAACTGATTTTTGCTATTTTTCTACGCAAATATATAGCAAAGAATCAAGCCAATTGTAAAGGAATATAAACCTGCTTTTAAAGGGGAAATATTCTTGAAAAATACCAAGAAATGAAGAGAGACTAAGCCAAGGCAACACTGAAAATTGGTAAGACCCAAAATGCAGACATCATTCACCAGAAATGATCTCAGGAAGACATGCCATCAAGGTGAGGATCTTCCTTATGAAGGATGCATACATTTGAGGGCTCAGAAATAATAAACACCGATCATCGGACACCATCGAGGGGGAGGGATACATCGATTAAACACAGATCACAGATCGGAATCTCTCGGAAACACTCATGCTCTACAACCTACCTGGATTGGCCGTGCTGCTGATGCCCGCCGCCGCCGCTGCCGCCGTACCCGTACCCGGATGCGCTCCTGTATCGCAGGTGCAATGCATGGGATAGGCCAGAGCCGAGGGACTGGGACTGGGCGCCGGCACGGCTGGCTGCGGTGGCAGCAGATTGGGTGCCGACGGATGCTTTTGGAAATGGGAGTGAAAGGAGTATCCCGAGGGATGGGGATTTGCTGACGAGCTGCTTGCTGCTGCCACTGTTACTGCTGCTGCCGCTGCTGTTGCTGTGGTTGTGGTTGTGGTGGTGCCTCCGACATGGTCCTGGGCGGAGGAGGAGGAGGCCGATGCCGGGAGCGCCGCTGCTGCCTGGGAGCGAAGCAGCGTCTCTGCCTCCTGCAACGTGGGCATCGGACTTTGGTGACTGGGTGGCACGCAATGCACTAAATACTGATGGCTCTGACTATGAGCCGAGGCTAGACTTGATGCAGTTGCTACTGGTGCACTACTACCGGCTGGATGATGATGATGATGCGATGGCGGGTGATGGTGGCCGAAGGTGTGGTGTGCCTGCGGCGGCTGTGGGAGGTACATGGAATGGTGTGGGTGTGGGTGTTGGTGTGGGTGGGGGTGGTGGTGTGACGACGGATGTGATGGGTGGTAGGGAAAGGCCGTGTGTGGCGTGTGCTGGTGGATGGGACAGGGCGGCGGTTTGGGTCGTGTGGCGGTAACTGTTGCCGTGGTCGTTGCTGAACTATGACTAGCCGGATTGGCGCTCTGGCTGCTGCCAGACGCCCCCCCACTACTACTGCCTAGGAACTGACCCAGTCCGAAGCGCGAGGTCTTCCGCTTGAGTATGGGCGCCGACACCTGGCGGCTGTAGATCTTCTCCTTTTCGGGCACTACAAAAACCAGAGAAATATATAGAAAAATGATCAGCCTAGATCATATTTGAATGCTCACCAAATTTGCTATCCTGACGCGGTGCCATGGTGGCTGGTGCCGACATGGTCCTCTTGTAGGGCCACTTGGTGCCGAACGAGGCGCTCAGCGTCTTGGCCATGCTGCCGCTCGTGTCCGACTGACTGAGGGCCTCCCTGGCCTTCAGGATCTTGGCCGACAACGCCTCGCTGCCGTTGTCCGAGTTGCGGAGGTCGCGCAGATACGAGATGTCGCCGCACTTCTCCAGGTTGATCTGCGCCTCCACGAAGAGCGTGTCGAAGCGATTGAGGAAGAAGTCCCAGCCGAGCAGCTTGCGGTCGGAGAGGGAGTTGTGCAGCTGGTAGACGGACTGCAGCACCACCGGCCGGTCCACGATGAACAGATCGAACTGCGACTCCAAGCAGAAGAGCAGTGACCGTATTGCCGTGTCATGAATCGTCCCGATATAGAGCGTCGCCCGCTGCGCCACATACACATTGATGTCATCCATGCTGGCAATGAGGTGGCAGAAGGCCGTGGCCAGGGCCGTTTGCAGGCCCACCTCCGAGCGCAGGGGCGTCGAATCCATAAAACGGGTAATCACGGTTACTCGTTCGACTGCTGTGAAGCGAACGCGCCAGTCCGTATCGTGGAAGGCCTCCTGCACCACGCGCCAGAACACATCCGAGCCGAGCGGCAGCGTGATGCAGTGCAGCAGCAATGGCACGCCCACCTGGCAGATGTGCGAGTGCTCGGCATTGCACAGTTCCCAAAGGCTTCAAAGAAGGATACAGCTGTAGGGAGAGACCTTTACGAGAGCAGAGCTTAACGTACTTTTTGATGAGCAGATTCTCCTGGCACCAGATGAAGAAGCCCCTCTGCTCTCGGGCCGCCTTGGCCAGGGCATCGCCATGCAGGGCCATGGTATTGAGGCACTGCAGCACATAGTACAGAATCTCTGGCTTCTTGATGGTGGGTATTTCCTATGAAGAATATCAAGCATTAGCAGAGCATCTCTGGAAGAACTCAAAGAAGGGATTACCGTCAGTAGCTGATGGATGTACTGCAGAGGTTGGGGCAGCGTGTCCAGCGTGAATTTGAATTTCCCCACCGAAGTGTGCCAGAAATCATCGCTGTCCTCCTCCTCCTCGTCCTCCTCCGAGCCACTGCCATTCTCGCCCCCACAGGCGGTGCTGCCATTGGCACCGTTCTCACCCATAACCGAGGCCTTGGTGACGCTGACGTTGGCGCTGCCCACATCCGCGTCGGAGAGGGTTATAGAACGGGCTATGGCCCGGTCTGTGGGCAGGATGGAGGCCAGATCGAGTTGCTCTGAAACGGTCTCAACGGTGGCCGTCATGATCTGCATTAGACAGAGGGAGAATCGTCAAAGAAAATCAAACAGAAGCGAATTTCACACAGTTTGTACATCATATTTACACGGGTTTACTTGGTTTACATGGTGTAAATGGTGTGTGTGTGTGTATCTTACATTCCTTGTATACATACGAAACACGTAGATAAATGTCGATTACACTTACATGTACCGGAAACAAAGTAATTTACATCGAAAGAAACTGTTACATAACACATGTTACATACATGTAAAATTGCATAAAACTTGTTTTATATTTTTCTGGTGCATTTCTGTGAGATATTTATGTGATATATAGATTTTTTGGTTTATTCTTTGGTGCTGTACATTGAACATGCTCTTCAACAATGATCCGAAAAGAAAGGATAAAGGATAAAGGAAAAACTATCTGTTATGTGAGGGAAAATCAGCATGAAACGCATTATTTACATGTAAAAACCATATGTAAAATTTCTTATGATACCACTTGTTCGTAATTTATATTCACACACATACAAGATACTTTGAGACACAGTAGCTGAATAAAATGAATAGCAAAGTGTTATGGAAAATTGAATAAAAATCTATTATTCTGTTTTAAAAATTTAAAATATCTATTAAGTAGGTGAAAGCTCTCCTTTAATGGCATTTCTCTATGAGAAAGCTATTACGACCATTTCCCAGTCTAGCCCTTGAATAACTATTACATTTATCTAATAAAAATCATGATTCTTAAGCTAGAGATACGTTTTTATGCCCTCTTGTATAATATATAATTTTCAGCTATAATATATGTCGAGACCTATAAAATGACTGCTCTAAGAAGCCTGGAGAAACACCTCTAAAGGTTAATTAAATTCATAATCAAAGTATATATCGAAATAAGAACTGTTTTTGTATAGGAATATGTCGAAACAATCAAAGAAAGTAGAAAGAAATTTCGAAATAAAGGACAAGAAAAACACTCTGTACATTTATTTACACTTAACACGAGGAGTACGTACGATTGGTTTGGTCTGGACACAGAAATAAAACATACGATATTGAAAAACATATTGAATTGTACAAATATCGAATCGAATTGTTGTAGGGGTGGTAGGGGATTCGTTGTAATTGGGCAAATTATAGAACTAATATTATAAAACAAACACTTGTTCAGCTTATAGCTGGGGTTTGGTATTTGTTTGAGTTGGTATTTTTTTTGTTGGTCGTTTTAATGAATGCACAAAGTACCTCGTCTGTGGCGTGAACTTTTCTCAATTCATTACTATCAACTGAATGCCCATTTTCGTTATTCTATAAAAAATACATGAAGAAATGAAAACGTTTTGTATAATCGTTGGACAAATTTCGAGAACTTTCGAATTGGTTTTGGAATTTGTGTGATTTTTGTTTGGGTAAAACAAAACTTAAAATGAAACTTGAATATGCTCACTTAATATTGTTTTTGTTTTTTTTTTGTTGTTTGCTGTAATTAATTAGTTGTTTGAATATTTATATGGATTATAGTATGTGTTTATTTTTATGGGGGGTGTTTCAATATACCTACAGTCAACGCATAATATTTGTAGTTATATTTTCATATTCTTTTCTTTTGGTTTTTCTTTTAATATTATTATTATTATTGTGATGTGTCAAGAACTTTGAAATTGAAATATGGGATTTGGGGGGTGACAACTAAAGAACATAATGTGGATAAAACGGATTGATGGTGATCGAAATACATACGGAACAGACGTGGGGCATATGGACGAGCACTCCGCCGACAGAGTGCGGTTCGGGTTGGGGCACTGCCACCGGCACAGGACCTTCAGAAAGAGAATTATCAATGGGGTATTAGTATTTTTTAGCCATGGCATAAGGTTCAATCGTTCCAGCTATTATGAAGTTGTGGTCAACATACAAATGAATGGCATTCACTAATCGATCATGCATTCCAGTACATATACATATAGAAATCCTATAGGAAAATTCATGGAAAATTCTCACATGCAGATAGATTGCGGCCAATCGGTTGGGGGTGGGTTTGGGGGTTCTATGTAGGTGTGTGCAATGTTTAAGCAGATCTTTCAATATATTTGGTGGCCAATTGGAATGCTTAAACAAGGCACACTTCTGGGTTTTAGTCCTACTGTGGAAATTAAAGATGGTAAGAGTCTTGTGTAGAGTGATAGAGAGAGGGGAGCAGAGTAGAGTAGAGTAGTATTTTAACCGAACCGAAAGATAATCAGAGCTATGGGGGGCTGTCATACTACTAAAAAGGTCAACTATTTTTGGTAGATAAAAGCTTGTTTTTTTGGTAGTGCTAAATCATATTACTCTAGTAAAGCTAAACAGAGATAGACAGTAGGGAGTGTATTAGAGAGAGACGGTTAGTGTGTGACTGAAAGTGTGGAAACTATTGTTGTCTTTTTCTGGGGTGTTTTGTCAGTGTCTTTTGGGGATTGGAGTTGGTGTTTGCTTTGTAACGAAATGTGTTTCAACAAATGTTTAATAATGTTAATGTTAATTTGTAAATGTAATTGTTATTATTTGTTTGGTATTTTTTTTTTTTTGGTTTTTGTTTTTTTGTTTTTGTAACGAATGAAAAATTTGCTTATTGGTGCATCACCTGCCATTATAATAATTTTTCCATCGTCTGAAAAGAATTGATCTAGCTTAAAGATATCTGATAATGAGTGATAGATTTGATTTAGTATTTTGTTTGGTAGCAGTATTTTTTTTTTGTTGTAGTATTTTTCATGATAATTTTTCGATAGAACGAAGAGCGAGAGAGAGAGAGACAGTTACAGTTACAGTTTATAGTTTTCGAACGCGCGGAAGAGGGTGCGAACGAGCGAGCGAGCGAGAGAGTTATATTATTTATACATTTTTTTTTTTTTTTTGTACAGGCAGACGCGCAGTAGGTGGTATATATGTTAGAGATAGAGAGAGAGAAATAGATACACATATTTATGTAGAGAGAGATAGCAAGATAGACAAATAGTTATGGTTGAAAACAGATAAGATACAATTGGTATGATGGTAATATGATGATGGATGGATCGTTTAGATGGTTGGTTCTTTAGCTGTTGGTTCGTTGAGATTGAGTTTGGGGTTCTGGGGGTTTTTTGGGGGTTTTTAGTCTCGGGTTTTTGTTTAGTTGAAGGGTCAAAGTAAGTTACTTTACAAGGCATAGCAGTGCAGGTTACTAGATTGTTTTGTAGGTACAAAAGTTCAGTTTTGGTTTTTAAAACGTGGGATTTTCTTTAGACTAAAGTAAGTTTTGTTTACAAGGACGCCAGGCGGCTCCATGAGCAAAGGCATCGCATACCATTCGCCTGCAAAATGGTTTATAAATATATATATGTATATATGTATATGTAGAGTCCAGGCTCAAAGTACAGTCTACAATTAGCTACATTTTTGGGTGACGTTTCACTGCTTTTACTGTTACGGTGGATAGGTTATTTATAGGTGATTTGGGGGTTCGGGTTTCACGTTTCGGGTTTTGGGGTTTAAGGATTGCCTTGACGACAGTCTTCTATAAGTTGCAACCGAGTTTCGTTGTCGGGGCGGGGTCTTCAAATCAAATAAAAAAAAAACTTTGGATAGGTCTGGAGCGTACCTGCAAATCCTCCAAGCGGACCCAGGGGTATGGGCAGGGGGGCCATGGATAGAGAGACATCCCTGGTCTTCTCCTTGTCGGACTCGGGCGGGGATTTGCGCGAGGACTTTTCCTCCTCGATGATGTCCTCAATGGGAATCTTGAAAGAAGCTTAGATCAATGCCATTCTCTAGGGATATCCATGGTATCACTCACATCTGGTGGCCTGACGGGGTTCAGAGGAGCCATGAACTGAACTAATTTGGTGGACAACTGATGCCACATGATGGAGGCCTCGCAGTAGGCGCATTCCGCCACCTAAAGGGGGATAAAAAGGGAATTTATGGGCGTCCATATCTCAAAAACAGAAGGACCTACCTTCAGGGCGCACACATGGCTGCTGAGACCCACACGGGCCGCTGTGACCATGCACTTGATCAGCCGCGAGACATTCTCGCAGACACTCGTATGGATGCCCATGTGCTGCTCCACGTCCTGCAGCTCCATCTGCTTCAGCAGGATGTCCAGCATGAGGATGCAGCAGGTGAGATTGTGCTCGGCATCCGTGGAGAACTCCGTGTGGCGATTGGTGGGGGCCTCATCGTCCGATATGGCCGACGTGTTGCCCGAGTCATCCTCCACCACAGGGGCTGGAAATTTATTTGGTTATGCTGCAATCTCGGACCGAAAAGGACTCACATATGGAACTGCGCCTGGGGGGATTGGCCATCTCGGCCTTGGTCTCCTTGCAGGGCACCTTGGGGGCCTTCGGCTGCTGCAGCTGTGCAGCATCCTTCTCGCGCATCAGCTCGTGCTGGATGCCGTACTTCATGATGCGAACGCCATCGCCGAACATGGCAAAGAGCTGGACCAGCGGTATGAGGATCTCCAGCTTGGTGAGGATCTGCAGCCAGTGGAGAGCCTGCTGCTGCACCTTGGCGGTGGTCTTCTCGAAGCGTATGGCCACAAAGTTGTACATTGTCTTGGCGTCGAAGCCCAGGGGCGACATCTCCGGATCGAGGATCTTGCTGAGGACGATCTTCAGCTCGTTGAGCTCCTTCTCGGCCACATCGTTGGTGATGGCCTCCATCCAGTGGGGCATGACATAGTCCCAGATCTCCGAGGTGATCACCTCGTACGGCACCAGGCAGATCAGACGCTGCAGGCCCTCCTTCAGGTGGCTGGTGCGGGAGGCCAGGGTCTCCCAGTGACCGCCGACACGGGCATACTCGGGCGGATGGGGCAGCAGGCAGGCGATGAAGACGTTGTAGTGGATGCGGCAGATCTCCTTCAGCCAGTTGCAGACATGATCCACTTTGAGCTTTTCAATGGTGCTCTCCACCTGACCAGCAGCTGGAAAGAGAGGATCAAATGGGACTCAGAGAAGGCTCTTCCCTCCAATGGATGCCCTTACCATCATAGGAATAGGCGGTGACATGGAACCAATGGAAGAGCATGCTCAGAATCCTGCCCAGCACCTCAACGGGCGTGTCGGCCGTGGGCGTGCAGCGACCCACGAGAAGCCAAATGCCATAGCGGCCCAGCCTCTGGCGCTCCTCCCGGGAAATGTTATCCGCCGTGGCCGAGGAACCGTTCTTCTTGGCCTCCGATGAGGAGGACTCCTTGCCGGGCTCAAAGTTGAGCGGCTTGGACTCGCGCAAGAGGCTCACCACCGACTCGACCATGTGCATCTGCATCTCGGGATCCATCTGCCAGGCGGGCTGCAGGCTGCGGTGCACCACATGATCGCCGCCGCGCCGCGAGTTGTGCCTGTTGCTGTGGCACTGGCTGCAGTAGCGGATGGGATGGTTGCCGTTGAAGGTGGCACACTCCGTGGAGAAGCAGATGGAGAAGGCGGACTTCTCGTTGGAGCGACAGTTCTTGTTCTCGCACACCATCGACACCTGCTGCATGGGATGCAGGATGTCGCCGAACTCCAGATTGGCATGCTCCCGATGGATCTCGTTGGCGCACTCGATGCACAGGTAGAGGGGCGGCGGACAGTCCGGGGCGTAGGCGATGCTGATGCTGTGATCATAGCAGACCTTGGCTGCCTCGGCATTGCCGGCATTCGGGCAATGTTCCCGCTGGCAGGTGAAGGGCACAAGGTCATCTATAAAGGGATTTGTCTAGGCGTAAGTATATGTAGTGTTTTGAAGGACATTCCTTACTCGTTAGTTTGGAGAGCAGGACCTTGCGATCGAAGAGATTGGCATCGAAGGCGGGCCAGTAGTAGAAGAGCAGCTTGGCCGCCGAGGAGCGGGAGACAGCGGTGCCATAGGCCACCACGCACAGAATGTCCTTGACCACATTGTGCTTGAGGGTCATCAGGCACTCCAGCAGCTGGCAGTGGTGGGCGGGATTGTTGGAATACTGCAGCACCATCATGATCACGGAGGAGACCGACTGGCAGGCCTGGCACTCCTGCTCATCCGAGCTGCGACGAGCTAAGAACAATCATTGGAAATAGTCCTACCACAAGAGGATGGCTACTGGCTACTTACTTATAGTAAAGGGCAAGATATAGTAGCACAGGGCATTGACAATGTCCTGGTGCAGAGCTGGTGGTAGTACAGATATAGTAGAGCTAACCAGATAGGGTAGATTATCAATAAGATCCTTGTCGAGGAAGGGCAGAATGCAGCTGAGGCACTGCAAGAGAGCTTTGCCGAAAACTACAAAAAAAACAAGAGAGGGAGGGATTAATGGAATTTTAAGATTAGATTAGATAGTTTTCCAATCTTACCGATTTGTCCATACTGGATGCAAGGTGCCACATCGATGAGCATAGTTAGGGCATTGTAGAGATTGCCATATTCAAGATTGGGATAGGCAGACATACGTGTGGGATCCTCGTGAGGATTCCGTATAAGTTCGTGCGGAGAAGTGCGCACATCTTTAAGGACAGCTGAAAGGAGAATCAAAAATCAGCATTATAAAGTTTCCCACTCCAATTCCACATTTAGATACTCACTTAGTAGAGTTTGTGAAAAGTATTTGATATTGTTGGCAATATCAACGCCAGAGGGGGCGGGTAAGACATTGTGCAATAGACGTACGTGGTATTCATGAAGGGCTCTCAATTTTGCCTGAACTGCAAGTGGAAAATACACACATGAAACGCACCTTAAGACACCCATCGCTGGTACTTACAGGCGGCAGCACGAGTGCCCATGTTGATGAGTTGCACCTTAAAGCTGCCAGTCATTATATCAGACAAATCCTTAGCATTGCCGAAACTGCTGCCGAGGGACTTCGCATTCTGGAAAAGTATTCAAAAGGATTCTCAACAAAAGCTTACGTAACGGCTGGAGCACCCCCTCCTTGAAGATGCTGTCGATGGGAGGAAAATGCATCCAATCATGGGAAATTTCATGGAAAACCAAGAAATTTCATATCCCACAGATGCCTTGGAGGTTTTGGCTTGTATTTCTTTGAATTTACCTCGAAATTTGTTAGTTTTTTCAATAGATTTGCAATTTTTTACGGGTGTTACAGCAAGCCTTGACCACAAAGAAAAATCTCTACAACTAAACTGAATTTTCGGTGTGTATCCTGCGCGATTTTCATATCTTTTTGATGCGCCGCCACCACCCTGGAGCTTAAACTCACTTTAACTGAAATATTGTACACTTTTTAGACAGGTTTTTCACACAATTGCACTCTTAAGCCACAGAACAAGTACATTTTTAATTATTTCTATAATATTTAATCGGAAATGTACAGGAATTTCCCTAAATTCGAGTGGTGGTTTGAGTTCTTGACCCACTTTGGCCGCCCACCCTCGACAGCAGTCGAGGCAAAACAGCTGCTCAAAGTAGGACATGCGCATATCGCGTGTTTATCTCACATTTTCCGCATTTTCCGGTCGCACTTTTCCACCCAACAAGTGTTTGTTTTGGCCTAGCCATGTGTAAATATTTACTATTTATTTCTAGGAGGATTCTAGAGTTTGCGCACTTTCCAGACAATATTTGTAAATATTTGACAGCTGTTTCTAGTGTTTCAGGCGATATGCAACTGGTAGGTGTTGCTCTTTGGAGAGTTTTTCAGTGGTTTGTGGAGAGATTGAGTAGGAGGGAAATTACTCAGCTCAATCTCAATCTATTTTACAAGAGATAAAAGTCGCTAGGTACTAAAAATCATTTCCAAGACATTTTATGACACTTGCTTTGCTTTTACTGTCATTTAAAATTTTGTAAAAATAATAATTAATTTCTCAATAAATTAACTTGGCTTCCATCTACTTCTTCAGCCACCCCCTTTGAGCCCTCCTCCCTAGTTCCACAATTAAATACTCATTTACCAAATGAGATGCCCGCCTTTTTGGGGGTGCTCCTCTTTTTTTAGGGCTTCACTGGAAAGCAAAAACCACGACTCTATCCAGGGGGTTGTGCATTCTGTCGTCTGGCACCTTTTGACCCTGGTTCCAAGACGTGTTTTCGACTGGTAACCGACACCCAGTAGAGCCAACATTTTAACAACTGATTTAACTGAACTTCGATGACCCAAAGGAGAGCCGTGCAAGGATTGGTTTACATACCAAAAAAGCAGGGATTACATTTTACATGCACATGCAGGAGCATTTATTTCGAGGGTATGCCTTCAATCAAGGGCCCGTTGGGCAATAGCCTGCGCTCCTTTTGATAGTGTAACAATATGAAATTGTTTGGATTATGTGAAGAGTATTTCGGGGATAAAAACTGATCTCACCAAGTGTTGAGGTTAGTGTTGGTAATTGCCAAGAGGTAAGTGTAGAGATGTTTGGTAGTGTCTGTCGCCCGCAGGACGCTGGAGGGGGCGGGGCGGGACAACTCAAGTAGCGATGTGTCATTGAAGTGTTTCCCAAGAGGTTAATTAGTGTTTGAAGAGGATAGTGTCTTGGTGTGGTCTCAGTCATTCAGCTCGGCCAGTCCGGTGTGCACAATCAGAGCCACAGCGCTCTCCGGTTGGGTTATCTTCACAGCCTCAGTGTCCTCCTCGTGGTCGGACTGATCGTACTGGCTGTCGGAGAGTTCGTCCGACTGATTCTGATCCTGCTTGACCGGCTGCAGCTCGTGCACCTCCTCCAGGTCGTCGGGCATGCCAGTGTCGGCCTGCTTCTGGGCCTTGCTGCGATTGAAGAGCGTCTTCCAGTAGCACGAAATAGACTCCTTAATTGTATGCTTCTCGTTGGGCAGCGGCTTGTTGTCCTGGTCCTGCTGCTGCTGCAGCTGCTCCTCGCCGCCATCATCAGTGGCCACATTGCCAGTCGAAGAGGATGGTTCATCACCAGCTGTAAAGGATCAACAAGAATTACCTCTAGTTCTCCTTAATTACAGCCAGTCCTTACTCTTGTGTGCGTTCTTGAAGCGCGTGAAGAAACGTCCCACCGTATTGTTCTTGCTTGGGTCCTTGTGGCGACCGGCTGATTCGGTCACCTCGTGGAGATCG
The DNA here is from genome assembly GCA_963969585.1 of Drosophila helvetica. Classification (NCBI taxonomy): domain Eukaryota; kingdom Metazoa; phylum Arthropoda; class Insecta; order Diptera; family Drosophilidae; genus Drosophila; species Drosophila helvetica. Next base: position 6,240,060 of record OZ018403.1, read on the forward strand.
TCCTGGAAGTGGTTCGGCTTCTTGCTCATCTTGAAGAAGCGCTTCAGCGAGTTGGACTTGGGGGCGACTGTCGACGAGGCAACGGCTTCGTCCAGGCCCTCTGGCTCGGCCAGAGGCACATCCTGCATGTTGGACATCGTTCGGTACAAGATGCCAAGTGACGAAATGTTTTTAGAAAATGTTTTTAAATTTGTAAAATTCTATTTTCCGATTTTTTTTACTGAGATGTTCGTCAAGAGACGTATGAAAATATAATGGAAGTGAGCAGAGAGCTCTGAACGAATGTGATTTGCAGGAAAGTCAGGGACTACTTCCCAATAGAAAAAAAACAAAAAAAACCCTGCGATTTTATTTTACTTGGGATTTTCCAAACGCGCGACCGTATGAAAATATAGTAGAAGTGAGCGGAGAGCTCTACGAATGGGAAATGCAGGAAAATCAAGGCCTGCTTGCCAAAGGAAATCTCACACTCTCCCTCCCGGTGCGACTCTCGGCCAACTGGGATTGGCATAAAGGATACAGAGTTGGGCCATTTGGAAATGTATATGATATGTTTTTTTATGTGTGGCAATTTGGCGACGCTCTCGGGTAACATGTGTTAACAACGACATCGAAACAAGTTTCAATTGATCCGATTTTAATTTCATTTTCCCCAATCGACAAGCGACAAAAAAGCGAAGAGGGAATCCCAAGCAAAAACCAATTCATTCAATATGTGCAACCAGCACACAGCACACAACAGACAACAGACAATACCCCTTGTTATTCTGTGTGTTTTCCATTGTTCCACTGGATGTCCAGTGTGTGGAGAGGTGGGGGTGGGGGCCCACCAACAAAGTCGTTTCAAAAATCAATTGAAGGAACTCTGGTGGTGATTCCTGCTGTCGACAGGCTGCCCCCCGCCCCCCACTCCCCTCTGGAGAGTACCTTAATTTATGTAGTTATGTGCGGCGCAGGCAGGCAGAGGCAGAGGCAGTGGCAGTGGCAGATACCCCGAAAACAATGGACTTTTGTTCGCTCAAAGGTGTTGGAGATTTAAAACGATTACTGGTACAATATGGGAGCTTTAATATTTCTCATATTAATTTCCTACCCCCAAAGCTAATGGAAAAAGCGCACCCTCAAGCACAAAGACAAACAGAACCACACAGAGACATCAATAAATCAACAAGAATAAAACACGAAAAAGGGAAATGAACAAGGATAATGGCATCTACAACATCTGCTCCGCATTCACTCCACTCCCCCCATCTTTTCCACTCACTCTCCGGGCAAAAGTGTGAAAATGTCAGCGACAATGGGGGGCTCTTCGCATAGAACCGGGCGCCATATAATGGCCAAAACGGAAATGTTGTTGTGCAGCAAATTCATGGCCAACACACAGTTGCAACAAGAGCCGGCATAAGCACCCCCTGAGGGTTTACGCAGCAGCCACACAAAAGGATAGGAGCTGCCACTGAAGCTGGAGCAGGAGCAGGAGCAGAAGCTGGAGCCGGAGAGAGAGCCACAACAATGGCAGCAGAAGCTGCAACTTGCGACTGCAACTGGAGACCGCAAAATGTGTGGTTGCCACACAGAGCCCCTCCAGGCAATGAGGCAATGAGGCGATGGTTGGAAGATGATGGGAGATGCTGCTGCTGCTGCTGCTGTAGCTGCAGATGGGGCAGTGGCAACTCATAAGTTGGTCTGCCAGACAAATCCTCAGAGCAAGTGCATTCATTCATTGGCAATAACAATCAAACTGCTGTTGGCAGTTGTTGGGAGCCAGCCCTTCTCTCCCCCCCCCATCCTCCCCTGCCTCATGTTGCACACACATTTGCAATGCCATTCAACTTGTTTGTGCTGCCTGCCTGCAGTCAGAGTCGGAGTCAGAGCTACGGCCACAGTAAACCACAAACCATTTTGAGTTGTTGACTTTAATATTTCGGTTTTTGGTTGAAGTACAACCATATCCCCCCTTCCCCCTCGCCTCTTCCCGCTCGATTCTAACCGGATAGATATCCCTCTTCTATGTGGGAAAGGTAAACTCTGAAACAGTAACCGATAAAGAGCCCAGAGTCGTAAATCGTTGAATTTTCCTACATTTTGGCACTGCCGTTCTGTTCGGTTCGGTTCAGTTTTATAGATTTACAATATTTACATAGTTGCCTCACTGCAGACCAGTCCAGTGCATGCCACAGATAACAGATAAGAAGGGGCTCTGTGGCAGCGATAAAGAGTTCAATCGCATCGGTTTATTGGCCCCCGGGGGAGAGAGGGGGGGAATGGCTTGGATATCATCCATCGTTTGTTCAATTACCGCTTGTCTGTATTTTAAATAAATATCATTGTTTAATGATAATAATAATCCAGTCCAGCCATGTGAGTGGATTGTGTAATCATTGATAAAAATGGGTTGGTTTCTTTTTATGACCTCACACTTTCACTTTATCGATGAGGACTGCGTGACGGGCAGACCTCTTTAGATATCTTTAATGGAAAATAATAGTTACAATTAAATTCAAGAATTTGTCTCTTCCGGTTATGAATAGTGAAATATTGAATGATGCTCATCGATTGGCTGGTTTCGATGATCGATCTCCTTCTTCCACTTTGTCGACTTCTCAAGGTGATTTGGAAGCCTTAAATGATGCAAATAATGGTTAATATTCTTAAATTGGCGATTAAGTTGATAAATGTTACCTGTATTTGTAATATCCCTGCTATGGACATGATTGAACAGTATCCCTGACTGAACAATATCTCTGACTGAGTAAAATCGCTGCTGAAGAAAATGCCTGCTGGAGCAAAATCCCTGCTGAAGTTTTCTAGAGCTCTAGAAATATCTCCCTGGTTTGGAATTCCAATCTAACAAAATGTTTGCAAAATTTCAAAATTCAAAATTTCGTATGCTCAAAATTCCCAATGAAATGTAAAATTCTGAAAATATCATTTGATATTCTCTGGTATAACCAAATCCCTGAAGGCTAAAACTTGTTCGATAACAAAGGTTAAGGAAGCGTTCCTAATGAGAAAGATTCATGGTTAATAATCGTATAATGGTCAAGAAGATAATCCATTCTACCTGTAGTTGGCTCCACCTGCCATCGAATGTATACAGGGTTGCTTTCGATGATTTCTCGATGTCGATACACCTTTCGATAAGCTTTGCTCATTTCTCAACCAAATGAGCGCTACCTGAAAGACCAAAGCTGCGTTAATAAGTCACAATATGGCCAAGAAGTTAATCAATAATACCAGTAGCCATAAATTGGAGGTGCCTGGATACCGACTGATGGCCGATGGCTATCAAAGGCGCCAGCGGCGGCAGCAGTCACCAGAATGTCAACGGTTTAATAAATAAAATCAGTCGGCAGCAGCCAAAGCAGCAAGAGCCTCCGGCCAGATGGGGAGCAGGCGGCGCGCGACTGCAATTAAAAGAAAAAGTGCACTGTGAAAAAAGGGAAGCCAAGTGCGGCAAAGATCGACTCAGATATCAGTCAGAGCAGAGGTCTCCCCGATGATGGGGCTGTCGTCGTCGTCGTCGTCGTCGTCGTTGCTGTTGTCGTTGTCGGCGTGTGCGACAGGAGCTGATTGTCGTCGTTGCAGCAAGCAACAAGCAGCAGATCCGAATCAGAATCGGAATCGGAATCAGCATCGAAATCAGCGTCGACACGGCGATATTTGAGTCTCGGGTCTGCAGAATTATGATCGATTTATTATGCGACAACAAGCGACGGGGCAACAGGAACGGCAACAGCAACGGGCAACGGGGCAACGGGGCAACAGGGCGACAAGAGACGGCAGCGACATGGCTAACGACAACACAGACATGGCCAAGTGGCTGTGACAGGTTTGGGGGCCCAGTCTGGGGATGGAGCTGCTCTTCTCTCGGGTTCTTGGCCCACAGAATATGCGCAAGACATTGATTTTCGCCAGGTAATGAGGCAACTCATTAATCATTTTTTCGTTGCGTACACGGCAGACACTGGCTGCGGGGATTATGTTGCTTGCAACAGGCGGCACACACACACACACACTCACCACACACTCTGCAACGGCAACTGTTGCTTTGGCTGCTGCTGCTGCTGCTGCTGGTGGCTCTGACGGAATGTTGGCAACATGTTGGGGCATGCAGCCACAGCCGCTGGCTGGGATCGGGACAGCTGCAGCACCACCAGCAGCTTCTCATCTCTCTCTCGTTCTCTCTCCGTCTCTCTGCCTCCTGGTGGCACCGCCTGGCTGTGGCTGCTGCGGCTGCTGCTGCTGCTGTCTGCTGTCTTCTCTCTTCTTGTTCTCTGCTTGATTTTGTTAACCTTTTGACCATTTGAAGTTATTTTTGTATGCTTTACTGCCAATTTGGTGGTCATTGGCCATTCACTTGACTTGCGCCTGTTGCCTGCTTGTCCGCCTGTCTCTGCGGTTGCTCTTTTGGCACACAACGACGCACCATGTCTGACAGTTTGGCCGATTGCCTGCCTCCCCGACTGCCTCTGCCCCTCTGCCCCGCTGCCCCGCTGCCGCTTTGCCGCTTGTGGCCTCTGTCGTGCGTTGCCTTCGCGGTCGCGGTCATCTCTCCTGGCTGGCTTGTGGCACACACACACACAGACACACACACCATGGCTGCCAGGATGGCAGATTGAATGATGCTGCAGCGGGCCTGGGATATGGTCTGGTCTGGTCTGATGGTTCCAATGAATGCTCTATAGATGGAAGAGTTTAATATAGAATTTAGAAATATTTAATTAGTAAAAAAAACTCACTAAAAATCGGAAGGGAAAAGCATTCGATCAATTTAAATTTCGACAAAATTTGTAACAATTTTGTTAGATGTTTTAACGTCGACGGACGGACACGAAGTGTGAGAATTCGTTGCTGAAATATAGGAAGTTATGGAATTTACAAAACACTCATGGAAAACTAGATCCGAAAGATCCTGTGATATGGTAAACCGATTCGGAAACAGCCTACTTGATACTGATGCAGAATAAACACACTTTATAGCTCCTTCCATTCGATACAAACATCTCCTTGGATTCATAATACGCAGCCCAAAAAGGGTATCCTTTCTGGGCAGGGTATACACTGCCGAGCACCTGCGTTGGCCTATTGCACTTGTCTCTCGTCGCACAGTTTGTGGCCACAGCTTGTAAATGCTTGTCGTCGGCCGGTTGGCCGTTTTGGGGGCCATTAGCCTTCGCCTTTGGGCCATTCGCACACACACACACACACATACAGGCACACGCACTCCAATCGGCACACGAAAATTTCTGGCAAAATTTCTTCATTTCCTCCTGCAGTTGCTGGCAATTATTTATAGTTTTTTCTGATGTATTCAATTTATTATGCAGATGCAGATGCATTTGCTGTTAGAAAGTTTTGCTCAATACTGGGGCGGGCAGCCGATGGATGACGTCGAACATATTGGGAGATAATCCTTTGCGTAGAACGAGGAAGTACTGTGAGCAGTAAAAAATATGGATTTATTAGCTCTTGATATGCTCAAATGATTAACGATTTTTCTCACACTCCACTAGCCAGATCGCTGGCTCTATCAGAAGCCACTTAAAGTTCATCACACTACAGGTGGTAATTAATTACAGTTTAAAGTCCCCGAACCCGTTCCCGTCCTCTTCAAGCGCTCTGCTCGGTATAATTAAGAGACAACTTAATTTTGAAGGTTGGCCAATGGCCGATCAGCAGCCAGCAGCCAGCGATCGACATGCAATTTTCCAGGCATTAAAAGTTTAAAGGCCAGCAGCAGCCGCAGCAGCATCCGCACTGGACAAAAACATTTTCTAATTTATTAATATGTTTAAGAGCTGGCTCTTGGACAGAAAAGACAAAAAAAAATGTATTTAACAAACAAGCGATCGAGTGACAGCTAACATAGATCGCCAGAGACCATTAGAAAGCGATTAGATAGCGATACAGATACAGATACTCGATGCAGCGGTAGATATCCCCCGAAAGACATATGTAGCCCACGAGCAGGCGATGCGATCCGCCGCCGCCGCCGCCGAAACAATGTCAGTTTGTGGGTTCCCTGGGTCCCCCTGCATACCGCCTGCAAACTTCGGCTAATGCTAAAAGTCGAACGAACAATGGCAGCTAAACATGGCATGGTTAACAGTTTAATTTTCCTCCTCCTCCTGCTGCTCCTGCTCCTGCTCCTCGGAGCGGGAGAGGGAGACAAACAAAAAATGCCGCTACATGCGGATACTTAATGTATCCGCCAGATACGTAACACAGCAACAGAGCAGCAACAGAGCAGCAACAGTGCAGGAAAGAAAAAAAAACCTATATAAAATACCGCTCTCAATCTCAGGACTAAACAAAAGCAAATCTAAACAGTAAGAAGAAAAAAACACCAACTGCAGTTATCGCTCATTATGGATCGCTTGATCAATGGTTTCGTGGAGCGAGAGAGAGCGATCTCCACCGAAAAAAACACCGCACAGACTGCAGTCTGCAGACTGGCGACTCCAGACTACAGCTAACAAAGGAGGCTTCGGGTCAGGCCAACAAGTGTTGGCCACAACGCACAACACAACCCCAGAGGCCAGAGGCAATAGCGGGCAAAAAGCCAGAGCCAAAAACGGTAACAATACAGCAGCTTCCGCCTCGTATCCTTTTTGGGTCCTCATTTCGCATGGCCTGCCATGAAAAAACAACCAGCCAATACTTAATACCCGTTGAAAATTAGTCCAAAACTGTAGGGTATGGGTCGAGAGGCACTTTATGAGGCGCTACTTTTGGGTCTCCAGAGAGAATCATGATCGGTTTACCCCACATTTCGATGAGATCTTTGAGCAGAATAATTTAGAGCATTAAATCCTTTAAATCAATTCAGATATATTCCAAATATTCCACATATATTTTATCCTTCATTTGTTGTACCCTTTAAAGCAACCTTCCTCTGTCTGCTATTCCCGTACCTTTGATCCCATTTCATTATGCTAATAAAGCATTTAATTAACGCACCATTTATGGGCATCAGCCCGAAGATCCCGAATGGAGTTTACTTTCCTTTGGCCTCCGCCTCAACCTCGACCACATCCACATCTCCATCTGCAACGCAACTCCTTACTCCTTCCTCCATTCTCCTCCTCCTGTTCCTGCTCCTGCTCCTCCTCCGTTCTGCTGCTGCTGCTCGCGCGATCCACATCCTCATTCATATATCTCCATTGTGGTGCGTGCAGCGTATCGGCCAGAAAAACACAGCTGCGGTTTAGGCGGCATTATGGCTAAGACCGCAGCAAAAAACCTTAAGTAAAGTAAAGCAGAAACAAAAATGCGGTAACCGCAAATGTTTTTGCTGTAATTTCTGGTGTATTTTTTCGCTTAAACGTTTTCGATTTGGATGCAGATACAGAACCAGATACAGCTACACTTTTGAGATATACTCTCAATGCCCTGGCCTTTTGCTCTGCTGCTTCGCTTCGCGTTTTTTTTGTTCGATTGCCAAATGACATTGAAATGAATAGGGTTTTTAGTCGATTTTGATTCAGAGATTCGTTTCGGTTCAGCAGATATATAGGAGGGCGGTTCTTGAAAGTTTTTGCTGGGCTTTTCGAGATTGAAAGGCCCTGGGAAGTGATTTATGAAGTCAGGGAACGTTTTAAAGGTAGTCCAGATATGTGTATATCATGTCTGATAATATTTCTGTACTCAAAAACAAGAAATATTGTCTCTTTTTGAAGGAAACTGTAAACTATAAGTCGCTTCATGGGATTCCAATATTTTCTTTGCAAGAATTTATTGCATCCTCCTCACATTTTCTCTAGCAAATTCTAAGTAGTTTTCTATGTCAGCGGCTCACATTACCCGCCCGATTTGGTGGCACTATAGGCATTTTCCATATTCATAGCCAGACTCCCATAACCATACGCACAACTCCTCGCCAGCTGTCAAACGGAACAATGATAATTTCCCCAGACCAAAAACTGGCTTCTCGTCTCCTCCTCCTCCTCCTAAAAGAAAAAAAACAGAATCCAAGGAAACATTTTGGCCAGTACCGTTAGCGGGGCCATAACCCATCAATTATATTGTAATGATGTCTGGGTTCAGTTGAAGCTACTTCTTCGAATGCTGCTGCTGCTGCAGTCGCATCTTCAGAAATCATGAGCAACAGGAATGGCAACTGGAGAACATGCTCATTATCAACGAATGGACACCAGCTACGAGCTACGAGGTACGAGGTACGAGGGGAGTGTATTAGAATGCCAGCAGAGAGGGAGAGAGAGATCCCAGAGACGAGCATTCAAGTTCGAAAAGGAAAACTACTTATAGCACTACTGATGAGAATCGCGCCCAGCCAAAATCCACGCAGCCTGACACTCGCTTTGGTATGCGGCATGCACTGGGCGAAAAACCACCCAAAAACCACTAATAAACCCACTCCACAGAGTGATATTATTCCTAATATTTTCTGAAGAGTAATAGGATTTATCCTGGAATTTCTAGTACTCTTCAGACTGTTCTCTTTCCAAGCTGTTGATCTATCTTTAAGATTCGATTCCTTGATGATTGGTGCATCAATATTTAGTAATTCCTTCCTGTGATGGCACTTTGTATCTGAAGATAGACAGATTGTCTCAAGAACCATTAGACTGACTATTTTTAGAAGAATTTGCTTTCTAGAATTTATCCACAGTAAGTCAGGGTTCTAAGTTCATTCATCTACATCTCATCTCCTTCATAGGAGTGTGATCATTGCCTGCTCTTTTAGATCTGCTAAGATAGATATCCCCAATAAATAAGGGAAATATCTAATAAATTAAACAATGAATCAAAGAATATAGTTCTTGGTAAATATATAATTTTCTTACATTTTCTCAATCCTCAATCGTTCGCTTATTTTATTCCAGTGCATATATCCGCAGCCTCTGTGTTGCATTTGCATTCGAGTGTCCACTAAATGTCAATTAAGTGGGCTTTAACCACAGTCACAGTCCACACACCATGGACCATGGTCCAGAGGCAGTTTGATTTGGTCACCACTTCCCTGAGTCGTTGATTCCCTGAGTCCCACCCCCCGTGTCCCTGATTCTCCTCCCTCTAGACGATGGTCTCCAACTGCGATTTCCACTTTGCTTACTACAAATACAGAACAGAACAGAACAGAACATAACATGAAGTAATAGCAATAACAATATTGTCTACACACACACACACACACATACACGGCTTCTACCTTCGTCTGCTTCTGCGTCTGTCTGTGGCTGTGGCTCTTGGCGGAGTGGAGGTGGCTCTCCATAGAGGTGGAGTCGGAATCTGCTCGTAGAAGCTGGCTGGAACCACCATCATCATCATCATCATTATTATGATCATCTGCATGTGTGAGCCTCTCCCAGTGGCGGCTCCCTTTGTCATTTTGTGGCATGACGCATGCGTAACGTTCGATTTGATTCAATTAATGGATGGGAATTGTCTGTACGTGTGGTTTGATTGGGTTTGGGATCTCGCCTTGAGATCTGTTCTGGGCTCCGTTTGCTTTGGTTTGCTTCGGTTTGGTTTGTGGTCTCTGATCTAAGCAGACTTTGAGGCAGACTTTTCCGTGGATGCCTGTTGCCTGTGGCAGATGCAGCAGAAGCTGCAGTGGAGTGGAGTGGAGTGCTGTGTAAACAAGCAAAGTGTTGCTGCAACGAGAAGAGTTTCAGGGACTTGTAAGAGTTTTAATGTGCAAAAAATGTTGTATTTTGTAATATTATTTAATCGCATAAGCCCTAAAGCAAGTGCTGTTTATTTTGATAAGTTTAAGCTATTTTTAACAATTATTTCCCATATTTCTCATAGCAGCTATAGCAGGGTATTTATATCCCAACAGCCAGAGATTATTCTAATTCTAAGGAGAGTAAGTACAGGGACATGTATGAATCCTTTGACATCAAAAACAATTTCTATAGAATATCGGAATATATTCTTCATACATTGAAAACGCTCCTAAGAGGACCCTTTCAGTAATCTCCACTTAAAAGAGATTTTAGTGGCTAGTATAGGTATTAGAAACAAGGCCTGTCCTAAGAAAATATTTCTATTCTAAGGGAATGCCCGACTTAAGAGGCTGCTCTCTCAAAGAACTCTCCTATAGTATCCCAAATCTAAATAAATTAATCTCCTTAGAAGCTAGGACCAAAGATGATCCAAAGATTTCGATTATCTGAGATTGATCAACCCCCCAGAATCACTCCCAAAATCTCCCTCAAATATCTATAATATCGGTACACACCTTTTCAAGTCTGTGGTTCTGTGGCTCCCTGCTAATTGATTGACTGCATAATAATTGGAAGCTCTCATGATTAATTGCAATTTAATACCACAATCACGAAATACCAAATACGCCCCGAACTCCATCCCCAACTTCCATTAAAACTCAAAGCACTCGACTCATAATGATTATCTTTAAGACTAAACGCCCGCATTGTGGCGTCAAATATATCCACTTTTAAGCATCAGAAAATACTCATATACCGCCGACTGGCAGGCAGGCACATCATATTTTCCATAGACAGTTGTTTTATTTGTCAAGTGTGCAATTATTTATAGTTGGGGAGACGACGCCAACGCCAACGCCAAAGCCAATTGCAGGCAGGCAGCAGCTGAGACTGGGCCTGGGACTGGGGCTGGGGTTTTAGCCAACTATGCATTGTTGTTGCCTGCATAATAATACCAATTGCAGTTGGATCTCTGACTGTCGCTCGTCGAACAATTAACAATTTTTAACCTTGTTGTGCATGATGCATGTGTCTATGATCATCTCTCTGCGGATTCCATGATGATGATCGTCTCTCAGTGGTTGCCACCTCTGGTATTCCATGATAATGATGATGGCGATGGCAGTACCCCATCGCAATGACGATGATGATGCACCACTTGGATCGTGTGCATAAAATGCTGCTAAATTGTTTCGGATTTTTAGTCTGTGGCATTTGCATACTTAGCTTCTCGCTCTCGCATCTCGAGTGCTCTTTCGATTTCGATTTTGCAATTGAAATGATTTCGCGTTTGAAGATTTCGATATCATATTGATGCCTCCTCGTACTGCGACTCGTATTGCAAAATGCATTTGCATTTGCATAATCGATGGACGATTGCTGATTGCAATGTGGCCCGCCTGGCCTGTCGTCTGGCATTATTAATTATGAAAGTTTTAATTGATTTTCAAATACGTTCCATCCAAATTTATGCATCGTTATACGTATACGATATTCTCGTTAGAATTTGAGCAGATTTTAGCTAAATTAAGATGACATCAATGGGGCTTTAATGATGTTTTGCATTTCGCAAGTGTTGTAACACGATGAGACTAGTTTTCTTTAGTTTTGGTTTCATAGAAACTACAATTGTTGTATTTAAGCCTATAAATATAGTTCAAAATATGGTTTAAATTTAACAGAAATTCCCCCAAGTGTCTCCAACGTCACATGTTCTCTCTTTATTGAAAAACTACAATTGCAAATCTTTCTTTCACAAATATTGCTTTAATTTAACAGAAAATCTCCAAAGACAAGACGAGTAAAATGTGCCTCGAAAAAAACGTTTTTATGGTTTCTCTATAGCTTTCGATTTTTTATAACGGAAATTAAAGGACTTTACTATAAAAATGTTGCTAAGAAATGTTTTTTACATAACATAAATTGTCTCAAGAAATTTCTCAAATTGTTTTAATATTTTTTTTAATTTTTGAGCCAACCAAGAAGAATTTTAGTATTTTATTAATTTTTTGTATGCAGTTTTTACGTTTTCATTTAAAATTAATATTCTCAATGCAAATTAAGTTTAGGTAGCATCATTTCTATAGCATTTAAAATGCTTTAAATATAATAGATGTGAATGGATCGTTGATCTTCAGCTGCTGCTCTGCATAAATCCTTAAAATACTAAAACTATGATAAAATCTTAACAGAAATTCCCCCAAAGACTCTCCACAAATAACAGGCATAGCATTTGGCCTGTTAACAGCCTGTTGCAACTCCGCAGCACACTTTCCCCCCTCCCAGAAGAGTGGTCTTCCAACATTACAGAAGTGCAATCAGAGTAGCGTGACTTTGTTTTTCTTTTGCTGTTTGGCTGGCACAAAAAGTGAAGGTTGAAAAATCTCTGGAAAGGCAACAATTAATGCTCTAATAAAGCCAGCCAGCCAGCCAGCTAGCAAGCAAGCAAGAAAGAAAGACCACAGATGTGGTGGCATGTGGCATGTGGTAGATGCAACGCATCTCGACGACGACAGTCGCTGATTGGAGTTCCGTTAATAATGTTGTCGAAGCGTTGCAATGCCTTGATAAGCGCTCTCGTTTTGACGCTATATTATGTGGGCGTGGTGGCAGCCAGCGTCGGTGGCAATGATGACTTTGTGACCATGGGAATGCGGAGGAGTAGGCGTGGCCCAACGATCACGGAGCGTCCTGGCGGCATGGTAATGGAGGGCATTGGCTTCCACTATACGATGCGCTACCAGCCGGGGTTCCATCTGCACAAGCTGTTTGCCCTGCCGCAGGAGGAGGAGCCACCGGCAGCGTCATCGACAGAGATGCCCATGGCAACACCAGAGCCACCAGCACCGCCACCAGAGCCCACTCCAGAGGAGAATCCTGACGAGCCAGAGCCAACGATACCGATGCGCACGACATCCGCACCTGTGGAGCCCCTACCCGAGGAAGGATCGCCCTCGCCATCGCCAGGAACGGATGGGATGATGTCCAGTCAGCCGCCACCTCCGCCAGAGATGAAGCCGACAAAACGACCAACGATGAGGCCACCTCCAGGGCCTCCCATGGTGGCACCATCCAGCACCAAGACCTCCATTATGCAGCCCCAACAGACGCTCAAGAACCTGCTCTTTGGCTCACCCATCGAAGCGAATCTCATACTGAAGCAGCCGAGTGCCCCCAAGTCGCGGGGCAAAGGCTTTCTCAGTCTGTTCGAGGTGATCAAGTTTCCCAACACCAAGTGCAGCGTCTCCATGGGCGACATACGCACCATGGAGGGTGTGTGCTACCACGATTTCGAGTGCAAGAGCCTGGGTGGCATTCCCACCGAAAGCTGTGCCGAGGGCGTGGGCGTCTGCTGTGTCTGTGAGTGAAAGTCGTGAGGCAGCAAGTCCGAGGATCCCAAATGCATTTGCATCTAATTTCTTTTTGGACTTTCGCAGTTGTCAACGGATGTGGCGATGTCACTGGCCAGCAGATCGTTTACTTTGAGAGCCCCAACTATCCGAATGCAGTGCGCGAGATGATGATCTGTGTGCTGATCCTCAATGTGCGGAAGGGAGTGCAGCAGCTCAGATTGGATTTTCAGATGTTTGAGGTGGGATTGGAAGAGATTATCTAGGAGGATATCTTGATAAAGAGATCTTTGAGAGGAGAACTGTGATTTTTAGGCTTCTTTTTAAAGAGGATCATTGATCTATAGGCTGTTAATGTCAAGAATATTGATCTCTAAGCCTGGAGTAATATTTTTCCTTGCGTTTATTGATCCTCAGCTTTGAAATGATGATATCTTCTTTCAAAGAATCACTAGATCACAGATCTTCAGTTCAAAATCCACCCACAGATCAAGACTTACTGGTTTTATACCTTTCTTGATTGTTTTGTATCCTTTTCAGCTTAGTCGCCCCACCAATGGCGACTGTGTGGACGATCAGTTCATAGTGTCAGGCCACAATACCAATTTCCAGATACCCATACTCTGTGGCATCAACACGGGACAGCATAGTAAGTCCCTTACCATCTTTCAACACTCCCCCTCCTCAATCTCCATCAATCTTCCTTCAGTTTATATCCACGTAGGCGACTCCAACGAGGGCAAGGTATATCTTTCCGTGTTCGTAAAAGTCTCTAGTGGTGGACGCTCTTTCAACATCAAAGTCACCCAAGTGGAGGAGGATCTGGCACCCAATAATTGCCTGCAATATTTCACCGAAACAGAAGGCATTGTCAAGTCCTTTAACTACGATACAGATGGTTCCATTGTGGACAACAGGGAGGCCACATATTTTGTAAGTATTTCAATTAAAAATCTTTCGCTTTCTATAGATTTGATTTTTCCTTTAAGAACAACCTAAATTATGCCATATGTCTGTCGCGGATGAAGAACGTCTGCAGCGTGAGCTACAACACAGAGCAATTGGGAGGCGATCAGCCAGATTTTCAGATTGTCAACAAAGATGAAGGTAAACTAATAGCGAAATCTTAAAGAATAACCTTTTAAAAGAACTCTATTTTTTTCCAGCGGAAAACGATCTCATTTCTGATGGCCAGGCGGGCGCTGGCATCTTCAATTGCCCTGACGACTTTATAGCCATCAATTCGGTGCCGTTGTGTGGCGAGAGGTTCAATGATGGCCGAGAGACTGAAGACTTTACCATGCATTCAACGGTGAGGGATACGGCCGCCGGTCCCATCATCCTGCCCTTTCGCACCGATGCCGAATATGTGGGTCGCGGCTTTCGTTTGCTCTACAGACAGGAACTGTGTGTCTGATCTGAGATTCATCTGCATCTCCATCTCCATGTCGATTTCCAGTTCAAAAGAGAGGCATATACAAACACCATGGCTGATGGACGGATAGATAGATAGATGGATGGATGGATGGATGCCTTTGTGCCGTTGCCGTTGTTTGGGTTTCAAATACAAAATTGAATCTTTTACGCTTTGGTCAAAACTTGGGGGCATTTGATTTGGCTATGGGAACGACATCCATATCCGTTGCTCTGGCAGCACGGCCACCAGCTGCCCCCGTGTTAATGTGTTTCTTTTTTTTTGGGTTGTGTGATTTGGTGGCTTAGTTTTGGCGCCGCCCACCCACCGTCACGTCATCACGTCACAGAAGGAGGCGTGTCCGTGTCCGCGTCCGCGTCCGGGTCCTCCACAGGTTCGTAAGTTCACACACCATTCAGTTCTCCCTTCCAGTCCCCAAAAATCCAATCCGCGTTGGTGTTTGTTGACAGGTTTATTTCAAATTTTCACATCTAACAAAAAAAAACACAAGAAAAAATAGATAGATAGATACTATGACGAAATCTATAACTTGCCGCATCGCCATAGCGACGACGCGACGACTCCTCTATTCGTGCGATTTCTATGCTTAAATTTGTAATAAATTTGATTTTTTCCTTTCGATTGCAACGCGGATGATGTGATTTTTCTTTCCCTTCGTTTTCTGGGATCTCCAACTGTCTGTCTGTGTGTCTGTCTGTGTGTCTGTCTGTCTGTTGGCTGGTTCCATGATAAAGTCACAATTAACCCACGCCTTTTTCGTAGCGGTACTCTTGTCGTACATACATTTGCATATCATTTTGATTGTTTCGCGATTCGGAGGGGCTGAACCCGGGCGACATCATGACTATCTATCGCTTGGATGACTGACTGTAAAAGTGTGCACTAGTCGTTCCTCCGGTAACACCAACAACTAGACCAAAGCAATCATCAACAGAGAGCTGTGCTCTGCTCACAACAACAACAACAAATTACTTCTCGACCAACAACAGACAAATGAATAAAACCCAAAAAACCAGCAAAAAAATCACAAAGCATATTGCATGCAAAAGTTTTTGAAGTTTGTCATCAAATGACGTTTTGCGGATACCTTTTCAGGGGACACACCAACTTTATTTCGACTCTGGCAAAGGGGCAGCAGCACAGTGGAGCGAGAATGCATATTCAAAGGTGATATTTAGAGACAGAAAATAATGAAAGAATTTGAGCGAAGTATAGGGATGTGATAGAACACAAAATGAGATCAGAATTACAGAGAAATTTAGAGAAATTTGAAGCAGAATTAGAGAAAATACATATGAATATGGCAGTGATATTTATGGAATATTTAAAGAAACTAAGAAGGAATTTATGGAATATTTGTACATATGTACTTATAAGAATTATATGCTCAAAAATTCAGTAGAAAATCGGGAATTCTTGTACATAAAAAACAAATAAATTAAAGCAGAGATCGATATTTATACGATAGAAATATTTTCCGTCTTCTATGATTATAAAAAAAAATCATAGAAAGAAAAACGAAAGCATTTTTGGATAATATAATCCTAAAACGAATTATATTTTATTCATATTAAATTCTACTTATTAATCAAGGGTTCAATCGATGATGATCTTTCTTAGATAAATATTTCCTTTAAATTAAACAATATAATACTAAATAAAATAAAATATAATCTCCTTTATCTCCTATTAATATTGTAGCACTGATCCTCATTCTCAATCAGGGACTAAGCCTTCTCCCAATCAATCCCATTCCACTGTGCAAGTACCTCTCTTATTGCACACCAACGCCAGCACATAAATAAATAAAAACCGTAAGAAAACCCAAGAAAAATCAAAGAAAGAGAGGAGGAAAAACTGGGTATAAAATAAAATAAAAATCCCTTCAGGGCGTAACGTGCACTACATTAGAAATTGAAAATCCACCGACACCGCCAACCCGCCAGCCCACCATCCGCCGACAGACGACGACGAACAAAAAGACTTCAACGATGACGAGGACGTTGTCGGGCAAGAGACGACATCGAGACATCGACATCGGGACATCGTCGTTGCGGTTCAAAAGACAACATGAGAATCTTTTTGGCCAAAAGCAAAAGCCCACAAAAAGGCACAAAGAAAAACTCAAAGCGCCGTTTGATGGAAATTAGGGAAACTGAAATTCATTTTTTTGTTTTTTGATTTTTTTTTTTGGAGGTTTGGTTTTGGCTTTTTTCGGCCTGGTTTTGTTGGGGGTGTGGGAACCAAAAAGGGAACTGCAAGCGTGCATGGCAACGCCTTTTGTCGCAGACTGTACCCTGCACTGCATTTGCATAATTTAATCAATGGAATGAGAGAGGTGAAAACACAGCCATCATCAACACAGCACAGCACAGGCCGATGCCTTGCCATGCCATTCCATTCCATTCCATGTCGTGGTAATCAAAGTTAAATACCTGAAAGAAATCAAAGGAAATCTCTTGGAAATCTCAGGCAAAACACTTCATGGGGCTTTAATTGTCCCGCCGCGGCTGTTCGGTTCCACTCCCAGCCCCCAAAAACAGCCATCCAGCCAGCCAGTGGCCAATCGAGAAGGCCTCCGCCAGTGGCATGCCACACAGAGATCACAATCTCCTCAAGCGCGGAACAGATCAATGCAAGGGGCAGCAAGCGGGCGTCCCAATCAGATTGAAATGGACAAAATATTGGCAAAAATGCCAATAAATTTTTGACAAGACATTATACAAATGCTGTCTTTATTATAAACAGACTCTGGACCAATGGACCACCGCTTGAGTTCTGTTAATTGCAGAGACTTATCGAACAAATACTCGTAAAATGCCAGCACCAGCACCAGCACCAGCATTCGGCATGTGCCGGACCCAGACTCAGACCCAGACCCAAATAAAGCGATCAACGAAACGATCGAAGATCTCTTTTGGAATCTCTTGGTAGCTCCTTCTCCTTCTCCTTTTCCTACTCCTTCTTCTTTTATCGGTGCAAGTCTATCTAATGAGATACCCCAAGTATTTCTTGTTTCTTTTATAGCAATTAATTTACTAACTGGTTGGACAGTCGATCATTTGGCCATCGTTAATGGTTCTTTAAACGGCATGAGGTCCGAGGTTCGTGGCGATCCTGGCGCTCCTCTCCTCTCTATTTAAATCCCAAAGATCGATCGATGATCGACCCATTGCTTGGGGCTAATAAAATGCTGGAGAGCCTTGCCGTAACTCAGAGTAATTAGTCATTACGGCGATTAAAGGAATGACAAGCATCAGAGTTTGTCTCTAAAAATATGCAAAATTCATTATTTTATTTGCGAAAATCTTTAAATATCTTTGGAAAGAGGCTTAATTGATGTGGGAAGAGAGGGAACTAAATAAATAAATATTTTACAGATTCAATACCCATTATATCTGAATGAGAAACAAGTCCTTGATTAGTTGGATATTTAATGTATATATTTTTAGAAAAGGAGTACCGGGTATTAATCAGCCTCAGCATATTGGTTTTAGCAGTAAATACAGTAAAATATATCGAATCATCGATATATTTGTGTGCTATGTGCTATGGATCCATTCACTTGTGCATACACTGAAAAAATCAAAGAAGTTTAGGAGCCTTTATAGATGCAATTTATTAGTCTACTCTATTACTGATTTATTCCTATTCCGAAGGAATCAGCAATCAATTTCCATTCTAATGGAAAACAAATGTAGAGAGAGGCTGTAAAAAACAAGCAAAATTAGGCACAAATTACAGAAATATATTAACCCTTTTCCAGATCCATTTCCAATTGCAGACCACAAAAACAAGAGAGAGACACTTGACCCCTGGCCCAAAGAGCAAGCAACAACAACGACAACGACAATCATTGTGGGGGCCAACATGGTCCAGGATTCGCAATGGATTATTATACATACATATGAGGAGGAGACACCCACTCCTTGAGCTCTGAAGCTGTGCGCTGACTTTGAAGATGCCTTGCCACGCGGTTCGAGGGGGAAACCCTGGAAGGTAGTAACCAAAGTGACATCGCAACGAACACACATCAAGTGAGCATTTTATGATTCACGCTTGCATTTAAAATCTCATCTCATCTCCCCAAACAAATCGCAAACAAAACGTCTATGAAACGTAAGTACCCAAAGGAAGGGGTGGGCGAAGGGGTACGGGACTATGGGGCTCAACTTCACGCCGTAATTAAACTGTCTTCTCGGTTTGCTGGGTGTTGTGTGTGTACTCGTACGAGTAGTACAGGCATTCAACCATTCAGCCGTCCAAAATCCATCCCCAAGTGCCATTTAAAGTTTCTTTTACTTAACAGATGCCCCCTTCCTCCACTGTACCTGTAGCTGTACCTCTACGGATATGGAATACCCCCTGTATTTGTGTCGTTTTTCACACTATTTTCTACTCATTTTAACGATTTTGTTCAACTCAACGACGAATCGGTTCAGAGTCAGAGATCCAAGACATGGGACGGGATGGAGACATGGCTTTTGGGCCCAGCGTCTTTTTCTTTCGTCTCTCTCTATCTCTCACTCGCTCTTTCTCTCTGGCCATTTTATTGCCGCACTTTTAGCACATTTCGCTGACGCTGTCGCTGTCGCTGTGTTGGCCATTTATTTACATGTGTAAAAATGCTAAGTGCCTAAATGCCTCGTCGCTGCCTGACTGGGCTTACACTTCACTTCGATGGCAGTGGAGCACTACAATGGAAATTGGCACATGGGAGATTTTTCTCGCAGTTCGGGAAGGTATAGTTTTATGCTTGAGTTATTTCGGAAATCGACGAAACCCTTGGCCTATGAAAAATGAAAAGAAAGATATTAGAATTGCTTCAGAAATTCAAAAAGAATTTTCAGAATTTATTTTGGTTTATGTGAGGAATATATTTAACCAGTCGGCACGCGTTGCTCGACATCAAGATACCAAAAACTCAGTATCTATATGCATGTATATTCTATGAAAATAAAGATAGGAAATAGAACCTGTAAACTTATTTTAGACGTTCTGTCTGGTTGAATTCCTGTAGATTCTAATTGGAAAATTTAATTTTAAGGAAGTTTTTAATGCCAAAAAGTACTCTTAGGGATTCCCTCAGCATTCCGTGACTTTGAATGATCTATAAACCAGCTCGAAACGTCAATATAGAAATAGGTATCTATAAAGAGTCCAAAAATTTAAATGTATTCCGAACAAATGTGTTTGCATTCCAGACTTTAAATAAATTATAAGCCAAACTGTTGCTACAGTTCGTGTTTTCCCAACTATACCGGATTCTAACACTCCAACCATGTTTTATAATACCAAAATAATCCAATAACTATTCTTAAACCCAGATTTATGGTAATAGAAGACTTCGATTGACACAGAAGGTTCTTCTTTATGTGTTTGCTATAAAAACTATCATTCCAGTTAAAATAACTTCAAATACAATTTTCCCCACCTCAAAGGTACCCCAACAGTTATCTAAACATTCTACGCGATCATTGACCTACCCTCGGGGGGATATCATCATCCTCAGCCTCATTACCACTACCCATACTACTCCCAGACATCGTGTACTCCTGGCCATCTGCTGGGGGCCCGTAGCAGCAGCAGCAGCAGCAGCAGCGGCAGCAGCAGTGGAGACGACGCATGTTAATCTCCCGAGAAGTCTGCGTACATTCATCAAAATATCAACACCCAACCAAAAAAGGAGCCTTTCCAAATTCGCGGGCTGCTGGCATCCCCATTTTTGGGGGAAATATGTTGCATGTAAAACATTCAAACGGGCAGCAGCAGGCAGCAGCAGCCAGAGAGATAACAACGCGAGAAGAGAAGAAGCAGGCACAGAAAAAAAGTCTAGAAGAAGACGAAAAATTAAATGGGGAAGAGCTCTTGGAAAATGTGCATAAATCGCGTGAAAAATGTGAAAGAAGAAACAACATTTTGACACCGAAAAAAAAGGAGAGGAAAACTCAGAAGGCAAAAGCTCCGCGCAACTGCGACTGCGGCTGCGACTAGATGATGATTATGAATATGAAAAATTAATGATAGTCACAGCATGGCAACAGTTGCACGCACATCGGAGTCCCGGAGTTCCCGCGAGAGTCCGCGAGAGAGCGGGAAATGAAAGCATACGCAACGTTGGCCACTTTGGCCAAGCCTTGTCAGCGTCAATTTTCCAAGGCTTATCCGTTAGTTACACACACACAGACACAGAGACTCAGACACAGGCACAGGCACCCAAGTGGCAGACAGCTTTCCACTCTCGGGGATTTTTAATTTTTATTACCATTTGCCTGATTTTTGCATTCAGTTATGGCTCTTACTTTGCATTTGCCACATTCTCTCTTTCTTTCTGTGGAAGTTGTGTGGATGCGTGGATTTTTCATCGGCTCAGGTCACAGCAGAAGCAGCCACAGCCACAGCCGCCACAGTCTAAACTTTCTTTCTTGACTTTCAGGCCGGAGTCAGCGTCAGAGTCAGCCTCCTAATCGGCTTCCATCTTCTGGCAGCGAATTCTGGCTGCTGCGTCTGCTGGTGTCACCGTTTGCTGCGTTGCTGCCTCCAATCCAGCGATTAACTTTAGTCAGGTTTGCCTTACGTTTAATTGCCGCACTTTTATTTAATTTCTTAACGGATTGCCCCGCTGTCTGCGGCCCTGGCCTCGGGCAAGGTTCAATTTTCCGCCTATTTTCCTCCTCTTTCTGGCTCTGTCTGACACCGCTCTCTTCTGTGGCAGGTTGCAACATTTCGCACAGCTTAAAGACTAATTAAGAATTGGCAATTAACTTGCAGATTTGATAAGTCTTTTACGCCTGGATGGGTTATGGGTTCGGGTTAAACGGTTGTTGACACTGGAAGCCGTTTGTTCATGTCCTGCAGTGGTCGAGACCAGATCCGATTGGCTATTGATGGGGTCTATCTATGGGTTTTAATGGCTATGGCGGTACTCTATATGAAATGGGGGCTTATGTGGTAAAGATTTTATGGGATTATGACATCGGTTATTGCACCGAATCCAAATTAAAAACGATTTTTAATCGATTTTTAAACTGTAAATGGAATCTTTTATAGGAATCTGCATAGAGTGGTTTCAATTACTTTGTTATTCGACGAGATGATCGAATATTTCAGCTAAGTGATATTTAAATCGATTTTGAATCGATATTTAACCTCAAATAACCGATAGAATGTTGATAAATAGAGGATTGTATATGCTTATGTCTTCCATGGCTCTATTTCACATACAAAATATATAAATTTAATTCGTGTAAACTACAATTATTATTCATCTCATTAATATGAATGAAACCCTTTAAACAAAAGCCCAAACCAGTCATGACCTTCACGATCATCATCGATACAGGGCCCAGGCAGGCATCAGGGAAACTGAAATATATTCCAAAGAAAATAAATCTATAAATATAGGTATTGTAAGCGCATGGCATGCATGACGAATACCAGAATGAAAAGGGCCTTTCCATTACGTAAACCGTTTGTTCTCCTCCTCGTAAAAAGTACTTACATTCAACTTGTTAGCCAGAGATCCGCGAGACGACTCTGAGTAAATCTAGGGGCTTGGGATTGGGCCTGGGCTTGGGCTTGGAATTAAAAAAAAAGTGCGCAAATCTTAACAAACGACAGCGTCATCTGCTGCGCCTAGACTCCAGCTCAGACTCTGACTCTGACTCGTTGGTTGTTCTCGTGTTTTGTTTTGGCTGGTGTGTGTTTTTTTTCTTCGCTGTGTTGTCGTGGTTTAGCGACGCTCGTAAAACATGTTTTTTCAATTAAAAAATCTACGAAATGCATCACAACAGCCCGCAGTACAACACCAACATGATGCCTCATGGTCTCTCCCTCTAGTACTCTCGTACTCTCTTACAGGTACTGGTACTCGTATTGTTTGCTGCAGGCCCAACTCCAACACCAACTCTGGCTCTGACTCTGGCTCTGACTCTGACTTGGATTCCGATTCCGCATCGGCCAGGTCTTAAGCCCCTCCACTTAGTTACAAGATGAAGCCCTAGCCGGAGGCTGCTCCACCAACCTGCTCCATCCTCCTCCTTCTCGCAGCGATGATGATGATCCCCAGGCCTCGGCTGCAGCGTGTGACTTTATGCGGCAATTGTTAATATGACAAATTAATTTGTTACCCGGATTTGCCTTGCACCTTAATGTTTTGTGCATTAGGCAGTGGGTTCTGTATATCTCTTTTCTGTTCTGTATATGGATACGGGGTATAGTATCCGCTATTATGCTATCCGAATGGGAAAGGTAATTGGTCATGGCCAGGGCCCACGGCCTTTGGCTTGGATGGGTTCTAAGCATTTGAAATTTGTCTCTTTTAGAGTGTTTTCCCACAAATAACTTTAGATTGCCATGAAAATAGCGAAATTGTAATCGAAAAGTATTTATGAGTTAGTTATCGATTAAAAATCATTTTTACTATCGATCTGAAGTGGAAACCTTTGGTCTTATCAGTAAAATCAACTGATTGAAAGCCATTAAATATACAAATTTCACCAGAGCAATCATTGATAGCTTAGTTATTGATTAAATATCGGTTTGGGTATCGATTTTAAAACTTATAATCGATCATCTCATAGCCCAATAAGCATTTAATCCATTCTTCAATTTATCGCCAAAAACACCGATTAATCAGTTAGTTATCTATCCATTCCATCGATAATTTCTTTAAATATCATTGCCATATTTAAAATCGATAACTCAAAAGCAACCCACGCGAAGATCGCTCCACCATTTACCTGCCACAAGATTTGGCCAAAAAGAGTGTCTCGTCTGTCTTTCTGTCTGTCAATTAATTGCCGCTAAAGCATAAATAGTATTCGCCACGACAATTACTGGGGGATTGTCGAGCATAACTAATCATAATGATCATAAACCACTATGGTCACACTGTCAGTGCCGTACCGTTAGGAGTGACGCCAACGCAGAGCAGAAGTCACAGTCGCCGCCGCCGCATAGTGGATGCCGATGCCAAGAGTCAAGTCAAGGCAATAAATTTTCTATATGGAAAGACGCGTGTGGCAATCAACGGAGAGAAACAAAAAGATGGAGAGTGCAGTGCGCCCACAACAAAGAGGGGGCTTCTGGATTGTAGAGAGGGGGGAGGGGGGAGTGGGAGATCACGGGGATTCCATAGAGCCAAGTGACGGTGCCACCAATTGCTTTCAATCAAACACAAGCTCTGTCATCGATCATGCGGCTGGGCTGCCTGACTGCACTGCTCCCTGGCTATGGGCTCTTGACTCTGGGCTCTTGACTGACAGACAGACGGACAGACAGACGAAAGACAGTCGTCAGAGAGAGGTCTATCCCTCTGTGCTGCTGCTGCTGCTGCTGCAGTTGTTACTCCTTTGGGGCCAATAAAGCCGCAAAAGCCGCCTCCAGGGCCAGGCCCCCGAGAGAAGATGCAGCGTGATGACAATTTGATTTGCATGCAATGGCAATGCAAGTGCAATTATTATGGCAAAAGGTGACCAGGTTTTCATCGGTTCGAGCGATGGTATGGTTTTCGATCGGTGCAATGGTCACCCTCTGGATCCCGCCCTCTCCTCTGTTTTCTGGCTTGCTGGCTTTCTGGCTATTTTGCATAAATGTCATTATTGTTGCCGCTGCTGTTCCCGGAGTCCACATCACAGTTCCAGGCAGTCGGCGGAGATACAGGAGCAGTCAGAGGAGAGCAGGGAGCTGCGGCTGTGGCTATGGCTCTGGAGCTCTGGACCGGACACTATCTCAAACTGATTGACAGTTGAATTGAAAAGTTTGGCGACATTTTTCCTTATTTGATTTGTTGTTGTTGCTGCTGTTTCAGCGGTGCTTTGCCTGGGGCATCCTGGGGCTCCCTCCAGCTCAAAAAAGATATGCAAAAATTGCGGAAAATATATATAGTTTTCCTCACATTTTTCTTTCATTTTGTACCGTTTTTTGTGTACTTTTTCCTGGCGTTACAATTTCTTACACTTTTTCCATGTTTTCTCACATACTTATAAATGTAGTTCATAACTTTTTTGGGGGTACCTTTCAATTGCGGTGATGGTTGACAGCGGGCAATCAAGACGAATGTCTTCTCACGGGGTTTTCTCTTTTGAAGCTCATTCGAGGGAAATTATTATTATTATCCCACATGTTTTCAAGGAAGAGATGAAAGTTTTGTCGATCTTTTAAATAACTATTAACTATTGTCTGAGCAGCGTCTGCAATCGATAGTCTGTCTTCTATTCGTGGAAAATTCACTCATCCGAAGAATTTACCAATTATCTCCCACATCTTTTCTGGGCAGAGAATAATTCTATTCTTTTAGATCCTCTATGCAGAGTATATAGGCATCTGCTTTTGTCTCTTTGTATGCGTTAACCTTTTGCAGAGAATCCTGTGAGTGTAAGGGGAGAGAATATGGGTTCCATCACATTTTATTCCACAGAAACAAACCATATAATCTATAGTATAGATTCTATACCAAACGCTATACCTTGATTTTGTACAGGAATTTACATAAAAATTCATACAAAATTGATTGCAATCAGAAGACAACATAGTAAATTAAATTTAAATTGATTGAAATATAGAGCTCTCTGGGAATATGTATCTTTTTTCCAAAGAGAACTAGTTTGAACATCAGAATTCATTCAAAGTTGATGATGTTTTTCCCTGAATTATTGCAAAACTATTCAAATATTGCACTCTATTGACCCCACTCATGCGAGCTCTTTGGCAGAGCCGCGAAAATCTTTGACAAATCACCCAAAACGCGCTATCATGCCTTAGTCTTAGCCACATTCTAACGGTGGTGAGGAGGCAGGCTTTGACTGCCACTTAGCTTGCGCCTCGAACGTTTAAGCCACAGACAGACGGACAGACAAACAGACAAACGCAATGCAACATTATTGACAAATATGACAACAAAGACTGACACACATGCCACCAGCAGCAGCAGCAGAAGCAGCGGCACAAGCAGAAGCAGAAGGAGATGGAGAGACATGCCACTAGCAGCAAAGGGAGGGACAGGAGGAGGAGGTGAAGGCGGATAGACATGCCCCAAACTTCAGAGAGGAGGAGGAGAGGCTTTGCCCCATAACTCCAAAGGGGAGGAGAGGCTCTGCCCCCCTACTCGAATCGAGGGAAACACTCCTTGTTGGCCGCAAATGAAATGAGTTGACATGCATCGACAGCAGCAAAAACCTGGCTGGCTGGCTGGCTGGCTGACTGGCTGTCTGCCTGTCTGTCCGTCTGGCCTCTTTGGCAGTAGTCCAAATGGGAAAACGCTTTTTGGACCCACCACCGAATGCATTTTCACATAATTACCAAATGAGCCGGTGCCTATGCCGGTGCCGGTGCCTGTGCCGTACCATTCCGGTGCCGCACTGCTATGCAAAAGTCGAAAATTTGAATAGCCCAATGGTCCACGGTCCACGGAGCATGGTGGGATGGCAGTAAGTAGCTGCACTCCACTCCACTCCACTCGACAGTAGAGTGGGGCACAAACCAGAGACGAGACCAAAACTAGTAGAAGTAGAAATGAATGGCATTTCATCGAAGACCGGCCACAGTCCGAAGCCAGCGAGCCAGCGAGCCAACGAGCCAGCAGTTTAATTGCCAAACGCAAACGCAGGAGATGGCGGCAGGAGTTGCAGATGGACTTGGACTTGGAGGAGTACCAGTAGCCGCTCTAGCCGTTGACTCGTCTTCAGGTTTTTGGCGGCATAATCATAAAATCCTTGGAGTTTAATAAACATTTCCACAGAATCTTTGGCATCGTTGGCTAACTCGTTTCATGGCGTTCTGCCTTGGCTTTTGCGTTACCCCTTGGTATTTTTGAGAATTAAAGGGTAGTCTGTACGAGGGGAAAGGTATGCAACAACTAGAAGAACCCTATATCCATATCCCATTCTATATAAATATTCAGATATTGGGGAACATTAAAGTAAAAACCCTGTTCTTCAAAGGGCTTTAAGATCAGTCTGCAGTTTAGAAGATATTGTTTCAAATTTTCCAAAATTTTCTGTAATTATTTTATAAACCTGTGCTCATAAAATTCTCTTGATCGGATTATTATTAAACACTAAATACCGAAAAAAATAACCAAAACATTCAAGATATAAGAGTTTCATTTCGCAAACTCATAAAAATTGATATTATTTAACTAATTAATAATTAGCTTACTACAAAAATAGCCGAGATTGTATAAACATTATTCTTTCGATATATACAATAAGAGAGAATTATATAATATTTATTATATAAATAATAAGAGATATATGAAATAAAATACCCTTTATGGCATTTACAATTCTGAAAACGTTTCTTCAAAATCTTTCCAAAAAGATCTTTAGAACTATTCTACTATTAATGTAAAAGTATCTACAAAAGAAGATATAACATTTCCACTTCGCATAATCATAAATAATGTTATAACCCATCTAAAAATATCCCAAAAAGCACAGCAATTGGATGATCCCACAGTTCCTGGATTATACCATTTCAGAGGCTGATTAATCGGTATCTCCTTTGTCGACTTACTCCCTGTTCCAGGCATAACCTCCTCTCACTAGCTTTCCCTTGCGATTGGCTTTGCTTTGGCTTTCCGTGTGGCCTATGGTGTCGTGCCGCCGCCTGGCAGTCCGTCCCAGTCCAGTCCCGTCCAGTCGTTGACTCATTTATGACCCACCGCCACTGCCGACCGACTGCCAGCTCATTTGCTGGCTTTTGCCTGTAATTAAATATGAAAATTAATTTTTATGTTAGCTTCACAGAGTCTCGTCTCGTCTCACAGCCACACATCTCACCTAGTAATTACAAGTGATATTCCTTTCTGGAAATTCCTCTTGTGAACGAAGGAACAACTTCAAGTTCAAACTATACGAGATATTCCCCCTCCCCATTGAATGGAGAGATCGATAGATCCCACTTCTAATTGAAATTTATGGCCAGGCCGAAAACAAGATCAAAGCGCAGTTTTCCCACAGAACCAACAGAGCGGCGGCGGTGGCGGTGGCAGCAGCTCCTTGACATTTATTTGTGCAGCAGTCAGAGGCAGGCTGGCAGGCAGGCACCTACTTGAGGCCCCAACAATGGGGCGCCACACACAAAGACCCCCGAAAGAGAGAGAGAGAGAGAGCTAGCGAGCGAGAGAGAGAGGGAGACAAGTCTGGGGGACATAATAAAATAACTAATAGGTGACCCGAGAGATAGCCTTAAATGTCAATTCCCTCTCGTATGTTATGTTAGTGACGTCATATGCAAAATACTACTACTTGCCAGAGAGGGTGTGTGTGTGGCATGCATCTTACAGATACATTGTTGCCCCGTAATTAAAAATAACAGCAATGCATCATCGATTCGAATGACGTTGCAGCGGCAGCAGCAGCAGCAGATGAGAGAAGAGGGTCCATGCCTCTCTTTGATGCACTTGACATTTTCTCCAGTAGATTTTTATTATGGAGGTCGCCCTTTTCCCTTTTCAGGCATCGTAAATGGAAGCTTCCCTCCCCGCCCCACCCCGCCCCGCCAGCTTTCCGTTTTGTTTCGAGGAAAATAATCATCAAGCCAGCAGTCTGTCAAGCACAGACAGTAACCACAACACAGACACAGACACATCATTTTCTCTCCAGTCATAAAAATTAAGTTGCAAAAATGCACTCCACTACTCCCCACAAACGTGCAACAAAACACAGATGCCCATGCCACACCACACCACACTCTCCATCTACATCTACATCTCCATCCATGCATCCATCCATACAATGCAATCCAATGACGGAAGCTGTAAAAATACTTACGAGTGAGACTGTAACTTTTGTGACGACTTCAAGCCCCGCAATTACGTCAACAGCAGCAGCAGCAGCCACAGAAAACAGCAAGAGTGTCATTATAATGATGATTAGAAAACTGTAAATTATTAATTTGCTAATTGTTTGAGAGAAGAGAATCCTCTAACCGCGCCCTCATACCAGAAGATGTTGGGAATCTCCATCTCCGTTCGAAGAAGAATAAAAGTTGAGAGAATCTTCAACTCTCGAAGTTTACACCTTAACGAAAAAAAAGGAGAGAAAAAAGTGAAAAACAGTTGGAAAGAGTTTCATCGGAGAGTGATGGAAAAACAGGGAAACTGTTGGAAAAAGTCTGAATGAAAGAAGCTTCTCATTAAAGAAAAGGCATTGAAAGAATCGCTTCTTAATTATCTATTAAATAGAAGTACACAGAATTCTAGCCGTATATTTATTACAGGTATCTATAAGTATTACAGTGGTGGAAGCATCTTTTTTAAATGGAGCTTCGTTGATTTAGTCACATTTCTCACATCTTGGAATTCGTTTAATATATTTTGTTTAAGTTTGCATGGTGAAAATCGGTTTAAAAGTAAGATTTAGATTTAAATCGGTAAAACAGGATTTTTCTATTTGAAACACTTTCAAGATCCAGTTCTGAATAGTTTAGTTTGGTTTATTACTGGTAGGATGCAATTTTCGACGCTTTAAAATACCAAATATTGGTATAAGGAACTATAAACTGAATTCTTATGTTTCAGTAAGGACAATAGAACATTAGAGATAAAAATTGCCAATGAAAGCCCTTAAATCGAATGGGTTCTGCAGAGCTCTAAGTATCCTTAATCCCTTTGAAAATAGTAGATAATAGAGCCTCAAACATAAGGAAGAGTTTGGTAGTACACAGCAAAATCGGAAGAACCAATCTTTGCCATATTCCATGAATTTTCTTCTTTATTAATGGGAGTGGGAGTATCCCAAGCTATCCTTCTGTCCAGCAGCCAAACCCTTAAAGTTATCTCCAATTGCAAAGCTCCCAATAATCATTTGGCATCCTTAGAATACATTTGGCACCCTTTTTGCTTGCAGCCACCACAGCAGCACTCAAAAGGTGCACAGTAAAATTAAGGTTAAGTACAAGTATCACCAGAAAAAAACTATAAAAAATCTTGTTGAAAATAACTAAAATTAGTAACTAACTAAAAAAAAAACGTAGGTAGGCGGCAACACACACAACACCATTTCAGCATTACTAGCACCCCCAGCAGCAGCACTTAAAAGATGAACAGGGTGCCTCCTCCTCCTCCTCTCTTGAATGCCTTTCAAAACGATGCTAAGCAATTTTTGGGGGGGATGTCTTTTAAGTTCGTTTCAGGCATTCAGAAAACATTCAAGCATTGTAAATCAATATTATAACTGAAGCTGGAGTTGGAGCTGAAGCTGAAGTTGTGCAACATGTTGTGGCACTAACATTAGCATTAGCATTAGAAACAGCCAGCAAAACACACACTTGACACGTCAGGTAATTGACTTTTTGGCACAAATTTGCATGAGGCCACAGCACAGATGATCAAAATAATGATGCAGAGAATGATGATGTATGGAAGGAATGATGATGATGATGGGGATGGGGATGAGGATTATGTCTGCTGGCTTGGAATTTATCATCAAGTGCACTCGAGAGACATCGAGACATGTCCAATGCGAAAGATCAAAGCGAAAGTCAAAACGTGAACCATGAGAATACGGTTTTAGAAAAAGGTTTCAATCGATGGGCGAGAGTGCTGTCGAAAGTGGAGATACCCTGGGAACAAGAAACAAAACTTGCCATTTTAGGAAAGAGAAAATATCCATACGTTTACTGGATTTAGGGTCCTGCATAAAGCACTTTATGATTTATATATTTAAATAATTTAGTAATCGATTGTTTCGAAACCTCACGAAGGGAAATGAACGCAACCGAATCATATTGAATCATATGTATGATTCGAACGTCTCAAGTCTACGAGTATCTTCGACATATGATTCTATACTTTGGCGATCCACATTCTGATACATATATATACAAATAATTCAGAGATCCATTGTTTGGAAACCTCACGAAGGGATATTGACGAAACCAAATCATATTGAATGATATGTATGATTCGAACCCATTAAGTCTACGAGTATCTCTGAAACATATAATTCTATACTTTAAAGATCCTTTCGGATCAGTTTTCTATACTTTGGGGAAACCTTAAAGTCGAATGATATTGTTCCGCATTTCCAAGGTATCCCACAAATCATTATACCCTTAGAATGTCCATAAAAAAAACGCAAAAATCTTGCCCATTCATCAAAGTTATTTCTAGAACTAGAATTACATCGATTTGGCCCACATTTCTCATATTAGCCACAAATTTAAATATAATTTTTGGCGTCTTTAAGCTGGAAACTTGTTCAATTTATTGATTGCAGGCAGCAGGTCCTCCCCCATCAGCCGTAGCCATTAAACATCTCCATTAACCTGCTCTAGTTGGCAGGCAGGACACTTGAACCCCCATCTCGACCTGGTTCCAAGGAGTCGAGAGAGAGCCTCTCGCCTGCGCCCTGCCCTGCCCTGCCTTGCCTTTGCCCCGCCTCGAGGTGCGTCCAATAATGAAATTTCCTTTGGGTGGATAGGGGAATGGGTTTGGTCTCGGACTCGGACTCGGTCTCGGTCTGTCCGCCGTCTGTGAATCCGTGTCATGGCACGAATTTCCAAGTCGGAAGTGTCGGCGTATAACAAAGTGGCAGGCAGCAGGACGGCACCACTCGATGGTACACCGCCCCACCCGCCACCCGCCACCACCCACCGTCCATTGCCATATCAATATGATTTCCTTTCCTTTCGCCATGTCGTGTGTCGTGTGGCAAGGCTGTGTGTAATACTCGTACTCGTATATATCCTTGTAAATCGGCACACGCCAAACAAAAAACTTTACCTTCTGTTCGTTGCCTTTTGTTTTTTGTCACGTTGCAACCTGTGCAACGTCCTTCTCCTCCACCAACGTTGCTGCCCCGTTCAGACTGCGCTTTTTGGCAGGATTCGCCGCCACGTGAGGTGCGGTGGGGGGCATAACCTTGTGGCAGAAAGAAAGTTGATTTGATTATTGATTGCCATTTTGTTTATACAAATTTTTTGATAAGGTTACGGGGGTTCTGCGGGGTTGCAGTACTTATATCCGGTATTCACAGGGATACCATTAAATCAGGAGTATTTTAAATGCATGGAAAAGTATGGCATTTTCTTAGAATGGGTATCTTGAAGTCGAGCCACGAATGGATTTATATTTTATTTTAAGAATAATTTTACCACAAAAATATGGTAATTATAATAATAAGTTTCAGGGTTCCGTTCCAATTGGAATCACCTCGGAAAAAAAACCACACACACACTCAGAAATCTCCAAAGTTAATAATAGAACAACAAACTAACAACAAAACACAATTAACAATTATTGAAATGCCAGAAGAAATATGAAACGAAGCCCGTTCGCCGGCCAATTACCACAGCAGACAACACCCACAAACAACAGCAACAACCACTGAGGAAAAGGTGTGGATACCTGTCCGGAGAACAACCTGTAGCATCGCATTGTACATTGCCTTCTACTCTCATCTCATTACCCATAGATCTGACAGATCTGACAGCGGACTCCGGCTCCGTCTCCGTCTCCGTCTGCAATCGCGACTCTGTGGCCATTGAATGACCGAAAGAGCAAACACAATTAATGAAACAGCGCTCGCACATGGGAGATCGATACGATCCCGAATTTCTATTTGAATTTGAGAAAACTGTGAAATGTTCGCCGGCTTAAAAAGGTGTTAATGAACGACAGACACAGCCCCCGAGGGGTATTTTGTGTCTGTGTGTGTGTTTTAGAGACTCTTGTTGACACAATCGGTGATTTTTGTAAGTGGCTCAAAGAGATGTAGTGATAGGGGGAATGAGGCAAAGAGATGTGTAGGGGCAGCCATGAACAGGAATGGGCACAATAAACAATTGTTCAAACTTTGTGGAATGCCGCAGCTGAATCGCGTTTTTGGCATCATATTTTTTGTAGGAGCAGAAGGAAAGGTCAGGCCCAGAAAGTGAGACGCCGATCCCCAGAGGTGGGTTTGTTCTTGGCGAGATCCCGGACCCCACCTTCGTAGAGTCATCGCGAGACCATCGCACTATGGTCCCAACGATCTGTTTTGTTGGCCAAAATTAATAACTCGCGAACGAAACAAGATTTTTTTATTCGGTTTTTTGTATTGGATAGATATAATCAATACGAAGTAGATTTACAAAAAAAAAATGGGTGTGGCACCGCCTTTTTTTAATTAAGGCAAAAAAAATTAAATATTTTTTTCCGCTATGGCCCAACATGACTTTTTCTGATAGATTTTGAAATTTAAAATTTTTTTGATAAATTATGGTTTATTTTTTAGAGTGTATTTTTTTTTATAGAATTTTTTGAAGTCTGGCATTATTTTGCATGTTTTTTCAGTGGTAGTGCTTCTTTTTTTCACATTACCCAAGCATCACATGTCTGGTTGTATTTAAATGAGCAATTCTGAAAAGCTGATAAATGCAGCTATCAATCGGACCCAAAAACTTTGCAGTTGCTACTTACCGTCTGGAAGCTATTAAGTTTTCAAATTCAAATGATTGAATTTGAGGTTATGATCTATTAAGTCAAATTTCAAGAATTGTGGCAAAATGTGGCATTTTTTACTATATACATTTTAAAAAGGATATATTAATCTACGACACACAATAGGTTTCAAGGTGGGACTAGGTGGGACTCACTTTGAAAGTCTATTCAAAAATTAGTTTTCATAACAACTTGGTTAATTTTGAACCACTAACTTTAACATACAATTACGAAGACATCACAACTACTAGATACAGTTCACATTACAAAACACGTAGTTCAAACCTGTCTGATTAAAAGTCATTAAAAAAATTTGATCAGTTAGTGGGTTTTATTCAATTTATCAATGATTTTAAATTGCTATTAAATTTGCACTTTTTCCCTGCACGAAATTATCGATAACAAAATCTGTGTTGCACAACAGATTTCGCGAATGTGGCGCCATCTATCGAAATTTATGGTACGCAACTTTGAAGATCACTCTTTTTCCAATGCAGAGTGACCAAAATAACGTTATTTCGTTAACTTTGAAAAAATGGGTTTTGGCCAACAAAACCGGTCGTTGGGACCATAGTGCATCGTTCGAATCTAATTAAAATGCAATTCATTGCGAGGAATGCAAATCGAAAATATTACCCAATAGGAAATGCATTGCATTCGATAGAAAAATAATAATAAAATCATCAGCAGCAGCAGCAGCCACAACAACAAGCGTCAGGGCAACAGCCTCTGGGCCAACAAAAAGCAACAAAGAATGGCCAGGCCAAAAACAAAATCCATACCAAATAATAATTCAACAACAAAAGAGAGGAGAGGAAAAAAAAACTGCCTGCCTGCCACACAGTTGCCAGAAGTCTCGTCAAACGGCAGCATCGCCAGGCATCAGCGGAGGCATCAGCGGAGGCAGCAGCGGGGGCAGCAGCGGAGGCAGCAGCAACGGAGGCAGTGGCACTGTGGCAGGCAACAGTTTGCCATCTCATGCAGGCAGCGCCAATCCCAATGCTGATGCTGATGCTGAATGCTGATCCAAGCATCGAAGGCGTTGAAAATTGTCAAAGAACGCGCCGCAGTTTGGGGAGACACAGTGGGGCAAAAGCAATGAGATTTAGAGGGAAAAAATATGGCAATACAAAAGGATTTTGAATATAACCAAAAGATTAATCATGGTGTTAGCTGTAATGATGGGAAGGACATATTTCTCAAGATACAATTCCTAAAAAGGTGGAAAATTATACGTAGATCTAAAAAATCAAGGGAATTTTGCAGAATTCGTTGCATACTTTTTGTAGCTTTCCATCGACTACGAATGCTCTCTCATGAATCTCTAACTATCCCTAACTATGAAACAGTTACAAATCTGAATACTTTCTAGTGAAAATAACACAATTATGAATATTTCGAGAGGTTAAAAATGTTCTGATAGATGTAAGCATCTACCTCAAGGACACACATTTTCCTACCATTTTCAACGAATTAAAGGTAAGGAAATTGAAGACTTTCTATAGATCAAAGTAATTTATTCATACAATAATTTATGTAATATTTAATACAATATTTTATTCAACAATTCCTTTATTTAATATCAATATTTTAGTTTTTTATTATCAATAATTCCTTTGCGTTTCTTTCAGCTTCCAATTCCATATCTCTTAACTCCCCTTAATTTTCTATGCATTTTCCCCTGCACTTTCCAATAGTTTCCGGTCCACTGTTCCCCCAAAAAGCATCCGTACTGGGACTGGGATCCTATGCGATTGTAGTGGCAGTCATGATTCAAAGCATTCATCGCCCGCCCGTTGCATGCAACCTCATCTCTCAGCGTAGCAAAAACGGTAAACCAAACAGGCGTTGCTTGCACTTTGGGAAATCAGGAGAGGGACGGTGGACCAAACCTCAAAAGTGCGCGCGCACCTTAAAAATAATCTTTATATACAACGTGTTGCATGGGGGACACCCGAAGGGAAAGGGGGGGAAAACGGTTTCCAATCGATTTCGCATAACAACGGAAAACGAAACGAAACGAAACGAACGAGAAATAGAAATAGAAATAAGCGGCAGCATCCAATACTCGTACTCTCGAAACACTCATCGAAAAGACATCGAGACCATCGGCATCGGCATCGGCAACGTCGTCATCATCGACTTGCAACTTGTTGACATTTGCAGGCATTCAACATTTTGGGGGTCTGCAATAAAATATAAGTGGAAATGCATTTACTATAGTGGGGCAGCCAGCAGCCAGCAGACAGCAGCCTCAGCCACAACCTGCAACAAGTGCAACATGGACAACTTTTCCAGATTATGTGGCATAACGGGTTGGGGGTCTGTGTAGGTCTTTTTTCTGTGTGGCAGAGAGTTCTCCCTGCTCTCTGCTCCCTTCTCCCTGGAAAAGCTCTCTTTTTTTGGGAGAGCTATTTACATACTCGTATATTTTATGTGGAAAGATCTCTAGATATCTGTTAACCGAATGAATCCAATCTACAAAATGGAACAAAATCAGCACCTAATTGATTTTAACTGCAGATTGAGTGCGGCAGATACTATGTTTAAAATCGACAAATTGCATTTAAATGAACATCATCATCTAATTGATCTTAAGTATCGTTTGGTTGTGAAAAGATCTTTTGATTTCACTTCATGGATATCATATTTTGGGGAAACCAGCAAGGAATTTGGAAAAATATCATCTGCTAATTGAGTGAAACTATCGTTTAAGTGCGGAAAGATCTTTAGATATCCAAGATATGATCTATCGTCTTATAATTGATTTTAACTATCGTTGAAGAGTGAAAAGATCTCTGCATAAGCAATATATATATGGAAAGTTGTTAAACGTCATGCAGCAGCGCCCCTCGGTGGCTTGAACTACGTTTCTGAATGGGTTTCGCGCATTTCAAGCTCCCATTTCCACAAAATATCCACAAATGGCATTAGAATCACTACCAAATCGATCTTAACTATGGTTTCAACTTATGAAATATGCTTAGATATATATTAACAGAATTTTATTCATACCAGAGGAGCCTTAATCATGGTTTTTTAATCATTGTTCCCCATTCAAATTCCACTTTTTGCTTGATTTAGTTTTAACAAAACCAAACCCTAATTCACATCTGAATCAAGCCCAACCTTGACCTGCGTACGAGTACAAGTCATGAATAATCATGCCTAGAGCGACTACGACACAAACCCTATAATCAAGAGTATCACACCCACCACAGAGCCACACAATGAGATCGGATCGGAGGGCCACCCAGTGCGAGAGAGGGAGAGATGAAAACCAATTCCAATTAAATGCCGGAAGACTGCTAAATTATTGCATTAACCCCGTCCGAACGTAAAGCCTTTAATTGCAGAGAGGAGTCCCGTCCCCCCATAGGAAACCATGAATGAAAGTAAACGAAACATAAATCACAAAATGAACCAAAAGTTTCGTTTCGTTTCGTTTCGGTTCGGTTGCTTTTCGGGGGTATAGGGTATGGGGAAAATAAAAATCCTATTAATCAGCCAACACATTTCTGAGAGAATCAAAGAATTATCACTTTAACACAACTAATGCCAAAATGCCGACAAAAACGATGACGAAAACCGAAAATCAACCGCTGGTAGACGCCGCCGCTGCCAATGAGATTCTGACACCCAGCCACAGTAGACCACAGTATCGTTTCTCCTCTGATCTGGGGCTCCGTCTGTGGCTCGTCTGTTAATTGCGTCTAATAAGCAGTTTGGCGCTGTTCTCACAAAACGCCAACGCCACAGAGAAGGAGGAGGTGCTGTAGGTGGAGTATGGGGTCTGACCATTCCATATACATGGATATATTCATGGCTATACCCATGATTAAAGTCGATCTTCGTCGTGCTCATTTGAATCTCCATGAGAGTCGGCTGCTGCTGCTGCTGTGGATTTAACTGGCGGACAGTTGCCGAGCTGCCTGCTGCCTGCCTGTGCCTGTTAATCTCAAGATCAACACACACGGGTCCTCCTCCGCCTCTCTCAGACAGCGGCTTCATAAAACAAATATCTCTTCTTGTACGCTAACTAGTCGCCTCGTACCCGATCCTCATCATCATCATCATCATCCTCCTCATCTATAGAGAATCATCATCTTCAATCTCTCAATCTCTGGTCTTGGACTTTTGATTTCTTGCTCAATTCTGTTGCTGTTTTTTTGGGGCGTCAAGAACTTTGTATTTTATTGATTTTCCTCTCCTTTTTTTTTTTGTTCTTTGAAAATCTAATCATGCAATAAATTGGCCAATTGTTTGGGCCCAAAAAGCTTAGAGCAGGCTTAGACCTGGGCCCCAAAACATCTGCTCAAACAATGGATCGGATCGCCGCTGAATGGTCAGCAGCGGACAGAGGCCTCTCCTCTGAATGTATCTTGTATCTCGTGTTGGCACTTGTTTTATTTGATGATTTATTCGATTGAGTAGTGAATGAATATCGAATATCGCGGAGACTGGTAATTGATAGTTTTTCATTGTTGTAATTAGCATGAGAGAAGGAGGAATTGATTCATTCATTTGGGATATGTAAAGAGGGGGTTAAGAGGGGGCTTAGAGGGTGTTTCGAAGAGGTTTAGAGGGGGCTTAGAGAGGGTACTTCGAATTTATAGAAAGAAGTTAAAGATTCACCAATAGTAAGGAAACCAAAGAAATAAATTGCTTTCACTCTCCATTTCTTCTTTGAATTTTAAATAAATTTCATGCAATTTTGGAGAAAAATTAATTAATCAACTGTATATAGTTATGGAATAAATAGAATATAGATCTATAAAATGAACTCTATTAGTAGAAAGAATCTTAATTCAAATAAAAACTCATA
The DNA here is from genome assembly GCA_963969585.1 of Drosophila helvetica. Taxonomy (NCBI): domain Eukaryota; kingdom Metazoa; phylum Arthropoda; class Insecta; order Diptera; family Drosophilidae; genus Drosophila; species Drosophila helvetica. Next base: position 6,277,792 of record OZ018403.1, read on the forward strand.
GATTTTATCAGTATTTCTTTTAGATGTTACACCTATTCATATTATTCAAAAAACTCTTCACAGCACCCCCAAAGGAATTCACAAAAACTCATACTTCACAGAATAATTATTCCTGTAGAGACCCCAAGGCTCCTCCTCAAATCTAGTCGCCGGAAAAGTCGTACAATCCATCTGCATTTCGAAGACATTTTCCAATTTTCTCTGCCAATAAATGTAGATCACTTTTCTGGAGCCCGCTTCAAGGCTGCTGCTGAGTGAAAAGTCCGCCTCAAACTTGTAAGAAAACGAATAAGTACTCGGCGGGTATGGTATATGGTATCTGGGTTATCGTTGGAGTGTTTTGCATTTCTTGGCCATTTTCCTGTTAGCCAACCCACAGAGATCTTATTATGTGGCCACGAGAGCGAGCCTTAGCCACAGATCACAGAGCCACACAAAAAAATAAATAAAATAGACAAAGACAAAGCCGGAAAACCAAAGAGCTAGAGATAGAGCTGGAGAGCCAGAGCCAGAGCCTCATCCGCAGACACAATTGATGGCACACCTTGGCACGATAAAAAGGAAAACTCAGTCAGTGCACAGCCTCAGCGCACAGAAAAAACCAACCAAGAGACAAATATTTTATCCAAGCCACAAAACAAAAAATTTAAATCACGCCTTGGAAAAACGACGGAGAGACTGAGAGACCAATCGCTGGAGTCGAAAGCGAGAGACGACACACTTCAAAAGATGACAAAAACCAGCCAGAGAAAACCTCAGACGAGGACTTGAATGAAAAATCAAGTGCCACGAGGCACAGAGGGAAAAAATAGGGTAGGGCTCGGCTGGCTCCCCACAACAGAGAGAGAGAGAGAAAAGCCCCCAGAGGGGGAAGAGCAGCCCCTCTGTGCAGCGATGCGAACGATATGGCAGGAAGCTGTTGCTGCTGCTGCTGCTGCCAGCAGTCATCGTGTCGAGCAAATAAAATAAAAATAATAAACCAATTATGCACTTTGCCGCAACATTGAATGGAAAAAGCTCCCCACTCTAAAGTCTGAGGTCTGAGGCCTGAGGTTTTCTTCTTCGACGGTCGGTCGGTCAGTCGACGGAGGGAAAACATGAAAATTAAATCAACAAAATGTGTAACTAAAAGATGACTACCATAGATACTCCGCCTCGCAAGATAGTTAAGCTAATTTAACTAAGGTCTCAGAGGAGCGGAGGAGCGGACTGGGCTGGCGATGGGTTTGGTCTGCAGGCGGCTACGGCTACGGCTACGGCTATCCCTTATCTTTTGGGGCAAGTGTATGTTTTTGTGCCTCATGTTGCTGTTGCTGTTGCCTTGATTTGCCTTGTTTCGCAGATATTTCTTTTAGCCTGGGCGGGCGTTGCAGGCCCCATCTCTTGGGGGTCATGCCACAAAAGCTGAGGAGGTCATCCACTGCATTCTCTGCATCTCGGTTTCACTCTTTAAAAAGGTTTCACTCGTTGTCGTTGGTTGTCGTCGTCGTCGTCGTCGCCGTCGTCTTGGTTGCTAATGAAGCTTCCACCAACCTCTGGAGCTGAAGCTGAGGCTGAGGCATTCCCCTGGTTCCATCCTCAATCTAGTCTGCAGCTTCGATATTTGTTGCACATTGTTGATGAGGCAGCGTTGATAGCCAGGAGACGGGCGACAAGGAGACGGCAGACGGCAGATGGAGACCTGACGACAACCATCAGAGGAGGAGGCTGCAGGTCTTTGTTTATCGTGCATAAAGTGTTTAGTTTTTTTTTTTGGGCTTGAATGCTCTTTCCTTAAGGCAGAGTCGTAAAGGTTTGCTACATGGTCTATCGATACAATTTCAATTAGAACAGTGTAAGAAATATATCTACCTATAGCGAGCGTACCCATAAAATCACTCTAGAGATTACAATAGAATATTTAATAGTTATTTCGATTAAAATATGGAATTTTTAAACCAATTTCCATTCAAATATCGAGCTTTCACATCTCAATTAATATTTCGATACAAATTTATAATTTTCAGAAATATATCGACAAAATACCGATTTTTCACAAATATTTCGATAAAAATATCGATTTCTATAAATCTTTCGATTGAATGATCGATTTTTCTTTAATATATCGATTAAAATATCGACTTGTATAAATATTTCGATGAAAATTTAATTGTTCAGTTGAATATCTATGAAAATATTAATTTTTTTCTTAAATATTTTGATTTAAAATATCGATTTTCACACCTATACCGATTAAAAATCGATTGTATCTTTCTCAGAGTATTCCCCACTTCGTTCTCATCTCTCCAAAGAGCCGTAATATTACTTTCGTGTTGTTTTTTTTTTCAGCTACAAATTATCTGTGGAACTATGCAACGCTGGGCCTGCTTTTTGGGAGGTTGGAAGGCCCATCCTCCTTCCTTCGCTTCCTTTCCCTTCTCCTCCCTTCCCTTCCGAAAACCATGTAAATATGTGGCTGCAAATTTGTTTTGGGTCTTTGGGGTAATTAGTGCCCCCTTTGCCTTTGGGGCAGGGGCACAGCACAGCACAGCAATGCCACAAGTGGCAACAGGTTGTTCGGCGACTGTAGGGCCGCCTGTTTGTAGGACTGTGACTCCGAGTCTTGTGCTTAAATATGACATTTGTTGCCGTTTTGTTTGATGTACACTCCGAAAAATGCATTGCCACAAAATGATGGAAAATATTTGCTTAAAGGTGAAAGTTTGTAGGTTCATTTGTCGATGGCTGCGGTTTTTTTTTTTTTTTTTTTTTTGACGTATTTTGCCGATGGATGATCGTTTTGTCGTTTTGCCTGTCAAAAGTTAATGGATTTGAGGCGAAACTGAAAGTTTTTTGCCGGCATTTTTGCAATCAGAAGAACCTCGCAATTAGGGGGTGCTCCATGGTGCACTATGGGGCGTATTCCAGCAATCATAATGGGAGGGGTCTTTGGCACAGAGGTCCACAGTCTAGACTAGGGAATGTAAACAGAGATGTTTGAGATTTAAAGAGAGGAAGAAGAATAGTTGAGGTCTCACGTGGGGACTAGGAGCTCAAGAGAGCTTTGGAAAAACGATAAAAAACCGATAGGGCTTCGATTACTGTATCGCATCGATTTGATCATTTAAGAGGAAATGTTCTGTGTGGCAAATACCTATCATTACAATGGTTTTTTGAAAATAAGAACCTTGAAATCGATTAAAATGTTGATTTTTCATTACGACTTCGATTAATTTATCGATAAATAACCATAAATCAATAAATTTCATATAGCTTTTTCTTTTCTTAGAACAACATCTCCTTATAATCAAATCTTTCTACAATTTATTCTTCATATTTCTTCAGGAGCCTCCAGCCGATCACCTCCCAAGACTTCTGTTTCCTATCCCTAGCTCCACTTTCAACACTCCCAAACCATCCTAATCCCCTCCAATGGAGTCACAACATAATTAGCATTCGAACGAAACCGTGTCGGTGGCTCCTTTTGAAGTCAAGACTACAAAAATAATTAAATAAATAAACTGTCATAATTAATTTTGTGGGGCATCGGCTGAAGAGAGGTGTCTCTCCCCGAGACCCAGAGAAAACCACAGAAAGACAGACCGACAGACAGACAGAGAGACAAATGGTGACCCAAATACTCCTCGTACCTTAATAGCCTGCCCAGTGCCTGAGCGTGGACCCCAAAGGGCTGTACAAAAGACAAAAGTTTTTACAGAAAATACCTAAAAAATAAAATAAAACCTCAAAATACGAAATAAATGTCGAAGATGCCGCTGCCGCCGCTTGTCATCGCTTTGGGTTGAGTCACACAGAATTTTTACAGAAAACAGCTTACAAAAAAAAACAAAGCATAATCCCCTCTGCTCCGATAATAGGTAGCGCTCCAGAGAAACACACACAAAATATTTATCGCTTCCGGATTTTGTGAAATGTCGTTAAAAGAGATCTAAGAGACAATTTCATATGCATAAATGGCCATAAATGTGTGGCTTTATTGATTGCCGTTGATCTGCCAGCCTGCCAGTCAGCCAGCCAGCCAGGTATCTGCCAGAGGTACACCAATACCCAATGTCCGCCAGGTCCCCAGTCGGTTGTCAACGGCTCCGTTGGACTCTCGGCCTCTCTGTGGCTCCGACTGTGGCTCTGTGTATCTGTGGCGCTCTATAAGTAGTTTATCTTATGGTTTTGATTGATATTCGTATCGATTGCGTTTTGCGTTTGACAAGTTTTGCAATTCGCCAGCTCTGTGTGTGCTGCCTGCAACCTGTTGCACGGGGCACCCGAAAAACGCTTGAAAGTTTGCGATTCGCCAATCGCCAATCGTTTCGCCTCAGTTTCGTAGTTTTCAACTCGAATTAAATGCATATACTCGTATATCGCAGGAGATATATATATATCTATATATAAACAAAATACATTTGCCAAATGTCGATGTGAATGACGATGAAGCCTGCTGACAATGCTTTCGTGTGGCTTGCCTTTCGTTCGAGAGGCCTCTGAGAGGAGAGCACCTGAAGACCCGACCCGATCCGCGTTGGAGTTTGGTTTTGGTTTTGGCTTTGGCTTTGGTTTTTGTTGAACCTGTCCGCAGCATTTTCTACGCCTGTATGACATATCGCGATAGATTTACATTGAATTTCAATAACTGTTGCTTGTCGTTTTGTTTTGGAGTTTTGCAGCTTGGCGAAAAACATTTCCAGAAGATGAAGATGAAATGCAGGCATTAAGTTTGATTTCCAATGAGCTTTCACTTTTTACCCGGCTGTGTTTTTCCTTTGCACAATTTCCCATCGGACTCTGCTGATGGCGGGGGTTAAAAAGTGAGCCAGGAATGGATTTATAGAGTCTTACAGGAAGGTTTTCATTATGCAGCTTTCATTCAAGACGATATTCAAACGAAATTCTTCTGGGTTCTGGTTCTCTTTTGCTCTCCTTAACATCTAAGCATCAAGCCTGAACCTTGATGGTGTTGGAAATGTTTCCATCTGGCATTTACCTCCATAAAATCGTACCCCTATAAAGTTCGCACTCCCATAGCCTCATTAATTAGCCAACACTTGAGGTATCCTCCAGCCGTAATTGATATCCCGCCAAAATACAAGTAATATTGCCCGCAATCTGTGTGCTGGGAGACTCCTCTTAAATGCCCGTTGAAATGTAAGAAATTTACTTAATGCGCCCCGTATAAACGTCTCAACGAACGTTTCAACACAGCCTCAGAGCCGCAACGTTCGCTGTGCGTTTCCACATAATTGAGTTAAATTTTAAGACGTCCTCCTTAAAAGTAAATCCTGCAAGAGTCTGAGAGAAAGGAGGGGAAAAAAACCCGAAGAATCAGAGATAATTATGATGAGTCTTCCTCTGCCACTCGTCTGATCTTCGGTCGCTGATCTTTCGAGGCAGAGAGAAGACAGGACCGACTCCGTGAAGCTGTTGATTAATTTTTGAATTCTGATTCTTGCACCGGAAATGTAAGCGCCGATCTGCTGCACAACGAGAAAAAAACGTCGCAAAATGATAATGCAGTCGTCGGGGATCGAATCGGACCGATCCGCAGATCGAACCTCCAATAGAAATCTCGCGATTCACACAAAAACCTGCCCTCGGAAGCGGTTTCGAGCTGCCTTTTTGTGTGCCTCCGACTCGGACTCTGTGGAGTGTTTTTTGCTCTGCAAAATTATGAAGTTTAAAATTTTTAAGGCGGCATCACTTGGTGTTTTTTCTTTTGTGTCTTTTTAGTGATTCTTTTTTTAGTATTTCCTTTTTTTCTCCCTCTGGTTATGGCATGATTTTTATGGCAATTTTTGGTTAAACAATAAAGTCAAGTGTTTAAATTGAACGCTTTAATTTTTTATGACCAGGTGTAAAGCTGGTTAAAAATTTTGTTTATGGGATGAAGCGATTCAGAATTTAAGGCTGTCGAGATTCCACCTTTTGCAGGCTGTACGGGTGCATATTTTGCGACTTTATGGATCAACATTTAAAGACTCTACAGATCCTCATTTAAAGGCTCCACACATCTGCATTTTTGGGCATCACAGATCCACATTCTGTTTGCTATATGGCTCTATATTCTACGGCTGGGCAGATTCCACATTTCGAGTATGTAATTATCCACATTTTCTGGTTCTACAGATCAATTTTTGGAGTCTCTTTGGATATAAATTTTGCCTTTATAAATTTAAATTTTGCCGATTCAAACATAAACATTTTTTGACTGTAAAAATCGTAAAAATTTGGGTTGAACAGATTTACGTTTTCTGGTCCTACGGGGCACGGTTTAAGAGGATCTTTGGATGCACTTGTAGCTGTAGAGAACCAAGAGACTAGAGACTACAAATATAATTATCTTAGAGCTCTTCAGATTTACATATTCATAGATTTTGAGGCTTTGGGGATTCTATATTTTCTAGCAGATTTTCTATAGATTCCATGTTTCCTAGCTGCAGCTCTACAGATCGGACTGCCACATTTTCTGGCTATAGAGATCCCAAATTCTCTGGCTCTCCATATGTATATTCCCAGATTTGCTGGCCCTTCAGTTGCCACACATTTTCGTGTGTCTCGCAAGTGTATAATTTTTACTTTATGCGATTGCCACACTCTTTTTTTGTTTTTTTTTTTTTGTTTTTGCTGAGACTTTAATGAGCTGCGACATTTGTCTCCTCTGCTCTCCGTTCGTCTCTTCTCCAGTGGAGTGACTCCTTCTACATGGCCTCCCCTAATCTGTTGGCTGTTCCCGAACTAATTAGGCGACATGGCAGGGAAAAGGAGAGCAGAACGAGCAGAACAGCAGAACAAGCGAGAGATAAAGCCACTGGCCAAAAGTTCAGTTCAGATGCGATGCTTTGCTGCGTTTTCTCCCTGGAGTTTTCGGTTCGCCTTTGAGGAGCATTAATTTTAAGCACATTGACCAAACGAAACGAAACAAAACAGAAAAAAAAAACACAAACCAAAAACAGCGCCAGGTCAGGCAGTGAAACGAGGTCTGAGATGCAGCCTCTCATGACGATTGCGTGGAGGAGGAGGAGGAGGAGCTGGACGCGGAGAGCTGCTCCTCACGAAGCGCTGCTGCCTTCAAAAGCTGTCAAGTTAACAATCCCCACAACACAGTGCCAAAGCCAGTGCCAGTGCCAGTGCCACAAGACGTAGTTCTTCCAGTCACAGTTTCCAGTCCCGTCCCTCGTTCCAGTTGCAGTCACAGTCCCGATCCGTCCCCGGATCTCTCTCGGATGGATCTGCCTTTGCCTTCGCCTTTGCCTCTTTCCCTTCTGTCGGTTAATGTCATTATCAAGATCGTTTGCATTTAATCTGCATAAACAAATCAAATAAAGTAAAAACCAAGCCGCGCAAAAGTGGCGCAGCGGCAGCAGCAGCCGCAACAACCTCCTGACCAAACGGATCTCCTCCCGCAGCTCCTCCTGCTCTTCCTCCTGCTGATCCTCCTGCTGCTCCTCCTGCTGCTGCTGCTGCCCCGTCTGTCCATGCGTCAGTCAACGACGCGTTGGTAATGCGGTAATTGTTGTTGCCTCTTCGTTGCGGTGCCCCATGTTGGGGGTGTGTGTGTGTGTGTCTTTTGGCCAGGTCGGGACTGGTCTTGGGTCTCTGGACGCTGGAGCATCGTCATCAGAAATCGGCAACGCACGCAGCGGCAAATTAAGTAGAACAGCAGTTGGTTGCCGCAGCAGCAGCAGCAGCAGAGATTCTTACACGGGGAACATCTTTAGATACCCTGTAATAATGGGAGATTTAGTTATGGTTGATACATGAAGCGTATAAATGGAACAACTTACTTGCCACACTTCTGTGCAGACTTCTGATGCTCAAAACTTATTTATTTTCCATTCTTCAAGCAAGGATCCTCTCTGTTGATAGAATCCTTCTCTTAGGCGGGTCTCTAGTCATCTCCTTTTGGCCCAAAACTCCCCAAAAGTTTCGAAAGGGCAACTTGATGATGTGAATCTCCCTTTCTCTCTCGCCACAGCCACATATCCCTCCCATACGTACAGGGACAGAGCGTCGCGATAATGACCACCTATAGAGCACACGCAGCATACCACACTGGCCCCCAAAGGAGGAGCAGAAGGTGGCGGCAGGAGGCGCTTGAAAAATCTCAGCCAAAAGGGCCAGAGACTGAGGCTGAGACTGAGACTGAGACTGCGACTTTGGTGGACTGACTGGCTGGCTGGCTGGCTGGCTGTGGAACCTGCTCTCATGCTGAGAGAGTTCGAGGGTTTTGTACTTAGTTAAGGCTCTGTGGCTCTGTGGCTGATCGTCGCCGGCTGATTTCAGTGACGACCTTTGAAGAGGAGGCGAAAACTCCATCCCATACCATACGCAATGCACAGGCCCTGCCCTGCCCTGCCCTGCCCCGCACTGCCTGGCAGCCACACAGCACTTTTCATAATCTTAGAAATGGTTGGAGAGACCAAAAATTACACTGGGGATACTGGCAGGGACTGGCATTAAGATCGAACCACGATCCATGCTGTGTGGCTCACGTTCGGCTCATAACTTTTTTTACTTCTCTTCTTTTTCCACTCATTTTGAGATTCCAGATCCCATGAAGCGGGCAGCAGCCAGCAAGCAGCAAGCAGCAGGTTAATGAAATGCGTTTGGACCAAAGTTTTCAATGATGTTGTTTCTCCTTGGCTTTTTCGCGCTGCTCCCTGGGTCTTCATGGTTTGGCCATCCTTTGGGCTTTATTGCATTCTCTTTTCGGGGCTCTGGCTCCGGCTCTGGCTTCGGCTATGGCTCTTAATGTTTCAATATTCGTCGAAAGCCTGGGATGCCAAAAAGGATGAGATGATCAATGATTGTTGGCTTAGCGTGTGGCCATGCTCTGTGGATCGGGTAATAAGTTTAAGTCATCGGCAGAAGGTAATACATGTATGGTCATGGTCATGGCTTAGGAAACAAATTGTTTTGGGATTCAAAAAGAACCACAACAACCTGTTCAACGTGAGAGGAGGTCCATGAAGGTATCCATGAAGATTGTGAATCACTTTATTAGCAATAAAAGGACATTTCTGAGGGAAAATAAGGGGAGATTTTTTTTTTAGGAATTTAAGAGAACAAAGTGCCCTCTGAAGACTTAAAAATCTCAAGTTTCCATCCAAAATGTGTAATCTCGAAGCGTTTACTATAATTTCCCCATTAAAACAAACAAATTTGGAAGGAAATAAAGCACTTGAAGAGGTAGACATGTATCGCATGGATATAGCAAGGATTCCCATCCAAAAAAACAATCCACAGATCATGGTATTCCTCTCTTAAGTCCACTTCTAACATCAGTTCCTGGAAGCTGCCGCTTCAGATCTTCTCTTATGACTCATCAGTACCAAAGAAACCAAAATCCAGGCCCAAATATGCGCAAAGACACACCGCCCCGCACCGCCCCGCACCGCCCCGCACCGCACCGCAATGTGCGAATCTCTTATAGCCTTCGGGGCAATCTGTCAACTGGCGTCAGACGATCTTTAGAGGCAAGGCAGAGAAGTCCAAACAGAAATAGATACAGATACAGCAACAGAAACAGAAACAGAGTCGCAGAGACAACAACTCAACTGCAGATGAAGGAGTGAGGAGTGAGAGGTGAAGACAGGGAGAGTCATAGTCAGAGTCAGAGCGAAGCCCCCGAAGGCGATTTACACCGCGTTACGCGGCCACGTCTTCTGGTCTTCTGGTCTTGGTCATGTCGTCTGGTGACGATGAACCGCAAAAGTGGGACTGGGACTGGGACTGAGATTGGGACTGTTACTGGGGATTCAGCCCAACTTCTGCTGCTCCTTAGCCTTCTTTCTGTTTCAAAAACGGGGGGGTTTTTTCTCTTTTGGCCGGCAGCGGCTGCGGCGGTGGCGGTTGGCTATCAATTGCCCAAAAACGCTGCACAAATTGAAACGTTTGACTATATTTGGGTCAGTTAAAGTGATCACATTAACAAGTCAATAGGAGTGCAGCATCCTTTTAGGGCATTGCACGTCAGGCAAAGACTCAGACCCGAGTCTCAGTTTCGAGTCTGAGTCTGAGTCTGCAGTCTCCTCCAGTCCTACAGTCTCCAGTCTACAGTCTCTAGCCAGGAGCTAAACTCTGAATCTGGACTGAATCTCTCTCTCTCTCTCTCTGTATATCTGTATCTCTGTATCTCTGAACTGTGTGCGGATGGATGATGTCGCCAAAGTGTTGTCCAGGGAGGGGGTGGTGTTGACACAAGCAGATTGATGTGTACTGGTTTCCCCCCATGGTTTCAGAGACCCAAAAGGTGAACCGAGGAGCAGCGCAGCGTGAGAACTGGACATGGGCTTGGGCCTTGCGCCTTGGCCTGGAGGTTGGGTTGGGTTCGGTTAGGTTAGGTGTGTGCTCAAGGGACAGCAGGCCGCCAGATACAGAGATACAATGTTGCATTTACAGGAAAAGTGCGTAGAAATTATGTTAGACTAGAGTTAGGGATGTGCAACGACAAAGAAAAAGCGATATTGATATCGATAATATATCGTATGGAATGTGGGGAGTTAAATGAAGATACGGACACTGGGTACGGATCATATTTAGGATCGAAACAACAGGTTTACGAGGAGATAAGAAATCTATCCATAGCAGGAATTCTCTTTCAAAGAAATATCAAGTTTTAAATGATCGATAATTATCGATAAACATATAAAGTGAAGCACACGAGTGTAGTTGAAGAAGTGGAGAGAGTGTTTTAAGGCCTAGACAATGCACTTTAAGTAGGATTTTTTTATAGAAATATAAAGAATCAAAATGTCGATATTTATCGGTAAATACATAGATTGAAGCATAGAAATGAAAAAGGGGTTTGTGGAGGGTTCATCTTATAAAGGAATTATTTTATCTATATGTAGGACAAAATATCGATAAATAATCGATGATTTTAAATATCAAAATATCTCATAAATAAGGTTTCAAATTATCGATAAGTAATCGATAACATAAAAGGGAAATTATGATTGAAAATCAATTTTTTTCATATCAAATACTGAAAGATCTTAAATGTAAAGAACAGCAAAGCCACTTTTAACGACAACAACTATGAATATGCCCACCAAATATCGGCCATTGCTAATCATCGATCCATCACACCATTCCTATGGCTTGTACTCGAACTCCCGTCTAGACTTGATCAAATTAGAAGATTACGAAGGTGGGAACCTGGTTAAAGGATGTGGATGTGTGCGGCTCCCTGCCAGATGATGTTAATTGGATATCTAAAGATAGTAACCATAACTTAGGGGCTAGCACAGCAGTACAGCCCCATATTATCCGCATTACTCGCTAAATATGTGAAATGTTGAGTGATCCTCCGAGGAGAGGATCGATCCAGCAGAGGAGAGCGACGAAGGTTGCTGCAATGTGTAACCTTTAAACCGTTTAATCTGACAAAGGAAATAAATAAAAGAATTAACATTTATTTTTAAGTACGCATACAAGTATGTGGTGCCCTCCTGCGATACCACCCGATCCCTCCACTCCTCAAGGAACGATGATGATGACGGCGAGATGAACCACCGAGAGGAACAGGAACATCTCTGGATTGTGGGTCCAAGCAGCAGAACAACACAGAGAGAGAGAGAGAGAGAGAGAGAGAGAGCCATGTCCGAAGCATTTTTGAAACATGCGAATTGCTTGTACGTGACACGCAACAGCAAAGGGAACCACCACACAACACAGGCCAAGGAAAAGGCCAAAAGGAGTGGAGGAGTGCTGCTCCGGGAATCTGCGATTCGAAGGAGGCAGGCAGGACGGGGCAGGACAGGACAGGACAGGACAGGGCAGGGCAGGCACCCAAACACACAACGAACGAAAAAAGAGAGACGACCGACGACCATGTCCAGTCAACCACTTAGCCATGAAAGCGGTAACTACATGCAACAGATGAAGCATGCGCTGGGGCATGCAGCAGTGGCAGCAGCAGCATCAGCAGCAGCACTAGCACAAAAAAAACCCAAGGTAAGGTTGTGGCTAAGGTAAAGGCAAAGCCAAAAGGTAAGCCCAAAAGGTAAAGGCAAAAGGTAAAGTACTTGGAATGTGGCCATCGAAGGAAGGAGCAGGCGCAGGCGCAGGAGCAGGAGCAGAAGCCGCACCAGTCGCGGCACGTCGTCTTGGATCACACAGAGTGACTGCATCTTGGCGGACAATGGCAGACAGTGGATCAAATTGGAGATTTTTTTCTGCCAAAAGAAGGTTGAAGGATTACTTTGATCTGGCTTGCATTCAAAGTCTACATTTTCATGTAACTTTCTCTGGGAAAACTGAAATTAAGCACTGATAAAGAGATCTATTGATGGTTATTCTTTCAGAAGGATAAGCCTGACTCTGCCTACTCTTCGATAGCCATCTCTAAGGGCTCTAACCGAGAGGCTCAGCAGTTTTCTTCACTCGTTTTCGCTATTCTCTCCACTGTGCAACTGATGGTCAATGAAATTTATTTGGTGATGCTTGAGCGAAGCGTGAAGTTGACTGCCGCAGAAGCCCCCGCCGCCAGACCGAGACACACACAAAGGCGAGGAGGCTTCTCCTCTCCTCTCCTCCTGCTGCAGTCTTTCCCACTCCTCCTCCTGTAGAGTCTGTAGAGTCTGCCCCATTCCGCGTTCAATTTAATCGCGCAAATAATATGCTTCAGAGTCCCAGTGCGAGTACGAGTACGAATCGCAGTGCCAGTGCCAGTGCGAGAGTGTGTGCTTTTCGATTGGCGAATAAAAATAAGTAAATATGGAATAATCGTTATGTGAGGGCTGGCTCTCTTGCGCACTTCTACCTCACCTTATCGTCGGCCAAAGATCAGAAAGTGTGTGACCCAACGCGATCCCTCGCCATCCACTGCTTTGCATTTCTCGAGAATTTCTTTTGGGGCCGAGAAAACAACGCGTACAACCTGTAGCCAGCAGAAAGAGGTCTCCGGTCTTTGGCCCTCTTTCACTTGTGACACTTGTCCGCGCGTTTGGGTCTGCGTCGGTGGCGGAGGAAATTTCCAGCCGAAAAATTAAGCTAATTTTGTGGGCCACTTACGTATTGAATGCCAGAGAGACAGACAGCATCTGGAGGGATAATCGGCAGAGTTGAAAAGGCAATTACATGCTGGCCAGACAGAGTTTCGAGTTTGAGTTCGCGAAATGTTCAAATTTTTCTCCAATTTAATTGGCTTTTACACCCAAACACTGGACACTGGAAACTGCAGACTGGAGACTGGAAACTGGAGGATGTGGATGTGCATCTCCTTCAGCCAGCAGCAGCACCAGCAGCAGCAGCACGTCGCTCGAATCACTCAAATGTCACCATAAATTCCGCGCATGCGCACACATTGGTATGCCTATTTTTGGGATCCATCCTCGCATCTGTAAAGTTTTGCTCTGGTTACCACCAGACCTCAGACTTCACAGCAGAGAAAGATCTTCGAAAACAGATCTCTGGAGCTCTGTGTCTCTGGCAACCATTTCCATGGCTTCCATGGTTTTTGCCTCTTGGCGCTTACAAGTTGCCTATTTTGGGAGTGGCGCCTTTTACAGGCCTCCCGCCTGACTCTCGGCTCTCCTCTCATTTACGCCGCCCCAAAATGTGGCAGAGTGTGAATATCCAATTAGCGTTCGAGCCTCCACAAATGGTCATTCGACTCCCAAGTGGGTGGTGTTGCTGCTGCCGCTGCTATCAGATGTTTTTGGGAAATATGAGCACATGGAAAAGGTCAAAAGATCATAGCGGAAGGGTAGATATTTGAATGTTTCGTGGATCTCATTATTTGGGAGCACTTTAGCAAGTGGAAAAGCCACTTAATAATCCTCAAACTTCATATTTTTGCATTAATCTCAAGGAAACAAAAACTCATAACTCTTACAATTTTGAAGATATAGGGCTCTTTTTTGTTAAGCATCTCTATAAGGATTCCCAAAATCATCAAGATTAAGTAAGTCTTACATATAGAATCTATAAATATATGAAAAGAGTAGTCTTTAGGGTATTTCGTCATCACTTGATCTAGGATTCAAAGCATTTTCTCACAATCAAAAGGATTTGAAAGGTTATTTTAAGTATAATCTGGAAATATGTGCTAATCCCAATTCGTTATCCTCTTAAATAAATCCCAGCCTTGGGTACGATCTTCCAACCGTTCCCTATATCATTTCCACTTCCTTTTTTCCTTGCGAACCGTTTCCTAGCACCAAAAAAATCTCCCAATTTATGTATGTTGTATGTGCCAATAACTAGCTACAGTTTAAGTCAAAATTACGCTTATTAGTGGCAATCAAAACGGCGCTGCTTGACTTCAATATGGATTTCCATCAATCAAACAGTCGGACATGGGTGACTGGAGAACACGCCTCCTCCTTCTCTCTCTCTCTCTCCCTCTATAGGATCTCTGAAAGGCAAAAGGAGAGTCCGCCGTTCGATTATATCATACAAATTAATAGACGAGCGAGAGACTGCGACAGGAGTTGCCATGGACACGTACAGATCTCGATCTCGATCATGTCTGTTTTGTTGTTGTTTTTTGGGGGAGAATTGAAAGTAAAACTGTAATAAAAAACGCTCGCAACAAATTTGCACGCACCAAATGCAGGTGCAAAAAACTATGCAAGCCTATTAATTAGATCACTGGCTTTATGGGCATAGCTACACCATATATCTTATATCTAAAATCATACAAAAAATGATAACTGGTCTCTGGCAAAAACCCGCATCATCATTGCAGTCGCCGTCGCCGTCGCAGTCGCCGTCGGAGGCGCAGTTGGAGTCGTCATCGTGATCTCTCACGTGCTGCTGCTGCTCCGGCTGCTGATCTCCCCACACAAACGAACGGACAGGCGGCGTTTGATCTTTTTCGAATCGAAAAACCACTGGGCAGGCAGGCAGGCAGGCAGGCGGGCAGCACCATGCAGCGCCCCGGCTGGATACGGGGTCCAGTCCGAAACGATTGGCGTTAGATGGCGCCTTGTCTACAACAAAATGTTTCGTTAATACCAAATGAGCAGCAGATCAGGCCACAGCCAGCACCTATCGCAACTCTCATACATCGGGGTATTTATCTCTTTCTTTTCGTTGGAGTTAATTGAGTTATCGTCGCTGTGGGACACAGCTCCCTCCCAGAGGGAGATGTAAACTTAAACATTGCTTAAAATACAGATAGGGTAGGCCTCTATAGAGGATCATCATTGGAGGCAGTTCGCTTTACTTCTGGGAAATGGGCCACAAAGTAAATACTTTTGAAGGCGACAACAAGATCCATAGAGTAAATCCTCCCCTTGGTGAATATACACAAATTAAATCCTTTTCATGCGAAACCAGTAAATCCCTTTTAATGGCATCATAATGAGCAAGTAAAGAGCCCAATCAGGGGATCCTCTCATCTCCTGCAGGGCAAATGGGAGCTAAGGAGCCACCGACTGGGGTCCTTAACTGAAAAATAAAATTAATCGATATTTTATTTAATTAATTTGCTAATTAATTGATTTTAGGGATACTCAAAATAGCATTTTTATGGGCTTTAGCAGGTAATGGTCTATTAATCTTAAAAATCTCAAGGGTTACGATGGAATAAGGATACATAAAATCCAGCAGCTTTACCGCTCCCCAATCAGATCTTAAGGCAATATTTCCATATTTAAGAGCCCTGCCTTAAAACATTTCCATTTTCATTCCCTGGCCATATTTTCCTTATTTTCTGCCTCATTAAATCTTCATTCATTCAATCTTATTCAGCAGCAATTGCCATTAAATGGAAAAATCGGTTAATAACATTAAAATATTTCGGTTTAAATCAAAAGCGGAATAAAGCACAAAACTCGGGGAGACTGGAGACTGGAGGCTGGAGATGATGAGCTCTCTTGCTCTTGCTGCCTCATGTTTGTATCTCTTGAAGATTTCCAATTTCGAAGCCCAATGGGATTTCCAATTGATATTTGTCTGCGACAGAGAGAAGAGATCTCTGGCTGAAAAAAACAATATTTACACAGAGTAAACGGGCATTCGGAAAACAGTTTAAACAATAATCGGTAAGCGGCGATCAATAAATGCAACAGACGACGGCGACTCCGAATGGGACCTCCTCTCCTTTCCATCTCCATCTGTGGATGGTGTGGGGGGGAGGGGGGGCAAACTTCTCACGCAGTTTGTGTGGAATGCTTTTTTTCTCATTTAAGTTTTTCTTAATTTTTCTCCTCAAACGAACGATGGAACGCAACGCACGACGTTTGTCGATACGATATTCTCTTCTCTCCCTCCCTCCCTCCCGCTCTGCCGCACTTTTCGAAAGTTTAAACGTTAACAAATCTTTCAAGAAATCTGAGTTGGAGTCGGAGTCTCGCAGGCTTAGTCTTTCACCTACTTGAAAAATGGCGGAGGGGGATGCCAAGGGGATGGTATCCCTGGACAAGTTTGCGTTTTAATTACACGCAATGTTGTTGCTGAAGAGAACTGGGACTGGGACTGCGACTGGGACTGGAACTGGCAATGGGACCTTCCTCTGCTTGAAGGTTCCATCCTCTCTGTTTGAATGCACTTGCACTTCCACTCCGGAGCAGCGTCGTCGTCGTTCTTGTTGTCATCTCTGCCTCAAGTGCTCTGCTGTTGACTCTCGCTGTCTGGTGGGGCCTGTTTGCATTTAGCAATTAGAGTCCAATGAAGCGTATTCCCTGATTTTATGCATTATCGACTTAATGCTATTCATTCGGGAGAAGACGAAGGAGGAGTGGGAGTAGAAGTTGGAGTTGGAGTTGGAGTACCTTTTAAAGGTTGAGGGTTCAAATTACTTTCCGCTTGGCTGATCATCGGTTCTTTTCACATTCGGATTCTTGTTGACATTATTGTCATTAATTTTAACTGGCGAAAAACCCTTGTAACATCCCATAAACAAATGAAAGACAGAACCCATCACCAGATCCTTGTTCTCTCAACATCCAGCAGCGACAGCAACGAATCGGCCCGGCCTCTTGTCTGTTGGCAAATGTTAATTTTGTCTTTTGCCAGTTAAGCGTGTCGATTTTTTAATTAGTCGCCATCGTCGTCACAGTGATTTATGGTCCAGCATTCATCCGACAACAACAACGACCCAGCAAGCTGCAGCGTATCAGCGTAGCAGCAGAATTCAATACCCAGCCAGGCATCCACTCTCTGTGGCATCTTTGGTGCTTCTTTTTTATTTTTCCTTTTTTTTAAGTATTGGCTTAGCTAATAGGCGCTAAAGGAGAAGCTGTTGATGGAGAAGGAGCTGAAGGTGAAAGAGAGTCGTCTGTCGTCTCGCTTATGGAATCTCTCTGCATAGTTTTCTCCTCTCCACTCCCTGCCATTGATATATGTACATAGATCCGGACTCCATGGCGCTTTTTATGTCCGAAAGCAGCAATCTCTCGGTAATGAGAAGACTTGTTAGAATTTCATAGATTTTATGGAATATTTACGTACGAATTATGAACCCATGTTGCACGGGGTCAAACTATGCGTAAAAGTTGAGGAGATTAACAGAGTTATGGGAGATTGGAGTCCTGAAGTCACTCGCGGGCGCAACCGAATATCAGGTTTTTAAAAGAAAACGATTATTTATCGATAGCTATCGATTATGTATCAAATTTTTGTATTATTTATTGACTATGGTCAATCGGGGTCCAAGAAACCAAATAGAATATTTATCGAAAATTATCGACTGATTATAATTATCGATAATTATTGATAGCTAAAGATAGATGGAAATACTTGTGAACATGCGAAAGAGTGAAATTAGGATACAAATCTATTATTTATCGATATTTATCGGTTATGCATCAAATTTTTTATTATTTATAGTTTCTGGTCAATCTCTAGAGTCCAAGAAATTAAATAGATTTTGTATCGATAATTATCGATTATTTATCGAAAGCTAAATATTGACTGAAGTAAGTAAGAACTTACATCACAGTCAAATTAGTATCTAAATCGATTGTTTATCGAAATTTATCCATTATCATGCAATAAGTTAAATTCAATTAATACCAAATCCACATGAATCCAAGTCTCGAAGGCTACACCTTCAAAGACTGATCGATTGACTATCGATAACTAAATAAGTCATGAATTTAACCCTTACCAAATGCCAGAACCAAATGAAACAAGCTTGAAATGCAGTTCTAATTAAGTTTAAACCAGAAATTCTGTTCATTGCTGACTCCGCGGGAGTTCACTGCGAGATCATGTAGCATGTAGCAGCCACCACAACTCCTTCTCATGGGGGGCACGGACACGGGCACCCAAACCCAAATGCAAGCAACAAGAATCCCAAACACAGATCACTCGAACCATATTTGACGAAAGCCAAACGATTGCATCAACATTTTTGCGCTCAATCGTTACAGTTTTCCTTGGCTGTGCCAGTCGTCGTCAGTCACACATTTCTTGGGATCTTATGACAATGTCTTGTCTTTGGAAATACTTTAAATACACTCACGCAGTACCGCGAGCAATTTTAATGCAGTGAAAACCATTTGATGGAATGTCTAGAGCGACGAATCCGACTCTGACAGTCGAACATGCGACGACTCGAATAACCAGGCAACACCTTTTGGCCTAAAAGTAACACATCGTAAACAATCTTTGGTCGTTGGGTGGAAAACATAGTTGGAACATAAATCAAATGGGTGACAGATGATGACCCCCGAAGATCCGAAAAGACTCCCAAAAGGCCTTTACTCTCACTTTTCCCGGTCCATCAATGAAAAGGCGGAAACAAGAAGCGCGGAGGCGTATCTCACAAACAAAAGAAAACATGTCCAGCATTAATATGCAAATCGATGGATGGACCAAACCCATCATAAAAGACGAGAAATGGAAAAGAAGAGGAAAACCACATCATCTCCGCATACACTATATGTGTCACTGTGTCAATGTGCGTGAGTGTCGGTTGGATCGTGGCCAAAAGGTAAGTAAAAGCCAGGTTCCGGGTGGCTACAAAACGATGAGAGAGGAGTGCGTGATGGAAACATTTGAATGTTTAAAACTTTGCAATTGATGGTAAACGAGAATAAAATGTGGGTAAACCCTTTTCTTAAGCTAAAAACCTATATCGATTATGTATCGATAATTATACTACTTAAGAAAAGTTCTATTATTTATCATAATTCGATTACTTAAAAATATTTATGTTATTTATCAATAATTCGATTATTTATGGATATCGTATCGCTTTTCTATTATTTCATAATTTATCGATTCTTTTCTGATTTATCGATAACTATTTTTCCATGAAAATAACCCTTATTAAATACAAAAACCTACTTATAAGATTCAACTTGTTCCAATATGCATAACTGTATGGTTTAAACTACTTTTATTTAGGGAGTGCATTAATTATTGTCAATAAATCACAGGTTATGATTCACGACACATCTCTCACGTTTCCATCTCTAGATTCCCCTCTAGATCCCGCTCCGAAGAGACCTGCTGCTGGTGCTGGTGCTGCTGACACAAACCAAAACCAAAAACCGAACCGAACTGCCCCATCAACGACAACATCTTAAGCTCATTTGTCACATAAAAATCATATATATGTAATTTGCTTGACAACCAAAAGTGGACACCGAACGTCACGCGCCGCCTGTTGGTGCAGCAGCCGCTGCGGCAGGGGCAGCGGCAGCATCAGCAAAACGCCTCCATATTGGTGTAGGCTTTTGTGGCCCAGAGAGAAAGAAAGAGCTGCAGATGGTGGATGGTGGATGGAGCACTCACGTACGTATATGATGGGATCCAGAGTTGTTGCATGCATTTGTTGCTGGTGCTGGTGCTGGTGCCGGTGGTGTCGGTGTCGTCGTTGAGTAAGCGTTTCCTTAAATTAGCTGCACTTTGGATGCACCATTATATGCCGGAGACCACTTGATGCCACACCGTCTTCTTGGACATCGGACATCGTCATCATGGCCATTTTTGGGTGGGCATTAAGTGCCACAGCTTTTTTGATGGAGTGTTGATGCCACAACAGAGGTCGACTTTTGTTCAGATTTATGGTCTGTTCACTCTCCTCAGATGTTCCTGCATTTTCAGGTGGGTTTCATATCATAAAAAAAATGGAGAAAATTATCAAATCCACAGTCATCTATGGAGTGTTCTTTAGATTGAGATTTGAGTGGTGAATGGATAAAGATATTTCAGTGTCAACGCAGAGAATCTCTCTCTCTCTCCCTATCCATCAATTATCTGTGGAACCTGCTTTGCCATTTCCTAATACCAAAACTCTTACTCTTAGTCCGCGCATCCGGTTCTCACACACATGACGGGGGCCATAGGAATGCCTTCGTTAGAACCGTTTAAGCAAAACGAAACGACACTTCAAAGCTGAAGCTCTGGCTGCTACGCTAAATGGAAAAGCCCTCAACAGCTTAGGCAAACATTTGCAATTACAATTTTAGCATATAATTGCAAACATGATAAACACTTTTATCTGCGACTGCTGCTCCGGCGACTGACTGCATCTGCTGCGACGAGGCCATGCGAAACGATCCACAGGACCAGTCTATCCACAAAGAACCCACAAAGAACGAAGAGATCTGGTAGCAGCAGCAGCGGGTCGAAGCCTCCAAGAGGCTGCCAAGAAGAAGCGTGTCGCCAATTGATCGTGAGTTTTACCTAGAAAAATGTCGCGACAATTCTGCCCCGCAAAAAGGAAAAACCTCAACGCAAAGCGAACAAAAGACAAGCGTAGAAGGGGCCAGGGCCAGGCCAGCATCCCCACGCAAGAGATGAGAATTCAGCTGAGAAATTTACAGCTGTAAATAAAAGATTTTTAGAAGGATTTATAGCAAAAATTTGAATCATTTATCCACAAAAAAGGATGCAACCGATGAGACTTTCAAGTAAGTATGGTAAAGTTGCCCTTTAAATCAAAAGTTTCACATATAAAAGAGGCTTTTGCATACGCTTTTCGATCATTTATCCATTAAAAAAAGAAAAACCGAGGAGAAATACAAGTAAGTAAGGGGAAATTAAACAAATCAAAGTTTGCACATCTAAAGGAGCCTTTTTACTACCTACTTTAATCGTTAAGCCACAATAAACGATGAAACCGATGAGACATACCTGTAAGTAAGGTACAGTTTTTGTTGGAACCAAAAGTTCCATGAGAAGGGAACGAAATATACAAATTTTACATCCTTTAGCACTTTAAAGAATTATTATTTGTAAAAACTCATTTAAAATAAATGTTAAATAACTTTCGATTGAAGTATTCTTAAATTCTGCTACTTTTTACTCCTTTTAGCTGGAATGCTTTAGCTTTTTTCCTCTCTTTTTCACAGCTGTCAACACTTACAGCATCAGGCAAGGAAGAGTCAAAGCTGAGAGATCTGAGACTCTAGCCTAAAGCAAAAGTCCAGCAAAAGGAACTAGCGGAGTAATGCAATTGAAATTGAAGAATTACGCGAAGAATGTCAGCGAACATAGTAAATGTTGTACATAGTATATCCAGGAGGAGCGGCAGCCAGTCGGCCAGCCAGCCAGACCTCCTTCTGGCCGTGGTAGTACTCGTTCCAGTCGTTCCTGTAGACCGATCTGTTGGCCATCGCATACATTAAGGCAAGTTTTTAGCTGGGATTCTCTCAGATGTAAGCAGAGAATTGTCACAAGCGGTTAAGTGATCCACAGCTGATCAGACGACGACGACGAGTCGTGCAGGAGGGCTGGCTGGCTGGCTGGCTGGCTACCCCCGCCATTTAATTTTTCTTTTCTTTTCTTTTACTGTGGCGGCATCTAAATGAACTGAAAGATCAACTTCATTTTTAGTAGCAGCCTTAGCCTCATTACGAATGGAAATGATGATGGACAATAATGACGCGACAACAGGAAGTCCAAGTCGTTGCTGGCTGCCAGCGAAATGCCGACGACAAGTCGTTCTGTTCTGTTCTGTGGAACGCTTCTCTGGGATCTATCTCTCACTCTCTGAATGAAAAATCGAAGCAACTGATGGCAATTGATGCCCAGAAAGAACTTGAAACTGGAACTGCAACTGCAACTGGAAACTGGGCTAGAGAGCATCGTTAAATTGATTTGTGTGTGACAGAGAGATATAGAGAGAGAGAGAGAGAGAGCGAGAGGGATCGATCTGCAACTAGTTTCCGATGAGAGTCGGAGACTGAGAAAGCGCTTTCAACCTACGAGTATTTCTGTTTTAATATTCTCTCAAAATATTTCAGAAATGTCCGAGGCTTTTCTTTGATGATTGGAAGGCAGCTTCCGTTTATGGTAAATTCTGTAAGAGAGTTGTAAAAGAATTCCATTTTGTTTGTGTCCAGAAATTCCCCTTGAATCAGACATATATGGGAATCGACCGATCGATCCCGCACCCCACCCACTCCCTACGGTCTGCAGTCGTTTCTGCTGTCCAACAAATTGAGTAACAAATTTACGACAATACAAAAATTGGCAACCATGGCCATCAGCGAAGAACCGTTAAAAACCCATTGCCAGGGTTGTCATAATCTCCCAACAATGGCAGCAAAGGCAGAACAACACCCGCGTGCGACTTTCATTCGATTGGCCGCCTGCCTGCCTGTCCAACTGGCAATAGAAATTAAAGTTAACAAATTTCCGACAATGTTTGGACAGTTCTTTTTTTTTTTGTTTTTTTTTTTTGCAGAACCGAGTACCGTAATTGTGGGCCTAAGCCATGGCTTAAAACTCCCATTCGGGTTCTTTTGTCTACATTCAAAGCTTGTCAGAGAGAGAGAGAGAGAGAGAGAGAGGCTGGAGTGCACTATGGGTAAAATTGCCATTTTTCGGGTATTTAGTCATTTTCTCAAAGTATTCAAACTGGGATCTGTTTTGTGTTAACATCTTAAGAAAACGTCAAACTGTAACGGTCAATACCAAAAATGTTATATAACAGACCAATGTTAAGTCTAACAGCTGTTAAAGTCAGCTGTTGCTGTTGAAGAGCACGAGCTGGAAGATCGCAATATTTTTGCAGGCTATTTTGAAATTGTCATTATTCGAACGCGAAACGTTTTTTTTGCAAAATTTAAAATGGATAACAATCAGACGGGCTTGTACTATGTAATAGTTGAACTAATACGTTGTATTTGTGTGTGTTCTATTCATATTTTGTAAAAGTAGTCGATGAACTCAAAGGTCATTTCTTGGAAAGATATTTCAAGTTCGTGGAATCATATAAAACGAACATTAGAGTGCATAAGTGTACGTCCAAATGCATGTTGTAGAGGCATTAATTGTGATTTAAAAGCAGTTTGTCTCAATGTGCACTTTTTTGCACTTTTTGCGCAAATCAACTTATTGCAGGTGACTTCGTGTTTTCAAACGCGAAATTCGGCATGCGGATGTTTGGACAAGCAGCTCCACCTTAGCCGTTTATCCATTGATTCTTACAAACGATACCTTAAACGACGCCTAATTAATGTAACTATCTAAAACAGAAAACACAGCCCAAGAAAAATTTTATTTTTTACTTTTCCTGAGTTTTCAAAATCAAACTTTCCGAAAAAATAACGCAAAAAATTGTCAAATTTGAATTTGAAAGCTTAATAACTTCCAGATGGTAAGCTGAATCTACAAAGTATTTAGGTCTGATTTGTAGTTTTAAATGTCAGCTTTTCAGAATTGTATAATTCACCTCAACCAAATGTAAGATGATAAACATATATGAAAAAAAGAAGCACAACCTCTAAAAAACATGCCAGATTTAAAAAAATTCTTTTAAAAAAAACGAGACCATAAAAAAACAACAATAATTGCTTTAAAATTTTAAAATTCATAAATCTATCAGAAAAAGTAAAAATCATCTTAATCATGCAACAAACTCTATAAAGAAGACAGACTTCATCACGCAATGGATTTCTCCGATCCAACTATTTCATCAAAAAACCCTTCCCATCGATATTTTTAACACCTCATCATGTGAAATTGAAGACCCTGATCAAATTTGTAAGGATTTCGGACGATGAATTTGACATTTCATTTTTTACGTGTGATGAAGAAATTAGAAATTAAAAAAATGTCTATTAATATGAACTATTGTTCTTTAAATCCTGAATTTCATCAAAATTATGATTTTCAAATAGTGAAACTTTTTTTTTATGTATAAAAGAGTATTAAAGTCCATAAATATAAATATGAATACTTAGTTTCTTAATATAATTTAAAGAAAAATAATTTTTTTTTTTGAATGGGTGGGCGGTGACACGCCTACTTTTCCAAAAATGTTCTTAGGGGTGTACATAACATTAATCAAAAAACCGCATTGAAAAATCTTGCTTAGTTTAAAAGTTATTAATTAATACCCGAAAAATTGGAATTTTACCCATAGTGGAGTGGTAGGTAGGTGCTCCTCTTAGGTAGCCACACAGCTACCTTCCATCAGCCAAAACGCAAAGACGCCCCAAAGGCCTACAAGTTTTGTGCCGCCAATTGTTCAAAGGAGGAGGAGGAGGAGGAGGATGGTGGATAGGGTTCTACTCCTCGTACCTTGTACCCCGTACCATTCCTATTCCTATCGACTTCTCGGCGATCGTAGCAGATCCCCGAATGTGTGTAAAGTTAAGTTGTCGTCGCCGTTCCGTTCCGTTCCTTCGATTGTTGTTCGTTCGATGAATCGTGATTTTGTCAATTGGAGCTCACAATTTTTTTGTGTTCGGTTTTCCTTTTGTGATCGTCGGTAATGGGAAATTGGGTGTGTGGGAAAGGCAATTAGAGTGAAGGAAAGTGCATTCGTTTTGTTCTACTTTGAAGAGGGATTTAGCATCAAGCATCCACTAATACGACTGGGAATTTAATTTCTTCGATTTTTGGATTAGAAAAGTATTTGGAAATGGGATAAGAATGGTTTGGAATAGAAGATTATGTGTGAAAGGAACTCTCCAAGAATTAGATCTTCCATCTATCAATCTTTAGCAACATTTCCGGCAACATACAGCAGTGACCCTCGGTTGATCTGTCAAAGAAACTCTCGTAAGACTTGGGATAATAATGGAAATATATCCAAGTCCTGTAAAAGATTTTTTTAGTTGAGTAAAAACGGTGTAAAAACCTGTCACGCGTCTTGCAGAAGCGCCCCTCGATCGATTTTAAACGTTTTTTATTAGAATTCGCGGTAAAAAAGTTGGAAAACTTTTTAATGAAAATTTCTTTCTATCAAGTGTCTCTTTCCTGTCCATAAATCAAGGATTAACCCTACATTAAGCCAAGGAAAACCTATCCAAACTCACATTTCCTACTAAATACAGCCTGCCCTTTAAGTACTACTCAATTTATGACTCTGTGACCCACATAGGAGGGTACACCCCTTCCAGTGTTTGGTTAACATTCGAATGCAAACAAAACGCAAATAGCGACTGTCTTTGAGCAGAGATCAAATATTGATGATTTTTTGGTTAAACTGAAGAGGCCCGAAACACAAGTTCACACTTTTTTAAGGAGGAAATAGGAGAAGAGGCAACCAAAAATTAAGCAGCAATGATGAAGGTTCGAAGATCGGTTTGGCTTGTTGATTTGTGTGCGTGTGTGTGTGTGTGTGTGTGTGTGTGTGTGTGTGTTTGCCGTTCACAAACAGAAAGGCAGAAAAGAACAAAAACGAATTTCAAATAAATCAACACACATGCCACAAATGTATAAGAAATGGATGGAGAGACGACACTCCGACTGACTCTGTGCCTCATAATCATATTGATGTATTACGATAGTTTTGGTGGAAGAAGTCCCAAGACCTCAACGAGACCGAAAGACCGAAGACTGAGGCTGTAAAAACAACGAGGCTCGTAAAACCCACAAAACATGGCTGAGAACGCGCCCAAAAACCAAAATAATATGAGTGGATGGATGGATGGATGGATGGATGGAAGTGTATGGGATATAACCTGCAGCCAAAGACCAGCCACAAAACATGGTGAAGAATGCCAGAAAACCGACAGATAAATAATGAAAATGCATACTAATTAAATGGTGAGAACTTTGAAGCACTCCGCAGTCCGCGTCACAGTGGGATTTGCACTCTCTCGAAAGAAAGAAAGATCATCAGCATTAGCATTATCTCCACAACGAGATGTTAACTATCTAATTGGAAATGTCAATATAATCGGTATGGATTTCGTTTCTCCATGGGCCTTTAATTGATGTTAATTTTGGAAATGGTAGAGCATTCATTCAGATATTAATGAAATGACGTTTCATAATTAATGAAATGTAAAGCAGAAAAAGAAACAGAAACAGAAGTTCCCACATCATTAATAAGAAATAAAATTAAAGAAAGAAAGAAAAAACCAAGAAGCAGCAGCCTCCCCACGAAGATCCCCCCGCCAGAGGAGGCGCTAAGGCCCCCAAACTGAAATTCAAATGAATTCCAAGATACAGATACTCCTCGCTGCCAAAGAGAAGAGTTACAAATGTATCTACAGCGACAACAAATTATGCAGCAACAAAAAGAGGCAGAGACGGAGGCAGAGACAGAGGCACATGCGCATGCCTCCATGGAGATACAGATTTTTCTTTAAAGCTTTAATCTGTCGCTGGTGGCTGTGTTCTGTTTTTTTGGTTGGAAAATAAATTATAAACATTTCAGGAATTAAGTCAAACGTTTTGTCCGCTGTCCATTTAGCGTACAATTTATTGACTTCTGGTCTACCTGAACGGACTTTGATCTATGCCTTAGATAACGTCCGAGTCTGGGGTCCCCTGAGAGAGCCTCTTCACACTCTATTAGCCTGATGCTGCTGCTGTTGCTGCTGCATCGGAGTCTGGTTTTGGTCATCTATCGGTGGCATCTGTAAACATTTACTTGGTTATTTTATCGATTTCATTTGCATGATGGCTTACCGCAAAAGATTGTAGCTTATAGAAGATCCAGCAGCTACTTCAGTGGCGTTGCTAAGCCTTCAGTATCTCTCTCTGTCTCTCGCGATGGTGTGGTGGTGAGTCCCAAGGCCTTCCTCCTCTTAAAAATGTTCTCAGCTCATAAAATTCCATAGTGAATCATTGTCTGTCCCTCCGCTCCATTGGTCCCCGTCTGTGGTCTGAGGTCTGGGTCTGGGTCTGGATATGAGTCTGGCCTGGCCAGGCCTGGGGTCTGGTTCTCCTCCTCCGGTCTCCGGTCGCGCTGGTCTCTGCATTTCATTTATTGTGTAATTCCCTACAATGTACTTTTGGTTGCCACGGATTTCTTTCTGGTCTTTGCTTTTGAATTTGATTCTTGATTTGATGTCAGTTTATTTATGATAAGATGACCTTTTTCTTCTCTTTTTTTATATTTTTCTCGCCCCAGCTTCATCTTTCTTCATCTTTTATTTTTGGGCAGGAAAGGAGTTCCATTTCATTTCGTTTTGTATCTCTAGTTCTCACTGGGTCGTCGTCGTCGTCTCACTCGATTTTTTTTGGGATGAATGAATGGATGAATGAAGCTCATTAAATTATGGATCACTTGTGAATTGGGGGCGGGTATGGGAATCTGCCTCGAGGAAGATATTGAAATACGAGTAGGTTCCACTGAGAGATATTACGGCTTAGTGGGATATTCATAAACGATTGAAGGCCCTTGAAATGATCGATTATTGCAGCAATCCCTATTCCATATTTTCCTTATCAAGTTTTTGCCTTTTTTTCTCACAGTGTAACAAAAATCTCTGAACAAAACATTTCTTAATAAGTGGTGCTCATAGAATACATTCGTGGGATCTCGCGGTAACAATTGTACCATAAATACTAAAAATATATACCATAAACACTAAAAATTAATACCAAAAATATATAGAATGCATAACAAATAAAACGCATAAAAACTAAATATAAATATAAATAAAAATATAAATATATGACAAAATACCAAAAAAAATACTAAAAATTAAAAATGAATACCAGAAGTTATGACGGATACAATTCCACCAAATGAAGTGCAATCAAAGAGTTCTATGCCTTCCCGTAAGCCTTAACCTTCGGACTATCTATAACCAGAGTGTCAGCTGTGAAAATAAATTAAAGGGTATAGCCAATGTCTAACCCAACCACTGTCCCCATAGCCTTCTCCCTTGCACATAGCTACACTTTCCGATCATGTGCAGTGCAGTGTCCGTTCACAAAGCGCATTCAAATCCTCGACAATTGCTCAGTTTACTATTTTTTTGGATTTCGAATCTGAGCAAAAGATGTTTTGTTTTATTTGTTCTTTTTTCTTACAGCAATACTACTATTTTCAAGATCAACAACGCAGCAGCAGCAGCAGCTCCACTGAGAGCGTCACGAAGAGATGAAAAGCGAGATCTTTTATGGCGATTAGTGGAAGACAATGAATGCACGATGGATTCAAACAAAACAAAACAACACAGCTCAAAAAAACAACATTTTTATATACAGAAAATGAGACAAAGAGAGGAGTAGGGCGGTGGGGAGGGGAGGGGGGGATAGGAGACACAACCAGAATGAGAACAAGAACACTGAATGGTTGCTGGTGTTGTTGCTTGTTGTTTCGTATTATGAGAATTGAGCCAAACAATTTTTGAACGCGCATTCAGACAAAAGCATAAATGTGGAATGGCTCTCGGGGTCTGGTCCGGGCTGGTCTGGTCTGGGATATTTCTTCAAAAATATTAAGGTTTCTTTTGGGTTAAGCGTTGACAGCCGGACGACTTTGGGGCCCAGACATTATTACTGTCAACGGAGTGGGAACGGAACCCAGTGACTGACCGGTTATTATTGTTTATCTAAACATAATTGAAATGCGTTTTCAATGGGTTAATTTGGAGACGAAATGGAGTCGGTTCGGAGTGCGGAGTGACGCCTACGTAAACACAATTAGGTGCCAAAAAAAAAAAACGAAAAGAAAAGGAAGGGAGATCACTTATGAGCCCGAGCCATGATGAAATGACAAAATCTAGAGTAAACCAACTTGAAAACACAAACAAAGATGATGACCAGGAGATGATGCCTGGTCAATTGGTAGGGTCGGGAACGGGTCTCTCGTCTACCATTCGCTCTGTTTGTGTTTCAAGTGTGTGTCCGTGTGGGACATGGACCCAACAAAATATTGTCTTAGTGCATTTTAATGGTTTAGCTTTCGAGCATCTCTCCACCACACCACAGCACCACAGCACCACACAGAAATGGTTCCGATGCATCTTTGCCGCTGAGTGACGACTCCCCACCGAAGGGGGCAATTGTCTTGTAAACGATATATGTATACACTCTCCCGAGCCGAACCAAGTCGAGTCCACTCTCCTCCCATTGCACCTTCAGTTCATCTTCAGTTCAATTGCCCCTCCTGCTGGCTTAATGACTCGCCAGTTTGTAATTCAAAGTTTAAAGTTGCTTAATTAGGCGGCAGGCAGGGCAGCATCGTCGCAGCCAGGAACGAAACGAAACGAAACGGAGCCCCATCTGTATTTTGTCTCCTTTTAGCGGCCGGTTGCCGCTTGGTTAGTAAATCAGACAAGATATACGCACCGCAACACTCTCTCACCTCCGCCGTACCGGGCACGGGCACGGGAACGGGAAGCAACTTCATTAACAGCCAGAGAGCCGGGCCGTTTAAAAAGTAGAAATCAAGTATTATTTATGATTATTGTGAGAATTTCACAATGGCATGCGAGAATTTATTGTTAATGCTCTCTGCACCTCATTCGCTCTATCTATGTCGCTGTTTCGCTCTTTCTAGCCCGTGTGATTTGCTGTAATGCTCCCAAGATGCTGCACAGTGGTTCTGTTGCATGGAAATTGGCAACAATCTAAGAAAAAATTCAAATTTGAATATAAATTTGAATAGGGCGCCAAACGTAGTATTATGTAAAGGGTATGTTAACACTTTTGCAGGATCATAGTATGGGGTGACACTGAAAAATGGCGGATCGCCTGCTGTTGCTGCCTTTGACCTTAATTTTCAATCTACAAATATTAGTGACATCCTTGGATATTAAGATAAATTCATCATGGAATTATGTTTTTAGGACACTTAACTACATAATTAAAGTATTATTTATGGAGTCTATTCATTAACCTACAAATCCCAAGCCAGGCCTTGCCAAAATGGCGATTGATCTTTACGTGGCAATTTGATCTTTGATTCTAAGTGACATCCTTGAATATTTTTATCAAATAAAGGTACCCATACATTGCCGGAAATGTTAAGTATAGTATATTTGTATTCTTGACTTACCCCAACTTCGTATTTCGAATATTTTCATTATTCTGCAGAAGTAAACAAAGTTTCAACTGCTAATTAACCTCAAAATAAGACATTTTTTTGCCACTTTTCCAATTTGCAAACTCACAATGCTCTCCAACTGCATGCCACAGTGCTCTCTGCCATGCCACCACACAGCCCCACTGATCCTCTGTGGCAGGCAGAGGCCCCAGCAGCCGTGGCAGCAGCAGCTAGAGGAGCTCCAACGAAACAGACAACTGCGACAGCAGCTTTGATGTTTTCAGCCTTTTACATATTCAACGTAATTTTATTTTTCCTTCTTTTCACTGCAGCCGAGCAGACGGCGCTTTGCTTTCTTCTGCCACTGCACCGCTGCACCGGACCGACCGACCGGCTGTCTGTCTATTTTACTGCATTGCTCGGTATGAAATTGTAATTAAAATTTCATTTCGTTGTTTAGACAAATGCCATGATGCCCAGGCGGCGGCCACTTGTTGTGCCGCCAGTCGATGTTGTGTTTATAACGATATTTGTTTTCCTTGTTGTGGCAATGGTAATTTTCCACACGTTTAAGCACTTTTTAATTACGCATTATGGAAATTTGCTGTCACCCGCACTATTCCGCCATTAAAAAAGAGTGTGCACACACCAGGTTTTGTTGTATGATGGATTCTCGGCAAAAGGGACTAACGCCTGCCCAGCCATTATCCCGCCCAACGTTTGATTCAAAATAAGAAAACATTTTTCCATTTATAATTCATTCATAAAAATTTTTTATTCTTTTTGTTTTTTTGTTCATTTTGTTTTTTTCCTTTGCATTTTTGTTTGTTCGTTTTTTTTGTGGCTTTTCTTTGTTTGTTTTTCAATTCATTTGTTTTTAATTACTAAAAAATTTCATAAAATTGTTTAGACTAAATCGTAAGTACAACACTAAATTACAATTGTATGCAAGTAACTACTATTTTTTATTATGGTTTTTGTGTTTTTTTGTCTCGTGTTTCTTCCTGGTATAAATATGGGAAATCTTATCAACTTTTTACAATTTTTTTTATGTCTTGTGTGTGTTTTTCTTTTTTTCGGATTTTCTTTTTGCAATAAAAATATAAATTACTAAAAACGACTATTTAAAAATTAAATATTTATAAAAAATATATAATATATATGTGTGTTTGTGTGTGTGTGTATAAGTATATGGATTCATGGAAAGGGGTGTAGAGGAGTAATTTATATACAAAATTAGATAAATCTGATGAGAGTTGTTTGTGTGTGTGAGAGACGTATAAAAATATATATACGATTTATCAGATAGGTCTTGCTGCACAGTTTTAGCACTTTTATAACTAGTTTTTATATTTTTAATTTTATTTTTTTACACTAACGAGGAACCATTTGCAATTTAACTGTAGAGTTTTGTATTTTTTATTTTCAGTAGATTTTGTTTAATTTTGATATTTTGGAATTTCGCAAACAGTTTGTGTTTTTCTTTTGTTTTTGTGTTGTTTTTTTTGCTTCTTTCGTCTGGTTGTTGTCTTCGGTTTTGAGATCAAAATTAAATGTATAATAATATAAGACTATTTGGAGACTTTCGTTATCTGCATAGATTTTCGGGTAGGGTATGGGAGGGTGTGTGGGTTTATTTTTCATTCAATTTTGCCTTTTCTTTCCAAATATTTCTCAGAGATATTCCAAATATGTTTTTTATGCGCTTATAATTTATAAATTCATTTCATAGCTACAATAATTATTATTGACTTCTGATATAAATGCTCCAAAAAATAGGATGGAAAAAATTATATATTTAAATGAGGATTTAAATAAAAAAAATTTAAAAAAATAGATATAGAATAGAATTTTTTAAGCACTTAAAATAGAATCACTAAATGTTTTTGTTTGTCTTCGCTTTTGTTTGTTTGTTTTGGGGTCTTTAATCTATCATTAACCTACAGAATCGAGAGTTAAGTATAGTTTTGTCCTAGA
The DNA here is from genome assembly GCA_963969585.1 of Drosophila helvetica. Lineage (NCBI taxonomy): Eukaryota > Metazoa > Arthropoda > Insecta > Diptera > Drosophilidae > Drosophila > Drosophila helvetica. The sequence goes on from OZ018403.1 coordinate 6,309,851, forward strand.
AATAGTCGAGATAGTCAATTTTTAATGGTATTTTTTTTTGTTTTTTACTTTTACTTTTTGTAGTTTTTTGTGTTTGTGTTTGTGTGTGTGTGTGTGTAGTCGTATATCGAATGTGTGACCTACTATATTATATATACAGGAATGCCCCCAGGGGCATTGTCAATGAGGAGTTTGTTCTTCACTTTGTTAGCCTTAGAATTAAATATTTAAATTTAAATGTATTCTTGTAATATTTACAATTTTATAGCGAAAAATATTAGAATTAAATTGAAGCAGATTTTTCAGTAACATGCAAAACGTCAAAACGTGTATTGGTAGTGGGAGAGGTCGGCTCCTCTCGTCGTCCGGGAAATGGGGTCTAAGGTCAAGTTATGGGAGATGGAAAAAAGGCAAATTGTTTATGGTTTTTCTTTAAGGATACATAAAAATCATTTACTTTAGGCTCAAGTCACATTTAATGGGGGGGGGGGAAGTTTAGTTGTTTTTTTTTTAGGGATATTCTGATATTCTGACGACTATACTGCTTCAATCTCAAACAACAACGAAGCCGGTGTGTATCGGCCCTATATATTTTGGCGTCTCTTTTTCACATATTTTTTCGAAAACCCAAACCCCAGTCTTTTCTTTGTATTTCCTCCTATAACCAGAGATTGTGTGTGTGTGTGTTCCTAGTTTTTCTGTGAGTTTTTGTGTTTGGTGTTTTTGTGTGTGTGTATGTGTGTGTGTGTTTTTTACATATGCGGCGTGCCACAGACCACTGTCCGTTGCGTCGTCCCCGCCCCGCTGCCGGTGGCGGAGGCGGCTGCCATCATTTGGGAGGAGCATGCACCTGCCACACCTGCCGCTGCCAGCGACGGCCACCGCTGGCTGCAGTACGAGCCCTCTCCCAAAACGGAGATGCGCTTGCCCTCAGCCACGGCCCCGCCGCTGCTGTAGTCTTTGGCCGTCCCGGAGGCGCCACCCGCCGCGGCTGCTGCTGCCGCCGCTGCTGCTTGTGCCGCCGAGGCACTCCTATGCATCAGCGTGGGATCCGTGTTGAGCTGCTTCTGGGATTTGGCCCGCTGCAGCGGTGCAATCTGGCCCACGCCGCAAAACTCCGAGTTGGCATTATTGTCCGCCTGTGCCACATAGTTGGACAGTGCCCCGCCATACATGAGGCACTCGTCCGCAGCAGCTGCGGCCGCCGCCGCCGAGGCACAGATGTTGTTCACCGACTTGTCCCACGTGTTCTTGATGATATTCGGGTTGCCATTGTCGAAGGTCAGGCCCGAGTTGGAGCCCGTTTTGACGCCCAGCCCGCCGGCGGTCAGGCCCACGCCCACGCCGCTCCCGTTGTGGTGCATTGTGGCGACGGCATTCTGTTCGTTCTGCTTGCGGGCCTCCGCATCGTCCTTCTCCTGGGCGCGCTTCCGTTTCCGTTTCATGCAGAAGACCACACAGGCGGCAATCACAGCCACCAGAGGCATGGCCACCGAGAAGACGGCAATGAGCACCACCTGGGCATTGGTCAGGCCATCGGCACGGGCCTGGGTCGTGGCGCCATAGTGGTGGGCACCGAATGTGACCGAATCGTAGGACTCCTCGTCGCACTGCTTGCCGCGGAAGCCGTTGGCGCAGACGCACTCGAAGTTGTTGACGCGATTCATGCAGGTGCCGCCATTGTGGCAGGGTCCGCTGAGGCACTCGTCAATGTCAATGGAGCAGTCCTTGCCGGTGAAGCCCGCCCTGCAGGTGCACTGAAAGTCGTTCTTCAGGTTCAGACACGTCCCGCCATTGGCGCAGGGCCGAATGAGGCACAGATCGAGCTTGCTGCTGCAGTGGGAGCCATGGAAGCCGGGCACGCACTGGCACCGGTACTGATTCACCATATCAATGCAGATTCCGCCGTTCTCGCACTTGTGGCCCAGGCAGTCGTCGATGTTGGTCTCGCATTTGGTGCCCGTGAAGCCGGCGGGACAGATGCACTTGCCGTTCGGCTGGCAGCTGCCTCCGTTCTGGCAAGGATTCGGCCGGCAGTTGTCCAGCTGGAGCTCGCACGTTGGGCCGCTGTATCCGCCGGGGCAGTCGCACTGAAACCCCTGTCCCTTGTTGCCCAGACCAGCGCGCACATTCCGGCATGTCCCCTGATGGCAGGGCTTGTCCGCACACGTCAGCACCTTATCCTCGCACATCCTGCCGCTCCAGCCGTTGGCGCACATGCACTTGTAGCCGCCCTTTGTCTGCTCATCGACACAGGTGCCTCCATTCTGGCAGGGATTCACGCCGGCATCGCACGAGTAGATCTCCGTTTCGCAGTCGTCGCCACTGAAGCCGGGCGCACACTTGCACGTGTACAGGCCCTCGCCGGTGTTGAAGCAGGTGCCGCCGTTCTTGCAGGGACGGTGATTCGTGCAGTAGTTGAGGTCCTGGTTGCAGTAGAGACCGCCCCAGCCCTCGTTGCAGATGCAGGTCCAGGGTTTGTTGCACGTTCCATGGATGCAGTTGGGCTCCAGCACGCACTCGTTGCACAGAGGTCCCTTCCAGCCCAATTGGCAACTGCAAGAAAGAAGAAAAGGAAAAATCCTTTGGTCAGTGATGTTTTTTTCAAATTTAATAGGGCCACACTGGTTTTAAAGCCCAGAAGTGTGACTATTAAAATGATTAATTATGCTATAAAAAACGTATTCATAGTGGGGACACACTGGCTGCATGCGCTACAATATCCTAGAGCCCAGAGTGTGACCATATCCACATTGTCTGCCTTTTATACCCCCTTCTAATGAGTATACACTGGCCCGGTGAATGCTTATTGAAGCGCCTCGAGCATTGGTTTACTTTTCCATCACCTGTTCGAATGGTAATTGATGCTCTCTCTCTCTCCCTCTGTGTGTCTCTGTCTGTCTGTGCCGCATGCCCCCCTTGTGACACGCTTGAATGCAGAGCCCCAAAGGCACAGAAGATGAGGCACACAGCACACAGAAAAAGAGCAAAACAGACACAAGAAAGACACAAGACTCTTTTCAAGTGGTGAGGAGACTCGGACTTGACAAACGAAATGAAGCGAATGTCTGTTCAAGAAGTCATATCCGCAGAGACAGAGACACAGAGAGAGAAAGAGTCGAAAATTTTTGCATTTCTCACGATCATAAATTCGATTGCAAGTGCGGACGAGTGCGTGCTTCCTCTGTGGCACGCACATACGACCCAAAAAACAGATGCACTTTCCGATCAGGCAAAGCCGAGGCGAAGCCTTCACCCACAAAAAGCAAAGAGACAGACGGACAACCTGTTGGGCGGTACAGTCGTCCGTGGACAGCGTAATTGATATGCGTCTGAGCCAGTGTGTACACACACACACATACACACACACAGCAAATGTCAAAGCGGACAGACAGGACAGAGTTGCCAACATAACGAAACGAAACGAAGCGAACGTGGAGTGTCGCGTATGCGCTTAGAATTATTAAAATATTCCCACCATTAAGTCCGCACTTTGAAGTGGCACACGCATACCCAGGCGTAGCCCCACTCCGTTGTGCGGTTGCCACAGCCAACACACTCCATGGAATGGAATGGTTTGGAATGGAATGATGTGTCGGTTTTTGGGTAGCACTTTTATTTGGCACAATTATTGTACGAAAACCACAACCGAAAATGTTTGATTTCCGTTTGCGTTCAAAGTGTTTTATTGGCCAACATAATGCATAAATAATGAGCAACATCCTCCTCTGGGCTGGCTGTCTCTCTCCCTTTCTGTCTGTTGTGGAAAATCAATTTCAAGAGATCTCCTCCAGCCAAAGACGCAATTAGCTGTTGCTGTGGAGCTGTGGGGCTGTGGGGCTGTGGAGCTCTTTTTGAACTGTGAAATTGTATGCTGGAAATATTTGCCAGCGTCGTCAAAAGTGTTCGCTTACACCTTTTTGGATAGAGCCCCGCAGAAGAAACAAATGTGGGAAAATTTTGTAATTCAATTTGTTGGCGTTCCGCTGTTGTTATTGCTTTTACTTTATTTATTTTCTTTGCAGCGCGGAGTGTGGACTTTTTGTAATGCAAAACCTGCCAGCAAATCAAATGACATCGCGACGACGACTCGCCAAAAGAATTTCTTGCGGTTTCAAACACAAAACGTGCACTAAACGAACCAAAAAACAACAGCAACAACAACAACAGTGTTGCCCTTTTGCCAACAGCAACAGAGCACACGGTAGCAGCAGTCGACAGTCGGTACATGGAAAAGGTGTGCCCCCTCCAATCATCATGATGATGATGATGATTGCATTTTGGGTGGGCAACAAACCCACCGACCAACCCACCAGCAAACCAACAAACAAAACGTGCAAACATATAAAACGTAGCAGAAAGAGCAGTCGTCGGATGAGCCGGCGAGGAGTTGTCATCATTAAAATGAAGCTGGAGCACCGTTAGAGGTGTCTCCACGGGGCCAGTGTTGCTCTAAGGAGTGGAGCTAAAATTAGCAGCGAGCTCCGTTATATGTGTATTTTAGCCAGTGTTGCTCATCAGAATGAAGTTAATTCGGTTACCGAGTCAGTGTTGCTCTATGAAGACCGCTGGGGCCATCCTGCAGCCAGTGCAGCCCTTCAGACTGAAGTGAAATCTCTTTCCCAGCCAGTGTTGCCAGTGTTCCGCTTATAAATTACTCAAATATAAATACTTACACGCATTGATTGGGTTTATCGCAGTGTCCATGCTCACAGCCTTTGGCGCATTTTGCTGCAAAGAAAGAAACAAATTTAAATATAAATTAATTGAAATGTAAACCAAAAAGTCAAAACAAAAGAATAGAAAACACTTTCCCCGGGTGCTGGTAGCTCTCCACCTGATGAGACGGGACACCCACTCAGTTCGGGGGAAAACCCACACACAAATCAATCGAATGCCGAAAATTGAGTTAATTTTGTGAGTAGAAGAAAACTTTCTTTTTCACGCGTCTGGCAATGAAAAATCCCACTTGGAAAAAATAGATGGGATTGGATGGTGTCTTTTGCTTTCTGACACATAAAACAAAAGCCGCGTGAAAAAACAATAGAAAAGCGTTTAAAAGCGTTTTAGCGCACACACCCCCACCCCCCGCCCGCCCGAAACACACAAAAACCTATAAAAAAAAAATAAAAATAAAAAAAATGAATCATGGCCAAATGCTCTGTGGCGGCTGTGACTGTGACTGTGGTCGGTGGTGGTGGCTCTCAAACTGTGAAGCAGGAATAACTTGTTTCTAAGGCCGAAAAAGGAAACACACAAAATGAAATAATCCCATGGCCAGGCCTTCGAAGAGCAGAAGAAGACCCATCCATGAAGAAGAAGCAGAAGAAGATGATGATGAAGGAAGGAGGCAGCAGCGGCAGCGGCATCGGCAGCAGCAGCATCAGCAGCTGAGGAGTCGTCTTGCCCCAAAACAGATTCCCAAGCTCAAAAGGTTCGACGAAAACTTCGATTGGAAGTCGTCTCGTCGTCGGGGGCTCTGGTCTGGAGTTGGAGTTGGAGTCAGAGTCAAAGACGAACTCCAAGTTGGAGTTGGAGTCCGCCTGAAGAATGTGGCAAACATGTTTACTCCTCTCCTGATGCCTGCTGCCTGCCTGCCTCTGCTGTGGCAGGAAGTAGGGGAGTTGCCACCGCCGCCGCCACCGCCACCACCACCACCACCAAGGGCCTAGGAGAAGAGAGCGGAAAAATAAAAGTCGTGAACAAAACTAAAAAAGGCAATGCCAAAAGGAACAGAACCGAGAACAGATCCTCTTTAAAGCCCAAGTTTCATTCAGAAGCAGCAGCAGCAGCAGCAAGCGGCAAGCGGCAGGCAGTAGGCAGCAGCGGCAGCCGGGAAAATTGCTAGAAAATCACAAAAACGTGTTCTGGCCATGGAAGAACGTCCCCCCGGTCCCTGCCTGAGCACTCACGCAGTTAATATATAGAATATTGAGAGAATAGAGCGTAATATTGGCAATTGCCAATGATTTTTATTACAGAATGAGAGAGAGAGCGCGAGAAGGGGTAGGGGTAGGGTAGGGGAAGGAGTTCTTGAAATAGTTTTTCCATCCAGCGGCGACTGAAAGTGAGATCTGGAAGTGGTTGCCGTCGAAGAAGAAGTTCACACGCCCTGAAGCTTGGGCGCTGCTAATAAATTGATTGGAATTACTTATGGAATGGGATGATGCAAAAAAATGTATGAGGAAGTACAACCAGTGGGAGGTGCACTGGCAAAAGGAGAGGCTAGAAAGAGGAATGGGGATATTTAGAGGGTATGGGCGATTCCTTTTGGGCTCATAGATACAAATGTATTTTGGGGTTATTCAGATATCGATCAATTTTCATTGGGAAAGCATTTCTGCCCTTAACGAAAGCCTTAAGGAGGGAAAGATACAAATGTATCTGAGAGATACATTTAGAAAATCTCTCAGAATCCATAAATTTTCCATTTGCTCAGCATTGAAATGAAGTTCTGCTGAAAAATGTCAGCTCCAAAGGTTCAAAGATACAAATGTATCTGAAAGATACTTTAAAAAAAGTTTGATAAATTTGAGAACTTTCACTTTTACAGCATTTCCTTACTCTTCTACACTCAATTTCCAACACAGATACTTTTGTATACTTTATTTTTCGCTCCGTTCTTCCCACAGATACTTTTGTATCTCTTGCTTTTGCAGCTGGCTCTTTCCATTCATGATCGGAAACTTTAGGCAAAATAGCTTATGTACCGAGTATTTCCTTGAACCCAAAGCGAAGCGAAGCGAAGACACAGCCAGGCACCGGATCCATCAGCAACGCTTCATTTCGTTTTGTTTCATTCATACGCACTGGGGCCACCGAATAAAAAATACAACAGCCACAACAGGAACAGCAACCATTTGGGCCAATTTAAGGGCTCCCCCTGGCCTCCTCTCCCTTCTGTATTTATCCTGTTTCTGCATTTTTTGCAGGCTGCATGCACGTTTTGGCTTTTTATTTTGTTTGGGGCTCCTGCTGCTGGAAAATAATTTTCGCTGCTGTGTTTGTGCCTTAATTTAAGCTCATTTTTGCGCATTTAAGTTGAAAAATAAAATATAGCAGAAGCAGCAGCAGCTGCCTCTTCCGCTGCTGCTGCTGTGGCGGCAGCAGGACACAAAAATTATCTGCCCCAAAATAAAAAAAGAAGCATGAAGAAAAAAGGTAAAAAGAACGAAACGAAACGAAAAAGAAGCAACAGGCAAGAGACGAAGACTACAACATTTAAGGTGTAATCAGAGGCTGCCTCAGAAAACCCAAAAGGAAGTTCGTTCTTCGGGTCTTGGTCTTCATCGTCGTCCTCTCAGTGAGGCATGTGCGGCATGCAGCAAGCGAGACAGAGAGGGAGAGAGAGATAGAGAGTGAGAGAGGGCCTGCATCATGATCATCATCATGCCTGTTGCTGTTGCTTCTGTGTCTGCGTAAAAAGGGGCACCACACCTTTTTGGACCGAAAACTCTGGAACCTGGAACCGATCGGGGGGCCCTTGCACTTGGCGTGGGAAGATTTTTCGTACGATCATCAGCTAGAGAGCGAGAGAGCGAGAGAGTGGAAGGTTCTGCTGAAGGTCTGCTCTTGTGCTCTGATTCACAGTTGAAAATGCTTTTCGGGTAGCCGCAGCAGCCTCCGAATGGTTGAAACTACAAAGGGCGGCCCGGGCCTCAGCCCGAATATTTGTGTATCTTTTTTGGTGCCTTTCGGCTACTTCTCGGATCTCCATCGTTGGCTGGTTCGTTAGACACCGTTTTGTTCTCGCTCCCTTGGTGGGGAGGAATGACAAATGATTTTTCCCCCTCACGAGTCCCTGGTTCTTTCTATTGATTTTTAATTTATTTGTTTGACTTTGATTTTTTCCACTCGAATAATTTTTCTATATTCAAATTTTTAGTTTTTTTTTTCGTTTTTGTCAAATCATTGCGGGCCATACGCATTCGATAAATAATTATGCTTTAATTCGTGGGGCAGCTCCTTGGATTGGATATGTCTCTCACTTCCACTCTTTTGCTCTTGTGGGGGGCAGGGGCAGGGACAGGGGCAGGCAGGCATTGTGTACAATCATCTCATTTGATTTGACAAGCAAGTGATTTTCAATAATGATGGCTTGAAGAAACCAAAAAGAGCCACTTCAAGCCAGCGGAGCGACGCTGTTGCAGAAGCAACAACAAACAACCGAAAAGAGCCAAGTGTTTCGGTTTAAAGAATGTGTCGAGTGGTCGGATGGATGGATGGGAGGCTATTGATCTGTGGATCGAGTATACTTCGTATCAAAATTTATGTTTGAGATACTTTTTTGGGGCTTTGGAGCCAGTTTTGCCAGAGATACTTATTTTATATGATGAAATATAGCTTCTCACTATAATTAACCATTTTAGGACTAAAAGATACAAATGTATCTCATAGATACTTTTCTAGAATCCACTAAATTCATTAGTAGTTCATTAAACGGACATCAGAGGCGAATTTTTCATGAAAATATAGCTCTTGGGGGTGAAAGATACAAATGTATCTGAGAGATACTTTTTGAAAATATTGCAATCAATGATGAAATTATAATTTCAGACAGATTGCAGCACTTTTAGCCGTTTTTCCTCCCTAAGATACATATGCAAATGTATCTTTTAGATACAGAAATGTATCTTTAACTTTAAATATTTTGTTCTACTTACGTATATGACAATAATCGCCCTGCCATCCACTCAGGCAGATAATCTCGCCCGTCTCCGAGCATTTGGAGTGCCCGAAGGAGTCGTCCCGCGTGCGACAGAACTTGGCGCAGCCCGAACCGTAATAGTTTGAGTCGCAGGTGACACGGAAATCGTACTCCAGCGACGTGTACTGCGATTCCGATTTGTTGGTCTTCCAATCGGAGGAGACCTCCAAGACTTGTTGCACCAACAGCCGCTGGATGAGGAGATCTGTAAAGAGAGAGGGAGGAGGAGATGATAAGTATGTGAGAACAAGAAAAAAAACCAGAGGAAGATGCATAGATAGAGAGAGAGACTAATGAAGATTAATTGGGTTAAAGATGATCATCGCCTCGAAGGCAGTGCCAGAGGCAGAGGCTTGTTGTGTTGTGGAATGTGGAAAATGAAAACTTAAAAGAGGAAAAATCGAAAATCGAATGCAATTGCTTGTCACAGAGTTAGTTGTTTTTGTTTTTTGTTTTTTTTTTTTTTGGAGTGGCTGCAAGTCAAGTGCTGCCTGAAGTTGAGGTATGCAGCAGTCGATGAGGGAGAGTCAGAGACAGAGACACACGGGGCATGGCTTCATGGCTTCAGAGCGCGAGACTCCACATTTTTTTTTCAGCTGTTCAGAGCTTGAGCCCGTGGACCGGTCCCTCAACTTGTTTCGTCTCTCTTTCGTACATATATATGTATATATATCGGTGGGATGGAGTATATACCACATTATGCCATGGTCTATAAAGTAAATTGCAGGTGCATGACTATTCGAATTGCATGAAGCCAGAGCCAAAGCCAGAGCCAGCGCTTAAGAGTTTTTGTTTGAGCTTTAAGAAAAAATCCAAACATAAATCTCCCGCTTTTGAATGTTAAAAGCCAAACAGAACCTCAAGAGAAAAATCTTCAAATGGAATGCCAGAAGCAAAAGTCTTGCAAGGGGAAAGTGAAAACGAGAGCAAGTTGGGGGAAGCTTTTATCCAAATTTTGGGCCACCAAATCCTCAAATTCGATTGCCTAATGCACATAGAAAAATGTTTTTGCCCAAATATATCGAATGGTATTGTCAAAGCCATATATTACACAGCCAGCAGCAGCAGCCGCCGCACATTGACAAGCCGCTAAACTGGTTGGCCAATAAAAATATGAAATAAAAAATCGCACACACAGAGCAACTCCAAAAATCCAAAATCCCCAATACTCCGCTAATTAATTACCAAAAATATGCACAAGTCAAATGCAATGGCAACGGCTACAGTGCTTCAGTGCTGCGGTGGCTACAAGAAATTCTTAGAGCCGTTTGCGGGCTGCCTTTTTGGCCACAAAAGTAGTCGTCGTCGTCGGTCGTGTGCTTCACCTGACGACGACAACATGGAAAAACCATTCAATGCAAAAATCGCACCAAGCTACAACATTCCCAAACGAAACGGACAAAAAAAGAAGAAAAAATTGAATTGTATTTTTGTGTGGTTTTATTTACATTTGCCACAGCCACACACACACCACATGGCTAAAGCCCATAGGATTTGTGGCATGACAGGTTATTAGACGTGCCGGCAAACAGACTAAGACGCAGACGTAGACGCACATTTTGTGGCCAGTTTTGCCAGTTGCCGAGTGGCTCCATGGCTCCATGGCTCCAGAGTGCAGAAAGAAATCCGCATAATAAAATATATCAAGCAGATTTTTCTGTGCACACAAATATTTACGCAAAAGCTGCATTTTCATAATTATCTGTGCAACAGCTTTCGTAATGTGTGGAAAAGTGGTTTACGTGTAGGGAAATGGCAATGTTACAAATTTTCCAAATGGCTTATTAATTTTTATGGCATTCCAAGCTTAAGGACAAATTTCCCTAAAAGGGAATTTTTGGGAAATTTATCAAAAACACTCTAATCTTCCTCTACTAGAGTTTTCTAATAAATATAGATCCCTTAAAGACATTTTCTAAAATTTCCCTATTGGGGAAATTTCATTAAAACCGCACCTCGAGCATCGTTTTGTCAACCGCACCATTTGCTGGCTTTAACAAATGAGTGAAATTTGTGTGCAACAAATTTGCAACAAGAAATCCAAACTTGACTCTCGACTGTGCCGCCAGCCGCCTGCCACCTCCTGCATCCTATCCTCCCCCTCCATTTGCTGACTTGAGGAATTTTTTGAAAATACCATTTTATCAAGACACACGACGACAACAGAGCAACACAGACCAACAGCAACAACGAAACGACAAGTTTTGTGGCAAACGAAAGACGAAGGCAAGCCCCAAAGAGGCTGTGGCTCTGCGACTCTTGTTGCTGGGCCGCCGCCGCTTCTTGATCCGAAGAGTTAAAATTAAAAGATAAGCATTTTAACAACATCGAGGCAGAGAGGCAGAGAGGGATGCTGCCACAGCCAACGTGCAACACTAACAACTTTGGCATTGGCAGAGATTAATTGGTGGGTTGGAGAGGAAAAGGTTGAGGAGGAGACGACTCTCGCGTTGAGGGAGCACCTTGCACCGGCACCGATGGTCAAGCCTGTGGATACAGGATTCAGAATTCAGATTCTTTTTCTTTTTTTTGCTTTTTTTGTGCCCAGCAGGTCTGGGTCTTTCTTGCAACCCGACGGCTGTGTTTCGCTGCTGGCGAAAAGGTCGATGATGCTGCGGCTGCGGCTGCGTGCTGATGCCTGCCTGCCTTTATGTAATTTATGTTAAAAAAAATCAAGAAGAGTAAAAGAGTCTAAAAACTTGCTGTGCAACTAAAAGTATGCGGGAGATCGCTTTGCACTTTGTTGCAAATACTTTGGGAAATAATGAAATTAATCCTTGACAGGCAGGGAAATCTCTGTGTGGAAATTGAAATTGCAATTGCAGGCAGAGACCCAGGATAAAGGATCTATAAAAAAAAACCCAAGCAGCGGGGGACCTTGAAAAATCTCAAAAACAATTAAAATTCCTTGAGGGATTGACTGATGCGGTTTAGAAAAATTCCAAAGAAAACTCTATAAATCTTTTTAAAAGAAAGTCTGCAGGTAGATATACCAAGAGATCTACCTGCTCTTTTCATCAAAAAAATCGTTGTGGGAAAAACTATCATCTAAAGATAAAACTACAAGTAGAATTCAAGGATTTCTCTTGTGGGGTGGTCCTTTTTGTTTGCCGTACTCGTATCAGCAAAAGACAATCACAGATTCCTTGATTCCATGTTGCCATTGTCTTGCAGGATGGATTACATACACGATCCTTCGATCTAGTGATTCGAACTAGAGTTTAAATCGTGATCAGAACGACACAAGAACTTAATTGCAAAAAGAGAGGCAGGCAAAGGCAAAAGGGTTGGGCACACTTCCGCTCAGCAGCAAAAAAAAAAAGGCAGGCAGACAGACAACAAAAGGCGACACAGGCGCACGAGGTTTATCCCCTGGCCTGCCCCTGCTGGATTGTTGGTTATTTAAAACCACTCAATACCCCGGATATCTTGTACAGCAAAACTAGAACTTGCACAAGTATCAAATTCCACAGAGAGAAATGATCAACCAGAGAGAGAGACAGCGAGAGAGAGGGTTGCAAAGAAGATCCTTTCGTTGGTTTTACAGGAAGCAGGAAAGCAGGATACAGGAAAGCAATTTTACACATTAAAAATTAATGTATAACATTAAGAAAAAATAAAAAGATTACTTACTGTTTACGCGCGTATTGGCGCTGTTGTTGGTATCATGCCAGGCCTCGACGATCAGCGAGAAGGTGCCCTGCAATAAAAAATGAAGAAGAAATGTATTAAAGAAAGTTCCATATCCATGTCCAATCTAAAGGGGAAATGAAAGACAGACAGTAATAGCCTGAAACATTTTTTATCAATCTAATTCCTAAGCTAATGGATGCATGGCCCATCTTCCAGATCCCAGCCCCCACATTGCGCGCACGGGACTCATTATAAACAGATTATGACAGGCAGCCCCAAGAGCTAGTTTTGACACCCACAGAGCCACAGATCCACAGATCCACACATCGGGCTGGCATCGCATCGTCTAATGCGGCAGCAACAAATTTGAAATGCAAATGCAATGCAATGCCACAATCGGCAGCGCCCTCAATTCACACTTGATTTCAAATGCAACGAACGAGCGAGCGCGCGAGCGGCTGCTGGCTGGCTGCTGCTGGAAAAACCGGCAGAGATGACACAAAATCCACTTCATGGAAAAACTTTTGCAGAGGCTTTTCGAATCTGGTTTTCGTAGATGGGCGTGCGTTGCATTTGCCATGTAAATGACTAATTTTTTTCGACTAACTTTCGATTTTTCGTTGCATTTGCTTTGGAGTTGCATTTGCTTTGGAGATGCGTGGGCGGCGCTGGCTGACTGGCTGGTTGGTTGGGAGATGTAGAATTAATTTGGTTGATAAGTCCGTGGCTTTGCCGATTGATTGCCTAACGATTGCTGTGTTGTATTTTTCTACCATTTGCGAAAATAAACATAAAAGTTATATGGGCACGACAGGAAACAAATCAGACATCGAGACACGTATAGATGATGATCAGAGTGCTGGAGCGATCGATGGGAAACAATGGGAAATGGGAAATGGAAAGAAAAAAAGGTAATAACGAAATGAAATGAAGCGCTGCCGATGGTTTATTGGTGTTTTGTATTGTACAGAGGAGAAATAAAGTGCTTTTAAGCAGAAGCTACGTGATTGTCGATCGTCTGGCTGCATTTTTAGTGGGGTATAAAAAATTTCACCATGTGGGAAATTTTAGATATAACCATTTTATTGCCATCAAATTGCCGATTAAGCTGTTTTTTGGTTAAAAATGGATTCAATTAAAATTTCCCTGGGAGGGAAATTTTTATTTTTAAACCTTAATTGGTTTTTAAATCATACAAGATTTTTCTAAGACATTTCTGTACAGAAAATAGGTGTATGTAAAATTTCCCTAAATTGGGAAATTTTAAATTTTTTCTTAAAGTCTCGTTTTTGCACTTTCAAGACATTTCCGTTGACATTTCTTTAAAGAAACTTATATTTTTACCTCTAAAAATATTATATAAATTACAATCAGACGCCACACCGAGAAATTCTGGTGTTTGCATCCGCCCAGGTCCAAAAATAAATGAGGCAACGATGCATCAGCCGAAGCAGCAGCAGAAGAAGCAGGAGTCACCCGCTCCGCTCGCTTTAGTGAATATCGCGTGCGTCGGTGCTGTATATCAACGTCAATATCCAGTCACAGGGCTCTGGATAGGGTGGAAGTGCAGTTTGGAGTTGGTGGCATGCAACAGAGCAACAGCATAGGGCGCAAGAGTAGGAGTGGTAGTCCCAGACACGTAGCAACAGGGGAGGCGACACACAGAAGACACAAGACAAGACGCACGAGACATACAGACAGACAGACAGAGAGACGGATAAAAGTAGCAAAGTTCAATACGAACAGAAGAGGAGACAGACATCAATGCTGTACGCCTGCCGTCGCTGCTGCCATCGACTATTTTTAGCAGCGAAAGGAGGGAACGGAACGAGAGACTCCGGACTATCTCTCGCTCCCTCCCCCTTTCGGGGTTCGGGTACTTGCAACATCTTTTGGCGTGTTGTCGGGCATGCGTGGCTTCGTCGTTGTTTTAATTAAGTGCAACATTAAATTAGTTGATGCAGCAGCGAACGGCAGTACTTTCCGAGGAGGAGGAGGAGGTGGAGAGCTCCTCTAGGGTCTAGAACTATAATTAAATGTATAGCTTGACCTAGAAATAATTTGAAAAGTTGAAAGTGCGGTGGTGCGCCTACGGAACTAATCAAAGAACAAACTGAAAATAGTTTCCTATAAATGTTTAGAAATTTAAAAATACATTTTCGAAAAGTATTTCTGGAGGATGTTCAAAAATAGCATCAAAATATGCTGGCATATGCCAAGGAAACCTATCGGGAAATTTCCTTATTGACATAGAATTTATTGACTAAAAACTCTTTCTGATATGTTCTTTTATGGATTACCTCTTCTGTTGAAGAAATGCCTTTAAAAACCTCAAGATTTCCCTCTATATCATACGCGTGCCAAGGTATTTCCCTCGCTTTAGGAAAATTTTAAGCGCAAAGTTTGCTAATTGTTAAGTTATGCCCGCACTTTTGCTGCGCAAAAATTTATGCACATTACACATTTCACGTGCCACAAAAAGCAGCCCAAGCGGCAGTTACCTCCCCGGGGAACCATGACTTTGCAACAGGCGGCAGCAGTAAGAAAAGGTCTGTCTGTCCGACTGTCTGTCGTATGTGTAATGATAATAATAATGACGCTGCACATGCGCACAATTAGGAAGTAAAGTGTCTATGAAAGACAGAGGGAGAGACAGGCTCTCTCTCTCTCTCTTTCGAGGAATATAAGGGGTGTTTCTGCGGGCCACAGACACAAAATACGTTACAAACTGCAGTTATTGCTGTTGAAGCTTCAGTAACTTCTTCTCGCTGGGGGTTGGGATCGGCTCTACTGCCACCTCTCTTGCTGTAATAATAATTAAGAAATGCATGGCATGGCGTGGCCTGGCTCTTGGCATGGTATACCTTGGCGTCAGTGGAGCATAACTTTGAAGAAGAATAAAGTCTGTCGGAAGATACATATTTCAAAATTTTTCAAGCCATTTATTGAGCACACGTGCGCTGCTGGCTAAGAAAAATGCAGTAAAACGAAAGGTGGTCCTATGGAAAACCTAAAGAAAGGAAGGAGGAAGTCATGCTTCTTGGTTTTTTACCAAGAAAAAGTATTCCTATATAGGGGTTTTAGGGTGTGCTCTGGCACAAGTTATAGCTGGTGCCTTTCACTTAGGGGAACATGGAAACATACTCTGAAAAATCACCAAAAAATCTGTCTCTTAGGGAAAACAAGTTCCACTCAAAAGTCAAACCCAGGAATACAATTCTCTTGCCCTTTCCCTTTGTGCCACAAAAAAAGTAACGGCAATCGCCTGAAAGGAGCTGCCACCAAGGGGTGGGCTATGCAGCGATCTGGAAATTGTCGCTTTGACTGGAACGGAATGGAATGATGGAATGGTGGTGGATGGTTGGATGGTTGGAGGGATCCGGGGGTACTTGGAGGGAGAGTGGTGGATCGGTGCTTGGTGGCGGCTTGGTGGTGGTGCGCGTGCGCGTACTTTTCAGGCGCACTTTTAATAGCTGACAGATGTTTCGGCGTGTGCGCCATGCAACAACCCTCCCAACAAGGACGCTCCTGCTGCCGGATACACACAGGAAGGGGGGCCTCAACCGCGCGCGGCTATAAAAAGCCCACAAACAAATTAGCAAAAAAAAAAAAGAAGAAGAGAGCGGGAGAGATGTTGCCGCATGGAATCTAAAAATAATACCAAGAAAAAGCAAAAGTTCTGCGTGTGTGTGTTGTACTTACCGGCCATGAAAACTGAAAGGGAAATTGTATGGGATTCGAGAATCCCTTATTTTGAAAGCGTTGCACATCGGTCAGATTGACCGAATTCTCGCCGAGAATGGGGGTTACCACATCCCCGTAGGTGCACTGCGATGTGGTGTCGATGGTGGCCTGGTAGTGCTTCAAGCAAACACGAAACCGTGTTTTGCAAGTGCCCAAACACTTGCCCGTCGCCGCATCCGTTTCGCCGCTACAGCAGCGACCCTCGTTATCCCTTCCATGCTCGTTGCTAAAGTATTTTAGCCGCAATTCAAAATTGCCGGAACTGTGAACCTGGTGAACAGAGAGAGGGCAGAAGGGAAATTGTATTATTGTATTAGTCAAATCAAATTAAAAAGCAATTCATTAAAAACACAAAAAAAATCACAAAAAGGGGAAAAGAACAGAAACAGAAACAAAAGGAATGCATCGCGCGTCCCAAACAAGACGACGATAAATCTTTCAACATGGTATTTTTGCACAGAAATTGCAGAGGAATTTTGCTGCAGTAGCAGACGGGCAGACGTTCAGACGGAGACCCATGCAAAGGACAAAAACAGGCTTATGAAATATTAAGAGAACCCCAAAAATACAACGACAAAAAATAAAAGAGGAAACATGACAAATGCTCAGCAAGCGGTCTGGGTCTGGGTCTGGTCTCCATCCAGATCCAGACCTCTGTTCGCGGTCTTCGATTCGGCGGGGTCTGGGGTCTGTAATAAATTCCGCTTCGTTTGCTTCGCTTTCAAGTTATTGTACGTTAACCTGTGTCTCGGTCTCTTTTTGGGATCCCTGTGCTCGACTTTCGTTTTGAAGCGCCGACGCTTTGCATATTTTTGGATTTGCAAATCTCTTTGATAGCCGTCATTCTCATAAATTTCTCAATTAATTTGTATATCTCTCGCATGGTTTTATTGCTTGTTTGTTTTCAAAGGTGTGAGGGAAATTAGCAAAATGGGTCACATGTGATAGAAATTCATGCTTTTGGACACTTTTTAATGGGTTTTTGGACACATTTCCCATAGAAGGAGGGCACTTTTGATTGAATGAAATTAGTCAAGGTGTGAAGAGCACTTTGTAATTGATTTTCACAAATTTCACATTTAGGGAATTATCAAATTAAACATTTTTGTCTAAAAATATCCAAAAACGCATTCGATCACATTTTGAGCTAGGCTTAGAAATTTCCCTAAGAGGGAAATTTAGGGGAAATTTGTCTACTTGAGGTATGTTTTATATATAGTTCAAAAACAATAATACAAGTAAAAAAAGTCTCATTTCGGATCATATTTCCTCAATTAACAAAACATCCCAAAAAAGGGACATTTTATTTTGGTTTTATTTTATTTTTTTATATATTTTCTCTGATGAAGGGAAATTCTCGGTATCCCATAGATGGGTGCACCGCACTTAAGTGCGTAAATCTTTAATTATGACTTCATCATTGCCCAGAACCATAAATGGGCAATCGACGGCACTCCAATCAGAGGCAATGCCCAAAAATAGGAGAGATCTACTTATAGTTATTGCTGCTCCGATTGCTCCGATTGTTGCCTCTTGTCGTTGGTCCGTTTTTCTGCTATAAACTATAACTGTTCGGCAATTAACATTTCAGGCAACCACAACAACAACAGCCAGAGTGAAGCTTGTTAAAATGACAATTTAATTGTTGACAAGACATGAGCACAGCAGAGCACCAAGCGCCTGTTGTGTTGTTTTTTTTTTTTATTTTATATAGTTTGCTCCACATGTGTCTGCCGCTGCTGCTTGGGAAGTTTTGTGGGTTTTCCCTCCTCTCTCTCTCCGTCTGTCTGTCCATCTATTCCTCTTTCTTTGGTTCGTTTGGAGGTACATGGGTGTTTAATTGCTCAATTAAGTAGAAGTGCGGTCGGGATGCTGTGTGCCTCCACTCTCCATTCACCATCCTCCATCCGCCATCCCATTCTCTTCGCCTTTCGAGTGTAGGCACTGGCACCGGCACAGGTGTAATCCCCACAGACAATAAAAAGAGGTACACAAACTGAAACTGTAGCAAAGCTGCTTAAGAGATCATTTAATGGATGTTTCTGCTTGGGTCTTGAGCTGGCGCTAACATTGTACAAAGGCTTTTGTAATTGTTTGGGGGTTTGCTCTCAAAGGGAGATCTAGAACGGGAAAATTCACGATAAAGGGGGTTCTGCTTTCAAGGGAAAGCTTTTTACATCACTTGTAAGTAAAATCAGCGGAAATTATAGAAGAATTCCCATTTTCCTTCTAAACAGGGCACTTATCAATAGTCCTTTAACCCATTGCCCATGCTCCTCCATAGAATCCCACAAAAAGCAAAAACAAAAGACTTAAGCAACAAACGCAGACAGAAAGAGATGCAAACAGATGTATAAGACAGAGACAAAACGTGTATTAATAAGCAGCAGGCAGGCAGGCAGGCAGGGCAGCAACAAAAACAAAACGGACGCAAAAGAGCAGCACAGAAAATAAAACAACACAACAACAACACAAAAAACTAAAATAAAAGAAGCGGCAGAGGTGGAGGCAGAGGCAGCGACAGCGACAGGCAGCGGGCAACGGGCTCGAGAGAGAAGAAGCAGGAGAAGAAGGAGAAGCAGAAAAAACGATGAAAAAATGTACAAGTAAAACCGAATTGTTTCCCACGGCATACGATTTTGCCGGTCAACATTGATGGTTAAAGCGGGGACGAAGCAGCCAGAGAGAGACGCGACATACGAAACCAATGCGCGAGAGAGAGAGCGAGCGCGAGAGGCGAACAAGAGAGCAGAGGCAGTGGCAGCGCAGTAGCAGAGCAAAAGGTGTAAGCCGAACGCCAGGTGAAGAAGCAGCAGTGCGCGCATGCAGCCATATTGAATGATCAGAGCAGGAGAGGGGGGTAGGGAGGCAAAAATGAGAGGGAGAGAACGGGCTTACAGGCCCCAAAGGCTATAACAGTTTAGCAGGCAGCAGACAGACAGAGAGAGAGAGAGAGCGAGAGCACCGTTTGTCAGCTGGTGGTAGAGCAGCCCCAAGGTACATCCAGCACGAAGGTGAGACAGAACCGGCTTCCAGCATGTGCTTGAGCAAGAGAGCCTTACCTTACATTGGAACATAGCTTGAGCTAAAAAGCCTAAAGAGCAGGGGCGCAAAAAAAAAGAGCAAAACGTGACTTAAAAGTGAATTGGAAATGTGTGCGTGTGTGTGTGTGAGTGCTGCTGCAGCTGGCAGCTGCTCCAAAGAGTGCAAGAGCGAGATGGAGAGAGAGATCGTAAGAGCGCAACAAAAACTTGTTTTCAACGGCGCTTTGAAGAAGAGCATAAAAATATGCGCGTGCAAAAAACGAAGAGCAGAAGAAGGAGATGCAAAAAAAAAAAAGAATTAATAGACGCGATGCTGCGTCTGAATTAATAAGAGAAAGAGGGAAAGGGAAGGAGCGAGACAGAGCCAGCGACAGCGATAAGGGGAAGGCGCACAAGAAAATGTTAGAAAAACCATTGAGCGGAAGGAAGACAGGTGCGCGCGCGGGGAGGCAAACAAATGGAGAGAGGGGGGCGAAAAAACAGAGGCAAACTCTCATAAAAATAAGCAACAAAGAGAAGAGAAATAAAGGTATAGTGGAAAAACAAAGGCTGGGCCGTCGTTTGTCAAAATATTTAAACAAAACAAAAAATTCAAATCAATTTGCATAACACCAATACATAAACAAACACACACACATTTACACGTGGGAAGATATTCAGACGAAGGAAGCAGAGGGAGGGGCTAAAAGTGCAACCACAATAGTTTTTTGTCCCACATTTTTGACAGTGGAGGGGATGTGGGGGTAACACTGTTTCTCCCACATGCCGCATGTAAAAACAGTTAACGCCAGAGATACCGCTAAATATCACTAAACGGTTTGCGGTTTATATTTCTCACAGGGGGTACTTTTTATGGTAGGTGAAAATATTTGATCTTCTATGCAAAAATTCCAACGTAAATTCTTCTCTAATAAAATAATCTTTAGTAGTCTTTCACAATTTTTTCTTTGTTGCAAAGGGAATTTTTAGAATAAAAATTGCTTACACAATTTTTGTGTAATCCCCTCAGTCCCCTCTCGAAAAAACACTTGTCATATCCGTAGGTTCGTTCTTTTGCCGTTGTGTTTATTTGCCTTTGCCTTCAACTCTGAACTTTATTACGCTTGAAGACCCTTTGGGGGCACTCACGAGACACCGAGACACCGAGTCCCTCCCTCCCGGACTTATAGGGTGCCTGAAGAACTGAAGAACTGGAAATGTTAGACAGACACTTGTTAAAAGTGTTGGAAAATAGTGCGTTGCATTGTTTACCTTTTGCTTGACTCGGTTTGCTCTTTTTTCTTTTCTCTCTACCTATTCTTTGGTACTCCTCCTCTTAGCTTTCTGCAGGCGATCACTCAGGGGTGACGGGACTAGTTAGAGGCCTTTTCTTTGGCACTTTTTATACAATATAAAATACACTTCCAAAGGCAGTTTTAAAGTTCGAAATTAAAGTTGGGATCTCCAAGTTGAAACCCCCATATCTTCGCTATTTTCAAAAATATTCACACCACACTTTATGGCTAGCTCTTTAATACATTTCTTCATACATCTACCAATTTTCATTGCGATCGAATCACTTTAACCTAAGAAACAGAGTATAACCATCTTCGACTATCATTCTATCGCTTATTTGTATCGTTTCTTTTGCCATTTTCTATGTTGTTGATTCCACGTCAACTCCGTTGACTGACTGACTGACAGGTGGAGTCGTCTAAAGAGTTACGGGAGGGGTACGGGTGGGGTTTTCCGCCAAGACAAAGGGAGACATTAAAAAATTGTATGGAAAGCACGCATTTTTATGATGATTTTTCCTTCATCTTCCATCTACACTACATCTACAGGTGTTGTGTGGGGCTGCCCTTTGCCGTTGTTTATTAATCATTTAAATTCATCATCATAATCAACCGTTAACAACGGTCCCTGGGAAAACGAAAACAGTTATAAGCGCAAGTGAATCAACAGCGGCAGAGGCAGCGGGAGCGGCATCGCGTATCGTGTGCGTGCAACAGAATGTGGCATGGTGGTGGGGGCGACTTCCTCCTACTCCACATCTAAATTGCAATTAATTATGTTATAAAGAGGCAGAGAGAGACGATGACGATCCACTCATTCTTCTGGACACATGCCCCAATGTTAATATGAAAATTGCACTAAAAACAAGAAGCAGACACGAGATACGCTATCCCTGCCGCTGCCTCTGCTGCACTGGCCGTACGGTTATTTGATAGTTAAATTGAAATTTAAACGCAGCTTGGGAGCAAAATTACGATTAGTGGCGGAAATTGTGAGAACACACTATATAGAATACGAGTAAAAGCCAAATGGAAAGAAAAGCCCAAAGAAAATTGAATTAAATTGCATTGCTAATGGGAGATAATTATGAGGGGTTATTATATTTAAATAGATCTAAACTACGACAGATACGAGTATCGTTTTAAATGGGGGGGAAATACACGAAAAGAAGAGACAGTTTTTATTGTCTTTCGAATTAAATTTAATGGCAAATTAGTTGCATTTACCAACAATAAACGAGGCACTAGCTAGAAGATAATTTTTGTGGGATCTTCTTTCCGAGCAATTTTCTTTTTTCTTCCAGTGTAAGCAGATGCACCCCTAAAAAGCACAGTGCAAAAAAACCAGCAACAAACACTTTCAGCTGCTCGAAAATCTCGAGAGACCGCAGGAGGTTTCCTTTTTCCAGACACTTTTTCGGAACATCGTTAAAATTAGCAAGCGCAAAAGAGACAGAGCACGCAATGTGCCAAAGCAGCGGCGGGACAGACAGAGACGAAAGACATGGGCACGCATGGGCTGCCAAGAGGAGAGGAGTGTAGCGGGGGAGATTCAAGATGCTGGCGTGAAAGATCAATGAAAGAAAGAAAGGAATGGAAGGAGAGGAGAGCAAGTGAGTGGCGCATGCATGTGTCGCCGTTGACCTACGCAAAGAAGAGAGTGTAAAGCGCAGCAGCCAAAGAGCGGGGCGAAGAGGGGAGCATACAGAACGGCAGATGTTGCCAGATCCATCCACATGTACGACTTTTTTTTGCATTTGTAATTTTTTTATAGTTTTTTTTTGCCTTTGCGGCATGCGCCGTTGGTGGTAAAATTTTATATGTTGGAAATAATGTTTTTCGGGCCCTTGGACCTGTTTGGAAACTAGTTTTTAGCTAAATCGCTGAAAAAGGGTGCCCTGTGCCAAAAGCCACCCCTAAACAGCTGTTGATATCAGATTACCAGCAACGGGAATCTAAGGGCAGTTTTTGATTCCCGTAGGGGTACGAAAAGTAATCATAGAATTGATAAAAACACCCACAAAACAGAATGGAGAACTTATTTCAGGGCTAAAGTGGATCCTAGAATCTGTCTGGCAGCACTAGGCGGCTGTCCGTCTGTTCCTTCCACCCATTTTCGCCCTTACACAAACACACACATGCAAAAGTGCGCGGCGGCGCGCAGCTGCCGAAAAAATGAACTACAACGGTAATGGTCGCGCATGTGTAGAAGGGTTGACGGGGGGAAAAGGGACAACCTAAGAATATATGTTTTTTAGACTAAAACACTCACCTGCACAATGACTGTGAAGCAAATGAATGCCGTTAATAAACACTTAATCCAATGCATGTTTATTGTTGCTTTTGTTGGTCTCCTGCGGGATTTAGGTGGTGTGGTGTGTGTTGGGTGTGTGTGTGTGTGAGTGTGATAATCCTCGTGTGTGTTGTGTTGTGTGGGCGAGTGTGAGAGAGTCGATCGCGTGATTGTTTAATTGTTGTTTTTTTTATACGAAAATTTACAGCTACTTTTCAGCTGCAGCTTTTCTCTTAATCTTCCTCTACTACTTCTTCTGCTCTTTCTCGTCTTATTTTGTTGCTATTTAGTGCGGCACATGGTTTTGCATTTGCTTTCGCATTTGTATTTGTTGTTGTTGTTGGTGTTATTCTCCTCCTCACACGTGCACGCGCCACATATTTCGATTTTATTTCAGCATTTATTTTAGTTTGCGGTTTATTTTAAGTAAAACTCTTCTCCTTTTTTTGTGTGTTTATGGCACCAAAAAACGCCGCCAAGGGCTGCAATTTTTCTTCTGCCTCTCTTTTTCGTATATTTTTATTATTATTCCTCTTTTTTGTTGTAAAAACACATGCAAATTATTTGGAATATTTTCTCTTAAAAGATCATTTAAAATGCACTTTTTGTTGTTTACACTGTATTTCGACGCGTTTCCTTGGCGGTTTTCGATTTGTAGTATAATTCTTTATATTTATTTCAGCCGCGCGCAAGAACCGACGAAAGAAGTACGTTATCAACTTTTGAACTAATCTTTTAAATTTTCTTGTCGCGCGCAAGAGAGAGACCCGCGCTCGCCGAAAGTTGAAAACCGTTTAATTTTATTTTACAATTCGTGTGTTTCGTGTGTTTCATTCATATTTTGAAACCAGTTTTCCGTTTTCTCTTCGCAACATTCCAGGTTGTGGTATTTCAGCAACATCATCTGCTAGTTTTTCCGTCGCAGCATACTCTTGGCAACAAATTCCCTGTCTCTCAACGAAAATGAGCGAAAAACCCGAACCAGCACAAAAGAGAGCTCATACCTACAACGCGAAAATGAAAAGGAGAGCGTTTTTGCCTGCGTTGAATTTTCTGCCCCGTTTTGCTTCCATGCTTCGTGTCTCTTCGTGTTCCAATCGTGTTTCGGGGGAGAGAGAGCGAGAAACAGTTTTTTCGCTCTTTTTCGTCGAGAGAGAGGGAATTTGTTGCCAAGAGTATGTTGCGACGGGGCAAAATTAGCAGATGATGTTGCTGAAATTCGACGCGGACTTGGGAAACATTGTTGCTAGTTACACTATCTTGCTTAGGAAACATTTTTAGTTTGTTACAAGAAATTATTATTTTCAAATATATTTTATAGGTAAATTTAGAACAACTCTTTTGGTTCAGGGTACTCTAATACTTGGCGCTATTTCGGTTTTCTAAAGAGAATCACAAAGGGGGTTCTTTGTCTATGGAAAACGGGGTTTTTGTGGTATGGTAGGGGTTGTTCCGCATTCCATAGATACATAGGATTCTATAGGATCTACGCTTAAGGGGATTTCATCCATAATTTACATATGAAAAGGGTTCTGTTCATCTTTTTATTGTGTTTTTTGGCGCTGAAAAATATTGGGGGATGGGTTAGGATAGACAAATGAATGGATAGGAATTTCTGGTTTGAGGAAGGGGAAACGGGAAAGGGCCGTCCTTATGGATAGCCAAATGATAGATACTGAAGGAATGTGCAGTAATATAATGGGTATACATATAGAACTATGGTTTTCTTAAGATAGAAAAATGAATAAGGTCTTTTGGATATATATATGGACATATGTGAATGAATTACTGAATAAATCCTCTTTAAAAATGTGTGACAAAATATTAAAAGAACTAAGGGTTGTGTTAATTTAATGAATTCCTGATAGATTCATCACAGATTCAACATCAATAACTAGTTGATTCATTATAAATGATTGAATCTGAAAACCAAAAGTCCTGTTAAAGATATCCTTTGGATCTAGAATAGATAAGAAATGGGCACAGAATGGAACCAATGACAATAAAAATAATAAGACGCGTATCGCCATACAAAATCGTTCAACTCGATTTTTTCTGCCAGGAACCAGCGCTGGTTCCTGGCGAAGCATTCACCCATTATTTTAGAATTCTTTGGAGATATGACTTAATAAAATAACATTTCGTAAATCCTTTATAAGCTAATTTTGTTTAAAGTACTATTAACGAATATAATGAACGAATGCCCACAAAAATGTAAAATTTCATAAGGTATGTCATACATGACTTCACATTAGAATGATTGTCTGTTGGGTATTCAGTGCGTTGCGTCAATATGCAAAGAATTTTGAAGTACGTATGCATGCATGTACATACATATGTTACAATTTATGTAACTATTAATATTAATGAATTATATTCTTTTGGTTAAAATAGTTTTGCTCTTTTATTACCAAATTTTAGTCGCAAAAGGATTTTTGTTCGCCCACCCCAACTGAAAAACAAAATGTCTGGCAATATTTTGGCTCGAATTTTTCCCTAATAGATTGATAACTAATCAAAGATATGCAAATATGTACTCAGAATAAAAGCACATATGTATATCCTTTATTGTAGATGATCTACTCAATGTTCTATAGATTCAAGATCATTTCAGATGTACTCCAAATAGTAGCCACAGAAGTGTCCCTCTGGTCTTAGTCCCTTATATGTGGATCACCTCCCAAAAAGTTCTCAAGATTAATACGATCCACTTTGCTTGATCAAACATTGTAAATCATTTCTCCGCAAACCGCAACCCAATCCCCAGATCCATTGAAGGCCAGGCACCCTGATAAATGGGCCAAGAGATCGCCGGGGCAGCAGATATCTCGTTTGCAGCGGAATAAAGTTGTTGAAATTTGTACAATCAAAATCGGTCTTCATTAATTTGCATTCTCCTCCCTTTGGGGTTCCCCCGAAAGACAAATTTGCATCCCAGGGATCTCTGCCTTTAGCTTGATATTTGCATATTCATGAGAATCCAAGGGGATCTCAAGCTGAAACGAAAACCAATCAAATCAACACCCCATCCCCAGCCCACATTTGAGGTAAAAATTTCTCCCCAAAGAAATATATACAATATTTAAACAAAAAACCATATTTCGCGCCATAAATTTGACAGTTAAATACGCTGCGTACGCAGCCTCTCTGTAGAGTGAAAAGTTTTTAAATTAAACACAAATTTATGATCGAAATAAAAAGAAGAAAAAAAGAAGGAAAAACCTGCAGGCTCTGGGCCAAAGCCAAACGGCAGCCTCCTCCCCAGCCTCAGCCTCAGCCTCGCTCTGTATCTGCATCGCTCTCCGTCTCTCTTGGGGCCCCGCAGCTTGGGCCAAGTTAGCACCTGTAAACCGGTTAACAGACGGTACGGTCAGCCAGGTATCGGAGCCTCAGTGGAGC
This sequence comes from Drosophila helvetica, assembly GCA_963969585.1. Lineage (NCBI taxonomy): Eukaryota > Metazoa > Arthropoda > Insecta > Diptera > Drosophilidae > Drosophila > Drosophila helvetica. The sequence goes on from OZ018403.1 coordinate 6,335,924, forward strand.
TTCCCAAAAAGAAACCAAAAAAAGTAAAACAGAGAAAAAACAGATGTCCTGCTGCTCCAAATTGAAAGAGCAACATACATCATCCTTCCTTGGGGACTGGACTGCTCCTTTGGAGCACCCTTTCCTTGCCCCTCCTGCCACCCGAAGATCGAAGGGCGCCTGGCATCAGAAATTGGGGTCATGTACTCCCTGTTTTGTGTTTTTTTGTGGCCTCTTCTCTGCCTTTTGGCCCTGGTCCAGACGGGGTCTTTCTTTCACTTCTGCAGACTCCACTCTCTTCGGATCTGCGCACTTTATGCATATTTTTTCCTTCATTATTTGTTGTAGTTTTTTTCGTGGCAGTCTGGAAGTTGAAAAACTTGAAAATTAGTCGCGTGGCTTGTGGCAGAGTCTGTGGGATATCTCGGGGGGGTTATGGGGGGGATGTGAAGATATGGCGGATCCGAAGGCGTGACATGCTTTTGATATCGAAACGGAAAGGCAGGCAGAAGCGTGTGTCCATCCATTGGATCTGTTTAGAGTCTCGAGATGATGATGAGGTGAGGATGAGTGACGCAATGCTGAAAGTGTTGCAACCTGTTGCGGCATGTGGCGCCTATCAATCAAAAAGGGAAAGGAGAATATACAGGACCTCTTTGAAACTTGAGGGAAATCTTGAAGGAACCATCCCCTAGGAAATCTTAAAATAAAACCAAAAAATATCAAAAAATCATCTTAAAATGATTTCCCCAACAAAAACTCTTCCGCATTCATTTTCCCATGCAGGTGCAGCCTCTAGAAATTTCCCAGGACGTGCATTTCCCAACCAAAAACAGGATGCAAATGTAACAGAACCAAAGGCAACAAAAACCAAGGAATAGGAAACCTTGAAGTCCACACAAAAATTTGATTTCATGCAAAACACAAAAACGACGAAACGCCGAACCGAAGGACATGTGTGCTTCCCACACAGCACAGCAGATCCTGCTTGGGGTAGCAGGTACATTCCTGCCTATCCTAGAATATCCTGCAGGGAGAGTAGAGCACAGATCTATCCATAAATCGATCTTCCCAGGAGGCTCGCGGAAGAATAGACAGCTGTTTCTTACGAGAGATTTCTTCCCTTTAGTCTTTGGGCTGCTGTTTCGGGGAGATATTTACGGTAGCAGGTCCTTGGGATAAGGTGTCGCCGACTCCACTTCCGTGTGAATTTTTTCAGAGTATTTTGCAGCAACAGCTGGGGATCCTTAATCCTTTTGGCCATTTGTTAGATCACAGGCCATCCTCCTCCTTCGCTTCCTCGACTTTCGCTTTAATTGGCAGCAGAAGGAGCCGCAGAAAACCGCAGGAGCAGCCGTTGCTGTCCGTGGCTTTTGTTATTGAATTTTCGAATATTTATCTGAAATCAGAAATCTTTCAACGCCAGATCCTGAGAACGGAAATAAGCGGAGGAGGGAGAGAGGCACCCTGTTTGCCAAAAACTGAAAATAAGCGGGGAGGGGGTCCTGCGAGGGTGGGTCATCCATCAGGTGCATTGCATAATCTTTCTGCTTGTTTTTTTGTTGTCTGTGTGGGAATATCTCTGTCTTGCTTTTTTCGGGAATCACTTTTGGGGGAGAGATCTGTTCCTTTTCTTGTGGATTTGGTGGATAGATCTCTTCCTTTTTTTCTGAATTTTGATGGAGAGATCTGAAGGGCTATCCTTAGGCAAAACGGAAGTTGTTTAGCGTGGGAAGTCCTTGTAGAGCGCATTCAAAGGGGTTGTCTTGATTTCTAATTGATTTTTCAGGTGCAGAATCGATGATGGGATAAAAGGTTGCTCTTCCGGTTTATGGTAATAATTTTGGTTCATATTCCGATTTTTATTAATGGGTTTTTGTGAGGAAAAATCCTCTCTATATATTAGATAATTTCCTTAAAAGTGCCTATTTTCCTCCCTCAAGTTTTCTCCGAAAAAAACCAACATTTTGCAGCTTTAATTCTGAGAAAAGCGAAGCTTCTCGGCTCCTGTCCTGCATTCAAACGATTCCTGGAATTCCAGCGGCCGGCCGGCCGCATGTCCTTGCCCCAAAACATCCTGTTATTGAGTCTCCGAACAACTCGTTTCATTCATTCCTGTTCATTCATTAATTCATTCATTCTCCAGTGTCCAGGGGTCCAGGGTCCAGGCTCCAGAGGAGATCATCGAATGCGTAAAAGTTTCGCGTAAACAAAAACCGGAAATGAGAAACGAAGATCTCGAGAGAGACAGAGAGAGAGACAGAGAGAGAGAGAGACTTTTGGCGAAATTCGTGGGAATTTCATGGGCCACTTCCTTCCGCAGTGCGAAGGCGGACAGCCCAAGAGATCCTTGAGATCCTATGAAACGCGAATCAAATTACGCGTAGAATCGCGTCTTTGGGCTTAGGAGTTTTCTCTGTGTGATTCGATTCTCTCTCTGCTCCCTCCATCCCTCCATCCATCATCCACATGCTGCTGCTGCCGCTGCTGCCGCCGCTGCTGCTGCTCCTGTTCGCTGTTTTTGCACCTTGAGCCTTGGCTACTTCCGGTTTTCGGGCTGCGCGAAGGACAACAGCAAACGGCATCGCATCGCAGCAGGTAGTTCCTCCGCTTCTCCTTCGCCGCCGCCACCGCCGCTGCTGGACACTTCCTGCAGGACCACTCAGAGGACTGCTGGACTGCAGGACTGCAGGACTCTGTCATGCAAATAAGGATGTCGCCTGGGCAGGACATGCGTTTGCACAAACAGCATCAAGTGCCAGGACCTGCCAACCGGATGTTTGCTGGATATCGATCGATTGGGTCCTAGAGGTCCAGGCATGTCCTTTGGGAAATAAGAGAATTGTGTTACAGTTTTAACTATGATTTTTGCAGATAAATTTAAGTGGAAAGATGGCATCTTTTAAGTGCTTTTAAGAGTAATAGAATTTTAATTTTGAAAGGCAGAAAATATGCTCCAAAGGCAGCCTGGAAAAATGTTAGAAAATGTATTATATTTACACATTTTATTAGCATTTTTAAGAGATATATTTAAGGAATTAATAAGAAATCTATAAAGTCTTTTGCTAAGTTTTTAGAGGTAAAAAGAGTCTCTTAGAAAGTACAATAGAACCGAATGTATATACGATCCAATGAGAGAGATACAGCCCACCAATATTCACCCTGATCTTCAGTAGATTGTGTACACTATTTATCATTTATTTTAAACGTTAAACGTTTTACCGTATACCGTATATCCTCCCCATTTTCCTCCTGCTTCCGGCCACATTTTATTTGCCTAGCAATTAAAAAACTTTGTACCTTTGTTATTTTTCAGTTAATTGCCACAAGGCAGGGGACCCGAGCCAAAGCCAAACAAAAAGGAAGGAAAAACCAGGAACAATTTTCAATGCCAGGGCCAAGAGCCAGGGACCTTTGCCAGGACGCAAGCAAACAACATTAGCGAAAAAAATACAGCAATTTGCTGATACGACGAGACTACCAAACAAATGTCTAGACAGGGCAGGACCCGGGACCCAGAGAGACCTCAGACCTTGGACACACTCTGAAACACCTGCTCAGGTAACTAAATTAATCATATAACAAAAATGTAGATAGTGGGCGTGGAGGATCTCTATAGGGGGAGGAGGTTATCCTTGCCAACGCCCACACTGAGCCTCGAAATTGTTTCTGGAATTATTTCAATCTTTGGCTACAAAATGAGTGTGCAAGAAAATCCTGCGGCATTTCCTTTGGTTTTACTTTGAAATTGAAATTTTTCCAAAGTCTCAGCAGGTCTTCAGAAATCTCTTACGCCATTACGTGTCCTTTTCGGTGTCCTGGCATGCGTTTCGGCAGTTCTTAGTTCTTTGGTTTGGAAAAAACATGTGTTGGACACAGACCAGGCACGCACTTATCCTGCAGATAAGATGTGTCCTTAGATATTTGAATACTCTCTAGACAAACATTTGGTTGTCTCCGAAGTGATCCTTAGGCGAAGGTACAGTTCTTACAGGGATCTGCAGTTGTGAAATCGATTAGTAGGTCTCACTAGAAAAGAGGATTTTAAAGGGATGTCTGGAGCAGATCCTTTAGCAGTTTTTGGATGGGGGAATAAGTGTTGATCTGCAGAGGTTTTTGAGTGGAAGAATCGAAGATGGTTTTGGTATTCGTGTGGTATTTAATTTATAGCTAAAGAAAATGATATTTGGAACGATATTCTGAAATCTGTCTGAAGATCATTACGATTGAGACATTTTAAAATAAACAGAAATGATATAAACCTTCCCATTTACTATTTAAATATCCTAAATACTTAGGAACTATATTTGACTAGGAAGAAAATGATATATGGAATACCTAATCATCGTTAAATCTTCAACACAGAAGTGCCTCACTACTTATCAAGAGAATTGAGAATATACGTTCGCTATACTTTGATCTGTAGATCATAAAATCTGTATTTTAGCAGGAAGAAAATTATATATTTCTATATTCACTTGCTGTATATCTTCAAGAAAAAGTTTCCTTCGGAAAGAGTTACAAAAAGTCTTCCAATTGCTTTTACCTCTAATTTTTAGCTATACCTTTCATAAAAAATATACCTCCAAGACAGCTCCCCACTCTTTCCAGTGATAGAACTCCAGAAAGAAACCATCTCCCAGCCATAAAACATCGCCCAAGTGACAGTTTTCCTTCAGTAAACAGCTCTGGCTCTGGCCCTGGCTCTAGCACCTTCAATTACAATGGTTCCACTTGGTACCCATTCTACAGGCCTCTGCGCCCTTTATCATACGCACTCGAGCAGGGTACAGTTTCGTTACGCCGACTACATCGTAATGACAATAATGAATGGCAGTAAAGAATGTCAAAAAACCAATAAAGAGTAGAAGGAAAAGAAGTCGCATTCGTACAAAAAACATCTTCATCCAGCAGTATCTGTATCGTATCCGTATCCGTATCGTGCTGGCATTTTACGGGGAGAAACTTCCATGTGGCTGGGGATGGAGGGAGATAATCAGCCCGCATAAATACAAATTAAAGTGCAGTGCAGTGCCCAACTTACGGTTAATATATGCAACACCAAGAGCATCGCAACAGCAACAACCACAAATGATAAATAAATTGAGAAAGATATAGCATAAAAATTAAATTTGTCGCGTGTTTGGCTGACTGCCTGCCTGCCTGACTGCTGCTCTCTGTCTCTTGTCTCTGTCTCTGCTCCACGAAAAGAGACAGCGAAAGAGAGTCAGCAAGAGACGGGAACGGGTAGTTGGGCCCCAAAAGGTAGTCTCCAGCATTCATGGACTAATCATGGTAATTATGGCAATGAAAAAGCTGCTGCTCCGCCAGAAGCAGGCGAGGAGGAGATCCACAAAAACCCCCAACAACAGCAAAAAGTCAACTGAAAAGCCAGACTTGGGGCGCAGTGTACCCTGTAGCAGAGTGGGGTATAGGAGAATCGGCGCTTAAGTTGCTACAGAAGATGGATGAAAAAAGGAGGAATATCTTCAAGAAATTAAAATATAAGAAATAACAAATAAAAAATAAAATATAAAAAAATAAAATAAAATATAAAAACTATTCGAGTTTGTATTATTAATATACCCAAAAAAAATACTCAATTTCAACTTTAGAAAATCACCAGAAAATGTTACCATATAAATAGACAGCGTAAAATGTCACGCGTCGTGCGGCAGTGCCCCTCGGTCGGTCGCCTGGAATCCGCCGCTTAACAAGGGTATCCCTTGGGCGTATCTATACACCCAAAAGTCGCACTATTTTTGTTGATTCTTTGGAGACTGCTGCTGCTCCTCTGCTGCTGCTGCTCCCCTTGCTCTCCTCCTCCTCTCTTTTCTGATAAACAATAAAAGAGAAGCAACAGTAAATACACCTGTTGATGGAGCAGCCATCGATGTGACTGACTTGTGGCTCAAAACAGACCCAGAGAGACATCTCGATGGATCCATGGACACAGTGAAAATATACTCGTACGATATTGTGAAGAGAGAGGCACGAAAACGGAAGTTTAAGGCACAGACACCGGATGCAGCTTGCTTCCAGGACGACAGAGCAAAAACAAAAGGCAGGCCACAGCAGAAATTAATTTCAACAGGCAACGGCTACACGGACGGCAACAGGTTGCAAGTAAATTATTTTTGTGGGGCAAAGGCAAACCCGTTTAGGCTTATCTTCCCCCAAAATAAAGCGAATCGAAAATGTTCGTAATTTTTGCTTAATCTTCCGTGAGAGAATGGAGGGGCAGCTGCAGCCGTGCAGCATTCAGCAGCATTTTGTGGCATGATAAACTTTCCTTGGACTTAATCTCCGAGAAGATTTGCTGGGAGGAGCCTCATATCTCGTAAATGACAAAATGCATTAAGTGAAGGGAAAATATTTTGAAATCACATTTAATATTTATAACGAAATATATGGGTCACCGATAAAAGGGATTCAGACTTTTAACGAAAGAATTCCCTTAACAGTAAAATTGCAATATTTTCCCCCTCTTTTGGGGTAACAAATATTTACAAGACTTAAAGCAAAGACAGACACTTTTTTTTGGCTCGTGCTAAGCTTTGGTATTCCAAGAAATATTGGGGTGAAGTTCAGTTCTCGCGGCTCAGGTAGCATTCGAGTCGACTGCTTCGACAGATAACATCGGAGCAAACACGCGGATAAGATAATGGCACTTCGATATCTAAGCAAACGAAAGATCGAATATGGAATGTGAAAAGTTTTAAAGAACGTTTTCTGTATGTCAGGCAGGCAGCTGGTCCCAAAAGATAGCCCGGGCACGCGCTATACCCAGAACTCATCCAGAGATCCGTGTACTGTTTGCTCAGAGCGTAGTGCCATAAAAACCGTATCGTATCCTTCCTGCCTTCCGCTGTGTGGCATCTGTCTGGCGGGGAATGGAAGGAACGGATATGGATCGTATAATCATTTTATTGGTCCTTCGTTTTATGGCTCTGATTATGCAATTTTGAAACTAAGTTGTGCCTCATTAACTGATGGGCACTGTTTTTATGGGTTTATGCCTAATTTAATTTGGATATTTCTTCAAGACATTTTGATATTTATTCAAGACATTTATGGGGTTGCCAAATGGTGGAATTTGATAGTGTGTTCCGTTGGAAGAACCTTCTTCAAATTGAGATATTTATTAGGTCTGTTAATTGAGCGATCTTTATGAGAGAAATATTTGTGGAGGATCCTTTCTGTAGATATTTTCTAGCAACTGCTTTTAAGTGGGTGATCATTTTTATTAGAAAATCGCCTTAAAGGATCTTTTTGTACTGACCGTTTCCTAGAAGCTTTTTCAAAAATTTCTATAAATTTACATAGAAATTTCTAAGACGATTCTCTCCTTAGAAATCTTTCCTTTCTTCCAACTTGCCAGAGTGATCTTTCATATTGCTTTGATTTTTTCTTTCCAGAAACTTCCTCCACTGAAAGATCTCCTGAATCCCTTTGAAGGAGCTTCTAAAAAAGGCACCCTTTGATAGATCTCCCCTCTGCAAACGTTTTTCATCCTTAGATGATCTTATTTAGATCCTTTTTTTCTGCAAAGGAGACCACAAAGATGACTGCAAACTGTACCATGATATTGATAGCCAAGTCAGTAGCTGGAACAATAAGCCATAAAGTCAGACAAAAGATCATTCGCTAGATGCCAGATCTCTCCCCTACCCCCTATATCATGCCATTCTCTGGGTTCCATCCCCCGATGAGCAGATGAGCTGACGAGGCCCGACACCGACGCCTCCTCTGTTCGAGTTTACGTCTTCTTTTGTATCACAAAAATGTTATACATTTCACATTAGATTTCCTTGGCATCCTTTGTGTCCATCAGACGCTGCTGTCAGGCAGCTCCTGAGCCTGATCCTGATCCTGATACCGACTGCCTGTCAATTTCTTGCCTTCTGTTTATTGCATTTTGTGGTCGATCAGCCCTAGATAGGATCGCCAGTGGGGTATGGGGTAGCCATAATTACAAGGATAATCGCTTGATTGGTATTCCATCATGTAATATTTCAATTTCCATTTGTCGAGGAGTCTGAAGTGGATCGATGGATCGATGGATCGATCGCTTGAGTGCTTGGCCAAGTGGTTTCTGCATCTTGCAACGTGATAATGCCTCCGCCACGGCGGTATAAAATGTGCGATCAGCCAGGCAGCTGAGGTAACATGATGATCTTACATTCGATGGTATATTTGATAGGGATTTAGGTCAGTTATTGAACACTTTAAAGAAGGGACAGAGATGGGAGGGGGATCCCGGTACAGTCTAGTCGAAAGATGATAGATGATGATACTACAACTAAATACAAAGAATTGAGATAAGCAAAAGCATTTCCATAGGATGTGATCTTTAAAGATATTTTTAGAAAGCGCTGAGAAGATTTTCATCTGTTAAAAATTGATTTGAAGGGGTATTCTATAAGAAGTCATCATCAAGAAGAATTTACTTTGAAAATTTGTGTCAAAATATTTTGGGAATCTAAAGACACATTTTGTTTGGGATACTTTCAGCCAGAAACTTTACTAAAATCTTAATTTGAAGGTTCTTTCAAGAGAATCCTCTGAAAGGTGTTTTATAAGAATATTTTCTTTAAAAGATCTTCAGTATAAGATCGATCTTGATCTCCACAGAGTCATACAATCGCTAGAGGCTCCTCCTAAAACAGTTTAATGTTTAATTTAAAATCAATAGATTCTTATCTGTACTTCAATTGATTTTTCCCCATATTTGAAGCATTACTCTACTATCTCTTGTCCATCTCCTTATCCATATCCCATATCTGAAGAACCATCTTCTTTGCTGTTGCTTCGACTTGGAATTTCGCCAAAATGATTGAAGGGAAGCCAACCCCTGGGCCAATCTTCCGGATGCGAAATTACTGGAACGGCTAATCGTTTATTTTTTTCGCAGCAGCAAAAGGGTAAAGATATCAGAGTAGGGGAGGAGATAAACGAAATATCAGGAGGGAAGGAAGGAGAGATAAATGAGAGAGTGAGAGAAAAATAGAACATATTGCTGAAAAGCTCGTAACAGGCGCAAAACGTTGTTGGCCTGACCCCGAAGGCAACCCCAGCGGCCGGAGATCTACCAGTCAGTGCCCAGTACCAGTGCCAGAGCCAGAGCCAGAGCCACATCCCGATCTTTGAGCCAGAGACAACAGTTGGTGTCTGACAGCAACCTGACTCTCTGGTGAGGCCCCCAACTATGGGATCTGGAACCGAGGAGCCTCGGACTCTGGGACCTGGACTGTGTGTGAAATTGGCAATGCGCATGCGCGCAGCGCAGCGCACAAACAATACACAACAATTTCCACATTTAATGATAATAATGATGGCGATAATAGTCGAAAATTAGTTAAACACGAATTATAACAAGCGAGAGAGAGAGAGAGAGAGAGGGAGAGAGCGAAAGAGATCTCTGGAGTCAGGGAAAAAGGGTGCCCTTCCTAAGTGCCGCCAGCTGTTGTTTTGTTTTTTATTTTGTTTTACAAAAAAAGATTGGTTTAGCCGACTTTTCAGAGCGGGAGTCAGGCCCAAAGCCAAGACTTAATTTGGCTCAGGTGGCGCGCAAATTCATGGAACAAATTTATAACAATTTTCTGATCAGGAAATTGCCAGCAGAAGGGGTTACTAGGCAAGGCAATCCACCAAATACGATTACTCCTCCATTCCATTAGCGGAAGCATTCATCTAGAAAACGAACCAACATTCATTATAAACGAACAACACTCTTACCTCGTTCTGGACATATTTTTGTCACGTCTCTCGTTGAAAGAATTTTCCATTTAGCCACTTTATGGCCCATACTTATTACATTTACGAGTTGACCCGAAGTTTTTTGTCAACTGAACTTTGAAGTGACCGCTGGCAGGGAGGCTCTATTAATGGAGGGTTTTAGTTTAACGATGATTACGTGATGATCTCTCTCTCTCTCTCTAGGGTTTTCCCCAAAAAACTGACCACACACACACATATTTGTAACCGATGGAATGATTGCAGAGCTGGAAACTAGAGAGGATAAGGATAAGGTAGACCTCCCACTTGGAGGATGGGTAAACGATGGAAATAATTTTAGATAATTTTTAATAGATTGATTAGATTTAGTAGAATTTTCTGGAAGAAGACGAAGCAGAAACCCACCGATGGGCGCTGCTGCATAACGCGGGACTCATGAAATATGCGAAAATTCTGCATCTAAAACCTTTTAGAACTGATATAACTCTATATTTGTTTCATTTAAACTTAGATAATTCTTATCTTCTTTATTAACAAATTATTCCATTGACTCTTTCTAGATTTTCCTTGGATAATATCCTCCCAATTCTATCTTCTTCATGTCATGCGATAACTCAATCAAAAGAACAAATGAGAGCAGCTTCTGTTCAACATTCGATACCCCCCCGAAAAAGAGAAAATGAGAACATTTCGAACAATTGCAAAATAGATTATTGGAAATGAATACAAAACGAATGGTGAGGAAAGAATTTGCAAAGGAAAATCACCCGCTAAAAGAAGAACAAAGGATGTTCCTTAAGAAACTGAAATGAAAACCGCAAAAATGACAAATGTAAACGGCACCGCAGGAAGGCATCAGGCAATAGGCAGGCAGGACACGGACACCAGACCAGAGTCCTGGGTGGGTTGTACCCCGGGGCAACACCTACAACACCGAACACTGATTCGTGTCCTTTCGTCCTTTTTTTTTTGGGTTTATGGCGTGGGTCGAGACGCCTGCGGCGTTGCAGGCGGCGCTGGAACAAACCACTTAGGCGACAGGGACATGGACATGCTTGACCAGCACCAGGACCAGCACCAGGACTTGGGTTACCATTTAGTTCCATGAAAAATCAGGCAATGTTTTAGGACCTCTGTCAGCAAATGGCAGTTGTTTGAGTCGTCCTTGCTACTGATATCAATATGTCCAAGGACTCTATTCCTAGACCCTCTTCTGCATCTGTTAGTAGGTTTTTCTAGACCTTCTACTGTATTCTTTTGGCTAATCTGCGCTGCCTTCTGTTCAGCCAAATGTTGAGCCAAATGCTCAGCGAAACTTTTCAGAGATCCTGGCCGATATCTGGGGCTACTTTGTTAACCAAATTTACACTCATCTTCAGACGATCAGAACGGCTGCAAGTTGCTTCAGTTATCAGCTGAAAGTCATCAGCTGAATGCAACCTGCAACCTGCAACATGCCCCAAAGGATACACAAGAACGATACGAAACCCTTCTAACTGCCACACAAATTCAATTTCAGCTCCGCGTCCAGTTGCTGCTGCTCAAAATCAAAGGTGTTACTCCGCTTGACCCTTCGACGAAAGATATACTTAACCGAAGAAAAAGACGCAAGGGAAAAGATACAGAAAAAAGGGTAGCAGTAGAGGTAGAGAGCATCTGCCAATGAATGCGTAATGACCAACTGCCAAAAAGCAGTGAGGGACGACAGGCCAGGCAGAAGGCCCCAAAAGAAGCGAAGGCGAAGGCGACGGAGCCGGAGACGGAGACTCAGACAAAAAACTGAAGCTAATGAACGACGCTGCTGAAAATCTACTATGAAGAAAAAAGCAGAAACCCTTGCGCTTACAGATGCCAATGAAGTACAGTGAGTGATCGATATGAAGAGCACACAAATTGTGGAATAAGCGCATGATAAACGGAAGGCATCATTGTTGGAATATCTTTGAAAACGTTGGCTTTAAAATTCTTAAAAAAATTATATAAAATTTCAGTATATTTTTAAAACAGCTAACATTCAAAATAAAAGTATTTTATAGTTTTAATCACTTTTTTTAATATTTATAAAAATTTAAACTTAACAAAATTGTATTCAAATATTTTTTTCAAAAAGTCTACATTTTCAATACAAGATTAAACAATCATAGAACCATGATATTATTTATTAAAAATAATACGAAAATGTTATATATTTCAAAGTAATTTATACATATTTCAAAAAATTAAAAGTCGAAGAAAATCATTTCTAAAAAAATTTAAAAATAACGCAAAGAAATGTTTAAGTTATAAAAATAAAAGTAAAACTAAAGAAAAGGTTTCACTCTATGCAATGTTCACTCTATTGAGCATTCACTGTAGAAGCCAAAGAGTTGTCTACACCGAAAAAAAAAAACAGTTGCCGAAGGGTTCGGGCTGGGGTTCGGGTTCGGGTTGCGGAGTCAAAGTCAGTCAAATGATGGCAGCAGCAGCAGCAGCGCATGGCGCAATTATCGAGTCGGGTTTTAGGGATTTACCACCTGGACTGGCCTGGAGTTGGAGCCGCAGCAGCAGCAGCAGCAGCAGCATGCTGTCGGCCTCTCTGCTGCTCCTCCTAACTGGTCCCGAAAGGGTTTTAGCCAGAAATTTAATTGAGCTGTGAACCGAGAAGTGATCTACGTATCGAGACATCGAGACATCTGCCCGCTGCTTGACCTCAGTCTCGCTCTCTAAGTGGAACAAATGTCGAGGAAAGATGTGTGTGTGTGTGTGTGTGTGTCTTCTAGCATAGGGCACGTGCCCTGACTGCCTACGAAGGCAACTGTACCTTTCGTCCTTGCTGCAACTGCAACTTATATGGCAACTGCGACTGCGGCTGAGTCTGGTCATGCGTCTGCCACCAGGTGCTACGCTGGACAGCATTTTCTTGGTCTTATCAGTGGTCCTTGGGTCCTTTGTCCGGTTTCGAGTGGCTGTTCGCTTGTCCTGTGTCCTCTGTCCCCTGTCCCCGGGCTGTCGACGGCTCTGCTCTGCTTTTGTGTCCCGTTGTGGTCCTGCCGCGTGCTGCAATTGTTTCGCATTCTCGGTGTGCGTGTCCTTGCATCTTCGCCCATTGTTGTGATTCATTTTGTCAAATTTATATAAAATTTATTACAACTCACGGAAACCTCACGTAAAAATCTCCATTTAATGGTGTCAAAATATGGAGTTGGGTCCCCAAAAAAAATCCATGCTTTTCTTTTTGGGTTGAGGTTTTATGAGGGCACAATTTATTGAATTGAATCTTCTGCAATGCGTTGAGGGATCCGCGATCATTGAAAAGCATTGAAGGATGCTCAAAGATCACTGAAAAGCCTAAGGGATCATGGTTGAATGGTTAAAGATAGAGAAGAGGATGTTTAGAAGGTATTATCTAAGCGGGAGATGCTTCAAAATATATGTATGGTACTTCAATTTGGTAGGGTAGGGGTGTGGTTTTATAAGGGTATATTACGGGTATATTAGATGGGTTTATAAGGAATTTTCTTAGCGGGTGATCCATTGAAAGGAGTTCTCTGGCTTGAGATTCTTTTTTCTCCTTAGGGATTCTTCAGCGAAGCAGAAATTTTACTTTGGAAACAGCTAAAATAGAGAAAAACTACACAAATATCTTATGTTTCTATATCTAGTTATTTCTAGATCGATTTGCTATGGTATTGTTCTCCAAATGAAGCTATTTTCCTCTAGATAATAGTGTCCTCATATGAACTTCTTCGTCCACCTCTTGGAAACCTTATTGATAGAAGAAATAAGTTGAAAATATTTTATTTTCTGTGATAATATTTTGATTTATTCACCAGCGACTTCCGAAAAAAATGTTCGTCCAGTTCTTCGGGTCATTCTGATCTTTGAAATCTATCCTGAATTTTCATTGATTTTTTTGATTCTTTGAATTCCTTATTGATTTTCACGATTTTTTGGCTCAAATTTGCTTCAAATAATACTCCATTATAAGGCATACATCTAATCTTCAAATTGAGTATCTTTTGGATTAAAAATGTTCTTCGAACTGCTGGCCTTTAGTGTAATATCATCTCCTGCTCTCACCTACCATCTGCAACTCTAAGATTGACTATAATATGATCTATCCATGATCATATCAATTTCTATCCTTGCATAACGCAAATGATCTTTGAGTATGCTTCCCCCAATACTCTCCTCTTTCATCTCGTAGAGTTCCATAAATTAGCCCCTTTAATCCCCGTATTAGCTTCACAAAACAATGTCTATTCCTAGAACTATTTCTCCATTTCCCAAAATCCTCGATCGATAAGCGAAATTAGCAAGCGAAATCCTTTTTCTACAATTTCCTTCCGAAGATCCCCTTAGATAAAATCCATTTGTTGCTTAATTACCAACTCGATTCTTATCCAGAATATCTCTGGGGAAAAACACACACGAAGCAAGCTAAAACCTGGCTCAAATAACCTTCTGGCTGTCCGATATTTAAGCCAAGCCCAAAGGTCAGTCCACGTGCCATTGTCCAAAGGTCGAGCAGGTGATGCATGAAATGCATTTCCACACCGGCAACCCGACTTCGCGTTTGAGTCTGTGGCCCATTGTTGTTTGGGCCCGAAACACCCACAGTGCGTGCGCATATGCAAATATTTTTCAAAGAGCAGCTGCCCGAAAACAAAGGGCGAGCAACAGGCAGGATCAAATAGTAACCAGGACTAGGACTACACCAAACAAAAGGTGGATTGCACGTGGAACCTGCTGCTGCTGCTGGCCGACCTCCCTCCGTTTGAGGTATTTGCATTCTGGTCGAGGCCAAAGTGAAGTGGCCGGAACAGATGCATGTTTCACCTCGAACTTTTGGTCTATTGCACAACCAAAAGAGAGATCAACAAAACGAGAGTCCAAACAAAACGAGAGCTAAAGGTACGGGGAGTAATACCCAGAAAAAGATTCACACATTTATTCTGCTGTTCTCCTGTAAAAAATCACGCTTGAGTGTGAATCGCAGTTCGATGTGGATTTATGGTCATATAATAGAGAGCCACAGAGCCATTCCCAGAAAGGATTTGATGCAGAAGCACGTACCATCCGAGAGAATCCGAGAGAACTGCATTGAAATCCCAGGCAGATGTCTTTTTTTGACTCTCAATTCAACATTCAAATCTCTCAATTTTGATAAGAAAAACAGAGGGAATGGTACCCTGATATTACCCCTTTTGATGTGACGAATCAATCTGGCGAATAAATGAAAGGATTCTATAGGTGAAAGGATTCCCACTGTCCATGGAAAAGAACAAACATTTCAAAGGACACATTTGTGTGTCATGTTTGCGCAAAATTCCCCCTTCGATCCACAGGACAAGCTGCAAAAATATACATCACAATTGTTGGATGAATAGCCCTCTGCTGATATCTATATATAAGTGGAGGAGGGGGGGTTAAGTGTGGGTAATTTGCGCCATTGACATCAATGGGTTAATTCAAATGTTGATCAAACATTGTGGGGCACGCCACTGCAGATACAAGATACAAATACAGCTGTCAATGGATTTCACGCGTACTCCCTGAAAGGATAGGTAGGGGGTTTTCATGGAATAGGGTTCTATGAATTTATGGAGTATAAGAATACTGCTTTAGTGGGGCATCTAAAGGAGTAAATAAAGGTGCGACATTAAAGGAAAACTTTCTTTTAGATTGAAGATTCATTGCAAATGCAGTTCTTGGACTTTCAGTCATTGAAAGTACAAGTACTTCTTGTTGAAACCTTCTACAAAATGTACCCTTAGATACATCGTTTTTTTAGGTATAACTGGACCAGCATCTCGTACCAGAACCACCTGAATGGCCTACCCAATGAGAGGCCGAGAGGCACCCGCACTATTCCATAGAAAAAAGTCCCCCGCAGGGCCAGAAGGCAGCAAAGAGCTCTTTTGATGATTCCTTGATTCCTTTCAGAGGATTCCCAAAAGAGATTTCGCTTTTTTAAGAAACACCGAAAGAAGTCGCTGCCAGCATTGTGCGTTGTGTGTGCGTGGAGGACAATGCTCCAGGCCAGGCCAGGCCCTAAAAAAGGAGCAGGACGACGAGGAACACTGAAACTCGGACTGATCATGCGTGGTGTGATGTGTGCTGCAGCCTGTTGAAGGAAGAAACATCTGCCCCGCTCTTCAGTTGTTTTTTCCTTCGCTTCTTCTCTTTTTTTATACTCCATCTTCTTGTACATGGAACAGGATACTTACAAAGAGCTACAAAAACAGGCAGAGAGTGAGAGGCAGACTGTACTTCCCTCACGTTGTCTCTAAAAGGACTCGCTTGTCATCTAGGAACAATGTCAAGGTCAAGCCCAGGAGCACGTGTCCTGCCCCGACCCCAGTCGCTGCCTCTGCCGTCTAAGAATTTTTACCAGTACTTTTTTTAATAGAAAAAATCTCTCAAAAACACGCAGGATGTGTGCGTATCCTGCTTTAGTCGGCAGCATGTGCCGATGCCAGCCAGCCAGCAGCTGTCACTAGCGATGATCATCCTGTCAGGCGACAGGCAGTTCCTTGGAGCGTGCGTGTCCTTCGTCGAAGTACTTTGAAAGCGTGAATGGAAAAAAATGATTTGATATTTTTTAGTCTATTTCCTGTGGTGCTGCCATCCATCCACACACAGCTGCCTCTGCAATTAGCATATTGTCCTGCACCCACATAATGTCATGTCCTGTGCCAGGACAGGACAGGACAGGACAGGCGCAGCTGCTGCCCCTCTGCGTATCCCCCATTCTATTTTTGGTGAATATTTGGCAATTGCCTTCTGGTCTGTGGTGCAATCCTTTCGACAATTGCCTCCATTTGACGCAAACATTGGACGTACAATACAATACCCGGATTATCCTTTTGGCTCAAGGCTCAATCCCTCAATTGTTGTCGCAATTTTGATATGATCCTTTGACAATTTTCGCAACTGTTTGGATTTCCATTTGCATTATATAGGGGACACTTTTGAGAGGGGTTCATGTTGTTGCAGATGGTTTCTGATCAGTCTATAGAAAAATGTTGGATCTATCTTCAAAGTAGGCCATGAAGCTTAGAATGAAGACAGGACTTTGTCTAAGAAGGAGATTAAGTTAGTAGCATTTTTTATCACAGTAGGAGAAATTCTTCCCATTCAATCTTTCTCCTAAAAACCCTTTGTTCAAGGCTTATCCTTTTATAGAAAGTAGGAGATCAAAGGGAAATTCCGAATCTTTCCTTTTCATATTAAACTCTTTATTCAATTGACTTTATTTAAGCTTAAGGTTTTATATCCTACTATTTTTTACTCTGGAACAAGTTCTATGATTTGTTCCTCTGTTCTCTTGCCTGCCCTTCAGCCATCATCATCACAATTCCACCTTTTATCGGCCTCCCAGGAATTACACCTTATCACCATTAAAAGGTACCTTCACCATCTTTCAGATACCAGATCCCTCTTCAAGGATCATAACTCATCATTTTCTTATCACATCAAAAATTATAGGAAAAACTAATTCCAATTAGGGGACCTGGAAATCCATGGAAACCCCAGAAATATTTCAAAGGAATTTCTGTACATTTGTCGAACAGCAAGACATTTGTTTGTCTTCTATTTTTTATGGAGCACGGTCTCGGGTGAAAGACAGAACGCCTGACCATGTCCTGGGCCTTAGCCGCGTCCTTGGCCAGGTCCTGTCCTAATCTCTAATCGCCCCGTCACGCTGTCCCCGAGCTCAAGGCAGGAGAGTAGAGTCCTCACCTCGGACTCATTTGAGACGCTTTAAGACCGGCGATAAAGATCGGCAGGTTCAAGCTGCTGGCAGGAGACGGCAGGTAGTCCTCTGCCCATTGTCCTGCTCACGATTTGCGCTCTCCGTGTCCTGCAGCCGTCCGGCTAGCAGCTCGCAGCTAGCAGCCGGCATTTAAAATGTTGCAATGTGCATTGTATAATTTATATCATAATTCTCCATGCATTGTCCACGGTCTCGGTCTCGGCATCGGTATGGCCTGGTCCCTGGTCCTTGGTCGGTACCCGGTCCCTACTTTATGGCCATCCTGCACTGCAGCTTTATCCTGTTGCTTCGTCCTGGGGCTTATCTTGATTTCAATTGTAGCTGTAGCTGGACGGGGGTCCCTGAATTTGTAGCCTGTTCAGGTTTTTTTAAGAGAGAGAGAAAAAAGAGAGAATTGAGACATCTGGGAATGGGAATTGCTTGATTGATTTGTGGGAGTAGAAGATATCGAAAGAGAGAGCTTGAGAAAAACGTCCTTAAAGGGTTAACTGTTAGAGCACTTTAAGGCCCATATTTTCAAGTGGAAAAATAAAGGTCCCTACCAAGAAACTCCTCAATCTTTTCCCTCAAGATCTGCTCATTCTCTCTGGCCCATGCCCATGCCCCTGATCGATCGATCCTTTGTGATCCTTTGTGAATTTCCCTAAATTTCCTTAGAGAAGCATGTAATCCCCTTAAGCCTCTACGCCCAAAATCAATTATAATCGTATTGGCAAACAGATATCTCCGGGGTGTCACCTTTCGCCTTTCTCGTAAAAAAAAAGAGCAAACGACTTCCTGCCAATCATGCAAATTATTCTTTGCCAAAAAGGATATGCCAGAAGGAAAACCTTGGGAAAACCTGTTCCGGAAACCTTTGAACCTGTAAGTGATATTCAGGAATATTTTCCTTGGGAAAATTTGCCCACAAAACGATGATCGGTAGACAGTAAAAACTTCCGGTCTGGTGCAAAAAAAATAGAGGAAGCGCCCGCCGATTCGGATGTCGATCGGAGGACAAAAGATGCGTAGGGTAGGTAGAGAACCAGAACCAAAACCCAGATAGAGCGAGAAGAGATCTCTCTCTGTGTACCTGTCATGACGACAGATGCGTCGTTCCAAGGATGCACAGATACTCCAGAGGATGCGGAAGCGACTGCCTCAAGAATCAAAACAAAACCCAAGAAAAAAACATAAGAATAAGAAACGGAAATAACAGCAGTTCCAGTTTCAGTCCCGTCCCCTCCTCCATTCCCAATTCTCAAACTGCGATTCCTGTTTTCTCGATTCCCTGTGCAACAGTTGTCCGAAAAAAATCACAACTGTTCCCTGGCCGCGGTTTCGTTTTTGAATTTATTTCCATTTTTACAGCCACCATTCCACCATTCCACCAATCCACCAGTATGTTGCCTTTTCTTTCAGCCGGTCCTCCATGTGTGAAGAGCATTAAAAACTGTGCAGAGGATGGTGGATGGGAGGGATGCTTGGAGGATGGATGCTGTGGTTTGATAATGTCAAACATGTGTCCATCGAAGCGCTGTGCATGCCTAATGAGGATGGGATGCACCTTTTGATGGCTGGGAATACGAGGCTGGAAAGAGGTCCCTAACGGCAATCGAACATGTGGGAAGATTCCCATTCTGATTGAAAAATCAGTCAATGGGAAAGGAAAGGGGTATGTTGGAGCGATAGAAGTTGGGGAAATTAGAGAGATATTGGGTAAGGAATGTTAACAAATGATTCTGCAAGGTGTTGATATGGATTTTCGGCTTTTAAACAATTTTGAGTATATTTTCAAGAAAATAATCGACCAAAAATCGATTCTAACAGAGATAGTTCTTTGTTATTCCACCCTAAAGTAGAGTAATTCTATCCCACCTTCCCCAAGCCAAGGAAAACATAATGCATCTTCATCTGATAGTACATGTCCTCACAGTTTTCCATGCCTTAGCATAAGAATAGGCAGTTATGGATAGGAATTGATTGACAATGAATGAATATAAGAAAAAACCAGATATATTATTCATTGACAGAATGAAATAAACGGAAGAAATCTAAGAGATATTATTTATCTAAGATATATTTTCGAATACCAAAACCAAATAAAAATAACCTCTTTATTTCATCATTTTTCACAGTAAACCCTCCCAGAAATCTACTGCCAAAAACATGACTCATCTTTGGCCACAGCGCCACTTCACACCAATTTGTAGTCCCCTCACATTATGGCCATTTGCATTTTGTCCGAAAAGCGCACGAAAATGGAGCATTTCGGAGCCACATTTCGAATGCCCGATGCGAATATTTATTGCCGCCGAAACCCCCACTGCATGCGGGAGTTAAATGTAACAAGATTTCAATCGAAATTATGCACAATGAATAAATACATATGTGTATAAATTCAGGAAATTAATGAGCTATATTTTGCGAGGCAGAGAGCCAAAGACAAAAGTCGAGGCTGGGAAGCGCGATCGATCCTGGTCTGGGATCGAGGGCGTGATGATTGCATTTTAATGAACAAATTAAAAATCAATGCCCAACCGACAGCCGACAACCGGCAACCGAACGACGACTGATGATAACACGTACATTGTACTTAAATTAAACGAATCGAAACAAAATTTGTTAACTTTTAGGAGGGACAAAGGGGTGCTGAGAGGAGGAGGAGGAGTAGGAGTACGTACGTACCTTTAAGAACTGTCGATCGAACACCGATCGTGAGAATGGAAATGGCGACAATGTCGAATGCCGAATGCCTAATGCCGACGCTGCTGCTGCTGCTGCTGCTGCTGTCTTCGCCTGCCTCCTGAACCCCATAAATCTTCATAAGCTTGTCACGTTTCCAGTGCAACAGCTACTCGTAAATATCTGGCAGAGAGGCACAGAGGCAGAGTGAACCACACAACCCACCAAACCAGCAAACCACTGACGAAGTTCGAGAGTCTTCTTCCCCCCCAAAAAAGCAACCAAAAAACGAGAAACTTTGAGAGTATTTCGAATAAAGGATACCTGTTAGACAATTCCACCAAAAATACTTCTAAATAACACAGAACATTGGAGAATAAGACAAAAGAAATGTATAGCTCAAGGACCATATGGCTTATAAGAAAATGTAGGCAGTAAAAATGGACGGAACTTTCTGAATTTTAATGAATATTTAGATAAGGATTTTATCAATGTAAACATGAAATTTGAGGGAGATATCTCTAAAATTGTGGAAACTGTGAGCTCAAACCGTGACCATTATAATCCTATCTTTATACCTGTAGATCTGCTACTCTCCAAGACTCATATAAGCAATTAGATGTCGGTAGCTATTGCTATCTCATAAATAGTTTAAGGAGCGTTCCTCTGGACTCCCTTATACCCTCCTACAACCACCTTTAAAGGGTACCACACACCAAAAAAATAAAATAAAATACAAAAAAAAACCCATTTCATACAGAGCTCCTCAGCGGATTAACAATTAT
This sequence comes from Drosophila helvetica, assembly GCA_963969585.1. Classification (NCBI taxonomy): domain Eukaryota; kingdom Metazoa; phylum Arthropoda; class Insecta; order Diptera; family Drosophilidae; genus Drosophila; species Drosophila helvetica. Next base: position 6,356,849 of record OZ018403.1, read on the forward strand.
TTTGACATCAAATAGCCGCACGCCCGAATCGGACGAGAGAGTTTTGGAGCTCAGCACAGGGTCTTGGATGGGGGGGAATGGGTCTTGGATCTTGGACTCCCTCTGTCTCTCTCACTCTCTCTCCTTGGTGACAATTGTCGTGAGTGTCTGTGTGGTGGCACGTCCGTGGCTTCCACTCTTCCACCAAAGATGCTTTCTGGACTACCGTTTTGTGCTGTGGCTCTGCTGTGCGGTGGGACTGTGGACTGTGCTATGGCCCTGATTTTGGCAGTCGGTGCACGTGTGCCTCCACGTCGGGACAGCCGTCCCGTCCCGTCCCGTCATCGCTGGTTGTCGGCCGTCGTTGCCTCCTCAATTGTGGCAATGTTCAATGAAATTTTGGTCATAAAAGTTGTTGTTTATCGTTAATGTTTTGCATTTCGGAAATGTTTAAGGGAATGGTAATGGTAGTCATAAAGGAAAGGAGTTCAACAACATTTTAGAGGTACTTTGGAGGTTAGTCCGGTTACCCATTTCTTTTCAAAGGGTACCGGTGCCGCTGGTACAGGGTGCCCAAGGATCGGTAGTTGTTTGATCGAAAGTTAAATTTCTAGGAATTATTTTGTATATTTTGGTGGGTTCAAGTGAAAGAGGAAACGTGTTCAATATTTACACATTTTGATTGATTTATTCATCCTATAAAATCCACTTTGATCTATCTATATTCTTTCCCATTTTAACACATAATTTTATATACCATTTCTCACCCATCATCATCTCTTTTCTTACCCAAGAATTCCCCAACAAATCTTTAACTTTAAGACCTCATTCTTTATCCCAATTCCTCCCCATCTTCATCTAAATTCTTCCCCCAAGAATCCCCTAACAAGAATCAATGTATGACTTTCTCAGTTTCCCTTCTTTGGGTGTCTGTCCGATTTTGTAGAGTGAAAACTTTTCCCAGGCACAAAAACTAAACAGCAAAAAAAAAGCCAACTGTGTCCCTCTCCCAAACGCAATTGCTGACCAGTGCTGCTGCCTGCCAAGAAAGACCCAGTTAAAGCCAATTGGTAGGCCAAACAAATGCCGACCGACATCTCATCAGAGATTGACATCTTCATCATAAATGAAAGTGAAAAAAAAATAGTTGCTGTGCTACAGTTTTCCACACAAAGATCTCAATCTGAATGTGGCAAGTGAATGCCAATCAAGGAGACAAACAGACAGCCAGAGACAAGTTACGGGGCATAGGATACCATCATACTCTCGTAACTATAACAATGCCATTGACATTACAATCACAATTACAATACCCATTACCAGTCGAGAGTGGAGAGAGTGGAGTACGAGTAGTAGTGGTCTCTAATGAAGACATGTCCAAGAGGAGCTCATAATTACTCCAAAATATTGCGCCTGTCTGCTAATGGAGCAGGCAAATAGTAAATAGTCCATAGTCCATAGTCCATGGAGGAGCTCCTCCAGTGACGCATACTTAATTATCATGGGATGGTGTGTGGCACGCCCGCCTCCTGTTCGGGCTAGGTGTTAACAAATTCATTTCACTTGGGGGGAAAACCTGTAACTGGTTTCTGCTCCATCCATCCTCTCCTTCACGGTGGCTCTATCACAGCTACATGGCTCTTTAATCTTCTGTGTGTTGGCTGCTAGAGAGCGAGAGAGAGGCGGTAACATTATTTGCATGCTGATTAGCCTTCAATGCCAGACCAGACCAGACCAGCGGTTCCCAAGAGACAGGTTGCACCTCGCTCGCTCTCCTCTTGCAGAGAGTGTTCCCCAAGAGAGCTGATGATCTATTAGCTCAGACCCCGTCAGCTTGCTCCAATTTTCAACACTTTTGACGTGGCTGTTAATTGATTTAGAGTGCCAGTGTCCGCCATCTCCATCTTGGGCTCCAACATCAGCATCAGCAGCAACAGCAGAGCAGAGGTCTATGATTATAGAGCGCCACTTGCTTGTTATGGCCACAACTCTGGCTCTGGCACTGGCACTGGCTCTGACTCTGGCTTTGGCCACTGTAATGACTCTTTGCTGCCCCGCTTGACGGTGGTAATTGTTGGCCATTTTACTCTCTGGCATTGTACGTGCCGCGCCGTTGGATTGGGGGATATCTGGGGGAAATCTAGGGGGGTTTCCCCGGCTGGACAAAATGTTTGCCTAACTACTCAATCGTGCTGAATTGACAACTTTATTAGCAAGTGGTGGGCGGTGCACTCACTTCTAGGGGTGAAATGAGCTCAAATTATCGAGATTTATTTATGGCAGGAAGATTTAAAGTGATAATTGATCGATATATTGATTGTCATTCTTGAAAAGGAGCCCTGGAATGAAAGGACATCTTTGATTGGATTTCGGGGTGGGATTGTCTGCAATGGTAAAGATTGATTGATTTTTAATCGAAATATTATAATAAATATCACCATTGGTTAGCCCTAGATATGGCTCTACTTCTACCATTAATTCTGCAAATAAAAATCTGTTAAAAAGGATGGGAAAATATCCCAGGAAATCCCTACAGCAATTTCTATGAACCTTTCCACTTAGTGCCCTCAAAACCCAACTGTACTTGAAACAATTGAACTACTTTACAGAGAGATAGAGAGAGAGATGCCCAAGTGGAACCTTCCTTCGGCCCAGAACATGTGCTGGAAATTTCCTCCAGAGAACATTCCGCGAAAACAAATGTTTCCAAAGCGGCAGAGAAATATATTTAGGGGGAGAGAAAAACACCAGGGTCAGTGGAAACACCTTGCAAGGGGCATCAAATTCGGTCTGCCTTCGCCTTCATTTTTTACGCTCGACGGAGAATCAGAGACATGTGCAGCAAGAGCAACAGATTGTGGGATCGGATCGCGTAGAGGGTAGAGCAGAGGGTCAGGTCAGGTCTGCTCGGTTAGGTAGGGATGTGCAACAAATGAAACGAATCACAGAGCATCGGAGGATCTGCTGCGGCTGCTGCTGCCAGTTGGTGGTCGGTGGCAGCAGGTACTTCCACGGAGGATCAGGATGCTGATCCTCAGAGAGCAACAGGCTGGCATTCCATTCCATTCCTTCTTTTTTTTAACATGCAGGAAAGATTTACTTTACTTTACTTTTGTGTGTTTCTCTTTTTGTAATGGCTTTTGTTCTGGATCCTGGCAGCTGCTGCTCAAGGATCGTACCCAGAGGATTCTGTAAAATGGTTGCAATCACAACAGATTCCTTGATGCACAGAACTGTTGCTTTAGATGGTATCTTGTACTGCTGTAGATAGTACATCTCAAGCCTCAAACTGTTGCTTCAACTGCTATCTCTCTCTGGAGAGAGAGAGAGTGTACTCATAACTATGCCATTCCAGTCGTGCCCCTCCCTGTCTGGCCAATGTCTTCTTTAAGAGCCCTTTATGGGCTTTTGGCCAACGCCCCAGCGATTTAAAAGCGTTCAAATAATTACGAGTGTCATTACCATTTGCCATTTCCATGGAATTCGTTCGATCGGTGGCTTCTTGATTCGTATTCGTGGTCTGCCTTTTCTTTAGAGAGTTTTTATGTAAAACAGTCGATTGAATGTCTGGGTAGCTAATGAGCTGGGGCCTATGCCAAGGCGAAATTCCAAGACGCCAAAGAGTGGCATTTGAAATGCTTGATAGAGGAGTGGGAAGAGCTGATCAATAAGGAAGGGGTTGACACTTTCCAGTTCTCAATAATCATGAATACAGTTTGGGACCATCATATTTTCTTTGGAATTATTGGCTGTGATTAAGGAATATATATATCTATATATTACTAGCTGACCCGGTACACCATTTGCAGCATTATCTGAACGTTGTGAGTTGAAAGCATGAATTGAATGTGCGATTGGAGTTCAGGGACAGATTTGAATGATAATAGTAACATTCCTTGTCCAAAGCACCAATCATCAATTTCGAATGAGCGGAATTTTCAATAGTTGGCTCGTACTCGAATGCGAGACGAAGAAACGAAGCGGAGGTGGTACGAGATTTGTATATATTAGATAGTTCTTTTTCTACCATGTTGATAGGGAAAGCAAGAGAGTTGACAGGCCACAAACCTTCCTTTCATTTTCTTCCATAAACCTCAAGTACATCCTTGTTCCATCCAACTTTCCACCCATAAACCCTTTTCCTTTCCACGAACACACAAGCCATACAAAAAAGTGGGTTGTGGCCTGGCCTTCCACCATATTTAATCAACATTAAGCACAAATTATATACACTTTGGTAGGCAGTACGAGTACCCTTTATAAAGAAGAGCTTAAAATTTATTGCTAAAATTGATCGAGTGGAATGTTTGCGGCATGTTGTCGCTCGTTCATGCCACACACACACCATCGAGAAATTAAACAACAAAAAATACTTGAATAAATAAAAAAAAGGTAGTCGAAAGAGACAAAAGTGAAGCCTGCCTGATGGTCACCGGCTGCCACGAGAGAAGGCTTTTTGGTGTTTTGGTTTTGGTTTTCCTTTGCTTTGTTGTGTCGCGAAGCCAATCAAAATCTGTTCCAGGGGCAGGCAGCAGGTTGGTTGCAAGTGAGGATTTTTTGGGGCAAGGCATAACTAAATGATCAGCGTGCAGCGTGGATCGGGATCGGGATCGAGAGTGTGCGGTTTTTAATTACACGGCGCGCCATGGGGACAATGTTGCAGTTGGAGTGTCTCCCTTGTGGGTCTTTCTGCTTTTGTTGTTGGTTCCTGGGGCATATGGCACGCGTTTGGGGGCATAGACCCATGACACAGAGGGACAGCTGCTGCTCCTGCTCCTGCTGCTGCTGCTGCCACTCTGTTTGCACAGCTTAAAGTTTGCCGAGCTGCTGCCGTGTGTTAACATTGCCCAAAACATACACCACAAAAGGACAGCATTTCCCTTTGTGGCATCTTCGTTTTCCCCCGAAGAACAAGCCAAGAAGTCAAAAGGAAAAAGGAAATCATTCTTTTTTCTTATTTGGATTCCTTTCAGGGACTCTGCATCCACCCCAAAACGGCGACTATGTAAGGACTACTGTGTCCCATTGTTGTCCTTTGTTGTCCCCTGACATCTTTGCATTTTATTGAATTTTCCCTCTGGCATTGTGCTGATTTTCCATGGCTGTTAAATTGATGGATTGCTGTGCGACTTTTGACACCACATACAATTGCATTTCCTCCTTAGTGGAGTTTTCTCTCTCCTTCAAGGAAAATCTTAAGCAAGCATGGCCAATGCATAGTGAGGGAGTCGGGCATTCCGTGGATTCTGACATTTACTAGATTTTCTTGGGGATTTTTCAGTGACATTTTTATGGACATCTCGTCAAAGTTTCTGAGCCAAGCAGCCACATATAGTATGTGGGGTATGCTACTCGTTAAAGTGTCAATCATAAATAAGCAAATCCCTTTGGGTTTCATTTTCGAAGAGAATTGTATTCGTATGTAATTAGGGGTCTCTTTTTTTCTGAAAGAAGATGTTGGAATTAATCTGATTATTTATAGTCAAATAAAGGTCGAAAATGGTATCTAAATTATAGGATTTATTTTGGGATAAGTTGCAGTATTTTTTACGAATATTTTTCTAAAATATGAGATTTTTAAAGGTATTTTTCTAGTGGTTTTTATAAAATATATTTTTGGCAGGATTTTCTAAAAATCATGGATTAATTTAATAATAATTGTAAGATTATAAATACCCAAGATAAATATTAAAAATTCTTCTACAATTTTCCACAAAGTGCCACCTTAGAATAAAATTTCCCAATAGCCAAGGAAAACCCCCCGAAGTAGGCCTCTGCATAAGTAGCACTCTTCTCCCCCAAACCCTTTATTCTGTGATGCACTTGTCTCAAGTGAAGACCAAGTACAAACACATGTGTGTATCTATTACCCCTTGGAGAAGTCTTGGGTTTCGCTGGAAGAATCAGCTGACAGCAACCGGGAGATACTTCCAGAGATGGAAGGGGAGACATGGAGAGACATGAAGGAAGTCCATGGAGATACACAAGGGACAAGGGACAGAAAAGTCAGGAAAGCGGACGCAGCCACTTGAAAAATCCACCTGCACGACTGGAAACGATCTGGCGATCTCCAAGCGAAGAAACTGCTGCTGATGCCCTCTCACTCTCCACTATACTATACATATATCTCTCTGGCTGTCTCTGGCTATCTTTCTCTCTCTGGAGTCTCCTCCTATATCTCTGGCTGTCTCTTTCTCTGGATTTTAATTTTGGTTGCGTGGTTGCGTGGTTGCTGTTGCCGATGTTGCTGATGTTGCTGCTGTTTCTACTTGAGCAAACTGCAGCAGATTACCCAAGTTGAGCCCTTAAGTGTGTTCCATATCAGGTTTATCATTTGCTGTCATTGTCGTTGTCGTTGCTGTTGCTGCCGCTGCTGCTGCTCCGAAGACAGGCATACGCTTCACTGATCCAACGACCAGCGGACGAACGGATTAAATATATCATTTTTGGTTCCCTCTTTAATGAAAGGGTTGAGCTTAAATTCAGTTCAGTCGAATGGTTCGTAGCCAACACCTGAAAAATGCAGCTTACTCCATACTCCATCCTCCGTAAAACGGAAACTTTACACACTAAATATGCTTTATGAAGAAAGTTTTTCGGGGGTAGGAAATATACTTATATAGCCAAGTGCAATGATTGATATTGAGGAAGTTGCCTGCTCGTATCTTGCGGTTATATTACAAGCTGCTTCCTTCCTTTTTGGCAGAGGGGATTTAACACTGAGAATAATGGTTGGGATTCAAAAGGAAAACTAAAGGACATTTGATAAAACAAAAATGTATATGGAAGCATGCAGAAAGTATACTCAATAAATACCATACTTTTCAGTAAAAAATAAATAAATAAATAAAAATGAAATAAAGGAATGAATTACATTTCTATGAACCAATCTAATCTTCTTGTTCAGTCTGTATATATGAAAATGCACCATCTGGGAATAGTTTAGGAACATCTATCATTTGTTTATTAATAAATTAATACTAATATTAAATAATTTATTTTAGAATAAGTTAGAATGGTATTTAATTATTTAAAATAAATTATTTATATATTTATTATTTTATTAATATTAATTCTTAATTTACAATAGCTTTTAATTCGATTTTAATTCCCAAAACCCTCTTTGATCATCAGAAAAAGTCTTTTCTCCCAGTGTTTTTGGTAAATGCCTTTGGTATATCAAGCCCTCGGCTAATAAAGTCTTTAGCCAAAAAACTTAACAATTAAACAGAGGGTCCAGCCAGAACTAAAAACAGGGTGCTTTAATCGAAAGCAGTTACCAAACCTACAGAGGATTCTACAAATCCATCGCAGTAGCCACAAAACCAAACACAATGTTCCAACCAAACAATGTAGACTGTTCCTAACAATTCAATATAGATATATTTGTACATATGTATGTTTCCATATAAATTTCCAACAATGTCGCTACACTGGGGAAGCTTTCCTAAATTGTTGCTGGTGCTGCCAGTGCTGCACTTAGTGTTCTCCGCTGTTATTAGAATCGAATCCGCTGAACAGAAGCGTATGCGGTTGCTGGGTAAGCATATAGAAATATATAGAAATAGGTGGATTCTATAGAGATTATATGCCCAAAGCGAAAACCAATGTGGAGACTATTGCTGCAGTCATGAAGCGGCGGAAGGAGGACATAAAAGAGTGCTAAAGCCACACACCCTGTATACAAAAGAATTACCCCAAAAGGCCCAAAGCCCAAGCCCCTTCGAAAAAGAGTTATCGACAAGCGAAACGGAAGCAGAGTCAAGGTGCAAACCCCAAAAATCATTACACCTGTTCGCCCGTTCGACGAAGGCTAAAACGAAGAGAACGCCGTCCAAGATGTGAGTGTAGAAAGCGTGTAAATCGAATGGAGAAGAGACCGATACGGAGACCCGCGAGAGACCGTTGCATGACAGCCCCAGAAAATGTAATGCTCATAGTTCTACATGCCACACTTTAGGGGTTGGCTTTGCCTTTTTGGGGTAACTCTTTATATTTTTATTGTATCTGTTTTTTTTTTGGTCACGCTGCCTGGCCGCTGCACTTTGTTGCATGTGGCAGGCGACATAAATGCAAAACCAACGGGAAAACTCGCCCCTCCCCACCGAAAATTAATAAGCTTAATGAGCAGGCCGTGGCCAGTCACTGATAGACATCTGCAACAAGTGGACCCGTGCGCAGCTGCATCGGGATTTTGCACGAAATTTCATTATAATTGTTATAGCTTAAATATATCTTTGGACTGTTTCGAATAATTAGCACTTCTTTTTCGGTGCAACTGCAGCTGCCTTTCCTTCTCTTAATGGGCGAAAGGAAACCCTTTGCCTTCGTTTTAATTAAAGTTATTTATTATCTATTTATCAAAATTTAGCTACCAAAACAAAAAAGGGTTGCATGCGAGTCCGAGGTGTGGCAGATGGAAAGAAGGTTTTAATTCGAATTCTTAACTAAAGCAGGACTATGGTGGGCAGATGGAAAGGTGAGGAGAAGCAGATGCACAATGGCAATTTGTTTAATGGGATTTTCCCTCCAGAACTCTTTTAAATTTTAATAGCATTCCCTCTCAGGGAATGTTCTAAATAATTGTACAATTCAAACGCTATTAGAACCTTGAAAAAAGAATAATAAATAGTTGAAAAAAATATGCAAAATATGGCGCTAATTATTATCTAGTTTAAGGGAAACGCATAATTATCATTAAAATAATTGGCCCCCAAAATATTTGTAAACAAAATTACTCGCAATAAATCAACAAGAAATACAAATAAAATATGGAGAAAGGGAACCAGTCTACTAGCTTAAGGATCTCAATTCAGGAAGCCCTCTTTCCGGATCCTGCTTAATATTCCTCCTCTTTTTTTGTCGTTAAGTATATAATTTAGCAATCTTATCAGCTGGAAACTCGTCTGCTGACCCACGCTTATCAACTTCATTATGCAAGAAACAGGAAAAACTCAAGAGGGGCGAAATTATGGCATTCGGATATTACTTAATCATACATTTGACTGGTTCCCCAGACCCACACAGAGGAGCGCAGCACCTTTTGCCTTTCGGATGTGGGGGAAATCGCAATGACAGTTGCGTTTATGATGGGGGGAGCATATATGTACATTTAAAGCGAATGTATTTTTGGCAATGCGTCAGATGCAATTACAGATGACAGGAGGAGCAGCAGGAGCAGGAGCAGGAGCAGCACCAGGAGGAATACAGTACTACTCGTACATGCCCCCGATGACAGCAACTGCAACTGTCAAAATGTCTGTGGCTGCGGCAGTGGCAGTGGCAAAAACTGTCAGCGGCTGGCGGAATGCCTGACAAATGTGACGCCATATAAAATCAATAAATTATGAGTGCCAAAGGTAGTCGAGTCGAGTCTGCACTTCAGAGTCCACTCCTTCCAGTGGCAGTTGCATAATGTATTCTAAGGATGCCAAAAAGGAGTGACAACAAACCGGTTGCAACTCCATCAGCCGGCCCGGCCGGCCCAGCCCCATGTCCTTAGGGACCATCATCGAGCAAGATCCTCTGTATTTGGCGTTGATTGATTTAGTTTGTGGCACAAAAAACACCTCGCTCTGGGCTTTGGGCTCTGGGCTGTGGCCATCCCACCAGCAGCAGCTTCTTCTTTAATGAATTAATTAATGAAGGCCATAATTAAATTTGCACTTTCTGCTGTCTGTTAATTTATGAGTTTTTAATTATTTTTGCAATTAAAGGTGTCTCCTTTTTTGTTGTGCAACATTATAATTATTTCCTGGCAACAGGATCAACAGGATATGCTGCTCATTTGTCAGTTTGCAAAGCGTTAAATCGAAAGAGAGACCCCACCAAAAAAAACTGGCTTCCTTAAGCCACAAAAAAAGGCAACCAACGAAACGAAAGACTCAGACAACGAACTTGTTTTCAGTTTTTGGGGGCGCCAAAAACTTAATATTTTTTCTCAGTTTTTTTGCAGCTGCTTTTTCGTCGCTGTCTCTCTTTTTTCTCTCTTTTTGGTAATTATTAAAAAGCATTATTTTCTCTGCAGACAATAGACAGAAACAGAAGACCCGCTCCCACTCCCGCTTCAGGTGCAATGCCAGGCAGCAGCTCTTTTGGCATTGTTCCAATTTCCCTTCACAGCGCGGAAAAATTGTCATTTCAGAAAACTCAATTGTTTGGAAATGCTTTTCGTGCTGTGCGGCAGGTAGATCTCTCCTCTCCGAGCGGGGTTGCAATATCCGAACAGAACAGATCTTCTTTCCTCTTTATGGAGTGTTGTGTTTTTATTTTTTTTTTGTCGGGCAGGTGTAGAGTCCAAAATGTTCTCATAGTGAAGAGAAGGTCTCTTTTTGGTACAGTTATAAAACTGTTTTAGATCTCTACTCTTCTTTTTTGGTTTTTGGTTTTTGGCAAAACGTGGGAACGTACATTTTCGGCTACAATATCCAAAAACAGTTGATGAATAGGTTTCTATGTCAAATCAAAGGCAGGTGGAGCTGGTACTACGCCTCGTACGATTACTTAAGAGTAGTATCGATTAGTGGGTAGGGGTTCAGGGGTTGGACTAGAGCTGGGGTTGAAAGTGTTATTTTTATGTTGGGAATTCTGATGAGGGAAAGTCTCAAATTTATAGCCTTCGATTGGCATTATGGACTGTGTATAAATTCTACAATATTTTTACTTTTTTTTTGTAATTTATCATACCTGAGGTGTGGTCTTCCTGAAAATATCAACTAGAAAAAGTATTCTCTTCATTTAGTTTTTCCATAAATAATACATATAAATGTACATATACTCTGCATAAAGCCTATATTGTACACGTATTTCTGGATTTTTTCTAGATTCTATAAGTCGAACAGGAAGATAAATGCTTTCTATACATATATATCTGCGATGCGTATTATATCTTTGTTTCTTGTTTATAAAAGAATTTGTTTCAATAAATATTTAGTACAAAATATTAAAGAAAATATTTTTCTATCTCTTTACATAGCTATTCAATATCTTTTTCTGTTTTTCAATATTTTCCTGTTCAAATACATTCATTAGATATTTCTCTGCTGATTCCTTTCCATTGTTCTTCTAATATATTTATTTGCCTCAAGTAATTTCTCTTTTTCCTCCATCAACTTTTCCTTTTACACTCTTTCCTTCAATGTAATAATATTTACTTTATGCATGATACCATTTTCTGCTTACCTCATAAGACGAAAAACCTTCGAAATAATTTCTTCATTCATGAATAAGTATTTCCAGCAGCTGTCCAATGTTCAATCTGCGCCAATCTTCAATCAAATGACACGACTATTTTTGCAGAACAAACCACGGAGATTTCTTGGGATTTTCTTTTCTTTTCGTTCAGGGCTTTAGGCTTAATTGTTTGCAAATTAGCTAATTAGTTAATTAAGACCCTGATTACATGGTTAATGGCGGTGGCTTGGCTTCAGGGTTACTAACCCGATTTCGGGCATTTATGAAACCATTTTTTTCTGGTGGTTTGAATTGAAATTGCCACAATTTTTGCGCCACAAGACAAAGGCGGCCCATAACCATAAGAAAATTAAACCGAAAATTCAGAAACAATGAGCTTTGAACAACTTAATTGAGACATTTGGCCAGATAGCGAGCGAGAAGAACACCCGGCCCTCGAGCAGGCTTCTTGTCATCGTTAAGGAGTTAATTTATTTATTATCCACAGATTTTTACGGCTCCATTGTGTTTTTTTTCCTTGGCTTAAAGTGAGTCCACAGCCAAAGCCAAAGCCAAAGCCAGGAATAATAAAATATGAAAAGAGTCAGAAGAGATGTATCCCAAAAAGAAGAACCGGCTTTTCGGCTAATTAGGAGGCTTCGAGGAAAATATATGTAACACCGAAAAATGTTTCTTCTTTTTCTTTTTTTGGTTTTTTTTTTTTTGTTTTTATGGATGCTCGTTCGCTGTGCATGTTCCACCACTTCGACTCGACTCGAAAATCTCTGTCTGTGTGTCTTTCCTTTTTATGATGTCGAGAGATTTTGCACCTTATGAGAAAAATCTTGAGAGCTCCATCGCGACGTAGCGTCGCGTCGGTGCTACGCCGCTGCTACGTCACTGCCAATCTTGTTAAACTTGCCCCAAAGCCGCATTGACACTTTGTTGCGCCTGCGCTTCGACTGCGACTTCGACTTGGACTTGGAGGCACTCTGGAGTCGTTACAATCCCAGAGAGGCCCCGACCGACTCTCTGTGGTTGTTGTACATTTGAAAGTCCGTTTGGCTGTCAAAAGCGTTAATTTTTAAGTGCCTAGTGAGAGTTTTTGTTTTGTGCTCCCTCCTCCAGTTCCAGCTGAAAGCCAGGCGGCTTTCTTCTTAGCAGCAGCAGCAGCTGCTGTATCTGTATCTTCTGTAGATGTAGATGTAGCTGTAGGCCTGCGTATCTGTGTGTGTGCCAGTCTTAATGAGAGCACGGGTTCAAGTGGCAAGTGTCTTGTCTATTTTTTATTTGCAGCATTCTTTCGGTGTACTGTATGTACCAGCCCCCCAAAAATGAACCCATTAATTTGTTGCTCCAAATGGTCTGCCAACTTGACATTTTTCTCTTGAACTTTTCTCCCATTCGGATGGTTATTGACCTGGTTCTTTGATGGAAGGTTTTCCTCTCAGAATTTTGGCAAGCTTAAAGACAATCTTAGAGGGAGTTCAAGATGGGAAATCATAGGAGATGAGAATGGGTATAGGATATTTGAAAATTTACCAGAAATATGCAAAGAGCTTCCCAAAAATGATGGAAATTCGCAGCATTCATATATAAATAAATATCTCCATAAATTCCAAAGAGATTGAAGCCCTTTTTTGTATATCAATGAAAGATCTTCATACACTAATCTAATCCAAGAATTTCCACCAAATTACAAAGCCTATCTCTTGTTTTATCTTCATTTCTGTTGCTCTTTTTTTATGGTTCTTTCAAGAATGTTACCCTTGTTCTTTGACTAAATCGTAGGCCTCCCCTGCCTGCTTACCTAATTTATCGTTTTAATTTCCATTTTCCTCGCCTCTTCCTGCATTTCCCACAACATTTTCCTTTGCTTTTCATTCATTCTGCCCTCAAAATTAAGAGCCTCAATCAAATTAACATATTTTTATATTATAGAATGTTCCCCCAGCTAATTGCAAATAAAATGTTGACCCAAAAATTAAACGAACGAACAGAAGAAGAATTATTACAGAAATTTCCCCCCCAAAAGGAAACATGTGAGAATGTTCCAAGCCTTTCTTCTGCTGGCATTCATATTTAATTATTTCAAAAATTGCATTTTTACTCCGTTTTTTTTCGTTCTTTATATCATTTCTCGGAGTGTGTGTCATTAATTTGGCCAAGATCGAAAGGGTGATGGTGGTACGAGAGGCCAAGCATGACAAGCGGCCAACAGGCAGCAGGCAGCAGGCAACAGGAGTTTTTGGAGGAAATATTTCGACTGTTGTTACCGTTATGTCTCTCTGGCAAAATTGTATATCAAAAATATTTTTTGTATTTCTTTTCTTTGGACAGCGAACATTTCTTGGGTCTTTTTTTTCTCAGGCCAGCCAGCCAACCAGCCAACGGGAGGAGGGAGTACCGGCTAATAAACTCAATTAAGCAGAGACTGTAAGCGTGTCCAGAGACCGGAGACTTCTCTGGTCAAGTGCTGATGGCCGAAACGGAGAGCTCTGATGGCCAGGACAGTACTCGTACGAGTACGAGTCGTACATGGCACTTAATTGACCAACTTTGAGGTTGCGTTTTGGCCAGGTCTGTCTGCAAGCTGAGGGGGAATGGGGAATGGGGCATGGGGGAATGCAAATCCCAAATCCAAAACCGATTCAAACGCATTATCATCTCCATAATTCAAATGCTGGCCAAGACATTGCATGACTGCGAGGGATCTGATAAGGCACCAGGGAAAAATTGTTTGCCACACGAGCAAAAAAAAAAAATAAAAAATTAAAATATATGTAAAATAAGAGGAGGATCGATGGCCGAAGACTTGAATACACTTTGGAGACACATTTTCTATGGAAATAATATGATTTTGATGAGCAATTTAATTTGGGGACACAATGGAAACAATAGATGATAGATTCTGCCTTCAATTTCGAAGAATATGTATCCCAAAAAATCTACATAAATCTATACACCTTTCCTAGGTCTTTTTATCATTAAACTCTGTAAGAAAGAGCATCAAAATATGAAGAAAGTCTGCAAATAAAGGCTTTGGGGGCCCACGTAGAACGGTAGCTGGCAAATGCTGTTGACACTTTTTCCCCCACAACAGATAACGCGATGCCCCCAGAGCTCAGCATGAGTCGGTGCCACAGATGGAGTCGCGAGTCGCAAGTCGGAGTCCACCTCATCGTTGATAGTCGCCGCCGCCGCCGCCGACGCTGCAGCGGCGTGAAAACTGAAAACTGGCAGCCAAACAAAAGCAACGCAATTTCCAGCCATGACTATGTGGAAAATATTACGAGTATGTGTGTATTGCGTCTGTGTCTCGTCTCACAGCATGCGCCAATTTCCCAGGAAAACTGCCAAGGAGAAGAAGCCCTGTGGCACCACCAGCCAGACAGACAGACAGACTTTGGACAGGGCTTGGTAAATATTTTGCCACCGTTTTGAATTTGATTTTGTTGTCTTTTCTGCTGGTATGGTATGTCTTTTGTTCTTTGTTTGACAATCCAGCAGCAAGACTGAGCAGATGCCAGAAGCGAGGGAGTTGCTGGGAAAATGTTCTACTAGGAAAATGTAGGTGCTTTTTGAATGGACTTATGGGTCAAATCTGTCACAGAAGCTTCAAGGGGAAGTCTGATTGCAATTACCTTTAAGGTTGCAGTAAACTCTTCAAACTTTCCCCTCCTTCTGGTACTCTCCTTAACGGATCTTTCCTCAGATTTGCCTGTCCCTTTGCTCCACAATTAATCGTTGTCGCCAGCCATTTAGGGCGTTCATCGCACGTTAACACTGGGTAACGCCCCACAAAAATAAAGCGGAACATCTTCAGCCTGGCTTTAATCAATTTCACAGCACTCTCTCTCGCTCTCTCTGGCAATCTGCCTCCTCCTCTGTGTGGCTGGAAGACTGGACATCATTCATGGCAACTTGAAGACAATGCGTTGACATTTGCGCCTCATGTTGTGCTGTTGTCTCGATCGGAGTCTGAATTATGGCCAGCCAACAGGCAAAACAAACAGAAATCAAACGCAACAAAAGGCCCAGGACTGGGAATTGCCATTTCTATTGTGCGTGTGTGCCTTCTGTTTACACTCGTGTCGATTGTCCCCCGTCGCCAGGGCGATGCGATGTAGTAGCGTGAAATATCGCAACAATGGCATCATATATTTCCCCATACTCTGGCCAGTACTCCTCCTCCTCCTCCATCGAGCATCGAACATGATGCATGGGCGCCGCATCTAACGGTGAACGAAAAAAAAACAAAAGACTTAGGCAACAAACTTTTTGGTCAAGCCATGGGACAATCGATTAGGGGAGTTGCTGGCCGGGAGGAGATTGCCGAAAAATTCCTCAACGAAAAGCACAGGAAAATGTCGGCAGAATATCTGTCATGAAAAGCATTTGGAAAATAGTGTGAGAATTTAGCTTAAAACCAATTTTTAATCGACCTTCCTTTCTATAAGTCCAAAATTCTCTTTCCCATCCATTCTCTCGCTCTTTGTGGGGTTCTCTTTTCTAAAATCTTTTGAGTATTCCCAAGATCTCTGAAGATCTGTCTGCAGGCTGTCGACCCTTTCACTTCACGCCACTCAAAAATCGAATGCGTACGTGCCTGACCACACAAAATGTGGCTTAAAAAACGGCAGCCAGCGGCCAGCAGCCAGTAGCGGCATGAAATCTCCACAAACAAATAGTAGAAAAAAAACAAGATTTATTATATTAAATGCAGGCATTTAGCGCCACTTAAGAGGCCACTGTGCAACGGCGAGAGGCAGCCACAAAAACAAACAAAAAAGAGCGAAGCCAAGCAGGAAGTCCACATAATTCTCATCAATATCAATAATAGTTTTTGTTGAGCTTTCGTTTTTTTTCTATTTTTTGTTTGTTGCTGCTGTCGTGTAATGATTGTTATGTTTATATTTTTGTGGAGAACGTGGTTCAGTGGCAGGTTGCAAGCGCCAGTGACATTGCAGCAGGCGGCGCACATGCACATGTACATCCACATCCACATCCAGGGAGCCCATCAAATAATACTAATAATAACCATAGTAATAACAACAAGCAATTCCAGCAAAATGCAGCACGTCCTCGGCAACAAATCGAAGCTGCAGCAGCCACTCTTTGCCACTGCAACAGCAACATAAAACAGCAGGAGAGGCAGAGGCAGAGGAGGTGGCACTGGCACTGGCAGTGGCACAAACAGGCTACTGTCTTGGGGCTTCCTGCTTGCCTAGATGTAGCAGCAGCAGCCGCAAAGTTATTTTCAAATTGATTTGGATCTAAATTTAGTCGAGAAACAGACCCACAGGGCCATAGGAATGAATATAATCGTAAAGAGAAACTTTATAGAAATGAATTGCAGAAGGGACAAGGAAGAGGAAATGAAAATGAAGAGATTGAGTGAAATGTTTAGTAACTTATGAATTGTTATGGCCTAAATGATAGGTAATGGGTTATTTCTATATATGTAAAATAAGGGAAATGGGAAGAAAGGAAAATAGTGGGGAAAAAGGGTACAAAAGGGCATGAAAGGTACAAGATTATATTGCTTCTTCTACAATTTGTACAACAATTTTATATGACTTCCAAAAACTCCACACAGTATTTTGTATATTTTATTTGGCATTAAACAAAAATTAGAAAATACTTTTCTTCCTTATAAAAATATACCGAAATCTTCAAATGACTTTTCCTTAACCTACACTCAAGTCTAAAGTCCCTCCCTCTCCTCTCTCTTTCTTGCGATTAAATTTAAAATGCGCTTGGTCATTTCCTTTAGGGCGTTTGGATACGCTTTCCTCTCTGGGTGCCAGCAATCGGCAGGCATTCAGTAGCCGATAATTATGTTTCCCCATGGTTTCCCTTTCATGGGGCGTTTTCAATTTAATTTAGACCCGGCTGGCTGCAATCCTGCTCCCCAAGAGACAGAGAGACCTTTCACAATCTTCGCGTCTGGTCGGTCGTGTGACTTTTAACGCACATTTTCAGGCACTTTAACGCCGCCGCCGCCACCAGATCAGATGCCCAAGATCCCAAAGATCGAGGAGCACGAATGGAGACAGGAGACTGGGAGACTGGGAGACGATCGCATTGACATAACACCTCATAATTTGCGTTGCACGATGAAGGCTACAGCCACGCCCCCTGCACACGCACTTCGCCTGAGAGGAGATGGGGCTGTGGTCAGGGGAGAGAGACTTGACTTTCGCCTTGAGAATTCTCAAATTGCTGCCGCGCCGGGACGTGTTTTCTGTGTGGAAGGTGGAAAAGAAAGTGTCGTCACCAGGCATCAACACTTGGGACCTGGATCTGGATCTGGGACTGGGACTGGACCTGCTCTTGGTGGTGGACTGGTGGACTGGTGTCATTGCTGCCACTTCGATCTGCCACACCATCGGCGCAATATGCTGGCGCTCTCCAGTGCCGCCGACACGCCCCAAACAGTTTTACATGCCCCCTGGGCTGGACGGTGTGGCACTTTCCTTTTACGCGTGTCCATGTGGGATCCCAGCCATACAGCGATCCATTCCCAATGATGTTCACACTTTACGAAAGTTTGGTTTGGGACCCACTGCCCGTAAGGTGCTAAAACATTGTCGCCCCAAGTGTGGCCATCATCATCATCAGCGCTGCAGCGCAGCCTCACGTCCCATCTGCTGTGTGTCGCGGTATCGAGAGCAATTCCCTTTATGTTGTTGCTCCAATAAGTGTATATAATTTATATGGAAATTGCCTGGGACACAGCACTTGATGTTATGCATTTAATGCTTAATTTATACAGATTTTACAGATTTCTGGTATGGTTTTTTTTTTGTGTTTTTTTTTTCTGCACAGCAATTTTTGGTACCTTCTTTTTTTTTGGTTTTTGTGGTCGTGGCTCCGAGGAAACTGTTTTCATGGCTCTGAAAATTGCTGCTGAAATACTTAATTGTTCATAAATATTTTATCATATTAATTATGAATTTCATTTCCCATTCCCAGGGATTATTATTTCAGCAAGCTGCCAAAAGTCATTAGCTGGAGACGCTCTAATAAGCACAAGCCAAAAATAAATGCAATGTACAGTGGTTGTAGGAGAGAAAATACTGATGAAAATTCAGTGAAGAAAGGCCTGACATGTGAGAAAAGATTCTTGCTATTTTCGGTTTTTTTCAATTAAAATAACTTAATCCTTTCTTGATTCCCCTTTTCGCTCCACTGTTACACCGAAACTCCATGCCCAAAAATGTTAATCAATTCATAATTAGTTTGGTGGCAAGTCAGGCAGTCTTCCACCTCTTGGGCCTCTTGGCTGGACACGCAAACAATTCCCCAATGCACTGGCAAACAAACAAACAAAAAATTATTAATAAAAAACTGAAATGAAATTAAATGTTCAAGGAGAGAAATTGCTTGCATTAATTTACGAGTGCGATTATTATTTTTTTTAATGTGATTATAATTCTGTAAAGGGAAATTGCAAGGCATGCCATGTTGTGGCGCCACTTTGACGTCTTCGACGACTTCGGGTAGGACTCTGACTTTGACAGGGCCTCCCTCTTGGCGAACAACGTGCCGGGAATTAAATATGGTAACAGAAGTCGCAGTCGAAGTCGAAGCAGATCCACTCCACAAACGGTTTTCGGGCGTAATTAATTGTGAAAACATGGCCACAATGGCTTATGGCTAGATGCCAAACAAATACTAATTGGGCGGCGACCCAGCCCGATGCTTAACTATGCTGTAAAAATGAATAATCGTATTATGTATTATGCTAAACACTTGTGACAGACCCGACCCTGTGTTCGCTGTCGCTTTATATGCAAATGCCTGTATTTTTCTCTCTTCTGTCTGTGAGTTTTAATTTAATGATCGCCCAAGTTGATCTTCAGCGGGAGATAGGTGGTTCTTTCCCCTGGCTGGTGACTCGGCAAAAGGGCGTGAATTAAATTGAAATGTTTCCAACATTTCACAGACTCCACTCCAATACACGAAATTTCTCTTCATTTTTGGCAATAAATTTTCTGTTCACACGCGAATAAAAATGAAACAGAAATAAAATGTAATTTGCTACCATTTTTTGATGCCATCGGTTGACATTCACGTTTTTATTATTTTTTTGGCGTAATTACAGAGCAAACCGAACCTGAACGAAGTCCGAGTCCGAGTCCAAGTCCAAGTCTCAAGCCAAAGGGTTGTCCGAATGGCGAATCGGGGTCACCTGCCTTGTGCCGTTGTGCGTCTCCTGATCAGTGAGCATGCTCAGCCATTCGGGGGGCTCCTTCGTGTATAATTAGACTTGAAAGCATATTTGTCAAGTTTTTACTAAGGTTCGGGGCTCTACGGATCCGTGGGTATGTGGATTGGGGGGTTCAGATCAACAGGATGCGATATGGTAATGATAAAGAGCGTTGCCTGTTGCCTTTTCGCGTTCGTCTTTGCAATTGGGGAGCGCAGCCGAATTGAGTAATTGTTAAGGTTTTCCTTTTTTATATGGAATTAAAGGGGGAACTGCATTGAATTTAATTACATTTTTTGGTTTGGGAGAGGGAACTAACTAAGAGATACTCGTATTCAATGCAAGTCATTGGGAGGGGTCTGTAACTTTGATCATGGAAAGGATCATGCTAGGAGGAGTTGTAAGAGTAGTTCAAAATTCTTTCCTTGCGACCGAATGAGAGCGTATTTTGTGTCCTTTTGCCACCCGAAAGTATGCAGCAATGATTGAAAACCTTCACAAAGGATGTTTCCCTCAGCAAAGGCGACGGTCCTGTCTTACCAAATTTAACCTGCTTTCTATATTTAATTTGTATAATTCTAAAACCCAATCTCCCCGTATTGTTTGTCATATATGCCAATCAATAGTTCTTTGCTGATCTTTAACAAAATCAGAAAAAATATATAAACCAAATCTTGTCCATTTCCCACATTAACGAAATACAGAAAAATGCCAGATGTCCACAACAAGTTTGAACCAACTTAATTGACTTTTTGTAGACAATGATGCCAAGAAAAAAATACAAAAATTAAACAAGAAGGGGAGTCCGCGATAAAGGAAGTCGAACCAGGTAATACTCTTCAAGGTTTTGGGGTAAACTTTAATGTTTTGAACAAAGTGTTAGCTATGGATACTCGAGATATATATCTATAAAAATTAAGGATCGTAAGAGTTGTAATTTGTATAATGAAAATCATGAAAAAATAATTAATTTTAAATTTTTTATGATTTTTATTATTATATTTTTTATTTTGAAAATTAAGAGTAATTGGAATTTTGAGCTGCAAAAGTACAATTAATCTTAAGAATATTTTCTCTAAATGAAAGACGTCCGATTTTTCATACTTTTTATTATGGAACAGACTGCCTAAAGCTGAAAATATATCCTTGATTCTAGTAATTATTGATTAGAAATGTTCCAGAGGATAAATGATAACTTAAAATAGTGATTTTTCTCTCACTTTCTTAAGTGTAGTGTGTGACACATCTTCCCTTAGTTAAAATACCCTTCATTCAGGGTATCCCCACAGAGTGAACCACAACTAATTCAATAATGAAAACATATCAATAAACACAAAACGCAGCTGTGGACAAGTGACTGCTCGGCCTGGCCTGGCCTACACCGTCCTGTCCTGTCCTCTACTGTGCTCTGTCCTGGCCTGGTCTGGCCTGGCCTGGCTTTCAAAAACACTAAACACGAGCTTCAGAGATGCCCCGAGAGCAGGCAACAATTTGTGCAAAAAAAAACGAGTACGAGTACGAGTAAATGTGAGGAAAAACGAAGAAAACGAAGCGAGAAGCGAAAAAAGTAGACACAGAGCGCAGTGCAGCGCAGCATGTTGCCGCCTGACAGGAGAGGAGCAGGAACAAAAAGCCACCAACAGCAGTCACCAGCAAAGTCACAGGCAGCAGCAGCAATAATTAAAAGAAAAAATTTAATTGATGCATTAAAGAGCTGGCAACGTGTTTTCCAGCTCGGTTGGGGCCAGTTTTTTATTTTTTTTTTTGTTTGTGGCCAAGAGATGAGTGCTGCTCTGTCTCTGTCTGCACTATTTTTAACTGGCAAAATGGAACCTACGGAGTCCGGACTAGGGACCTCCGTACGTGGACGTACCGCGGATGAGAGACCTCATTATGTGAGTGGCAGTCGTGGCATGTTGTTTCAAATATTTACATTAAAATTGTTAACATTTAGTCGGTGTCTGGTCTTGGGCGGTGGATCTCTCTTAAAGTTCTTCTAAGCATTTTTCGAATGCTTCGAGTGGAGAGAATGGATGAAAACAAATGACTTGCGAAACGAACTTGAAAGTTAGTCTCCGTCTCCTCTCCTCTCCACCCCTGGGGAGATCATCTTACTTCCGCATCAATAATGCCCAGCACTCGCAGTGCTCTGACAAAGACAACAGCCGCCTAAAAAACAATCAAAGGACAGCTGCCACTCCACCCAAAGTTTGCTCTAAGATGATGATGCCCCTGCCGCTCCCGCTCCCGCTGCCGTGCCCTGCCATTATGTTCTTTATATACAGGACATGACTTTGTCTAAGATAAATTGAATTAGAGACGCCAAGCGCGCACAATCCATCATCCGAGCAGAGCACATGATAGATAGTTGTTGGAGGGATGTGTGCGCCGAGACCTTAAAAAAGAACCAAGGACGAGGACGAACACCGAAACCGAAACCCGCGCCGACAAATAGTAGGAGTAGACATTTTAATTTCCCGAAAATAGTTTGCCAGATGAATGGATGGCACTCTGAGGGGTTTGTCTGCTCCTTTCTTCCTTTGGAATTTTTTTGTGCGTTGCGTTCTTAAGTGCCAGGGGAAACTGGAGCAGGAGCAGGAGCAGGGCAGGAGGCAGCGCGTTCTCATTTTTTTCGAAGGATGAGCCTTAAGCCGCTCTACAGATGCGTAGGCTGCGTGGAAGAAAGGAGTAGCGTAGCGTAGATCTAGAGTTTCCCCCTTTTAATCCTTTTTCTTTTCCTTTTTTTGGTCTATTTTTTCAAGGTGTGGCCACGCAATCTGGCCTGCTTATTGTCTTGATTTATGGTTCGGGATGGGGGCAGCATCTTGGCCGGCTTAAAGAGTGAAAGAAAAGGATTTAAGTCGGGCTTCTTGCGGCTTATTAGTTGCGCTGGCTTAAATCACGTGAATGGGTTTTGATGTTGGTTTTCGTTGTTGTTTTGGGTTGTGCCTGCTGCGGTACACGGAAGCAGCTGCTGCTGCTCTTAATCCTCATCTCTGGACACAGGACTTTCTTTGGGGTACGATTTCCTCCCACCTTGCGCTGGCTCCAGTGCCAGGGCCAGGATCAGAGCCAGAGCCAGCGAGACGAACCAGTTAACAACTGTCGCCAATGTGGCAGGCAGGCAGGCAGGCAGGCAGGCCCAACCTGCTGGCGGCTTTTCAACAATTTTCTTTTCCTGCAACGACCACAAACAGCAGACGACATCGATTGAAATGCTGTTTGTGATTTTTAATTGAGAAAAAAACCGATAAAGGAAGTTCCATCGGTGATCGAATCGCTGATGCTCTTGATGATTGATTATTTCCATGCTAGGATATAGGAAAAAGTCATCGAATATTTGTACAATTTGGCCACTCAATGAAGAAGCTGTAGCTTGTATTCCGACCGATTATTGCTGTTGTAACCATATGATATTTCCTACTGTAGGATACCCTCTCTTCTAGGGTATCAAACTGACTACTGTCTGCTGCCCATCGATTGGAGCTCGGGCTGGCTGCTAATTAATAAACGCACTGTCCCTCCCCTTTCTGTCAGCCATTTGTGGGGCCGGGGCAGGGGCCGCGACAACTTGCTACTTGGGGCAGACCGACGCACTGCCGCCGCCGCCGCAGATGCCACTCGGCATAAATGCACACTTTTAGCATTTCTCGGATTCCCCAACTGTGGCGCAAAACGTGCAGCCTTATGACAGTTCCCCAATGTCGCCATTTGGCCGACAACGACGACGACGAACCAGGGAAGGCCAGGGAAGGAAGATCCACAGCCACAGCCACTGGTACAGGCACAGGCAAGAAGAGGGACTGCAGCAGGGAAAACGAGTTGCTGCTGCTGCTGGAATATTAAGAATTGTCATATTGAAAAGTCAGAGAGGATGCCAGAGGCAGTCAATGCCAACTGGTAGGGGAAATCACAGTAGTTGGCAATGGATTCAATGGACTCACCGATGTTTGTGTGCTCTTTCGAGGCAGATAGATCGATTTTACTTTGAAGAAGGAATTGTACAAGTCTAGTTTACAGTCTCCTTAATTTAAGGGACTTTTATCTCCAATTGAACTTGACTTGACCCATCTAAGTCCCCCCAAATATTCCCCATGGCCGTCATTTATTGTAGAGTACCCCCGACAATTCCTGCCCAACGGGTTTTATCGACTATATTTGTATTGATTTCTGTATATTTTTGAGCTATTGTTTTGCCACAGAAGCGTGTCCTGTTTAAAATATTCCCGTATAAGGCTGCTGCTCTCTCACATATTATTTCTACAAAATTATAATAATCTTTGTATGTGGAGGAATCACGCTCCGTAACTAATTGCCAAAAGGTTGGCAGGTTGGGCTCTTGCTTTTCCCACCGACTTTTTCTAGTTTTTCCTTAATTTAATTACAAGTTTTATTTGGCTGCGTCTCTGTGCTGTGTCTTCGGTGTTGATTACCACTGGAATTTGTTTTCGAATGATTTTTATTACACATCTAATTTGGTGGGGCCTTTGTCTTCCATTATTTCAACGGCTGATGCGTAAAGACATCAGCAGTATCTCTCCCGGGGCGGGGTCTCTAATGCGGGACAAGTGTCAACGGAAACGCTTTAACAGTTTTACAAGTTCATTAATTTATGATTGCAAATGTAATAAAATGTAGGCAGTACTACCTGCTAATTAACAAAACGTTGGAGAGGAAATGCTACGATATAGCAGTCTCTGAATACATTGTTTTGCCCAAAAATAGTTTTGAAAAATGGAATAAATTTAACTGTGACGATGTCTTTGGACGTCCTTTGGCCTGGAGGAAAATGGAGGATATAGATGGGGTGGATTCACTGATTTTCAAACACAGAGCCCGCAAGGCACACCTCGTCTGCGATTCGGATGGCTATAGACTATTTTATTTCAGCCAAAAAACGACAAAATGGAAGGATTGGTTCCGCGATTGGCGGAAACCAATTCCCCAGTTGGTGGGCAATCTGTACGATTACATGGACGAACAACTGGTCCTGACAGTCGAGCCGGGAAGCGAGGATCAATTCGATTGGGTGAAAATATACGATGCGACCGGAAAACAGATTGCAACCATCGAGCATCAGCATCTGCATCACAAGCACATATTCGAGTACAGGAAACCACATGGGGATTTAGTTTACAAAATTCGGGATTCCAGATACAATCCATGCTTCAAAATCTATGCCCCTGATGACCACACAGAAATCGGAGCAATGGATCCCGTAACGATGCTGGACAACATATCATTGATTGGCAGAAAAACCGAATTCGACTTTCCCCCCGGCATTAATCGGAAGACCAAATTGGGTCTAATCGTTACGGTGGTTTACATCTATGAAATCGTAAAAAGAAAAGCATAATCCAGAGATATTAAACAGGTTTTATTTTTATTTCGGAATACCCGTCGATTGTTCATTTGCTTCTTCGTTCAATCATCCAATATTTCCAGGCGTCTTGGCCGCGGCTTGTGCGCCCGTCTCGGCTGGGACTTGTCCTGGTGGCAGGGCCTCTGGAGTGCGCCCCAGTGGCACCAGCAATGGGCCCATGGGCCGACGGGCGCGTGGGGCACCGCGTGTCCCTCGACTGACGGGTGTCGCCGTCTTGGATCGGGGTCGTCCTGGTCCGCGCTTGACGGCCCCAGTGGGCGATACCGCTTGCATCGTGGAGCCCTGCTGGGGAATCGGGAGATCTGTTGGGCGGAGAAGAAGAGATGGATCCACTTTAGTTATTTCATTTAAATAATTACCGGCCTGTCTGTTCCCCCTCTATGTATCCATTAGCTGCCTAAAGGATCAGAGGCATGTTTCCACTAATTCCATGGACATTTGTTGCCGCACGTACCACCCGCACGTTGCATCCTCTGCAAATCCTGGCATGCAAGTGTGGTTTTTATAATTGCCCAACCCTCGGGCGGCTCCATGTTGCACGGAAATTTATGCAACGTTGCGTATTTGCCAGTGCGATTATGTCTCCATTTTCGGGCACACATGCCACGAATACGAATGGTGTTCCTGTCACGTGTACAACAATGCACCCTCCTACCTCCTACCGCATTCCCCCCTCGTATCGTCTGTACTGTCTGCCTCATTTAAGCGGATTTATGCAATTATCATTTTTCGTACGACGGAAAATCCCCTCACTGATGGAAATTGCAACATTTTTCGCCATATTTTTGCCTCTGTTTAAGTCCCATTTGGTTGACTTTAAATTCTGGACAGATGGGAAATTACATTTCACAGAAAATTATGAATCAAAAGTGGCAACAATCAGTGCAACGTGATAAATGTTCTACGAAAGGCATTAGGTGGCATCCATCAATTTGGAGAACAAACCAAAGGAAAGATGTACCCATAAAAGGGGGAAAGATTTTCTTAATCAAGAGGGAAAGATCTCCCCAAGCGCGAGGGGCCAAGATCCCCCCAAGAAAAGCCAAAGATAATGGCAGCCAGATGTGAATCTTTCAGCAAATATTTGCCTTGACTTGCAGCCCCATAAAAGGGGAAGAAAATGCCAGAAAGTTTTTATCGGATATTTGTTTAAATTCATTTAAGGAAGGGGAGGGAGCGAGTGGTTTGAATATAATCCATTTCGGGAGTGCGTTAAAATTGTCACGTACCACAAAGTGGCGGCATTATTCCTGCGGGCTGTAATCGAAGCCAAAAAAAAGGGGGAAAAGGGGGAACCAACGGCCGGGCCGGGCAGGGCAGGGCAGATCAACCACAAAAGCAAAGTGGAGATAATGTTGCCCAAAAAATACGAGTACGAGTGCGAGTGCCCCGGAAAAAGGCAGACGATAAACGTGATTATGACAAGCGATTACTTAGTGACAAGTGACACTCAATCGAGTGCATAAGGAGCGGGGGGAAAGCCCTAACTACCACTTGAAGGAAAGCCGGAAGGGAAAGACCTTGCACCGAAAGAAACAAGTGTTAAAATTCTGGCATAAAATAGGCCATTCTTGAGAGCATTTTTCAAGTAGTTTAGGATAATTTCCATCAGCATTTCTGCTCTCTTCTTGTCCCCGTATTTTCTCTCAGTATTTTCTTACCTTCTTCATTGAGCGGCACGGGGGCATACTCACCCCCGCCGCTTACTTCATGCTGTAGCTGTAGCTGGGGCAGGGGCGAAGACGTTCCGGAGCCCGTTTCCCCTGCTGCGGCGGCCTGCTGCCCCTGCCCCTGGCCCGGCGAGTGCGTTGGCGTCAGCACGCGCTGCAGCGAGCCATGTCCGCCGCCGCGTCTTGAGCTGCCACGTGGTCGACCGCGCTTGGTGCCGCGCGGGTGGTGTCGTCGTCGCATCGGCGAAACGCCGCTCATGTCGCTGAGGAAGTCTGCAAATACAGCAATTTATGGACGGTTCATTATTGATTAATTGCGGTTAGGAGCCTTAAAAAAACACACACAGCTGGCTGTATAAAAAACTACGAATTATGTTACATTTTCAACAATTTTATGGTCATTAAATGGGGGCTGTAATTAATTTTTAGGATAGCCGCCTGGTGCTTGATGAGGATCGATGTTCGGTGATATATTGGTGGTCAGAATTAGTTAGGGCTATCAGCAAGGAAATACCTATGGAAATGGCACAAAATTCGGTTGGGGAAGAGGTTCAAATTTCATAAATTTCGATGGTAATATCGGATTTTTTCTACAATAATAATAAAGACTTAGCCTAACCAAAGATTGAGAGACTTTTGACTAAAAAAAAACACCTGAACATGGCAACAAATTGATTGATCATCGATCCTTTCATCAGCTATCGTCTAACGCATCGATCATTTGTTGCCACCTCTAGTTTTTAGAGCAGATTCCTCAGCGATAACCCATTTTGCAGCACAGCACCCACTGCCACCACCACCACCACCACTACGGGCGGAAGCATCATCTGTGTGGCAACAACTTTATCTATGCCATGACCATATATTCTCCCACTAACGTGTGGCATTTGATGCCCCAGAGACCAACCTACCAGCCAAACAGCCAACCAACCAACCAAGAGCCAAGCAACTAGTTCAACTTTAATCGGGGATTAAAGGGGGGAGGGAGGGTTACTTTTGCATATTTTAATTCGCCGATTCTGCGGCTCTGCGACTCCGAGTCCTAGGCTGGGATTGTAACTGTAAATTGCATAAATAAAACAGACGGAGACGGAGACCGAGACGGAGACGACGACGACGACGACAAGAGGCAACAGCATTCATTGCAACAAAAGTTGCAATCAGCAGGCAGACGACAACAGAGACACAGAAACAACACACGAGAGACAACAACGGGTTGTTCGGCGAGGGGGGGGGGGAAGAGGGTGAAGGGAGTGTGTTGTGTTCTGGGTCTGGCTTCTTGGCGACATTGCCTGGCGCTTTGCTATTTTGGTATGCGATACACAAGTGCAGCATCCAGTCAGCAGCAGCAGCATCCTCATCATCTTCTGGCTGATCGCATATCATGATCGACATTGTCTCGTCAGAGGAGTCGATCATCATCGTTCAACAGTCAGAGGAGTCGATCATCATCGTACAAGAGTCAGAGGAGTCGATCATCATCGTACAGCAGTCAGAGGAGTCGATCATCATCGTTCAACAGTCAGAGGAGTCGATCATCATCGTTCAACAGTCAGAGGAGTCGATCATCATCGTTCCACAGTCAGTGGACCTGATCATCATTGTTCGACAGTCGCCAGAGGAATTGTCTACAAGCCATGGCTCGACATTTGTTGGCTAGAAAGAGAGGCAGGTCTTTAGCAGCCGACATTTAATGATAGGGTTTACTTTTACTGTTACAACAAACAAAAACGAGAACGAGAACAGGAACCACCACAGAATGCAATGCAATATTATTGAACTGTAGCAAAGTTCAGTCTGCCAGTCTGCGAGCCCTAAGTTTTATCAATAATATTCAATCCAAGGCCCGAAAGAGGTTTTCCTTTTTATATATGTATATATATTTTTTTTGGCTTATTTTGACATGTATTTCGGTCAAACGTCGCGTCGCGGCATTGCAGCAAGACATCGGAACAACACCAGAAAAAACAGCAAAAGTTTCGCTTTTTAGCATATTTCAGCTGTCATTGCGGGGGGAGTGTGCAGCAGAGGCTTTGGGGCAAGGAATGGGGCATGGGGCAATGGAAATGTTGAGTGTGATATATTGTTTAAGGGTCTAGGGATAGGACTTGGCATTGTCATACTCCCATCCCAGATAAATTAATATATAAGATCTTTTATATGCCTATACATAATATATATTTTATATTAAACTCTTCAGATCTTTATAAAAATCGTAGGAAATTTTCCAAAAATATTTTTCAAATAATAATCCTCTCACGATTTTTTCTCTTACAATTCAGACATTTTTTCATACGAAAAGTCTATCTATCTGTATCAAAAGTCGCAAGGACTCTGCTAAAAAGCAGAATCCTCTGCCAAAAATTCACCCAAAAACCCTTTGCCTTCCTCCCTATAAATACTATCAATAATAGGCATTTCCGTTTTCCCTTGCCGCCGCTCTAGTTGTTGTTGTAGTTGTATTTATGATTGTAATAAATATTTTCGCTTTTGTTTGGATTGTTGCGGCCGCCTGCCACGAGTGTTACAGGAGTTTCCATTTTTTTTGGGGCCCTCTCCATGGATTACCAATTGGCACGAACACAGAAAAACTGCAGCAAAAAATAAAGTAAAAACCAAAAAAGAAATAACTAAAAAAAAAAAAGAACAGGGAAGTAAAAAGTTAAAGAAGAAAAAAAGAGAATGGTAGGACAGAAAGAAGCAAATCTGGCGAGCATAATCGGATTTTACAAATCATTCATTCAATTATCTAATTGATTTGACTGATGATCATTTGTGAACCTTGATCCTAGAGGATCCACGGTCTGCACAATCTGCCTCCTGGGTCTTCTTCGGGGCTCTTTGCTGCCCAATGTGACGCATGTTGGTTACGCCTGATAAATGCAACGACGAAGATATGTACAGGGACAGGGCCAATCTCATCTTTGGACAGGCAGGGCCTTTGCCGCAGCCTCACCTTTGACTGTAATGCGCCTGCCCATGACTAAGTGCCTCTCATTGGGCTCTTTGGCCCTTTGGCTCTTGGCTACGTTCCGAGGTTCTCGCTGTCTTCTCTGTGGTTCTCTGCTGTGGCCTGGTGCAGATTTTCAGGCTTAGATTACATCTCTTGGCTGTCGCTACTGTAAGCCCATAAAAAGTCAAATAAATTGCAGTTCTTATCTGTGTGTGAAATTGATAATTTTTTAAGGGATTTGTTCGGGGTTTATTGCCAGTCTGCAAATCATTCCGAAGCGAGCAAAAATGCTATACGAATTCCGGAATTTTCTATCTGTAAACACGATTCGACGACTGCTATGAATTTTGGTATATGGGTAGACGCTTATAGAAATAATCAGTAAACAATTTTTCACAACAAAAAGGTATACGAAAAAATCTATCATAAAATGTTCCGTTCTACAGAATGACACAAAATAGAATGAAATAGGCGTTCAAACACAAACATACGTTTCGATCAAATTTGAGATTTTTTTGACTAATTTTTAACTTTTGAGAAACCTATTTACCTATTTTTTTTTTCTACAAATTTATAGTATATATTTAGTAGCTCTATTTCTTATAAAGAAAATAAAAAAAGGGAAAGATTTATGCTCCTGATCTCTAGGAATTGTGGACATTTCACAAATACTTTTAATGTTCAACGATACCAAAAAATTGGTTACAAAAACTGGAAGTAAACTTCAATAATAGATCAAATTTGGAACTAGAATTTCGTCTGAAACTTCAATGATCGACCAGAATGCCAATGCCCGAGGGTAAATCCAATGATCGTTCGAATCACATATAGAAGTATTCAAATTCGGGACGCGAAACCGGCTTGGACAGATAGAGCAGTCGTATCTGGTGGAAGCGCCAGCCCTGGGGGGTGAACTTCTTTCGTTTTGGTGGCGGCACATCCAGCGGGTCCAGGGTCCTCTCCGGTATGGGGCAGTGGGGTGGCCATGGTGGCATCTCCCTCGGCTTGGCCAGGTTGAGAATACGCGCCGTTGGACGGCCCTTGAGGGCCGACTTGCGGACGGGGAAGCGCAGTGTGGCCCAGAAATCGTCCTCGATGTCAGCGTTGGGGAAGCAGCAGGGTTTTTTGGGGGGATCGAAGGGACGACCCTTCTCGATGTGCGGCTTCTGGCCCCAGACGATCATCGGGATGTAGGTGGGCACGTCGGGGTTGGACTGGTACTTCTTGCGCGTCTTGCGTTCCAGCGGTTTTGAGAGCTTGACCATCACCTCATCCGTGGTCAGGTCGTCCTCGTCGCGGAATCTCTCCTTGGCGCATGGCAGAAAGTCCTCCAAGCAGGGAATTTCACGCGGTGGCGGCTCCGGCAGCTCCTTGGGCATTGCGTTGGTGGCAGCCCACTCATAGAACCGTCTCCACTCCTTCTTCTGCATGGGTCCAGGCCTCTGCCAGGGCGTCGGCTCGCGCACCACCTTCGGACGCAGTCTCACCTTCGGCTTGGCATTGCGCTCCACCCAGGCCACCCACGAGGGCACACTGGGCGTGCTGGCTCCTGCCTCGCCTTTACCTGGCGCCGGCAGCCTATAGTCCTCGTCATCGCCCATCGCAGAAAGTGTTTTCTAAAAGTTTATTCACTTCAAATTTCGCTACAAAAATTTGTATGTATTTTTCGAAAACTATTTTTGGTGTGGTTTCAACGAAAGATAAAACTCTACTGATTTATGGGCATGGATTTCCCAAGGAGTTCAGTTTTTCTCGTTTAAAAGCAGGCTCTGCCTTTCCGGCAGTACCGATTTCGAAATCAATTGAAAATTCCCAGTAAAAAGCAATTTTCGGAAGCGCCAATCAACTGAAAAGAGAAGAGAAACCCAAGGCATGGGCAGTACCGTGAACATCGGGGATGGTCTCGACGGAAGACCCGGGGACTTCCCCACCGTAACAAAGGAGAAGCCAGTGCCTTCGTGGGTGGAATGGGTCGAAAGGAACTCCAAGCCACGGGAGCGGAAGCGGCGCCGGGAGGAGCGGATTCCGACGATATGGCAGAAAAAGGGGCCCATGAAGAAGAAAGATTGGAAGAAGTTCTACAGTTGGGCGGCGAAGAGAGCCGCGCCCCAGCAGCGCACTTTCAAGAAGGAAAAGCGCTTGGACCAGCCCGCCGGCAAGGCCGGAGAGAAGCTGGACTGGTTGGACTTAGAGGACAAGCTCATCGAACTGGCCAAGCCTCGTCTGGTCAAGAAGAAGCACCAGTTCCACGACGACGAGTCGCCCTACAACCCTGTCATCGCATGGGGCCAGCCGGCCTATCGTGACAAGGGGCGACCATTCCAGCCTCCCTACGTGCCCTGCTGCTTCCAGCACGACGACATGGAGGCCGAGTTCTGGTCCCAGCTGCGTTTTCCCGTTCGCAAGCAAGCGCTTCGGGGGCACGCCACTCTGCGCATCATCAATCTGGCCAAGCCCCGCACTCTGCCACTCATCCCGCACTGCCCGATTCCGCCCAGAACCCTGGCCCCGCTGGACGTGCCGCCACCCAAGCGCAAGAAGTTCACGCCCCAAGGCTGGCGCTTCCACCAGATACGACTGCTCTATCTGTCCCAGCCCATGATCAGGGAGAACTACAAATACTTTTATTTGTGAAGGGGAGAGTGCCGCTTTCCCCCCCCCTTTATGGATCCTGTGGTTTGGCTTCTTTTTGTTTGAATTGGTTAAAATTTTAAAGTTTGTTTTACATTTGAGAAGGTTAAAAGTTTTATAGCTACAATACTAAAAGATATTTGTCTTTTTCTTGTCTAGGAATTAACGCAGATCATACTCCTCCTCCTTGCTTTCCCTCTTCCCTCGTTTCCCCACATTTACTACCTCTGGAAACCCTCAGTTTTTGTTTCTGTCCACAACATTTAATGTATTTTCCGTCACTACAAATTTCAAGAAAGGCCAAAACAATCCGCTCTAAGCCATAGTTCAATCAACCGACTACTACCATATCCAGTTGCCCAATGCTCTATGGATTAATGCCGATCTTTTGGCCCCTTCAATTAGAACCCGATCTTGAGCTTTATTCGATTACCACCGATCACAGAAGCACGGCAGATTCGCCAGCATTCGCTCCGTTGGCTGGGCCAGGAATTGCAGGCGCAGCTGATGGGCCCGCCATTGGCTGGCGGACATTTTCTCGCGCTTGGGCGGCAGCTCTGCCACTTCCGGCGGCAGCGGACAGTGGGGCTTCGGCGGCATCGTCCTGGGCTTTGAGAGTTCACAGTCCTTCCGCGACGGCATCGTTGTGCGGGCGTTCTTCGAGACGGGAAAGCGCACGGTGGCCCAGAACTCGGCCTCCACGTCCTCGTGCTGGAAGCAGCACGGCACTTTCACGTGGTCGGCCGGTCTGCCCGGCTCCGGCTTGGGACGCGGCTGATAGGCGAGGCGCGGCCGGTAGGAAAACACCTCCGGAGGCGGCGCCTTGTACTTGGCCCGGCGCCAGCGCGGACTGCTCAGCCGACTAAAGGTGTCCAGCTCGTCGTCTCGGTTCCCTCCCGACTCACAGCGGGTCCAGCCCATAGTCGCTTGCGGTTTCTTCGGGGCCTGTCTCTCCGTCCTAGGGACCCACGCAAATGTGGGCGGTGGCTCGGGCTCCTCCTTGACGGGTGGCCGCTCGATGGGCACGGCATTCACCTGGCACCACTTGTAGAAGTGCACCCAATCATCCAGACTCATGGGCCCCGGCTTGTTCCAGCGGGTGGGCTCCGGCTTGAAGGCGGGAGCCGTGGGCCTCGGCTGGGCATTGCGGGCACACCAGTCCCTGGAGCAGCCGCGTCGTCGCGTCCGCCGCATGCTTCTGTCGGCTCAACTTCAAGAATTTCGGGGGAAGGGTGGGGCCACACAAATGCCAAAAACAGTTACTCGCTGACAATTTCTAAAAAAATATTTCTTTTTTTTTAGGTATTTAGGTTTTTCCTTTTTATTTGTAACATTTTGGCAGGGTGATTTTTGTTACATTTTTTTTTTTTGTGCGAATTTGTTTTACATTTTTGAAGGTCTGAAGTGGAATGATTTGAATTTCGAAGGAAATTTGATATAGATTTGATAAACCATAGCTTAAGCAGGTGTACAAAGCAATAATATTTGGTATAAAGATAGTTTTAAGATGGTTAAGGAAGCTTTAAAAGATTCTCTTCTGTTTTAGGAATTTTGGCATCTAGAATCTCCCAATCCTTTGTCAAAGTTTCTGCTTTTCTCCTAGACATTCCTAACATTCCCATCTTTATTCGATTTTTCAAACTTTCAACTTTTTACTGCCTGCTGGCTGCCTTCAAAATGGCTCAATCATGCGCCCCCTGATCCGCCACCAATCCAGCAATCCTCTGGCCAGATGCATCTTCTGGGCATTGTCCATGGCGACACGCATTCGAGGTCATAACCCAATTCCTATCGCCGCAGTCCGTCTGTGGTCTGTTGTCTGTTGCAACTGTATTCCGCGCCAGACGGCCAACGACCATCGACCATCCATTATCGGAGGAGCAGTCAGCCTTCCTCTTGGCCCGTTCGGAGGAGTCTCCGTCTCCATCGTCGTCGTTGTCGTCTCCAATTGAAATTCGGTGCGCATTGCAATCGATCGCACTTTTTGTGGCCTGGTGATTGTCGTATGCCTCGTACCCGTTTGCTTGTTCGTTTCTACCTTTCTAACGTTTGTCGTCTCTTCTTGGCCTAGCCTGGCCTGGCCTGGCCTGGCTTCTTCTCCTACTCCTCTTGGGTTCGGTCTGTGGCTTTGTCGCCCATCTTCATTATCATCGGATCGGCAGCAGCAGCAGCAGCAGCAGCAGCAGCAGCGTGTTGCATTTGATGATGTGCTATGTTGCCGACGTTGTCGCCATTGGCCATGAGGATCATCGTCATCGTCATCATCATCATCATGATCGTGGCAGCAGTTGTTGTCGGCATTTTGTACCCTGCCATTGTCATGATTTGTTGTCGCCAATGTCCCCGTCCCCCAGCCCCCTCTGTGTGTCTCGATGTTTGAAGAATTTTAAGTCCCAAAGCCAATCGAATGTACATTTTCCCTTTGGAAAGTTTTTCCCTGGACACACTTCCTGTCCTGTCCCCCCGGAACTTGTTTAATCTAAAACCAAGGACAAGGACCACATAATACCTAAAAATATATATAAAAATAAAGGGAGAAAGAGTCATCAATCTGTGGTGACCGCAGAAGTGCTCATAACATGTGTGAAATCGACACCGCAGATGCGGAAACGACGGCAATTTTACGCTACATTTAGTTAATGACACAAACCCCCCCTGCCCCTCAATCCTCATGGCATTCTATGGCAGATGGTGTGTCCTTGTACTCGTAGGAGGGTTCTGTTGGAGCCACACCCCCCACAGAAAAGGAATGACTAAAAAATTGAGGCAACACGAAGCGAATGAGAAGTATGTTCTTGTTTTATTTTTGGGATCATTAAGGGTGAGTAGGGGAAGGAAAAAGTAAGG
This sequence comes from Drosophila helvetica, assembly GCA_963969585.1. Classification (NCBI taxonomy): domain Eukaryota; kingdom Metazoa; phylum Arthropoda; class Insecta; order Diptera; family Drosophilidae; genus Drosophila; species Drosophila helvetica. The sequence continues at coordinate 6,391,699 of OZ018403.1, forward strand.
TAATTGGCAGATATTTCAGTTGGGTTTTTTTTAAGGAAATAATTGGATATCTAATGTTGAAGAAATTCTGTTAAATTTAAGCTAGAGATGGCAGATGAATGGAGTGGAACACGGAGCTTGGTTTTTGGGTTTTTATTGGCTGAAGTATGGTGTCTGTTCAATCAATCTTTCAAGGCCAATCCTTCATTGAATCTAGGAATATTTTGAATACCTTATACACACTGCTCTAGAAGGCTGTAGTATTAATATTTAATAGATCAAATCAGCAGCCTTTCTTTGGCTTAAAATATTTTCTAGATTTGTTTTTAAATGTTTTCCCCAATGCAAAGTAAACCAAGAAATCCTTTTGGGAATTTTATTTATTTTCATTTAAAGCAAACTTTGTTTAATTGATTTTCCATCAATCACAGTCCATGAAATGCCATCAATCAGCAATGATCATACTTGAAATACCAAAACCCAGCCCCTCGATTAGGAAATGTCTCAACCAATCAAGGAATTCCCGCATTCAAATACGAAACGGGGTATGCTGGTCGTGGATTTGTATCATTTTGCACATTGTAAATATGATTAAAACCAATTCGAGTCAAAACCACTTTAATTATCGGAGAGTTTTCTGCTGCGTACCCCCGATCCGCAGAACCATTGCATGGCACGTACGCGCTATGGGCGCTATGGGGGCCAATAAGGTGTAAATTTATGCGTCAAAAAGTGGAAGCCGGCCGGACTACGGGCCAACAGCATTAAAGCCATTAGCAAGCCGGGCCGGGACGGGTCGGGCCGGGCCTATGCAATCCGTTGGTCGATGGTCTCTCGAATACTTCTAAGAGCTCCACAACAAAACGCACATATTTTTTTTCTTCTCGTATTTCGTCGTTTGGCATTCGAATTTTCTGAGAGACTTTTGTTGTGTTTTGTGTGTTTTGTAATTATTTGTATCTGTGTGAATTTTTGTGGCCAATCAAAGTTTTTGTTCGCAGTTTTGATTTGCTGTTAGGAGCAACAGCAGCAGCAGCAGCAGCAGCACTCGGGCGTAATTGTATCTCATGGCTAACGTGTATTCTATGAGATACGAGATACTATGTTTTTGTTTGCGATCTTTGATTTATATGCGAGATTTCTTGGTGTGCATTTGTTTAACAAGTGTTTCGGCTTAATTATACTCCATGTCACACAAGCACCGCTGACAAAGTGGACAAGGATCTCATGATCTACGATCGGGGTGTGGTCTAATGAATATTTAATACATATATTTTTTTTGTTTGTTTTCCCTCGATTTTCGAGGGGTTTCGTTATGCTCTGCTCTTATTATGTTGTCCATGTGAAAGTTGCACACACATGCGGAGGCACGTGGCCCCACCATTCCCCATTGAATGCTGGCATCAATTAAGAAATTGTTTCGCTCGGGAGTCGCCTGTTGTGCAACAGCACAATTAAATGCGAAATGGGGGAATGCAAGGGCAGGGGGTGTGCCCGCACGCACTGCGAAATTTGAATGATGGAAGAAATGTGCCGGCAGCAGCCGCAGCAGCAGCAGCCGAGGAGGCAAAGAAAAAAAAACTATCCTGCTGCATAAAATTAACTGCCCCATGGAATCCCCTGGAATGAGGTCTGTGTTGTTTTGTTATGAACTACATCGAGTGTTGTGTGTTGTGTGTTGTGTGTCTCGGAATGCTGTTGAGTGAAACATCAGGCAAATGCTTAAGCTCTTGGCCAAGACGCCCGGCCAGACTTTGTGTGGAGCGGAACTGTCTCGCATGTGACGGAGGAAAGAATTGTTACAGAATGTCGCTACTAGAGATGGGAACAATCAAGTTATCGTAAGCCGCAACTTGATTAGATTATCGATAAAATAAACACACGACAATTACCACGATAATTACCTTTTGGCGGAGAGGCTAGCATTATTGTGAGGAGATATCTTTTTTGACTGTCACCATGGCTCATCGCTCATTGGATCTCTCCCTGGAAATATTTTGACAAATTTACATCTCTGTGTACGAATATTTCATTTAGATTCTTGAGAAACAAACAAAAATTGGTATTTCTGAAAGAAACTGTGCTTGAAAGCTCATTTTGGGGTGATCGTATTCCTTTTTAATTATTTTTATTTTTTTGTTTTTATTCTATTATTATTTTATTATTATTTTATTTTATTATTTTTGTTTTTTATCGCGTCCTCCAGCAAACTCATGACATTTTCTGATGTTACTGCTCGCATCCCCACTCCATTGAAAATCTGTGATGTTATCTTTTCAAACAGAGACCGAGAATAATGATTATTTCGTATTTTTGTAGCCGAACATATCATGCACTTACAATTTTGAACCCTTCTGAATCGAAAGCAGACAACGGCAGCTTTTGAGTGGTAATCAGATCCACGAGGGCATCTTTAACTTCGGACTGGCTCAAAGTCGCAGAAAACTTGATTTTTTGTTGGGCTTTTCCAAGCTCATATGCCGCATTGTGGTTGGTTTCCAAATGCCGTCTGAGGTTAGTGGGATAACTTCCCCATAAACTATATTTGCAAATTTTGCACCTTGCTTTAATCCTAATTTGTATTAACTGGCTAGATTTGTGCCCTCTGGCAACTCTGAGCAGTGTTTAAAGATCGTTTTATGCACTGAAACTATTTATTTTTATTTTGTTATAAAATTGGCTTGATTTAAAAAAAAAATCGTACCGTTGTCACGCTTTATACCATTTTATAGGTTAGTAGTTTATTTTGTTGGGAATTGATGCCACTAAGATCTAAAGATCCACTAATATCCAAAATTAGCAACATACCACACAAAAAATAATTTTAAAAAATTTCCAAGTTAAAGAAATATTAAAAATGCTAGAAACCTTCAACTTTGGGTCGCTATATTTTCAGGTATATCCCATTTATTGACACAAATCAAAAAATCCTCTGAGAGGTCGTACAATTTTCTTTGCAAACATTAATTTTCAGGGATATACGCGCTGCAGATGCCGATTGAAAATTATAAAAGTGCAAAAGTCACCAAATAAATTAAAAAAAAAAAAAGATTTTGGGGGTATATTGAAATTTCAAAGTATGAGGCCTCATCCGGGCCTACAACCTAATTTTTGTCTCGTGCAAAGTACATTCGAAAAGTGCCAAATTTTGGCCAAATTATTGCACGGTATAACGTATATATTTTCTGTATATATGGAGTTAACAATATTAAATCGATCAATATTCATGAAGATTAAATCGATATTTCTATGATAAGATCTCTTGACAGAAATCAAATATGGAATATCTTTTGAGGGAATACCACTTACACGACACAACAAATACATTTCCATATAAATATCTATATTTTTCCCTTACCGATTTATGCACTATTTATGTACATTCCCCCTGCCAAAAAAACTTCCTCCTCTTTGGCATTCATGACAATTTCTCATTTTAGCCGTACCTCTAATCGTAAACAGCAAATAAATGTCAGTTAACATTACGAAATCAAGCGAAAATCAAAGCAAAAGCAAAAGCAGAGCAAAAGCAAAAGCAGAGCAACCTGCTTGGGGGATTGTCGATTTATGTGGCCGCAACACGTGAGGGGCTCATTGATTAAATTAAATCGCAGCCAAGCCCTGCGCTGTGTGCATATAAAAATTATTTATGAGCTGCTATTTGGTTTGTTTTGTCCTTCTTTCAGAGCTTTTTTCAATGCTTTTTTCCTACCTTTTTTTTGTGTGCGACAGAAAACGGAAAACAGAGAAGAAAACCAAATACTGAGTGACAAGCGAATGAAACTTAATCAACATTTGGCCAACATCAAATTGGATTGCGTACGAGCAGACCAGAAAAGAGGCTGGGAAATGTCCAGCAGGAGGAGACGCAGCAGGGTAAATGTTTACCAGATTGAAGGCGGAGTGGAAAATGCTTAGAGGAAAGCCAGCAACAAGTCGTAATGAAAACGTTATCAAGCTACAGCCAGTAACAAGATGGGGAAAAACGGAAAAACGGGGACATAGGCAAAATTAGCTGCGTTTGCCAGCAAAGCCAGCAAAGGCTGTCCAACCAAATGGTAGGCCAATCAGTGACTGGACTCGAGTGGAGTGGAGTGGAATGGAGTGGAGTGTGTGTGCCACAATTTGGCCAAAGAAACAACCAGAAAACTGGTCAAGTCACCAAGATTCGATGCCATCGTAGTGGAGTGGAGTGGAGCATAGCTCTGGTTGTTAGCAAGTCTCCTCCTTGCGGCTCCAGATGTTGGATGCTGGATGCTGGACACTGGCATCTGTTGCACCATTCGATCTGTTGACGGTTGCACTTGTCGCGATTTCACATCAGTTTTTGTACTCTTTTGCTGTTGGTTGGTACCGATTGCCTACTTTTCAACGTCTTGTACTTTCGATTGGTTAATTGTTAAACAAATTTGAAATGTTCAGCGAGTTTCCACTCTTCCTACTGCGTCTCTGGCTTATATTTTTTCCAAATGCAAATCGCATGAGCGATCCGAACGACTGGCAGCCAACGTTGCACATCCCACATGCAATTTGCCAAATCCACACAGCGGCTGCTCTAAGCCAAAAGCCAAGTCTCTAAGCCAAATAGTTCGAACAGTTGGTAGACCACATTTTCGGTTGCGCCTCCATATTGCAGGTGATTACCAAATAATTTGAATTATTAATCATACAAAAAAAGTGATTGGTACATACACAGAGGCCGCTGTGCTTCAGTTGCAAAGAATTTGAATGGGCTTTTCAGTTGGGTTTTATGTGCGAGATGTTTTCAATTCGGAGGAATTTGCAACCCACATTTGAGCTACATTTTGAGTGGTGTCCATACACACACACACACACACACACACACAGAATATGGGACACAGTGTCGTAGGAAGTGAGCAATGCGGCACATTCCAGTGTTGGCAAACGATCTTTGAAATAAATAGGGGGAGGAAATGCACTGAGAGAGGTTGAACCCACATTTGTGTTTCACTTCTATGGATGGTAGATGTCTAGAAAATAGGTACAGTACCGGAGAAACACTGCTAAGATGTTGATTCCAGTGTTGGTAACCGATTTCTTAACAATAAAAGTGATACAAAAATGTATGAAATGCAGTAAAAGTCCTGATGATAAGATAAGTAGTAGTAACCATTAAGACAGCTCTTAGAAACGATAATGTTATATTTCTATATTCAACAGAGTTATATGGTCTCTTCCAGTGTTCGAAACAGCTTAAAAACTGTGTTGCAACATCTTTTAGAGTTGCAATTACACAGTAAATAATGTAGGAACAGAAAATCAATAAAATAGTATATGAATTTTTATAATATTTCTCTGGCACCATACTTTATTATTAACATACGTTCAGTACTCACTCATTGATTCATTTTGTCCCATCAACATCATGGTGGGACTCTCCCCATCCACCACCAGAGCCTCATTGTCGGAATCATTGTTATCCTCCACGCGGGTGGCGCCTGGCACATAGGTGTCCTGGCCGAGGTTGGTGCTATCGGTGCCCACGCTGGAAGCGGAAGAGGCGATGCCCACATCAATGTATTCATCATCCGCATCCAACTTGACCTTTTTGGTCGCCGAACTGCAGCTGGGAATATCGTCGGGGTCAAAGTCTCTGAGGGTTACGGCCGCCGCTGTGGTAGTGCCACCCATATTAGCCTCCTAAAGTTGTAAGCAAAATATCATAAAAAAATATATAGTTATATTTTTGAGATGTTTAATTTAACAAAACAATCAAATCAATTAGCATTTTAATGGACAACGGAAGTGAGATATCTTCTGCTGCGTATCTTCCGTATCAAAGGGTTCTCTTCTCTCGTTTATAATTTATGCAAAGATACTCGTATCTGCTGCTGCTCCCCCTCGCTCGTGGTCTGTTCTTGTCTTTTCCATATGGCATAAAAATCATTCAACCCAGGAGACTTGAGTTATGGCCAAACCCTTTGGATGGCCAGTCCGTCTTTGAGGGTGGCATAGGGAGTGGGTTCTGTTCGGTTGGTAATTGCCATGCTTGAGGAAATTGTTTCGTTTCGGAAGTAGGGTAAAGAGTTTTGCATACATTTTGCTCAGATTTTGATGGGCTAGAGAGAAACAGTAGCAATTTTCCAGCATGAACTTAAATGCTTGTTAAAATGCTTAAAGATTAATGGATATCAGAGGGTAAATATCAGGGTAAATATAACAAAAAAAGGCAGCGTTTATAGGAAATTAGTTGAAAATTCATCAGCGATTAAATTGGAAATTAAATGCTTATTAAATTGTTGAAAAATGGATGTGGAAAACTGGTTATATATCAAGATGCAAGACCCATAATTAAATATTTCATTTTCTATCTAAAATGGAACAGGTAAAAGCCTATGGAAAATACATGTTAATACAGAAAGTACTTTTGAGAGTACTTTGGGTAAAAATGCATTAAAAATTTCCCCCATCAATAAACCCAACAAGCCATAAAGCATCCCCGCTTGACACTTAAATTATATGCCATTATATCGGTAGAAAAGAAATTTGAAACCGTTTCAATAATGACACATATATTCCACAAAACAGAACAGAAATCAGTTCCAAATGAATGCCTTCCTCTCCGAGCCAAACCGATCGAAGCAAGGCAGTCTCTGCAGTTGAACTTCTGGAGACATGACTGCTGCGTGCCATTATATGTACATATAGCATCTACTATCTGGTATCGTATACTGGGTGGTGGTGGTATATGAACTTGAGAGAAGAGGACAAAGACGCAGCCCGGCAGCCGGCGGCCGGCACTTACCTAACAGACACAGAGAAGGAAGAACCAAAAGAAGAGGCTACTACTACTACTACTACCTTTAGCAGCAGAAGCAGCAGCAGACCATAATCAGTGTTCCATTGAACGCACAAAATCATTTAGCGAAACCAACAAAAACAACAAACAGAAAACCAAAGAAGAGTCAGAGCCAGAGCCAGAGTCAGAAATGGAGTTGAAGTTGTAGCCTGCACCCCAAAAAGCACTTGAAACTGTTTTTGTTTCTGTTTTAAAGAGAGTCTCCGACTGAGTCCCAAGTAGGGTAAGAGCAAAGTGTTTTGCTTTCGGAGAGGCAGAGGCAGAGGCAAGGGGCAAGAGGCAGGGAATACTCCTCGTACAACACTTGGATGAATGAATATATACTGGGCCGCTCTTCGCTGTAGCCTAAGTTCAAAGCACGCTGCTCTGCTGCTGCTTCTGCTGCTTCTCCTGCTGCTGCCGATGGTAGCATCAGACCAAGACCAGAGCCAAGACGATGAGTTTGTAGTTTGGAGTTTTGTAGCAAATTGAATTGTCTTTGTGTTGCATGAATCACGTGACCATGACCATCACACCACACCATTGCATAGATATCCAAGAACAGAAACAAAAGCAGCACAGCGTCGTCCCAGGTCTCGCTTTTCCTCTCTCTCTCTCTCTCTATCTCTCTGTCTGTCTGTATATGGTAGTGGCAGTCAGTGGCAATTTGAACCTCACTCAAAAGATCATTTACTTTCATTAGGACCGTAGACCGACGACCGTAGAGAGGCGAAACTTGTCGTGCAGTCGCACAGCAAGTGCAAACTTGGTCTAATAAACAGCCATTAGGCTGGATCCATGGATCATGCATGAAATGCATGCGGGCAACATCCAGGAGATCCCTCACCTTATTGGGATGTCGTCGCTTGCGTTCGCTTTGGCCTGCTGCTGCTGCTGTCACAGGGATTGGCGAAGATGTGGCCGTGCTTGAAGGCTCCTGCAGTTTGGCCTCCTGATTATCTGTAACCAAAAATAGTTCTATAAATAAATGCATGTTCTAGTTCTAGTGTTGTTTTAAACTCACATTTCAGTTCAATTTCCTCATCATCCAAGAGCAATGAGACCACTTCCTTGGGCTTGAGTGTGTCTGGCTTGAAATTGCCGCCACTTATGACCATTCGTTGGATCTGAAAATGCACACACACACAAATATGTATTATTCAAGGCAGGAAATGCGGGGGGATAGCGCCAAGTACTTTTAAATGGTAATCAAGAAGGGATTTCACGGAACGAAACGAAACCAATAAATGCACAAGAGAGCCCTTGAGGTGGGTGGGGGGAATACTTTATAGAGAACGCCAAAGGCGTAACCAAAATGTCGCCTAACCAATTGTATAATTAATTTCCGGTGTTGGTTTACCATTTACCATATCCCCCCCCACCCCTACCCATACAAGTGCTCGTGTTTCGTGCAACAATGCCCCGAGATCCTCAACAACAAAGCACGTGCCTAATATGCGGCAATATACAAAAGGAAAACCTCGAAGTAAACCCTCGCCAGAGAGTTTTGCGGTTTTCTCTCTCTCTTTCTTGGGGGTTTCCTGTTCACTCACCTCGCTCTTCTCTCTGGCCCGCTGCAGAATCCGCTCCTCGATGGTGCCCTTGCAGATCAGTCGGTAGACTGTCACCTGTTTGGTTTGGCCCAAACGATGGGCCCGATCCATGGCCTGTTGATCGACAGTGGGATTCCAGTCGGAATCATAGAAGATGACCTGCAAAAAAGACGAAGGAATATATATCAGAATAGGGTTTTCTTTGGGGGTTTCCTAAGGGTACAAATAGGGTTTCCTTTAGCTTTAGAATAGAGTTCTCCTAAACGAAATTTCGTATGCAAATGCTTCCTTCACACGCACATCCTTTCGCTGTTCCTTTGATCAATGAATCGAATCCATTGCCTGCATTTTTGATTGTTTAGAATGTTCTATAAACCACTTTGTCGTGTCACGAATGTCTACGCTTTTCCGCTGTCCCTTTTCGCTTCCGTCTTTTATCTGGAGTAGGAAAAACCATTCACCGTTCTCCATCCCCCGTAACCCCTTCAGTCGAGCGCTACTACACTTGGTACGTGTTCGGTATAGGCAAGTGTTCCAGTAGCAGCAATTTCTTCAGTTCACAGTTCAGAGTGCAGGGGAGTGGCATTTCCGGCCCAAAAGATGAGTCTAATTAAAAAACGCACTCCTTCTGTGTATTTTTCTCGTTATTTGGAACACGTGTTGAGCGAAACGAAGGCCACAAAGGAAGGAAGTTCTCTATTGAATGGAAATTCTATTCAGTATTCAGATATCTGTCGATTGAATGGGAATTTTCATGGAGGAGTTTGCAAAGGAAGTCTGTCATTAGGAGAATTTTGGAAAGGGTTTTGTGAGAATATTTGCATAAATTTGCTTACAGAAAATCTTAAGATTCGGAAATATTATAAAAAGATTTGTTAAAGTTTAGGTCAGATTTTAAATGGAAGATCTGTTAATCTCTCCTAAAAGATCACTGAAAAATCCTTCGAATCTATTAGAATTTTATGCAGTCATTCCGCTTGAAAGACTATCCATAAATCAAGATAAATAGCCATAAAATGGACATATTCTTACATAAAAAATATAGCAAATATCACCAACATCATGGCCGTGTAAACATCGTCTTAATATGTACCTCTAATTAATAGTTGTGCTACAAGACCTCACTATAACCGTTATCGTATAAAGCCATTACCTTTCAAGTGCCACAAACCCAAATTGAGTGGAATGAAAACCCCAATCAGTGGATTGTTAATCGAAACAGCACTCGTTCCGAGGAACCTCGCGATAAGGCGGCACCGCATGGGTTGATTTTGGCCCAACTACAATCTATTTACCAAGTATTTAACCCATTTGACAATGGTATTATTTACGGGGTTTAAAGAATACCTAATTAAGTGCCTGTCAAACGATAAGATTTGGCTTTGAGCCAAAGCACATTGTGGGCGAGAATTAGTGGCGGTGGTGCGACAGTTCCATTTCAACCTGCAACGATGAAGCTCTGGCTGGGTATCACCTTGGTGGCTCTGGCCCTTGGCCAGACGAAGGCCAGTATCTTCGAGAGCACCTTCAAGAGGCTGCACGAGGAGCCGCCACTGCCCTCCACTCAGAACCGGGCGGATGTGGTGCAGACATTGTGGATTGAACAGAAATTGGATCACATTGATGAGGAAGAGAAGCGCACCTGGCAAATGGTATTCCCCGCGATTAGATCTTATGTAATTCCGAGAGGTTAACACGTATTTATCGGTATTTTTTGCAGCGCTATATGCTGAACGATGCCCTGTATCAACCTGGTGGACCTTTGTTCATCTATTTGGGCGGGGAATGGGAGATCTCTGCGGGCAGAATCACTGGCGGACACCTCTACGACATGGCAAAAGAACACAATGCTCTCTTGGCCTACACAGAGCATCGCTATTATGGCCAGAGCAAGCCCTTGCCGTGAGTGGTGCCCTAAAGTCTCGAAATTAAAGGGAAATTAAAGATTTTCCTTTACTCTTTCAGCGATATCTCCAATGAAAACATTCAATATCTGAATGTAAGACAGGCAATCGAGGATTTGGCTGTCTTCATTCGGACTCTGAAGGCCACCCATGAGGGTCTGTCCGAGTCCAAGGTCTTCATTGTGGGTGGCTCGTATTCCGCCACAATGGTCACCTGGTTCACCAAGGTCCATCCCGATCTGGTGGCCGGTGGCTGGGCCTCCAGTGCTCCGCTGTTGGCCAAGGTTAATTTTGTGGAATACAAAGAAATCACTGGACAATCCATCGCCTTGATGGGTGGCTCTGCCTGTTATAATCGCATCGAAAGCGGCATTGCCGAAATGGAGACCATGTTCGCCACCAAACGAGGAGCTGAGGTCAAGGCTCTGCTGAAGCTCTGCGAACGCTTCGATGTCTATAGCGATCTGGATGTTTGGACTTTGTTCAGCGAGATCTCGGATATATTTGCAGGCGTAGTGCAGACACACAAGTGGGTTAAGCGATCCTCTGAATATCCTCCGATCCTCTATAATGTTTTATGTTGCTGTTTTCCAGTGCTGGACAAATCGAGAGCGTTTGCGGGAAGATCATGTCGGGTTCGAATGATCTAATCGGTGTCGCCAGCTACTTGCTGGATGTCTTTTCGGAGGGTGGCGGCAAGTGCAATGACCTCAGCTATGATGCCATTCTGTCAGTGCTGATGGACACCAGCTACACGGGGAATATCAGTGAGTGGCATCGCGGAATGATAAAAGATCGATCGGTTTGTAATCTCTCCTCTCCATTTAGTGCGTCAGTGGATCTTCCAGACCTGCAACGAGTATGGCTGGTATCAGACCTCTGGCTCTAGGGCTCAGCCTTTCGGCACTAAATTCCCTGTGGCCCTTTATACCACCATGTGCGGCGATATCTATGGATCGCAGTACAGCAACGAGTTCATCGACAGCCGTGTGGCAGCCACAAACGAATACTTTGGCGGCCTTTCGCCTGGTGTGGAGAATGTCTACATGACCCATGGACACTTGGATCCCTGGCGGGCAATGGGCATCCAGGATGAAGCTCAGGCCACGGTTATACCCGGTAGGAATGAATCTGATAATCTTCTTAGAGGAAAAACTATAAATGACATCACTATCTTACAGAGTATGCCCACTGCAAGGACTTCAATTCGATCAGTGACACCGACACAGCCGAGATGAGGGCTTCCAAGGAACGTATTGCCGAATTGGTTAGGGAATGGATGAAATAAGGCTTAGATCCATCTAAAATCCATCCATGAACAAATAATAGACTATTTGTAAGCAATTAAGTTAAATAAAGAATTTATTAATGCGAAAAATAGAATTCTAGTATGGGAAATCCATAAAGCGGTTTAGATTTATGAAGGAGCGTGAAAAACCTCATAGATAATGCATATCTGATAACGATTTCTATATATGGGAATACTAAACTTTTACTTCTTTCCACTATATTTTTCTAATGCCACAAAAGATTCACCTAAAGTCGGATGGATTTACAGTCGATGGTCCACAAAAATAGTAACCTCTAATCGTTGACGTTTTCGGAAGGCTATCATATTATGTCTTATCAGTTGGCTGATATTTACGATCCTCGACCTTATCTTGATAGAACCTGTTGTCGGGTTTTACCTTAAAAGTGGAATGTCGATCAAATTTCTACCTCATTTGCGGACAATGGCTGCCTTTCGATTGGCTGTGGTGCTGCTGCTGTTCGTTGCCGTCTCCCAAGGACTCGACGCATCCAAGGATGTCCCTCTGCTGGTCAAGACGCTGCAGAATTTGAATCGTGGCCCACCGAAACAGACCGTGCTGAAGCGCGTGAATGTCCAGGAGAAATGGATCACACAGAAACTGGATAACTTTGATGATGACAACAAAGAGACCTACGAAATGGTAGGTCCAAGGTCATCCATTGAGGACATCTTTTCACGGTCTATTTTTAGCGCTATCTGGTCAACGATGAGTTCCAAGAGGAGGGTAGCCCCATCTTCATTTATTTGGGTGGCGAATGGGAGATCGAGCCCAGCATGATCAGTGCTGGACATTGGTACGATCTTGCAGAGCAGCACAAGGGTGTCCTGGTCTACACCGAACATCGTTACTACGGCGAGAGTGTCCCCACATCGTAAGAGATCTTTCAAAGAGGATTTCCCATTTATTTTAATTGAGTTTTCCCACTCTTTTGCAGTACCATGTCCACGGAGAACCTCAAGTATCTGCATGTCAAGCAGGCGCTGGCCGATGTGGCCGAGTTTATCAAGTCCTTCAAGGCCGAGCATCCCCAGTTGGCCAACTCGAAAGTGGTCCTGGCAGGCGGCTCCTACTCGGCCACCATGGTGGTGTGGTTCAAGCGTACGTATCCCGATCTGGTGGCCGGTGGCTGGGCCTCCAGTGCCCCTCTTTTGGCCAAGGTCGCCTTCACCGAGTACAAGGAGGTGGTGGGCCAGGCCTTCCTTCAGTTGGGCGGCCAAAAGTGCTACGATCGCATTCAGAACGGCATTGCAGAGCTCGAGTCCATGTTCGACAATAAGCGTGGAGCCGAGGCACGTGCCATGTTGAGGATGTGCAACAGTTTCGATGATAAGAACGATCTGGACATGTGGTCGCTCTTTGGCAGCATTTCAAATATTTTCTCAGGAGTAGCCCAATATCAAAGGTGAGTTCCAATTGGATTCCTATGATCTTCAATCTATCCTGTAATTTATTTTTTGTAGAACTGGTGACATTGAGTACTACTGCGATTATTTGTTGAGCTTCCGCGATGATGCCACAGCCATTGCCAATTTCGTTTACTGGGGCTGGGGCATGCCCTCCTGCATCGATGCCAGATATTCCAGCACCGTGGACTACTACATCTGGGCCGTGAATAACTTTGATTCCGGTCGTCCCTGGTACTATCAGACCTGCAATGAGTACGGCTGGTACCAGACCTCTGGCTCCAGGAACCAACCCTTCGGCACCAAGTTCCCCACCGCCCTGTACACCACTCTCTGTGGCGATGTCTTCAGTTCGCAGTTCAGCAACGAGCAGATCACCAGCAATGCCGCCCAGACCAACGAGGACTTTGGCGGCATGTCGCCGGAGGTGGAGAATGTCTACATGACACATGGTGCCCTGGATCCCTGGAATCCCATGGGTCATGGCGTGGCCGAGGGTGCCACTCTCATTGCCAACGCCTCCCACTGCGCCGACTTTGGTTCGATCTCGTCCAGCGACTCGGCAGAGATGAGGGCCTCCAAGGAGCGTCTCGCGGAGCTGGTGGCCGAATGGTTGGCCTAGGACCAAGAGTCTTGGGTTTCAATTCAAAGTCCAGTCAATGGGAATTATAGTCAAGGGTTTTCTTCGGAAAGATATTGGTGTTCTTTGGTTTGCCTGAAGTTTTCCGTATAATTATAAAAAAGAAGAGCTGAATATCTGAATAAATTACGCCCAAAAGTATGCAACAAAAAGGGGTCTGCCATTATTTTATAAATTATTTTTTTTAAAGGAAATAATTATGTTTGTTCTCCCACTTGAACGGGTGAGCGCCACCTCCTGTTTTTGTTGCTTAACAAAAACTTTGGTTATTAAGTTTTTTGTTTGAAATATGATGATTAAATGTCTAATGTCTAATGTCTATGATGATTAAATGTCTAAGAGTATGGTGCTCCTGCGAAGATGGTTTTTGCTGATGGTGAATTTGTGTTTAGTATGGTTTGGCATGCTTGATTTATAATTTAATATGTATTAATATTAATATGTATTAATATGTATTATTAATACGAATCTATTGGTAAGATTCGATAGGTTCATTCTCAAAGAATTCAGAGATATCGTTATAAGATTTAAGTAATAGAAAATGAGTAATGAAAATCAGATGTGAAGAATATTCTGGTATGCCACAGATGATTTCTGATTTCTAAGCGGTTGAGTTTACAGTTTTTCTCTTTAAAGTTTAAACCATAGTTTGTTCCGTAAATATGGGAATATGTAGATTAGGTTTCTTTCTGTGGCTTATGTAATACATTTTCTTTCCCAATCTTTTTTAATTTTACAAAGAATGTACCATTGCTTTTGCATTTTTAGCAGCGATATCTGCTGGTTCGCTTTCTTCTATGTGCACATGACTGGGTATGCAGACTAATAAAATGTCCGTTTTGTTTAGAATTTCCTTGGCTATATAAACTATCTGGGTTAATTTTTTTTTAGATATAAAAAATCATTAGATTGCAGATCTTTTGTGGTGGCAGGAGCCCTTGAAAAAATCTTTGTTTTTACGGTTACAACTATTAGCATCTGTGATCGGTATGGGAGTTGCATTGGGAATGTCCTTAAATTTATTGTAAATATTGATAGTTTCTGGGGATAAATTCCTCCTGAATATGGGTTTTTCGGTAAAGAATTTAGGAATGTACAGAAGCGCATATCTCTTTTCCATTTTCACTGATTTTTTACCTAGAAACCAAAGTGCACTCTTATCTAAAGTTCACTTTAAAAATCATTCGAAATATTTTGCAGTCGCGGCACACGTTTCTCGACATGCAGATACTCCAATACAGAGTTTCTCTAGAAACATTTATGTGCCTCTATGTTACAGGAATATAATATACCCCTGTTCTGTAAGAGTACCGGATGGAAATATGTATATATGGAGGATAAGATAATTTGGGGACATTTGTTGAGGTGAGGAACCACTTACGTTACATCACGTTGATTAAATCCTAAACAAATAAAGTGCTTCGAGTTGGTCAACAGTTTACTGATTGAGGTCTTAATGGACAATACGAGTACGGGAACGTGCTAGTACGCATGCAAACTATTCAACAAAGTTCGGGCCAAGAGGTCCATTTTCAGATCTGTGGAACTTCTATCCAAAGAAGATGGAAGTTAAGGTAAACTTTCAGAAGGATATGCACAGATCAAACGTGTTACGACTCCTCATTTCCGATGCAATTGACTATAGAACGACCTTAAAACAGCGCAACACGTGCGAAGAAACAACCAACACTTAACCTTATCATGGTACGAGTAGTTCCATAATTGTTTGCTTTCCAATCAAGTCCTCTAAGCCCTCTGCTATCTCAAGTTACTTCTGCTCCCAGTTTGGGAATAAAAAGGCCACCTGATGGGCTGGGAAATCATTCGGAAACCTGCAAAGTGTCCAACAAGATGAAGTATACCCTAATCGTGCTAGCTCTTCTGGCACCCCTGACTGCTGCCGCCAGTTTGGGGGACCCCGAGCCTCAGCCAGAACCCAATGCCTTTGTACACTCCCTCAGGCAACTGCACAGGACTCCTCCAGTGCAGGAATCAAGGAACAGAGCCAATATCGAGACGCGTTGGTTCACCCTTAAACGGGATAACTTTGATGCCAGGAATAATGCCACATGGAAGGATGTAGGAATCAGGAAAGGAATCCCATTTAAAGCAAGCTTACAATCCTTTACATTTTCTCTAGCGCGTGCTGATCAACGAGGATCACTTTACGGCTGGATCCCCCATCTTCGTTTACTTGGGCGGCGAATGGGAGATCGAGCCGAGTTCCATTACCTCTGGCCTGTGGGTGGACATTGCCAAGGAGCACAATGGCTCACTGATCTACACAGAGCATCGCTTCTTCGGCAAGAGTTTTCCCATAACGTGAGTGCTTCTGCGGGACATCTCTTCTGGCAACTCTGACTCCTCTTTTCGCAGTCCTCTCACTACCAATAACCTGAAATACCAGAGCGTACAGCAGGCCCTGGCCGATGTGGTGAATATCATTAAGACCCTGAAGCTGGAGGACAAGTACAAGGACTCCAAAGTGATCGTCTCCGGCTGCTCATACTCGGCCACCATGGCCACGTGGATCAGGAAGCTCTATCCCGACATTATACTGGGCAGCTGGGCCTCGTCTGCCCCACTGGAGGCTAAAGTGGACTTCAAGGACTACATGGAGGTGGTGGGCCAGGCCTACAACGACCTGGGTGGAGATTACTGCTACAAACTGATCGACAATGCCACCTCGTACTATCAGAATCTGTTTGAGAGCGGCGAGGGCGCCAAGGCCAAGGAGGAGCTGAATCTGTGTGCTAATTTCAATGAGGATAGCAAAGAGGATCGCTGGCAGATCTTCAGCACCATAGCCAACACATTCGCAGGACTGGCACAGTACCAAAAGTAGGTTCAAGAAAGGATCTAAGGAGTGCAGTGATATCTCATAGAGTACCCCCTCTAACCCCCTTTAGGCCTGCAAACTATGACCTGGCCAAGTACTGTTCGGTGCTGCGTTCCTTCAGCGAGGATGATGCCGAGGCCTTGTCCTTATTTGTCCAATGGCGACTCGGATACCCGCAATGCCTGAGTGTCACCTACAAGGGTACCGTTAGCTACTACAAATGGGCCAAGATTAACTATAAAGGCGAAAGTGAGTGCTCTTCCAAAGGAAAAGCCTTTCCCTTCCTTATTTCCCGTTTCTTTTTCTTTTGCGCAGATGCTCTTTCCTGGATATATCAGACTTGCAGCGAATTTGGTTGGTACCAGTCGTCAGGCAGCGATAGCCAGCCCTTCGGTTCCTCCTTCCCGGCCACCCTCTACACAGACATCTGCCGCGATGTCTTCGGCAGGAAGTATACCCTCAACGACATCGAAACGAATATTGCAAGCACCAACATGGAGTTCAAGGGCCGCGATATCGATGTGAAGAATGTCTACTGGACCCAAGGGGGTCTGGATCCGTGGAGCACGGTGGGGGCAGGCATCGCCCAGGGGGCCACCATTATACCCCTGGCCTCGCACTGCTCCGATTTGGATTCCATAAGCGCCTTCGATAGCCCCGCACTTTCGGCCTCCAAGCTGAAGTTGAAACAACTCGTTCGGGATTGGTTGGCGCAGTAAATCGATCGAAACAGTTGAATT
This sequence comes from Drosophila helvetica, assembly GCA_963969585.1. Lineage (NCBI taxonomy): Eukaryota > Metazoa > Arthropoda > Insecta > Diptera > Drosophilidae > Drosophila > Drosophila helvetica. The sequence goes on from OZ018403.1 coordinate 6,408,869, forward strand.
TCTCTATACCTATATCTAAATATTCAATGTATTTTTCTTATATTTCCATTTATAAATATTTAATCAAAAGATTGATCTCAATAAAGATAATCTGTAACCTCAACTGAAGTGTGGCATTAAGTACTTGCCCTCAGCAGAGAACTTGAGGGATTTCCATGATTAAAGCACAATCCGAGCACTCGAGAACTCTTTACAGCAAAGCCACACTGGGAGAGAGAAAGAGAGACAGGGAGAAGGCGAGAATTGAGGAGTTTCAATGATTAAATCACAAGTTCACAGAGTAAGAATCTATTGGATTTCTTTACTGTATTCCCCACTTAAACAACCTTTACTGCTAAGCTTCAATGGGAGAGAGAAAGAGAGAGACACAAGCACAAGTTCTATCAGAAATACAAATAATTTTATTGGATTTATATACTGCTATATTCTCATTCACTTGTTGAGAAATAACCCTTTACCGCTAAGCCACACTAGGAAAGAGAAGGAGAGAGACTGGAGGACAAGGTCTATAAGAAATATAAAGAATTTTAGTGGATTTAATTACTACTAATATTCTCACTCAATTTATCTCGTTTTGCAGTACAAGAAAAACCACTTTTGCGGCTAAGCTACACTGGGAGAGAGAAAGAGAGAGATGACTAACGCGAGATGGGAGAGTCAGTCCCTAGTTCAATGAGTAAATATAAATTAATAGAGTAAACGTATATACATATACTTTCTCGTATATAACCACAAAATTTCCCGTTCTGCTAAGCCACACTGGGATAACTTTGACGTAACTTGTGCTACTTCTAAAGCAGAATAAAAGTATCTCAAATTCAGATACACTTTCCCGAGAAGAGCTCGCACGTATAGTGAATTTATAGAGTATCCATAAAGATCTCAAGATATCTGTCTGTTTCTCTTTCTTCTGCCGTTTGTGGATTATTTGCAAATATGATGCAATAAAAATAACGAATTTATGTGCCCCACAAATCCATCAAAATTTACCAAAAGGTGTGACCACTCGGACAGTCCCTCACGGACATAGATGGGTGGGGGTGGAAAGACCAATGGAAGATCACCCCATGAATTGCACTAAATTCCGAAACGTGAGGGGAATATCAACTAGACAGTCGCTAGACAGCCAAAGGCACTATCATAAATCTTCGTGAACCCGAAACCGAATCGAGTCACGCATTATAATGATCCGATTGGATCAGAGCACACCACAAATCCGAGTACTATCCCTACTTGCTTGTAAATAGTCTTTAAAAACTCGTACCATTTATTCGAGCGGTCTCCGATATCATTTTGAAATGTAAGTGGAACAGTCTTCTCTTTCTTCTACCCAAAAAAACAAAAAAAATACTGGTCTGGTCTGAAGAAATGCCAAAGTGTTGAGTTTTTGGTCAAATTATTTTGGTATGCGCCAAAGACATGAACGGGAAATACTTTCAAAATACGTTTCTTGTTTGCAGGAAGGTTCGGTGGGTTCTTGAGGGGTTCGGTGGGTTCTTTGCGCTGGTGTTTGAGAAATTATATCGCAAAAGAAATAAAAATTCTTGCCATATTTCCAAAAGGTTTGCTGCGGTTTTGGTTTGAGAAAATATTTACCGCTGAACGGATAGAAGGATGAAGGGAAAAGGTTAATTGTTGGATCGATCAGGTCATATATCTTTTGTTTGCGATTAGGGAATTTGAATGGAGAAAGTTGTGGCCGTAGAGGCTCCCAACAGAAGGCTCCCTTTGTGATCCGATCCGCCCCACCAAAACCGAAATACCAACAACGAATTAGTCAGAAGGAAGAAGCCTGAGAACCTGGCAATAAAATGGCAACAGCAGCAGCAGCAGCAGCAGCGGGCAAAAGGCTGAAACCAAATTACTCACGGGACAGGCCACGCGGGGCTGTGGCAAATAACAAATCAAAATCAGTGACAAAATGATTTAGGAACCAGGCGAAAATGTTCACACGAACCAGAGAGAGCCCCACAGAGGGCCACAGCGTCAGAGTCGTAGACGGAGACGGAGTCGGAGTCCAAAAAGAAATCAAAGAACCGCACAAATCGAACAAGAAGTGCTGCCTGCTGCCTGTTGCCTGCTTTTGCTGCTGCTGCAGCGGAGAGGCAGAAAACATGCAAAGATTCTGTTCGATATTGTATCCTTTTTGGCTGAGAATTTGCGGATTTGCTTCGTGGTTGGGACTCATTGTTACGCGATGATAAAGATCATCTGAGTAAATCATGGGCCCCGCCACTCCTCTCCAGCTTAAATGCTGTGCAATGCATGAACAAGTAGTTCGAGCAAATGGCATACACAGTACAGGGTCCCGCCCCCGTCTCTGGCTTCTCTTTCAGAGTTTTCTACTATTCTGCTGGCAGTGACAGTGACAGTCAATGCACATAAGACAATGGCAGAGGCAGAGGAGTTTGGGTGTAACAAGAGTCCTCCAAGTAGGCTGTGAATGGGAGAGAGGTTATTAAACCCTTTTACTCTTTATGCTTAAATCTCTGCATTCTTTACAGCTCCCATTGCTTCCAAGTGCTTCCATTACTCTGAGAGTTGTTCTTCGGCAAGCAGACGATCGAGACTCGGGACCGAGATTGCAATAACAAAATACACACAGCGCATCGGTCCCGAAAATGCAATAACCAAATACCATTTGCATGTAGACGCAGAGATCGAGACTAGACTCGAGACGAAGAATCCAATAACAAAATACACCAAATGTTTGCGACTGAGACTCGGTCCCGAGAATGCAAAAACAAAGTACACTGCAGTGTATGACAGTTGCTCGACTCCGAGTGTCGCCGATAAGCATTATTTTTTCTGTGATTCAGCGCTGCATTTACAGCTATGAATCGCACCGTTATTGGCTGACATTGATTAATATTTATTGGGCAATTGCACAAATTTCCGTTGAAGTGAAGTATCATCCACTTTGACCATAATCAATTAGTGGAGATCTCAAGTTGTTCGTAAACGGAATTCTATATCACAAGTGTTCCTATATAATAGGCACACTCATCAGATTACACAATCCATGTCTACATTTCTGGAATGTCATTAATGAAGGCTGCACCCAAGTGTCGTAGGAGGAGCAAAAGGAGGAGCAGAAGAGGTGCTCAACCATTTTAACCTCTTTCTGATCTGCACAGAAATCAATGCTGGACTCTTTTATAACAATTCTACATACAACTTCCCTCCTTGTTTTGGCAAAGGAGGTACAATAGTGCTTTAAACTGCTTCAATTTTAATGCTTCAAAAACTGCTCAAGAACTCATAGTTCATAGTGACTGCTCAACATTGTCATACACTTTGAATATGTCCTCATCCTGTTTGAGTTCCTTCACGAAATCCACATAGTGTTTGTGCTGGCGCGAGGAGAGCGAAACCAATGGCTCCTTGGGGCAATGTCCGATCTCCGAGTGATGGATATTGTAGCCGCATTTCTTCAGTTTCAATGCCACGTCGGCCACGTCGTGGGGCGGGCACTTGAAGAGGACAGAACCATTCTCATAGTCGGTTATCACCCCGGAAGAGGCCTTGCACCACAGGGCATCCGTCTGGACGGTTTGGGTGAAGTCCGTGAAGTTCAGGCGCGTCTTGCGGGGCACCATGGCCTCGATGATGCCCGTCTCGTTGAACAGATGCCGATTGTGCAGACGGGCCTTGTAGCGCATCAGCAGGGGGGCCAGTCGCTGCTTCAGTTCCGCGAGGTTGTGCGTCCGAGCCTTGCACACGAGGGCCACCTCATCGTTGTTGTAGTCCATGGGCACGATAAAGGTGGTGTGGTTCCGTTCGTAGAGCTCGCACTCCTTGAGGATCCGCTGGATGCGACTGTAGGGCAGCTGCAGCGGCGACAGCTTGGCCCGCAACGCGTAGTTCTGGTCGGGATCAGTAGAGCCGCCACCGCGGTGCACCGCCAGCCGCAGTTCGTGGGCCACCTGCACCTCCTTTGGGGTATCCGGATCGAATTGCATTGGTTTGGTGCTCGATGGCGTGATGAAGGTGCTCTTTTGGCTCAACTTACTCTTGCTAGGCCCCTCATTGACCTGCATCGAATCGAACGGGATATTCCAACGGACTCGCTTGCCTTCCCCCACAACAGGCATCGACTCCTCGAGCAAGACCCTATCGAGGCCATTCCGCTTGTCCGGCTCCGGCTTGGCCGCGGAGCTGCGCACCAGGCGGGGCTTGGGCACGTATGGCCGCATGCTGGCATTCAAATGCGGCAGTGGTTTGCTAGCCATTGTTCGACGACAAGAAGTACTCGTAATTTTGGTATCAGAAATGAATGTTGATCGAGAGTAGGTTGCAATATATATAAGGGGACTTGTAATGAAGGAAATTTCCAAGGGAACCGACTGATATTTATAGATATTCCTATCGTGTGTCCACTCACCGTATCTGCTGCTGTTAAATTGATGCCCAATCCGCCTGCACGCGTCGAGAGCAGAAATACAAAGATGTCCGCTCGGGTCTGAAAGTCTGCCACCATATCGCGACGCGCTGAGATCTTGCTGGAGCCATCCAAGCGCATATAACGATGCTTGCGATGCCACATGTACTCCTAAGAGAAAAATATATATCATTCAAGGATCAATCGCTTAAAAATCACTGGAAACGCACCTCTAGCAGGTCTATCATTTTGGTCATCTGTGAGTAGATGAGCACTCGGTGGCCCTCTGCCTTCAGACGTGTGAGCAGTGTGTCCAGGACAAATAGCTTGCCAGCATCTGTGATCAGAGTCTCCTTGTCGGGCACCACAATCGAGGACCAACCACTGCGTGGCCTGCACAGGGCCAGGCCGGAGGAAACGAGCTCTCTGCCCACACCATTCTCGCACTGCACATGACGTATCTGTGTCCAGGCAGCAGCACGACTCTCGCAGCTAAAAGGAAGCCAGTTAACAGATGAGGAACTCCATTAATTGGGTAAGAAAAACTCACTATAAATGCCTATCCACGGCCTGTACGCGTTGACCCAGGGCATAGAGCAGTCGCGGCATGGACAGGGGCTCGCAATGGTAGCTCCTGGGCTTCCTCGAACGATGCGGAAACTCTGGCAAGAGCAACAGTGTTTGGACCTTTACATCGCTCTTGGCATTCGATTTGGTTTGCACTTCAACGGACTCTATTTCGAGCTCCTGCTTCACCTGTTCCTCCTCCTCCACATCGACCAGCTCCTCAATCAGTGTGGCTGTCTTTTGTTTGAGTATTTTGGAGCGTATCACGCGATGCTCAATGGTCTCCTGCATGTTGTAGGTGCAGTAGTCACCAAAGGCATACACACTGCTCTCATTGGTGGTCTAAAGGGTGTAAAGGTTTAAGGATTTCGATCTTCAAATAAAGGACGAAACCTACCATCGCTGTAAAGAGGAAATTCTTAAGTACACTGTCCGAGAGCATGTATTGCGGCACCAGTTTGTTCTCCAGCATGGGCTCCAGCAGCTGATAAAAGGTGGCCTTGAGATGTGGCCACCATTGGCGGCGATACGACAGTAAAGGATATTTCTCCAGCACACGACGATGATGCAAAAGGCTGTAAAGGGAACAGGATAGCATTTAGCAGAGATGGGGATTCCCTGGCCTTTAGCTGGCTTACAAATCAATCAATCCATGGAGCGTAACATCTAGAATATCCCCCAATGAAAGGTCACAGAAACGCGTGAAGCCAAAGCAGCTCTCGACGCTCACATCCTCGAACAGCGATCGCTGGATGTGCTCCGACTTGAAAATGTTGAACCTATCACACGCAATGGAAAACAATGAGTAAATATAAAGCAAATCCTTGGGTATCTACCCACCGATTGTACAGCAAATGCCTGCGACTGGGCAGCGTTCGGTGGAGCAGTGCCTCGTCGTGGACAAGGCGCGGCACCACATACTCCGCACAGCGCATAAAGAACGGACTCCTGGCATCGCGACGCTCGAAGAGCTCCGGATGGTTGCACACCTTGCGGAACTGCATCACCAGATTCATCAGATTGGAGGACGCCGATGATGGGGCGCTCGAGCCACTCGTCAAATGCAGCAGATCCTCGATGCGTATCTTCTGCTTGAGGGCGCGGTACAGCAGCTTCTGGCGTATGGTCAGGGGGCAGTAGACCATAATCTCAATTTTGTCCGACAGCTCGTTCTCCACATCCTTCTTGATGCGACGCAGCATGAACGGCTTGAGGATCATGTGGAGGCGCGAGATCTGCAGCTCGTCGATGCCCGTCTTGTTCTCGGCGTGCGATTCAATGTCCTTGGAGAACCACTCGTTGAACTCGTCGTGGGAGTCGAACAGCGTGGGCATAATGAAGTGCAGCAGCGCCCACAGCTCGGCCATGCTGTTCTGGATGGGGGTGCCGCTGAGCAGCAGCCGGTTGCGGCAGCTGAAGCCCAGCAGCAGCTTCCAGCGCTGCGAGGCGGCGCTCTTGATGGCCTGCGCCTCGTCCAGCACCATGTACTGCCATTTGATGCGATTGAAATACTTGTAGTCGCTCACCACCAGCTGGTAGGAGGTGATTACCACATGGAAGCTGGCGTCGCGGGTGTGCAGATGCTTCTGGTCCCAGAACTGGCGCAGGATCTTCCGCTCGCTGGGCGAGCCCCAGTAGGGCACCACATTGAAGTCGGGCACAAAGCGCGACATCTCCTGCTGCCAGTTGTGCAGCGTGGAGGCCGGCGAGATGATCAGAAAGGGTCCCCACACCCCATAGTGCTCGGCAATGTGACAGAGGAAGGCTATGGACTGCACGGTCTTGCCCAGACCCATCTCGTCGGCCAGGATGCCGCTGATGCCTTGGTCGTAGATGTTTGCCAGCCAGGTCATGCCCTTGATCTGATAGCCCTTGAGGGTGCCCTTGAACATTTGCGGCTGCGGCAGGTCCTTCATCTCGGCACGTGTCTGTGGCTCCAGGTCCTCCTCCTCCTCTTCCTTCTTGGCAAACACATCGAAGGCCTCCATGGCTTCCTCCTCGTCATCGCACTCTTCCTGCTTCTTGGGGAACACATCAAAGGCTCGCGTCTTGTCCAGATCCCTCTGCATGGCCGCCTCGGCATGCTCCTTGGCCAGCTGCTTCATCTCCCCCGGATCGTAGTCATCTGGTACGGCCAGTCGTGCATTCGTCTCCTCATCCAGCTGGCTGAGAATCCTCAGCTGATCCTCCTCCGTGCCCTGGCCCAGCTTCTTGGACATGAAGTGGGCGTACAGCTCCGTTTGGGTGATCAAAAAGTTGAGCTTCCTCTGCTGTCGCTTCACCTCGATCAGCTCCACATCCTGCTTGCGCTGCTCCTCCGCCTCGCGCTCCTGCTTGCGCTTCTGGTCCCGCTCCACGCGCTCATAGCGCTTCCAGTAGGCCAGCATTTCGCGGGTGAGCCGCTTGGCCCGCCACACCGTCTCCTTCATGATCCGCTGCGAATTGATTGCCCGCTGGCGCACCACCTTCGAGCACATGGAGGCCACACGCTTGCAGTTGGCCAGCATCTCCTTGTGGTTGTTGCTGGTGATGCGCTGCAACCGGCCGCACTCCTTCTTCGACATAATCTGCCAGATGCGACGGCGTCGCGCGGCCAGGGCGGCGGGATTCTTGCGCTTGCGTCGCACTTTGGTCACCTGGCCATCGTCCCCGTTCACCACATCCACCTCCTCTTCGATCTCCTCCTCCTCGGGGAAGTCGAGCGCCAGGCTGGCCAGCTCTCGCTTGTAGTCGACCTCGCCAATGTCGTCGTCCTCCTCGTCGTTGGTGGGCAGTGTGTCGCCATAGGTGTACCTGCCCAGCTCCGAGGGCGGCACCTCGCCGGACTCTGGCGAGTCCATGATGGTCGTTTGCTTCTTGCGTCCGCGACGCTTCTGCTGTTTCGGGAGCTTCGGAGCCTGCGCCTCTGCCAGGCGGGCCATGAGGATCTCCTGTTTGGTGCGACGCCTGCGCTTGCGCACACCCGCGGTGGCCTGCTGCCGCTCGGCATAGATGTCATGATTGGACAGCAGACTGGCGCCATAGTAGGCATATTGGGCGTTCTGTGGGGATTGGATCAGATTAGCAGGGGACTAGCAGGTGGAAACTCGTTCAATCCTACCGTGGGCTTCTTGTAGTAGTTCTTGCGCTGACGCTGCTCGCGTATATGCTCGCGCAGTATCTGATGGATGTACTCGTCCTCGTTGGTGACGGGCTCATCGCTCTCCGTGTCGCTCAGTAGGAGATCGTACAGCCACTCCCTGTCGCTGGTCAGGTCATTGAAGTTGTACAGCTGCGCCTTCACACTCTGCCGTTCTGTTGGGCACGAGACAAATTAATGCCAAACACTCTCCATTTTCCCCCTTCCCTCACCCACCTTCTTTGCTGCAAAACAGTCGCTTCTTGCTGCGCTGCGACGCCTTCTTGCACTTGACCACGCCCACCGTGGAGGAGTCATCGGAATCGGATTCGGGCTCTGCCTTCAGCTCTGGCAGGCCCGTGTCTGAGTCGCTGTCGTCGTTGCTGCTGCTCAGCGGCTGCTTGAGCACTTTCTTGGCCATTTCCATGAAGGGCCGCATATTGAGGGCCACCTCCAGGCGCTGTATGTGCGGCGGCTCGGCCATGATGCGGGGCTTTATGTCTCTGCTGGTGCCGCTGGCCATGGCGCTGCTTTCAGTCAGCTTTTATTCACAATTATCACGTAATTTGCAGAATTGTTCGCCCCATGCGTCCGTCCCAGTGTAAACAATGCGTCAGTGTGACCAAAGTATGCGCCGGCATTTGCAAAAATACCGTTAGGGGTGAGCGACAGGTATCGATATAAGAGTATTTGTACGATATACAGATGCAAGCCTGCATACAAAAACGTAAACAATACAATTTAGTAGGAAGAATGTGGCGTTTTAATTTGATAAATGAAATTGCGGATCGGGCCAATTGGATTATATCCTCGGATGTGGGCATTGTCATAGCCGACAAGTACCCGAAGGCTCAGCATCACTATCTGGTGCTGCCCAAGGCGGAAATTTCGAGTATATTTAAGGTAAGGCAAAGCCCCTGCCCTGCCCTGCCCCCCCGGAAATGCACTTGAAAAGCACTGTCTTTTTGTAGCTGACTCGAGAGCACTTGCCGCTGTTGGAGGAACTGCATCTGCTGGCCCGCAACATTGTCGAAGTGCGCGGCCTGCAGTGGGACGACTTCAAGGTGGGCTTCCACGCCGAACCGAGCCTGGAACGCCTACATTTGCATGTGATTACCCAGGATTATGTGTCGCCGTCCTTGAAGAACAAAAAGCACTGGAACTCCTTCAACACTGCAATGTTTGTGCCATACGAAAGTATGGCGCCCAAGCGAAACACCAATCCAAGATTCAAAGCAAATCGTTTTCTTTCAGAGCTGCGCGAGAAGCTCAATGCGGAAAACAGTTTCCCACGCCTGCCGCCGGATGTGAGGGATCAGCTGCTGGCCACGCCGCTCCACTGCAATCAATGCCAACAAATATGCAAAAATATGCCCCAGCTTAAAGAACATTTAATGGAGCATCTTCTAAATAAGAGTAGTATTTGACGAGACTGCAAAAGACAGAGATGGCAGGAGAGAGACCAACGGCTATCGCATATTTATATATTTCTCTCGCTCTTACTGAATGCTTTTCCCATAAATACCGTGAATACCGAATACCACCGAATCGATTCAATAGGAAATACCTCTCCTCTCGCTCTCACTGCCTGCTTTGCCAATACGGCTTTTGTTGCTGGTCTCTGCAATTGAATGCTATCTCTGTTTTATGCAAAACGCAGTGTCATACGGCCACGAAGAACCACTTCCAGTGCAGCTGGTTCGCTCCATGAGAACTAAGATCCAGTGACTCATGGATATTTTCTTACCGGCAGGGCAGACGGAGAACATAAAAGTGTGATTTACACGAAAGTTGAAACATCCAAGGACAAAATAAACGAAATGGACGACAAAGAGAAGAATAAAGCAAAAAAGGAGCAAATCTTGCAGCACTATCGCAACGAACTGACGAACAAGATCAAGAACAAGGAGCACCTGCTCATCGAAAGCGATAGGGCGGTTGTGGTTAAGGCCGATTACCCCAAGGCCCAGTACCACTTTCGTGTGGTGGCCAAAGAGGATATCGCGGATGTGACCAAGGTAAGAGACGATCCACAACAGTCTCATCATATTAATGGTTTGGCTCTGCAGCTGACCAGCGACCATCTGCCGCTGCTGGACCACATGATGGAGCTGGCCGTGCAGATAATCGAGAAGCAGGACCACTTGCCGTCTCGCAGTTTTCGCATTGGCTTCAAGGCGGACCCGTTCTGGGACCGGCTGAACATGCACGTGATCTCCGACGACTTCTACTCCTTGTCGATGAAGCGCATCAAGCACTGGAACAGCTTCAACACCGAGCTGTTCATGCCCTTCCAACAGGCCTACATCATGCTGAGCACTGAGGGCGCCATTGAGCCCGTCTCCGAGGAGGAGGCCGAAAAGCTGAAGGAACAATTGCCTCTCCACTGCAATCAGTGCGAGTTCCAATCCCCATTGTTGTTGGTTCTGAAGGCCCATCTCTACACTCATTGGCAGCAAAAGGAGTCCGAACGTAACACGAAAAAGCAGGTGGAAAACATTGTAAAGCTGCTGGACGAAGCTAAATTGGACGACACCGCCAATCCGGGAGCTGCATCGTCCCTCAAGGTGCAGGAGATCACCCAGCCAGTGCATGGCAATGCCAATGCCGATGCCAATGCGCACGGGCCACCAGTAAACCTAATGAATGTGCAGCACATCAATAATCCATTCAGAAGCACACCACCCCGCTTCGGGATCGCCGCGGAGCCGCGTCCACCGCGGGGCCCAAACCCTTCCGGCTATGTGCCGCGTCCACATCGGCCCGGCAATCCCTTCGCCCAGCACAGCGGTATCCCTTTTGGTATGCGTCCACAGCAGGGCGGAAATCGCTTCGGACCGCCATCATATCCTAATCATTTCGGCAATATGCGTCATCGTGGACCCAGGCCGCCTAGGTTTGCTGGACCACACCCACAGCAGTTTGCTCCACAAAACCCGCAGCCTCTGATGGCTTTAAATACCATCTCTCCCTTACTAAACCAACAGCCTAGATTTGGTCCGAATAATCCACAGAATCAGCGTCCTCGCGGTCCAAATCAACCACAGAATCATCGTCCTCGTGCTCCAAATCCAGCCCAGAGCCAGGGGCCAAATAATCCCCAAAACCAAGCACCACTTACGTATGATCCAAACCAAACGAAAAGCAAACCAAAATTCTATAAAAAGAAACCGGCTGAAAATGCGAGCCAGCCTCCACCGAAGTAGTGGAAAGCCACCCTCCAGTGTGTGCCAAAACCTATACTTGTTATTTCTGAAATACTGAATCAAGACTAGACTATTGCAAAGAAATAAACTATACATATATCGAATATGTAATGATACCAAAACGAAACTTAAACTCATACAGGAAATAATTAAGTATTAAATCGGCATTTGCATTTGTATTTTTATAAAAAATGAAATTAATTTAAAATGCATTCCCATCAGATTTGAAATTCCTTAAAGAATCAAACATGCTGAATATTAGATTATAAAACCATATTTCATGTAATTATTTTCATGCTTAAATGTCAAGGTTTTATCTCAATAAATATCAGACATCAAAGCTGAAATTCACATGGGGATATATCATGTGAATTATAATTTAATTATATGACTGTAAGGCCCCTCATACTGACACCCACTTGAAACTTCATTCGAAATGTTCAATTGCTGGAAAATATTGGGCCCACGTCTAATTAAACAACCACCCGGCAGGAGCAGGAGCAGAAACTGCTACCCCCAGTGGGATTTGAACAGGTTATTAAATTATAATTCGGATTATGAAAAGCGAAGAAAGTTTCCCTGGAAATTCTCTTGGGCTATTGTCATTTGTTCTAAGGCCAGGAAATTGGCTCTTTTTCTAAGGAAAACTGGCTGCCAAAAGCTGCTCTGTTCTCTAGGCCCTAATCCCGCTTATTATGGTCACATTTTCCATTAAGTTTACTACTTCACCCCGTGCAACTAATCCACTCCCTGTTCAGACCAGGTAGCCATGGAATAGCAGCAGAGCCATCAACAAAATTCAAGGTAGCAGCAGCAGTAGCAGCGGCCCTGAGCCAGACACCCACAGAGTGGCTCTGTTCTGTGCGTAATTTTAAATGCTCGTCGACATTTTTTAGTGTGTCACAGTGTCACAGTGTCAAGGTGTCTGGCAGAACCATAACCAGAGCGCTGAAAGCTAACACATCCCCCCATCGATATGGTTTTCGGGGGTGAAATTCGAGCAATCAACAGCTCCATTAAAGCTATCTGGCTCTCTCTCTCTCTCTCTCTCTCTTGGAGCCCTTTTTTACCACCTGTTATGTCTCGAGCAACAGGAGGCCATTCATAAAGGACGTTACTTTCGAGAAAAAACAGACAGCGAAAGCTCTCTTTCAGGGGGGTAGCTAAGAGCATTGAGTGGAAAATGGAGTGGCTTTCCCAGGCGCATGCTCGCAGACTTCAAAGCTTTTGACATTTGAGAAAAGTTTCTAAGGGGACAGACGTCTGTAAATGTCATTTGGGGGGTGACGTAGGCAAATGAAAATTCGTTTGGTATTTTATTTCATCATTTTCCTGTTTAATGATCCGTAAAATGAACAAAACTATCGTGTTAATTTGTTAAAAATTTAAATCTGCATAATTTGTGAGAATATATTAAAAATTCCCAGGAATCACTGTAGATTTAAGCTTAAGAATCTTTTCCGAATAATAGGATTAAATGAAACCAAATTTTGTTTTGTTATTTATTTCAGAAATATTAAATATTTCCCAAATAAAATATCAGTTCAATCCAATTTCTTCGGCTCTTCTCTCAAAGAGACTGTCGCCGGAAAACCCCGATTTTCCTTCTTAAATATTCATAAAAAGCATGGTTGCCCGTGGACCGTGGACCGGAGTGCACATGTGAGCATGGATGGAACTGTGCTCCCCTCCATTCACGTATAAAATGTTATTTATATGCTGATGATTTTTGCAAGCTCGTTCGCCATTCGGTTTGGGGTTTCATGTGGAATAATCCTTTTCGCTGACATTACTCCGACACGGAAATACAACCAACCAACCCCCAGACAGCCAGGAATAATGGCACAGAGCATGGGCTTAACATCAATTGCACGATTTCAGCAATTTGCAATTTCTGTTGGGGGCCCATGGAGGAGGAGGAACTTCAATGGCGTCAACGAGCCTCAATAATAATAACTTTTCATAGCACAACATTATCGTTAAGCGCCCGAAAACAGAGGAAACAAGTTATAATGATTTTTGTTTGGTCTGAAAGATACCCGCTACAAGGGCTTTCCCTTAAACGTTTCATACCGCACAAGGATCCCATTATACCCTTTCTACCTTTTTCCTGTTAAAGAAAAAGAGCTATCTTCGATGGAATATTTTTGTATCCCAAAGGAGAGCTTGAAGGAGCTCTTGCCATACATAACTTTACACTGTTTGACTTGCGCTTCCGCCAGCCTTTCTCTTCGAATGCACAACACATGCCCTCACTTGCTCCAGGACTCCTTCCTGCCGTGCATCGCAGTTCTGCATATCCTCCTCCTCCTCCTCTTGCAGCTGCTGCCGCCCTTTAAGCCATTGTCCTCCTCCATTCGGTTGAGGGTGGCGGTCGGGTCGTATGAGTAATATGCCAATTACACATTTTGTGCATTCTCCTGTTGCTTGTTTGCCTCGATTCTTGTCTTTTATGCTCTGCTCTCCCTCTTCCTGTCCCTCTTTCTGTGTTGTAAAAATATTTTTTATACGTATCCTTGTGGGGCAGGGCAGGATGTGGGGCGACTTTGCGTATACGAGGTGATGGCTTCAAGCGGCCTTGATCCGGCTAAGCTTTTGCTGAAAAGGTGAAAGTAGTAAAAATGTTTAGAGCTTCTAAAACAGAGACAAAGACGATTGGAAATATCTAGAGGAATATATCATTTTATGGATATTTCTTTGCGAATATAACTTGACGGATTTGCTGGCTAAACATTGATATGGCTTGCTTACAGTTTGATATCTGGCAAACTATTATTCACAATTTTGCATTCACACCTTGATCTACATAGTCCACTGAACTTTTCCCATTACATATTAAATTCGGCATTCATTTATGCATATTCCATTCATAGGGGCCAATGGGCTCTTATAAAAACTTTTGCACACCCAAAGAATAGTTTTAGTTAGCAACATGAAGTGGCTGTCTTTAGTTCTAAAAATTCTTTTATGGCTACCAGGTCTATTGGCTGTCTATAATCCTTATAGAAGAAACTTGGAACTGCTATTCCAGGAGCCCAGTTCGGGATCTTATACCAAAAACGATGACCTTTCGGTGGAAGAACTTTGGCTGCAGCAAAAAGTCGATAATTTCGATGCCCTCAACAATCAGACCTGGCAAATGGTGAACTCTTATCTTTCTGTTATCTCAAAATCCATAGAAAATATCTATTTCTATAGCGCTATCTACGCAATGGCAAATACCATAGGAATCAAGGACCCATTTTCATATTTGTGGGCGGTGAATGGAGCATAAGTCCTGGTTTTCTGAGCGCGGGTCTCACCCACGACATGGCTGTGGAAAATTCGGGAATGCTGTTCTACACCGAACATCGTTACTACGGCCAGAGTTTGCCCCATGGGTGGGTGGGATCATCATGGAGATAGATAACCTTTTAATTGCGTTTTTTCTTTCATAGGAACGAGAGCTTTCATGTGGATCAACTCAAGCATTTGAGTGTCTATCAATCTCTGGCAGATTTGGCTCATTTTATACGCTTTCAAAAGTCGGAAAACCCTCGAATGAAACAGTCAAAAGTCATATTGGTAGGCGGTTCCTACTCGGGCAGCTTGGTGGCCTGGATGACCCAATTGTATCCCGGCTTGATAGCCGCCAGTTGGGCCTCAAGTGCCCCACTGCTAGCCAAGGCGGATTTTTATGGTGCGGCCTCCAAAATCAAAGAGGTTCCTAGGAGATATACTACTTAAATCTTTTCTTTCAGAGTACATGGAAGTGGCTAGCGATTCGATTCGTTTAAGCTATGGTCAAAATTGTACAAGCCGAATACAGAAGGGTTTTCAGCACTTGGCAAAATTGTTTGAAGCAAATCAAATACTGGAATTACTGCAAAAACTCAATGGCTGTGAGGATTACGAGCCCAGCGATCCCCTGGATAGGGCTGCTTTTTTCAATGGCTTGGGAAACTATTTTGCCTTGATTGTGCAGAGTTATAGGTGGGGCAAAGGGCTGGCAAAAGCTGGTCTATATTGGTTTACATATTCCTTCTTTTTCAGTTCATATATTCCCCAACTTTGCGACACTTTAATGTCTTTGGATTCGAACGATGAAGTGGCCTTCGAGGGGTTCTTGCAACTACTCTTTGCAGAAGGCAGAAGGTCTGCAGACTGCCAGGACTTTGGCTATTCCGCGATGCTGCAGTTGTTCAGCGATCCAATTTCAGGCAGTAAGTGTCTTCCGAAACCCCAAGCAGAAAGTAGTTTCTGAAGTAATCCTCTATACGTATTACAGTTCGTGCCTGGTTCTATCAGACATGCAATGAATTTGGCTGGTACTCGACCACAGCCAGAGCTAAAGCCACAAGCAATTCATCATCGAGTACCTTTGGCAATCAAGTGCCTTTGTCCTACTACGAGCGTCTCTGTTTGGATGCATTTGGTCCGGAGCAGACACGGGAGAAGCTGGCCCAGGGCATTGAGCAGACCAACAATCACTTTGCTGGATACCATTTCAATCAGAGTGAACGCTATGGAGAGGTCTTCTTTACGCACGGCCAGCTGGATCCCTGGCGCTCTTTGGGCAGGCAAAAAGGCAATCAGGCCATTGTCTTGAGGGGTAAGTGAAGCAAAGCAAAGCAAAGCACTGATGATTCTATGGGTATCTCTGCTCTCTACCACACTCGCAGGCTACTCCCATTGCCAGGACCTTGGCGGCATTCAAGTAAGGGACAGCGTGCAAATGAGTCTGGCCAAGCTGCGTGTGATGTCCTTTCTGCGTCGTCACATATAAATGGCCACCGGGATATGTGTAGACTCATTCATGAAATATTTAATAAACATATAAGTCATGTGCTGGACTAATTTGAAAGTCTCTGCCTTTGTCAACAAGTGGAGTGGACACTAAGTGATGTGTCCTGCGTCTCGAGTGTGTCAACAATTTTCCTGTTGATTAAGGAAATTGCACTTATCCTGCCCTATGCCCTATGCCTTATGCCCTCTGGCTCTGTCTTATGCATTTTCTCCTCCATTTGTTTGTCTTGTCCTGATTGGTTGATTAAGGCTCCCCCGCTCTAGTCGGATACGGGCTTACTTTAAGGTAAAATTTATCTCTTTTCGAATTTTAACGTTTACCAAAAGCTTTAGTAATGCTCCAACTCAAACCGCCCCCCCCTCCGCTCCCATTTGTATGAGCATTTGAGTGCAACGCCAACGCTTCAGAATCCTCGTCGAATCAGAGCGTCACCTACTGCTGTGCGTGGGCGCCTGGGACTCGGCGACTCACAGGACTCGCATTTCTGCGTGGCCTGTGGGTAATGGGCGGGCCGGCTTTCGACTCGAGCGCTCTTTCACTCGTAATTTATTTACATTTTCCTCGGCTCTGAGTGTCTTTCCCGGAGCCGCCTGGCGCCACTCCTGGCGATGCTGTGTGTGTGGGTTTTCCATACTAATTAATATTTGTTGCTCCATTCATTTGGTAAATTACCGAGAGTCTGATGTGTGTGTGTGCTCCAAGTGGCCAAAGGATTATCAGAGTGGTTTGTGCTTTCTTGGAAGAGAAATGAAGAGAAACTTTCTCTGCAGCAAAAATCATATGGGCTGTAGTTCTCAGAGAAAAGGCATTTGTCTTTTAAGGTATTTGAAGACATCCTCTAACCAGTCTCTAAATGTGGACAAACTAAGTTTCAGCCAAGGCATGGCCAGGCACTCAGCGCTGCACTAACTAATTGAAACATAATCCACTCAATTTGTTTACCCAAAACGAACAACGTATCAATGTCCCAAAGTTAAAGAGGGAGCCGGACCACCGCTGAACCGCTCCTGGCCTCATGCCGCTGCCAAACAGCAAGCAAGCAAACAAACAAACAAGAGGCATGCCACATGGCAGGTGCGGTGCTGTGGCCCAGTGCCCTGCGAGTGACATTCGAGTGAGCAGGCAGGCAGGCAGAAGAGCACGGGGAAAATTCCACTCACTTTTTGAGCTCCACTCAGAAAACGCTCCTGCGTAGGCGTTTGTCCTTATAAAAGTCGATGGCAAAGCGCTCAACGCTTCAGTCGAGTTTGAAACTTACACTCAAGCGGAGTTGTAAATAGTTGTTCGAGTTGTTGGCTCGTACTCAAACGTACTGTAACACCAAGCCAAATATTACTTTTAACCATTTCCCATCCTATATATAAGAAAATAAAATAAAATTAAATAAAATACCATGTATATTAGCAATAAAAACTGGATATATGTATATCCCTCTATCCCGCGTGTGTGTGTGTGTGTTTGTGTGTGTAAAGGACTTGAAAAGTGACTTTGAAAATGCTTGTGTTTTACCTACGGAAATTCACACAAAATTTGAGCTGAAAAGAAAACTCTCGTTGTACGTGTGTGTGTGTGTGTGTGTGTTTTGGTGTGTGCGGAAAACTTCATTACCTTTACGCTTTTTCCTTCACTCTGTTGCTCTGTTGCTGGTTTTTCTTGGCTATTTTTTTTTTGTATTTTCTGGCTGAAGCCTAGGCCTTGTTAGTCCTGGCCTCCCGTTCCCAGGATTCTGCCATGCTCTCAGGCATCCATCCACATTTCTTTTAGGCCGTGTGTTCATGCGTTCACATTGCGTATACGCCGTGTAACCATGATTAAGGTTGAGTCGACGGCGTGTTCTCATGCTTCAAATTGAGTGCACACCTCTCACATTGCCCATGACTTGCGATGAGTTTACGGCGAGTATACGCCGTGTTTCCGTGCCGTATTTCCATGCGTATACGGCCGTAGTATATCCAAGATTGACATTGCGTTCATTCCGTGTCTCTCATTGCCTTCACCTGGCCCCTGTCTCCTGTCTCTGCGCTCCCCCTCGTTCCTCTCACTGCGTATACGCCGTGTATGCTCTGTGAGCTCTGTGAGCCTTCGTGTGCTTTGAATAACAACACGCAGTTGTTGATTGTTCCCCAACTTCCTGCGGCACCCTCCCCTTTTTCTTTCTTTTGGGGATCTGCTGTTAAATTATGCATTAAGAAAACCCCAAAACCCCCTGCCCTCTGCCCCCAGCCCCCCGCGCCACAGCACACAAAAAATGAAATATAAAGAAAAGAAATGGTTCTAAAATGCTGCCGTTGTCGCTGTCGTTGTCTGGGGTGGTGTCCACCCTCCTTCTAGACCGACCGACCAACCGTATAGTACGGGTAAATTATGCAAATTAATGTTTGTTTGTGATTTGGGCCTGCTCGACGCTTTACGATTGAGGCCGTAAAGGAATTTGCAGGATTTCTGGTTCTGGTTGAACCAAAAAAATTATTGTATCTTTGCAAATCTTTAAAAATTGTGGGGCGACAAATGCTCGAAAAGAGAGAGAGAGAGCGTTTTCTTTTGGGACAGCCTGAAATAAAAGCAAATATTCCTGGGGATTTTCATTTTTTTTTTGGTAGCTAAAAATATAGTTTCCAGACCACAAAAACTTGATTTGATTTCTTGGTGCCCCGAATTTGTGTTAAAATCACACGGGTTTTGGCAAAAAAGAAAACCTATTGCAATGGAATTTTCATTCGATTTATCTAAAAATTCAGCATGAACTATAAGGGAATATTTTATAGACAGTTGGAAGTTGATTTTAATTGCTTTTCTTCAATTAAAACATTCCGAAAATACTTTTTGCTATTTAAATTTCCTCGTTACAATTTTCCAAGCATTTCTGTTAACCCAAAATTCCAGTAAATCAGCCGGAAACCAATTCCAGTTGCGTGGTAAATCTTTCTTTAACAGTTTTTCGTTTTTCCAATTTTTTAACAAATTGCTTTTTGCTCTTTTGGTCGAACTCCGACCTCAGAGTCGATACTTACGACCGATTCGGGCAATTTGTGCCGCCTTATTTGGCCACATTTTCGGCACCTTGGCCATAATTCACTTAACTTTTCTGTGCGCTTCGCTGTTGGCTCTATCTATATCTCTGTCTCTGGCTCTGGCTCTGGCAATGGCTGTGTCCTTTGGCCACCTCTGTTTGTCTGCAGGTCTCTGGTGGCTTATACAGCCAACATTTGGCTGGGGTTTTCAGTTGTCTTTAGAGCCAAATATTTGTGTCCATATCCCTGTGTGTGCCTCCGTTTGTGCGTGTTTCCTGGCGGGGTGGTTGGTGTTTATTAAATCGGTTGATAGAAGCCAGAAGTTTCATTTTCAGTCTATTAAAGAATTTTTATGTTCGTTGTCTTCCGTCTTTATTTTATTGGCTCGAGGCCCGAGAGGTAGTTTATGTCTGCCAGGGAATTGTAACAAGATTTTACGGCTTCGTAGTCCCCGGGGAACAAGTGCTGGAAGAAGTCTGTTTAAAATGCAGAAAATTCAAGTTGAACGAAAGTTTTGGTCCAAGGAAAACCGGGAAATTGCTGTTCATCTGAATCTATATTCTTCACAAATGTCCAACCTTCTCGAACGTGTTCAGGAAAATGACTCAGAGTGCCCCGGAAAGACTCCTGCAAACGGAAAAGGACTAATTAAAAAGCTTTTGGCCTGCCTGTTGGACGCTACTTGCCTGTCTTTAACTTTTCCTCCTCTGCTTTCCTGTTTCTAATTGTGGGGGGAGGGTGGAGGGTGGAGCAAACTTTCTCTCCCAAAAATTTGTCGTGTGTCCATTTTTGATTGCCCCAAAAAAAGTTGAAAGACTTTTTCAACTTTTACTTGGAAAAGGGGAAACGTAAAGGAAAAAATAACCAAAGGGTTGACTTGGCTGTAATTAAAGGTTCGTCTATGTCTGCGGCATGCTCTCCTTTCGTTTTTCGTATGTGTTTTGGGTACTCCAGAGAGTCATTAAGAGGCGGTTGCTCGGTCGGCGCGCTGGAAATCCATCTGAAAAATTAAAGGGGAAAAAGGGAAAAGGGAAACCGGGTTGTTCCCCCCACGGTGCGGCAAAAGCACAAGCCACCAAAAATGAGCAGCAGGGAAAAGTTAAAGTTCGTTAAGCTGATTAGACGAGAGCGGCCTCGAGTTGCGTTTGCCATGCAAATTGCCACCCAAAAGGACACTTTGGATGATCCTGGGGTGTTGACTTCTGCTTAGGTCTCTTCATTAAATGTTTCAGTTGCTCTTTTGAGGGAGATATCTGATATTCCGTTGCCCTGCTATGGGTCTTACTGTTGAGATTCAGTTTCATCTGCTTTAAAGGTCCTAGAGTTGAGGGAGAAAAAGTGAAAACAGTGGAAGGAATGACAGGAACTTAAGAAGATCTGCATGACATAATAGCATACTAAGTAGATCTATAAGATTTCCCCCCAAAAACGCACATAAACCGCATTTTAATCACCAAAAATCTATTCTATACTCCAACTAATTTCCCCGTTTTTCCACCTCTTTTCATTGCAGTGTAGAAAAATGTAAAAAGTCGACTAAAAACATATATCTATATATATACATATAAATATTTGTTTGCCTGCAGAAATTCTTTTAAATTTTTAAGTTCCAACAAACGACAAAAAAAACGAACACAAAAGTTAAGGCTTGCTATGATACATATAAAGAAACCGTAGAAAGCAACGTAGTAAACAAAACAATATAGCAGAAGTAAGGAACAGAGAAAGAGGGAGAGGAGAGGAGAACGAAGAGAAGCAAAAGAGCTAATTCCTGGTGCGTATAACTCCATTAGAGGGACGATTAGCATAGTCAAGGACGAGGGACGTACGCAACGAGAAGTGCCAACGATAATTCAATCAAAGAGCCAGAAGAAGTTGCTTGAAAATCATCCTCCTGGTGCCTCCTGGTGCCTCCTGGTACCTCCTGCTTCTGAAGCAGCCGCAGTGAAAACGGACTAAAAACGAACTGTGGAAAACTCCATCAAAACACTCGATGAAAGTGGAAAACGTGTGCGTGCGCGTGTGAAAAAGTTTCCTCTGGCCTGGTATCTGGTATCCTGGTCGTCCCGGCTTCAGCACAACGAGAGTGTTTTAATTTGAACACTTGGCAAGTTTCCCCCCACCATCCTCCTTCTCCTACCATCGTCCTCCATTCGGAAAATGGACCGTCACCAACACCGCCATCGCCTCAGCATGTGGCCCACGTTCGCCGTCTGTCTGCTGCTCCTGCAGGCAACCACAACCACGATGGCCATCGATCTGAGTCGCCTCTACGGCCACATGGCCAATCCGGTGCAGAAGCGTAGCGGTGAGTACCCACAACCAGCAGTGTGCCCCTCTAATCGAGCAGTAACTCCATTAAACAGTAATTTCCTAGTGGGGGTAGCTCATTAATAGGCGCACAGCAGGCATATGCGCCACAAAATGTGTGGAAATTGGCGCCTGGAGGTGCATTGGGTGTGACCTTTCGGTAGGCTTTGGAGGTTAGGCCAAGGTACAGAGGAAGCAACCACATGCCATACCCATCAGAAGGTCCTTAGTTCTCCTTTGGTGCCATTGATATGTAAATGATTTTTGAAATGCACTCTTTTAATCGTTATATAAAGTTGGTTTATTCGTATATGTATTCGTCGTTTGCTTCGTGCTCTAAATACATATGGATTATGTAGTCGATGCTTTTTTGGATCTAGTATTCTTGTGTTTTTCTGTTTTTGTTTTCTTAAAAATGTGGAAAATGTGTATCCAAATAGTTTTGGTACATGTCGAACAAAGCCACATCCAGGACACCCTGTTCATGCACCTCCTCCCGCCACAGATTGGCGGTGTTCTGATCGCCCGGCTGCTGCTCAGGTGGTGCCGGGTTCTGCGGCTCCGGATTTGCCACCGCCACTGGATGTTGTTCCTGCTGGACTGCAACCTCCACCGGATTGTCTGCTGCTCCAGGATTCTCGTTCCCCGCGACGACGACGTTGTCCTCCTCTTCGTCAGTCTCGTTCACCGTCTCGGTCCATTGCGGAATTAGTTTTTTCGGCATTTTTTTACAGCGAAACTCAATCAAAAAATATTAAAAAAAAAAGTTTTTAAATTTTGTTCAGTTTTTAGATTTTAGTTTAGATGTTTTCAGCGAGAAGTTTGTAACCAGACTGAAATTTAGTGGAGAGACGAAGCCAGACCAAACCGAACGAACGTAATATCGAGGCCTACTTTGCGTGTACTTTGTTGAAAATTTTCCATTTTCTATTTGCTTTCCTTCGATTTTGCTTAGACTTTAGTGTCAAAATTAAAGAGAGAAAATGTGATTATTTTATTGAGGTTCGACTATATCTTATAGTTCTGCAAAAGGGTATTTTAAATTGAGGCTTCCTTTTCTGTGGATTTCTTTTCGGCCAGAACTTTTACAGCATTCAAAAAAATTACCTTCATTTGGGACTGGGGTCCCTCCCTCCATTTTGTTGTCTGTAGCTGTACAATTTGTATTCCCTCTCTGTGTCTGTCCCTTATTTATTGCCCCACTTGTTCTCTAATGCCATTAAATACATTTTCACTAGTTTTTCTAGGCTTTCCCTCCGAATTTGTTTCTATTTTATTTTCCCAAGTTTGCCTATTTTTTTTCTGTTTGGTTTTCCTTCCATTTTTTTTTTTTTTTGTTGGCAGGTGAACTGCATAATAAATGTGCACGTGCTTTTTTATATTATATTATTCGCTTTTCTTTTTTCGCTCTCCCTCCGCCTCCATTCTCCGAAAACTTTTGCCAGTTGCGTGTTTGATGGGAATCTTTCGGTTCTTTCGCTAAAGTTTTTGTGTAAATCGTGGCTCGGATTTTGTTTGAGAATTTTTTAATTGCCTTTCGAATCAGTGGGTTTTTCCCCGCCTCGTTTCGTGCTGCTGCGTGAGCTGGCTTTTTACACAAAATTAATTAACACCAAATAGAGAGTGAGTTGATTTGTGGCATTTAAAAAATGTCATGAAGGTTTACGGTTAAAATACAAAATTCTATAACTAAATTATTTATTGGGTGAACCTCATTATGACACTTTCCCTCTCACTCTGCCATTTGGCATTCATAAAACTAATTAACTCGAAAGTGGTTAACCAAATATTTGCTCAACTTAATTTGTGGCACTTTTGGCAATGGGCGCACAAGTACGAGGGTACTTCAATTAGTCCGCCCCTCAATTGGCCATTAACTGAGGGCCACTTGCCATCGTATCGCACGACATCGCATCTCATAAATATGCATGGCATAATTATTCTATTATACTAATTTCATGGATGCTCCATTAAGCGCTTATTTAATGCTGACATAAACCCCATGAAATTATACACTTTATTTTGCTTCATTCGACATTTTCCTGACAGCCACCTGGTGCCTGGCTTTCACCTGGGGAACGGAAGAGCAGTCCTTAATTTCCTGCATTTTATTTTATTCCCATATGTCAGGTGCAGAAATTGCACTTAAGAAAAAGTCACTGGCAAGTCGGAAAAATCCATTCACAAAGCTGTCAGCCCATGGAAAACCTCAAGGCCATCAAAACCACTTTTTCCACTATACAGCAGAGGAAAAGGGATGCCCTAGAGAACAGGATAGCCTTTGAAAAAATGTATGGGTTTCTTTTTGTGTGCTTGTTAAGTCCAAGAATCCTTAGATGCCAATTCCCATGGTATCCCTCAATTCTTTATTAATCCATGATTCCTTTACTGAATAAACTACCTCAACAATTTCCTTACCCAATCTGCTACAACAAAAGCAACCTCTGGCAGCAAATAAAGCACTCCGAATTTTGCATTTGTATTCCCGAATAAAAAGGAATAGAAACCTCAGCACAAGATAAAGTTGCAATATAGCACGCTGCAGAGCAGTGTAATAATTTCAGTTTTTTCCCTGTCGGTGACAACATATTTTATGCTGCAATTTTCCGCCAGCGAAACAGAGAAAACTCGTTGCGTTTTCCCCTCGAATTGAGTCTTCTTGGGTTTTGGGAAGTTTTCTTTCTTTGTGTTAGTGTTCGGGGGTGTCTGCTCCCTTTATTTATTGTGGCCCGCTTTTGTATACCGTGGAATTTCGGCTTTTGTGTCGTGACGATAACAAGACCCAGCCCGGGTTCGCGGCTTTTGTGGGTGGTAGGTTGGACAGGTCGCAGGTCAGGTCATAATTTTGCAGCACAGCTCCCTGTGGCTGTTAATAAATGTGCCACCAACACTGGCCACAGCAGCAAAAGCCACTCGGAAAAGCAGCCACTGATGACAGCTTGAAAGGGTTTTCCGCCGGCTGCCTTTTCACATTTTTTCCCTTTGTTGGTGTTTATTTTTTTATTGTGAGTTTTTGTGGTTGGCTTTGGCAGAAAGTTGATTGACAGACAGTTTTAAGTGAAAGTCATTCGAGAGGAGGCCAAAAGTTGATCGCATCGCATGAATGTGACATTTTGATAAAATATTAATTAGGTTTTCAGGCGTCGGGTTTTTGTGACTTTCTAGTGGCTTCTGTTCGATGCGAAAGTTTTCAACAAGCTGAGCAATTTCGCTAATTGACTTAAGTGCCATTGGATGGGTAGACTTTTCAAGTGGTTTTCCATAATTAAAATAATAGCAAAAGTACTGAAGTGATTAAAGAAACTAAAGTCTATTCAATATTTGGCTCGTACTGGAATGCAAGAAGAAGATATAAAGCGGAGTATCTCCGTTTCAAAAATGTATAAAAATGCAATCAAATCAAGAACCAATGCAGGTAATTTGGGATACAATTTCCTTAAGTTGTGTCGTCTTTTTTCCAGAATTTTCTTTTCTGTTCATCAAATTGTCTCCTCTTTTGTCTCCTCTTAATGTTGAACTGTTTTCCATCTTCATTCATTAGCATTTCCCCATTATTTGGCCCATGATCTTCCGCCTATCATTCGGCCTTAAATATTCATTAACTGGCATCGCCTTGGGCATCATAAATATTAACCGAATAATTCAATTAGTTTTAGTACTCCAGCGTATACGCGTGGACAGTCCTCCAGCCCAGTCCCCATATGATAAATTATGCAATATTTGATTTCTACTTTGGCTAATGCACGACATGCGAGTGTTTGTTGTGCGGTGGGGCACAGGGGCAGGGGCAGGGGCAAACCGCAAACAAAAACCAAAAATTGTGGCAGGCGGCTGGGGAGTTGCCGCAGAAGCCGCAGCTGCCGCTGTTTCTGCTGCTTCAGCGATGTGATGTGGCTGGGGGATGTGGCTTAAGTGGCAACAAATGGCAAACAAAACGTAGCATACTATCTGGGATTCGGCGGAGCGTGCTCCACATGCAAATGGCCAACCGAAAACCGAAACCCTGCAACTGCATTTTAGATAACTGCATTTTGGGTGACGGGGCAACCACTGAGCCACTGCTGAGGGACATATTGGCTTACAAGCATTTCGAGGACTCTCGGCACACTTACGTGATCATTTCCACTGCAGCTGTGGCAGGCGTCAAATGAAATTTCCATAAAATAGGAAATACAGAGATGGGGGAAACGCGCGTTGGGAAAAGAGAGATGATGAAAAGAGAAATGGCAAACAGCCAAAAGCTGAAATACGTGATTACATCCAGCATTATGGCCAACAAATCATTTTAAATTCAAAGCTGCACAGATCTGACCACCAGCTAGCATTCAAAGTTGCTCGGAACTAACAGTCAGTTTGCATTCAAAGTTGCTCGGAACTAACCGCCAGTTAGCATTCAAAGCTGCTCAGATCTGACCACCAGTCAGCATTAACTTCCTCTCGGGCAGCATTTAGTTGCGGGAACCTCTTGCCTGTGAATAATTTTATTAGCTGAAACTTCTGGCACAACACTCCTCTCCTCCCAGCAAATTTTCTCCGCTGGATGTTTCTTAATTAATTTTCTTGGGCGAGCATTTTGTGTGGTGTTGCGTTCCTCTAAGCGGGAGAAAATGAGAAACGAGAGACTCGTGCCGAGGGAAACTTTTAATGGGATTTTCTTAGCGGACAAAAATGGAAAATATGGTGTCCGGGAATTACAAAAAATGTGTTAATTTTTATGATAATTAATTCAAAAAGAATCGACAAAATACGCGCATTTATTTTTTTGGTTATATTTTGTGCATACAAATTCTGCCAATAATATACATATTCTAATTTAAAATTAAAATAAATGCAAAAATAATAATAGTCGATATCGTATTTATATCCCAGTTTTGATGAAATATTAGCAATTTTGCCGAAAATAATTCCAGACCTTGCTTACATTTTATTTTAAAAAATTCTGCCAATCGATGCAAAACCACCCAGGAAATTAATTGTACAAAAAAGCTACAAATTATTGCATAAATAAACCTTCAAAATATAAATTGCAAACACAAGTTTTCTCCATTTTCCTGCTAGCCTTAAATTATAGCCATATAAATTCAGCAAGAAGTGGAAACAAAATATGTTTTAGAATATTGGCTATGGCAGGGCAATTTGCTGCCATAAAAATATGGGCGTGTGTGCTCCAGCCAAAAGGTGTCGAACATAAATTTAATTATGCTGACAGTTTAATTATGCCGCATGCGCCAAGATTTATATCGTTTTGCAAATTGTGGGACATGCGAGGAAATCTATGAATATTTATAAGATGTGTGCGTATGCAAATCGAGGGATAGGGATCCATGCGTTCCATGGACGGGGCTGTGCCGCGTCGTCCACCGATCAATCCCCCTTTGTAACCATTAAACCTTGTAAACTGTAAACTGTCCAACTGGTTTACCAAATCTGTCATCAGTTTTCGGGGCCCAAATTGGTTTGCCCCTCAGGCACGATAATAACTCGTTAAAAACGCTTGTGTGGCAGACTGCATTTCATTTTGGAAAATGCAAATGGAAATTGTGTGTGTCCACGAACACCACGAACACTCCCTGCCTCACTTCAGAATTCGCTCTTCTCTTTAATCCGTTTGAAATTGATTTCCAATCTATAACATTCTGTCTCTTGGATTATCCTTTGGGCTATAAACATTTTGTTGCCTTAAAGTCTTACTTTCAATATACTTTTTTTGCGCTGCACTGCCATCATCATATTTTTACGAGGCTGCAAGTTTTTTTTATCGAAATATTTTGTTTTATGTCTTGTCAATTTTTATGGGCGACCGTCTGGCCCAGTGAAAGTCGTGAAAGTGCCTTGCCGTCGTCTCCTTTCTCCTCTGTGGTTGGGCATTCATTGTTGCCTCATTTATTATTTATTTGCTGCGCACTAAAACTTTTGCCACGCCAAAACACAAAAAAAACACTCGTTAAGTATGCAAAAAAAAAGGAAAAACCAAAAGGAAATGAAAAAAGTCTAAGGACCAGGGCCAGGGCCAAGGAGTGCGTCAAAGTGGTTAGCGGTTAGACAGTTGTTGGTCAGCGAATGTGAGGGTCTTACTCATACGCCATGTGGCCCCTTATATAAATAGAACTATTGAACACGGTTACGGAGGCAGAAACAAACAGAGTTTCATTAACAAAAGTAATGGTGAAAAGTGCGGGGTTAAGGGTGGGCTTGGGTTCCAAGTGGCAGACCTTCAGGTGGGAGAAAAGTTATACAAAAGTTGATTTATTGATTTCCCAATGACTTTAATCCGAAGCTAGCAGACCTTTGAAGTTATATAAATCTGTTGTGGCAAATCTAACAATGGTGTAGAGCTCTCATCTGGCTGGGATAAGGAATTGGCAAGAAAAATAGAAGTGAAGACTGCTTTGCATACTTACACATTTATGGCCAATACCAGGGCCAAGATACGAATATTATTCCACAAATGCACAATACATAAAATCCAATTTCCAGCAAAGCAAAGAAAACCAAATGGAAGTCCCCAGCCAGAAGGATAAAGGCGAAGATAGAGATACTCTTTACTGAAAAGCAAGCCTTAACTTTAGTGTCTTATCTCTCTTTATCTGAACAAAACTGTTTTCTTGCTCAACAAAAATGGAAGAAAAATCAGCCTACGACAGCGACAACGACATCCTCAGCGACTTGGACGACGAATTGATTCGTCTAGATCAAAAAATAAAGGCTCTGAAAGCGGAAGAGCAGTACTTAAATGTGATGAAGATTGCTCTATTGCAGGAGGCCTTACAGAGGGCCCTATGCACACGGGCTCAACTGATGGAGGATAAATTAGAGGTAGACGAGAAAATCGATAAGGCCAAAGAACATTTGTCCGAACTCCATAAATCTTATAAATAGATTACAAGACCCCATAATTGAGACATGAAAGACTGACGGGCCCAACTTTAAACCAAACCATATATAATATACAAATAAAACGACGAATATTCTAATGAGAAATAAACCTATTATAATGTTAGAGAATATTCTTTGCTCTACCCTTAAATGGCAACCAAATAGATTCTTGAATAAGAAGAAATAATATATATATTGCCGAAAAATATTCACACATTTTTTTTTAAATATTCTATTATAATTCTTTTTAGTTTTAAAGATATTTATAGATGCATTTTCTTTTTTATTTATAATATCTGCTCTTTGTTCTTGTTTAAAATTGTTTTAAATTAAGAGAAGACGATCAGTAATTCATGCACTTTACATCTTCACACCTTTTCGTTCATTTCAAAAATATTTACAAAGCCAAAATACCCTCTCTTGTGGTGTAGATGTAAATGTAATGTTAGGCGAAAGCGAGGGCTGGAGGGGGCCATAACCTAACCACAACTGAAGAGCTTTTCCTGCTTTTCTAGTGGAAATCCACTTGTGACTTGCGCATTTCCTCGGGGGCTAAGCCAAGAAGTCTCTCCACCATCTTTGAATATCCAATTTAAAGGGTATCTTACGGGCATGCCATGTGGGTGTGGATATGTGCATTAAATGCAATTCAATATATGCATTTGCAGACGCTGTGGCATGTGGCATGTGGCATGTGTGTGGCTGGGAAATGCCATCATCAGCACGTACTGTTGCTGGTCACAGGTGAGCCTTAGATTTCAATATTTCGTGCTGCACACAGAGAAAAACCTTAACACCCTTTAAATTTGGGCCGCCGCAAATTGATTTGCTTGCGGATGGTGTGCACGAGGCATTTCCAGGCATTTTCACAATTTTCCCTCATGTGCAAAAGTTTGCAGAATATGCCAGAGACAATTATGACACGAACTGGAAGTGGAAAAGCAAATAGAAATTTATTTCTATGTGAATAAAACTTGAAAATTTTGTGCTGTCAGAATTTCCGCTAATTAAACGAAACTTTTGTGGCACATTTGAAAGGCAGTCAGTAAAGGGAATTCATACTTAAATTTAATTTTCATTCCCACATTGATTTCCTTAGCGAAATAATCATTAAATATATATGTAATAGACATTAACCGGAAATTTGTTCAAGGAATGTTCCATGAAAATGAATTGATATTTTATATCTAACCGGGCCACTGCATAATTTAGCAATAAAATTCAATTTTCGTTCGAGTTCTGTGGCTTTTCTGCTTAAATGCGGAAAATATAATTACTCGA